>OZ007586.1:367764649-369103399 GCA_963931845.1 Maratus michaelseni
ATCCGAAATAAAATCCATAATAGTTGCATAAATGAAACAATTAAAAACAAAAATGAAACAATTAAAAACAAAAATGTTTCCTCTTCTCTCTCCCCAAAATTTTAGATGTTATAAAAATAAACTTATTCCAAAATTTACATTTTTTGAAATTAATATTTTGCCCACTCTGAATACTTTCCGACAAGTTGCGTCAAGGAGTTCACTGTGAGTAAAATTGAAGCGTTATCTTCAAGGATTTTAGTTAATTTTTATGTTGGGCATGTACTTTCTAACGAAAAATCTCTATTTTTTGCACTTTGAAGAACATTATTTTGTTTAATGAATAAGATAAACTGATATTGTTGTGACTAATATTCGTACTATTAAATATTTCTCGCTTTTTTTTTTTTTTTTTTTTTCTAAAGAAGCACTTTTTCTACAAATATTCCAATAATGAAGCTTTACTATACAATTCTTTAGTTTTTTCAATATTGATCTATGTGTGCATTGCTCACTAGTGATTATTTTTACTTGTTAGTTAATCTCATAGTTTGTATGGCTTTCTACTTAGGGAAATCCTTCTCTTTTATTTTCATCTATACTGTTTTGTTTCGTGGTTCATCCTGCTGTCTCCATAATCATGTTTCCCTTTCATTTACTTTTTCTTCTTTTTCCCCCCCACTTTTATTACTTCACTTTGTTTTGTTTCGATCCGATACAAGTAAATGCTTTAAGAACCCATAAGTAAAATATATAATGAAATTGGAGATTTTATTCTTTAAATCTAAAAAGAACTGGGATAATAAACTACCGCAGTAATTTTTTTCTTTATAGATAAAATGTTATCTAACATTAAATTTCTTTATTCATAGAATTACATAAAATGTTGTTTCGATCTTGAATATTAACAGCATTATGTTTCGTGAATTATGGGTGGTAAGTATAATTGTTCCTAATATTGTAAACACTTTTTTAAAGTTCTTTTTAAGACTAAGATAACATTTTCCGTATTAAAGGTACTTTAATTCTGGTGAATTTTTTTAAATTTTGCCTATACTATGAAAAAAAAAATGGTTCTTGGAAATTTTTTTTAACAAACAAGCAAAAGTACACAACTTTTGAAGAGAAAGAGGCTTAATTAGGCTTTAAAAATGCACTACTTCCTTATGAGTTCTGCTTTTTTTACTGTCATGCAATTGTCCCAGTAGCTCCCAGCATGGGGTTTAGAGGGACATAGTGCATTGCTAATAGAACTGGGGAATAAAATAAATAAGTAAAATATAGATTATTGCTAAGAAATCATAAAAGAATAATACTAATGCATATATAAGTAAATTTTATTTGTTATAATAATACTGATGTTAATAATTTAATAAAGTTTTATGATTTAATTACGCATTGAAAATTCAACATTAAAATGCTTGATGCTAGCATTTATTTTATTAATTATTTTGTGGGGGGGGGGAGGGGGATGTTAAATTGGTAATGTAGTACCACCACCATAGTGACAGTTGAAACATTATTCACTTCTCTGATAAATAATTTTAGGTTGGCTTTTTTTCTCTTCTCAGGACCGTTAATGATGATCATTGTGTCAAAAACGTAATGGAATAGTGTCAAATTAACAAAGTTTGAAGTTCACCAAAGTTTTAATGTTTTTCTTCTTTCAATCGTTTGACGTTACTGATAATTCCTTCTTTCTTTTGTTTTAGTTTTTTATTTATTTCATGATTATCTAGCCAAGTGGAGTGGTAGAATGATGTCAGTGTGACATCTCTGCAAGAGTAGTAAGGCAACGGTAAATTGGGGGGAAAAAACGGTTTTGTCGTAAGGGAAGTTGCCAAGTTTTCTGGTTGTGGTAAAGCCGTTTTCTTGAATGGCTTTTGGCAATCTATTTTAGTTTAATTGAAGATACTAATCTAATGAGAATCAAGCCTGAGGTAAAAATATGACTTGACTTATAAATGATTGTCTAAGTATATATTCAAGGTTACACTTGTGGATATTTACGTTAATATATTCTTCTTAATTTTTTTTTTTCCATGTTTAAGAAAAAGACATCTAATCTCATTATGATTTATTTCATGAATTTCATTTGATGCTTGAATGATTATTTCATAAAATATATTGCATTTTAAACAGAAAAGTGCTTTAGTTACATTACATAAGTGTGTGAATTTTGAAATTTTTAATGCAGAGAGATTAAGTTCATATTTTTTATTGGCATGAATATAATTCTTAAAGCCTTCTTTAAGGTGCTCAAAAAATTAGTGTTTAAAAAAAACCTGTTTAATTATCTTTAAAAGGTACAATGCAATAGTTTTTTATTTACTTTTAGTGTATTCTTTATGATACTATAGGCATATTGTCAAATTCATAGTTTAAGAATTTTTAGATAGGTAATAGGGAGGGGGTGGGGGAAATCAACTTTTTTTTTTTCCACGGAAAAGTTTGTAGATTATTTCATCACAAGGTTGATCTTTTGAATGCTTTATTTCAAACTTTTTATATTTCATGATCATGAAGTATAATATAAAATAGTGTTTTTAATAAAGCACTTAATTGTACTCAAAACAGAAAAATTTATTTCGAATTTCCGACATACATTTAACGGTTTCAAATAATAATCAGTTTATTTTTATTACAGAAGTTGCGCAATTTTTTAAAGTCTGAATTTATTTTCCTGATTTTAAACGAAATAGTTTTATTCACAATATAATACCCAAATCTAGGAGTTATAATTAACAGATAAGTATCCATTTTGAATATTTTCTATCATTTATTATTTCTTTATTTTTAAATTATTATGTTAAATCCTTTTCCTGAAGAATAAAGTATATGATGGTGTAAACAAAACTGAGTGGGATTAGTATTTTCATTAATTAACTTTATAACTTTTTTTAGGTTTTTCAGCACTTCGAGAACCCCTTTTTTTTAAAGTGTGTATAGGAAACAATTTTTTAATTACTGATTTTTAATCTCAATTGAAATCTGAAGAGTGATTCGGGCTTCATAGATAGCTGCATTTTTGAAGATTATTGACGACCTACAAATGTTCTTTTTTTTCTTATATATCATCATCATCAACCGTTTTCAATCCACTGCTGGATGTAGGTCTCCCCCCAGATTTTTCCATTGTTTTCTGTCTAATGCTTTAGTCATCCAATTAACACCCATCATTTTTCTGATTTCGTCACTCCATCTTACTTGACGTCGTCTTCTTGGTATTTTTACATCTCTGGGATACCACTGTAGTGTGATGGTACTCCATCTATTGTCTTGTCTTCTTGCAATGTGGAGCACACATTGCCTCCTGCACGATCCGAACCCGCAAATTTCATTTGAAGTCAACCGACCCGAAACGGCAAAAATAATTTTCGACGACCCGCAACGCGACTCGAACCCGCAAAAATAATTTTCGGCGACCTGCAACCCGACCCGAACCCAAAATACTTCAACCTGCAACACGATCCGAACCCGCAATAAAAGGGACAATAAATCATGTTTTAATGCTATTATGAAATTGTAATGTACAATTATATCTCTAATACCAATTTTATATTTTATGCAGAAAAATTAACAAATCTATATTCTTTAATATTACAATATAGTGAAACCTCTGAATAGCAGACACCTCCAGTAGTTGAATAGATTCCTGCATTGGGTCGGGTTGTTACTTTTTTTTTTTTTCGTGTCAGGATTACTCTAATTTTCTTTCTGCGTGTCCGGTTCACCCTAGAATAACATTTCCAAGTCATATATAGATTTTTTGCAAGTCTGATTGTTGGGAATTTCACAAAAGGTTTGAACAAAACTATGTTTTAGACGAAAAGAAATACACATTTGAATATGAATGAGTATATATTCACTTTACTGAATGAGAAAAAATAAAATGTGTATAAGAAATGTAATCATAGACTTTTCTTTCTTTACGGTGCTGTTAAGAACCATTTATAGGTAGATTTCATAAAAAATACTACCTATTACATTTTCCCCTATGTTGAAATTTCTGAAAATTTTTTGCAGATCTACACCGATCATGACTCCTAGAACCTAAAACCACCCCCAGTTCAAAACTTTATCTATCTATATAATCACTTTTTTATGGACACGATAACTTCTATAATTCTGCACAAATCTCTTCCAAACTGATACATAAAATCAAGGGCATAAAACCTCGGTCAAGTTCGTTAATGGGCAAAATTGGGCCATGGGGGAAGAAATGGGGGGGGGGGCTTTTTCTGAAAACAGAAAAAAAACATAACTTCTTAATTATGGTACACATCGAATCCGTTTAAAGTTATTATTACTTCTAGGAAAAGAGCCGAAACATTTGGATGACAGAGTTTTGATATAATTTTAAAATGGCCTCAAAGGGGGGGGGGGGGAGACAGGTGTTTAAGAAGAAAAAAAATCATAACTTCGTCAATTCACGATATCAAATACGGTTAAATTTATTACAAATTGCTTTAATATTATCTACAATTTTCACATTGACAAGTATTTTATAGGACCAACTCTTACAACAAAAAAATTAAATTAAATTAAATTAAAAACAAATTAAAAACAAAAAAATCCTTGCCGGCTCCACCTACAAACACAGGTAGATGTCGAAATGGACGGTCCTAATTGCCGCATTGTGGTAAAAAGGTCATTTCTTCTGCAATTTCCAATAAACAAGCACCCCACGGTCTGCATCTTCGAAATCTACCTGTAGGCCGAGGCGTTAGGGATTTTTTCTTTTCTCAGAATATGGAAAACATTAAAATTTATTTTATGATACACACAAAATCACATGTATCGTATTTGTGATTGTTTATGCACGCATACACCATACACATGCTACGTGTGCGTAGATTTGGAAGTGCCCAAGGTACAAGCGTATAAATCAGTGTCAGGAATTGAAAAAGTGTTCGCTAAATAGAGGTTTCCGCTTTTCGGGCGTGTCCATTATGTAGATCTTATTGTATATATGAAAGGATAAAAATTAAACCTTTTTTTTTTATTCAAAATTAAAAGTAAAAATTTAAAATTTAATATCCCCAAAATGTATCTCCAAATTTTAAATCCTGCACCTAAGTCTGAATTGCCTCTATTATCATGGTTTCCTAGCCTCACGTTTATCACTCTCGCGCTTCAAAATCCTATGTTCTTTAAAAGTGAAATTGCTGATTAAGGACTTCTTGCAGTCGTTTGTGGTTTTGATGCAAACAGGTTTGCAGAACTTGGTGTCATCAAAGGACCCAGGCATCATGCGAGAGCTAAATAACCAATAAGATTGTTTTTAGCCCCACATGTCTCAGTGGCGTAATATATATTAAATCTGAAAAATAAATTGAACATTCTTTGGTAAAAGCGGGTGCACCCGAACCCGACCCGCAAGAGTAAAAACGCAACCCGAAACCAACCCGAACCCGAAAAAATGAATGACAACCCGAACCCGAAAAAATGAATGACAACCCGATCCGAAACCGAATGCAGCAAAAAAAGTAGAAGTCAACACGACACGAACACGAACAGCAAAGAAAAAATAGAGCGCCAACACGACCCGAGGGTCGATGCGACCCGAAGCAGGGCAAATAAAATGTGCCCAGCCCATTTCCCTTTTAGCCGTTAATTCTCTCGATGTCAAAACCTTTCGTCTGACTTCTAATCCAGGTTATTATCTTTATGTCTCTTCTAGTTATGCCTAGCATACATCTTTCCATACTTTGCTGTGTTTGTAATTTTTTTACCATCCGTTTTGTTAGCGTCCATGTTTCTGCTCCATAAGTTAGTGCAGGAAAACGCATTGGTTAAACACCTTTCTTTCCAAAGAGGCATGTTACTCTTCAGAATAATATTGTTCTTCCCAAAAGCACTTCATTCATTTCTAATTATATTGATTTTATTCATGATACTGCTGTCCGATGATATTTCCTGTCCAAGGTACACATAACTTTGCACTTCTTTAATCTCAGTAGTGTTCAGGATGGCTACAGATCAGGGAAAAACAGTCTGGAAAAAAAGGGTATGTACCAGTATTTTCTTATAGGAAAATTTGATTTATTTGTCGTTGAAATAAAGAATACGAATTTTTCCATGAGAAAATACTGGTGTCTTCCTCTTTTTTTTTTTTTACTGTGTTTTTTCCTGATCTGTCGCCACCTTGTTGTTGTAGACAATTTTCTTTTCTGATGCAAATGAATTGAACACCACCTTAGTCTTTTCCAAATTTATTTTTAATCCCATATTAATGCTAGCTTCTGCTAAATCTTTTAACATATTTTCCAATTCTTCAGGGCTATTACTGAAAATTAAATTGTCATCAGCAAACCGGATATATATAATTTTTTTTGCGGAGGGGGGGGGGGAGGGGGGGTCCCTAAAATTATGGAATTGCATATTTAAAAATCAACAAATATCATTTAGCAGATAAAGTAAGCTTTAAAAGTTTGCATTAGAAGGACAAAATTTATTCTGAAATTTTCCAGTTTCTTTAAATTGAATGTCATCATGCTCTTTAAAATCAATTTTGTTTGTTGAAATTTAAATTCAAAAGTCCCAGAAAGAAAGTCTAATGATTGACGCATAAATCTTATCAGAACCTTTTATAAAAAAAACGACTATCCTTGATTTTTTTTATCATCAATGATAACATAAAAATTATCTTATATAAACGTTTCGCGGTTGGACTAAGTAAACTAATTTCTTATTCTTATTTAATTTTTTTCCCGAATAGCTATATATGATGCTGACTTTTGCATTTTTATGCAAATATTGCGTTGTATTTTACGCATAGTAAGTAAAATGCAACCTCCAGCATTATTTAAGGCAACAGGAGACTTTGAAATTAATGTTTTTCATTTTACAGCTTCGTAAATCGTGTATTGGCCTAAACTCTCTCTCTCATTCTATCTATCGATCGTTCTGTCGTTTTTAACAATAAAATGTACGTGTGGAAAAGATCTTTTTTATAGGAAATAAAATTGCTTTATGTTAAAATTTACTTGCGCATTTCTTTTCGTCCAATCCTTTTAAAAACAATTATTAGTGTTTCTGGCCTTATTTGTCACAAAATTCTGCATTTATTTCAAAAATGAATAAATATTATCCTAAGTTAAAATCTCTGAAATTCAATCGTATTATACAAAATCAAATTTTGTATCAGGCGATTGAATTTCTTTTGGAAACTTTTATAATTTATTTTTCTGTATAGCTGTTCCACTATTTAACTATTTATCGCTTCAAACAATGAATTAATTTCGTTACTATAACATAAAACTTTTCGTGATAATTCATCATGATTTTCTAAAAATATTTTTAGAAATTCAGAATATTTTGTACGCGTATAAAGGAATTATTTGAAGAATGATTTTTGATATCGAAGCTGATATAGGGTATCATTAACCACAGGTTCCCCAATCTGGGAAAACTCGGGAAAATTGTTTTGGACTTAAAATCTCAGGGAACAGTCAGTAATTTCTTCAAAACCTGTAAAACTGCTGAGCTGTTTTCGAAAAAGGCCATCGAATCTATATTAAAGTTCACTTTAGTCAGCAATCGCTGCTATTAAGTGTGCTTCGTCGTTGATTATTGATATGGAAAATTATTAATTCTGAAAAATTTCCCAAGTGAAACTCGGGAAAATGTGTTTGTGATAATGAGTAGAAGAACCATGAATAAGTTTATTTACAATGGAAGAATCCTGAAGATAATTTATTGAAAGAATCGAGTACGCAGAATCGAGTAAATGTGTAAAATTTCACGCATTTCTTTTTCGTAGAATTTTTAAATATTAATTTAAAGCTGATAAACCCGTAAAATATTTGATTCTGAATTTATTGGAAATATAAAAGTGATAGCAGAAGATGTGAGTGCTTGGATAGCTCTATATCTTATCTGCCAACCTTCCGGTTTTTCAAGTCAATAAAACCAGAAATTTTGTTAAATAAGTTAAAAACAATTAAATAATAAAACTTTGTAAGAATCATCATAAAAACAAAAGAACACACAGGACGCGTTTCAAGATGGAAATTTTAACAGCCCGTCATCAGCCAATGTAAACACATGTCTATAAGGTGACAAGGTCATAAATGAACAGGAAGGCCAGAGAGAAGGGCCTACAAAGAGTGCGACAGGTAGCGCTAGCTTAAAGGTAAACACCAATCAGAGAGAAGCATATGCAGAAGGGGAAGGTGTTTTCAAAAATGATGAAAAAATTAATAAAAAGGAGAAGAGAAAAGGAAATAAAAGATAGTCAAATTATTACTTTAATTATTAATTAATTAAAGAAAAGAACTAAATTAAAAATCTAAAAGAGAAAACGCAAGAAAAAAAGCAATAAAAGAATATTTTATTTTATTTATTAATAAAATAATATTTTATTGCTTTTGTTTTTCTTACGTATTTTCCTTTTTATTAATTTTTTTATCATTTTTGGCAACACTTTTCCCTTCTGCATGTGCTCCTCTGTGATTGGTGTTTACCTTTCAGCTAGCGCCACCTGTCGCACACTTTGTAGGCTCTCCTTTCTGCCCTCCCTGCTCCTTTGTGACCTTGTCCCCTTACGGATACGTGTTTACATTGGCTGATGACTGGCTGTTAAAATTTTCCAACCCGAAACGTGTCCTGCGTGTTCTTTTGTTTTTATGGTGATTCTTACAAAGTTTTATTATAAAAAATAAGTTAATACTTAAACTCATAGAAACAAGAAGCATTCACCTAAATTTCCTGATAAAAATGTTTATTTGATTTGAAAATTACCGGAAAGCTGGAAGCTATGCTTTTTATGAAACATCCCATCTTTCGTGATGTAAAATATGTAGTTTATGTGTTTCCTTCTGATAACACTGTACGTTTTATTCTGTTAAAAAATAATTTACATGTTTGTTTTAATATGTCTGTTAATATAAAAAGTTTTGTTATTGCTATTTAAAATAATTTTTAATAAATAATGAAATAATTTAATTTTTTAGCTGTGACTATATGCTCGGTAATCATCGGCTGCAGAAGAGACATAAAAAGTTAATGTCTTAGATGTATTATCTAGATCTAGAAGTTGTTTTCTAACTGAACAGTTTTCATTAGACATTCACTCAATGCACATCGTTATTAAAAATATTCTAGTAATACCGATAAATCTTAGTGTGCTCTAAAATGTTTACAACGAAACATATAAGAATTACCAGAATTCCAAAATACCCTATTTAATAAGTGTTTACAAGGCAATTTAATACTGCATTCTTTTGTGGATTTATCGCTACTATTGGAATATTTTTGGCAGGATGTATTTTTTAAACTGAAGAAATGTAATGAAAATAAATTAAGTGCAAAGTTCTATGCATCGCAATTTTTTAGATAAGCAAGGTAACCCTGTTTTATGTCTTATAATTTTAATTTCGAACACACGAAATACTCGCTTAATTAAATCATTCAATTAAAGACGATTTGTAATTATTATAACATTAATATTCCAAAATTTTCATTTGATGATCGCGTTATTTCATTGCATTGGATAAGTTTTGTTTTCTGTAGTACTAGCTGATCCGCCTGGCATTGCTTGGGCCCGTGATACTAAACCTTAAACAAAAGTAAAGTTTGTATGATTAACCCAATTTTGTAGCTTAACTTCTAAACTTAACCCAATTTTGTATTAATTTTTATTTTTAAATGAAAACTTCGCGAAAAAATATTGATATTTAGTAGTAAAAGCTGTCGTAGGAAGACATTTTCTTGTTTTTTTCACCCACGGTCGTTTCACAGTTAAAAAAAAAAAAAAAAAAAAAAAAAAAAAAATAGTTCTTGTAGTCTGAACTCTTCGAAATTTTTATCGGTTATAAATATAACAGTTTTTATAACCCGTGTAGAAAAAATTCCTAAAAAAGTATTATCTAGTTGTAAAAAATACGTTTTCTCGCCTTTTTAGGTAGATTTCGTAAGAAATACTACCTATTACATTCTCCTTTAAGTTGTAACTTTTGAAAAATTTTTGCAGATCTACGCCGATCATGACTCCCAGAACCCAAAACCACCCCCAGTTCAAAACTTTATATATATACATATTTATTTATCTATCTATCTATGACACTTTATTATGGACACGATAACGTCAATAATTCTGCACATATCTCTTCCAAACTGATATATAAAATCAAGGGGCATAAAATCTCGGCCAAGTTCGTTAATGGGCAAAATCGAACCAAGGAGGGTGGGGGGGGGGGCGTTTTGTGAAAACCGAAAAAAACCCAACCCTTATAAATAAATAAATAAATAAATAAATAAATAATCCCTGAAGTTTCAAAGTGGGCTGTTCCAACTGCCGCATCATGGCAAAAAGGTCATTTCTTCCGCAATTCCCAACAAACAGGCGCCCCACGGTCTGCGTCTTCGAAATCTACCTGTGCCTGTAGGCCAAGCTGTCAGGAATTTTTTGTTATTGGTTTCGCATCGGGTCCTTTAACATAAAAATAAATCTCATCTTCCGAACTCTCTGAAATTTTAATCTTTTATAAATATAACTGTATCCAAGCTCTTTAAAATTTCGTAAAAAAAAATATGCATATTTAGTAGTGAAAAATGATCCGAAGTCGTGCCGAAACAGCCCGCGTTTTGTCGTTTTCATCGAAAATTTCTCGGATTTTATTTATTTTAAATAGTTTTACTCGTCCGAACGTTTCGAAATTTTTGTAGGGGATGTACATTTGTCCTGCGGAGATGCTCTAAAAAGATTGCGTCTAAATACGGACGTTTAGTTACTTTTAGCGCAGAAAAAGACTAGACGCGGAATTCCGGCAGGTGCGAAGTGACCTGCGGTAGCCAGCATTTTTGAAAGGGTTAAAATTCGTATTTTTGACAAACGATTGCAACGTCGAAATTAAGAAGGTTTTAGTTTTAAGAGAGTATTTTTTGTTTGTTGGTACCTCTAAAATTGCGGACTGGGGTAGCGTTTCGGTAAGGGGTAAACGTCAACCGCGAAAACAGACCTTTGTAAATTTTTTTTTCAAAGGCTTAACAGCGATGTTTTTTTTTAACTGATTGCGGCGTTTAAGACGTAAAATTACGAAATTTAGGTAATTATCTTCTGTTTTTCCGTATCCTGAACGGTTTGGCCGATGAAGATTAAAACGAAAGGCTAAAAAACGCCATCATTTGGTTCTTCCTTCCTTTCCTCTAGAAAATCAGGTGCTGGGCTTCCGCGCGCGCGTCTGCTGTTTTTTTTTTGGGGGGGGGGGGAGGGGGAGGAATCGCTTTTTATGAGTTTTTAATTAATATCTCAGCTAATTATATATAAAAAAAATCTGAGCCTCATGTGCATCAGGATCTGCTTTGGACAATCATCACCCAAATTTTCAGACTTTTAGATGCGGTAGATTTCGTTAGCCATCTTAGACACGCACACAGAGAGTGAAACTTTGTTTTATGAGTATATAGATAAAGGTACTTTAATAAAAATATTTTATTTCAGTTCAATTTGTCGTGTGAAAATCTTAAAAACTTGCTCCTGACTTGCAGCAGACTCGCGCGTTGCAAATTTGTTTGTAATTTATCCATTGATTGAAACACTCTGTAATCTACCCCAATAACAAATTTAAAATACTTGAACTTAAATGCAGGGTTTGTTGATTTTTTTTTTTTAAGCTTTTCAGTAAAACGTTTCATTAATCCTTACAGAAATTCGTTTCATAAAATGGTTTCATTAGCATTCTATAATATATCGCTTTTCTTAATTGGGATCTTCATGCATTTTCACCTAACGTGTAGATAATAAACTGATCTTTGAAAAAAAAAAAAAAAAAGCTGACATGAAAAGATGTTTCGTTATATGTATCCGTTCCTTTCTTTTTTACGATGTTTTCTATTAAATGACCCGGTACCGGTCCGGGAAAACAAAATGCCGATCCGCATTAAAAGTTTCTCGAAAAAGTGGTGTTTCTTTTAGGGTTATTGTTGATAAATAATCAAGAAAATTACAATAATTCTTGTAATATTTGACAAAATATAAAGATTTTTGTCTTTAGAAAAATAAATTGGATGTTAAAAAATCACATTAAAAGACTTTTTTTTAAATTTGTAATTAGTATTTTTTTTTAAACATGCGTTAATAAAAAACAACAACAAGAACAACAACAAAAAAACCCAAATTTTAAACAATTTTCTTTATTAAATTATTTTAACATAAAAAATAAATTTTTAAAACAAACAGTTGTGAACCTAAATAGGGTGTTAGTAACTATTATAATGTTACAAACAAGACAAACTTTTTGAATTAGATAATTTGTAACTAAATATTCCTGTATTAAAGTGTTTGGAATGTTTTGTTTATTCAAAATGAAAATATTTAAAGATTCTACTGTTAAAAATATTAGCAATGTTTTCATAATGATATGGCAAATTAAGTTCATTTAACAGAGCAAATGAATGCATTTGATTGTTCCTCTGAGGTCGAAAACCTTATTCACATTCCAGATACTCGGCGCAGGTGTTAATCACATTTAATAACAGATAGCTTTGAAAGACCAAATTGTGCAAATATAACTAACATCTATACAACTTGTGGCAGAGACATCATTAGCTAATGAAGTCAAGTTTATTGAGACAACATTACGTTTTAAATTTGCTTTAGACCTTTGAAGAAGTTCATAACAACATTTGGAAATGCTATTTACAACGTACAATGTGTATTTCTTTAAAGAGATGTGCAAATATTACTTATGAAATGATTCTTTCATCAACTCTTATATAATTTCTTTTCTCTGTCCGCTTCCAGAATTTTTTTTATTTATTTATTTATTGTGTTTAACTATTGTTTGGCGCAGCATGTCCAAATGTGGAATTTGTGCCAATAAAACCAACCAATCAGCCAACCAGAATTTTTTATAATGTGTGATGTAATTAACTTTATTCGTATGCGCATGTATAATTTCAAATGTGCGTGTGTGTGTCCGGTTGTGTGTGTGCTAGAGATGAAACGGGCTCAACTCGAACCCGAGTAAAAAAATTATTTATCTCACATTGAAAAAAGGAAAAAACCTTTCCTGATGCTATTTGAGGAGTAAGAATGTAGCCTAAATTTCTTAAGTGTTTCACAATCCTCTAAAAAACAGTTTGAAAGGGAATTGAATTGTTATTGAAGGAATATGAAAAAAAAATTCTAATAAGAGTTTACTGGAAAACAGAACTCGTGCTTTCTCATAGTTGTACAAGAATATTTTAAAAGAAAAAAAAATGTGATTTTGATTTCTGTTAGTGGTTGGGTATAAATAACAAATTCGCAATTTTAAACATATTTGCAGGCGAATAAAAATGGCAAAGTGTCGTCATGGAGGAGTAATCTACTATAATGTAGGATGTACCGCTTTCATAGGAAAATGAAAAACTTTACTTCTTATGCGCCTAAGAACTGAACCAAGTCGGTAACTTTCATGCATTTATGAATTAAACTGACTTCGTGAATGTGTTAGTAACATTCACGTTTTTGAAGGGGGGAGGATCGTGAGAATAATCTTATATATTAAAGATATTTGCTATTATTTTTTTCTTTTGAAATGTCTATAAATGTAAAATTTCATAAAATTGTGTACTAAAAATTAAATGTTACTTCCATATAAGAAATTTAGATATGTGAAAATTAGTCTTGAAATAATTTTCAAATGTTATTGACAATTTTCCATTCCGTACTTTTATCACACGTCTGCATTACATTTCTCATGTAATACAAAATAACTGTAAACAAGATTTGTGTTTAAAATTGGCAGAATGAAAGATAGATAAATTTCCATGAAAATAACAGAAGGCAAAATAGATAAATTTTAGCACACAAAAATGTTTACACCTTGTATTTATATAGTTATTTTTATTATTTTTTTATTATTGAGATCTGAAAATTAATCATATGTTTTTACGCGGATCTCAAGAGCTAGGTATAAAACAAATCAAATGTTACAAAATACTTGAGAAACAATTTAAAATTTTTATTGAAGAATTAGTGACTATATTTGCTCTAAAGTTTTAAAAGAACTCGGCATTTTAATTGTTTAAAATTTGATGTTACCCATATCACGGAAAAGACAGAAAATTAGTTAATTAAAATACGAATGTATTAAATAACCAAATAGTATTATGGCGTAGGTTCTAAATTGTCCCCGTCTTTCGCAGAATCTAAATTACGGGGCCGCTTTAGAAGTCCAGGTTCTGGCAACCCCCCCCCCCTCCTCTCTCTCTCTCTTCTACGGACACGACAACAATATCATCACCATATCAAGATTGATTCATGTGTAAATGTGATCCATGTGAAATAAGCAGTCATAATTAAATGGTTTTTGACACAAACGAATGTCGTTCATAAATTTAAGACAAAAATTTATTTATTAAATGACTTATGTTGCTGCACTGATAATGATGAACAAGGCTATTGTAGAGCTATAAATGGGTGCAAGAGTTTGCAAGAGAAATCTCGCAATAATGATTAGCCCTTCGGATGTTTCAGATACTGGGGACAGTTTAGTGCTGTGTTTATCAGCAAGGCATAAACAGCTTCTCATCCAAATGAAGGTAAAAATAATTGTGTCATGAATATACAACTGGATTCACTCACACATTAACCAAATGATCAGATAGTTTATCAAATATTTTCTTTTTCACACATACGTTAGTTAAAGCCTTAGGGACAATGGGTGCATATAAGCATATTCAAACTGTGCATACAGCAGTTGTTTTTGGTACCAATAATAAAGAATATTTGCCTTCTTTAATTAGGGCATTTTCATGTAAATAAGTAAAAGTAACTGTTTGAAACCCTCTGATCTCTTATTCCGCGATTGATTTTCACTGGCAAACATTTGTCGAAAATTTTATAAAATACACAATTTTTGAAGCAATATTGTTTCAAAAATTCCACAGTCAAAGGGTGAAAATGCAAATGATAAATTTACTAGATATCTCAAATACATGATGATTTGGAATATGTAATAATAGAAGAGATACTGGTCAATTCCATATTGTTCGAAAGGATTTTGAAAAAAAAGTAAGCGGTCAGAGGGTTAAAAAAATGTTGACAATCGAATAAAATTCAAATGTTAGAAGTTTGTCTTGAAGTGGTAAAAATGAAAAAAACACAGAAGCGAAATATTTTAAAATAGGTATATTTTCACAAACTACATAAGCCCCAAATTTTACTATTCTTAATATCTGTCCCGAGTACAAGATGTCGACTTTTCTTGCCGACTTGTCGAGATGTCGACTTTTCCGAACATGCATGTTCTGGAGAATCCGTATGTTAAAATTAGCATCACAACGTTGTTTCACTCTTTAATTGTATGAAATTTTAAACAAAAGATTGAAAAAGTCATTGTCTATTATAGTTAAATTTCAAAACTTAGCTACACGAAAACAGCAATATTTAAAATATACCATTCTTTACACATGTAGAATTAACGATAATGAATACATATCAAATAAAAGTTGCGCATTTAAGGATTTTTTTTCTTTAAATACGCATAGCAGTTATGGCAAATAGAACAAATATATCTTAAAAATACTAAAAATGTATCGATAAATGTTGTTGTAATTTTACTGAACTCTATAAAAAAAATAAAAAGACACGTATAACACTTGTAACATCACGAAGTAAGAATGCAGCACGCATAATGTAAGCCTGCTTAACAGTTACCACTAAAGAAAAGTTCTTCTCAGCAATGAAAAGAAATATTAAAATATAAATATGCCTTTTATCTAGGAAAATATTCTTAAAATAATATTCTTTAACTGGGTGAAAAAGGCAGTGTTTTACTGCCTTCTCCAAACGCAAAACGTTTCTCCAAGCGCCAAACGTTTTATCTTCGTAAAGTAACTCGTTTTAAAAATAGACTAAAAATGTTTTCCTATGACTTAATACAGCGTTTCCCGTAATTTTTTCTCACAACCCAGTTTACTGTCATACTTCTCCTTCGCGGCATACATTTTTTTTACCCCCTTATTTTTATAGATTGGTCGATTACGGGCGCTATGGTTAATTTTTGAACACGACGGCTGAACACAGCCTCCGTTTAAAGTGGAACCCGACACTACTAACATCCATGCCAGAATTGGGACTCAAACCTGCAGTCCAGTATATGACGCCCTAACCACTAGACAAGCAGGTAGATCCATTTCCATAGGCAATAATACCTAACCTGTAAATTGAAACAAATTTAAAAGGCCAAATATAGGACACATAGGAAAATTTAAGGATAATACGCATATATGCGTATAATTGCTACTAATTTAATAAAATGTATAATATAGAAAAACAGCACATTTTCCTAAAAATGTTTGTAATATATCATATATTCTAATACGAGCAAATCTCGTGTGTGTGTAGTGATATATATATATATATATATATATATATGGTCAGTTTCTTATGTTTCAATGGTTAAATTTTACTTAAAGTTTTATATATATTATATATATATATATATATATATATATACTGGCGAGAAAAATTAAAGGAACAACTATAAAAACTCATCGAACTTGAATAATTTTACTTTAATAATTTTGAAGATAGGAACATGAAACTTTCACAAGATCTTTATTTTGTCATGCCTGACATATATTCAATATGCAGAACTGCCTATTTCTGCAAAAAATAAATTCACATAAAAACATAGGAATGTGTTATATAAGAGGGGTTAAGGAAATTGTACTGTTACAACATTTTAGAGACACACAGGAAAAATCAATAAAGTATGTGGTTACCCCTGACCGAAATGCAAGCTGTACAGCGATTTTCCATACTGTGGATTATATAGATTATCCAGAAGTGCTTGCGGTAACAAAGTGTATTCAAGATTAATAGTGCTTCGAAACTACCTGTAGAGTGTTATTTGGGGTTGGTCGAGATGCAAGACGGCGTCCAAGTGCGGCCCACGTATGTGCAATCTGATTTGAATCCGGAGACTAACAATAATGCTTTCTAATGTTGTTCTAAGGTTAAAACAATAAAACTATATTTATTCAAGGCTAATTATTTATTATTATTATTGTTCAGAAGTTGGAATTGTTTTGAAGTAAAAAAAATGGAACCCGTCTTAATATTCAGAATAAAAAAAATCTATTAGTTTTCAATTAAAAAAAAGGGGGGCGGGTGTTTCCACCTATATTCTGTAACCATGGAAGCACAGGTTGGATCCCCTATAGTAATTTTAAAAGGATATATTCAATTTTCCTTTATCAGATACATGTATGAAAATTTAAACACAGTCTGATGTCATTTGAACACTCTTCATTTATACTTACTAAAAATTTCTTTCAATACAAAAATCAAACATTATAAAATCACTTTCTTTAAAAATATTTTGTAAAAAGACAAATGGGCCTCTTTATTTCTCCTTTTTAAGAATATTTTCTTCGTCAGTTGTGTAAAATAGTATGTAGGTTAAAGAATTTAAATTCTACATTTTAGAATGTACGTGTTACTTTCTTAGAACGTCCACGGAGACGCACCAATGACGGTGCAAAGATTTGTGTGCGTAAGAACACACCTAATGCATATTCTATATAAAATATTTGCTGAGAAATTTAATATTAGCAAGAGTAAGAGTGCTGCTTGAAAATTTTAAGGTTTTATTATGGTAAAAGGAAAACAAGCATCTGGCAACAAAATTAGGCGTTTTGTTGTTCTCCGGAAATTGTGAAGAATTTTTAGATCTTCTTTGTTGATTTGTTTTCATTTTTAACACTTTCGAACCTGTGTTTATGAATTTGGTTTGTTTGGTCGTGTTCTTACTTGCGTAAATATACTCGTATTGGCATGTAATTGATATATGTTATTTAGATTTACCTGGACATGCTTGATATTGAAAATGAAGTGTCTAACATTTATAGCTCGCTTTCAAGGTCACTAAAAAAATCAGTTGCATTATGGTCTATGGGAAAAATCATTTGCAATGTATTTCAATGATGTTATACTATTTCCAAACATTAAAATTGATATGCATCACTGAGGTGCAGTACAAGATGCTTATTATAGAATATGGTTTGCTTAGTATTTATCGTTCATTTACAGGGACATACAAAAAAAATAGGTTACAGCATTGCCCATGAACACTAATTGTTGGAAGTGTTTTCAGTTGTGACATGACTCTTTAAATTTAACTAATTTTTTGCGTATTACTTGGTGTGTATAAAAGCTACACATGTATATAGGGCTGCACAAAATAATTTGAGTATATTTCCGCTCATTGCCGGAAATTGTTGAAGAGGAACTTTTAATTCTTATGAGTTTCTTAACTGAACAAAATTTTTGCATACTATATAGTATATATACAAATCTATGGATCATATACAGGGCCGTACAGATGAATATGGATATTTTTCTGGCTATAGATGGTAATTTCTGAAATTGAGTTTTCAAATGTGTCATGCGTTTTCCAAGTTGTTTATTTACACATTATTATTCAAGTTATTAAACAGCAAAGTTTTTTTTTTTTTTTTACAGCATTCTGTATGTATTGGAAAATCTTTCATAATCTATGTTTCATCCATGATTTTTCTTTTTTTTTATACTTTTTGTTGTTTTTTCACTCAATTTATATTATTCATGCAAGATCATCGAAACATTCATCTTATGTGAGTTTTTAGATTTAACTAGATCTCATCCATATTGTCGAATCTTAAAACACATATGTTGTGCTGATTTTAAATATAAAATGATCTTATTGTGACCCATTACATATATATAACTTATAGCTTAGTCTCGAAATTTAATACCTGTCAAACAAGTAACATGAATTACAACTGGAATTTAAAAAATGTTTTTAATATCTATTCTTTAAATCGGTTTTCCCTATTTACTGGCATAATATGTTATACTGTAATAATACAGTTATACTAAGTTTTCGATAGAAAAAGTGATAGTTTATAACAATATTTTCTTTTGCAAAACACACTCATGTATTATGTGCTTTATTGCTAACATGCTATAATTTCTCCGACAGCAATTTTTAAATTAAGTGTTCTTTTCTAAGCCCTTCTCTATCCATGACCAATTTTTTTCTAATGATTCTTTAACAACCTTTTAAATACTTTAATGTTTATCAAGAGCGAAGCATAATAACTATTACTCAGTAAAATGTTTTGATTCTTATTTTCTTTTATTACGATATATTTTAAAATTTATTACTATTGATTTTGAGAAGCCACCGAGGTCTTCTGAACAATTTAGTGGATGGATTTTATGTTCATGCAGCTTTCTTTTTCTTTAGTTTTTTTTTTTTTTAATTACATAACACGAAAATAAAAATCTGGTACAAATCAGGAGCGACTGTAGTAATTTATTTCAAAAAATGGAGAAAAATAGAACAAATAAAAATTTAAGTGAAGATAGGGAAGATTGATTTATAACGTTTGTTAAAGATGAAGGTGAAACTTCTGATTTGTGGATTAAAATGAAAATACAAGCTAATAAAAAGTGATTTATATCACTATATTCAACAGCTCGTATGTCATTTTTCTCCTTGACAGTTTTCTGCGATTAAAACAAGAGGTTCTAAATTTCCATGTAATAAATCATAATTTTATCTACTTCATTTTACTTTCAAAAAATATATAATTTAAATTTATATTCGACAAAGGATTCATTATTTGGGGGAATATACTTAGATCACTACTTGTAAATAATAGTATAACTTTGTAACGCCTAGCTTAATGGAATTTCAACATTATACGAAACCTGTAATATCCTGCAAAATTATATAAAGAAAGAAAATAGTTGTCCCTGTCAAAATCGATCGAGTTAAAGTTCTCAGAGGACTATATCAATAGCTGTTTTCCTCTAAAATGTGCTATATATAGGTATGCGCATTAACTGACGCACAAAATGATTAAGGTGATGTTTTTATCCCAGGCTATCTATGTATACTGTGAAGCATCTTTCTTAAATAGAAATGTTTTGTTTCATCTTTCGTTGGGTATTATGGATTTTATATACAAAGTGTCACAAAAAGATTGAAACTCTCTTTAATTATTTGCTGTTGAATATAAATAAGAATGTAAATTACAAATATTTTCAAATCAAGGTAGGACATAAAATTATACTAATGAAATAGGTCTATTAATTTTCAAAATGTTACTCATTTAATTTTAATATCCCCCCTCGTCTCATAGACAAAATTGGCCAATTAGAAATGTTTTTCGTTTTTCCACTTCAAGATAATTACAAAAAAATGTATACCTATAGGTTTAAAATTAAAATTTACTCAATTATATTGAAGTCAAATTACTAATTTACACCACTATTCCCTACCATTTAAAATCTGATTTTCCTCAGTGAAGATCGGGATCGTATACAAATTGAGGATAACGTTTTTTAAATTAAAAATATAACAGGTGTGAAAAAGTTCCTCACAAATTAGTCTAAACGAGCAGGGAAGACCGAGCTATGCTAGGTCAAAATTATATTTGAGTTCAAATATCATGTCCCATGACCAAAATGACCCACTAATTCAATTTTCTCGAACATGTGACTTAGCCCAACAGTCTTCTCGTGCCCGAAAACCATAGGATGCAAAATTTAGTGTAAATTGAACCGATTTTTATATCTTGACCCACAATGACCCAGAAATGACCCACTAATCGAATTTTCTCGAACATGTGACCTAGCCTAATGATTTTCGCGTGACCGAAACTCGTAGGATACAAAATTTAATCAAAATCGTTAGAGCCGTTTTTTATATAAAATTAATTTGACCCGCTTTGACACAAAAAGGACCCACTAATCGAAAGTTCTCGAACATGTGACCCAGCCCAATAGTCTTCTCGTGCCCGAAAATAGTCGGATACAAAATATCGTCAAAATCGTTTGAACCGTTTTTTAGATACAATTAGCTTGACCATGACCCAAAATGACCCACTAATTGAATTTTCTCGAACATGTGACTTAGCCCAACAGTCTTCTGGTGCCCGAAAACCATAGGATGCAAAATTTAGTGTAAATTGAGCCGCTTTTTAGATCTTGACCCACAATGACCCAGAAATGACCCACTAATCGAATTTTCTCGGACATGCGACTTAGCCCAATGCTTTTATCGTGCTCGAAACTCGTAGGACACAAAATTTAATCAAAATCGTTAGAGCCGTTTTTTAGATAAAATTAATTTGACCCGCTTTGACCCAAAAATGACCCACTAATCGAAAGTTCTCGAACATGTGACCCAGCCCAATAGTCTTCTCGTGCCCGAAAATAGTCGGATACAAAATTTCGTCAAAATCGTTTGAACCGTTTTTTAGATACAATTAGCTTGGCCATGACCCAAAATGACCCACTAATTGAATTTTCTCGAACATGTGACCTAGCCCAACAGTCTTCTTGTGCCCGAAAACCATTGGATGCAAAATTTAGTGTAAATTGAGCCGCTTTTTAGATCTTGACCCACAATGACCCAGAAATGACCCACTAATCGAATTTTCTCGGACATGCGACCTAGCCCAATGCTTTTATCGTGCTCGAAACTCGTAGGACACAAAATTTAATCAAAATCGTTAGAGCCGTTTTTTAGATAAAATTAATTTGACCCGCGTTGACCCAAAAATGACCCACTAATCGAAAGTTCTCGAACATGTGACCCAGCCCAATAGACTTCTCGTGCCCGAAAATGGTCGGATACAAAATTTCGTCAAAATCGTTTGAACCGTTTTTTAGATACAATTAGCTAAGACTTAGCTTTTACCCAAAATGACCCACTAATCGAATTTTCTCGAACATGTGACCTAGCCCAATGGTCTTCTGGTGTCCCAAAACGGTAGGATGCGAAATTTCGTCAAAATCGTTAGAGCTGTTTTTAAGATAATTTTTGCATATATATATATATATAACCACCCACAAGATTTGCTCGTATTAGAATATATGATAAAGAATTACACAGGCAGAGATCGTGTCAAATAGGGTAAAAGTAACAATAGTCGGCCACTTAAGTGCTTTTATTTATATATATCTTAAAGTAGAATTTTTTAAAAAACGGTACAACATTTTTAACAGTGACATATATTAAAATATACATTTCTTATGTTTCAGCAATTATTTTTTTTAAATGATTAAGTGTTTTATATAGAAAGTTAAAATCAAAAGGGACAAGTTCTCTAGTAGTCGGTCGTTCATTCAAATCTAGTATCCAGCAGCCATCACTAAACCAGTTGTCGGCCACTTCACAGTTTTGTTTTTGAAAATAACTTAAAGTAGAACTTTTTAAGAACAGCACAACATTTTTAGCAATGACATGTATTAATACATACTTTTCTTATAATGGCATAGCAATTATTAAAACAAGAACATAAAATCATGCGTCAAGCATAGATTATGTAACACTTTCCAAGGCTTCCAAGATTATTTTACAAATCATTACCGTTTAATAAGCTGAAAGATAACATCAATGTAAACAATTTGGAAAACTCATAACATATTTAAAAACGTAATTTCAGGAATGTCCAACATATACAATATTCGGAAAATTATCTGAATACTTTTATTCAGCCCTGTATAGGATCTATAGATTTGTATATATACTACATAGGATGCTAAATTTTAGTTTAGTTAGGAAACGCGTAGCACAGTTTAAAATTCTACTTCTGGAGTTTCTGTCCATAAACGGAAATGTGTTCGCGAACTTTTGTGCTGCCCCGTATATGAAATACAGAATTTATACACACCACGTAATAGACAAAAAGTGAGTTAAATTTAAAATCGCGTTCAGCAACTTAAAACGCACTTCCAGGAATTACTGTTAACAGATAGTAGAGAATTCTTTTGTGTGTCTCTGTAAATGAACGATGACTGCTATACATACAATATTCTGTAGTAAGTCTCTTGTAATGCACGTTAGTGATATATGTAAATTTCAATGCGTTTAAAATCGTGAAACATTATTTAATTAAACCGCAAACGATTTTTCTCCACAGACGTAATGTAACGGAATTATTTTGACTGTCCCTGTAAAGTAACTATAAGTGCTATGCACACCCTATTCCATATTAAGCTTCTTGTAATGCACCTTAGTGATATATATATGAATTACAATGTGTTTGAAATTTTGTAACATCATTAAAATAAATCGCAAATGAGTTTTCCCCATAGACCGTAATGTAACGGAATTCTTTTGAGTGTTCCTGTAAAAAAACTATAAGTGCTACATACTTCAGTTGAAATAGGGAGCATGCTATAGATAACGACAATAACATAAAAATTGCAGGGCAATCCGAGCATATTTACGGGAGTTAGAGCACCGCCAGACGACCATACGGCAGACAAACCGAAGTCATAAACACTTTTCAACTAGGTTGGAAAGTGTTAAAAAATATACGTTTCTTTTAATAGAATGTTAAATTTGACAGTAGCAAATTCCTAAATAGTCGGCCTTTCAAATTTAGTGTTCAGCCATCATACACTGGACTGCGTACCGGCTGCCACAAAAATGACATCGTCATCAATTTTTTAGATAAAATTATGATGTAGGAGAAGATCAATAAAAGTGCATGAAATAATGACGGATTTGCCTCGTCATGTCTTAATATGATATGATATGAACAACAGGGGGTGCCAATTCGTCATTTTGGCATTACTATCAGATCATCGAATTTCGGAATGAAATTTTAATATGTTGCATATGTCGACTAGTACAATAGAAATAGATATGTCCGACTCGTGATGTCTTGGTACGATATGAGCAAAACGGGGCACCAATTCTTCATTTTGGCGGTACTATCTCGCCGTCGAGTTCCGGCATGAAATTTTAAAATGTTATAAGTATGAAATATTGTACTAATGTTGTTTGCGATTATTGTACTAATGTGATATGTTTAATGTGCGAAATTTTATGCCGAAACTAAATGATGTAATAGCACCACCAAAACTAAGAATTGGCGCCCTCTTCTGCTCATATCGTACCAAGATAGGCCGAAGCAGACCAGTGATTGTTTGAAGTACTATTAATAATCTTGTTCTATATCATAAATTCATCTCGTAACTACCAAAACATTTTTACATTTAAACCAAATTAATTTTCGGTGTAATGTAAATCTTAAAGTGGCAGTTAATTTGAAAATGACACATGTAAAAAGCTTCATTTTATTTTATATTATTATTTAAGTTTAATAGAGGGTGCAAAAAGGATTCTAAAATACAGTAGTTAGCCTCTTATTAATAGGGCGGCTAACTATTGGATAAAACGAGATAACAAGTTTTTATTTGTATTGTTCAAATACTAGCAAAACCAACGGCTTTGCACGAATCGTTGAAATATGGCAAGTGGTATTTATGTGGCTATTAACATATTAACATTAGGGGAAATCATACTTCTGCAGATAAATTAAATATTACCAATTAAGTCACATTTTGAAGAAACGCCATTTTTGAACCGCATTAGGTGAATGTGAGACTTCAAATAATGCGAAAGTCGTCGTTGCAACCCATTTGAAGCCACATTCTTCCAAGAAATCGGATACAATGCAATCCATTTGGGAACTCTGTTTATAAGCTATCGTACAGTGGGAAATTTTTTTTTAATCGGTTCAGTAGTTTCAGAATTTATTTCCTATAAAATCAAACTTTTTTTTTTCAATATTATTGCACCTTCATACATCATAAAAATCAAAACACCGATAAATTATAAGTTGGAAAACGTTAGTTTACTATATTTAATTGTTATCTGTGTACGGTTAAAGCCTGAATACGAAATATGTCTTTACCTTTTTGGAAATCATCTTTATTTATTATCATCATTTTAATTAATTATAACGGTTATTCGTACCTGTGTTTTATGCATTTTCCAGCTTAGTTAATATATACTAAAATATATTTGTACATATATAAATTCATATACAGGGCTACGCAAAAACTTATTTATTCTCGTCTATGGATGGTAATTGCTGGAAGTAAGATTGTAGTTGTGTTATGCGTTTCCTAACTGAATTAAATTTTCGCTTAATATGTGGTGTGTATAAAAATATGTATATACAGAGGCTCAGGGATGCACACAATATTTCAAGTTGTAGGCGATAAATGCTAATTTTTTTTTATGCGTTTTCCGTTTTATAGCTGAATAAAATTTTAGTAAACCATGTGAATTGTAAAAAATCTGTAGATCACACCCAACAAACACAAGGCTTATGGCCGCATGCCGTAAACTTTACGGCGAAGGAGATGTGTGGCCATTTGTATGCAACCACCGTAGTTTATTTTCTAACACTCCACTACATCCGGTAATCATCGTCAAACTAAGAACGGTCGAGGGGTAGAAAACTAATGCCTTTTCCCTGCACAGTAGCTACCGAAGTTAAGTTTCAGGCAGGGATGAGATTTCTCCGTTTTTTTGCATACCAGTATGAAAGAAATAGAGAAAAATCTTAAAGAAAACGTTGTTCTGGCAAATCACAGAATGTTCCAATTAAATAAAAAAAACATTTTCTGTAAGATTATACTGGTATGCAAAAAAGCGGAGTAATCTCATCCCTAGTTTCAGGCCAGCATATAAAAGTCTAGTACCATTTAGAAAGCAGAGGGACAGTTCCATCTAAATGATATATTGATTATAAGAGATAAAAAAATATTTTTTCTTCATTTTTTTCCAACAGAATTTTTGTTGTTCAAACAATGCTCTTATATGAAAGTATTAAAATTATAAGGTGCAAGATTTATATTTTATGCACTAAAATTTAGAATAACATTTTTTCTTTTGTCTTTTATCTATTTGTATAAATTGTAAAAAAAAAAATCTTGTCTGTAAAAGTATGTTATATATATATATATATATATATATATATATATATATACACGAATTTTTTATGAGCACATTGGAGTCAAATTGAATATACTTTACTTTTAATAGCAAAGATAATTAGATAATAAATTAATAGGAAATTTATTCAAATGCTCATTTTGAATGATAGGAAATATGAATTTCAATAAGCAATGTTTAGGCATACTTATTATTATATAAACAATCTAATAATTTTAATGATCAGCTTGAATTTATTTATGTATTTATTTTCAGCTTAAAAGGAAAAATATTCGTCATAAAAAATCAAAAGCAAAATATGTCAAGTCTGAACAAACAGCATATATTGAACGGAAAAATCTCTTTAATTTTTAAACAAGTTCACAGCTGAACAAGGGACTGCTAATATACAATTCACGTTTAAATTTCGGTTGTAACGAATTTTTAATATCATTTGAAATTTCATTCCAATCTAAAATTTGACAAAAAAAAAAAAAAAAAAATCCATGTATATGTAATAAAACGGTATTTATTTATTTATTTATTTAAAGACAGAATTTTTGTGAAAATGGAAAACGGTATAAAGTTATTTAGAACATACAGTTACGAAGAACTTAAGTTCATAACAAAAAATATATAAACTCAAATAAAAGATTGTTTTACTAAAGTCAGGGTGATAACATATTTTTCCTATCATTCTTCCTCCACTTCCGACTAGATGTTGAAATTTTATTAAAATTATCTTTCAAAAATATTTTTTTCCATGTGATTGAGGGCTGATGTGTCTATTGCTTATTATAATATAAATAGTAGTGTTTCGGCGATTTCTCGCTCTCTCTTTTTTTTTTTAAAGAATAAATTCGGATTTTTTTCCCTTTGTGCCACTGTCTTCGTATAAGAAGATCCTCCCTCCCCTATCATTCCTCAAAAAAGTTTTTTTTACATGCCACTGTCAGCAATGATGAGTTTTTTTTTCTTTTCTTTTCAATTGAATGGAGGATTTTTAGAGCCTTTTTGCAATTAATAGGAAGGATTTTAACGTTATTTATTTTGTGTGGCAAACTTGGTACTTTTATGCAGTCATTTCAGAAGTAAAATCCATGTTCATGTATCCAGTACTTGGATTTATTCGACATAGCTCCCTTCCCTCCTCATTTTAAACAGGAGAAAGTTATTTTGACTGGAAATAAGCCAGGAAACTTCATCAGAATTCTGTTACAATATTGGTTTTCAGTTATTTCACATTTCAGATCATGTTGATTGAATGTTATGCAAAAGTTTTGAAGTGTTATTGAAAATTCTTGAGTAAATTTATTTATTAATATTTTCGCATTTTCCGACGACCGACTTACGTAAAATCTTTCAATATCCTCTTGAATGTTTTTTTTCCTTTTTTTTTCGAAGTAGTGCAAATGGTTGTTAATTATGTTAGTAAAATTGTACGTTTTATATATTTTTTACAATTTCTAAGTTTTATATATTAGAACGGTGCAGAAAAGTAGTGTGCTGTAAACTGAGCTCAATATAATTCCTCTTTTGTTAAGAAGTGTACGAATTGCTCTCAACATCACAGATATCATCGTCACCCCCATCTCTATACCTCTATACTCATGTGCATAATAAACTGACAGTTTATTTGGCTAAAAAAAAGAAAATCTCTTATCTCTGAGATAGAACTAGTAAATACTAGTGAGTCTTATTTTAACATGCAATAAATAATTGTTCAAAGGGATCGGTTTTGAATGAGATAATACATGGTGATTCTTTTGTGTTATCATGAATGAAATGTTGTGGAGGATGTTATCTATATTTAAGTTGTCGTAGATCTCAGTTTTGTTTTTCTGTGACGCTGATATCTCGTGTAGGTGTGTATTTGATTTTTTTCTCTTGTAAGTGCTTTTCAGAAAACGTTTTTGGCAAAACCTTTTCCCTAACAATGAAGAGTTTTATAAAATATTTTTTAACCTTAAATTCATGAACATTCATTTCGTCTGTTTTCATTTATCAAACATGTATTATATTTTGATTTCTTCAGTGCTGTTTTTTTACATCACACTGGAAATGAATGTGAGATTCTCATGAAACATAATATTTTCAAAATGAGAAACTTTTTTAATTGATGGTGCTTTAAAAATGCTTAGGTTAATTTTTTTACTTTAATTTATATGTAACTGTTTGGTGGATGTCTATTATCAAAATAAAAATGATCATTGTGAAATATCATTACCTTGACATTTAGGCCATTCTCCTGTTATGTACTGGTATGCACATGTCAGGACAATGACGTTTTGATAAAAGAATTTTTTTTAAAAATCATCTTTTCTTCATTTTTAGGGATAGCTTGTTTTTTACACTGCATAAAAGAGCACCTTTCTTTTGTATTGCTATATATTTAATTAAAATTTATAGAATTCGTAATATAGTAACGCTAGGAAAAGGACATCATAAGTCTTCACATCTCTAAATGTAAATTGATGTAGTTGACAATTGAAACAATTTCGAAATACTGCCCCTTGAAGCTGTGTTTTCAACAATGCTGCTTTAACCTATTCTAGTGAGTTTTTAATCATTAACTCCAGCTGTTTCCAGAATCGAAAACTAAACTCTCCTTTCTAGGAGAATTATATGGATCTCTGTGATAAAGTTTATGTATAAAGAAAGAAGACACAAAGTTTTCCATTTCTGGTACCAATTGTATATATGTATTCCGGGTGCGCCAAACGTTCGTTAAACTTTAAAAATTCATTAAAAAGTAACAAATGATGCTAAAAAGTTGCGGTTTGCAGAAATGGGATTAGGAGGGATATATGATTCTTTCTAATAACAAAAAATATTTGGTTAAAAAATTACCGTTAGAAGGTGCTGATGCATAATATGAAGCAGATTTATGCAAATCTGGCTGTCAAAACCGTTCAATACACACAGATACTTCATTCGATGCCACCAGTATGCTATCGTTACCAGATCAAGCGCCTGTTGGTTAAACTAGTTTACAAGAACGGGGAATAGGCAACTGGCGCTTTGTGAAAATTCTGCTCGACAAAATGACTGAAGAGGAGAAAAATGGCCTTATTCATGTCCTGGGATATTGAAGCTTATGAGACGCTTCGCTGAAATGGGCATTGTACTTAATTGCTTCATATTATGCATGCCAGCGCCATTTATCGGTAATTTTGTTAACCACAACTTAACCGCAATTTTTTATCATCATTTGTTTCTTTTTAATGAATTTTTAAAATTTTAAAGAACTTTTGGCGCATCCGGTATATATATATATATGCAGGGTGATTATAATTAACCCATTAACGACGACTTATTTTTACACTTATTTTAATACTTCGATACCAGTTGACACCAGTTTTTCCATACTCTTATTTTAACTAATTGAATCTCTGATAGTTTCACATTAGATAAAATGATTTTTTTTTAATTAAGATACTGGTGTTCATATTTAAAAGTTTCGTTTAACTTAAATGGTAACTTTTCGTACAAACAGGCATTAATGAGTTAAAATCCCACTTTCAAAATGCTGTAAAAAAAGAACCACTGGTCAGAATGACTTCAAATTTGAATTGAATATACTAGAAGAAGTGGGAAACGGTATGCCATTAGAAGAGAAAAGTTCCAAAGTGTATCAATAGATGGCGCTGAAAGTGGCATACTATGCAAATTAAAAGACACTCATGCCTACGACACATTGCATGTGGTATAAAAACGTGGGTTGTGTGGCGTTCTTTTTCCTCATATTACATCTAAGCAGCTTGTCATAAGTCTCTCAATGAAGGATCGCGCTCTGCTGGTGAAGCACTTTCACAAGAACGGCGACTGTGCACTTGCAGCTTTAAATAAATTCCGGTCATTAAAGGGTATGAAAAAAGGCTGTGATCCGATGTCTACCAAGGGTCTGAAGAATATGATTCAGAAATTCGAAGATACGGGTAGTTTTGAAGTGAAATCTGGAAGATGCCGCTTACAGCTCCATCTAACGATACACTTTGGAACTTTTTATTTCTTATGCTATACCGTTTCCCCCTTCTTCCAGTATATTCAGTTCAAATTTGAAGTCGTTCTGACCAGTGGTTCTTTTATTACAGCAATTTGAATGTGGGTCTTAAATTATAATCACCCTGTATATATAGTATACAGCATTTACTTCTAAATAATACCACTTGGGGGAAAAAAGTGTATTGAATTGCTAATTATCGTATTTTTCAGTGTATAAGGCGACCCTAAAACTCGAGTGAAATAATATGTTCTTACATTTGAATACCAGTATTTTCGTATAGTTTTTTTTTTTGCATTTTTATATATCGAATTCGTGATAAATTTCTTAGATTACATAAGATGAAGGATACTATACAGAATTGCTGGTATTGAAATGGAAGAGCGTATTATTTCTTTCTAATTTTGGGGGGTGATTGATACACTGGAAAACACGGTATCTTTCTTTTTATTATTAACTACTTGCTAAGTACTAATTATAGTTCATACTCTTATAAAAATTTCCAAGTATATCACTATACATTTTTCTTTCTAGTCCAAGTGCTACACGACAAAAATAAGGTGAAAACTGCACATCGTGATACAGTTATATCGTTTGGTCAGTATCTACTCTAGATTAATACAAAGCATATAAGAAGGGGAGGCATCGCGGAAAGTGCGGGGAATTAATTCAAGATGGCGGCCGTTATTCAAAATGGCGTTATTTTCGGGAATTAGTGCAATTTCGTTTCTATTCATCGTATAAAAAGCATGTTTGATGGAAATTTAGATTTTTTTTTAGATAAAAAATATTATTTGTAACACTTTACAGCACAGTCGAAAAGTATTTATGAATTCAGTTTGCCTGTTTGTCTGTCTGTCTAGTCGCGCAGTAACTCAAAAAAAAAAATAACCGGATATCCAGATAATTAAAATATGGTATTGTAGTATACCGTAACAAGTTTGTTATTCATTTTCAAGTGTGCATCATTCATAGTTCATTTACAGGGGCAATCAAAAGTATTCGGTTATATTATGGTCTGTAGGCGAAAATAGCTTGCAGTGTGTTTTAATGATGTTATACTCTTTGTAACATTTTAAAATTAATATACATCAATGCGGTGCAGTACAAGATACTTACTATAGAATAAGCAGTGCATAGCAGTTTCCGCGATGCCTCCCCTTCTTATATGCTTTGTATTAATATAGATTAGATACTGACAAACGGTATATCTGTATCACGATTTGCAGTTTTTTCACTCCTAGCACCTGGACTATTCGTGAAATGTTTTTTATACTTATGATTAGAAATACAGAAAATTTTCTGTATTCAGCTGATCACAATGTCTCGTGGAAAAGAGGAAGGGCAGGGGAGTGTTGAATACCAGTTTTAATCATTTTGAATTGATTAATCAAAACCTGTCGTCTCAGAGAAATGTAATGTTTAATACTAAACTGGAAGCAAATCAGCAAATTCAGTGTTGAGAGGTTAAAAAAATTACTCTGGTTTTTCTGTCATTAAGAAATTTTATATAACATGTACAATACGACAGGGAAAAAACCTGAGCGAATAAATCTGAATACTATGAATTCAGTTTTAATTTCTGCAAGGAAAAAAAAGGGTGGGGGTGGGGGGGGGGAGTGAAAGGAGCCTTTAAATTTGTAGAAACTTATTTATAACTGTATGTTTTGTTTTTTACCACTGGGGTGGAGCGGAGCATCTACTTACTGCAATTGAACGCAACTTTTAAAAAGTTATGCAGAAACACCATGTTTTTATAACAAATTTATATCTAACATTCATTTAGAAATTAAAATTTTCATAAAGTTTGAATGATTAGAGAGATAAAAATAACTTAATAAATAAATAAACCTATGATTGTTAAAGAGGATCGTTAGTTATTTAAACGCATAACTGTAATAATTATTTGTGTATTTCTTATTTTTATGATACTTTGTAAAAGATTAAACAAGAACGCGAATCCATATTTTGGATTAAACTGTTTTTGAGCTAATAATTAAGAATGCCATTTTTAAAAATGCTTAAATAGAAACATAGACGTTTTAACAACCTATATGGTCTCTGTATGGTCGAAAGCCTTCTTAAATGAATTGTTGTTCACATTTGGTTATGGAGAAATGAACAAATGCGCAAAATTGGCAACTTTACATAATCATATTTCAAAATTGAAAATATATTTCTTGCCATTCCATGTATGTATGTGCACTCGTAGCAAATCGCCAACATATTTAGGGATGACACAGACAGTAATTATATTTTAATTCACATTTGATGTGTTTTTCAAGAGAACTCTATGAAAATTCGCATTTAAAGTAAATATGGCATGATAAAACTGAGCTGCACAACCAAATTCAAGAAATAGTGGTTCATATTGATATTTTCGAAGTTCTTATAAACATAAATGTGGTAATTTAAGAAAATTTAACTTAACAGTAGCATAGAAAAATATAAACAAATTACTGCAGTGTTGTCAACTTAGCCCTTTTGGGGATAAATCTAGCCCATTTGTTGTCTCGTCAACCCCCCCCCCCCCCTCCCTCCAAAAAAAAGTTTTCAGCCCCTAGCCCCCGATCTAACTCATTTTAATATTGAGGTTTTTGCACAATTCCAAAACAATGGTAACAAGAACGAAAAATCATGCGTCAAGCATAGATTATGTAACACTTTCCAACACAATTTTAGAAATCCTTACCGTTTAATAAGGTGAAAGAGAATAACTAAGTAAACAAAGTCAAAGTCAAACTTTGGAAAACGCATAACATATTTAAAATCCCAATTTCAGAAATTACCAACAATATTCGGAAAAATATCCGATTTATTTTGTGCAGCAATGTACGTGATCTATAGATTTGTATATATACTACATAGAATGCTAAATTTTAGTTCAGTTGACCGCGTAGCACAGTTTAAAATTCCCTTCTGGAATTTCCGTCAGTAAACTGAAATGTACTCGAGAACTTTTGTACTGCCCTGTATACAATCTATACAATGTATACACACCAAGTAATAGTCAAACAAGAACGAAAAATCATGCGTCAAGCATAGATTATGTAACACTTTCCAACGCTTCCAAAATAATTTTACAAATCATACCGTTTAATAAGCTAAAAGATAACATCTAAGTAATCCGAATACTTTTCATCAGCCCTGTATAGGATCTATAGATTTGTATATATACTACATAGGATGCTAAATTTTAGTTCAGTTAGGAAACGCGTAGCACAGTTTAAAATTCTCCGTCTGGAGTTAAATAATACGGAAATGTGTTCGCGAACTTTTGTGCTTCCCTGTATAGGATCTACAGAATTTATACACACCACGTAATAGACAAAAAGCGAGTTAAAATTAAAATCGCGTTCAGTAACTTAAAACGCACTTCCAGGAATTATTGTTAACAGACCGTAGAGAATTCTTTTGTGTGTCCCTGTAAATGAACGATGACTGCTATACACACAATATTCTGTAGTAAGCCTCTTGTAATGCACCTTATATAAATTTCAATGCGTTTAAAATTGGGAAACATTATTTAAATAAACCGCAGACGATTTTTCTCCATAGAAGTAATGTAACGGAATTCTTTTGACTGTCCCTGTAAAGTAACTATAAGTGCTATGCACACACTATTCCATATTAAGCTTCTTCTAATGCACCTTAGTGATATATATAAATTTCAATGCGTTTAAAATAGTGAAACATTATTTAAATAAACCTCAAGTGATTTTTCCCCATAGACCGCAATGTAATGGAATTCTTTTGAGTGTCCCTGTAAAAAAAGTATAAATGCTACACACTTCCGTTGAAATAGGGAACATGCTATAGATAACGACTATAACATATAAAAATTGCAGAGCAATCCGAGCATATTTGCGGGAGTTAGAGCACGGGCAGACGGCCATACGGCCAGACAAACCGAAGTCATAAACACTTTTCAACTAGGTTGGAAAATGTTAAAAATGAGTTAAATTTTAACACGCGTTCAGCATCTGAAAACGCACTTCCAGCAATTACTGTTATCTGAAAGTACCGAATTATTTTGTGTTTTTCTGTAAATGAGCGATGAATGCTATGCACACAATATTCTATAGTAAGGCTCTTGTAATGCACCTATGTATATAGTGATATATGTCAATTTCAATACGTTTAAAATAGTAAAACATTATTAAAATAAACCCCAAACGATTTTCTACATACACCGTAAAGTAACGGAATTATTTTGAGTGTCCCTGTAAAGGAACTACAAGTGCTATGCACACCGTATTCTATAGTAAGCCTCTTGTAGTGCACCTAAGTGATATATATCAATTTGAAATTGTCTAACATCATTAAAATATACCGCAAAGATTTTTTTTCCACAGACCGTAATGTAACGAAATTCTTTTGAATGTCCCTGTAAAAAAACTAAGTGCTACACACTTCATTTTCAATACCGAACATGCCATAGTAAGCCTCAATAACATATATCAATTGCATAACAATCCGAGTATATTTGCGCAAGTTAGAGCACGGACCAACAGACGGCAGACAGACAAACCGAATTCATAAACACTTTTCAAATATATTGGAAAGTATTAAAAAGGAGCTAAATTAGCCCACATTTATTCCTTGATCAGCTGGCAACATTAACATCAGCTGGCAACATTAACATTGGTGCAAACAGCGCTTTATTCTCTGAATTTTAGAACGAGAATAATGATTTGAATCAAATTTATTGTTTCCCCTTTTTTGTGTTTATTGTACATTAGTGAGGGAAAAAATTAGCAAAATTGGATAGTAGAATTGACTCTAGTACATTTGAGATATTGCCAACAACATTTTTGAGAAATAACCATGAACTAAAAACTTACTGTTTAACCGGATATCTAAAAACATTCTATTAGTTTACTTTCGATTATTATCACTTTATTTTTTCATACAAAATTCACAATTTTTTAAATTTAATTCCTTTAGTACCATTGACGAGATATGTCGTTTGCTTTCAGAAGTCCGAAAATTGCTCAAGACGAGATATCTCGTTTTCAGTTTTAATTTTCAAGCTGAAAATGAGACTCTCGTCAGTGACACTTACGGGGTTAATCATTGCAAGAAAAGTAGTCTACATTCGATTAATTTTTAGTTCTTCAGAAAGCCAAGCCAAATCAAATCTTCTTAATGATTTGTGACAGTCTCATAATTGTTTGTTCACAAAATGTGACAATTTTATTTCCAAAATGTGATGCCATAAATTCTGTGTTAAAACATATACTACGAGATCGAAAACTCAGAACAAGTGGTAACAATAAAAAAAATCTGACAGCCCAAGTTTATAAATTCTGAATGTGTTAATAAAAATTAAAACAATTCTATTATTGCTAAGGTTTATAATAGATAATTTCTGGCAGTAATATTTCATTAATCCCAGAACCTCTTAATTTATTGTGTCTCATTAAATTTATTCTCCCCCCCCCCCTTCCAGCACTTTACACAGAGCTGTCGGTAAAAAGTATCAATACACAGTTTTACTTCATTTTACTTCGAAGCCAGAAAGTTCAAAGGTATGCACTGAAGCATGAAGCGATAAAATATTAATAACTGACGCTGGAAATCGCTTATCTCAAACATAAAAGAGAAAAAAATCTAGACAAATTATTTTGATATACCGATCTCTCCTCATTCTGAAGATTTTTTGTAAAAAAACAAGGAAACATTTTCGATCGAAGGTAGTAAGTATTCCATATACACTTCACGTATCGCTTGTTTATGCTCTTCATCTAGTTTTAGATGTTATCAAACAATGGAGAACAGAATTAAATGGAGTGTTTGGTGTCTGGATTTGAGTTATTTTTCAAACATCTCTATCAGTTCCGGTGTCTCTTTTGATTATAGTCGGGGAGAAATTCACGTGCAGTGAATTTAATGGTTTTCATATTTCGCTGAGTCGAGTTAGAAACATTTCACTAAAAACTATAGTAAGTAAATTTACTTTGTTCTTATGCTTTTCTTTTCGCTATCTTTTAAATATTGTTTTTCTAATCAAAATGTATCAGAAGAGCATTATCAACTAAAGAGTATATCCATAATATCATCCATTAATTTCATAACACAAATTTCTTTGGTGTGTTTTTTTTTAACCCTTTTCTGCCCCTATGCCATAGGTTGTCACACTCGAGTGATCCCCCTCACCTCTGTTATAACATCACATTTTTTTTTTTGCAACTATTAATATAAAACTAAATTTATGCAGAAATAATGTTATATACGATATTTACCCACTGATATGAATGTTATAAACTGTTGAGATCTGGTGTGCTTTTACTTCGAGCAGTTGCAATTCAAAGAAAATGGAAAAATATTCCTAATGCTACTGGACTACAAAAATTTTTTTTTAGATGTGACATCACAACGTGTTAACCTACCCTCTTCCTCTTCTCACATTTTGTGGACCCCTCATTCCGAACCCTCCTGTGTGTGACATAAGTAATGGATGACCCTCTCCCCCCTTTACTGTACTCATCGATTTCTAAATATTGTGGGTATATAAATGCTTAGAAAAATCTTTAATTTTCAAGTCACAAATTTTTATACTTGAAGGAATGTTTTATAGTGCTTCACCGAAGGAAACTTTTCGTGCCGAAAACGAAACTCCTAAATGAAAATTCTAATATATTAAACCCTTAACAGTGTAGCAAGATTCCCCTATTCCTAAAGATAAGAACATGAAAATAGTGAACTACATCTTTGAATGGCTACATGAAAAGAAAACGAACTGAGCCCCTCCTTTATGAAAAAATGCACAAACCAAATTTTATTTGAATGCTCACAAATATTGCTTGTTTAAGAAATATACTGTTGCCCAAACTGGGTTCGGGCTACACTGACAAGGGATTAATAGAACTAATGACGCAAAAATAACAAAATATGATTAATTATTCACAAACACACATACCTAGCTACAGAGACAATTTTATTTATGGATATGCGTGAATGTGTGTATGTGCTTGTTTTCAATAAAAGCACACACATTATTCTTCAGAGTTTTATAGCCAAAAATCGCAGGAATTTATTCATTATACTTATTCATACAGTGAAAATGTTTGTGCAAGCAATTTCAAAATGCTTAATATTTGGCTTTTAACTTGATCTAAAAGAAGTATTTATAATATTGTGCCTTTAAGAGAGTAATAGCACATCCATTCTTATAAATACAGAAAACATATGATTTGTAATCAGTGCTTCTAATAATTTTCATACGGTGACCTTTCATTTATGCGTAATTGAAAGGGGTGTATTTAAAACAAGGCCGGCGCACATTGGAACGACCACCGTAAAAAACCTGGACATTGATGAAATTTTGAATTTTTTAAATTTTAGTTGTATTACCATTGAAGGTTATTCTCAACCACTTAATTTAGTGTACCTCAAATTCTATGAGCTTATCACAATTTTTTTTCTTCGAATTTTTAGCGTAATGGAAAAATGGTAGATTCTGATTTTAATGTCATACATGTTAAACCGTTAAAACTACTTTTAAAAGTTATTATTAATTTTCAATCCCGGAACAATATTGAGGAAGATATTTGATAACATTTTGGTTTAAAAAAATTAGATACTTGTACTTTTCTTGTTAAGGTATATTTGGAGTAATTTTCTCGAAACCACGTTCAAAGACCACTATGTTTTCCTCATTTACTTAAAATGCTTAAATTTGACCAAATTTTCACCTTTGATACTTTAAACTAGTTGCATTCTAATTTGAAAAAAATATCAATATTAGCTGCGACCACCTGCGACCTGGAGAATAATTCCAATTATAAACATTCAATGTCCAATGTTAACACCATTTAATCTACTTTGACCGGTTCAAAATTTTAAATTTTGTTTTTGTCGCTTAAAGTACTCTTTTTATATACACAAAAATCCTATTTTATTAGTTAGAAATCTATATCGAAAGGGCAATTGTTGAGCTATAGAAGTAGTAGCAATAACGACAAAGTATAAACAATAACGAAAATTTTAAGCTTTCCTTTTTTTATCAAAACAGCATTTTCAGAATTTGTGGACTCTCTAAGGTTCCACCAATCTTCAATAACTCAACTTGATATTTTAAAAAAATTTTAATCGCCACATATTTTTCTAGAGAAATATGTAGAAAAGATTGATATTTTGCTTCCGAAAGATTGATATTTTGCTATTCTATGGAACTTTAAGTAACGACACGTTTGGTTGAAATGTTATATTTTACTTTGAATGATTCCATTTTACTAAAAATTCATATTTTTAAGAGCGTCTACGTATTTCTTTTGCTTTTGGACTAAATAAACGTTTTTTTTTTTTTTTTTTTTTTTTTTTTTTACTACTTCTTCTTCATTGTTCTAGGTGAGTTTCGGCGAGGTCACTACGGCGAGTTTCCGTATTCAACGCTTGACACTTTTTTCCCCCCGTTCGAAGCACAGCCACCCATTATCTGTCAAGCCGCCATTTTTGATATAACATCATAAAATTCAGTTTTCTAATTTAATATATGCATAATAATTTAGTGTCAATGGATTTTTAGAAACACTTCGCATTTCTTTTTTAAAAAATTCCTGAAGGAGCCTTAAATTTCATGGCATGAAAATGGTGCTAACTCTTAATCTAGAACACGTCTTTTTTTTTTTTTTTTTTTTTTTTTTTACTTTTGTGAAAATAAATAACTTCCTGAACTTATTGTTCAAAATAAATAAAATCCTATTTAATTAAGATTTTTTGCCGAACACAAATATAACACTATAAACAATGATTGTAATAAGTGTGAATTGTAAGTTGTAATCAAGTCAATCACTAAATGGAAAACAAGTTGAAAATTGTACGTCAAACGTAACAAATGAGGTACGATCGTACTATAACTAGTTTCAGTGAAATTAATTATATCGTCTGTTATTATGACATGATTAATTTCCTTAATAAAATAAGTACAGGGTGGTCATAAAAAAACTTTGCCGATATATGGAGCTCTAGCTGCCGGTCCGTTCAACCGATCGAGGTGAGATTTCAGATATAGTTATTCAGAGGTATGAGCTCGGGATTCTGTCAACGGCAACAAAGTTGTGCTCACGGTTACGGTTATAGATACAGAAACTCGAAATTTTCCAATGGCAGCGCCCATTTTTTTTTCGTCGCAAAATACTCAGCGCATGCGAAAACCCTAAAGAACGTTGGAACCGTACGTGTATCGCAAGACTCGTTATGCACGCACAAAAAACAGCTCTGAGAACGGCCAAAAAAAAAAAAAACACTATCGGGGCGCACGGGGGAAATTTGCACATGACACAGAGTCAGTACACCAATCACTGATTACAACACAGATCGGAGAAAAGGAATTTTTATTTTGATTACACATTTTCCACATGGGTGCCATCACAGGCAATTACACATTGCATGCGGGCGACTGTGGACAATACAGCCGAGCGTAAAAAACACGCATGAGGGATGTTTGCAATCTCACGTTTGATAGAATCTTTCAAATCCGGCAAAGTTTGCGGATTGCACATGTACACTCTAGATTTGAGATATCCCCAGAACCAGAAATCCATAGGAGTGAGGTCGGGGGATCGCGGAGACCACGGAAATGAAAAAGAGCGTAAGATGACACTTTCGCCAAAATGCTGTTCCAGGACCCTGCGAAAAGACTTCGCTATATGTGGAGGTGCACCATCTTGCATCCAAACGAAGTCATTCAGTGCATTTTGCTGCAGAAATTCTGGTATGACGTAATTTTGCAGCATTGCCGTATATCGGGAGCCTGTTACAGAGCAAGTTACAAATCCCGTTGGTGTCGCTTCCTCAAAAAAGTACGGCCCGAGAATAATTGTGCCTGCAATGCCGCACCACACAGTAAATTTGACGTCGTATAAAGGTACTGGTGCCACATGCCGTGTGGATTCATGTCTGCCCAGTGCACACAATTTTTGGTGTTGACGTTGCCTGTTAATGTGAAATGTGCCTCGTCCGTCCATAATATGCGAAGAATCCAGTCGTTATCTCCATCATATCGGATAAGAAATTCATTAGCAAAGTCTATACGTTGTTGATGGTCCCCCACTTCCAACATCTGGACGCGCTGGTACCGGTAAGGAAACATGATTACAGAGCCTTAGCTTTAGGACCGTTGATTTCGGTATATCCAATACACGAGATGCACCTCTTGCAGTTTGCATGTGTCCTGTAGTCACTGTGTGATTCACTTCCATAACAGTATCCTCAGGAATAGTTGGTCGTCCGGATCGCGGTCTATCGCTGGTGCAGCCAGTTTCTTCGAATTTCTTTACTAAATCACGAAGAGCTTGCGGGCTACATGTGCCACGTATTTGGCGATGGTTTCGACGGTAAACACGCAAGGTTTTCGCAGCATTCATCCCATTTTGATGATAGTTTTACCAATTCACCACGATTTGTCGCTGGAAGAGTCATTTCATCGGCATGTGCGTGCTCCTGACTGAAGAACTAACATTCCCACCCTACTTTTTATCAGTTTTCTACGCTGACAATCTAGCGAACGGCGTTCCGTGATTGGTGTTTTGCCTCTGTCATATGCAAATTTCCTTCGTGCGCCCTGATCGTGTTTTTTTGTTGTTCGTAGAGCTGTTTTTGTGCGTACATAACGCGTCCGTTTATTGCGATACACGTACCGTTCCAACGCTCTTTAGGGTTTTCGCATGCGCTCAGCATTTTGCGATGAAAAAAAATGGGCGTTGCCAGTTAAAAATTTTAGTTTCTGTAGCTATAACCGTAACCGTGAGCGCAAATTTGTTGCCGTTCACAGAATACCGAGCTCATACCTGTGAATAACTATATCTGAAATCTCATCTCGATCGGTTGAAAGGACCGGCCGCTACAGTTCGATATATCGGCAAAGTTTTTTTATAACCACCCTGTACATTTTAAGTTGGCAACATTTTATCTTTCGTCGACATTTACTGGAAATTCCAATGGGAAACTTGAGCCTAGATTTGAAAATTTCAAAATTTGAAATCCATATTTAGACTCTTTTTCCATTTAATATTTATATTTTTCCGGAAACATCTATCAAAAAAACTGTAGGTAGATTATAGGATTGCTATAATTAAACAATTTTAATATACAAATTCAGTTTTTAAATTCAGTAATACGGAAATATTATGACTCCATCTTAAATAAGACATAATCACTATGGCATCCTAGAATCATTACCTATCATGAGATATCATTAAATTAATTACGTATGATAGGATTTAATAGAATGAAGAATGTGACTATAACTTGGCCATAGAGGTTATAAAATGTCATAAACGTCAAAGATGACTATAACGTCATACATGTCAGATAATCTAGCGATACATCTCGGTCGCTTGACGATTAATCCTCGGAAGCTGTTATAACAAGGAAGTGCCGATTTAAAAAAATCAAATTACTTAATAAATATTTTTTTTTAATATGTTTTTAAGTTTTGAATCGATTTTCATAAAATTTTAAATGACTCGACAAAATTCTTGAACGATTATATATATTAAATTTCAATCTAGTTGGGTAGTTTTTGCGCTGTTATATGCGGACAGATGGACGGACCCGACGACGACTAGGTGCTTAAGTATTTATATAATTACGAACGCACCTAAAAAAGGCCCCTATCTTGTAAAGAGAGTTCACTAGCACCATCCAAGTCAAATTTATTTTCTTAATGTTTGAACGAAACCAGATTATTCTTCGTGACAAACTACTTTTTTAATTTGAATAAGCTTCTTGAATAAAATAAAGAGTGATATTTAGAGCATAAGTCTTTTTATTTATAAACAGTCGAAGAAAAAAGAAAATCTGTTCTTATTTCAACGCCTTCATTTCAGTTTCAAAATATCTCTTTCGCCTACATTCTCTTCTGAAACTTCCGGTTTGCATAGTGTTGTGCAAACTGTCATAAAATTTGAGGAAGCTGAATATTATTTCCATGTCTTTGGAGGTCACGTCTTTGGAGGAATATAAGATATTTTATTCTTGATATCTTTGTTATCGGTAAAATAATTTGAGAAGAACTATACTGAAGTTGATTTGTTTTCATTCTTTTGTAACTCTTTTTTTTATTCTAAAAATGAACATTGTTATAAAAAATAATTTCAGAAAAGAGGGAAATATTATTAGGCATTAGGCAGTTTTGAACCACATTGTCATAGAAGAAATACTTTCAGGGAAGGCTTTCAAAATGTATTAAAGGTAGTTTACCGGCATTCTCCAATTCAAGGTAAACTCTGAAAATGTTCCCAGCTCATCTGTTTGGGCCATATAGGATCGAACACACAAGCTACCAAATGTTTCGTTTATTAAAGCGCGAACTCATACTACTGGACTGAATAAACTTTCATTATTTTGGAATGTAACTAATAAACTTTGTTAAGAAGATAATTTATTACGGTGTAATTTTAAGTATTATCTTTCAGGTAAATACTAATTAATGAGTCTCAGTAATACTATCGGTTTGGTTATCGCAAAATTGCTCGACGCCCACTTTTAGCTTTTTTTAAACTGTTCTTGCCGTGTTTGAGCTCGAATATCCAGCAATACACGACACTGCCACTATTATACATTCAGCTTCGCCTACATACGGCTATTTCTTATAATTGTGAGATTGCTCCTCCCCCCCCAAGCACTCGCACACACACAACCGCATTGACCACCTTTCTTTGAGTGTCTCATGTTGTCTTCTCGTTGTCCACGAATGCATCCGCACCGCACAACAGCACGAACGACGAATCAGGGTGGTCATATAAAAAAAAAAAACTCTGCCCCCAAATGACCCCAACTGACATATGTGACCATTCAGTGGATGAAATCGGGAATTCAACTATTTTAAGATGTGGACTCAAGAATGCGGTGAAGAACAACAATTTAGCTTTCATAATTACGGTTATAGTGACCTAAATTAAAAAAAAAAAAAACACCCGCTTAATGGCGTTGAAACGGTATCTGTAGCACTAAAAATGGCAATACAGTGACCTCTCACTTACACGACTCTCAGTTATACGACTCTCTCGGTTATACGCCGAATTATCTTGGTCCCGTCCACGCTCTATGGGAAATAATACTAAACTTCTCTCAGTTATACGACTGCTTCTCTTACTTATACGACGCTTTAAACGGTTCAGGTGATTTTACATTTCTCACTCAAGAATTCGTTTTTATAATCATTAAAGTACAAATCATTAACGTTTCTTACGATTATCCTTTTGACTATTGTTAAAGTCTTTAGCAATAACATTTCTTATAATGAATAACATTTCTTATCTACCTTGATGTGTTATTAACGATCAAATCTATGGCGGGAAGGTGGTTGTATGGAATTTTCTTGTCTGCTATTTAACAAAACCGACTAACAAAAACCAAATGACCACCTGCAGATCACGTCTCTGTATAGTACTGAGTGAGAAATTAGAGTTATTGAAAAATGTACTTTCCTGGATCAATGTCCATCACATCCAGATGTAAAAGGTCTACCATTTCTGCAACAAATTAAAGTTTGATTTTTGCCAGCAAATTCTACAAACAGATTAAAGCTATTAGATTTAGGAAGTCTAAAGACTTTTCAAGTAAACTAGAGAAGGAGTTTGATTTGTTGTTTTATTTTTGATCGGGAAAACAAAAAGGAAGCTAAAGCAATTTCCATGTTAGATGCTATGCATCTTACAGCATCTGCATGGAAAATGTATCATCGCGGACAGTTAAAAATTTTTTTAGGAAATGTGGTTTTTCACAAGACCAAACTGCTAGGTCAACAAATGAATCCGATTTTGAGAGCGTATGGGAATCCTTTAATGAGAAATTATTGAGTATATCATTAATGAAGACGAGAGCGAGGAGGATGATAAAGATGAGAACAATGCTCCTGCTGTTGTAAATTTTTTAGAAGCAAGTGCAGCTTTAAATACATTAAAGAATTATGTGCACCAAAATTATTATTACCAAAATAGTTTAAAAGCTTTATTAGACTTAGAAGAAGACATTTTCTCGTTTTGTCGACGACAGAGACAAACTAATATCACTTCATTTTTTGAGAAAATCTGAACTGTTAATCTTCAAAATAAACAAAGTGGTGAGTGAACTTTTTTAAATAATTTTTATGTTTTATTTTTTAATATTGTTAAAATCTCTTCTTAGTACTCAAAACTTATCGTTTTTAATATAGGTAAAATAATTAATGCATATAAAGTTTGAAACTTGTATAATAAGATGGTCTCTCACTTATACGACTCTCTCAGTTATACGACTTTTTTCTACGGTCCCCTGAAAGTCGTATAAGTGAGAGGTCACTGTATAAGGTAAAGAAGAATAGTGAGCGTTCCACGTGTACTCTAAAAGCACGTTGTCATCTACCACCATTTCACTCTTCCGTTGTCCCCATGGTCACCCGAACATTTACCCAGTTTGACGTGTCTTTTAATATATTTAAAATCTGATATATGCCTGTCAAACTGCCAAGACTTTAAAAATAACATAGAACACGATATTCTACATAGTCATGTCATTAGTTAGTTATTGCCCACAATCTCCCTAATGCGAAGTGTCATCGTGTGAGAAGAGGACGCTTGAAAATATTGTCCGATAGTGTTTTGTTTTGTCGGCTTATTTGTTATTCCCGCTGCTTTTCTTTCTGTTTGTTTCAAAATCGTTGATTTTAGTGCCACAGGTAGCATTTCAACGCCATTTAAGTTTTTTCGTTGTGAATTAATTTTTGGGATGAATAAAAGTGGGTGTTGCCATTTCAGAATTAAAAAATTTTTATCACTGTAACCGTAATTGTAGGAGTTCGATGGTTGTTGAGCGCATATCTTAAAATACTCGAATCCTTCAATTTCACCACGTTTGCTTGAACAGTATAGTCGCAAAGGGCCCATATATTGCCAATATTTCTTTATGACCAACCAGTACGTATAGCGTGTTAAGTATCAAAGTCATCATGTGGCAGTACACGGATTTATATTCCTCATCAATGCACAATGTTCGTATTTAATAATTCTTCAATCGCAAAAATGGGTGTTACAAAACTATATGACAGATCTAGAAATCCTTTTAAAAATGCTTATTAATTTTTTTCCTGTTTTTTAAATCTGTAAATGGATAAAATATGTATTTTGGTGGAAAAAATAATTTCAAAATGTCACGTCATTTTTATGAGGTGGTCGCTAAAAAAGTGGAAAAAATTTTAACCCTCGTTTTTTTTCTGTCTTTCCTTTAGAATCTTCGCAATTTTAAAATACTATTCCACAAATCTACAAACTATTACGAAACTACTCTTTGATCGTTGTGGAGAACTAAATATATATATAAAATTTTTGGAGCTATCTTCTTTTACGTACCGCTGCCATATATCACCATTTTATCAAAAAAAAATGTCTTACACAAAAAATACTTCAAGTAAGTAAACGGATAAATTTAAGAAAATCTCAGTATATTTCGGGTTTCGAAGTTTTAAAATAACGTTCACGAACAATTTGCCAATTTTTCATATGTTTACATGATATGCAGAAAGGATTTTCTTTTAAAGGATTTATCTACAAAAGTGTGGATTTAGAGACACCTTGGTTTACAAAAGAAAAAAAAATTGTTGAAAAATTGTTGTATCTGCCTAGTATTTGTGCCTCCTATAGATACCGGGAAAATAATCCTAACCGAGAAGGGCAGTTTACCCAATATTGAACCTGGTATACACTTAATTATTTGTCAGCATATGAAATATATTTTTCTCGTGCTAATAAATGGGGTCTTTTTCGTTTTTTTGTTCCATCAGGTAATTTATTTTTGAGGTTTTCATTTTGTATGCTCACTTTCATAAATTTGTTGACTTATGTTTTGAAGAGCAAAACTATATGTTAATGGAGTGCAAAATTAGAAGTGGCGATATCATTAAAAAATTCAACTACAGTTCGTGTAAGGACAGCAAAATATGTTATTTTTTTTTATAAATTTCAAATCAGATGAAAAAAAAGTTTATTATTATAATTAGAGATCGACCGAAATTTTGGTTTCGGTTTCGGCGCAAAATTGGAGTTTCGCCGAATATTCGTTTTCGGCGAAACTGCTGCCAAAATTTCGGCCTGACCGAAACTCGACCGAAACTATCTGTATTTCAAAATCTAATTCCTTCTTTCGGAAATTTTCAACTTTACTCATTGATATGAGTTGTATCGGCTCAAATGAGACACTGTTTATTGCTGTGAACTCCACTATTTATCATTATCGGTCATGACTGATCCATGATGCGTGTGTAAACTATAAAGCAAGCAATGCATATATGACTAAACTTAAAAGCCGCTTATCACGTGATCTTTAAAAGCTGCAAACTTGACAGTAATAGAAAATTTTTACTTTGAAACTCCAGATTGCTTCGAATGCTTTATGAGAAAGGTGTTGTTAAAACATATGAAGATTTAGGAAATTTATTACAAAAGAGATTCTATTACAAAAGAAATTTATTACAAAATATCGAGGTATGTATACTTAAAATATTTTTTTATTAGATGAAATTCGTATAATTGGAAACTATTTCTGTCTTATTGATAAATTAATTACGTTTTATTTTATATGAAAATAAATAGCTTTGGATAGAGGCACAGAGAGTCAACTTGGCACCGGAGATAAAATTTTCAAACAGGAGTGCCATTTCAATACTTTCTTAGATAGGCAGGGAGTGGCAAAACCTTTTTTTTTTTTTTTTTTTTTTGGGGGGGGGGGGGGGGCTGGAGGCGGTGAGTGAGGAAAGATTTATTTTGATCTTATTGTGCACATCCTAAAAGAAAATTGACAAATGTTACATTTTTATCCTTATATATATATACCGGGTGATTATAATTAAAGTTACGATTTCAAAAATCGATAATTTTAAAACTGCTGGTCAGAATTATTTGATATTTTAGCAAACCAATCGTGAGGCAATGGAATTTTGTTTGGCGAAGGAAAAAATAGTTCCAAAATGTGCCGATAGATATCAGGGTTAAGATTGTCTGGAGATATGCAAATTACTAATACGTGGCAACTATGGGTACCTGAAGAATGTTGTTTACAGTGGGCGAATTGAGAATCTAGCCGACTTGAAGGCAAGAACCACACACCACACCCATTGCATCAGTACAGATACCCTCCGATCTGTTGTGGCGAATGCCGTTTTGCCCTTCCAATTAGTAGCGGAACAAGGCGGAGGGCATATCGAAAAACTTTAATCATCAGTACAGTGTGTGTTCCATAAAGCTTTTTTTTTTTTTTTCATTTTTTGTCATTATTGCTGTTGTCGCTGTAAACACGTATTCTTGTGTTTTCAATAATACATTTTTAGTATATCCCCGAACTCTATTTTTTTTCTTTTGACTAACAACATTCCTGTGTTCAAAGAATAAATTTTTGGTCTTTCCCCTGACATTACCCTGACAGCGCCATCTATCGACGCATTTTAGACCTATTTTTTTCCTTCGCCAAATAAAATTCCATTGCATCACGATTGTTCTGCTGAAATATCAAGTAACTCTGGCCAGTCGTTTTAAAATTATCGATTTTTGAAATCGTAACTTTAATTATCACCCGGTATATTTAAAATTATCTAAAGTGCAAAATAATGTTAAACATGTGTCACTTTCAGAATATTGAAATGGAAAATAAAGTTTATAATTAATAATTTCTACGCTTAAAATGTTGTCTTAATGCTAATTTTCCTTTTTTAGTCAAATTTAACAAATTATTTTAGCTTTTGTGCTCTTTACTTAAACTTTTACTTAAACAATTACTTTTACTTAACCAATACTTACCAATTACTAAACCAACCCTTTAAATGCAATTTAGATGCAAAAATATTAACGAACTGAAAATATGACTATATTTCAAAATTAAATATTCATTATTGAATTTGTTTTACATTATTTAACTATATTGTTAATTAATTATTGACAAATGCCTATAATTATCGGTTGTTATAAAATAATAAAATATAAAAGTTGTATTATTCATGTTTCATTTTTGTTTGAAACTTATACACGCACATACATTTGTACGTTTGTTTGTTAGTAATGTGGTTCAATACACATATAATTAATAAATTAATTAGTAATGTAATTGGTTATTATTAAGAAATTATTAGTTATTTGTTATTAATTAATTAATTGATTAGTAATTATATGCAATTATGTATGTATTAATCATTTTTGAAATGTTTTGACACTTTCGGTTTCTGTTTCGGCCGAAAGTGGGAAGATCACCGAAATTCGGTTTAGGTTTCAGTTTCGGTCTTAAAACCTGTTTCGGTCGATCTCTAATTATAATGTGTATTATAAAGTTGAAAAGCTAATAAAAATGTCAACAAAATTATCTAAGTTTTTTATTACGAAAATAAAATATTTATACAAAAAAAATAATATTTACGCCTGTGTAAAAACTTTAAGGATAGCAAAATACAAACAATACATTGTATACAAACAGTATATATTGTTTACAATACATTGTAAACAAATACTTAATATGTTGTGCAGGCCACCATTGCTTTTAATGATCTCGAATATTCTATCTTTCATGGACATTATTAATTTTGCCACAGTTCGGGGCTGGTTTTGTATCATTTATGTTCAATTGTAGATCTGAGTTCTTAAGCTGAAGAAAAAGGCTTTCCATTTTTGTAAACTCGTCTTGCTTGATCTTTCCACAAGTTGGATCAGGCGTTCTGGGTGGCAGGGATGAGAATTTTTCGACTTTTTCCATACCAGTGTAATCTTAGAAAAAACTTTTTTAATTAATCGGAACATTCTGCGATTTAACAGAACAACATTATCTCTAAGATTATATTGGTATGCAGAAAGTTGGAAAATTGTCATCCCTGGGGTGGCCATTGCAAAACTTCAATATTTTTCTTCTGGAACCAGGTTTTTGTCCTGGTGCTTGTGTTTTTAGTCGCGTTGTCTTGTTGATAAATCCATCTTTCCCCTGCCACAAAAAGTTGCAACATGTGAAAGATAGTCAGAGTTTTTAGAATTGCCATTGAATTAACTTTTCCTGAAAGAAATGAAAGTGACCCGACGTCGCTAAACGAAAAGCAGCCCCTTATCATAATAGATCCTCCACCTAATTGTGTTTTGAAAAAAAAAAATTCTTTTTCAAATGATGCCAACAATACTTCCAGCCATCTGAACCATCTAATTTTCTTTTTTTTCATCGAAGAGAATAACCTGCAGTCATTTATCGTACCAAGTCATCATTTGTCTTGCAAATTGTAAAATTGTAAATGCTAGGTTCTGTGTCTAAGTCAGTAAAGAGGGTTTACACAATTTTACTGTGTATTGAAAATTCCCAGATCAAGTAATTGTATTGCAGATTGTTTTCTTGCACACATTGAACCCAGTTGTTCGTAAAATTTCTTTACTTGAGTATTTTCCAATTGATGCTAAATTTAAAACTTTCCTTTTATCTCTGTGTGACAGGGCTTTTGGCCTGCCTCCAACGTTGTTTTTTTTCCATACTCGTCTTTTAACCTTAAATTGATGATGACTGTTTTAGATCTTCCTATCATTTTGTAATAGACCGACAACTCATTCCTGACATTTCGTAAGAAATACTACCTATTACATTCTCCCCTAAGTTGGAATTTTTGAAATTTTTTTGCAGATCTACGCCGATCATGACTCCCAGAACCTAAAACCACCCCCAGTTCAAAACTTTATCTATCTATCTATCTATGTCACTTTTTTATGGACATGATAACTGCAATAATTCTGCACAAATCTCTTCCAAACTGAAACATAAAATCAAGGGGCATAAAATCTCGGTCAAGTCCGTTAATAGGCAAAATCGAACCAAGGGGCAATCGGGGCTTTTTGTGAAAACAGAAAAAAAACCCATAATTTCTTAATTATGATACGTATCGAATCCGTTTAAAATTATTATTACTTCTAGGAAAAGGTCCGAAAACTTATGACAGATTTTTGATATCATTAAAAATAGCCCCAAGGGAGGGGGGAAAGGGGGGTTTTGGAAGAAAAAAATCTATAACTTTGTCAATTCCAAAGATATCAAATTCGCTTAAATTTATTGTAAATCTCCTTAAAATTATCTACAACTTTTATATTTTTTATAGAACTAACCCTTGCGGCAAAAAAAAAATTAAAAACAAACAAATCCCTGCTGGCTCCGCCTACAAGCAGACGTGAAAACAGGAAAAAACCCATAACTTCTTAATTTTTATACATATCGAATCCGTTTAAAGTTATTATTACTTCTAGAAAAAGGGCCAAAAATTTATGTATGACAGATTTTTGATTTCTTTAAAAATGCCTCCAAGGAGGGGGGGGGAGGGAAATAGGGGGTTCAGAAGAAAAAAAATTAATAACTTCGACAATTCCCAAGATATCAAAAACGCTTAAATTTATTATAAATCTTCTTAATATTATCTACAACTTTTATATTGACAAGTTTTTTATAGGACCAACTCTTACGGTAAAAAAAAAAAATTAAAACAAAAAAATCCCTGCTGGCTCCGCCTACAGGCAGAGGTATGTTTCGAAGTGGGTGGTCCCAACTGCCACATCATGGCAAATAGGTCTTTCTTCTGAAATTCCCAATAAACAGGTGCCCCACGGTCTGCGTCTTCGAAATCTACCTGTGCCTGTAGGCCGAGCCGTCAGGGATTTTTTTCATATTCAGTTAGTTTAAGTGCTTTTGGCATTATTATAAAATTAACAAACTCTTAATAGAAAACGTCAGAAAAGTCACTATACACAAGAGTTTTTAACGTGCAAATCAATAATAGTTATACGTAACATTTCTAAAAAAAAATAGTGGTGACCTTAAAGCTTTTACATAGACAAAAATAGCGTTTGTTTGCATAATTATAATTTTCCCGCAATAAAAAGTTCACCGGTACATTTTGTTGGCTTTTATATTAGTATTTCAAATTTATGATCAGCATTAAAATTTATTTCAATTATCTCATTTTAAAATTATCAGAACTTTAAAAAAATTTTGCGGTCCTTAAAAGTTTTTACGCGCGCTATAGTTGTTGATAAATTTACACTTTTTCAGTGTTTTCAAGAATTAGAATACATAAAACAGCTACTAGAAGATGTTGCACTGAAAAATGAAAACTCAAAATATTAAGTTACCCGATGAGCTAATTTGAGAAGTCCATTCGATTAACATGGAGAAATAAAAATAAAAAAAATTGCCGACTAAAATTTTATACAACTACTGGTAAAGAGAATAGTAAAATAAAACTTTTGGCATTCTCTATACGCAAAAGTTTTAACCTGAAGTTCAGTTCAAAGTGTTTTCTATAAATCCGTATACTGAAAATTATTAAATGATAGAATGATAAGGCAAAAGTAAGCGGAGATATTCGTCATTAATACATGTACTTCATGAGGAAAATATCTTTCCGTTTCAGTAAAAGGTTTTCAACCTCATTTCAGCTGTAATGAAGATTAATGTTTTTTGTCTGGTCGAAACATTCTTTTTCTATTGATATCCTTATTTGTTATCCAAAATTTCTGTATTTTGTAATCTTTGAATTAAAAGGTATTTTCCTGTTATTTGATTAAAAATAAATCATTTTTAACTATACACTGTTTAACTTTTACATTATAATCGAAATGAATCTATTCTTCTTTCTTTTGCATTTTATTTATATCTTGTCACTGAAGCTATGTGCTGCAATCGGTAATCTATTTGTATCGAAGTTTGATTTGTAAAGCTTGTCAAATTTATGCTTTAATTTCTCTCATAACTTTCGTCTAGAAATTTTTTGTATAACACTCATAAATACAATTTAAAAATACAGATTGGTCATAAAGAAACTTTACCGATATATGAATCCCCATCAGCCGCTCCGTTCAACCAACTGAAATGAAATGCGAGATTGTTATTTCAAGGTATGCGCTCAAGGTTGTGGTGAACCAGAATAATGGAGCCATTACGGTTACAGTGAAATAAATTCGCAATTTTCGGATGGCAACACCCACTTTTTCCCATCCCAAAATGGTAAGTGTATTGAAAAACCATAAATGGCGTTAGAACAGTACATGAAGCACGAAAAATGGCGAAGTAGAACGCATGCAAAGAACAGCATTTTAACAACCAATAGCAATAGAGATACGAGGCGCACAAGCATCAATCCTAGAACACCATGCGCAAATCATTGTTTGTGGAAATCTTTTAAAAAAGCAGTGTGGAAAACCTCTAATCTCTGTAAAACGTTTTCTTTTCCTCTCGTCTCTGTTGCTATGTGCTCAATGCTGTTCCTTGCATGTGTTTTACGTCGCCGTATTTGCGTGCATTTCACCAACCCGGAGTTGCCGAAACTCAGTAATGCCATTCGTTAGTACCGGTAAGTACCGAGAGATTTTCATTTGTACCACTTCCGTTAAGGAGTAACTGTCGATTCTCTTGTGCGGCGCACAGGCTGGAAAAACATTGAATTTCACATAGCGAAAAAATGAAAGTTTTCTGATCTTGCTCAATTTATGAGTGTCGTTAGTGCCGGTAAGTACCAAGATATTTCTATTTGTACTGCTTCCGCTACGGAGTAACGGCCTATCCTTATGTGCGGCGCCCAGATTGAAGAAACATGGGATTTCCGATCTCGCTCGAATTATGGGTGTCGTTAGTACCAGTATGGGCCGAGAGATTTTCGTTTGTACTGCTTCCGTTACACGGAATAACTGTAGATTCTTATGTGCGCCGCGCAAAGCTGGAGAAACATGGGTTTTCCCATGATAAAAAAAATGAAAGTTCTCTCATGTACCTCATAAAATAAACCACCCGCGCCCTCTCCTTGACGAAAAGTCAGAAAGTGATACATAGATTTCTCTTGATCGTTGATTGAACAGATTTGATCAACAATTTTCGTCGTTTGATCAACTTTTTTTTAAAGAGTTATAATTAAAAATAACCAGAAAGCTTACTTTTAAGTTTATTTAAAATTGCGCAAAAAAGTACTGATTCTAATCCGAAATCGTTACATTAGTTTTGAACAGACATTTTCAAAGTTTGACCAAACCCGTAAATGCTTGTAAAATCGATATTTACATGGGCGGACCCCTCAAAGTTACCTCCCTACTGACTGAATTTAGGTACAAAACTAGCTGATCCGTCCGGCGTTGCCCGGAAATCAGTAACTTTCTGCAAACATCTTTCCAAACGAAACTCCGGTACACGTCGCCGCTGACGTCACTGTATAGTAGGCGTGCTACGCACGCACTGCAATATCGTTGCCAGGGGGGGGGGGCACGAAATCATCTTACTTAGTTATCTATACCTTAATTAGTTCGTGTTAAGTTGAATGAACAAATTCTCGTTGAAGAAGATTCCAAACATTTTTTAGAACACTTTGATCCAAATATAAAAATGCCCTAGGTTGACCAATTTCAACCACCACATCCCCACAGCTACCGACATGCAACCACCATAGTGCACGGTGGGAGACTCGAGGCTACTACCGCACACAAACACTAGTGGTCTGCGCTAGGTAGTTGTGGTTGCAAAGTGAAATATACGGACACACACGTCTATATAAAAATGCCCCAGGTCGGCCACTTTCAACCACCATATCTCCCACACCTCCACAGCTACCGACATGCAAACACCATAGTGCACGATGGGATACTCGAAGCTGCTACTACACACAAACACCAGTGGTCTGAACAGGGTAGTTGTGGCTGCGAAGTGAAATATACGGACACACACGTAATAAATAAGTATATAGGTCAATCGGACGTATATTCGTTTGATTAGATTTTATCAACCATTACACCCTCAAAAGTTGAACCCCTTGACGGAATTCCTATATGAACTATTCAATAACTGATTAACAGAATTTATTCGATTTTCTTTCAGCATTTTTTGCTTATTTAATTCAGAATGGAAAATTCATCAAAACAAATTAACATATATTTTGTAAACTTTTGCTTTTACAGAAATGCAACAATTTCTTATGCAATGTCTTTCTTTCTTTGCAATTTCTTGTATGAGTAATGGGTGCATATTCCTTATTTGTATTGTAAATGAATAACCTTAATTTTTAGGGCTAATTATTTAATTAATCAGTCTATAATAATTTGAGATGTCTGAGCACGTTTTAAGTTAACATTTGATACTAAAGATTAATGCATTGGAATATAATTGAAACATCTATCTATTAGAATTTGTTAAATAAACCTCTATTTCTCATCTTGTATGACACATTTTAACAATCTTCAAACAAAAGCCAATCAGATAAGCAGTAAGTAGGGGAAGGTAGGATAACTCCGGACACATAAACTAAACTCGTGAAATTTTGAAAATGAACAGTATTAAACTTTCATTTGGAAACTAAAAATTCAATACATCATATCTCTCATAATTCTAGTTAAGTAACAATCATATAGTTTCTTTATCTTAGTCTAAATTAAGTCTTGCAATAAGTCTTAATTTTTGACAATTTTTGGCGGGTAACTCCGGACATACATAATTAACAGTGACAAAGCCTTGGCCTTACGCGCGTCGCAATAGTAGTAAGGGTGCGAAGGATCGAAGTCCACACATGCTTCATGCGCCCAGTCTTTACATTTATGATATAGTCATCTTCAAAAGTTTCGCCCCAAATGATGCATTCTGTTTCCTGGTCCTTTGTCAAACTCTGAAAGCCCTTCTTTGCTTTCTTTTAGGTAGATTTCGTAAGAAATACTACCTATTATATTCTCCCCTCAGTTGGAATTTTTGAAAAAATTTTGCAGATCTACGCCGATTATGGCTCCCGAAACCACCCCCCAGTTCAAAACTTTATCTATGTATCTATCTATCTATGTCACTTTATGATAACTCTAATAATTCTGCACAAATCTCTTTCAAACTGATACATAAAATCTCGGTCAAGTTCGTTAATGGGCAAAATCGAACCAAGGGGGGGGGGGGGGGAATGGGGGGCTTTTTGTAAAAACAGAAAAAAAAACCCATAACGTCTTAATTATGATTATGATACGTATCGAATCCGTTTAAAGTTATTACTTCTAGGAAAAGGGCCGAAAATTTATGTATAACAGATTTTATATATTATTAAAAATGGCCCCAAGGGGGGGGGGGGAAAGGTAATTTTAGAAGAAAAACATTCATAACTTCGTCAATTCACAAGATATCAAATCCGCTTAAATTTATTATAAATCCTCATAATATTATCTAAAACTTATATTGACAAGTTTTTATAGGACCAACCCTTATAGCAAAAAAAATATATATATATTAAAAATTTAAAAAAATCCCTGCCGGCTCCGCCTGCAAACAAGTTAGGTTTCGAAGTGGGCCGTTCCAACTGCCGCATCATGGCAAAAGGGTCATTTCTTCCGCAATTCCCAACAAACTGGCACCCCACGGTCTGCGTCTTCAAAATCTACCTGTGCCTTTAGGCTGAGCCGTCAGGGATTTTTTTTTTCTTGATTGCCGTTGCCGAATCAGTTTTGTTGATTGTAGCCTTCTTTTTATTGGTTGTAGCTTTAGTAGCTTCGTTTTTCTCCGCCAACGTGTTTTTAAAGGGTGACGATTTCAGAATCTCGCTTTTTTGTGTTTTTCATGAACGCGTCACAAGTCGTTTCTTTGAAGCATCAGGAAGAGTGAACAACTGTTTAAGGGTCCTCTTCACGAACTTGAAAACACTCGCTCGCTAATGTTAATCCTATGGGGCATTATTTTTCTAATATCTCGTTTGCATTTCAATATTTTTATACGATTTTTTTTTTGCATTGGATAGAAGAGATCAATCTCTATTTCCGCCGTTGATTACTTTTTCGATTTTCTTTCCGGATTTATTTTACGAAGATACTTTCACTTTCGTAACCGGTTTAGAAAGTGAAAGTATCTCCGTAAAAAAAATTCGGAATGAAAATCGAAAAAGTAATCAACGACGGAAATAGAGATTGATCTCTTCTATCCACAGCAAAAAAAATCGTATAAAAATATTGAAATGCAAACGAGATATTAGAAAAATAATGCCTCATAGGATTAACATTAGCGAGCGAGTGTTTTCAAGTGCGTGAAGAGGACCCTTAAGCAACTGATCAACACCATTGCGACTGGTGGATGACTGTTGGTTGCAGCTAGTTGATGGCAGAGATATTATTCCGGTAGATGGCTGATTAGCAGTATTTCCAATGATTGGTGGGTGCAATGTGAGATTTGTGGAAAGCTGCAATGTTGCGTCAGTGGAAGGCTTCTGGTGGCGGCTAGTTGATGGTTGCGAAGTTGTATCAGTAGCAGTAGCTTTGCATGATGGGTTTTCGGTTAAGGCTGGCTCCTGTTCAATATTGGTCATCAAAGATGGTAAAAAATGTAAATCGCTGAAAATATCCCGATTAAACGGATAAATTCCTGTGCATTTGAATCCCTTCTGTGCTATGTCTAGTCTTGCTGTCTTAACAAAAGCCAAATTGACTTAAACTGGCAAAGCCATAGTAAGTGGTCCTGGTGCCTGGGTTTCGTCTCATCCACACTGCGCTTTCAGAAGAAAATGCAGCTTTGAATGGCTTTTAAAACACCCTGTCAAGTGGCTGCAGCTTATGTGTTGTGTGTGGTGGAGTGCTGAGAATATGGATGTTTTATTAGCACGAGTATACTCTCAGTCTCAGTGCCAATTCATTGTGACTAAATTCTGTCCATCGAGAATTAAAAGGACGGGATTATCTTTCGTAGGCTGCACATGCTGTTTGAAATGCTGTAATAACATTAAAAATATCTCCCCATTCATCCCGCCACTTTCATGGGGAATAGCAATGCTTTCGGGTGGAGCTCCTATCATCAAACGACCGTTCTTGTCCATCCTTTTCATCGGGGAAATGAAAAGGAGGGATAAAATGGCCAGTCGCACTCACGGCAAACATCAACGTGATGTTTCGTCCCCTCTCACCAGAAGTCAACTTGCCAACTTCCTTTTTTTCCTTCTGTAGAAATGACTTTCTCATTTCTATGAACAGCGGAGACACCAGTCTCCTCAGCTTTGTATATTTTAGATGAAGATAATTATTTTACACCAGTAATTTGAGAAGCTGATCATAAAAATGATCGACTTACGGTTTATTAAACCCTAGAGACCTCGCAATGCTGGTAGATTCTGGTGTTTTAAGAACCATGTCTGGATATTTTTTTGTGAAGCTGTAAAAAAAGTCTTTACCGGCTATTTTCTTCTCCTTATTGAACCTGTGGGGAATTTTTAAGCTGTCGGCAAATTGAAAGGCTAATTTTAGAAACTCTAACCCTCGTCAGCGGCATCAGGCGATCAAGATCCTTGACATGATTATATAATTGCTGTGAATACTCTTCTGAGAATGCGTGTTCAAATCTCCCCAGTTTTGGTTTAAACTCAGCCTCTTGTCCACTGTTAAGAGCTTTGATCTGATCGTGAAGAGTACTTTTTCGGCACATCATATCTGTCAGCTGCTTGTCTTACCGATTACTTTTTTTTATTGGACACGTAATGTAGCCTGTTTCATTCTATTTTTGTCCCAATTCCCAGTTTGGATAACTCTTCCTTTGAATTGTGACACTTTTGAAGTGGTCTGCAAAAGATATCATATTAACACTTTCTTTTTTTCCTTTAACAGTTTTTAAAAAGATGTAATAGATTATTAAAAAACAAAACATTCTCTCTACTCAAAAAGTGTAGGGGGAGCCCCTCCAGATGGTCCCGACTCGGCTGCTTAAGTGCAGAAGATGACCGGGAACCTGGCTTTGCACCGACGCGACGGGGGAGATAAACGGACGAATCACAACCTCCATGCGGTCCCCCCTGTAGAAAAGTGGCTGAGTAGCCGGTGGTGACGGAGGTTTCGTGCCTTGGGCGATTCCCTCATACGGCCGGTTCGCGGTCGCTAGATTTTAAAGACTTACACTGAGCATATGGGGGTTGAGCTCGACGGGGCTGCCCTTGGGACAGCGTGGCGGTGAATAGCATCTTGTAGGCCTATCCATCGTGCCCGGTTCTGACCTGCCGGGTTGTGAAACGAGCGGCAACGTCTAGCTAATGAGATATGACAGATTCCAAATTTATCCAGTGCGAGACGGAGGCGAGGACGGACCCTGTACGGCAAGTACCGCTTGTGGTTCCGTAGTGACATCTAGTCAGTGCGTGAGGCGGCATGCAACATCCCTCGGTACTGGAAGATGGCAGAACGTAGACATTGGCATACGTACCCATCCATACTACCATACGACCGACCATCCCTAGCGGTTTCCCTCTGCACTGGAGTAGTTGTGAGTCGCTCTCAAAGTCTATTTAAGAAGAAAAGGGTGCCTTGCTTGACCAGGAGCAGTTCGTGTCCACGGGGAACAACAGGTAGTGGTCCGATCCTCATGGTGCGTATTGCCTACCTGGGAAAGTTCTCCCCCTCTTCCTTCCACGACCTTCTGATACAGTACATAGTGTGGAAACCGGTTATCCCAGTCATGCTTTAAAAAGTACTAAAAAATTGTAGTCGATAAACGTGCAATGATGCTGTACGATAATAGGGTGATCGCAGCGATATCTGCTAGCTCTTTTCAACTTAAACAAAAGTTTAGTAAATTATCACTTTAGTAAATATCGTTTTTTAGCCATGATCACTATCTTTCATAATTTTAACGCTTATGAAAATCACTATCTAAGTCAGAAAAAACAGGATATGATTTAAGTATTTAAAATACTTACCACTAGCCGAAGCGTTTTCTCAGTTTGATTCTTATACAAAGTTCACGTTGAAAAGTGATAGCAGATGTCGCTGTGATCGAGCTCTTATCATTCAGCATCGTTGTACATTTATCGGATTCAATTTTTCAGTACCATTTTGTATCCGGTTTTCACACTTTATTCTAGGCGCTGTACCTCTGAGACCGTGAGTGGCTTCTACGTTTTCCAGTACCGGCGAACCTGCACGGCGAGAGGGCTTTTCTGAGTCTTCGAACCAGGTTTCCTGGAGGTAAGGTTAGATGAAGGCCAGGGGCCGGGAGGTCCCGATCCTGCGGCCTAGAGCCTTAGCTGGGACGCGTCTATGCGTCCAAAGAGTGTGTTTTCCTCGACCTCCCGGGCAAACGAGATGTACCTAACTCATCGCCGCAGATGACTAGTCCAGTCGTATCCTCTGTAGCAGCTCGATTATTGAAGGAGGCAGTAAAGCAAGAGATGTCTGGGAAGATCGGCTTAAGGCCTTGGTCAGGTTCCCTTTTAGGTTTCCAGCTCCGAAGATTTAACAACTGGAGCACCAACACATAGGACGATAACACATCACAATGTAAATGGACCTGAAGAGGGCTATGATGTCTTACACCCACGCACCGTTTTTTAATCGGTTATAAAAAAGGAAAAGTAATAAGAAAGGAAAAAAAATCACCAAATTTTGGTGATTTTTTTTTTCCTTTAATGGTTTACCTGGCTATTATGCTTGTCTTAAGTTATCGGTTTGGCGCGGGCTTGGAAAGCGCGCCAATCAAAAAGTCGCCAAACGTGAGTGTAACACATTTGTTCCCTGAAGAGCTTGCTGCGAAGAGTGAGACTATGGTATCCTTTTGAATGAGTGGCGACATACGGTTAAATAAAATTTGATTGGTTAAGACGCTTTTGGACAAAAAAAAGAATCGCCAAGCATGCCATTATCGTTAAACTAATGTTTGTTGACTTGTCCCACTCATCTAATTGAACTCGCCCGGACTTACATCGCTAGAACGACTATATATGAGAGTAACGTAATACGGGATATGAAATTTGATGGATTCGTAATAATTTCGGACAAAACCTAAGTTGTCTCACTATCTCTATTCACTTGTCTCAATAAGGAAAGTACAGGTTTACATACAAACACCCTCGTCCACAAATTCCCCACCCCTATTTTTTTTTTCAATTACACAAGCTCGTCTCCATTTGTACACGAATCAGATAATCTTTTCACCGAGGCTAACGAAAAAGACTGCGGTGGTGCGTTACACATGTCTCTTTTTCAGACCGTTTCAATGCACGAAAAGAGCATCACCTAACTCAAGCGGTCTAACACGAAGGTAGTGCGGCAGACTGTCTTTTTCGTTATCCTGGCTTTCGCCACCGCCCCCTGAATACTAGGCCTGAGCGCTGACAAAAAAATGGCGGCGCTCGTAGGCCGATTTTATAAAACATTTGTACGGTCCCCTAATTTTACACCCCAGTATTTTCTAAAAGTTTTCTTCGCCTTATTTGGTCTGAGATTCAATAAGTCAGAGAAATTTTTTAGAAATTATTGGTATTGAATTTCAAGGGACCATACACACGCTGAAAAAATTCCGCCTACGACTGCCGCAATTTTTGTGTCAGCGCTCAGGCCTACTTTTCAGTGGGCGGTGCTTTCGCCTTTAGTTACATCATAGTTTCGCTCTGAGTGACGTCAGCTGCCCTTTCCTCATAATAGCGATTATAAGAACCATTCCCTCATCGCCAAGATAGTACTTACATGTTGTTTCTTCATTGAACTGCATTCACTGCTCTTCTACACTTACCTAATAATAAAAGATTTAGTATTTAATTTTCCCAAAGTAAATTTTCATAATTTTGAATATTAGATTAACTTAAACTACCTTTTACATAAAAACACAAGCACAAAAGAAAATGCATTTTCACAATTCTTAATATTTAATTAGTATTAGTTTTACGTCATATAAACAGAGCCTACATTAATTCAGTTTAATTAAAATCTGTCTCTTCATAAACAATTAGTTTGAAGAAATTGCATTCAAAATGTTTAATTTTATTGAGTTGAAAGCATTTGCTTTCGAGTGTTAATTTAATCGTACAAGAAGGAAATTAAGTGAAAATAAATTAAGTACAGTAACCGTCATTTAAATGAATCGTGTTCAGGCACAAAAATTTCATTAAAGCGACCGGTTTCAATATATGGAGTAAATAACATTGATTTCCATTTTATTTATATCGGCAGCTCATGTATTTAAACGTGTAACATCCATAAAATATAGCTTCCATAACAATCGAATTAGTCATCTACGCCGTATTCAAAATTTTAAGGGATCGAGAAAAGTTGGACAGCAACCAATCGTTTTAAATCTTTCAGTCAAAATAAAATCGCAAATATTTCCCTCTAAAAATCATTCCTTTATAGACAAGTAGTTTGTGTTTTGAACTTTTAATATTTTTTTAAATACCATTGAAGTTTCCATTCTATTCTTTTAACGTAACTGAAAGGAAAATCCACACGTTATTGTTCAAAGAGAGAAAAATGAATTCATTTAAAAAAAGAATCTTTAACTTTCAGTATTTCTTGGATTAAATTCAAGGGGTGGTTTTTTTTCGTATTTCTAGACTGATAAATTCATCGATTTGAATAGCGTTACGAATGGAATTTGGACGCTACTGTGAAATCTAAAAATATTATGCAATTGCTATAAAATCTCCGCATTGTTATTTTATTGTTGTAACACTCTTCATTAGATGTGACCTACTAAAAGATAAAATTGCAAATACTTCAATTTTGAATAACTACCTAAATTCGCAAAAGCAAATTAAGTTCCTTAATTTGTAAATCCTCGCCCCAAAGTAGGAGTATTAGCTTTTACAATTTTCTTTCATTTAAAATTCCGAATATTATTCTTATCGTATAAAAAATAAACATCTCTTTCTCTTTTATTAAAATTATAATCTCACATTATCTGTATGTTCCAAAAGCAGGATGTAAATATTAGCAATCCGTTACTCTAGCATTATATAACGTATCTGAGTATTAATTATCTTTTTTTTCTAGTTTGGTAAGCATTTCAAAATTTATCGTTCACATAAAAAAAAAAAAAAAACTGTAAGTTGATAATGTTGATTTTACTTTGCCATTAAGATTTAAAGGAATAAAATATAATCATACTTACAGGATACTTGAAGATAAGAAATCTAAGTGGCAGTGAACTCTTTACCAAACAAAATTTCAGTAATTTGGAAAAGAAAGTATTTTTAGTTACTTTTTAAAACTTTTATTTTATTCTTCCAATATTATTCTATGTATCTTTATTAGTTAGAGATTATTTCGCAAAGGTTTTTGTCAATTTTATTGCATACTAGCTGACCCCGCCCGGCGTTGTCCGGGTCCAGAATAGTAACCTTAAATATATCGAAAATCATTGTTGAATAATTTTATGTATTTAAACGAAAATCTTTCCAAAAAATAAAAATCTGTCCAAACAAACTCTTCGGTAGCATACACCGGGCGTGCTACGGACGCTCCTGTCAGTTTTGATTTTATATTTTTTAACGAAAGACCAGAGTAGCCCGGTTCCGTGATAAAAACCTTGAATATACCTAAAACCAGTGTTTAATGAATTTATATATTTAAACACAAATATTTCCTGATGAACATAAGGGCTTGTAAGAAGTGTTTTCTAACTTTTTTTTTCACATCGTACCGTTTAGTATTAAAAACAAAATAGTTCTTCGTCCGAAATAACTGACATTTTTATGAGTTATAAATATAATGTTTCGGAAGACTGCGTATAATTTCCGTGAAAAAATGTCGATATTGTAAAAACATGAGTAAAAGCCACCCGCGTATTCTCAGCAAAATTTTGCAGATTTTTTTTTTTTTAAATACTTCTAATCATCTGAATGTGTCAAGATTTTAATACGTGGTCTTAAATCATCGTCTGAATGTTTCAAGATTTTAATACATGGTCTAAATCAAGTGTCCGAAAAACGTGTAAAAAGATTGTGTTAAAATATTGACATTAAGATACTTTTAGTTACTAAAGAGTGTCTCAAAGTGACTTCCAGTCCCAATTATTTTTTTTTTTTTTGAAAGGTTAATACTATGCGTATTTTAGAAAACTGGTTGCATCATCGTAGAGAAAACGGTATTCGCTTTAAGTGGATATTTTTTTTTCCTTATCTTGAAAATTTTGGCAGATAAAGGCTTCGAAAAAAGAAAACACAGCGTGAAATCGAACTTTTTTGAAAAAATAAATAAATAAGTAGTAAAATTCGTATTTTTTAGTGCGGCTTTCGAACGTAAAAAGTACGAAATTTAAGAAAATATTTTAAGTTTGTCTGTATTTTTATTGGTTTTGCCGATGCGTGCTTCGAAAAGCGGCCGATAAAAAGTGACTTCGGTTTATCTTTCCTTCGGCGCGGTGCACAGTGGTCTCAAATGTTAAATCGCGATCGTGTGGCCAGAAATCATTTCTGGCTTTTCTAGTGGTTGTATATGACTCATTTTTGATTTTGGAATGTTCTAAATGATATTACATTGTGAATTCAAATTCAATGTGATTGGGAGGTGCCGGGGGAGGGGCTGACGGTGCCAAAGAGGGGGTCAGTTTTTATTAAATTATAACTTTCTTTTTCTACAGCATTTTCTTTTTACAGGGATAAGAATTTTTCCCTTTTTATTCGGGTAACGGTGACTATTTCCTCTTTTAAAAAACAAATCATCTAATTCCCTTGCCCCCGTAAATTTGCATCCCTCCCCCTCAAAATGTATAGTTTAAAATCATTAAAAAGATTTATTTTTCTTCATTTTAAAATTATGCATATATATATATACAGCGCGGGTTAATATCCCCTTTAATTTATTATCGATTTCTTTATTTTTCGAGGGCAATATTCTTTGAAATAAGAGTATAATATACAATTAATGTGAATAGCCTGTGAGCTCAATGCAACCAGTTCAACTGGGCACTTTTCTTTTTATTTGCATTTTGATTCAAAAGACTAAAATTACGATGGTGAGTTTCGGAAAGATTTTTTGAAGGTGTTAATAATCGTCTTTTTTTTAAACCAAACACGTCTTTTAAAGCTGAATGTACGCGTATTTAGTGGGGGTCTATATCGTTTTTTCGAATTTTGTTCCAAAGTACGGATGCAGATTTTTAGACTTCTGGCAAAACGCCAAACACCAAATGGGTTCTCAGTCTTTTTTTGAAAGGATTAATATTGATATTTTTGTTAAACCGAAGACCAAAAGACGTATTTTTATTGCCGAAAATAGATCTTTAATTTGGTGTAATTGTGTTTTCCGTATTTCTTTTCGTTCGACGGATGCGAACTTCAGAAGATGGTGAGGTGGTGAGGAAACGCGAAAATCGGAAGTTTCGAAAATGATTTTTTTTAAACTGTTATTATTCGTATTCCTTTAAACGGATTGCGTAGTTAGAAATATAATAGTACAATAATTTCATGGGTATTTTTTCAGTGTTTCGAACGCTTTAGCTTGCTGAAAAGGGTTTCAACAAGCGCACAAAAAGAGTGGTTCCCGACCCTTCGGATCTTCACTGCTAGCCAGCTCCAGAATGGTGAGCTATTTTGAGGACAAAGCGTATTTTTCATGAATGTCCGTTGTAGTTTTTAATTAATATCTCGGCTAATTTGAAAAATATTAGCCTCAGGAGCTTCAGGACCTGCCTTTGATTATCCTCATCCAAATTTCCAGACCTCTACGCGCGGTAGATTTCTTTAGCTATCGCAGACACACGCATGCACAAAATCTCTCTTTTATTAATATAGACTATCTGACCCGCCCGGCGTTGTCCAGGTCCGTGATAATAAATTTAAACAAACCTCAAGTTTGTATGATTTTTATATCTTTAACCCGATTTTGTATTAAATTATATTTTTTTAATGAAAAATTTACGGGAAAATATTGTTATTTAGTAATAAAAGCGCTCGTAAGGAGACATTTTCTTGTTTTTTTCACGTAGGGTTGTTTTATAGTTTTTAAAAAAATGTTCTTGTTATCCAAACTCATTGAAATTTTTATCGGTTATAAATATAACAATTTTGCAGCCGTGTAAAAATTTCGTGAAAAAATATTCTTATCTAGCTGTTTGTTTTCTTCTCGTTTTTTGTTTGTGTATTTGTTTTTGCGTTGGTTCCATTAACATAATAAATAATTCTCATCTTCCGAACTCTCTGAAATTGTAATCGGTTATAAATATAACTATATCCAAGCTCTCTTTAAAATTTCATTAAAAAAATATGCACGTTTAGTACTGAAAACACGAGTCTGAGCAGACTAAAGCTTTTTCGCGTTTTTTTTCAAAATTTCTCGCATTTTTTATTTAAATACTTTTACACGTCCGAATGGATCGAAAAATTTGTAGGTGATGTAAATCTGGTCTACCGAGATGCTCTAAAAAGGTTGTACCGAAATACGGACATTTATTTACTTTTAGCGCAGAAAAAAGATCGTTTCCGTGTGGCGCAAAAGTGACCTGCATTCGGCGGTGTTTCTAAAAGCGTTAAACTTTGTATTTTTTAAAACATTGCACCGTCGATTAGAAAAAGGTTTCAGATTTAACAACATATTTTTGGTTTGTCAGTACTTCTAAAATTGCGCTCTGGAAGAGCGTTGCCATAAATGGAGAAACGTCCTTCTGGTAAACGAACTTTATTGAATTTTTTTTTTCAAAGGGTTAATACCGATATTTTCCCGAATTGATTGCGGCAGTTAAGACGTAAGAGCACGACATCTTTCTGAATAGGTCTTCAAATTTTAACTGCACTGAAGGGTTTGGCTGATTTAGGACGATATTTAAAACTACGAAGCAACACAAAAAAAAGCACACGTTCGGTTCTTCATTTCCTCCCGATGCGTAAATCGGGATCTGGGCATGCGCTAGAACTTTTGCCGACTCGCAAAACAGAAATACGTTTTTGATTAGTTTTAAATTAATATCTCGTCTAATTATATAAAAAATTACTCTGAGCCTCAGGTGCATCAGGACCTGTCTTAGACTATCCTGACCCAAAATTTCAGATTTCTACATGCGGTAGATTTCGCTAGCCACCGCAAACACACTTACAGAGCGAAACTTATTTTTTTTAGTACAGATAGAGATATACCGGTATCTGAGAATGGCAGTATTTTGCAAAAAAAAAAAAAAAAAAAAAAACTATTTCATACGCTACAGGCTTTCAAAGTCCAAGATAGTGTTTGATTAATAGTGTTTGATTTCCATGGCTGCCAACCTTTCTATTTTTTTTTCAAGTCAAAAAATATAACTGAAATTTTTAATTGCTGATTTTTTGCTTGAAATCAACAGAGTGAAAAGTGTCCAAGCCTGGATTCAAACGAGGGCCATTGGCATTGCGTGCCAAAGCTGTACTACACTGTAAAAAAAAACAACTCGGAAACGTTACTCTATCTGGTGGGGCAGCAATGTGGCCCATCGGTTCTGTTATGTTTCTGCATATTTCGGTCAGATATTCAGAAACGTTTCTGTATATTTTGGAAACATTTACGTGCATTTCGGAAACTTTTCTTTATATATCAGTCAGATATTCAGTAACGATTCTGCATACATCGGAAATGTTTTTGTATACATCGGAAATGTTTTTGTATACATCGGAAATGTATCTGTATGTTTTGGAAATGTTTCTGTGTATTTCTGTTTTATAATTTCTTTTATTTGGAAGAACAATATGGTTTAAAAAAAATTTATATTATCAGACTCTATTTTATTGCATATTAATATTACATTTGCAGTTAATCTTTTGTTGTATACACAGAGTTAAATAACTCGTTCGATAGTTTCTTTATACTCTTGTTCCATGAATCTCTAATAAATATTAGATATTTGATTGATGAATAGTAATGTAGTACTAGTATTAATGAAGTACAGATAGCACCGTATATACGTCTTTAACATCTTTTCGTTTTGAGATCGGTTCCGTTTCATAAATTTTCTAATGATGAAATGTATCGTTTATGTGACAGAAAAAATTCCTAATTTCACTTATACTATACGTTTTTCACTCAGTTTTTATGAATCGGATATTTGTAAATAAATAACGTTGAAAATTTGATTTATAGATCTATAAATAATTCTTTTTTAAAATGCAGCCTCATGAGTTCCATCCTCCAGATACACAATGAAAATATTTAATTTCCCTATACTTATAAATAGATAGATTTTAGTAATACCTTTCAACATTTTTTTTTAATCTTCTAAATAGTTATACTATTCGAAAATATTTTATATCTGTGGTAATTATTTTATTTTCACGAATTGTATACTTATAAATAGATATATTGATAAAAATGTTTTGTTTATTTGTAAATATTTTTAATATAGTGTTTTACAACTATCATGCTTCTAAATATATTCATTTAAAGGTATTATTTTATTCGTATAACTTGAGCAGTGCTGAGATAACCTGAGAAAATAAATATCTTTTTATAAGTATACAGTTCATGAAATAAAATAATTATTTACAGATACGAAATCTTTTGACATATCTCTACTTACAAGATTGAAAAATATATTTATTTGAAGGTATTAAAAATAATACATCTATTTTGGGAAATAACGCATTTTCATAATGCATATGTATCTGTTTACAGCATGGAATTCACGAGACCGGATTTTAAAAGAAGAATTATTTATAGATTTATAAATCAAATTTTCAATTATATTTATTTATAAATATCTGATTCATAAAAAATGAAGGAAAAACGTATAGTATAAGTGAAATTAGGAATTTGTTCTGTCGTATAAACGATACATTTCATCATTAGAAAAGTTATGAAACGGAACCGATCTCAAAACGAAAAGATGTTAAAGACGTATATACGGTGCTATCTGTACTTCATTAATACTAGTACTACATTATTATTCATCAATCAAATATCTAATATTTATTATAGATTCATGGAACAAGAGTATAAAGAAACTATCGAACGAGTTATTTAACTTTGTGTATACAACAAAAGATTAACTGCAAATGTAATATTAATATGTAATAAAATAAAATCTGATAAAATAATTTTTTTTAAAGCATATTGTTCTCTCAAATAAAAGAAATTATAAAACAGAATACTTACAGCTCATATAAATACGTTGCATCTGCATCTGTTTTAAGCTGTCTTTCCTTTCACGAACACTACAAATCACGTGATAATGACATGTGCAAAGTCGGAATAGAGCATATATTACTTCATTTCGAATTCCATTTTTAAACTTTACACGGAATGAATGTAACATTTCCGAATTTTTCAGTAACCAACATTTTACACTACCTATTCGAAAACATTTCCGCTATGGAATGTAACGTTTCTGACTTCTTCAGAGTAATTCACCGCTTTGAATATTTTTCCGAAAATACGTGTAACTATTCCGAAATAACAAGTAACTAAGGAGAACACAAAGTTTACTATAGATTTCCGGAAACCTTTCCGCCTTGTGCCGAAACGCTTCTGAGTGTTTTTACAGTGTACTGAGCTACCTGGGTGATATCCTGCCGAAAATTTCCACTCTTATACGTTGACAAAGCTGTGACCTCACAGTACATGATGGAATATTTTCACGAGCCACAACTCCTGTGGCAAGCATGAGACACAAATTGCCAATTAATCCAACATCGATGAATATATAATATATATTTTATAGAAATGGCATGCGCTTATAGAAATACTAATTGAAATTTGTAATTGCTGATTTTTTGCTAAAAAATCAGTAATTAAAAATGGATCAAAAAGTCAGTAATAAATAATTAAAAACTGATTTTTTGCTAAAAAATCAATTTCAATCATTCAGTGTCCCCTAGCGAAAAACTAAAGACAGATTTAAGGACGACAGTAGAATTGCGATAGTAGAATTATTTGGCAAGCCCCATCACTATGATCAATTTTTCTGCCAGAATAATAGTTTTACAATTACTGTTTGAAGCTTCTCGGTGTTATAATCATTTGTAAAACATCTCGATTGTAGATTTTGGGAATTAATTGATGACGGTATAGAGAATGTTATTTTTTACGATGACTATTTTTCTCGATTGTTCAATTCTCGAAAATCGCACATCACTAAACGAACCTAGTGGTAAGAGCCGCACTGCATTCGCCATCGTACTCAGCGGTCATAAAACAGGGCAATTGCAATAACGGGGCCCTTGTTTAAATCGTGAAACAGAGTTCTACAACTGTAGCGGAGCGGAAAAAACAAATTATCAACGATCCCGTCTTGCACCTCACAGCAACCGCTTTGGCAGGTTTCAAATCCAGATATAGTTGCGGGAGTTGTAAAAATCTTCTCAAAGATCTCCATTTCGTTTCCGAAAAATACATCAACAATACTTTCTTTAAAAACTTGGCAAAAAAAAATCTAATAGTTATGGAAAAATAAATTAAAACGATTCCCAAAGATTTTTTTTCATTTGGGGATATAAAACATAAGATTGGATGACTAAGATTTCAAATAGAAATCGTTAATAAGAAAAAAGTTCTCATTTTTGCCTGAAATGTGATTATTTTTTTTATTCTCGAATTTTTTTTTTTAATCGCTGTACGAATTCCGAATAAACTTTATGCAATAGAGGACAAAATTCCCTACATTGGGCTAAAAAATTTAATTTCGATTATTTTTGTGGCTGGTTCAAAATCGCTGATGAACTTGAAAAATCTGAAAAATACGCAAAATTAAACTTTCAATATAAAATATATATATATCTTTTAACTGAGCCTAGGTTGTCTTAGGAACTCTCTTCGTCTATCTGGAAACACATTTCCAGACCTCTGAGTACGATAGACTTCTCTAGCCATCGCCAACAGACGCAAACTTCCTTTTATTATTATTATAGATGAAATTTCGTCACAATATTTGATAATTTTGGAAATAATTTCATAATATATGCTTGGTGCATGATTTATCGTTTTTCTAACAAAAATTTATTTCATTTAAAAATGAAACGAGAATTTCTAATAAGTCATGTAGATATGGGCGTTATTTAGTGTAATATGATAAATATTACTTATTATTACATTTGAACCTACCACCGCGCACCGCATTAATACGTTCCTGCAAAGATCCTTAATAACTAAAAAAATCTTGTGTATGAAAATATAGTTTCGTAACAATAATCTGATAATTTTTTAAAATGTTTCATGGTGAAGTGCACGATTTTTCTTCTTTCCTTTTTCTTTCACTCGCAATGTTTGTAACATTGAGTCAAATTTTAAACGCGCTGTCCAATTTGTGATTTTGAAGTTTCAACAACCCCATTTCAGAAATTATATTCTGAATTACCTTTCCTTAGAACATATGTAATATAATAAACGGTTGTAACATGCTGATAGATCTTTAGTCCTCACTGTAGAAAATAACCACTTCATTTACTACTTTTATTTATAAAAACTATTAGATTAAACTCTGAGTTAAAAGCATAGTATATTTATATACGTAGTATAGGGTAAATCTTGTAATCGTTTTGAAAATCGAAAAAAAAATTTTGACTGATTTACACGTTTCTGACACTGGAGATTCCGAAAAACATATTTTTAGAAGAGAAAAAAAATGCCGTTCGTCTGTGTGTCTGTAAACGCTCTATCTCCCGAACAAATCGAGATAGAGACTTGAAATTTGGTGTGTACTTAGGTTGTAAAAATGGGAAGAAGCTTATTGAATTTCAGTAACCTCGATTATCTGGAACTATGTTTTTCGAACTATCGAAATATTCGTTCTGATAAAAGGTATATACAAATTTTCGAAATTGTTTATTTTAAGGACGGAATATAAAAGACAATTAAAAAAAACATAAATTTTGCATAAAGAATGAAGTCGATCTAATAATTAGTTGCCGAGATATTTGTAATCATATTTACCACACACTTCAATTTTTCCTGACCCTGTATTTCATTCAAATTTCAATTCAAAGTTATATTTTAATTGGAAATGAGACGCTTAATCCGACGTTCTAAACCGTTAGTTAATATGATTATCAATTTTGGAGTTATAAGGATGTTTCTTTTACGCAATTCAGTAATAGATCATTTAAAGTTCGGCCGTGATTTAAAGTTTATGACGTCATCAAGCCACGATTTTATTTGAATTGCAATGCATTTTATAAATAGTTCATACATGTTTTATTTTCATACTTTATATTATGCATATCCATGATAGGTAAGTATTACGGTGGCCCCCAACGACTAGTTTTTAATTACTTGCGTTTGATTAACTTGAACACACATTCATTCTTTCATATATTTTAGTAATCGATAACATCTGATTTATGTCAGTTTACTCTTTGAATCGATGCTGTGAAACTTGTTTTGTAAAACTGTATTTCATATCTTCTGCCGGCCTTATCGTACAATTCTTTTACTCCCAAATCTTTCTTCAGATTGTTTGAGTGTTTTAAGACGTATCCGTTATTGTGGTTTTAATGGATTGTTGCACATTATGACGTTTGAATTTCCAAAAATATATTCGGGCGTCAAAGGGAATAGAAAATAAATGATAAATATTTGGTGAGATTAGAAAATAGAAAGGAAAACATGCATCTAAATACACTTTAATTATCAACAAACCAGACATTTTAAATTTCGCGGCCGGAGTCGCGCGAATGGATATGAGATAGTAAACTAAAAATGATTATCTTGTTTCCCTTCTGTGTATTTTGTTCACTTGAATGTTAAATAATAGAGTATTTTTGTTTGAAAATTGCATTAGCAGAGAAATAACAGCTATAGTTATTTGACTTATGTCATGTTGCATAATGTTCATACAATATTCTTATTTTGAACGTCTGTAAATTTGCATGTAGGTATCTAATACAGTTTTTCCCCTGAATTCACTCTTGTAAAAGATAGATAAAAAAATAAGGAAAAGGTTATTTCTTTTAGATAGATTTCGTAAGAAATTCTACCTATTACATTCTAACCTAAGTTGGAACTTTTGAAAAATTTTTTGCAGATTTACGCCGATCCCAGAACCCAAAACCACCCCCAGTTCAAAGCTTATATATATATATATATCTTTATCTATCTATCTATGTCACTTTTTTTATGGACACGATAACTGCAATAATTCTGCACAAATCTGTTCCAAACTGATACATAAAATCAAGGGGCATAAAATCTATGTCAAGTTCGTTAATGGGCAAAATCGAACCAGGGGGGGGGGGAATGGGGGAGTTTTTGTGAAAACATAAAAAAACCATAATTTCTTAATTATGATACTATCGAATCCGTTTAAAGTTATTATTACTTCTAGGAAAATGGCCGAAAATTTTTGTATGACAGATTTTTGATATCATTAAAAATAACCCCAAGAAGGGGGGGATTTTAGAAGAAAAAAAATTCATAACGTTTTCAATTCACAGGATATCAAATCGCTTAAATTTATTATAAATTCTCTTACTATTATCTAAAACTTTTATATTGCAAGTTTTTTATAGGACCATTCTTTATAGCAAAAAAAAATTTTTTTTAAATCCCTGCCGGCTCCGCCTACAAACAAATTAGGTTTCGAAGTGGGCTGTTGCAACTACCGCATCATGGCAAAAAGGTCATTTCTTCCGCAATTCCCAACAAACAGGCACCCCACGGTCTGCGTCTTCGAAATTTACCTGTGCCTGTAGGCCGAGCCGTCAGGAATTTTTTTTTATAATTTCTATAGCATGCTAACAAAATTTCAATTGTTTAATAATATGTTCAATTTTTCTCAACGAAAGTTTAAAAGACATCTAACATCATTAGTTTCGTGTTAAACTAAGTAAGAATTTAGAGTGAACTTAAGAAGTTAACAATTTATGAGAAATGTGTTTTTTATGTGAGTGGGAGCATGCATATTTTCAAGTAACTATATTAGCCATATAGTGATCAAAAGTTAGCAAAATGTAGACTTATAATGTAACTATGTTTACTTCTCTGGTTAATCTTTTACTTTACTATTGTCAAAAATTACTTTTTTTTCTTTCAGTATAAATATATTTGAAGTATTTTAAAGGATTGGGGTCGACAAGATTATGAAAGTGGGTCTTATGATATTCATGTAAATTTTAAGGTGTATGAACAATTATTAACTAACACTATGCAGTTAAAATTATATTTAAAAAACTCTAAATAAATAATACGTATTAAAAGTTAATTGATATTGCAGTAAAATAATTTATTTATGGATACCACAGAAATATAATTAATTTGATATTAGAGAAATATATAAAATATAAAATTTATGGGGAAATATAAAAAAACTTATAAACGGAAAAGTGTTTTTTTTTTTTTCAGTATAAGCAAATTAAGGCAACCAGTGTTATTTTAACATTTTTAAAAATGCTTCTACACCGAACATAAATCAAAATTATACCTCCATTCACTGTGTCTTGAATAAATAAAATTGTCAAGTTTGGCCACTAAAAATGATATTTTTAACAGATGCAGTGAATCTAACTATTATATAATATTGAATAGATATAATAAAAAGTTTAAAAGTTATAACAAAAATAATTAGAAGATACTTTTATATTCATCATTGAAAGGAGCCACTTTCGTAGTCTTATCGACCCTAATGCTTTTATTCATATTTCTTTTTGTATAATATTAATTTATAAATGAAGAAATTTATTTTTTCTATTAAAAGAGATTAATTTTCATGAATTATTAGCCATTGAGGGGGGGGGGTGTCTCACTTTACTCTCTTGATTGAAAGTCGCCATTCTTATCAGGTTGGGGGTATTGACCACTGTCTTTGAAACTGGTTTAAACTCTTGAAAGCTATAATGAACTATCGGCTGTGATTTTTAAATGTTAAGACTAAGCATCGAATATTTTATTTTATGTAAATATATCATCGGTTAATTTTCCTATAATAAAAAACTGATTTTAAATTGTGCTATAGTTCTTGATCGTGGTAAAGTGAATTTCATAAGATGAGTATTTCGATGACTGAAAAATCATTATTACCTTCCAATAACTTTAAAAATTCAGAAGAAATAAGAATAGGCACATTTGTAAGAACAGGCAGACATAAGTAGATGAAATTGTTTTAATTAATCCCAGGTTCTATAGATCATTGCACCAGTACAGGAAAACGTTCGATGGCTACGGCTGCCCACGGCAGCGCAGAGGTACCCGGGCCCGTAACACAATTCGTGAGAATATTACATGTTGGTGGGCTGATGGTCAGAGATAGAATTGATTATTTCTCGTATCATGACATGAACTCGAATGAATTTACATTTTCACCAAAAGTTACAATACGGCGATGATTTCTCCAAACAGAGCATAAAGACAATTAAAAATTTAGAGAACAGAGCCATTTTTGGCATAAATCATCCTAACGAATTTTTCGGCGGTAGCCAACATGTATGGGAATGCAAAACCGCACAAATGGGGCTCCGGAGAGTTTTCGCATTCTTGAATCCGCGAACCCTAGAATTTGTTATGAATTTGATATGTACGTTGGATATTTTTGGACCAGAATTATTCGGTTTCGCTTGGGAATCATTGTAATTAAAAGAGTGTGTATGAAGAAATCAGTTAGCAACAGATCTGTGTGACCAAATAAGGAGATGGCAGATGGGCATCTTATGCTAGCTATTTGAAAGGGTAAATGTAGTGGTTTTCATTTACTTTATCAGCACAGTATAGAAATATTTTTAGTGTAACTGAATTAAAAGGATATTAGAATAAACGGAATGAAATTTGTTCCACTGAATTTAACAAAGGGTGGGAAAGGAAATGAAAAATATTTTGTAGAACAGTGATCGTTAAAATAATGAAAAAGGGGAACAAATTTGGAAAAGGGAATTAAATGAGAAGGGAATAATTGCAAAAATTGAATAATATATGATGCGACATCATATAAATATTTGTGATAATGTAGTGTAAAATTTCTTAAATTAAACACACAGGAAAGTCAAAATATAATTGTTATATAATATATATTCACACACATTAGGCATACCCAGTTATCGTCAATTAATATATACGTATTTCCAAAACTACTTGGTACAAAGAGATACTTCCAGTGACAAAAAATCTGAAATGAGATAAATATATTTATTGATTCATACAGCATCCGAAGTAAATTTTATGGACTGAAACTCGAGAAACGGACTGTAACTCGGAAGGTGAAAAAGTAAAACATAACAGCGGACGTTGCAGTCTCGAAGACAGCATTTATTTATGGAATAAAGATTTCTTATTTAAATATAGGTATGAAAATGTCGATATGTGTGTGTTCTTTGGACATTCAACTTACGGCAAAAAATATTTCAATTTTCAAAAGGCATTTCTAAAACATGTTTTCTTCATCAAAATATCTAAGTTGACATAGTCATAAGACTATGTCTAGCAGGCTGCACATAGTGCGAAAAAGAAAACATCATTGAAAAACATAACAAAAAAAGCATTTACAAACACAAAACAATTGGAACATGTTAAATTAAAGTCACTTAAAAAAGCATTTTTTCTGATTGTTACATGAGTTTAAGATTTTATTAATATTTCATCTGTGTATCTTCATAATACAAAAAAAAGCATTTTTTTTTCTTTGACTTTAAAATGCAAAAACTTTAGGTCTTTCACATGATGATTTTAACCACTATCAAATTGACGGTCTCGGAGGCTGCACCTCTCCAGTTATGAGTTAAGACAAAATCCATATAGTATATACTTTTCTGGACTGATTTGATCCAAGGAACTCAAATGATGATTGTATAAGGTGTAAAAAGCCAGTGTTAGCATTTAGAAAAAAAAGTTTGTATAAATTTTCTCACGTTGACGATCCTATATACAAAAAATACATTCCTATTCTGAAAGTAGGCAATTATAAAGAGTCTAATGACAACTTTTTTTTTAATTCTATTATAAAAGATCTGCGAATAAAGGAGGGTGTGTCGTTTTTTATGAAACAGACTGCACATAGTGAGAAAATGAAAACATCACTGAAGAACATACAAAAGAAGTTTACAAAAACAAAAGTTCACAATTAAACATGTTAAATTAAAGTCACTTAAAAAGGCATTTATTCTAATTGTGACATGAGTTTAAGATTTTATTAATATTTCATCTGTGTATCTTGATTATACAAGAAAAAGTTTTTATAATAAAAAATTCTCTGACTTTAAAATGCAAAGTCTTAAGGTCTTTCACATGATGATTTTAGTCATGATCAAATTATTTATCTTCAGCTAAAACAAACAAGCAAAAAATGTTTTGCTGTTTTTACTAAGTATTTATTTATTCTAGTGACTGAGTTTTTAAGTAATAGATACAAACTAATGTTCTAGAAACATTCTTACTTTAAAAAAAAATACTTTCGGCCCAAATATTGTACAGTCCTGGGAAAAAAACTACTATATCTGCCGCAAATCATCGTGGAAAATTGTAACTGGTACCAATCGATTAGTAATAACGTCTACTAATTAATGCTGTACTTAATTTTTGTTTAATTGGCCATCTAGATATACAAATTCTACGAAACTTTAAACTTTTTAATATTAACACCTAATTTTGACATCATATTTAGATTTTTTTGGTAAATTTTACTTTTGGATACCAAACGGGATGTCATTCGTACAAGTTAGTTTAGGAATTATTCAAGTTTGAAGCTTCGAAATCCTCAAGTTAAGTTAAATTTTATTCGTTTCAAAACAGATTGCAATACAGGTAGTTTTTTGATAATCGAAAATATATAATTTTTTTAATTAATTTTTGAAAAAAACATATGAGTTAACTTGTAAATTTTCTAAAACAAAAATCGATTTCTAGAAGCCTCAAATATGCGAATCCAAAATTACAGCTCATTCCACCTAGTAGATTTTAAGGTTTTCTGTTTTACAACGATGAAAAATGAATTTAACATTTTCCTAAACAACTTGACCGATTGATCCCGTTTGATATCCGAAATATCCAAATTTAATGTCAAAATTAGGTGTTAGTATTGAAATGTCAAGTTCGTTACAGTTTCTATACATAGATATTCTAAATAAAATATGTGTTTATCATTAATTAGTAGATGTTATTATTAATCGTTTGATACCAGTCACACTTGTATACAATGAATTGACAAGTTTAAAAGAGGATGGTGCCTTTTTTTTTTTTCCATGGACAGAACATAAAAATTCAGAAGGTAGGTTTTATGTACGATGAATTTAACTTAACATCGTAAGGCAGAACTTTGAATGATTACATCCAGTCCTTATCCCCCCCCCCTCCTCTACATAATGGTTACTCTGTGTCATACATTAAAGATGATTTCCATAGAAGACTAGGCATGTTTATATTTTAAAGATACAAAATTAAATAGCACAGATGCGCAAAGCGCGACGATCAATTAAATTCGTTGATATCAAACTCTTGTATATTGAATTTTGCTGAAATAAGTGCCGGATTAGGTGAAAAAAACTTTCGCATATTGCTACTCAAAAACCTTTCAAAAAAGGATAACAAATTTAAAACGTGTTAAAAATTGGAAAAAAAAAATTTAGAAAACTGTCAACCTTAATTTTTACATTAATATTTATTATGTTAGATTATTTATATTTTAACAATTTAATCCTTAAATTGTAACACTCATTTTCAATCTTCGCGTGTAAGGACCTTCTGTAAAAGGGATACTACAATTTCAATTTTATATCGAAATTCAAAAGGGCAATAATTATACGTATAGCAAAAAAATGACGTTTGATTATTAAATTCAAACATTAAAAAAATATATATTTCAAATATCAATACGGCTACTCTGAAAGATGCTAAAAATAAAGTTTTAAAGTGAATCTGCCTGAGAGACAGATATTATTATTTAAGTAGTTGTAGTAGTAGGTTGAGTAATAGTAAAATCAATAATCCAATTTCTAAACAAAATATCAAAAGAAATAAAAAATGATGTTTTATTTCCTCATAGATTAAATCCGCATGAATTTTTAAAATACAAAGCTGGATCATAATTTGCTGATATAGTTTTAATGTATATTTTAAATGTCTTTGAACTACTCAGAACTCGTATGACACTAACTATATTTTTGCTTGTAACACGTACTAATGATTGTAGCAACTGTATATGCTTTTTCTTAACAAATTTATTGCTTGAAAATGTTTGTGCTGGACAATCACATTTTATGTAGCTTTAAACTGTATCACTAAAATGCTTTTATTCCTACTAATATAAAGTGTTTTTCAGGAGCATTTTCTTACCATAATCAATACTTTTAAATGTTTTTCCTTCTTTTTTATGTCCGCTTATTTTACTAACATTATGATGTCGCTTTTTGTCCTGTTATGATAAATTCTTCTACTGTCTTTGTGTTTGTGGCATACCTAATACTTTTCTATATTGCATGTTTTCCTCTTGCAGCTATCCTATTCAAACGTACCATCAAAAGATGGCGAAGGCTGAGGCTTTTATGTTGTGAGTTGTCATTTAACATTTTTCCACTTTTCTGTTTACTATACCATAAATTCTTAACATTGTCTTTTCAGCTTGTGGGAAATGCATCGATAGAATACTGAAACATCACCTGATAAATTAATACTGTCAAACCTCGATATAATGTCACTTTAGGAAACAATACAAAAGTGACTTTATATCAAGAATAATATGTGCTTGAAATTCAGCGGGGAATTTTAAAGCATTGTACTACACTGAATTAAGGAAACCTAATTATTAACAAGTTGCTTCTCCTGTGATCTTGATAACTGTTATTACACGACGAGGCAATGATTGAAGTCTATAGAAGTGTTACGGAGAAGTTAAAAAATATCTGCTAGAATTTTCCATAAATCAAGGACGTTGACAACGCCATCAGCGTTTTGCACTACTTCGAGAATATCCCAAATAAAAGGTATTCAATGGCAGGGCCCGACTAACCCTGTATGAGGCCCTGAGGCAAAGCACATTTAAAATATCATTTAAGCACACAATATCTAACTGAGAAAAGGGATAATTGAACTGTGCAGTTTAATATAATATATGCAATAATAATCAAATTGGCATATATTAACCCTTTGCACTCGAGAGGTGACTCTCACTCACCACTAGTGTTGCCAGGTGTCCCTCGTAAATTGGGGCTCCAAATACTCTGGACACCACTAATCGATTACAGTTTATTTCGCCATTATTAATCCTAGATAATTATTCCATTAAATAGGGCGAAGAAAATCAGTTTAAAATACTGGTGTCCAGAGCATTTGGAGCCTCGATTTATGCAAGACATCGTGGTGATGGTGAGTGAGATTTACCTCTCGAGTGCAAAGGGTTAACATGAGACGTGAAACTTCATAGAAAACAAATAAACAAAACATAGTCTAATATGAAATTATTTTTAAATCTAAACATTTCGTTTTTTTTTTTTTTATAATAATGTAGAAAAGACAAATAATAACCATATTCTGAAGTTAATAATAAATATTTATCAAGTACTGTACTAATGAATAATTTATTGAAAATTCTTCCAAAATTTAAGGGGAATGCTCCAGTAGTGGGCCCTCATTCCCACTATTGGTACAGTTTAACAAATAGTGATCTAGAAGCGGGCAACTCCTCAAAACTAATAAATTACTCATTTTTTAAGTTTTCTGCTTATCTAATAAATTATTTAGAGTGTAATATATTATATCAAAGGCCGTTAAATGCAAAATAAAATATATTAAAATAATCGGTAATAATTTGCCACAAAATCGGTTTTTGAAGATATTCTAGAAAATAATTTTCCACCAACAGAAAAAAAAAACTATTCCAAACAGTTTATGAACAGTTTAAAAGTTAAGGGTTTTAGTCAATCGGATTCCTTTCAGTCGTTTATAAGATACGTTGTGGGCTTGTTTTTAAATTTTAAAAATTAGAGGCTCACTACTAGCACGTAGCCCACTACAGGTTTATTTACGTTATATACACATTTGAAAAATTAAGACTGTTAATATAATTTTTTTTTAAAGTTATATATCCATTAATGAAACATTGCCGAAACACCAACAAAATCTATCTAATTATGAATTAGAATGTAATAATTAATTGACAACAAGTGTTCCCCCAACACTCTGAATATATATTCCATATACATAGTAAAAAAAAAAATTAATTGAAAAAATGAAATTTGTGGAATTTAGACAGAATCTTCAGGTCCCCAAATGCCTAAATTACCACAAATAAAATGTGTGGTTTCATCCTCATATTAGCCATAACATTGCTGAAGAATATGATTTTGGGACTACCACACCATAATAGAGAAATAAACTGTGAAAAAATCATAAAGTTCATAAAATAAAAACAATATATGAAAGGAAAGAAACCTTACCCATAAAAAAGAGAAATAAACTAAAATATAATCATAAAGTTCAAAATACAACAAGATTAAAAAAGATATAGGGAAAAGAAAACAACAGTTACCAGATAGAATACATGATCCTAACAGGAGTCAACACATAACTCAGGCAATGAATTGGAGAAAATGAGTACATGTTGCCAAAATAAGTTTTAAAAGATGATTGACCAAGGATAATTATTGTACAGCAAAGCCAAACACAAACCAATATATAGAAACAGCTCCCTCTATAGATAATTTAAAATAGAACACCAAACATGTATTCATATGAATTAATAAGATCCTGCCATCTATGGGAAATTAGTGAATATTCTATGATTTAATAAAAGCATTTCATTACTATTATTAGTTAAAGATTAAAACAAATACTGTCTAAAGAATGATAACTGATAGTTAAATAATAAATATAAATGAATAATAAATAAAATTATGTTGATATATTATCAATTACATTAAAAAAAGATAATTGATGTGTTAAAGTAAAATTCTATGTTAAATATGATATGTAAAATGTTGAAATTAATAATTATTGATTAATGCTTCAGATAAACATTTGTACCTAGCCTTGACATAGCCACAATTAAGTACCTTTGCCAGAAATGCAACATCACGTTTATTAATTTATAATCAAATTTAAATAATTATAAGAATTAAGATGCTAAGGATTTAATATTAATATTAATTAAATATTGAAATTAGTTACATTTAATGTTACTACGAACTTTGTTAAAAATTAAATACACATGATTTAAGTGAAGTGGGTAGAACAATTAATAAAAATTAATAGATGCATTATATTATCATTTAAGAAAGTATACATTTTATTAGAAGTTAATATGATATTGTCCACAGTGGGCATTAAACTAAATACATTAAAATGAATTAATGAATATGTAAATATAACTACATTAATTTGCATATAAAAGTATCAAATCATAGTCCATTATAAAATGTGTATTAGCAAACGTAGTTCTAAATCAAAATGCCCCATTTTTTTTAATTTTTTTTTATAAATTAACCATGCGTATTTTCCAGACAACTCCGCCACACCTCCGTAATCTAACGTCTACCCACCCATCCGTCCTATTATATATATTTTATTTATTTATTTAAATATTTTCTAATGTTATATATTTTTTTTTTATAAATTTTTTTACGCATGTGTTAATTTGGTTTTTAAGATCATTTAAGTACTAATTATATATTAACGAATATATGAATTTTTTTGGAAAACCATGTTGTAATGCATCATAAATTAGTTTTTTAATATTATTGTTAATTAGTTGAGAAGAGCATAAACTCTTTATTCTATATATATGATTAAGGAGTATATTACGATATACAGAATTATGAAGACAAGATTTAAAATTAGTAAATGTAATAACTTTAAATTTAAATTCTTTACGTTTGTCATATAGATCAATTATTGTTTTGTTTTCTTTAAGTGTAATTTTAAGATCTAAAAAGTTAATGGTATTGTTAGACAGGAGGTTTTCCGTTAATTCTAAATTAGTCGGATAATCTACTGGAAATATAGAAATATTAGTATGATCAGTGGCAATTAAAATTATGTCATCAATATAACGATATAAATGTATATTACTGTTAATATAATTACGTTCATAGTGATATAAGTATAAGTCAGAAAGTATACTAGATGTACATCCACCTTGTGGTATACAGACTTTCTGTAAATATAATGTGTTGTCATGCATTATAAAATTATTATATATAATGAAATTTAGAGTTTTAAAATAAGCAATATCTATATGAATTGGTAAATTCAGTTTATGATGATACTTATTAAATAATGCATTTATTATTATGTAGATCTAATAAATCTATATTATTAAAAAGATCTTTGAAATCATGTCATTATATTGTTAACACATTTAAGATTTTTCAAAATATTGACGAGTTGATAGCTATTTTTTATACAATGTGTATTATCAGTGGATGTTGTCAGTGTATAAATTTGATTGAGAATTTTTAATAGAAGTTTATTGGCTATATTATGTGTATTGCACCCAATAGTTACAGTCCTAAATTTAATTGGTTTTTTATGAAATTTGGGTATAAGAACTAAATAAGGATAATTAAAGTTAGTAGAGGAAATATTTAATAGTTTATAATAACTATGAATTTTACGATTGTTTACAATTACATTTTCATTAGTTTTTTGAAAAGATTTATTAGTAGAAATACAGGATGTAAGAAGTTGGTGATAATAAGATTTACATATGATTGCATAATTATTAGGTGATTTGTCAATGTATGTGATTACATAGTTTTTTTTGTAATTTAGTAATTTGCTGGAACAAATGTTTTGTGTTAATATTAACCAAATGCGAAATATTATGTTTTAAAGCCTTAGTTAATTTTTCAGTATCTAGTATTTTCCATTGATTAAAATATTCAATAGGTTTATTATATGAGATTGAAATTTTATAAATAAAAATATCTATATCGTATGTATAGTTTTATAATAGAATTTACGTTAAATTTAGAAGGAAGTCTATATTTAGTACCATAACCCATTAGTTTTTTCAGTTTAAAATCATTCACAATATTAAGATTTCCAGTGATTATATGTCCATGATCATTATTAATGTATTTTTTTTAGAGCGGGGTCATTGCATTTACACGGAAAAGTACTTGCATCAGATGTATTTTGTGAAAATGCATTATAGTTAAAAATCTTTCTTCCGATTGTATTCGGATATTTAAAGTTTTTGAAATTTGAAGATTATTAATCGGAAAATAAGTTTTTATCATTAATTATAGAATTAATATTAATTTTATTAAATATTTGATTTGAAAAAATTATCATTTGAGTATTAGTGTTTTGAATTTATTATTATTATTATTATTATTATTATTATTATTTTGTAAATTAATGTTGAAAAGATTAACTCTTGTCATAATAAGATCATAAAAAATATCAGAGAAATGATTAGAGTAAGATTTACTAAGAAATACATTTAAATATTGTGCTATCTGTTTCTTTTTAATAGCAAATATGTATTTTCGAATAAAAAAACAGTTATAATTCTTTAAGTTACGATGAAGAGTATTGATTTGTTTAGTAATATATTTTTTGGAAACAACAACTGTAGCAGTACACTTTCCTCGCTTGTTTCGTGTTTTACGATTTAAATTATGATTTAGAGTAGGATAAATAGGAGAATAATCTATAGTATTATTTATAATTGAAAATACTTTAACAGATCTGTTAAATATTTTACTATTAAGTCCATAAGGATAAATAGTGTTATAATATTTCATATATGATGACTCCATAAAAAGACGTTCTGATTTATTTTTTATAATTTGTATAATTTCAATTGTGGTATTGATAAATTTATGTTTATGAAAATGCTGAATTTCAGCTGTAGACTGTATATTTTTTTCTTTGTTATTGTTAGAGTCTGAACGATGTTGATTGATACGTTTATGTAATGGACCTGATGTTTGACCTATATATTTCAAACCACATAAGTTACATTTAATACAATAAATAACATTAAAGGCTTTACAAAAATTTGAAAAATTAGGATCTGATACAATTTGTTTCTGAGAAGCATATGGACAAGTCTTGCCTCTATCATCAATACACTTCCGAAAAAATAATGGAGGAGGAGGAGAGTAGAAATGGTCACTGGATGACGATCCAGGAACAACCCTTTTATTGTTTCTGTACCGGGCACTACACTGCTTTGGCTTTGATGCATAGTGTATCTTGCCAGGAACGAAATTTTTACTAAGAACTGCCATTATTAAAAAAATGTTTTTTTTATACAAAGAAAATGCAATTTCAAAAATTAAATGAAAATAAAATAAATGAATATAAATATCATTAATATATGATATTTAGTAATCTCGATTAATTTAATAAAATAATATTAAAATTGCTTGAATAAATGAAAGTATATACAAAATGTACAAATCGAAAAAGCAGTGCTCAAAAAACCTCTATTAATAAAATCATAACCATAATAATGTTAACCCGCAGTGCAAAAACTACCAAAGCATAAAACCAATGGACTTTTTAGTACAAAAAAGTCAAATATAACCATGTCATTATACCAGATCCATGAATGACAAAAACCAAGCAAAGACTCCCATAGTATTATCTCAATGGACTTTTCAGAACAATGTGATGAGATTATAACAAATTATCAAAGCATTGTGAACATTTAAACTCCAATATTATAAATTGTTTTTTTGTTTTCGAAATTGTAACTAAATAAAGAATAATATTACGGATAAAATTTGTACAAGAACCGAATTTTTAATTAAATCTATAGAATAGATAGGACAATATCATACAAAAGCACTAGAAAATAAATTTAACATTTAAACAAATACAACGGGATTAGTTAAATTCACATGTTGAATCTTTGCGATGATAATAATGCAACAGTTATTGGAAATTCCTATAACGAGGTATCAGATATGTACATAGTAGAAATCAAATAAAAAATAGACAAAGATAATGCGCAATTGCAGCAGAGATCAAAGCGTATAATATTTAAAAGATTGCTAAAATCAATTAGCACCATTATTTATATATTTAAAAAATATATATAAGATACCAAAATGTATAAGAAAATAGATCAAGATGAATTGTTGAAATTTAAAATGAAAAGAATATATATATTTATTAAAGGGTTTAAAAAAAGCTTTAGAATAAGTAATTGCGAATACGTTATCCTAACTTAAACCTTAGATCGCATCAAATTATTTATTATAAATTCTATGTTTTAATGTAGATACCGAAATACATTCATTACTTGGGCACAACAATATTTTAGATTAAACATTAAAAGACGAAAGTACAACCAAACTTTGTCAAATCAGCTAATTTCATCAGTCTACCAGGGCAACCGGAAAAGCGTACCCAGAAATGAAAGTTGACTAGTCGGCGTGTATTCTAGTGACTTTAACTGGTACTCTAGGTTTTTATAGAAGTAATTGTTGGGCTGGTACACTTGATTTCTATATGGAAGGCAGAAAAACATTGAAGGTATGCTAGTGATCGCAGGTGGGATTTATGTACAGTCATAAAAAAAATAATATAAAAAGGGTGGGAGAGAATAGGATAGAAAAAGACAGCCTCGTACTTAATCTCTAGATTGTCCCAAAGAAAAAAACAATAAGCCATTCGATAGGAAATCATGTGTTCTTTCAATTTATATATTTTAAAAAATAAAAAGATTAGGGAGCCGTCTTCATATTGAAATTGTAGCAAATTTTCAAATTGTCATTACAAGCACATATATTCGACATTATATCGGTATCATGGACTCATCGGTAAATTTTATTTTCGGATACCAAACGGCAAGTCATTCAATGAAATGGATATTTTAAAATTAATATTCTAAAGTAATAGGAATTGTAACTTAGATTTGTAGAAGCTTCAAATCTGCGAATCCAAAATTATAGCTCAATCTGCCAAATTATTTTTGAGTTATGCTTAAAAAGATATGCGCATTGCAGTTTGTTTTGCAATTACTAAAAAGGAATTTAGCAATAGGGGTTCCAAATTTTACATCTGCATAAAATCTTAACTACTTCACTGGAATGACTTCCTGTTGGGTATCTGAGGGTAAAATTTACCAAAGAATCCAAATTTGATGTCAAAATTGACTATTCGTAATGAATATTTTAAAGTTTGTTACAACTTCAGTATGGAAACAGTTTCCTAAGCGTTTTTTGCTTTTTTTTTAAACGTAAGTTGAGAGAAGAAATTCCCAATTGAATGGCTATTTTCGTTTTCTCTACCACAATTTTGTGATTAAAAAATATGGACTGTTATTTTGTGTGTGTGTTTAGAACATATACGAAAGTACAAAACATTGCTAAGAGCAAACACCATAAGTTGCAAAGTCATAATACAGTTGCCTCCTCGTTCCTGTTCATGGCTTTGTATTCACAGCTCCATATTTCTGACCAAAAAACATACTGTTTGTTTTTGTAGTTTTTCCAGTTATTCTTTTTTCCCCCACTATCCGTATACTCTTCTCATGCTCTTCAAATTATTGAACAAACAAACCTCATTTCTCGAAATAGTTTAGAAATTAAATGACCCATACGTCAAGCACCAGCTATTTTTACTGGATCGAAAGCGTCTAAATTGCCGGTTTTACAGTCATGTAACTTTTAATAATAGCTTGCTTATAATATACTACGCCGTCCATGGTACTACACTCCCAGCTATACATATCCTACGCAGTGTCCACATATGCACAGAAACGTGCATCAACACAATAGTACTTGCATAATGCAGTCTGTCACCAATTCAGTTTGAATTGTAAGCGGTATGGCATGGCCATACTCCGTGGTTTGACTGTATAAAAATACATCTAGATAATATAAGTTCAATACTTTAGCTGACGTTCCAGTGACATTTAACTTTGAATGAGCTGTAAATTTATGCACTTGTTTTTAACAGTATTCATTCTTTTTATGTAAAAATTAATGTAATTCGTACTTCATACATCTTAGAAATTTTTTAAATACCTGGTGCGTCATAAATTCGTGGAAACTTTAAAAATTCATAATAAAAGAAATAATGCTCGAAAAAAATTTCGATTTACGCGAGTATGATCAGAAGGATTTTGGATTTTTTTCCACGTATAATAAAAATGATTCCAAAAGTAACCGATAGAGGGCGCTCACACGTCATACTGAGCCGTTTTATGCAAATCAAGCTTGCAATAAAACACCTGGCTGGAAATGGATTCATCATTCGATCTCGGCAGCATGCTATCGTTACCAGATCGAGTGCTGGTGGTTAAACTTTTCTACAAGAATGGTGAATCCACAACTATTGCATTGCTAAAGTTTTGCACGGAGAAAGGACTTCAGGCGCAAAAAAGCCCTATTTCATTGAATGGGATACGTGGAACTGAAAGATGCCATTCGACGGACCGTCGTCGGTGGCATCGATGCCGATATGCTACACTCAGCTGTAACAGGCGTATTGACGCGCCTCACTTGCCTAATACCTGGTGGTGGTGGTCATGTTGAGCATCTTGTACCTTAAAATAAATGCACAGTGTCATGTTATTGTGATTTGTTTCATTGTCTGTTTGTGTTTGCCTCATTTGCATAAAACGTCCCAGTGTGACGTGTGAGCGTCCTCTATCGGTTACTTTTGGAATCATTTTTTATTATACATGGAAAAAAAATCCAAAATCCTTCTGATCATACTCGGGCAAACCGAAAAATTTTCCGAGCATTACTTCTTTTATTATGAATTTTTAAAGCTTGCACGAATTTATGACGCACCCGGTATTTAAAAATTTTCGTTTTTAATCTGAAAATTACCTACAGAACTTTTGGGTCCTGGCATTGTTTCTTATTAAAAAGAAAAACTTTAATCTAAAGATTAGTTTTTCTTTTGGATTATATTGACAAGTGGATTCAACATTAGCACCCCAAAAATTTGACTTCTGTAAAATTAACGAAAATTTTAGAAAAATGTATAGACTATATATATTTTTTCTGACTTATTTAATCCAAAAATTTAAAATAATGACTGATAGTTTAGTATTACGGTCTAAAAAAATTTAACTAGAACAATTTTGAATATATCTTAAGGCATTACATAAAAAGGCGGTCATATATTGAAAAAAGTCGTAACATCGTAATTTGATTTTATTATAAACGTTTCGTAGATAATGACAAGTATATGCGTGCTTTTTTTTTTTTACAAATATTTTACCGGGATTGTACATTTCAGTGTACTGAAGCTATATTTTAATATACTAATTGAACATATTTGGGCAAAACAATGAAGAGATTATCAAGATAATTTGGAAAAAATATTTCAATTTTCTGTTTAAATGCATATGTATTTTTAATAGTGCCAATTGTTAGTTATTTAAGATGAATTTAATATGCCTGTATTTCTTTCCGGTTGTGCATTCCCCCTGAATGACATCTATTTTTTAATTTTAGGAGCGACAACCAAACAAGCACAAAAATCTTTGGTGTACGGGCTGAAGGAGATCGAGTTTATATCACAGAAGATGGTTTCACGAAAATTCCTGCTAGTGTTAATGTGACTGTTCGTTTCTTTGGAATGAATTTTGAAAATCTTACAGAAGTGGCTTTTACAGGCTTTAGCCAAAAAGAACATACATCCTGTGACACTTTGCCTTTGGTAAAAGTTGTCAAGATAATAAAAGAAAATGTGATATCTAGTGATGTGTTAGAAATTATAATCGCCCTTCCCGTATTAGAAACCAGTGAGAGTTATTTTATTTGTCTCAAACAAGGATCTGAACATTCAAAATGGATCCATCAAGGCGATCATCCGTGGGTGCAACTTCAACCTGTCGGACGTCTTCTACCAATGTGGATACAAATTTTTGTGATATGTACTCTTTTAATACTTTCTGGCCTTTTCAGTGGCTTGAATCTTGGATTAATGGCATTAGACAGGACCGAACTTCAGGTTATTGAAAATTGTGGTACAGAAACTGAAAAAAAGTATGCTCGAGTTATATCCCCTCTTAGGAAAAGGGGAAATTATCTTTTGTGCTCACTACTTTTAGGAAATGTATTAGTAAATAGTACCCTTACTATTCTGTTGGACGACCTGACTTCTGGCATCATAGCTATTGTAGGTTCAACTATCAGCATTGTGGTCTTTGGTGAAATTATTCCACAAGCCATTTGTTCCCGCCATGGCTTAGCTATTGGTGCCAAGACTGTTTGGGTGACAAAATTTTTTATGCTTGCGACATTCCCATTGTCTTTCCCCATTAGCAAAATTCTTGATTGCGTTTTAGGGGAAGAAATAGGAAATGTTTATGATCGCGAGAGGTTGATGGAATTTATTCGTGTCACCAAAGACTACAATAAATTGGAAAATGAAGAAGTTAACATAATATCTGGCGCGTTAGAGCTAAAAAAGAAAACAGTAGCAGATGTTATGACTCAGATTGAAGATGTTTTCATGGTGCCATATAATGCTATTCTTAATTTTGAAACTATGTCGGAAATAATGAAGCAAGGGTATTCTCGAATTCCGGTTTATGATGGTGATCGTAACAACATTGTGGCTTTGCTCAATATCAAAGATTTAGCTTTTGTGGATCCTGACGACAACTCTCCACTAAAGACCCTTTGTGAATTTTATAATCACCCCATAAACTATGTTTTTGAGGATGAAACTTTGGATATAATGCTTAATGAGTTTAAAAAAGGTAAGTTTTATTGTCATCTTTCAGTTCTTGGTAAATGTCCTTCTCAGTTTTAGTACAAGTTTGTATCCACCGTATGTTTAGTTTTATATATAGAGTTAATCATATTTTTGCGGTGTAAAAAGATTGCTGTATATTGCCTTTTTAGGTAGATTTCGTAAGAAATACTACCTATTACATTCTCACCTAAGTTGGAAATTTTGAAAAATTTTTGCAGATCTACGCCGATCATGACTCCCAGAACCCAAAACCACCCCCAGTTCAAAACTTTCTATCTATCTATCTATCTATGTCACTTTTTTCTGACCACGATAACTGGAAAAATTCTGCATTAATCTTTTACAAACTAATACATAAAATCAAGGGGCATAAAATCTCGGTCACGAACCAAAATCGAACCAAGGGGGGGGGGGGGGAATGGGGGGCTTTTTGTGAAAACAGAAAAATCCCCATAACTTCTTAATTATTATACGTATCGATTAAATTTAAAGTTATTATTACTTCTAGGAAAAGGGCCGTAAATTTATGTATGACAGATTTTTTATATAATTAAAAATGCCCCAAGGGGGGGGGGGGTTTAAAAGAAAAAAAATCAGAGCTTTGTCAATTCACAAGATATCAAATTCGCGTAAATTTATTATTAATCCTCTTAATATTATCTAAAACTTTTATATTGACAAGTTTTTTATAGGACCAACCGTTATAACAAAAAAATCCCTGCCGGCTCCGCCTGCAAACAAGTTATTTCTCGAAGTAGGCGGTTCCAACTCCCGCATCTTTTCGAAACTGATACATAAAATCAAGGGGCATAAAATCTCGGTCAAGTTCGTTAATGGACAAAATCGAACCAGGGGGGGATGGGGGGGCTTTTTGTGAAAACAGAAAAAAATCCATAATTTCTTAATTATGATACGTATCGAATCCGTTTAAAGTTAATATTACTTCTAGGAGAAGGGCCGAAAATTTATGTATGACAGATTTTTGATATAGTTAAAAATTGCCTTACGGGGGGGGGGGGGGGGGTTAGAGGAAAAAAATTCATAACTTCGTCAATTCCCAAGATTTCAAATCCGCTTAAATTTATAATAAATCCTCTTAATATTATCTAAAACTTTTATATTGACAAGTTTTTTATAGGAAAAACTCTTAAAACAAAACAAAAAAAAACACACTAATGGCTCCGCTTGCAAACAAGTTAGGTATCGAAGTAGGCGGTTCCAATTGCCGCATCATGGCAAAAAGGCCATTTTTTCCGCATTTCCCAACAAACAGGCACCCCACGGTCTGCGTCTTCGAAATCTACCTGTGCCTGTAGGCCGAGCCGTCAGGGATTTTTGCATTTATGAAAGAACATACATAAAATTAGATATAATTAATCGCATCTAGTTGAAACGCATTTTTTAGTGCTATTATTATTTATGAATTTAAAAATAAAAAATAATGCACTTCCTCTTAGTTAATTTCATATGCTCCAAAAGTTAGGGGGTTTTATTTTCTCTTTCAACAAACATTTTTTACATTTAGTCTTGAATTTTTTTTTTCTTGTAATACTCTGATAAATAATCTACTGAATCAGGTATATGCTCCTTATATGCTGTTAAAGTTTTGATGCAGATTTTAGTAAGCGACATGTTCTACTTCACGACAAGTTTAGATATCAAATGTTATTATATTATATACTAGCAAGCTACGCTGGTCAATTTCTTATAACGAATTTCTAATGCAACAAAATATTGATATTTCATAATTCACTTTTATATTTTAACAGAATAATAAGGCTACTATAATTTGTGACTCGTGCTATAGCCAATATACACGCCAGGACACGTCGCCCTTATCATTATCTTTTTACGCATGAAGGTTTTGCTATGGTACTCTATTGTGAAATTTAGTAATTTTTCAAATTCAATATTTGAAAAATGGCATAATCATTAGATTTGAAATTTATATCAAGAAAAATACAATTTTTTACCTTTCAAACGCAGTTTTCCTAACAATTTTCTGACAAATACTTTTCGAGTTACTATTTTTTTTTCAGTAACTTCAAATGTTTCATTTTCCGAGATTAATCTGTGGCAACAATTAGCGAAAAACCCAGTCGTCAGAAACGCATAGATTTTTATTAAAGAGGCTGTTGGAGCAGGGATTGTCACCACCAATTTGTCACAATCACTTTTGAAATTGGTTCGGTAGTTCTAGAGATTCCATAGAAATTGTAATTTAGAATGTTTTTAGAACGCTTTTCGCTCATTTCACCCTTTTAAATTTCGATTTTTTTTTAAATTTTATTCTTAGAGAGCATTTACATCTTATAAGTAACTACAATGCCAAATTTCTAGCTCCGTCAGTATAAACAAAATCGCAATTTTAGAACGTTTTTCGCTCCAGCACCCACCTGGGGATAGTGACACCGACATAAAATATAGCCTATGTTGGAGCAGCGGTTGTCACCATCAATTTGCCACCATCACTTTTTAAATCGGTTCGGTAGTTCCAGAGATTACCCCCTACAAACAAACAAATAAACAAACAAACAAACAATCTTTAGTCCTTTATAATATTAGTATAGATAAAAGGGAGAGTCTAAAATTACGTCCATTGAAATTAACACTAAAAATATATCTTAAAATAATTTCAAAATTTATACTAAAACACTTTAATTGCTTAAAATACGTCAACATATCAATAAAAACATTGAAATGACATGTTTTGATTCATTCAATCATGAGAATACCAAAAACTCAAATACAATGTACACAAAACTGGAATGCATGATCAGTCCCTATAATAAAGAAGATACAATGCCCTCTATAATTTTAATTTTAACACCGTTCGTAGCTCCATCTATAGACTGCTTCCCTCTATTATTCAACCATTCAATCCAAATATTTGGAATATGGAATGACAACGTATCATTACACACTTTCGAACTTCTTACATAAATTTCAAGATTCCTTCACAAATATTTGTAAATAAAAATTGATCTATAAATCAATTTAGCTTCTTTGAATAGGATGTTGATATTCTATTTATTACTAAGTCTTGATAAGGCCGTATACCCCCTATTATACTTAATATCTGCATATAATACTCTGCAGAAGAAACACTAAAAGCTCTATTAATCAGGACACCGTCTGATTCCTGATTAATAGAGCCTTTAGTGTTTCTTCTGCAGAAAATTTAGAGGGTGAATTGGATAAAATTAGACTTATTCACTGTAAAAAAAAAAAAAAAAAAAAAAAAAAAAAAAAAAAAAAAAATCCGTTAAGTTTACGGCAAAAACTGCTGGCAGCAGTTTTTACTTAAAATCGCAGTAAAATTCTATGTAAATTTTATCGTATATTTTCCGTCATGTTAATGGTTATAATTGTAGTAATTTTCACAGCTATTTTTCCGTACAAATTACCACAAAAAGTTCTGTAATTTTAAGTCATATTTCCATACATATGTATAAGAATGTATAAAGAATATATAATATATATGATATATATAAGAATTCAGAATTCATTAATGGAATTTTTTTAATGTGGCAAAACTGAGACATCAAATATTCATTATAATACTATGTGTAAATACATATATAGAGAGAGAATATATTTGTAGTACTAAAAATAGAAACACTTAAATTCTGAAAGGCGAGAAGAATTTAGATAATATATATATTTTTTAGATAATTGGACTAGAATTACAAACTTACCTTAGAAAAACGTTTATCCAATACAAATATAAAAAGCTATTTGTAATTAAACACTGATATATAAACAATGCAGGCTCGTCAGCGTAAGTTAACACACCATTTTGTCTGATTTCGCAGTTGCGCGGGAAAAAGCTCGTACGCAGAATTAGAAGTTCTTTGCGCCGATCATGCTAGTAAAATATCTTTGCGCGCGCAGACGCCGGTCAGTAAAATGAACGATGTGATCTGATTGGTTATTCGCATGAAAGAATGTTGAAATCGGAAACACTGGTTATATCTACTGTTATATTTGCGGTATTTTTGCATACGGAAATATTACGTTGCGATCTACGGCAATAAATTTGACAATTTTTTACAGTGTGGCTATTAACGACGGGTATCGCGTAAATTTGGTTAAAAAATTAATTCAGAGCTTTATTACTAAAATGAACACATGTATTGCTGAAAATTAGTGGAATTAACTTGAAAAGAGTTGTTATGAGTTATTATCCAGGCTTCATTGTGTTTATAAAAACTCCTTTAAAAGCCGTTTGGTTTGAGTTTAATCGCGAGGTTCCCCCGAAGTTAAAGACTATTTTTAGTATAAGAATTGATCCGGTTGATAAGGGTGACCTTTCATGTGTATATATTATTCCATTTATTAGGGAGGGGGGGGGGGTGTTAGAAATTATTATGTTTGTATGACCCAGAGGAAATTCAATATTGGATGTAAGGAAATACTGCAAATATTAAGTATAATAGGGGGAATACGGCCTTATCATGACTTAGTAATAAAGAGAATATCAACATCCTATTCAAAGAAGCTAAATTGATTTTATATATCCAATTTTTATTTACAACTATTTGTGAAGGGAATCTATTGAAATTTATATACGGAGTTCGAAAGTGTGTAATGATGCGTTGTCATTCCATATTCCAAATATTTGGATTGAATGGTTGAATAATAGTGGGAAGCAGTCTATAGATGGAGCTACAAACGGTATTAAAATTATAGAGGGCATTGTATCTTCTTTATTATAGGGACTGATCATGCATTCCAGTTTTGTGTACTTTGTATTTATGTTTTGGGTATTCTGATGATTGAATGAATCAATTGAAACATGTCATTTCAATGTTTTTATTGATATGTTGACGTATTTTAAGCAATTAAAGTGTTTTAGTATATATTTTGATTTTTTTTTTAGATATATTTTTAGTGTTAAGTTTAGATATATTAAGTTGATGATTTAAAATTCCGTTATCCAAGTAATAAAAGGTTGAAGATAAGATTTTTTTCAAAATCATTATCTTAAAATTGCCATTACAAACATGAAGAGCGTTGGAATATGTGAAAATAATTTAAATAACACTTTCTGATGTCATTTACTTTTAGTGAAGAATTCGTCTATGTCTCCTAATCGGTTGCTTCTATATTACGTCGATATTCCAGCACCTTACTACATATTTTATAGTTTCAAAATCGCTGAAGTAAGAGAAAAAATAATTTGTAGTACAGAGTATTATAGATAAATTTGATTTTTTAAAATCTTGCATCTACTTTACAAACAGAAATTACAATACTTTTCTTGTATATTTTATTTTATTTATTTATTATTTTTTATTTATTTATTTATTTATTTTTGTATAAACTTCGGTGTGCTAACAGCATGCAAGTTCGTTGAAAAATAATAGTTGAAAAGAATTTTCAAGTAAACATTTAAAGTAACAATGAAATTGGCAATATGCAAAAAATATATAACATTTTAGTCATTAATCTCTTAAGGCTGATCACAAATTCCCCTTGCTAATGTTAAACCTGTGAGCATGTAATTCATTCGTATTTTTAAAATATCTCTTCAGGAAAGGCATTTTAAATATATGACGACATTACATGCCCATAGGTTTAACATTAGCGAGGAGAATTTGAGATCTCCCTGACTAGCAACAGTCTTGATGCTAAATAAAATATTACGATTCGAATAACTTTTAGATGCATTTTCAAATTTCATGAAAATTATCTTAAGTTATTCTGGCGTAGTATATAGTAGTAATAATTTAAAAATGACTAACTCAGACAGAAAGAAGCAAGTTTTAAATACCTTAGCAAATGTTAAGTGACACAAACTGTACGAAGGCGTATTTCCGAGTTACCTGCCATACATATATGAATAACGTAGTACTCAAAAGGTTATAACTACAATGTAATTAAAAACAAAATAATAATACCATAGAAAATAAAACTGCATAGTTGAAAATCTAAAGTTTCATAAAATTTTCTTTTTTGCTATAACTTTTTTTTTGTATAATACAAATGAAGACTTTTTAAATCAATTGAACGAATACTTTAATAGAGATATAGTATCCAACCTTCCGGTTTTTTAAGCACCCAGTTTTCCTCCAAGTTACCTGTGAATTATACCTCTGGGGGGTGTCTAGTCAGGAGAAGGTCTCGTCACCTGATCAAGGTTCTAAATTACGAGACCAATTACTTTCCCTTCCTTAATGTTTGCTTTTTTTTTTTAAATCTGTCAATTCAACAAAGTTAAATAGAAACCTTGAACCGTCAAACAAAGAGAACTGTAGCAAACCTCTAGAGAGCAAGCACTGCTGCGATGCCAACAAAACTATAGTCAGGTGGATCACAGTCATGCTGTGATCAGGCGATTTCCGCCCGCTCCCAGGTACTAACTCGTCAGGCTAAGCACTCATGCCGGGCAGGTAGCAGTGGCGCAGCCAAGGGGGGGGGGGGGGGTAACCCCCCCCCCGAGCTAAAAGAAATTACTATAATTGCCGCTTATATGAATCAAAACTAAAGTTAAAATAAAAATTTTGGGCCTTTTCGTCTTGGTGGAATCCGCCGCTTTGTTAACTCAAATTCTATTCAACAATGTGATTCAATTAAACGGCGAAAATTCTACTTAAAACTGTGAAAGCGCATTTTACATGCATCGGTTAAGTTAAAGTCAAAACTGGTTATTTGGACTGCGTCACTTTGTCGAGACGTCTTATAAAGACGGGTCATATACAAAGGGTACCAGGAAAGTTTTGCGATATGGATTTATTTATCAAACTTTTTCAAAGTAATTTCCGTTTACAAGCAATACATTTCTCCATCCTCCGAAACCAGTCCTTAAACCAGCTCTGCCAAGTTTCACTAGAGTGTAAGGTGTAAGGCACACTCGTTGTCTCATGCCTTCGAAAGTGCCTCATCACTGGAAAACCGAATCCCTTTCAGCTTCATTTTCACATGCGGGAATAGTGCGAAGTCACAGGGGGCAAGATCTGGACTGTAAGAAAGATGTTCAAAAAGTTTCAGTCCTGTAGTGGCCAAATATTCAGTGCAGGCTTTGACCCGGTGAGCTGGAGCGTTGTCATGATGGAGGAACCAGGTATTCATTCGTGACTTTAGTCGCAGGTTCTTCAAAGATTCCATGATTTTAGGGAAGCACTGTTCAGTGTACCACTTAGCTGTAACTGTCTTCTGTGTGTCCAAAACGATACGCTCAACAATTCCACTCGATTTGAAAAATACAGCTATCATTTTTTTTTATTGACAGATCGGGATTTTCTGACAACTACCGGTGTGTCCTCCTCATCATCAAAGACCCAAACTTTGTTTTGAGACTTAGTCGGCACATCATAATAGTATGGCCAGGTTTCGTCACCACTTTCACACTTCCCCTTTAGTTATATAGTATATAGTGGGCCATTTCTTAATTGAATTTCTGTCTTTGTTCCATGTTCGAAACAATAACAGGCCGCCGAATTCCAGGGAAAAAATAAAATATACACTTTGTAAGTCTCTCTCAGTTTCAAACAGCTTTTTTTTTTTTTCCCGTTTTTTGCTCTCAAGCTATGTACGAACCCAGGAAAAAATCTTTGCAAAAGTAAGAATTAATAACTTTAAAGTAATAAAAAGCTATTTTTCGATTGTGAACATTACTTTTGCAATCAGTGTTTCTTTCAAATCACTTGTTTCGTAGGGGGTCTGTTACACAAATTTAAAGATGTCATTTGTCAAACTCTTCAAACTCTTTATGCCGAGCATTTGCATCTTAAAAGTAATCTCTATGCTAAATTTCAAGTTTCTAACACTAACAGTTTCAACTAAATCATAATTTAGAACGCGTTTAGAAAGTTTTCCGCTCATTTCATCCTTTTTAATTTTTTAATTTAAAAAAAATGTTCTAAAGAAGCATTTACTACATAAAAGTAATCATCATGCCAAATTCCTAGTTTCCATACCAATTGTATCACATAAATTGGAATTTTAGAATGCACTCTTGCAATCGTTCAAATTTCGAATTAAAAAAATAAATTCTGAGTGAGCATTTACATCTCTTAAGTTACATCCATATTAAATTTCAAGATTCTACCCCTAAAAGTTCTAATTATATTATGATTTAGAACGTTTTTTGCTGATTTCACATTTTTAAATTTCGAATTTTTTTTAAACCGTTTTGAACGAGTATTTATATCTTAAAAGTAACCACTCTGTCAAAAACAAGCATTTATACCAACTGTATCGCAGAAGTCGCAATTTTAGAACTGTTTTGTTCTTGATCCCTTTTTACATTTCGAATTTTTAGAAAACTGTTCTGGATGATCATTTACATTTCTAGAGTAACAGCCGTGCCAAATTTCACATATCTAGCACAAACAATTCCTAATTAAATGTTTTTAGATCATTTTCAGACAGTTTTCCGCTCATTTCATCCTTTTTAAATTTAGAATTTCTTTAGAAATTGTTCTTAGAGACCATTTACATTCCAAAAGTTGCCACCATGCCAAATTCCAAGCTTCTATACCAACTGTATCACACAAATCGGAATTTTAGAACTTTTTTTTTGCTACTGAAAACTGTTCTTTTCTAGCATATAAGTCTCTAAAGAAACAACCATGCCAAATTTCATGTTTCTAACCCTAACTGTACAAATAAATTGTAATTTAGAAAGTTTCCTGCTCCTTTTCCCTTTTTAAATTTCGAACTTTTTAGAAACCATTTTTAGTGAGCATTTACATCTTTTTAAAGTAACCGCTATAACAAATTTCAAATTTCTAGAATCAACAATATCGTAGAAAGTGCAATTTTAGAATGTTTTTTGTTCTTGCACGCCTTTGGAACTTGATGTATACCGAAAGAATGGTTTGGAAATTGTTGTGTAAAATATAGCCTATGTTAGAGAGGAGATGGTTAACAAAATTTTGACACCATTATTAAGGTTTCGTACTTAAAAATTAAAACGGAACTATTATAAGATCACTCTTGTGTTTTATTTTTCTGGCGCTCAGCAGGGAGTTGAGGGTTATCGACGCAGAATCAACTAAGGATTGTTGGTAATGATTTTCGAAAAATATATCTGTAAATAGCTGAGATATTAATTAGAAACCCATCTAGAAAACAGCGGCATGGATCCAAAACAGTGTTGCTACTTTGCGACCTACTTTTGAAGCGCGCTTGACACAATGCTAAGATTAAACTTTGTACAAGATCTTTGCTTTAGGTAAGACGAATCATGATAGTCAACATTTTTTATTCCAACTGAATTCAATTATTGAGGGCAAATATTGAAAAATAATTCATAGAATAATTCTAAGACATTAAGAGTAAGTAATTTTGAGACAACAATCGCTTATATAATTAAATATATTATTCATTTATAATGAAAAATCTTTTCGCTTGAATTATCATACCTCTATATGTTTTCATTTTTTAAAATTAATCAAAAAGTTTCGCGTTGTTCAGCATACTTTTTTTAAATGCTTTAATATTGTGTACTATTACGACAAATATGATTGACAAGTAACTTTTCTTTTGAAACTCAGCGACTTCTTCCGAAGCGTGATTGGTCCCCTGCCAAGTTTAAACTTTGTACAAGGTTTTCGTTTTAGAGGAAGATATATTCATTGTTTTTCATTCCAATACCAATAAAATTAAATTATGGCATGTAATATTGCTTTAGGTTCTATGTGAGCATATTGTCTTTGAACAGTTCTGATATTTTGTGTGGAACCCTTTGTACGCGAATAAAACTCGCATACGACCAATTACTTTTTAGATCCGTTCTGTAGTTCCAGAATTTAATCCCTGCAAAAAGAACAAATGTTGCTGTTGTATAATATTAGTATAGATACGACTTCAATTCAAACTCGGATATTTTTAGAGAACTTTAACAATAATAAATATATTCTAACGAAATTTTCATCAGATTTACATTAGATAATGCGAAATTCGATGTCATGTAAAGTTCTGTAAGGGCACAATAATTTAGTCTACAATACTGTGTTTAATATCAACTACATTCCAAAACATCGATTACCTTAATTGAGTTGTTACATTTGACAAAAAGCAACTTAAGTAAGTCTATTGAAAAATTTGTTATTAGTAAAGTTAGAAATAGGAATTCGTGATTCTCATGTAATGAAACCTTGTGGATTTTCGATTGAACAAATGGATTGCACTCTGTTATTTTCTATGTAAAAATTATTTGCTGTACTGTGCTCTTCCATCTTAAAGTTTGCCCCTCATCATTTTTAAACACTTTATAAATCTAATCTATTTTTGTGTTATTTCATTGGTGCATTTTATAGTTTGTAACTCGAATATTTTAAACACGCTGTTTAAATGAACCATAACCAACGTAATTGCAGAGAAAAGCATCATGATTTCATTCATTTAAAAGACTGGTTCCATTAACCGACGACCACCTTTATCAGAAACTCAAACACCCCCCCCCCCTAGAACCGAATTCTAGCTGCGCCACTGGCAGGTAGGGGCCTGATTAGCGGTGTAACAATTTCAGTAAATCTCTCACAGTCTGCTAATTAGGCAGAGTAATCAAAGATAGAAGTTCCCAAGAGTTGGAAAACTTTTCTCACGCTTAGCTGTGGGGGTGACAAGAATGCCGGTTACTACAATAGGAAAAGATGAGCTTCGATCAATCTTGTGAAACTGAAATTGCTAGACAGCAAATATTTCTCTGATCTGACCGTCTATGTGTGGGGTCTCGGATCGTGGGAATTTCCTGCGTGAACATTTAAAAGTTCAGTAAGACCTCCCTAAAAAGGCTTTATCCAATGACGTAAACTAAAATTTTTTTTGATTGGTGATCGGAGAATCTTTTGTTCGAGCAAACGGACCGGAGAAGAAGATCGAGAGAGGAGTTGGAGTTTCGGCAGGAGAACGAGTGTTGGTGGAAAACACTCATCTCAGGACAGGTTTGCTGACAGATTTTTGAATGAGAGAGTGCGATCTCTCTGAAGTCAACGCAACAGCCTTGGATTTGGTCTTTCGGAGAGAGTGAAAAGTAGCTCTAGTTAAGACTTTAAGATTTTAAAACTACTGTAAAAGACTGGACTATTTGGTGATTTGCTATAAATTACAAGTCGAGCGAACTCAGCTAAAAAAAATTGTTGTAAATAATTTTTACCTCTAGAAATTTCAAGAACGCTTTTTAAATAAAATTTGTTCTGAAATATTTAATGAAGGTGATCCATTGTGAAATCGGCTCCACGCTACCCCATTTCAAAAACACACCACATCGTGGATTCTTTACAGCTGGTGGCAAGCGAGTCGGATATTTTGACAAAAATTTATTAGCATTAGTGAAGAGAGTCCAGACAGTAGCAGTGACGCCCGCCCGCATCTAAGCGCGCAAGATCTGACGCCAGTTCAGGAGAGGAAAGCAGAGACCGAAGCAAGCCTTGCAGTGTCACGACAGACAGCAGTTCCGTCCTGGAAGCAAGTCCGTGTTTACAGAGAACAAGCCCGAAGCAAGCCCTTGCATTGTCACGACAGACCACAGTTCCGTCCTGGAAGCAAGCCCGTGCTTACAGAGAACAAGTCCGAAGCAAGCCCTTTCTAGGAAACATCAGGAGCCGACAAACCGAGATAACCTGTGAAATCGACGACGTCTAGGCCAGACCCGAAACCGGCGACAGATGATGCAGACAAAGACTGTAGAAAAGGTAAGCTCAATTCATTTTTGAGTGGCTCTCATTTTGTTTACATATTCTTTGTTGAGGAAAATTCATTTCTGAGAAATTTTTTATTTGAATATTGATATATGATAAATTATGATAAATTTTTAAATCTAATAACTTTTAACATATTTGGAAAAATATATGTATATTTGTTATCAGCATAAAATTTGATAGTGTGAATTTTCTTTTGGCAGTAAAATAATATAAGGATTGTCAGGCTAAATGTGTATATATATAATTTTTTTTCTCGAAAAAAAAAAAGAGATAAAAATTTTGATTTTTCAAATAAGTCGATTGTCTAGTTATTCATGATTGAAAGATTTCAAAGGTGTACTTTTTTATATTATTAGTGAAACAATAGATGTTGTTGATAATCAAATATTTTGAATATGTGATGTTAGGAAAATTTTTTAGCAGTTGCAAAAAGTGGTCATTTTGTTACCTGCGGGGTCAGAAATATCAAGTATTGGTTGAATTATGAGCACAGAATTTCAAATTTCTAAATTTGTTTTAAATTTGGATGACCTACACCAAAACGTGTCAGTGTATTGAAAATTTTACAATATTGAAAATTTATTTTTATATGTATACTATTTTTATTATTCCTCAAATTGAATTGTATTTAAAATTGTTAGTATTATGTGGGTAGTAGCAGAAAATTTTCCATAAAGTGTTAGAATCCCTGTTGCATAAGTTAGCGAGCGAAACTATCATTTTCATCTTTATATTGTATTTACATAAAATTTTAAAATGCAAGAAGTAACTGATCTGAAACAGTGCAGGAAAATTGATTTGCAGAATTTAGCGGAAGAATTGGGAGTGGAAATAGGGAAAAATGACAGGATACCGGTAATTATCCAAAAAATCGAAGCTGCCGATGATTACGATAAAGATTTTGCACTTACGCAAGCTGCGTATATCATGAAAGATCGCGAAGACAAGATAGCCGCGGATAAAGAGGAAAAACAAAGGGAATATGAGAGGGAGAAAGAAGAAAGAGAAAGAGAGGAAAAACAAAAAGAACGCGAATTTACGTTAGAACAACTTAGATTGACGCAAGATGCAAATAGACGTAGTTCAACTAACAGTACCGGGTCGGAACGCCCACCTAAATTGCCGCTTCGAACAATCATGCATCGATTTGATCCAGAACGCTCGGATATAACTTTGTTTTTAAATTTGTTCGAACGACAGGCGACCAAAGCGGAAATAGAGACAGGTGACTTAGTGACGCATTTATTAGCTTTAGTGCCGGTCGAAATTGCAGAGTTAATTTTAAGGGAACCGCAAGATCAGACGGATAACTTTGAATACGTCAAAAAGTTTTTGCTTGAACGATTCCGTATGAGTCCAGAAGCGTATCGTCAAAAATTAATGAAACATCCACGCAATCCAGATGCCCCATGGAAGGACATTATTTTCGAGATCAACAGTTATTTAGAGGGTTGGTTAAATGGGTTAGATGTTACGGATTTCAGTTGTCTGAAAAATTTATTGATAACTGACCAGATCAAGCTCCGTGCTTCTAGTGAAATGAAAGAGCATTTCATTGATTCGTGGGCAAACTACAAAGACCCGTTAGTTTTGGCAAAATGTCTGGACGAATATGAAGCAGTGAAAGGGATTTCAGATAAAAAAGAGAATGCGAGATCTTTTTATGATAGGAAATCTGAAGAAACGAAACTCGAGGAAAATTCTGGAGAAGAAAAAAATTCCGACAAAAAAATAAATTGGCGAGACAAGGAAATTAAAGACAGGGAACGTATCTTTGAACGAAAGAGACGTTGCCATACGTGTGGAAGCGAATTTCACCTAATGGCACGTTGTCCGAAAAGACAAAGGGATATTACGGAAGTAAAATCTTTCGAGAGCATAAATCACTTAGGCGATATAAGCGAAGACAAAAGCTTGTTCCGACCTTTTTTGAGTGAAAACAAAATAAATGGGAAGAAGGCGTGTGTACTTAGAGATTCAGGTAGCTCGTATTGTGTTTGCCCATGGAATTTGGTAAATAAGAGCAAATTAGGCAATGAATATGTTTGGCTTAAACAGACATTTGATAAATATCCAAAACGATTTAGAGTGGCACGTATAAAAATGGAAATAAAAGGTCTCGGATATGTAAATACGAAAGCGGCAATCCTGCCTAGACACTCTAAAATTAAACACTATATCTTAGGTAATAAGACGCAGGCTTTAATAAATGAAAAGATAAAGCGAAAGCAAAAATCGCAAACTAATTCCAGTTTTGAGAACCCGGGGATTGAGATAAACCCTTTAACAGATCCACAAGGGCAGGAAGAAATTCTTTCGTCATTCCCCCCCGAAATGAAGAACCACCGTTCTCAGTGTATTGGGGAAAAAGAAACCCTTTTGAAAAGGTCAAGGAAAGTAGATGAGTTGGTTTTCGACCGGCAGGGTAATTCGAAAAATAAACGCGAAAATATGGAAGTGAGTGTTGACAGGAAGGGTCATCATTCGAAAGTTAATCTGGAGGAAGTGAGCGGATTCACAAAGAGTTTTCTAAAATCCTTCGAAATTCTGTTGAAAGAGAGTAGGGACAGTGGAAATTCACGCCTGTGTGACACTCTTGTTAAAGAAATTGAACGGTTGTGTAAAACGTATTGTTCGGCAAACACAAGTAAAGAAATTCAGTAGTAAGTTTTTGAGTAAAATCCAATCTTTTGTACATATTTGATTATTTTTAGTTTTATTGTTATTTTGGCATGTGTAGTAAAAAGGTATCTTTCAAAAAAAAAAAAAAAGTCTCTTTCAAAAAAAAAAGTCTCTAAAGCTAGATGTTCAAGCAATGGTAAGCAGTATATAAGAAATCAGGTCACTGATGTATATAGTGAGGTTAAATTGAAATGTTATTTGAGCCACTCAAATATGTTGAGCTAATCCTTTTTTTTGCAGATTTTCCGCGTTTTAACCCGGAAAATGTTTTGATGGTGGGGGTGTTGTAACAATTTCAGTAAATCTCTCACAGTCTGCTAATTAGGCAGAGTAATCAAAGATAGAAGTTCCCAAGAGTTGGAAAACTTTTCTCACGCTTAGCTGTGGGGGTGACAAGAATGCCGGTTACTACAATAGGAAAAGATGAGCTTCGATCAATCTTGTGAAACTGAAATTGCTAGACAGCAAATATTTCTCTGATCTGACCGTCTATGTGTGGGGTCTCGGATCGTGGGAATTTCCTGCGTGAACATTTAAAAGTTCAGTAAGACCTCCCTAAAAAGGCTTTATCCAATGACGTAAACTAAAACTTTTTTTGATTGGTGATCGGAGAATCTTTTGTTCGAGCAAACGGACCGGAGAAGAAGATCGAGAGAGGAGTTGGAGTTTCGGCAGGAGAACGAGTGTTGGTGGAAAACACTCATCTCAGGACAGGTTTGCTGACAGATTTTTGAATGAGAGAGTGCGATCTCTCTGAAGTCAACGCAACAGCCTTGGATTTGGTCTTTCGGAGAGAGTGAAAAGTAGCTCTAGTTAAGACTTTAAGATTTTAAAACTACTGTAAAAGACTGGACTATTTGGTGATTTGCTATAAATTACAAGTCGAGCGAACTCAGCTAAAAAAAATTGTTGTAAATAATTTTTACCTCTAGAAATTTCAAGAACGCTTTTTAAATAAAATTTGTTCTGAAATATTTAATGAAGGTGATCCATTGTGAAATCGGCTCCACGCTACCCCATTTCAAAAACACACCACATCGTGGATTCTTTACAGCGGTATTAAAAAAAAAAAAAAAGCACCACTATTTACAAAAAGAAATATTAGCTTTATTTAATGAAATTCTGCGATAAAATAACACGAAGATTACTTTTCAAAACATAGTGATCTCAGGAAACAGGAGAAGCTGGCAGCTGTGCGTAGCGATATTTAAAAAAAAAATAAATAAAGATGGGTATTTCTGAAAGTACGGTTTTAAAAGGTACAAGGTATTTCAAAATGTAAATTTTAGAAATAATCGAATACGCCTGTGTCAACTTTAATCAATAAAAACTGAAGTGTATTAACTTTTATTTTTTCATGTGTATATTATTTTTACTTTTACAATTTTAGTTATGATTTTGACATTTTTATCATTGATCTTCTTTTCATTAAAAACTAACTTTCTATATACACTTTTGAATAGATATTGCTTACTCGCAATGTCTATACTGTATGAATATATACCCGCTTTCAAAATTTTAAAATCTTTACAAACAGTCCTTTTATACCATCCTTCCGGTTTTGGTTAAACGCAAATAACTTTCTTATTTTAGATTAGCGGAATAAATATTTCCAGTTTTATTATTTTATCATCCCTTCATTTATTTATGTTTTACTATCTATCATTTATCACTGTCTAATCATTTTTCTGTCAATATCTGCTTTGTTTGACTTTTGTTTTCAGTGTCTTATCCGACACATGATACTATCGGAATCGGATTAATCATCGTTCGATTATTGATTTATGATGAACCTCGAGTTTCGTTCTGCTTTTTTCAATATTTTTATTTATTTTGACCCATTTTTTATAACTTTATTGTACTAAGTCAGTTCAATTTTTCCGCCGTCAATTATTTTGTTTGTTTATAATGTTAGTTATCAAGGATGGCACTAGAAGGGGTAAGGGGCGAAATGCTCCCGTTGGGATTGAAATGTAATTGTCGTCGGGGGGGAAAAATTTGACTTGGGAGTAAAATCATGCGTCGTGTCAGATAACCCAAATTTACCCGCATCCAATCCTACCCACGAGTTTGTTCGAACCCGGTGCGAATTTACAGGTTCGTTTAGAGAAAAAATGAGCGCCAACCCTACCCGATCCGATTCGCGAATCGAGTTCGCTTATTTTTTCTTTGCAAGTCTGGTTGACTAAACTAATTGTTTCGGTTTTAGGTTGTGTTTTGATTCTGGTTCGGGTTAACCTATTTTTTAAAGTCCAGAATATTGTGAAAAATTATATAATTGAGTGTCAATGATTCTTTACATGTTTATTTTTCCGAATAAAAGATAAAATTGATATTGGAGATATGATTATAGAATATTTTTTCATAATTTCATTAAATTGTGGATCAATTTTCTGTGTTTGCGGGCTTCGGGTCAAGTTGGGTTCAAATACTTCGGGTTCAAGTTGAGTATTTCGGGCACGGATCGGAATGGGGATCCACGAAAAACTATTTTTCGGGATCTGATCGGGATGTTGATGGTAGAGTCCCGCATTGGATCTGGTCGGGCTGTAGCTACTTTTTTTGTTGTTGCAGGTCGAGTTGACTTCCATTTATTCGCTGCGGTTCGGGTTCGAGTCGGGTTAGTTTTAATCGTTTCAGGTTTGGTTTTGACACTTCCAGGTCTGGATTGGGTCGACCCGATTTCTCAGAAGGATCTCCAATATATATTTTTTTTCAGATTAAAAACAATATATTTTAATATTAATGAGTTTGTATTATGTTGATTTTTCTCCTTGAAACATAAACTAATACTAGAGATATAATTGCAGGCCACTTATCCATAATTTTTTTACATTATGCAATATAGACATTTCGGGTTTGGGGCGAGTTTCGGGTCGGTCGACGAAAATCATTTTTTCGGGTTGCGGGTTAACTGGATACAGAATTTGCGGATTCGCAGGACACTAGTTGGTTATTCTCGTTGTAATTGTTCTCGTTGTTGGTTATTCTCGTAACTGCTAATTTTCACGAAGGCACTCTCTAACAAATTTTAAAATTTTCACACAAAAAAAAATAAATAAGGTTACTAAAATAAAGTATCTAAAAACTGATCGAAAGTCATCAACCCCTTTTTGTGTAAAAGACGTTGGTGTTAGTTTTCTAAAATGTCTGCGATAAGTTATAAGCTGCCGCATTTTTTTTATCACTTCGTGCTTTTTCGGTAGTGATTTGTGAACTGATTTTTTTTTTTCAGTTATCTCTAGCAGGGCCGGCGCCGCCAGATGAGGCAGCCGCCTCCGGGCGCACCCCTGGCGGCATTTGGCTCACATATATTGAACATATAATTCATTATATATGTGCAAACTTAAGAAAAGAGAAGGGACAGAGAAATTGAATTTTTTTCTTATTTTAGAATTAAAATACGGAGTACATCGCATATAATTACAGTAAAAAAAAAAAAGTCTTATACAAATACAGTGAAAGAATACACTACAGTCCACTACAATAAATTTTGTTCTCTGCAATTTTTGAAATTATTTTTTATTTATTTATTTATTTATTTATTTGCGTTCTGCGGCGATTTTTCGATATTCGAAAAGGAATTCAGTTTCAAACATTTAGCCTGATATAGTAAACTTTGTCCTCTGCGATTTTGGAATTTTTAGCGATTTTTAATGTAATTTTCGAAGCGATTCTGAGCGTTTTTCGCGCTGTGCTACTACTTTTTGACATTCGTAAAGAAAATTCGGTTTCAAACTTTTTGTCGATTTTCAGAATTTTTTCGCGTTTCGAGCGTTTTTTTTTTCTTCTGCGTTTCGCGGTGATCTTTTCACAATCGTAAAAGGAATCCGGTTTTAATCTTTTAGCCTAATATAGTAAATTTTGTTCTTTTTTACAATAAAGTTTATTCGGAATTCGTACAAAAATTCGATGCATCTTTCAATGCGATACTTAGTTTTTTCCCATTTCGAAGTGATTTTTTTGACATTGTTAAAAGGAATTCCGTTTCAAACTTTTAGCCTAATGTAAATTTCGACCTCCACGATTTTTGAAGGTTTTGTGATATTTGATACAATTTCTAGCATTTTTTTCTTTCTGCAGGGATTTTTGGGCATTCATAAAAAGAATTCGGTTTATAACATTTCGCCGATATCACATTTTGTCTTCCGCGATTTTCAATGCGATTTCTAGCGTTTTTTCTCGTTTTGCACCGGTTTTTTGACATGCGGGAAATAATTCTGAATATAATGTTTTAGTCCACTATAGAAAATTTTGTCCTCTGCGATTTTTGAATTTTTGACGAATTTTAATGGGATATTTAGCAATTGTTAGCGGGGTTTTTTTTTCGCGTTTTGCAGCAACTTTTTGACATTCGTAAGAGGAATTCGTTATCAAACTTTTTAAAGTAATATAGTAAATTTTGTCCCCACAATTTTTTTATTTTTAGAAATTTTTAATATGATTTTCAACGCCATTTTATGACATTTTTAACAGAAATTCGTTACAAACTTTCACCTTAATATAGAGTAAATTTTGTCCGCCGCGATTTTTCAAGTTTTAGTAGTGTTTAGCGTATTTCTCGCGTTCCACGTCAGTATTTTTATATTTGTAAAAGGAATTTGGTTTCAAACTTTTAGCCTTATATAAGATCATTGTGCCCAAATGCGACGCGATTTCCCATAGTTTTGGGTATATTTGGCATTTTGCACTACTGGCCATCCAAAATGCTACACCATGAAGGAATGCAAATAACAGAATGATATTTATTGGACAAATACATTATAATGGGAAGGACAGGTGATTACATTTTCAGAAAATTAGGAGATATAGATCCTGAAACACCACCCAAAGCACCCATCTCTGGCCGCAATAACAGCATTTATCTGCCTAGCCATGGAGTCGAACAGAGATTGGATGTCATGTACGGGTACATCAGTCCACGCAACTTCAAGACTATGCCACAGCTCATCAACCGTAGGGACGGGCGAGTGGTGGCGGACCAGTCGCTCAGAAGCCATTGATAGGCCATTTTCAATTGGTGAGAAATCAGGAGAACTTGCCGGCCAGGACAACAGTCGAACATGTTCTGTATCAAGGAAGATCAGGATAGTACGAGCAACATGCGGTCGTGCATTGTCCTGCTAAAAAGTAGAGTTGCGGAGGCATCGAAGATGAGGCAGAATCATGGGCCGTAACACATCAGAAATGTAACGGCTATCATTGAAATTGTGGGCAATGCGAACAAGAGGTTACCGAGACGTGTATCCAATGACACTTCATACCGTCACTCCAGGTGATATGACAGTATGACGATTCGAATGCAAGCTGGCAATGTGCGTTTTCCACAATGCCGCCAAACATGAATGCTGGCATTATGATGCTGTATATGACGCAGGAATGGCGTCTCACGTCATCTTTGATGAATCCAGGCTCTGTATGCAGCATCATGATGCCAACTTCCATGTTTGGCGGCATCGTGAAAAACGCACATTGCCAGCTTGCATTCGAATCGTCATACTGTCATATCACCTGAAGTGACGGTATGAAGTGTCATTGAATACACGTCTCGGTAACCTCTTGTTCGCATTGCCGGCAATTTCAACAGCAGCCTTTGCATTTCTGATGTGTTACGGTGTTATGTTTTCCCAGGATCTATATCTCCTAATTTTCTGAAAATGTAATCACCTGACCTTTCCATTATAATGTATTTGTCCAATAAATGTCATTCTGTTATTTGCATTCCTTCATGGTGTAGCATTTTGGATGGCTAGTAGTGTATTAAATAAATATATTTTTTTAAAGCAGAAAATGAATCAATACTATGCTTTTAATTCCAAACTAACTTGTTTTGTAAAAATTGAATCAATATCTGAAATATATGCAAACAATATACGACTGTCGCATTCACAGTAGTTAAAACCTAAATGATACGACCGAAGTCCTAAATGCGACAATGCATTTTACACAGGTCAGTTCATCTTAAAATATTCATTTAATTGCTAAAAACTTTTAATTACTTAATGAAGATTTGAAATACATAAAATTGAAAGTTGAATAGCTGATTATTGAAACTACCTAATATACTAATAACTTTATTTAATAATGACTTAATTGATACAAAAAATAACTGACATTAATAATCTTGAATATATTATAATTAAATAGTGCATACTTTACGCACTTTAGCTTTTACCGTGAAAAAAAACAAGTAGAAAATAATGAATGACTAGTACAACATACATTTTACCAAATCTCTTGCTTCTTAGTCTGCTTTTAACGCCTTTTTGGTTTTCATCTTCCGCGAAGGCCTCAAATTTTTCCTGTTAAGTTCTTGTTTGTTTCCCTCCTCCCTAGGACGGTTTTCTCCCCGGGTCGGTGGAGATCACGTGATCTGACGTCATGAACTCCATCCTAGCGACCGTCCTAACTTACAAGGCTGTTCTCTGCCGGTACTGAAGTCGGCCAAGAATTGATCCCTGTGATTTTTTTTTAATATGAGAAGTGGGGGGTGGGGATTTAAATTATGAGTGCGAAAATCAGACAACAAATTTGCAAGACCTCGAGGCAGAAATAACACAGGAGATCTCGGTGATTCCAATGTCGGATGGTCAATGGAAAACTTCCGAGAGACACTTGAACTCTGCCTCGAAACTTACGGACTTACGCCACTTCCCTGATGTATTTTTCAGAACTTAATGAATCAAATCGGTATACAAGCTCAAGTAATAAAGTTTAAAGAATTGTTTTATATATTTCGCTTTCTTTGGTTCTTGTTAACGTTTCAAATCTGGGTGTTCTTTTTTCCGCACTCGGAATTTCATTATTTGTTCATCAAATGTACCATTCGCAGAAAAGAAATTTCTTGATGATTTGAAAATTCTGCTGGGGGATTTATGCCATATGTAATTTTTTCCTCAGCTTTTTTGTGGTTTGTTTTTTTGTTAAATGCTTGCTTAAGTTATTTCATTCATATTGAATTATAAGTGACAGAAACTGCCACACTTAAAATACTGTAATAACCGGTTTCCTTTAGCAGACGTATTTATTGTAACAAGGAGAGTTAGTAAAATGGTACACCCCTACCTTTTTCAAGCTTTATCGGTTTGAAAGTTAAAAATCCCACATAAATATGTGCTGATATGCATAAACAAAAATTTTAGCTAGTATTATTTTGTATTTTAGAGCTTTTATTCATACGCCGTTCCTTTTTCCACTGAAATAATCTTCTTGCTTTTGTTATAATGTGCCACATGACTTTATGTTCACTCATTAAACCTGTTGTTAATGACATTTCTAATTTTTATACACTATATATTTTACACATATGAAAATCGATGAAAAAGGTAAGAAGGCGCTAAAAAAGTTTTAACGATATCTACTATGTTTAAGGATTTGAATATCAATTGAAATGTTACAACTTTACTACTGCATTGTTAGTACTTGTTACATATGTAGTATTTAACTATATTCAAAGCAGTTGAACTTCTGTCTTCATATGATATTAATATCGACGTACAGGCTTTGTTATTCCTATCTCTCTCACAGGACGCGGACAAAACTTTCACCGGACAAAAACCCCACAGAACAAAAGCTCCACAAGACAAAAGCTCCACTAGTAACGTGTACTTGCAGTTGCAATACTGTTTCAAACATAAATTTCCTGTTAAATGCTTGATATTTCACTAAATTTAAAAATAGTTCAAATGGAGAATGTTGCGAAACTTGCATTCATCGTAAATTGTTTTTATATAAAAAAAGATAGTTAATTTCATTCACAAGTCGCATATTAGTTCAGTCTAATGGTAATCAATATGATAAGCCTTAGAATATAAACACCAGATTTAGATGATTTTTTGAAATCCGTCATCTTTGCTTCTGAGGGAAGGGGGGCAAAAAAGTATATCAAAACCTGTCACCGACTCAATGATAAAATTTTGTAAGCCATAGAGAATTAGAATAAGACATGGATAACTTTTTTCGAAATTCAGCCGCCTTTTGTATCTCGAGGGATTGGAGGCTGCAAAAACATATCTCTGAATCTATCACAGCTTTGGAAAATAAAATTTTGGCAAGATATTTTCAAAACGCAAGGTATTTTTCTAAGCAAGAAGTTTTTCTTTTTCGCTTCTCTTCCCCTTTTCCCCCGAAGAGGAACAAAATCACCCGATCTAGTTTTTATATGCTTAGAAAATATCTTTCAAAAATTTCATCTTCTAATGCTGTGATAGATAGATTACAAGGTACGTTTTTGCACATCCTCCCTCCATCAGAGATACAAGGGGGGGGGGGGGGGGACTGAATTAAAAAAAAAAAAGTTACCCGTATCTGATGTTTATATTGCGATTCTCTGTAACTTGTAAAATTTTATTATTAGGGCTGTGACAGATTTTGAGATCGTTTTTGCGCCCTTCCCCCCCCCCCCCTCCGGGAAGCAAGGTTGCCGAATTTTATATATATATATATATATCTGAATCTGGTGATTATATTCTAAGGTTTACCATCTTGATTACCATTAAACTTATCTAATATGTGACTTGTGAATGAAATTGACTCTTTTTTTTTTATATATAAAACTTCTAGGATTAATGCAAAATTCGCAAAATTCTTTACTTGAACTAATTTTAAATTTAGTGAAATTAACAGTAAATGTATGTTGAAAACAGTATTGCAACTGTAAGTAGAAGTGAGGATTTTGCCCGGTGGGGATTTTTGTCCGCGGAGTTTTTATCCTGGGACTTCTCTTTCGCAACCATTCCCATTAAGATTGGAATTACTTTTATTCTGTTTCAATTGTTAGCCTTTTATAAAAAAAAAAAGTGTTAGGTGTGGATGCTGCAAAGTCTCGTATAACACATCGTAGCAAAAGTCTGGAAATGATTTCATTGAAAAAAGTACGACGTACTTATAATGCTCTAAAATACGGAAAAATTCAATCAGCGAAAACTTTTTGGTTAATGCATATCAGCCCAAATTTCATACGGGATATTTTCTATCTCTGTAGGACTTACAATCTGCCAAAGTTTGAAAAAAGAATCTGAGTGTACCACTTTAATAACTTTCTCTGCAAGTGGCGTTCCCTAACATGGAAGCAGTGAGAGTGGTTAGGTACATAGAGAATACGTCGCATTAAGCAGTATATTCTTTTAACCGGTAACACATTAAACGGGCTCGACTATTTTACTTTACACTAAGTTGACAACATGAATCAAATGACTTTTTTGTTTTCTTTAATTAATGACTTCGTAGTTCTTGATAGTGGCATTGAGCATTAGAACCCCACCCTTAAGATTAAGATCTAAGGATTGGTATGGAATTTTATTCCTCTACGTAAAACTAAACAGCTGTCTAACTTTTGAATACATATCAAATCGTTTCTCTCTTGTAAACACATTCTTAAAACTATGTTTTGAGTTTCCCCTTAGGCATTCAAATCGCTTATTTTCTGTTAATAAACAGAAAGAAGTTTTATTAATCCTACTCAGTAACTGTTAATGAATTTTGTATGAAGTAATTTGAATATAATCAGCTAGAAAGTTTCCGTATGAATGAGTTCGTGATTGAGGAAGGACAAAGGACTGGATGATATGCAATTATTAAGCATAAAATTGAAGATCATGTAGAACAAAATTTTTGGAAAAGTTAAATGCCTAAGATGACAGCATTTTTTTTCTATATCAGCCAATGTTTTCAACAATGCAAAACGGATTACTTGTAATTAATATAGTCATTATTCGTACGAGATTGTAGAAATATAGTTTTTAATTTTAGAACATTTCTCATTTTAAACATTTAGATTAATTTATATAGGGCTTTCCCTGCAAGTTAATGATTCGTAACATCAAATAAAAATTCATTGGTGCTGCTTTGTTTCGTTTACAATTTTTTTTTTTTTAAACCAGCAACGCTGTGTTATATCTTTCGATTTCAGCCAAAATGGCAATTTTAATTGAATGATTCTTTTTAAGTAATCCGTTTTTTTTATTTTTATTATTATCTGTCTAGAAATGGGTGAGATTTAAAAGTAAAGTACAGAATTTCACTAGGAATTCTTGTCACTGAGCTCTTTAGCAGTGTTAGTTTTCTTTCAACTTAAGTTGGGAGCTCGGCTATTTATCAACCTACTTTAGAAAAATAAACATGAAATGTATCTTCCAATGTAGGTTGTGTTTATTAATTTTCTTTTTTGTGTTTCCGGAGTTTTCCTTTTTGAACTTCTTTCGTGTTTGTACAGATCCAGAAAGCATGCTTCTAAATTAAAAAAAAATAAGTAACTTACGCCTATTTTTAGAGAAATGATAGAATATTTCGTATTTCATGTAATTTTTCTATAGCTGATGATTAACTTTATAGCATGATAGGAAATGGTTTTTTACAAGATATTTTTAGCTATAACTTCTGTTCTAATTGGAATTTTTGTAAAATTCTTTTTGCAGTGTATTTGTAACATTTCAATGCATCCATGCTAATTTTTTTGAAAAATCGAATTTTTAAATTCTTTAATGTGATCTCCCCCCCTTAAGGTCAACTGCATACATGTTATCTTCTGTTTCCTCTTCTTTCCAATATCTCACAGATTTATATTTCCAATTTGATAAATGGGTCCCCATTCACAAAAGTAAATTTCCAGTTAAGCATAACTCATTCAATTAATTTTAAATATACATGTATGCAGTGTTTTTTTTTTCTTGGGGGGGGGGGGGGAGGGGTAATAAATCTTGTCGCAGCAGAGGGAATTTTTTTCTAACTGGCCGATTTCGCTAGAGAAAAAATGGTATAAAAATTTTAAATTTCTTGAAAAATAATCGCAACACTGTTTAATTAATATAATTCCTTTTTCTACCTTATTTTGAATACTTTTGCAATTTGCATTGCTAACTTATCTTCAACAGGTGAAAAATTAAATTGCGGTCCACTCTTTTTGAGACACCCTGTGTGTAGGCTTACCATACGTCCTGTATTGGCCGGGAGAGTCTTGCTTTCGAGTGTTTGTCGTAGCCGGGAAAGCCTTGGTTTCGAGGCTTTGTCCTGGCCAGGGCGCATATTTGTTCCGGTTTCCTTAGAAATGCTCCTGATCGTACCGGAAATTCTGAGCAGAGCGGCATACAGAATAAAAAATGTCAAATTATAATCCATATTATTTTCAAGTTGATAAATTATTTGTTTTCTGTTATCGTACAAATATGCAATTCAAACTGGTGTCGGTTTCCAGGCAGGTTATTCCAGTAACTTTTGTTGTTGGCTTAAAGTATCTTATTTTCTATTTTTAACCGAAACTTTTCGTTTCTTGTGTTATCGCGTGTTTCAATAATTTGAATAAGATAAAAAAAACATTCGTACGTTCATGACTCGCTCTTTATTATATACTAGGGCATCCAACCCGGGCTTCCCAAAATAGAGAATATATGTAAAAACTAATTTTTAATTTCAAACTCTAATAGATATTTTACATTTAATAATTTTCTTAGATTGCCCCCTAACAACACCAAACAGCTTTTTTATATGAAATATGTCAATTATATATTCAAATAAAATTTTCAAATTTATTAAAAGCGGTCATTTCGTATTAGCCTCTTGCTAGAAGTTATTAGCCGAACAAATCGCTAAAAATTTCGTTATCTACAGCAATTTTTTTATTCTGATAACTTCACCTGTTTTAAATGCTTATTTCAATTACATTTCTGTTAAATTTGTGTTTTATTTATACAATTTTATTTATTGCTTTATGAAGTTTTAATTTCGTTATTGAATATTAGCTGGAAATAAATGCTGAACTTTTTATATTGTTTAAAGAGCAAACATATTAATATTTTGCAATCGTCTGCAAGCGATCGTGATAGATTTTAAAACAAAAGTCATGCTTAAAATTTAATTTAAATGCTATAATACATGAGTAAATTGCGGTAGTTTTCAAACAAATTGCATTTGAAAAAAATTTCCCCCTATATAACGGAGTAAAAATTGAAAATGTGCGATGTTTAGAAATAAAAAAATGTGCTGTATGAAAAATCATAAAACCGAAATTTCCCCGTCAAGTGTTGCCATTCGCAGAATGACGTCAGCGTTACGCACGGACACGTTTGTCCTTTATAATATAGATAGATAGATACGAAAACACAAACCATCTTGGTTACCATGAATAGCAATCTCTCCAATTTTGCATACTTCTGCCATTAATACAAAACGTCTGTCCAGTCTTAGTTTATTCAAGCAGAATTCTTCCCTTCTAACATGAAAGATATTTATTTTTATCTTTAAGTAAAGTCATAATATCATTTCTTTTCATCTACACTTTCGTACAAATCGCTGCATGTCAATGTTCACTTATCGTGGTACTTGAGTGATTGATAAGTAGCTTACATCCGATGATAAATCGCATTTTTCTGAATAAAATATGCGAGTGCTCTCACGTGAAAAACTCTAGTTAAATGTTCTTTAATTAGACTTCACATGAGAGAACGTTGTTAAATTTGTAGTTTTAAAAAACACTATACTTTAAAATGCTATTAACAAAACAAATATGGTATCAAGGAAACACTAGAAAAAACATGCGTGAAGTTTGTCGTTCATTTGAAATTATTACCTAATCAAGCCCATTTACCGAAAGAAAAACATGATGTTATTGAATTTTACTCATTCCCTTCACACCCTCAAATTCTATATAAAGTCAACCGGCAACCCGTCCCAAACCTGAAAAAAAAAATTCGTCGATCCCGATCTCGAAATTCTCAACCTGACCCGAAAACTGTAATCAAGGAAAATCGATACACAATTTAATGCAATTTAGGAAAAATAGTCTATAATTTTATCTCTAATATCATTTTTATCTTTTATGTCGCGAAATTAACATGTAAAAACTCCTCCGTATTCATATATATTTTTACTTATAAATAATTATATTATATATTATATACTTTACTTATATACAAATTTATAGTTTTTCATCTGAAACAATATTCTGGGCTGGTTTTTGAAAAAGCGGGTTAACCCGTACTCGAGCCGCAAGAATCAAGACTCCACTCGACCCGAACCGCAATTCAAGTGCGGGTAAAATCGGGTTACCCGACCCGATGAAGGACTCAATTACCTTCTAAAACTACATTTGTTAATTTAAAAATACTGTCTCCAATGTAATCAAAGTTTTCTTTCATCACTTCCGTAGGATTTAAGCTATATGAAGAAAATGAATTCAAAGCTGAATTCTAACGTTAGTGTAATTACTAATTGAACGCTCATTTCTAAAGTGACACAACTCGAAAAATGAAGTTTTTCAAAAAAGGCGAAAAACATTTTCAAGTATTAAAACAAATTGTTTTTTATTTCAAACGAATCGGAAAATAATACAATATTTTGAGAATCAAAAACAGCTTATTTACTTTAATATGAGCTATACATTACACCCAATTATCTGAAGATTTGCAGGCAGTAAGGTTGTATAGCATCCTAAGCGAAAAATGATATAACTTGTTTTTTTTTTTTTGTTGTTGTTTTTTTTAAATTCGGTCATTTTTTAAGATATTTAAACGTACTTTTAACAACAGGTGGGGAAATATGTTTGTGATTCACTCATTTTAATATTAAAAGAATCACTATTTTTTTTTTTTTAGTTGCGTCACTTTAGAAATAAATGTGCGATATGTAATTTGCATGAGCAATTTGGTGGAGCATGATCAATCTGTTGCAAATGACTGTGTAAAATTGATTTCTGCACGAATCGATTGGGAATAATGTTTGCTATTAATTGGTGTACATGGATTATTATTTGAAGGCCATCTACATGTTACAATTTGAACTGATTTTTGAACGTTTATGAAATACGCATTCATATTACAAATTATTTTCGATCTCAGCTATTTGAAATGTAGGACCTAAATTCATTGCTCTTGATTTTCGTCGCGCAGTTTCTTATGACATTATTTATATTTAAAAATATAAATTATTTAGTAATAAGAATGTTTATCTAAGATAAAAAAAGGGGGGGGGGGATAGTTAAAGAGTAAAATTACAATGACATTTTTGAAAAATATTTTTAAAAGTATATGTTGTTTAACAAGCATGTATATAAATATTCGATAAATGAACTAAATTGAAAATGAACTTTTAATTTAGTGTAGCTTATGTTACTTTTTTAGAATGAAAGTTATTTTAAAGAAATGTATATTTTTTAAGGAAATCATATTAAAAGAATAAGTGTACAGAAATATTCTAAAATGTGAAATAGTCTCAAAAATTGTCCAAAAATGTTTTACGATCTGTGCGCTGTAGGTGAACGTGAAGTGTGAAAGCCTTTTAATGCAAATATATATAGGTAAAATATAGGTAAGAAAAGATTTGCTTATCTTTTCTTCGTTGGATTCACCTAGGGCATATCCACATGAATCCACTGGGCGGCACTGGTAAACTAAATGAAAAAAAAAATTATATATTAAGATCAGAGAGATGTGTATTCCATTTTCAGAAGGATTCCAGTTATGAGACTTGGAATTGAGTTTTAATTTTTCTCGGTTATATGTTACAAAGATACAGAAAAATAATAAGCGGGGAACAGAACGGCCCGCATTTTCAGATACAACTATATATAACATACTAGCCGCCACTGGCGACCAGTTTGGTCTCCCTTAAATGTATGTTAAACATTGCAACACGTTACATTTATTCATAATTTAATTTTCCCTTAATCCTTCGCCAAATCGGAAGATTCTAATAGACAAATCATGAACTTTTGCGATCATGGTAGCATTTCGCATATTTTTTGGGCACAAATGTCACATACGCACGTTGGCGCGATTCCCCTCCCCCGCCAATTTGGCGAAAACTTTGTTATGGAAATTGTTGTTTATTTACTTTTATTTTTTATTTTAATTCTATAAATTATTTTTGATATGTATATCAATATTTATTTACAACAAACTATCATTTATTTATTTTTATTCTTTTTTTTAATTATGAGTATTTTTGTTAGCCGGGAGCAGATGATAATTCGCCAAATATCGTTCCCATCACCGTCATTCATACTACAATTAATTTAATTTTAAATTATAAACCTGTCACTCATTTCATTTAAAATACTTAACTTTAATCTAAAATGCTTATATTACATAAATTTAAAATACTTCACACTTTTCATTTAAAAGAGAAAATAAATAAATAAATAAGAAATAATATCATAAATCAAAACATTTGATTTCAAAATCAAAGTATCATTTCTAATTTGTACACGCGATAAATAAAAGCTGTATTAGCGATTTTAAAAATGCTAAAAATCTGATTCATTAAATATTATTACATGAGTTCAATTAACGTCAAGAAAAGGTCCGAAAGTTGAGTTGTATAGCACATAATTATGGTAAACTTTGATTGTCTCACTGGTGCGAATTATTTTTTTGACGCAAGGCAGCGGTCCAAAAATTCATTCGCGGAGAACTTGCTTTGCGAATGATTACCTCCATGATTTAATATTTTAAATGTTCACGACTAATCAATCTTTTTTTTGTTTACTTTTATGAATAGAGAATTTGAACTGCGAATCTTTCGACTGAAGTTATTGCAGAATATATACATAATTGAACGCAAGTCATCTCTCAAATATTAATTTATTTTGAACGATCTTTCTTAAAATGTAACTTTTATGCAGTTTATTCGAAAAAATAATTTTGAATAAAAATGGCCGCTTGGCATATGAAAAAGCGATGCGGCATCCCGGAACTGTTGAGGACAGTCACATGACTTACAGTTTTATTATAGAGATACAACTACCCGAACTATAAATGCTACACACTGCATTTTCAATAGCGAATATTCTATAATGAACCTCAATAACATAAAAATTACATGGCAATCCAAGCATATTTGCGAGAGTTAGAGCACGGCCAGACAGTTTGCCAGACAAACCGAAGTCATACTCTAACACAGTTTCGTTTTTTAACTGTTGAAATAACGACAGTGCATTTCGTTGCAAAAACGTTGTTCGTTGACGTAATAAAATCGAAAATATGTCTCATTGAGTCGCTTATTTTTCAATCGTAAATTTAACCGATTTTCGAAAGAAGTAAAAACAGTCTTAAAACCGTTGTTCAAAGTCGCAATAAGTCGGCAATACTGTAGTTAGTTTTACTATTTTACAACGGCAGTTTAATGTTGTAAGAAACGTTTAAAAATAGAAGTATGTCCGCAATACTATCTTTTTAGTTTTACTATTTTTCATAGGCATTTTAATGCCTCGAGAAACGTTTAAAAGTAGGGGGGGGGGGGGGCGAGGAATCAACCTACATATGCATATAAAATAAAATAAGCTTTCCAGTGAATTTTCTTTTCTTTTTTAATGTTGATAATTATAAATAGAAAATTTTTAATTTTTTAAGGCCTTTTGCAAAAACGACTTTGACAATTTTTGCTTCTTTAGAAAAACAGTTTATTTTATTTTTATTGAACAGTTTTCCAGACTATTTTTTCAGTAAACATGAAAAGAGAAATATTTTTTAAGAATATTCATTTATTTTTTAGTAGATATTATAAAACAAAAATTGTATTTAAAATATCTTTTAAATATTTGATCCACGTCATAATAGATGGAGTTTCTTACATAAATTATCACACTTCAAAACAAAAAAAAAAAAAAATCTGACGGCTCGGCGTACAGGCACAGGTAGATTTCGAAGACGTAGATCGTGGGGCGCCTGTTTGTTGGGAATTGTGGAAGAAATTACCTTTTTGCCATGATGCGGCAATTGGAACCGCCCACTTCGAAACCTAACTTGTTTGCAGGCGGAGCCGGCAGGGATTTTTTTGTTTTTTATTTGTTTTTGCTATAAGGGTTGGTTCTATAAAAAACTTGTCAATATAAAAGTTTTAGATAATATTAAGAGGATTTATAATAAATTTAAGCGGATTTGATATCTTGTGAATGGACGAAGCTAATTTTTTTCTCCTAACCCCCCCCCCCTCCTCCCCCCTCCCTTGGGGCCATTTTTAATGATATCAAAAATCTGTCATACATAAATTTTTGGCCCTTTTCCTAGAAGTAATAATAACTTTCACTTTAAACGGATTCGATGCGTATCATAATTAAGAAATTATGGGTTTTTTTCTGTTTTCACAAAAAGCCCCTACATCCCCCCCCCCCCCCTTGGTTCGATTTTGCCGAACTTGACCGAGATTTTATGCCCCTTGATTTTATGTATCAGTTTGAAAGAGATTTGTGCAGAATTATTGACGCTATCGTGTCCATAAAAAAGTGACATATATATAAAGTTTTAAACTGGGATGGTTTTGGGTTCTGGGAGTCATGATCGGCGTAGATCGGCAAAAAATTTTCAAAAATTCCAACTTAGGGGAGAATATAATAGGTAGTAATATGGTTAAATTTTGCAATTCTTTTTAATTAATTTTATAGTATACATATTCATAGTTCTTACTTATAACTTTTTTTGTTAATTGTTTTTTTTAATTTCTAATTATAAATAGCAAAATTTCCTTTTTATTTATTTATTTATTTATTTATTTATTTATTTATTTTTTTCAAAAATATTTTTTTAGAAACACTGATTAAATTAGTTTTGGAAAAGTGATTGATAAAAATAATTTTTCAATAAACATGAAAAAAAAGTTTCTTTTAATATTAATTTCTTAATAAATATTATGAAAATGTGGTATTTAAAATATCTTTTAAATATTTGTTTCACTCGTCATAATATATATGGGGCTCCCAACAATCTTTATAGGGTAAATGTGCCAGTAATGGACACCCTTAAGGAATTTCTTTAAAAAGTATTTTTTAATATTATATTAATCTATCAACAATATTTAATCATGCTCATAGTCACAATTCCCAATGTGAATCAAAATTTAATTGTAAATAACAGAAATAAATCATAATACCCTAAATTCCAGTAATGGACACCCTCTGTTCCAGTAATGGACACCCCACAAAAAGTAATAGATAATTGATATTATGATTGTATTTAAAACTAGAATTTAAAGAAAGCATATTAATGAAATAAAATAATCATTTTCAAATGAATTTAACAATTAGGATATCAATAATTAATAAAATATTTATGAGAATAATTCACTGTTTAAATTAATTTTCATTATCACAAGACCAATATTTTAATTATTTTAGATAGAAGGTTTAAAATACTAAATTTCAAAGAATTCCATTTATCAAATTTTTGAGACATTGGGTTGGGGTGGGGGTGGGGTTAGAAAGGTTAGTTTAAAAAAAATCTTTAAAAAAAGTCTGTAGTGCATGGAATTTTATTTCCTATTATTCTTTAACAGTTAAACTTCCTAAAACTGCTTGATATATTACTTTTAGTAATTTATATAAAACATATGAAATAAATGAAAATGTGGGTTGAATGTTTTTTAAATACTAAATAAAATTATTTCAAAATAAAATTGCAGAATTGAGATTTGAGCCCCCTGATCTGCAGATTTACTAGTTTCATTGCTACTATATTTTTTTTTTTTTTTTTTTTATGTGCGTACTAGTTATTTTGTCAGAGATGAAAAATCAAACATTTAAGACAGAAAATAGATTTTTAATAACTTGTCTGACTTAAGAAATTGTCTTTATTTAAATTGGGAGAGATTGAGCCCCATGAGCCCCTCATTTTCCTGTGCCATTAAACATTATTCTCTTCTTCCTAACTGGGTGTTGATTGCCACATTATAAAGTATGCTAAGCACGGTTAAAAAAAAGTAATTTGATTACAATCTTAAAAATTTTATTAATTACGTTACATAAAATTAATAAAAACAGCTATTTATTAAAAAATATATTATTACATTCTGGTAAGTGCAATTTAAAAAATTAAATTTGATTACTTAGCTTTTCAGTTAAATGAAAAAAAATAATGCACTATGAACATTATCGAAATTGCTTTTTTAGTAACATCCACATGGGGTGTCCATTACTGGAAATTGACTAATTAAGCATTCCAGTAATGGACCATGGTCCTAAAACCTGAAAAATAAATGAAATTTTGTAAATTGCCATTAGTATATAAAATTCAAAGTTTTTATTACTATTAAAACAAAGACATACATTTTTTTCAAGAAAATAAAAAAGATATAAATTAAGTGAAGTCAGCTCTTAGCATGTTCATTAAGGTTTTCACAGAAAAACAGTGGAACTGTGAAACATTATTTTCTGCTTCCTGATTGGTTTGATTAAGAGTCTCAACATTAACCCACATTATAAAACATGCAAGGTGGACTAATGAAAAAATATATAAAAAGCTAAATTTTTATTGGTTATTTTTTTATAAACCAAAAACTTTGAAGGTAGCCCATTACTGGAAGGCGGTCCATTACTGGCACATCTACGCTATATTCATATATTTTTATCCCTTTCACGAAAACAGACAGAAAAGCAATCATTACTTGCAAAGTTCGGATAATTTAATTGCAGAAACTGAGTATTTTAGTTAAATTATTGCTTTTCTGCCTCATGCCGATTAAAAGGTAAACCTAAATCCAATCATGAAGTGAAAAATAGGGGGGGGGGGGACTTATTTTCAAAAGGTTAATCCATATATTTGGTATGCTAAATGAGAAATTATCATTACAAGTATCACTATTTCTTATATTAATTTCTATTGATTCTCTAACTATGAATTTAAATGGGTTGTTATATTTAGAGTTAATTTTAGCTTTACTGAAATCAATTTTAACATCATTAAAAAAAATCACCACTTTCACTTGCAACTGCAAGGCACCGAGCTCCACAATAGAATTATTTTAGAACTCAGTGCTGCAAGGTTGTTTTTGGTTTACCTTTTAATCGGTAGATGGCTCCAGCTTATGTTTTTTTCACTTTTTCCTTCTCGGTTTTCCTAACGTGTTCCCTCCCATTTTTCATTTCTCTCATGTAAGGTTGTATCATTTGTTTCCCCGATGATGGCTTTATAGTTTTAAGCCGAAATTGTTGGAAGATGACTTGTAACTAAGTTTTAATATTTCTATGTACACTGATTTTAGAAAATAACAAGTGCAATTTTTGCTATTTGTGTTTTCATTTGTATAGTAATCAACGGTGTAACGTAACGTCTATCTTTAATAATTTTATTCTCCTTAAATTGATTAGAATTTTTGTAATTAAAAACAAAAAGAGAAAAACTGAATGGCTAGTGCATTTAAGTTCACACGCTGGCATAAACCGGTAATTTACAAAATAAAAATGTTTACATACCTTTTTGTTCATATATCCATTTTGTTTTCTTCCAGAAAAACAATTCTAATCCAATTTATTTTTTAAAATATTTTCCGAAAAATGACCCGATAACAATGGAAGATATAAAAATCACTTCAACGGAGTTGCCAAGCCCCCATTTGTGATAAACTACATTAAAATAAAATTTTAAAATCTGTGCAAAACAATGATCAGAGAATAAACTTGTAGGGGAGAACTGTAACTATCACTTTCAATTTATATGACACTTCTCTGCACTCATCATTATACTATCATTACATTTATACTCATCATTATACATATTGTACCATCTGCACTTTTATTTCTGGGATTTTTCCTGAAGGCAAGTGTTTGTCTTTCTACAATTTTTTGTTTGCTTGCTTTCGTAATGGTGTTTTTTCTTAAGATAATAAAGAGTTCATTATAATTGAGCTTCTTATTAAACTTTCTCGATTTTTAATGTTTTACATTATATAATCCTTTGTTTAATTAGTTATATATTAAAGTCCTGTTAGATTTAATATTGTAACACATATATGCATAGCTGCCAACTTTTACGCTTTTTGTTACCACTAAAAATTTACAGAAAATTTTTGCTTATTGAATCGCATGGTTTCAGCGATTTAATAACATAAAATTTACTATAAAATTTTAGTGGTAGGAAAAAAGCGTAAAAGTTGGCAGCTATGTATATGTATAAAACAACTTTATATTACTGTGTACGCTTTCACGGACAATATGAACCTTGTGAATAAGAACAATTTTTGCAGCTGAAGACCTGCAATCTTTGTTTGGGCATTGCAATATTCTCAGTATAATTTATAACACATAAATTTTGTATTTATATATCACATGTACTTGGAACAGAAACTTCATGGAAAACGAAAATTATGAAATATATTTCAAAATCACCCTGATACTGTAAAATCGCGTGTTGTTGTTATTTCATTATTCATTTTCAGATTATTTTATCACTAATAATCCAAAGTTTATTTTTAAATAATCAAATCACAAGTTGGCAATCCTTGTTACAAGGGATCCATATACATAGCGCAGGCAGAATAGAAAAAGAAAAACAAGGTAAGGGTGGAAGCATGGAACTTCCTTTCACGCTGACACTGTAATATTTGTCTATTAGCAAACTAGTTTTAATTTTTGTTGTTATTAAATAATTATAAGTTAAAAAGTTTATCCAACACGCAACTTCCGACACAAAATCGAAGACATCTCTGAAATATATTTCAAAATCAGCCTAACCACTGTATAATTGCTTGTTGTTTCATTATTCATTTTCAGATTATTTTGTCAGTAATAATCCAAAGTTTATTTTTAAATAATCCAATCACAAGTTGGCGATCCTTGTTACAGAGGATCCATTTTTGTCCTCCTGTGTTTTTTAATTATGTTGCTCATTTATTCTGAGTTGCATAGTTATAATAATAAAACTTATAATCAAACTATAATACTGATTTTTTATTTTTTCTTAAGTTGTGTCGCTATTTCCGCTTCTGGGTGATATAATCATACGTCTTTACCGAATGTCGTCTTGTGCGAAATTATCTCAGCGAAATTATCTCCGTCTCTGTATTTATATATAAATTATACATAGTACAAGAGCATGAGGATATCCTCTCTATAACTCTGAAATTAAATTATTTAATTTTTGATTAACTCATTTTTATTTTTATTTTTTTACAGGTCGTTCTCATATGGCTTTTGTTCGCCATGTGAATAATGAAGGAGATGGCGATCCTTTCTATGAAATTATTGGTGTTGTTACTTTAGAGGATGTAATAGAAGAGATATTACAATCGGAAATTATAGACGAAACAGATGTTTTAAGTGAGTATATTTCCGTGGCTTGTCTATGAAGCATTTAATTTTAATTCTTCATATTTTCATATATTTTATTAAACATTGATATATCTTTTTAATAAAGTGTATAAATATATGAATATGGGGTGTTATGAACTATCACTCAATTCTTCTATAAAATACTGAAAATTGTTACCCAATATAATTTCTCAAAGCGTTAAAAAAACATTTATGTAATGTGAAATTGACTAATGTTATTGAAGACTGAAAATATGTGTTTTTATAATAGATTTTAAGCAACTTACAAAATTAATTACATCCGAAATTTTGAATTGAAAGTTTTCTTGTCATGTTGTACTACAAATTTAATTTAACTTTTAAATTTGACGTGAATTTGGCTTTGTACGGCACAAAGAACAATAAAGAAACAAGAAAATTTCGAACGCGGACATAGAAAACAACCGTTTTAATTCGTGCTAAGTTTTTCATAAAAGTGCATAGTTTATTTTTCCGTAAAAGTCACTTACATGGCAAAACTGAACTTAACATTTCAAAATTCAATAGAAATCGATAATTTTAAGAAAGGTGAGAATGGGAATGGAGACATTTTTCGTTTTTATTGCCTTGCTTTTTAAAAGTATTGGGTCTGGAAATACGAACTTTAGCTATTATGATAGAGTATTCACTTTCCGAAATTTTAAATGAAATGTCATTTCTCCAACTGTAATCAGAGCCCGATTAAGTTTGTCCGGGACCCAAGGCCCAGCAGCTTTTGAGGGCCCTCCTCAAACTAAAATAGTAGTTAGACATGTTTTTTGGGAGTATTTGGAAATTTTGTTGCTTTTTATAAAAATGGTCATGAAACTCAGGTTAACCTAAATTTTGTTTTTCTGTTTCTTACTATAAAACTTTAAATATCTTCATCTTAAATATTTCTTTTAAAAAAAAAATCCTATAAAAAATATTCTGTCTACTGCATCCTTATTTTAAGCTGTTTTTAGAGAACAGAAAAATGCAGGTACACGTTTATACAAATGACTGTTTCTTAAATATCAAAGAATGAAAAAAAAAATCTAAATTTTATTCACTTTGGGGCCCCCTGTCTCAAATGGGCCCAAGGCCGTGGCCTAGTTGGCCTGTGTGGTAATCAGGCCCTGACTGTAATAATATATAATATATAAATATTTTTCTAAAGCTTTAAATATGTTCCATTCAATTCCGGTCTCAGGGATTGAATGTCAGGGTGGGATGGGTTATGGACGCAAAGCGTACAAGGCCTTGTTACAATGGTATAGACGTATCAATGTATTATAGACTCGAAGTTCACAAGACACCGTATTAATGATTGTCGCCTTAACGATTTTGGGCCCCGTTACGTGTGGACATATATTAAAGGCACATATCACATCTCGATGAGTAAAATGAAACAATTTTAACGCAAAGTTTAAGAGTATGTATTTCATAAAAGAAAAATCTGTAAACTTTAAACTTTTACCCCTCAAAGTATACATATTATAGTATATATATATATATATATATATATATGTGTGTGTGTGTGTGTGTCAACTAATTATTACATACTAAATCATTATTTCATAGTTTAAGTTGGTGTTATGGTAATGTTTCATTTATGGTTATATATATATACACACTCACACTCACACACAACTTTGGTACACTTGACTCAAAAACGAAACCTATCACTTTCGAATTTTTTATGTTCATTAGAAACATGCCATTTAATAATAGGAAACAGATTGTTTTCTTTAAAAAGAAATAAAGTTTAAAAAAATGTTTATCAAAATATTTTGAAAATAATAAAAAAAATACATAATCTATTGTTTTATAATTTCAATATTAATGTATTGACATCTATTACTTTTCCTATTATTATTAAATAGCATGTTTCTAATGGCCACGAAAGTTCGAGAGTGATAGGTTTTGAATAAAGCGTGTCAAACGGATACAGTATGAAAATCATTTAAAGTTAAGTAGAAGTTAAGCAACTGTTTTTAATAAACATGTGTAAATAGTTATTTTTCATATTATATATTCATTACATACAATATATATACTTTAAGGGGTAAAAGTTTAAAAGTTTACCCATGTTTTTATGAGATAATTCTCTTAAATTTTGCATTAAAATTGCTTCATTTTACCCATCACGATGTCACATGTGCTCTTAATATAGTCTGCCAAAAGTCACACAACCCTTCTCCTCTTTACTTTGGAAACTCATTAATTTTGGAAATCGTTTACATACTTATTCAATCAATTCAAGAGGGGGGGGGGGGCTCGTGTCGTTAAATTTTGTGGTAGGGGGAACAGCTGACGGGTATGTAAAGGGGAGGCTTGTAACATATCGCTGGGAATATCTCTGCAAGACAAACAATTTAATTAAAAATATTTTACCCTACAACGTTTCTTAAGAAAGTTATGGCTAATTAAAACGTTAATTTCACCAAAGTGTCAAAAAAATTTCACCTAACCCAATTCAATACAAAAGGTGCTCGAATTGGCTACTTTCCACTTCTTGGCTGTAATAAAGCCGCTGTATAAAATCATTCCTGGCTGTCTTAAATGTGACTGGAGAGTTATTATTATAGTCTTCCGAAATTCTCTGCTTGACCTTCTCTGTGAAATTGGGTGCCATCTGTTAAACTATCGCATCCAAGTATCCGCACAGGGAAAAAAATATCAGGCGTCACATCCGGAAGATGGCTTCAGAACATTCGATTCTGAAAATGTAACATATGTATATTAAGATACTAAGATCAAATCTCGCCAAAAAGTTATTGTCTAGCGGGAATTCTAGGTGATAATATTTGTCGTCTTTTTCTTACCGAATATTAAACTGGATTACCTTACAATGCTACAGAACGTAATCGATCCAATGATCACAAATGTTTTTTAAATCCGTTGATTTTCCTGAAGATCAATTTATTTCCGAAGAAAATATTGTCTTCTAACAAGACAGCTATCGCTTCATTACAGAAATATGTCAGAGATTCTGTCTCGTCTGTTCTGTCCTTGATCAGAATTCTCCAATTCGATGGATATGGAGGCGGGTATCGTTTTTAGAATGGTCTCCCCCCATTCTCTAGATCTAGCACCTACTGACTTTTTTCTATGGGAGCACTTGAATATAATAATTTACAAAATGAAACCCAATTTCGTCGAAGAGTTGAAGCAGCGAATTGCGGAAGGCAGCAATAGCATATATCCTGTCACAAGTAAGACTCAGTCAGGAATGAATTTAAGAAGTTACTGCCAAGATAGTGAGAAGCAGTCAATTAAATCATTTGTTTTTGGTTAAACTGTATTACCTATAATTTGATCCAGCATCGTTACTTTCTCACAAGTACCTTTGCATTTAATAAAATTGAAGAAAGGCTCATTACTCCAAATATGAAAATGTTTATTGAAACAAATATATTTAAAAAGGGCTATTTTAATCAAATAAAAAATATTTACACTTTTAATTTTTATATTTCAAAACATTAATTAATCGTTGCCATCTTCTGCACCAAATTGTCTTTATCTTATTTGGATTTTTTTTTTTTTTTTATCGTGTAATTTTACTCTAGATCAGCCGTACTCAAATTACAGGCCGCTGACCTTTTATGTACGGTCAGGGCCGACACAACGTCGTGCAGGGCCTAGGTCCCTGGCTGCAAATATTCAAAATCTCGACTAATAAAATTTATTTTTGAACTGTGTATATTATGGAATGCAAAACTGATTTAAAATTTTGTTAGTTAATATTTGTGATATTTCAAAAGAACATACTTTTTATATATTGAATTTATTTCTATTGAAAGGCATGAAAACCCCCAAGCAATTTCTTTCGCATTTGAATGTGCTTAATTCTACTTATTATTCTCAGTGGCTTTTACTTAATAAAATCTATTGTGAGTACAGCCAGTTTAAATTAGCGAAAGTTTAGAGTTGGGACAGTATCGATTAATCGAAACCGTTGCATAACTGATTATCGAATAACCAAGAATCCACTTGTGTTATTTTTGCACATTTAAATATGCAATTTCAAGAATTTGTCAGCATTTATCCAAAATCAGAAAACAAATTATTGTAAAAATTATATTAATATGTGTGTATATATATATATGTGTGTGTGTGTGTGTGTGTGTGTGTGTGTGTGTGTGTGTGTGTGTGTGTGTGTGTGTGTGTGTGTGTGTGTGTGTGTGTGTGTGTGTGTGTGTGAGAGAGAGAGAGAGAGAGAGATTAGGTTTAAATTGTTGCAAGAACTTATTAATGTAGTTTGAAATTCAAAGATTTTACAATTATATATATATATATATATATTAACCATTTAAAATAAACATCAAAACCACCTTTTAAATATTAAAAAATCAAAAAATAACAAATCTTACATCTTTTATTTTTAAATATAAAATGCGTATCTACCCTTTTATTTAGTTTCATTTCATAGGGGAGACCGGTACACAGTGGACCCCTTTTTCAGTTAACATTTTTTTTCTCTTTCACAGACGACCGATCTGTATGAAAATATTTTTGAATATTCCTTAAACCTTCTTACATCCATCATAATTTTCTCACAACATAGTTTTCAATACATTTTTCAAAAAAAAAAAAATTATATACACTTGTAAAGTGGACAGTGTACCCCGCTTCCGGGGTACACTGGTCCACCCACCGGGGTACAGTGGACCACTATTAGGTATTATCTAAAATACAATATAAATCTATTTTTCATTAATCTAATTCTTTTTTGTTGCCCCTTCACCCGCAAAATAACATAGTAATATAAATTTTGAAACAAAAACAAAAAATTAATCATATTTTGAAAATAACAGATTAATACAGGAACAATTGCAATTTAGTTGAAATTATTACTTAAGTACAAAAAAATCAGCCCACATTAAAATTTGCAAATGAAATTCCAAAGTACTTATGAGTAAGATTGAGCCTGGAATTTTCAAGAAATAATTTTGGGTCTGAGAGCAACATTATGAAATCATTGACATCAACAGCAGATTCATCTACAGTTTCGGGAGAAATAAACTGATTTCCATTCAATTTGCGTCTCATGAATCTTACTTGAATAGAATCATCAACAATTAGACTACAGTTATATTTATCAAAGGCAGTAAATACAAAACAAAAGATTTCTTACTATGTTAAATAAATTGTTATTTTTATTTGTTTACTTTATTTTACAGTTAATTCTACTTTAAAACAATCTTTCTTTATAGAAAATAAGCAATTATTAAATATTTTGAACATTCTGAATTACAGGAGCAGAGTGGATTGTGGACCACTTTGTCCCAGGAGTGGGTGGTCCACTGTACCCCATGTTGAAGTTCAATAAATAATCATATCAATATTGTTTATAGCTTTCTTTTAAACATATTAACTTTAAAGTTAAATAAAAACAAGTATCTTAGCTTTGCAAAAAAGCTGTTTTATCTTATTTATCTACAACCTTTAATTACTAAAAAAATAAAAATATGATGATGAAAAATTTTACTTTTAGAAGCTCAAAACAATCCATCAGGATAAAATAGTTCAATCTGAGCTAAATCTATTTTCTGAAGGCTATAAATAATCAGTGCAGTGCTGTTGTCTATTAGGATAGAAGAGAAGCTTAAAAAAAATTTAAATAAATAAAATATTAGGGGGTGGTCCACTGTGCCCATAGGTCCAGTGTGTACCGGTCTCCCCTACTCTAAAATATGGACGCCGGCAAAGGGGATGGGAGAGGGAGGCGAAGAATGCCCAATGCCCCTCCCTGGATTTCCAAATGTAATTTTTTTTTCTTATCGTGATTTAAAAAAATATTATATTCTCAAATTTAACATTAAATAAAAAACCAGCTCAGTATTTTTCATCAGGGGGCTCTGACCCTTTGAAACATCATCACAAATATTCACGAACATTATTTTAAATCAGTTTTGCATTCTATAATATATACACTATTCAAAAATAAATTTTATAATATTTCTGGTTCTGTTTTTCTTTTTACGTTCATGTGCACAAAAGTTATTTTAAATAAAGGGTTCGGGAGGGGGGGGGGGTGTCTCCAAATCATCGTTAAAAAATCGACTATTTCAAATCTCCATTTAAATAAAAAGTCGATAAAAGTTTATTTGGGGATTTTTAATATGCCTTAACGATGCCATTATGAAAATAATTTCATCGTTACATTTCTGCATTGGTTTTTATGTCCATACGTTTAAAGTTATCTCGAATGGAGTGTTCCGGAAAAAAAATCATAATTAGCTTATTTCAGGTTTATAGTCTGCATTTTCAAAAATGCGGCCTTGGCAGCTGACTACAAGCACATCTGTTTCACATTCTTGCTCTCTCTGGATTTCGCCCTGGAAGCAGAGCTGGGCAGTATCGAAAATACATGTATTTGAAATACATTTTCAAAATACATTTGTATTTTGTATTTTAAACAGATAAAACTAAAGTATTTTGGCAATGTACTTTGAAATGATTTTTCTATGTATTTTGTATTTTCAAAGTACTCAAAATACATTTCTCAATTCTGCAAATTGTTCGTACCAAACTTGAAGCTGGTTTAAACCACAACTTATGTTTAAACCGCAAATTACTGATTCCCAACAGGAAAATACATGCTTGTCTGTTTTGTCTATAGTCTTTGAATTTGTTTCTGGAAGTTAATATAAGCATTATTTTTTTTTTTAAATTTGGTATGATAAGGATTTTTATCTTCGGCCGAAAGATTTTTGCAGAATGCTTTTAGTAAATGCTTTTATAATTCTTAATGTTGTTATGTGAATTATAAAATATCATCGTGTGAGATACACAAGTAGGCTCGTCCAGAGTTTTCCCGAGTGTTGCATTTTTAAAGTATGTTTGGAGAGTAATACGGTTAGTTATTGCATAGACTCGTGAAAAGATGGATAACATATACTTGAGAACTCCTAATGAAAGGAAATTAATTGTGGTACATCCCGCTACGTGATATGATATAAATATAAGTATACTCGAAATATTTCAAAATAATATTTTTTGTGATAATTGGTGTAAAACTAAAGCACTATTTTCCGGTCGAAACCGACAGAGCCTAGTCATACTCTGTTCGGACCGAACCAGGCTTGGGCTTTACTTTTTCCTGCAGAATCGGGGCGGACCAGGTCAGATTTCTTTTTATCCGGACCGAGCCAGACCTGGACTTTCTTCCTAGAGGTCTAGAGGGAAAGAAATTTTCAGTCCCGGTCTTAACCCAGATCGTATAAAAATCCTTGACCCGGCCTGGCCCGTGCAAAAACCAGTAAAATTTAGGCAGATCCAACAATTTTTGCAAAAAATGTATATTTTTTAAATCGCCATTATTCTACTATTAAAATTTTTAATTTATACTTTTTGAAGAATCTAGGCAATAAAATTGCAGTACACGAAAACCTGTGAAAATAATCCTGTCTATGATGGAATCTTGCCTTAAACGGAAAAATATGTTCATTCCTGCAAAATGAATGTGAAACGTGTGAAAAGAATATAATGCATTTACAACAGGTGATGTACCAGCTAAGGTAGGAACTTGTCTGTAACGGATTTTTTTCGCTCCTACGCGAGTCCGTATTAAAAGATTTTTCTATATAGCTTTTTTCACATGTGTAAGACTCCAAACCATGTAATATGGATTAATCATATTAATGATAACTCAAACATTTGCGTATAAATAGAGATTCATGAAAAAATGTAGTTTACATGGGCAAAGGCAGAAATAAATCTAGGGAGGGCAGTATTTTGGAACAGCTGTGCCTGTATTTCGCAGCTCTGTGCTCTTTTTAAAAAATGAAGACTATAAATATGAAAAATAGCTAAAATAAATAAATTTTTTCAGAATACCTCAGAGAATTTTTAACTTCCTGGGCGTAAAAATCTATCTTTTGTAGAAATTCACTCGGGCCAATTAAGTTTTTGTACGAGCCAGGCTCGAACCAAATTTTTAGCTTTTATACCGGGTCGTGACAAAGAATTTTTTGTACGGACAAGGTCAGGCTCGGGACGAACTTATAACTTTTATACTAGGTTGAGCCCCAAAATTTTTTCTACAGGTCGGGCTTAGACAGGGCCTGGAAATTTCGGCCCGTGCAGAACTCTTTTTTTTTGTTTACGGACCTGTCCATACAGTAGATAAAAATTTATTACATTTATTTATACAATTTTGATCACGTTCCAACCTAACTGAAAAGATTTTTATGATTTCGGTTTGTCTGCCGTCTGGTGCTCTAACTCGCGTAAATATGCTTGGACTGCACTGAAATTTTTGTATGTTATAGTCGTATCCTACAGCATGTTCCCTATTTCAAATGAAGAATGTAGCACTTATAGTTTTTTTACACAGTCAAAAGTATTCCCTTACATTAAATTCAATGGGAAATAATCGTTTCAGGTCCATTTTGATGATGATGCGCCATTTGAAACATGATGAAATTGATATATATTTATGAAGCGCTTTAAAACATGCTTTTTGCAGAATATGAGGCACAAAATATTTATTATTCATTTACAGGGTCAAACAAAAGAATTTGTTACACATTGTTTAACGGGGAAAAACCGTTTGCAGTGTAATTTAGTGATATTTCACTATTTCAAACATAATGACAATTATATGCATTACTGAGGTGCACTATAAATTACTTCCTTAAAAGTATGGTGTGCGTTGCGTTTATCGTTCATTTACAGAGACACACAAAAGAATTCGGTTTCAGTATACGTGCGATAATTAGTCTATGTGTGATAAGTGCGTTTTCAAGTTTGGTTTGCGTTTTTAAATTTAACTACATTTTTTTCATATTACGTGGTGTGTATAAATTCAATTGATCATATACAAGGCTACACAAGGAAATTCATAAGTATTACGCACTAAGGGAGTGAATTGCTTATGGGTAGTTTTTAATTGTATTACGCATTTTCTTGCTGAACTATATTTAGTAGACTAATATTAGTTTGTGGAATATAAATAAATTCATACACACGGCTACGCAAAGAACAAAATACATTGTCGTTTATGGTTGGTAATTGCTGGATGTGAGTTTTAAGTTGCCTTATGCGTTTTTTACATGAAATAAATTTTAGCTTAATATGTGATGTGAGCAAAAGTGTTTAGATAATATACAGGGCTGTACAAAAGATTTCGAGTGCATTTCCATCGATTGGCGAAAATTGCTAAATGTGAATTTTCAAACTGAACTAAATTTTCTCTAGCTATGCTCTAACTCGCGTAAATATGCTTGGACTGCACTGAAATTTTTGTATGTTATAGTCGTATCCTACAGCATGTTCCCTATTTCAAATGAAGAGTGTAGTGATATATTCAATTCTACAGATCATATACAGGGCTGCACAAAATAATTCGACTACTTTTTTTGCAATGGAAGGTACTTTCGAAAACTGTATTTTTCAATGTGGTATATGTTTTCTAAACTGTTTACTTACATATCTTCTTTTACCTTATTTATCGGTGAATTTTCGTTACAGTTTTCTGGATTTGTTGGAAAGTGTTTCATAATCTGTGCTGGACGCGTGATTTTTTGTTGTTTTATTTATACCATTAGTTTTATTTATACCATGACATTGCAATTAAAACATTTTTGCGTAGTGCAAGATAATGCAGAATAATTAAAATTAAAATTAATGTATTTTGTATTTTGAAAATACATGTATTTTGTATTTTGAAATTTTACAATTTGAAAAGTATTTTGTATTTTAAGTTCTAAAACCAATGTATTTTGTATTTTGTATCGAAAATGGTTTTTTATGTATTTTGCCCAGCTCTGCCTGGAAGCTTGCATACGCATGATCAAGTCAAAGATATGCGTAACATATTTGCAAGTAAACTGAAAAAATATATATTAACCATTTAAAATAAACATCAATATAAAAATGCTTACATTCTTCAGTTATAACAGGATTATCTGTTGTTTAGTATTGTTTTTCTGTTGTTAACAAATGGCACTAACTTCCATTACTTCCCAATGCAAATGCACAACTGACACTCTTTTATTTCCCCATACTTGGAAGGAGCTCTATTCGGACCAAAAATGTCATTTCATGAATTCTCTACCAAACCCACTGCGGGAGCTGCCGACTGTAATTTGGGCATTAACTGAGTTGTAAATTTTAGCCATTATAACAGTAAAGCCCTTTTTCCTTTATCCTTTTTCATTGTATTCGAAGGGACAGCAGCAAACCAATCGCCATTAGAATTTAAGCATAATGACTCTTGGATCTGGTATTGAAGGTATGAGAAATCAGATTTCTATTGTTTTCGTCCGCCGGTGTCGTATCTGATTTTACCACAAAATTCATTAGGTATTTGCTCGTGTGTCGTGTGCTTGCTCTTTTTCCCCCTTAATGATTATCAGACTATGAGAATAGACTTCTCCTTTGACCATTTCCAGCTAAATCTGTTATTCTTTCAACTCTAGAAGAGAAAAAGTAAATGCATAAAAACTAATACGATTCTTTATTTTTCAGGTAATTCAGTTCTCATTATGATATCAAATATTACACAAGCTTATTCAAAATGAATCATCCGATTTCGAAATTCCGTATTTTTACAAATAAACGCCACAGAATGATAAGTAATAAATTAATACAAAGGGAAAATATGAAAGTTTTAAATTGTGAACAATAGATGGCGCTTGTGTGTTCTTCGTGTTAGAAAACCTGGACTAAGTACGAGGCTAACGAAAAAGAAAGGCTACCGCGGTGCTTTATGCGTATCTTTTTTTACAGACCGCGGGAGTCACGTGATACTCGAATGCACCAATGCATGTGTACGAAAAGAGCAACACGTCACTCTAGCGGTCTGTAAAAAAAAGATAAGTGGAATGCACCGCGGTAGCCTGTCTTTTTCGTTAGCCTCGGACTAAGTAAGAGAAGCGTCATGAATGGCAAGAAATTCTGATTCGTCCAAAGCTCTTTTCAACCGCCGCGGGCTATCGACTGTAGTGCTATCATAGGCTTTATACAGGGCGAAAATACAGAGGTTTTAAATCCATATCATTCATAATATTTTCATGTTTGTTTAGATTTTTAACGCCGATTTTCAGGTTCAGATATGTTTATATTATGGATATAAACAAAAAAATTTCTAGGAATTTCGCAATTTTTTTTCCTCCTGAAGTTTCGTTTTCATCCAGTCAGCGCGAGCATTATTGTTTCTTTTTCTCATTATATTTTAAAATACATAAGAAAACCGTTGATTAGTTTTATTTCTATAAGTATAGTGTATATATATCCTGCTTTATTTTTGTGAAATAGCATCACAAGTATTTTTTTCGTTGTCAGTGTTCAAAATTGGTGTTGACGAGGATTTAAATCGTGCCAAATCCTCGTATGACTTGTTTTGTATGTAATATAATAGTTTCAATGTAATATGGTGTATGGTATGGTGATATGATGTAATGGTCAGAAGCAGGCATGTGTCACGGCAAAGATTGCGGGTCCGATGCTCGTTGTTGTTGTTGTCGTCGTTGTTGTTGTTTTCTTATAAGTTACTCAGAATTTTTTAAATATATTCTTGTTAATGAAACTAAATTATAACATTTTATTTATTTTTTTTATTATTATTAATTTTATTTTTGTAAATAACATTTCATTGACTGTAATAATTTTTTTTTAAATATTTCTTGTTAAGTCAACCCAATTGAATAAAAGTAGCCTTATTTTTTGTTGTTGTTTCATTCTGTCATGTGTTAATGAAAAAGAAAACATTGATGCAAGCATTAATACTTGTGGGCACATCGTATTTTTTCAGTATAGTTGAAATACTGTTGTGCTAGAGAATTGTTAAAAAATCATTTCTGCATAGCATTGTCAATATAAATTGTATCTTATTAAAAAGTTACCTTATTCAAATAAGTTTACACTGTATGAACTTAGAAAAACTGAAGGGGTCGGGGGAAGAGAGTGCTACGCCACATTTTTGAACTTCTGAGATATATCAATTTAAAAGTTAGATGAAATACTCAAATCAAGTGTTTTTACCAATTTCTTTATAACATTTGAGATATTCTGAATAACAATAAGGCATTACTTTAATGATATACACTTCCGCTCTGGTAAAAAAGTTCTAGAAACATCTGGGGTAAAAACGAAACCTGGGACATATGCTGCTACCTAGTGACATTAGAATTTGTTTTATTATAGGATATTATAATTTATAATATTAAGCAACAGATTACAATGACAGATTTGTTTCACCAAAAGTGTGGCTTGGTACTTTCTTGCCCCGACCCCCTCAATTATGTTAAGTTAGGTTAATTTTATTACATTAGTAAATATTTATTTCAGCTGACAATCGCAAAAAGCAACGACGAAAAGAAGCTCAAGTAAAACAAGACTTCTCGGATTTTGCTAAACTTGGAGGCGGCCAGCAAGGTACAAATATAATATCCCCACAGCTCGCTTTGGCTACATATCAGTTCCTCTCTACGTGTAAGTAATCCTTTATACTGCCTTAATGTAACTTTTGTGACATAAATATTTTTAAACATGTGACTGAAAATTAACGTAAAAGGAAACACTAAGTCGAATTTATTAGAGTTCAGCTGTTTTAATAAGGCTTTCTAAAAGCCCAATCATATTAGGAAGGCAGACTGGTGAGGGGCGAAATGGGGTATAAAGGCTTGCTAATTCCTTCACAGAAAAATACATCTAACTCGGCGAAGGTCCAGTTAGACTAAGGAAACATGCGATATTTTGAGATATTCAGCCATATTTAATTCCACAGCATCCACTATTAGTCTATTGGTCAAGCTGAGCACAAACTTTTTCCCATTCATGGTGGAAAAAGTTACAGTTGATATTTCGTGCTGGAAACCTTTATCACACGGCATTTTTCCAGCATCAATTGCACACAGAGATTCGTATTGAGCCTAAACACAGCCGCGGTATGATTGCGCTGTGCGCTGATAGATATAGGTAGACACTTTTGTTAATTTTCAGTCACATGTAATCGTAGCACAAACTGTTTTATAACAATTTAATAAATACTTTTGTTCGATCTAAATGTGATCTGGAAAACGAAAGCATAACATGGATCTTAATTTTTAACGTCGATAAGTGCTTATTTACTGGTGATTCAAAGGCGAGACTTGTTAGTTTGTTAGAGTAGTTTGTAAAATTGGTAAATCTGCATTTTACTAATCACCGAGATCCGTCGAAGACAATAAGCATTGGCGTAGTTGAGGTTTCAGTCAATGGTACCATTTATGCGGTGTGTCGCCTGGTAACCATGCCCAATTGTTGATTCCTAAACAGTTATTTTTAAAGGCATACTTCCAATTCTAAAAATGTTTCAATTGAAAACTATCCCTTTCTATTATTTGGAAGTAGCATATAATCCATTAAAATCTGAATAATACGAGCCCTGTTAAATGGTAGTACGAGGTTATCAGGTAAATAGCACTTTTTAAAATGTCCTGCAAATCACAGCATTTTCTCTTCCTTTTTTTTTTTTTTTTTTTTAATTAATCATCCTATAAAGAATATTGCAAAATTTGAATATCACGTATATCGAAATTTTGTACCAAAAATAAACGAAAATGTCTCCTTGAAAATATATTTGCAGATTGATGAAATCGCTCAACTCAAAACTGATTTATATCGCATCTACGAAATAATCACTCGAGTAAAAATCTAAATGCAGTTGAAGTTGAATCAAGCATTATGAAATTTTTGGAGAAAGTAAAATTTCGAATAATATATCTGCAGGATTGGATGAACTTTAAATGCGTCTCATGTTGAGAAATCTTCCAACAACAGCCTTAACAGATACTGAAAAATTCGTTGAAACTGCAATATAACAAATTATGAACACCTATTTTACTGGATGATTACTTTGAAACTACTTCAGATTTATTAGATTTTGTTGCAGTAAAATTAAAAAGATAAATGTATGCAATTTTTAATATTATGAAATTAAATCTCTACAAAATATGATGTGCATAAACTACTGATTCGTATTAAAGTAAAATTTGCTACTTCTCTGGAAAAAGAAACTGGTCACACATGCAGTGGTTACGATGAATTATTATGATTAGTATTGAATGATGTAATTTAAAGTATAATGAGATCTAATTAAAAAATTTCAATTCATGGAAAGTAAGGCTGTAGCCAAAATGGAGGGACCTCCTTCTCAAGAAATAAATTGAAAAGGTTCCATTCATATACTTCCTTTTGGAAGAAAATCATCCTATTTTAAAATCTATAAGGTTGTTTCCCTCCCCGAAAAACAAATTCGGACGAAAACTTGTTTGAATCAAAATAATTTTCTGGTCCCTTGAGATTCAATTGTAACAGATTTTACTGTATAATGAAATATGATGTAATTGTCCTTCTATAGAGCTTATATGTCTTCTCTTACGAAACCAAATTTCAATAAAATGGATAAATGACTGTTTCGTAGTTTTCTATATGAAATTTAGGAGAATTGTGCCATTTTATGTCTATCACTAGATAGTACCCGTCAAGATTTGACGGTAGACAACTTGAAAATTCCATTAGTAATAAGTTTTAATTTTTAATTAGTTGCATTTACCTTAAGTAAGTATCGAAAATTTGATGAATTCTTATACTGTGTAAGCGATTCCTATACATATAAAGCTATAGATAGCGCTGTCAGTCCAACCTACTCAACTAATGAAGTGAAAGGATTTTAAGCTTGTAATTTATAACCTATTATGCTTGCTCTTTAGCAGGAATTTAACTGAAAATATTAATTGAATGAGAAATAATTGAGGGCATTTATTTTTACTTTCTTCTATAAGAAGAAAGTATTGGATTCATAAAAATTTTCGACTCCCAGTTTTCGACGGATTTATACGTTTTAGGAGCTCCTGAACACGATTTGACTGTTTTTAGAAAATGTCTGTCTGTGACTCTGTCTGTCTGTCTGTCTGTATGTGACAAAAAATTTGTGGGCGCTCTATCTCAAGAACTAATGCTCGGAATTTAACAAAACTTTATATTCAGTTAGTCCCTGATATAAATTGGTGCTGATTAGTTTTTGGTGAAAATTGACCAGCAGGTGGCGCTGCTATGCTGCATTTTTCGTGATTTCCAAAATAGCTCTATCTCAAGAACTAATGCACTTATTTTCATCAAATCAGATTCAGTTAGACCATGACATAGATAGACGCTGATTACGTTTTGGTGTAGATATCCCAACAGGTGGCGCTGCTATGCTACTTTTAGCATTATTTTCACGATAGCTGTATCTCAAGAACTAATGCACGGATTTTCATCAAACTTCAGATTCTGTTAGATCTTGACATACATAGATGCTGATTACGTTTTGTTGTAAATGTCCCAACAGGTGGCGCTGCTATGCTACTTTTTTCATGATTTTCATGATAACTATATCTCAAGAACTAATGCACGGATTTTTATCAAACTTCAGATTGAGTTAGACGTTGACATAAGTTGTTGATTAGGTTTTGGTCTAAATTTTCCAACAGGTGGCACTGCTATGGTGAATTTTTCAGGATTTACGCGATTTTAGTGATAATCATATTTTAAGAACTAATGTACGGAATTCAATAAAATTTCAGATTCAGTTAGACCTTGATATAAATTGGTGCTGATTCGTTTATAGTGTATCGAAACCTGTGTGAGATAGAAGAAAGTTTTGGGATTGGCACATCCGAATAGTTATTTACTATAGTCTCAATGTTTTTTTTTTAAATTCAATATTTAGTATTTTCTAATTTTTTAACTATGCGACCTTTAAAATTTGTCATTACTTTTATTTTTACCAGTCTGTCTCTAAAACATTATTTAGATGTTAAACCATGTATATCACGGTGATTTTTTATAGTTCTTATATGAACATTTTTCCTTCTTTCTTTTTTTCTTTTCTTTTCTTTGCGGAGAGTAATCTCATACTTTTCTTAGTATATGAACATATCTTCTTGATAACGGGCAGACAAAATATAGATAAAAGTTTAAGTCAATTTATTTAATCCATAACGCATGCAAAATCTTTTAATTTAAATATTTTTAAATTAGTAATTAAAAAAAAATCTTGGTTGTTAAATTTTACTTACTACAGTCGCAATATTTAAAAAAAATAAAAATACTGAGTATTTTCGGAATATTTTTAAATTACGCGACCTTTATTTTTTATATTTATTTATTTTTCTTTTTTATAAGTCTTACTCTAAAAGAATGAACTTAGAATTTGTTGTTTCCAGCTAACGCTTTATAATACATATTTTTTAATTACTTGAATTTTATTTTACATTTTCATACATTATTTAAATATTAAATCATGGCTATCAAGGTAATTTCCTTCAGATTTCCTGTATGAATATCGTTCTCTCCTTGTTATTTTTTTAAAATAAAAAATAATAACATACTTTTCTTAGTATATATATATATATATATATATATATATATATATATTGCCAAAGGTGACAGGTCACTTGCGATTTTAGACGTTTTGTTAACTATCTAGAAAAATTCATGAGGAATTAACCTGAAACTGCAGGTGTATAAACAGTATAGTATAGGTTATATATTTCCGCGAAGATTATTTCACGAAACCCCATAGGGGACTGTCAACAAATTGAAAAAGAATGAATATATTTTGGATAACCCTGTAAAAACTAATGTAGCAAATGCGTTCAAACTCGAGATTATTAATAAGTGGCTTATTGTAATATACTGTGTACATTTTTATGAGGATAGCATGTATATTCGAAAAGAAATTAAGGTTTTTATAAAAACAGTCCCAAATTTCACCAAGTTTTTTTCTTATAATTTGCAGAGTTCTTAATATAAAAAAAAGTTATTTTCTGAAAATATGTCAAATACCATTGTACATAATACTCTGCAATCGGAATTAAAAAATAATAAAAATTGGATGAAAAATGAGCAGGTTTACTAAAAAATGTTTCACTGCGCATGCGCGAATGTAATAAAACTATAATATGCATAATGTATTAGCTAAGTATATAGAGCAACTTTTGTGAAAGTCTCAAAATCATAGCTTGAAAATTCTGAAAATTATCGGCGATAGAATAAGCTCGAAATCCGTTGTTCCCAAAAAGAAGCAAAAAGATGAGGGGTTGTATCAAATATCTGTTGATTAGTACCAAGATAGCGTACACAATACTGCACGTACTATTATATTTGGATACAACCCCTCATCTTTTTGCTTCCTTTTGGGAACAACGGATTTCGAGCTTATTCTATCGACGATAATTTTCAGAATTTTCAAGCTATGATTTTAAGACTTTCACAAAAGTTGCTCTATATACTTAGCTAATACATTATGCATATTATATTTTGGTTGCATTCGCGCATGCGCAGTGAAACTTTTTTTAGTAAACCTGCTCATTTTTCATCCAATAGTAGTAAGATAGTGGGGGTTCACCGGCCACAGGAGCGCTCATTTGAGGAATGGGGATTCCAGACTGAGGAACGAGGATTCCTCAAGGAGGAATGGGAATAAGGGGGAGGAGGTACCTTCACAACCGATAATACAATGTTCAGAATCATTCTTCTCTTTACAACAATAATTTCTGGTCCATCTAGTTATATATCTGATATTTTGTAGAAAGGTTTGTGTATAAGAATATGTTTTAAAAAGCAAGTATATTATATATTTATTATAAATAGTTCTATGTGTGTGTATGTATGACTGTCTGTCTGTTTAAAACTATGTTTATATGTAGTTGCGTATGTTTATGCAAAAAGTTTATGATAATTTAAAATATATATAGCTTAATTTTATGTTAAAAAAAAGATTTAAAAATTGAAACTCAATTTAAAAAAAAATAAATTAAAAATAAAAAGGTAAATTAAAAAAAATAAGAAGAAAAAAATAAATAAAATAAAATTTTTAGAAAAAGATTTAAAAAAAAAAAAATTAATTTAAACTTAACTTTAAAAAATATATATCAAAGTTTAAAAAATAAAAAAAGTAAAGTTAAAAAAAAAATAAAACATCTTAAGAAAAAGCTAAGAAAAAAAAGAAGTAACAAAAGTTTTAAGAAATTCACAAGTTAACAAAAATGTTATAAATCTTTCACTATTATTACTTTAACGTATTTCATAACTTATAAAAATATTGTACTAACCATTTGACACACGGTTAACGCTTTAGATTGATTCAAAAAGCATTTTGTAATATTTTTCAGCTAGGTAACCGGTTTTTATAACATGGTAAACCGTTTTGAAAAGTGTAAACGTCATAAGACTATGTGCGTGTATGTGCAGAGGTAAAACTATATATTTATATCATTCATAAACTAGAAAAAAATTGGAAAAAATATTAAAAACATGTAAAAATATAATGTATAATAATAATAATAAAAAAAAAAACCTTTAGAAAATTACAAAGCAGTAAAAAAAAAAGTTTAAAACTGTATATGGTAAAAAAAAATACATATGTTTGCATATGTGGGTGATTGTACGTATGGGTAGAATACATTTCAATAAAGTTCACATACGTAGCATTCTACGAGAAATGCTTGTGTAGAAGTTTTAAAAAGTACACATATTTAAAATTAACATAAAAAAAATACAGAAAAGTTTTATTTACCGTAGAGTATTTACATCACTATTCGACATTTTTCTTGATAATCACAATCTTGATCAATTTCATAATATCCATCTGCTGAGCTAGTTATTCCATCGTCTAGCAAGTAACGCTTATCATCAAAAGGACTTAAGCTAATTTTATTCTGAGCTAATGTATATAAGTTGTAAGATTCCTCATCGATCCATGTCTGCATGTCCATGCTTCTTTTTAGTTGTCGCAGGTATTCTTTAAACCTTCATATCTGTTTCCCTATCAAACCTATCTTTATATCTGTTTCCTATCAAACAATTTGTGTAGACATACCTTGTACATCGATGAAATCGCCTAAACTGTACATACAAAAATTATATTAAACTAATATATTTCTTTAGTAGTTTAAAATATATATGTATGATTGCACTAAAAAGTCGCAACCATATCTAACGCATGCTAACAAGTACATCTAAAACACCACAAAAATATTCATGATTCTTCTTTATGTAGATTCTTTGACATAGAATAGTTTAAAATAAGTACACATACATAAAATTTGCGATTTTTATTGAAACAAAACAATTTTTAGAAAGGATATATTTACATATATCTACAGATCAATTTTGCGTAATTAAAAAAAAATATGTAAATTCTCAGCTTTTAAGCCTTGATTAATTTCTCACTGATCATAGAGTAAACTAATAGATATTTCATCTATAAAGTATATATTTTATCATCAAAAAGACTTCGTATAATTTTCTTTTAAGGTAATATTTATAAGTTACGAATATCTAAGACGATTCGTGTTTGCTACTACATACTTGTTTTAGTTGCTGTAGGCAATCTAAAAAAAAAGAAAAAAAAAAAAATCCATATCTGATTTTCTGTTGACAATCTATGCTCAGACCTCTTTTGATAATTTATTTTATGCTTGTATCAATAGCAAAGAATACATTTTTAATTACAATATAAGAAGTTAGTGTCAGTTTCGTCTCTAAGTTTGTGGTAACTACACTCTAAATAGGAAAGAGTGACTATTCACTCCGGAGGAGTGGATATTCACTCTATCGCAGAGTCAAAATTTGCCCAACCTCTTTAGAGTGACTATTCACTCTAGGCAAAAGTGAAATTGTTCACTCTCTGAAAGAGTGAATACTCACTCCGGAGAAGTGAATATTCACTCTAAACAGGGGTGGATACTCACTCTTTCAGAGGAGTGACTATCCACTCTTGCAAAAAGAGTGGGTTTTTTCACCCTGATAGGAGTGAATAGTCACTCTTTCACAGGAGTGGCTATCCACTCTTTCATAGGAGTGACTATTCACTCTTGCAAAAGGAGTGGATTTCTCACTCCTGACAGGAGTGAATAGCCACTCTTTCATAGGAGTGAATGTTCACTTTTTATGGAGTGAATTATTTTTTATGTTTCTTTTATGGGCATTTTAAAAGAATCATATATTTTAGAGCATGCAATGAAAATAGACGTGGTAAAGATTGGAATAAAATACTTTATTGGCAATATTTATTTAATTCATAGTTTGTAACAGTAATTGAACTCTTAAGGAAAAATTCAATTAGAGTTACATAATGAATTAAATTAGATTACTGACAGAAATAAACTAAAATATTTTATTCCAAGCTTATCACTATTGTGTTTGCTTTCATTGCATGCCTTATAAAGATATGATAGTTTTAAAATGCCCATAAGGGCAAGTAATTAACCAAAATCTTAATCAGTTAATACTATTTTTTTCCTTTTCAAATACCCATTAAGTTGTATTTAGTATTGTAATAATTCCTGTGATGTACGTTATGGTTTTTTTTTTTTTTTTTTTCATATGTAATTCAAATTTTAAATCTTTAGATCTCTGTATTAATTGCTAATGAATTTAAATCTAATCAAACATTATTGTTTACTGCATTTTAGTTTTTTTAAAAAGTTTTATTTATAACTATTTAAAAGATGGATATTCTATGACTAACAATGTGTGATTTCACTTTAATTTTTGTTTTAAATATAAACTCTTATCTTTTGACCATACTTTTCAGTAAATTAGCACTATTTTGCAAAGTCCTATTATTCTAAAATCATACATATTATTTCTGTTGTCAACATCCCTTTTTCTATGAATTTACAAAACACACAACAACAAATGAGGTATCAAGTCAACAAACTTGTATTAAAATGTAATAAAAATAAGAAATATTTCTAAATATCTCATTACAAAAAAATTTAATTATATATTTTTTAAATAAAAAATATATTTAGCAGGCATTTTCTTTTAATAAAATATTTCTGTGTGCAAATATTATAGTACATTAAAGAAAGAGAAAGTATTAAGGTGGAATTTAGAACAGTGATGTAGCCCAACCATAAATCTTCTTGCATTATAAAAATTCTTACTCATATTTGTACACATTTGTGATACTTACCACACAATTTTTAATGTATTAAATGAGCACACATGAAAGATATTTGCCAAAAAAGAGGGCAATTGCTCTCTAAATATAAGGCGAATTTATAATTATTTTTTAATATTATTAATTTTGCAACGTTTTGTACTGAAAGTTATTCTTGGCATTTTTTTAAAACCTAAATCATGTTATAACAAAAATGCATAAAGTGAGATAGAGGGAGATACGTGTATTCAACAATGCTTGGTTTTCACTTGAAAGTTCAGCTACAATTTCTAAAATAAAAATGAATTTCTCCAATTTTCTAAGAATATAAAAATATAGAATTAAAAATATCCAATTATAGACTTTATAAATACATTTTCAAAGACAACTTTACAAACAAGCATATGTACAGTACACCCTATTCATATTTCAAGGACATGTTTCTTTCTTTCATTTTTCTTGGCGAAGACAAGGATTAAAAAAAAAAAAAGAAAAAAAAATATTAGTTAATAATATTGATCTCAATATTTGACAAACAAGTTACTTTTGTCTAAAATATTTTGCATATAGGAAAAATAACAGTTGCAAGGTGATATAACCATTATGAATAAATATGGGAGGTAACTTAAAATGATTTAACAAACACTAGGTTTTCTAAAGAGAAAATTTTCACTATGAAATAGGTTGACTACAAATTGTAATCAACAATGTTGAAAACTTGCCGATTTTACTCGTACATGGAAGCCAATATATATATATATATATATATTTTCATGTTCTTTACCGATCTTTTTTTCATGTAATTTATACTATTTGTTTTTGACATTCTAATTTTTTTTTTTTTTTTTCCATTTAGAAAATAGTTTTTTTTTTTTTTTTTTTTTTTTTTGAGGATTTCAATCCTTTTTCCAAAAAATAAAATAAGAAGTAGCATATTTTAAAGTTTTTCTTTTCTTTTCCTCTGTGAACTTATAAATCAAAACAGGATTTACAATCTTAATTTAAAATAAAAACTCCTTTTAAGAAGGGAAAAAAAATCAGAAAAATTATTAACCACTGATTATCAGAAAATGGATTTTTTAAAAGTAAATTTATAATGGATTCTAAATTAAGATATAAATTAAATACTATGAGAATTATTTCAGCTAAGTGAAAAAAAAAAAAAAAAATTAACATATTGCATATTAAATCAAATTTAAAAATAGAATTTTTTTTTCTCTTGTATTTAAAGATTTAAATTTCTTTTAAGGATCACCTGAAAATAAAATTCAAACACAAGTGAAATGACACAAATAACATGTAAATAAAGTTTATTTTACAATCAATTTTTAATATTATATAACAAAAATTACAGAAGTCTTTTTCTTGCAAGTCAATACTATACTTTTCTTTGTTGCAGCCCCTAGAAAAAATAAAATTAAATAATTAAACAAAATTAAATTGCAATTAAACAAAACTGAAATGCAATTAAACAAAACTCTTGTTTTCAAACATATCCCCCCCCCTCCCCCTTGAAAGAGAACATGAGTCCTGAACTCGGGTTGAGCAGCTCTGGGACAATTTTTCTTGGCGTCAATTCATCATAGCTAAAATGTTTTTGAAGGCGATGATGATAAAAGTAAAGTTAATTTAGTTAAATTATTTAAGGATTTTTTTTTTCTCAAATATAGAATTTTAAATAACATTTTAGATATATTTGTCCTTTAGCAGCTTTATACTAAAATACCAATCATTAAAATAGAGAGGATTTTTTTTTTATATGCAGTTTTTGGGGCCTAGAAATATTTATCTACGACAAATTGATGCAACACGGGGTTGAGGCCTGCCTCATCTCTGTCTTTTAAAACAGGCATGAGAATAGGTAAAATGCTTAAAAGAAGAAAATATTTCTTTTGCTTTTCCTATCCTTCCCTTCCCTAATGAATATCCTTTTGCTGCTGGGAAAGGAGATGCAGAAATTTCATGAATGAAATTTATACAATTATTTATTGTTACTACAAAGCAAAAAATGAGGCAGAATTTTTCTTTACTACAAAAATATAAAGTGAAGATTAAATTTTGAGTGTTACAGATGTCAAACTTTGTGGGCTCATGGAAGGGGGTCGAAATTGTAAAGATATTTACATACTATTACAACAAAGAAACCCCAGAAATCTGTTTTTGTAGCAGGATAAATTGCAGTTCTGTAGCTCAGTTTAACAGTTTTGTAGCAGGACAAACTTATCAAATAGAGTTTTCCATTTTTCCATAAAAACAAAGGATATTTTAGAAAATATTACCAGAGATGACATTTTTAACTTAATTTTGGAATGCTACAGACCTGGAAAGGTTTTTATGATTCAAAAATCACTTATAACTCAAGGTGAGATAAATTTATCAAAAAAGGAAAAATACTGTTCATTTCCAAATTACTTCAGTAGTTATGCCTTACCAAATACTTTTACGTCTAAAAAAGTCTGCAAATATGTCAGAATGCTTCGAATTGTTGAGCGGTTAAAAATATTTTCTTTGAGAATAGCCATAAATGCAGAAAATCTTTTGCAATAATGCTATTTTTCATAGATTGTACAATAGCTGTGTTTTGGAATAATCATCCTCTTTGAATTAAGATATGTAATAAATATTTAAAAACTGAAATTTAAGATACTGAACTTGTATCAGAACCCATTATTCTGATAAATTTTAAGACTTTCATGATGTTGCCCATCTTAGCTACCTAGTCTGTTGCCAAGCTTATTAAACAAGCTTTCTCCAGCTACCGTTAGTTGATGCACACCATGTCTTTTTTTTTTTTCATCTGTTTAACCATCCTTCGCTTGCAGTAAAATTGGGATCGCCTTTAGGTAACTGTTTGTTTAAATTTAGGGCTTTTCATTGAATGACTGGTCCTGAAAATGGTAGGCCATATTCTCTTTCAACGCAAAACCAAAGAAATAAAGCTTTGTCCAGCATTTCAAGTTTACCCGTTTTAGCTTTTTTTGATCATCCAAACTGTCACTCAAATTCAACTTAAAGCAAAAATCCTCACTATTTTTTCTCAGTCAGACACTGTTCATGTTCCTATTACAAGATCAAAGGCAATTTTTTTTAATGGTTCACCTTTATCAATTCTATCAAACGCTTCCAATTTCTTTTGCATAGTCACAACAATATTTTTTCATTTAGTCATCATTACTAACTCAGTTCACTGATATTTTGCAATAAGAGAGCTCTTTCTACCAAAGTCTCAACACATGCATGCGCATTAGAGATTGGCAACGTCTTTCCTTTTAGGGAATCGTTCCAGCCGGAATCGTTCACCGAAAGGAACGAGTTCTTTGGAGTGATTCCTTTTGGAATCGTTTCGAAAAAAAAAGAACGATTCCGAAATAAAAGGAACGATTCCGAGAAAAAGGAACAATTCCCAAAAAAAAAAAAAAAAAAAAAAAAAAAAAAAAGGTTTTCGAGAAAAAGAAACATTTTTTAGATAAAAATAACAATTTCAAGATAAAAGGGTAATTTTGAGAAAAAAGGAACAAATCCGGAAGTATTAGAACGAACATGAAATCCATAATACACTGCTCAAAACAATTAAAGGATATTGCAGTTTTAGGTGGATTTTGTATCTGGGAAACTTTTTAGCTGATTGATACATGGTCGACAGACATAGTAGGTTATATGAGAATAAATTACACATGTTTGGCAGAAAAAAATGCATTTTATTGTGCATTTGTGTACAAAAGGAAAAAAACACAATTTGTGCATATGAGAAAAAAAGAATCAGAAAAGGTGTTTTCTTCAAAGAAAATCATTTTCAGTAGGGGGTATGGTTTCCACGGGCGGCCAGCAACGTTGAACACCTTTGAGGCATGGACTCAATGAGGCTATTAATGACGAGTTGGGGTATTCTGCCCCACTCTTCCAGAAGAGCTCTTTCCAGTTCTTGGAGAGTTTGTGGGGGTTGTTGGCGGCCAGAAACTCGTCTTCTTAGAGTGTCCCAAACGTGCTCGATTGGATTCATGTCTGGAGAACACGCTGGCCATTCCATTCGAACGGTTCCTTCCTCGAAAAGGAAATCCTCCACCAGGTTTGCACGATGTGGCCTGCAGTTATCGTCCATTAAAATGAAGTTATCTCCGATTGATGCAGCGTAAGGGACTACAATAGGTCTGAGGATCTCATCCCTATATCGGCGACCAGTCAGAGCTCCATCTCGAATGATGTAGAGGTCAGTGCGCCCATCAATGGAGATGCCACCATACACCAACACTCCTCCACCGCCAAATCTGACACTTTCGTGCACGAACGCAGGATTATTCCTACTGCCATGGTCCCTCCAGATGAAAATACGCCTATTATCCGGATGCACAGAAAAACGTGACTCGTCAGAAAACAGAATATTGCTCCATTCATTTCTCCTCCAGTTGACATGCTCGGTTGCCCACTCCCTGCGGTCGCGACGATGCCTTGATGTTAATCTAACACATACCATCGGTCGGCGAGCATACAGACCTACAGCATAGAGCCGGTTTCGGACAGTCTGAGTTGAAATCGTGGTGCCTGTAGCCGAGCGAAGGTGTTGGAGAAGAGTAGCGTTCATGTTTCGGTGTCTCCGAGCTGTTAACGCTAAATACCGATCTTCATTGGGCGTTGTTGCCCGTCTACGACCTTTCCCTGGTCTTTGGCCTGCACATCCACTCTCCAAAAAACGGTTCCAGATCCTGGAAATGACACTTTGTGACACTCCAATGGCTTGCGCTACTTCGTCTTGAGTTTGGCCTCCTTCTAACCTACCAACAATTCTCCAAGCTTCTGAATCTGTCAAATGACTTCGCTGAGACATCGTGGGGGGGGGGGAAATGGGAAGGCTTTTTGTGAAAACAGAAAAAAACCCATAACTTCTTAATTATGATACGTATCGAATCCATTTAAAGTTATTATTAATTCTAGGTAAAGGGCCAAAAATTTATGTATGACAGATTTTTGATATCATTAAAAAAGGCCCCAAAGGGGGAAAAAGTGAGGTTTCAGAAGAAAAAAAATTAACTTCGTCAATTCACAAGATATCAAATCTGCTTAAATTTATTATAAATCCTCTTAATATTAACTAAAACTTTTATATTGACAAGTTTTTTATAGGACCAACACTTATACACTTATAGCAAAAAACAAATAATAATAACAAAAAAAAAATCCCTGCCGGCTCCGCCAGCAAACAAGTTAGGTTTCGAAGTGGGCACTTCCAACAGCCGCATCATGGCAAAAAGGTCATTTCTTCCGCAATTCCCAGCAAACGCAGGTGATAAGTACATAGCTAAATAATAGACAATATTTTAACTGAAGTACAATAATATACTTCTATTTATCTTAAGATAAGTTTAAGAGAAAGTAATACACAGTTGTAGTTTATTAATCAATCCCCCCCCCCGCACTTCTCTCTCTCTTTTATTATTTTTTTATCACATACACATTAGAAGGATTTTTTGGCCAGAAACTCAGCTTTAATAGAATCAAAATCTGCTATTTTAAAATAAAATAGCGTATTTTAATTTATTAAAACTGGCCAGTCTACAAGAACAAGGACAGATTCCGAGGACTCGATCTTTTCGGAGTCTACATTCAGGACCGATTCTGAGGAATCTATCCTTTTTGGAATCAGAAAATTTCGATCGATTCCTAGGAATCGTTCCTTTTCGGAATCGCTACATTTTTGACTAATTCCGAGGAATCGGTCCTTTTCGGAGTCGATTCCGAGGACTCTGTCAATTCAGAGTCGGTATATTTTGGACCAATTCCTAAGAATCGTTCCTTTTCGGAATCGCTACATTTTGGACTAATTCCGAGGAATCGGTCATTTTCGGAGTCGATTCCGAGGACTTGGTCCTTTTTGGAGTCTGTACATTCTGGACCAATTCCGAGGAATCAGTCCTTTCTGGATTCGATATGTTTTGGACCAAATCTGAGGAATCGTTCCAAAAAGGACAGATTCCTTTTTAAAGACTGGAATCGTTCCTTCAATTTCACTGCCGGAGTCGTTCCTTTGGAATCGTTCCTTGACAAATGACACATCTCTAATGCGCATGCAGAACTCTACCGAAATCTTGGCACATGCATGCACATACAGAATTCGGCTCTTTCACAAATTGAGATGGATAAGGAGAGAAAAAGAATTATGATGTTGCTTGACCTTGTCTAGAGAGAAAAGTGATTGTGTGTGGTATCTTTCACAAAATTCAGAGAAAGAATAGAGAGGCAGTGAATCGTAAAATTGACTTGCAATATGAAGTCTGTTATCGCTCAAATCCGCCGCAGAATTCACGGAGCACGATGTTTAGCATGTTGGTCCTTTGCTACGTCCCTTTTATACCGGGACTCTTGCAGAAGCCAGGTAGAAAGGGAAAAAAATGTGAAAATTGAAACCGGACAAATTTAAAAGGGAAATTTATTAAATTAAAGACACTGAATTGCGGGAAGGGTTGGGCTCGGGGCTCTGAAGCTATCAAAAGATCCTTGATGCTTTCGAGCTCTATGTTCTATGTGGCCCAAGGGCTGACTTCATTGGTCGGAGAGAGGCTGCACGTGAAACAAGGACTGGATTCATTGGATGGGGAGAGGTTTTCAAAGAAAGCCACCAGCTGTTTGGGCCGACTGTAGGGTTGCATTTTCAGCGTCACACCAAACATAATCATATCATCTATATTTATTCTCTGAACACTGTGGATATTTCTGCTGATCAGGGCAGCTTTGTTAAGCAGCATTTCCTGTTAAGAAGCTTTGAATACCAATTGTCACTGGTGATAAGAAACGTAACAATAGTCTGTGGCTGTTTCGAGGAATAAAACTTGGAAAGCCCTAAGGTTGTGTTTAGTGTGCAAACTTGCAAGCTGTCCTCAGTTGGCATAAATCCTTTCCCTTCCCATTCTTCTCGAATCAATTTGTGGTCATGTACAAAAGAAAGGGGTGGTGTAAACAGCTGTCCCCTCCTATTAACTGCTATTGCTTTGACCTCTGAATTTTAGACATTCTGTGAAAGTCATAAAACATCAAAGATTCTGAAAATTGCAAACGAAAACATGCTAGTTAAGTTTACAGGGGTTGATCCAGGAAAAATTAGGGTTCCCTTCACAAAAATCCATTTAATAAAACAAGCCCCTTCACAAAATCCCATGCCATAAAAACATTCAGGGTTCATACAGAGTTGGGAAGAAAAAATCCAAGGAGTCCAAAAAATGGTTAAGGATTTGCTATTTTTTGTTGTTGTTGCTTTTATGTGCTGCATCGTTATGTGGTATGCACACTCCAATTTTTAATGCCCAATTTGGAGACAAAAACAAATTTTACTCTATTAGAATCTAATTGTTAGTGCTGGAATTGCAAAGTATTCACAAAATATTGTTTACTGATTTCGTAAGTTTAAATACAAAATAGACAATCAACTTTTTTATGCAGCGACCAATGGTCATATAAACAGAGATTAGTCAAACCCTAAACACTTATTATGTATATCACATACATGATACATTTTAAAGAAAATTAAAAAAAAAAATGCTAAACGCAACATACAAGAAAAAATATAACAAGTTTTGAATTTATACTTTTAGAACAGCTGTAATAGATTTCTTTGATGGTGAAACTTTGACGAAATTCACGTGTTTTTTGTGACCTTCTGGGGGAAATTCGCAATCTTCTGGGAGAAATTCATGTTTTTTTGCAATCTTTTAATAAAATTCACGTTTTATTTCAATCGTTTGACGAAATTGATGTTTTTTTCGCAATCTTTTGATGGAAACTGCGTGTTTTTAGTGATCTTTTGACGAAATTCGCATGTTTTTTGTGATCTTTTGAGAAAATTCGCACGTTTTTTGTGATCTTTTGAGAAAATTCGCATATTTTTCGCGATCTTTTGAGAAAATTCGCATATTTTTCACGATGTTTTCAGGAAATTCGCGATCTTCTGGGGGAAATTTGAGTCTTTTTTTCACGATCTTCTGGGGGGAAATTCGCGTTTTTTCGTGATCTTTTAATGAAATTCACGCTTTATTTTGATCGTTTAACGAAACTGACGTTTTTTCACAATCTTTTGATGGAAATTGCGTGTTTTTCGCGATCCTTTGACGAAATTGCCGTGTTTTTTGCGATCATTTGAGGAAATTCACATGTTTTTTGCGATCTTTCTAGAAAATGCGCGTGTTTTTTGCGTGTATTTCGCGATCTTTTGAGGAAGTTTGCATTTTTCATGATATTTTGAGGAAATTCGCGTGTTTTTCGCTATATTCTGGGAGAAATTCGCGTTTTTTTTTTTTTTTTTTTTTTTTTAAACGATCTTCTGGGGATAAGTTCGCGGTTTTTTTTTCACGATCTTCTGTGGGTAAATTCACGTTTTTTCGCAATCTTCTGGGAGACATTCGCGTTTTTTCGTGATCTTTTAATGGAAATCTCGTTTTATTTCGATCGTTTGACGAAACTGACGTTTTTTTGCCTTCTTTTGATGGAAACAGTGTTTTTTTCGTGATCTTCTGGGGGAAATTCGTGTTTTTTCGTGATCTTCTGGGGGGAAATTCGCATTTTTGCATGATGCTGTGCTTCAGATAAATGACGTGCATAAAGGATTTACCGTGCATTTTACAAGTACGATTTTTTTCCCTCGGCAGCAACATTGCTTGCATCCGAAGCCGCAATATAATTTAAGGAGTTTCTAAGGAGTCGTTTGCTTATCTAAGTAGTTCTAAGTACTACTTGGGAATGTTTTCATTTCTAAGGAGTTTCCAAGGAGTCTAAGGAGTCTGTGCGAACCCTGCATTCATTAATTATTTTAATTTTGTTAAGTTTTAAAATGTGTAATTTGTAAATAAAACAAGTTCACCAGAAAGAAAAACTTTAGCAGGACTTAAAGAAGTTATTATTAAATGCTCTGTTTAAGTTTCAGTAGTTGGATTTCATCTTTCGTTGCAAAATGTTATTTTTCATAAAAAATAAATTTCACAAAATAACTTACTATTTACAAAATGGGCCCCAAGGAAAAAAACCTGCATCGACCCCTGATCTATGCACTGTTCCAGCCTTTAGGCAAAGCCCCACTACCTGAAACGCCTTCTTTTTACTCGCAATCATAGCCATTAGAAAGTTTTAGGATAGAAAATATATTTTCAAAATGTAATGTGAATGAGCAAAAAAATACTATTTTGGAAATTCAAAACTCAAGCAGACTTAGTCCGGGTTATCCAGAGATCAGAGTTAAAAGGGTCCCAGTTAGCAAGGTTCCACTATACAATTAATGATGTTATATAAATAAAAGTATTGTTAATGTTGAATGTTTAACCCTTTCAGGAGCAAACCACTTCTACTGCTAAAATGTGAAATGAGTGAATGAAACTGGAATTACAAGCAAATTAATTTTGAAATAAGAAAAAGCACATATATAATGAATGTAAAATTTTAAACCAAAATTTTGGTGCTATTGTGGCATTTAGGAATATATATTTATATATATATATTAGGAATGCACCGGATATCAAGCTCCTGTCGGATATCCTGCTTACTCAGCACTCAAAACAGATATTCTGTCCGGACGAATACTTCAATATCTGGTTGCCGAATAGCAAAATTTTTTTAATTATATTTTTAACATTGTCAGAAAAAGCTAGTGCGAAATTAATGTGCTATCCTATTAAAACAATGTTAATAGAAAGAAATTCTCATTGTCACAAAAATGAAATTATAGGATTTATATATGAAACTATAATATTTTGAACATGAAAATATAATATTTATAAATAAACAATGACAAAAAAATATATATATATTATGTAGGAACATTAAGTGCTTAGCATTTTCAGCCTGTAATCTGTTATATTTTTTTATCACAAATATTTCCTGTATCTGAGAATAAGTGTTCAATCTCAGATGGTCTCCTTTTCTTGTGTTTTCAACAATCCTAAAATAAAAATGATTTTATTCTTTTTTTTTTTTTGTCTATGGATGAAAAACTAGCTGTGGTAAAGTAATACTGACATGAAAAGAATTGTGTCATTTTCTTCAATAGTTAACTGTCCCTTTTGTACTACAAAACAAGATACTTACAATGAGGAGTTTCTCTATTTAAATTCTGTTAGAAAACATTTGTCATGAGTAAGGTAAGTACTAATATGTACGAGTATGTTGGAAAAGAAAAAGCCACTTCAATAGGATGTTTAATATTTATAAATAACAAAGATTTATAAGTATGAAAAACAGAGAAATTACTTAATTGTTTATCTTTTTATGTTCAATGACACTGAATAAATGAAAAAACTACTAATATGTGTATTAGAATAGGCAAAGGCAAAACATGATTAAATATCAATATTTAATTACTACAATGCATTTGTTTTTAAGTAACTTAACTTAAAAAATGAATTTAAATCTATTATTTAACATTTGAATGACATAAATAAAATTATAATAAATTAAAGTTTTTCTTCTTTAAGCAAGCATAAAATAGAAATATTACTATTGAAATTAAAAACAAGAAAGTATTCGGCCGGATACCAAATATTGGGTAAAATTTTGTGCCAGATATTTGATACCTGGTATCCGGCAAAAATTCTATCCGTTGCATCCCTATATATATATATATATATATATATATATATATATATAGTGATCTCTCACTTATATGTGGTACACAAAAATTACTTTTCAGTATTTTTTTTTTTTTTTTTTAAATAGAATTTTAGCCTTATTAAATTGCAGAAATTATAAATCAAATTTTACTATTTTAAAATAGTGCTACAAGAAAGTAATTAATGAACATCGCGTATAAGTGAGAGGTCACTGTATATATGTGTATGTGTAATTTTTAGAATTTCTATAAAATTGATATATATATATAACTCTTTCTATCAGTATAATGAAAATGAGATAAGGGAAGAAGGGGGAAAATTGCAACTTACAAGTAAGGAATGAAACTTTTTCTTTATTTTTTTTCTTTCAGTTGGGCTTCATACTGGAGAATGTTGTTCTAGCAAGTCTTTTTTTAATCCACGTTCCTAGTAATGTAAAATGAAAGAATATTTTCAGTTTGTATACTCTTTAAAAACTTTCAACTAATTTATGTAATAAATAAATGTTATATAATATATATACAAAACTACAAAACATAATGAGAGTGTGATAATCCACACTGAAGTTCCTAAATTTATTTTCATGACTAAATTTGTTAATCGCGTGAAAAAAAATCGGGAAATTCTTTAGTCGGTCGCATGAAAAAACCCCCGCGAATTTCGCTAGTAAGCTGCAGGGAAAAAATATGTAAATTTGCCGATTGGTCGCAAGAAAAAACTGCACAATTAGCCAATTGGTAGCAGGAAAAAAATTGCGATATTCTTGAATTGGCTAGCAGGGAAAATTTGAGAAATTTGTCAGTCGATCGTAAGAAAAAAAATCACAAAATTCTTCAGTCGTTCACGAGCTGAAACTTGTGAGTTCATCATGGAAAAAAATCGTGCAATTCGTCAATCGATCATGGAACAAACCTGTGAAATTCGCCAGTCTGTCACATGAAATTATCACGAAATTTGCTAGTCAGGGCCGAAAAAAAACTGCACTATTTGTCAATCAATCAGGGGGGGGGGGGGGGGGGAATCGCAAAATTCTTAACACGTTCTTAGGAAAAAAATCACAAAATTCGCCAGTCGTTCAAGGATTACAATTGAATGTGTAACTGGAAAGTGACTGTGCAGGCGTGGCGATCAATGACAATTTTTTAATTGCCACTTTTACAACTTTAATCACCACATGGCAAGTGGCGACTGCTAATTTTCACCTATATCACATGGGAATTGTAGTTTAACTATAAATAGTAATTGTCAAGTCCTAATTTCTGTGAATTGAACAGATCAACTAATTTTGTGTTTCTATATGTGTTTCCTTGTAATTCGGATTTTATTCTTTTCAAGTGCACTACAAGATCTTTCCAGTTCTTCTAATCTTATTTTTGTTTACTGCAGACTTTAAAACAATTTGGGAGGATGCAGCGACCGGTGGCCCTTACTGCCCTTTTTTATCTTTTCTGCAGTCAATGGGAAAAAAATCATGATGTACGTCCATCGGTGATAGAAAAAATATTGTGAATTTTGTCAGTCAGTCAAGGCTAAAGAGAAATTGGGAAAATTTTTTCAGTTGGACCAGAGGAAAAAAAATCGTGAATTTTGTCAAACTATCGTAAGAAGAAATTCGTCAATCAGCTGCAGAAAAAAATAGAGAAATGTGTCAGTTTCAAGGAAGAAAATCATCTATTTGTCACAGGAAAATATTGCAAAATTTGTTAATAAGTCTGTGAAAAATATCAAGAAATTCATCAATCAGTCATGGAAAATATTTCAAAATTTGTCTGTCAGTTGTAGGAAAAAAAAAAAAAAAAAAAAAAAAAAAATTTTAGTCTGATGAAGGAAAAAAAAAATCATGAATCTTGTCAATCTGTCACAAGAAGCTGTGAAATTCTGCAATCAGTTGCTTGAAAAAAAATTACGAGATTTGTCGTTCTGTTGTGGTAGAAAAAATATAATAATCACAAAATTTGTCGTTTTGTTGTGGTAAAAAAAAAAAAAAAAAACTAAATGCGTTGTTTGGTAGCGGGAAAATATAGCAAAATTCCTCAGTCGATCACAGAAGTTGATCGTCGTTTAAAAAAGAAAAATTCTCCTGAAAGTGATAAAATATTTTGGTCAGGAGTCTCTTGCCCAAAAGGGATTTCAAAAATTTCGATGTGAATCCATCCTGAAATTAGAGTCCTGATATGTAATTTTAATTAAATTATTATGCATTATGTAGTTTAATAATAATAATAATTTTTAATATATGTTACTGTAATAATTTATCATTCAGATAATCCAAAAAATCAGCAAATTCAAATAGACTTTGGTCCCAATTTGTTTGAATTGGAGAGGTTTTAGTACATTTCAATTTTGAACAAAGAATTATTTCTTATTGTTATATTTCAATACTGAAATATGATAAAAAAAACCTCTTAATGCACATAAAAATCTTAATTTTAAGTACTACTGCACTGATGATATGTAATCCATAAATATTTAAATTAGCAACAAGGTCATCTCATACAAACTGCTATTTTATAGCTAGTACACAGGAACACCATATGAATGCATATCTTGTAGTATAATTTTTAATAGCCCCCCTTTTTTTTTTCTTTTTGAATCAACTCTTTCTTAAAATAAACTATCTTTGGATTGGCATTTTAGTATTGTATCAAATTTGTTAAGATGGCGGAAAAACTAAATATTTATAAACATACGTTCATTAAACCGTGTTTTTGCACAATCGTAAAAAGTTAGTACAATGTTAAAACAAAAATATTTATCAGCATTTTCAATGTTTTAACAGATAATGAAAATACTATAGCCGTACAGAGTACTCAGCCAATTTGCCGAGTACTTGGTACTTATTCAAATTTTAGCCGAGTACTCAGCCAATACCAAGTAGTTTTAGAATTTCCTTTTTTAAGCATTCACAACTGGAATTATATTTAAAAATAAACGCAAAAAGGAAAATATCTATAAAAAATTCTCAAAAAAATATATTTACACAATATTACATCTATACACTGGACCTATGGGCACAGTGGACCACCCCCTAATATTTTATTTATTTACTTTTTTTTAAAGCTTCTCTTCTATCCTAATAGTCAACAGCACTGCACAGATTATTTATAGCCTTCAGAAAATATGTTTAGCTCAGATTGAACTATTTTATCCTGATTGGTTGTTTTGAGCTTCAAAAAGTAAAATTTTTCATCATCATATTTTTATTTTTTTAGTAATTAAAGGTTGTAGATAAATAAGATAAAACAGCTTTTTTGCAAAGCTGAGATAACTTGTTTTTATTTAACTTTAAAGTTAATATGTTTAAAAGAAAGCTATAATAAACAATATTAATATGATTATTTATTGAACTTCAACATGGGGCACAGTGGTCCACAATCCACTCTGATCCTGTAATGCAGAATGTTCAAAATATTTAATTGCTTATTTTCTATAAAGAAATATTGTTTTAAAGTAATTATTTAACTGTAAAATAAAGTAAACAAAGAAAAATAACAATTTATTTAACATAGTAAGAAATATTTTGTTTTGTATTTACTGCCTTTGATAAATATAACTGTAGTCTAATTGGCGATGATTCTATTCAAGTAAGATTCATGAGATGCAAATTGAATGGAAATCAGTTTATATTTCCTGAAACTGTAGATGAATCTGTTGTTGATGTCAATGATTTCATAATGTTGCTCCCAGACCCAAAAGTATTTCAGGAAAATTCCAGGCTCAATCTTACTCATAAGTATTTTGGAATTTCATTTGCAAATTTTAATGTGCGCTGATTTTTTGTACTTAAGTAATAACTTCAATTAAATTGTAATTGTTCCTGTATTAATCTGTTATTATTTTCCAAAATATAATTAATTTTTTTGTTTTGTTTTTGTTTCAAAATGTTACTTGTAAATTTATATTACTATATTATTTTGTGGATAAAGGGGAAATAAAAAAGAATTAGATTAATAAAAAATAGATTTATATTGTATTTCAGATAATACCTAATAGCGGTCCACTGTGTCCCGGTGGGTGGACCAGTGTGCCCCACTTCTGGGGCACACTGGTCCACTTTACGGGTGCATATAAAAAATATTTTCTTGAAAAATGTATTAAAAACTGTGTTCTGAGAAAATTATGATGAATGTATAAAGGTTTAAGGAATATTCAAAAATATTTTCATGCAGATCGGTTTGTCTGTTAAGAGAAAAAAAATTTTAACTGAAAAAGTAGTCCACTGTGTACTAGTCTCCCCTACATAAAAATATCATTAAAAAAATAAGAGTAAAAATAAATAATATTCTTCATCTATTATTCCTAAAGCTGTTTTCAATAGTAAAAAATGGTGTTTTTATTAAATGACTAATTTTTAAGGAAGTAAACAAGACTGTTACACATCCAATAAAGTTCTTTAAATCAGTTATAATAAATATATTATTTCATTAAGTGAGTGCTTTTCAAATTAAAAATATTTCACTATTTAAGTTAAAAAATAAATGTCAAAAGTCAATTTAAATAAGACTTGTATGTTGTTTAAATCTAATGACTATTTTTCAACTCTGACTACAAATCACTGTTTTGATATGTATGTTACTTTATTAACAGGGCTGGGGAATTTTCAGTAATCTTACCAGTCAGCATAGAATTGAAAATTGTTATGACAAAATGCACGTCTTCAAAAATAGTCAATTGCTACTGCTACAATGCATTTTCATATTTTTTTTCTATAAAATTAAACAGTCAATTGGAAAGTTACAAAATATAGTGAACTAGTAAAAAAAATAAAGTTTTTGGCATATCTTCTATAGTGTGCAATTTTTCAAAGACTTCCTAAAAATTCACTCGCCCTGTCAGAAAATCCACTCACCAGTAATGAGTAAAAACATGTATTTCCCCACCCCTGTTTATTAAAATTATAAAATTAAATTTTTTAAAAGTTAGTTAAATTACACAATTTATTACTTAATTTTTTTTTTTTTTTTTAAACTAAAAATACTTCATTATACAAAAACCAATAAACATAAAAAAATAAAAGCTGCTGGCATAGCATTTTAAAATTTTAGACAACTTTTTTTGTAATCCCACCCAAGAATCACAGATTCAAGAATGCACAAAATTAAGAGTAATTATAAAAAAGGTGAGGAAAAGTTGATAACAACCATATTAATAAATTTAACAACATAATAAATTAACAACATATTAATAAATTTCATTTTGACAAATACAATTTTACACCCAGTCATCAGTTTTAACATAAAATTTCTTTTAATAATTTAAATAAGCTTCCTCCAACTAATCAACAGTTTAGTTATTGTCTAAAGAGATTTTTTATTTTATTAAGTAAGAACTATTCCCTGCAGTTTTGCTACTTATAGGGCATTGTTTCGAATTATTACATATAACCTACTATCAAGTCTGGTTCTGGTTGCTCTTTGCTCAACCCCCCCCCCCCCTCTGAATACAAAAAGTAATAAAACAATATATAAACAGACGTTAACATACACAGATTGTTTCTCTAACACATTTAAAATCAGTACAATAATAATAATCCCTATCATCAAACATAATACAAATTTTAAAAGTAGTAAAATACAAAAACAAACAAACTTGGAAACTCTGATTCAATCGGCGCTAAAAATTGTATATACATTTTGGTTTAAGCTTAAGCACATTCATTTTTCATTCGTTGAGATTAAAATGAAAGATCTCAGCCTACACTGAAACTTAAAAGGCAAAATGTTTGTTTACCTTTTAAGTATGTAACCATATAATATATATATTTTTTTCTATCTTTAAGATTATTTTTCATTTGCTTACTAAAATATGTTATAAATACATGCGTTAATTTAGGAGTAGCAACTAGAAAGAAATGAATTATCCATTATCAGATTTCGCCAAACGTTATCGAAATATAAATATATAAAAGTGGTACATTTATAAGCTTTTACGTAGCCTACGATGATACGACTTTTACGAGTTCAACTTAGGCTTAGAACGTTAGAACTTTCATTTTACTCGCCACGAATGAAAACTAAACTAGTATGCATAAAATAAATATGAGTACGACTTTTATTGAGGTATAGATTATTACTGCAAGCAATAGTACAAAATATTATTAAAATATTTTTTTTAACTTACCTTGAAAATCATCTGAGATCACGACAAGGATCACGATTCACGACATACATCTTCGTCAAAGTCAAAACAAAATACAGCAAAGGCGGCAACCGGCAACATCTACATCTGCGCGCGCAGCTTTTATCTTTTCCGATTCAAGGAACATCTTGCGTGGTTTATCATGTGACATTTCGCAAGTTTGAAGTAAGTTTCAATCGCTCTTGAATTGCCAAGCTTGCGCTGCCGTGTTAAATTCAATAAAAAATCAAACTTGATAGATAGATAGATAAAGTTTTGAACTGGGGAGGAGGGGGGTTGGGGTTCTAGGGATCACGATCGGCGTATATCTGCAAAATTTTTCAGAAATTCCAACATAGGGGAGAATGTAATAGGTAGCATTTCTTACGAAATCTACCTAAAAAAAAAATGATAATTTCGTTTCTCTCAATAAATATATAGGGACAAAATTACATAATGCCAGGCTTTCACTCTTCAACGGAGTGAAGCATTTCACTCTTGTCAAAGGAGTGAGACAGTCACTCTCGGCAACGGAGTGACATATTTCACTCTTTTCTAGGGAGTGGAAAATTCCACTCTTTAAAGAGTGCATTTTTATAAAATTCACTCCAAAGAGAGTGAAAATGCCTCTCACTCTTCCAAAGAGTCAACTTCTCACTCCTCCCAATTTTAGAGTGTATATAAATCTACATGTTTCTTTAATAATTGAAAATGCATATGCATGATTGTATTAAAAAATCCTAACTATATCGAACATATACTAAAAGCGCAATTGAAATTTCATAAGTATATACATAAATATTTTATTAAACCACTTTTTTCACCTAATAGTTTTAACATATAAGTTATTTTTGTTGACAACATGCCCTCCTCTTTTATATCGTAAATTGATAATACAAAAATCTCATATACATACACATGCCCCATTAAGAAATCTTTTACCACTTATTTGATATCTAAATTTTTTAATTATGTAAAAGTGATTTTATTTAAAATGTCTACCTATTTCTCTCAAATATTAAATATAATACCTAATAATTTCATCATACTCATATATATAATTCTATTAAATCAAAATTCATCATCAGCTAAAAGTATTGAATTTGTATAAATATTCTGATTAATACCCCACTCAAATTTAACAAACGCTTGAAAATTTCTCATTACTACATATGATTTTCTTTAAAATCACAATACTTAATATTCAATATCAGTCTTAATTACGGACCCTCAAAATTCAAACAAAAAAATATTAGAAAGAAAAATAAATAAATCCTTAAACTATTTTTTACTACAATAAAATCATTACTATATTTTCTGTTTTGTAGAATTGGTTTATTTCAAACATTCAAATTCAAATTTTAAAAACTCACTTTTAAATTTCCGTAATTTTATAATAAAACTAGTTATGTAAATCTTCCCAGTAAAATGTCTAATCTTATAACGATTAAATTAAACATACACTTTAAAAGTACCCTGTAAAAGTAGTATAGAAAATAAGTTTAATATATTTTCTTTTTATAAAATTATTAATATAATGCCGGATTAATGTGTATTTTAATGAATACAGTATATTGTTGGGGGGAAAAAAATCTTATCTTGAAATTATCTATCGTTTTTTTAATATAGTAATATATATTTATAATTCAGCTAACCTTTTCTTCTAAATCAATTTTCATAATTGCATTTTTTAAAAATAGACTTATGACATCTTAAATCAAGTAAAATAGATATTTTATTATACATAAATATTACAGTCCAAAACTTTTTTTAATACCATTGTACCATGAAGAATATAAAAAATATTTATATAATTAAAAATTTTAAAAACTTAAACAGAAATGAAAACCAGATTGGTGTTCAAATATTTTATTCAAACCAGATTGTAGTTTAGGTGTTTTAGACTTTACATTAGATAAAAACTTTTCTTCCGTTTCACACTCATGATATATACATAGGATGTTGGGTACGCATATGTTGTTTCAGTTCATAATTTCGACCCAACACTTTATGACAAACACTACAACTAGGTCGAAAATTTTGATGTGACCTTACATGTCGCTGGAAGTTACACTTTTGAAATATCTGTCCACAATCATTACACTGAAATGTAGACAATGCTCCACTATCATGAGCTTCCAAATGTCTTTTTAAATTCGATTTTCTCCCAAAGGCTCTTTGACATATATCACATATATACGGCTTTATATTTAAGTGAATCTTATTATGTTGATGCAAATTAAAATATGTTGAAAAAACTTTGCCACAGGTGGGACAAACATGCTTATTTACCACATTCGTAGGGGTCACAGTCTTTAAAGAAACATCCTCTTCAACTTGTTGATTAAAATTGAAAGAACTTTGAGATATAGTATCTTTTTCTGTAAGAACTTCAGAGAATCCATCATGCTGTAACAATCCAACACTATCATGTGTTTTTAAATGTCTTCGTAAGTTTGATCTTCGTCCAAAAGGCTTCTGACAAATATTGCAAGTATATAATTTCTCCCCAGAATGAATTTTCATATGTTGGTTCAGATTAGAAGTGTTCGAAAAATCTTTACCGCAGGTAAAACAGCTAAACATCTTCTTAGCAGATACAGAATCTCCCACAATCCGGGTTTCATCAATAGGCATATCAACATCCATAATAAAAATCAATAAAAAAACTTTAACTCTTAAAAGCAAACAACAATCTTCTGAAACGATTCGCACGGATAAAAAGCGGGAGCAATTTAAAACACGTTTAACCACTAGCGATAGGAATCATCAAATGATGAAAATCCTAATTTTCCCCCGTCTATTTATACCGACCCGAAGGAAAAGTTGAGTTGTAGTATTGCTTGATATGATTGTTATCAAAACGCGTCATACGATTTCGGGGCCTGTAAGTTTCTTTCCCCTCTTTATAATATAGCATAATTAAACAGATAAACCCGAATGTATACAAATTTAAATTTGTAAATTATAATATATCACAAAATATAAAAAATCCTACAGAATAAAAATAGAATTTAGTACTTACTCCAAAAACACGTCCATTTTGAGTGTTAGTCTTCACTTAACTAATCTTTCTTCCTTATCTTTAGTAGGGGGCGCTGCCATCGCCGCGAGAGGCACTGCCCGTCTTCCGGTTTGTGACGTCATTTCCGGTTTGAGATAAGAATAAACCTTAAATACACGCGCTTAGTCATTCTTCCTTCCCTCTTTCGCGCTAGTAGTTGTCAGTTTCTTGTTTAGACGTGTTGGGTGACATCATTACGTGTTTGCTATAAGAACAAAATTATCCCCTTATCAACAGGTAAAAAGCTGCGCTTCAGTGACGTCATAAGTGTTATGACATAGCTGATAACGGTAAGATTAGCTGATAAAAATTTGTACTAATCATCTATTTCTCTTCAAGTCATTGCACGAGACGGGTGAGCTCCAACAGCTGTACATAAGGTAAGAGTAATTTATATATTATAATAGGATTTTAAATTAATTTAGTAGATGTTACAATTTGATATTTAAAAAATTTCATGTTAAACGATATGATTATATGTTGTTCATCATACTAAATCCACAAATTTTAATTCGAAAGAAATATTATTAAAATTATAATCTAAAATAAATTAGCGAAAATGCATAACAAATCTCAACAAAAAGAAGCTAATTATAAAAGGAAATGTACAAAGTTTATAAATTTACACATGTGTTAAACGCGTTTACAAACCTTATCATAGGCAAAAGTCTAATTCCACCAGACTATTTGTTATAAGTTTAACTATAAGTCAACATGTTAGATATTTGTGAAAAGGAATCTTATGATTTTTAATTTTCCAAGTTCAGTTTCAATCATATTGTAAAAGGATAATTCAAACTTTGAGATTATCTATAGTAAAATACTTAAATTAAAATGTATTTTTGATAGTTTAATATTTATAAACTACAACTTTGACTACTTTTTAAAATGTTTGCCTGATAGAAAACTGTGATAACATGTCTATGTTTGAATTTTTCTGATAACATGCCAATGCCTGAATTTTTCTGACAACTTGTCTGTGTTTGAATTTTTCTGATAACATGTCTGTGCTTGAATTTTTTGCTAACATGTCTGTGTTTAAATTTTTCTTATAACATGTCTATGTTTAATTTTTCTCTTCTTTTGAAATGTATAAACTTTTACTATACGTGTCTTTCGATTTCATTGAAGAAAAAAGTGATCGATCAACTTTATCAAACCATTTTAATGTTAATATTTTTAAACGAATACGATAATCAGATAAAAATATATGTAGCTAATTCATATTATTCCACTAAACATTGCAAAACAAAAAAATTTTAAAAAATTTTTATACTTCAGCATTCAAAAATTGCCAATATGCACATCCTAATACTAAAAAACAATCCTTATCTTGGAGTATTTCCTGTAACAAAATCTAAAAATTTCATATCAACAAGACCCAAGTTAAAAACTTTACCTCTGAACCTAATACCAATTTTTAATCTCAGAATGATAAAACTCAGAATTTTTTTAGAAAGTTACTTCTAAAACATCTCATAGATGGCGCTGTTGAAAAAATCAACTCAAAGTTGTTTAAAAAACATTAATAAAATAAATCTAACTTTAAACTATCATCAAACTCCCCAAAAATCACTTCCAATTATAAATATTCTAAAATAATTAAAACTTATAAAATCGCTCATAGGGGGCGCTGCTGCGAAAAAATCATTTCGAAACTTGTTTAAAATACATTAAAAAACTAAATCTAACTTTAATCTATCATCAAACTCCAGAAAAATCGCTTTCAATTAGAAATATTTTAAAATAATTAAAACTTCTAAAACCGTTCATAGGGGGCGCTGCTGCGAAAAAATCATTTCGAAACTTGTTTAAAATACATAAAAGAAAAAATCTCACTTCAAACTATCATCAAACTCCAGAAAAATCACTTACAATTAGAAATATTTGAAAATAATTAAAACTTCTAAAACCGTTCATAGGGGGCGCTGCTGTAAAAAAAATCATTTCGAAACTTAAAAAAATAATTCATTACTTGATTAAAACATTTTCATAAAAAAATTTCATCGAAATATCAATAAACAAACAGTAGTAGGAGAATGAGTGTGTAGCTCAGCAGGCTCACTTCCGGTACCCACCTCCACCACTTAGCGCTTAGCCTGCTGGAGTCTAACTCTTGTTCTTCTACTACTGTTTGTTTATATAATTTTTTTATGAAAATGTTTTAATCAAGTAATGAATTATTTTTTTAAGTTTCGAAATGATTTTTTTTTACAGCAGCGCCCCCTATGAACGGTTTTAGAAGTTTTAATTATTTTCAAATATTTCTAATTGTAAGTGATTTTTCTGGAGTTTGATGATAGTTTGAAGTGAGATTTTTTCTTTTATGTATTTTAAACAAGTTTCGAAATGATTTTTTCGCAGCAGCGCCCCCTATGAACGGTTTTAGAAGTTTTAATTATTTTAAAATATTTCTAATTGAAAGCGATTTTTCTGGAGTTTGATGATAGATTAAAGTTAGATTTAGTTTTTTAATGTATTTTAAACAAGTTTCGAAATGATTTTTTCGCAGCAGCGCCCCCTATGAACGGTTTTAGAAGTTTTAATTATTTTCAAATATTTCTAATTGTAAGTGATTTTTCTGGAGTTTGATGATAGTTTGAAGTGAGATTTTTTCTTTTATGTATTTTAAACAAGTTTCGAAATGATTTTTTCGCAGCAGCGCCCCCTATGAACGGTTTTAGAAGTTTTAATTATTTTAAAATATTTCTAATTGAAAGCGATTTTTCTGGAGTTTGATGATAGATTAAAGTTAGATTTAGTTTTTTAATGTATTTTAAACAAGTTTCGAAATGATTTTTTCGCAGCAGCGCCCCCTATGAGCGATTTTATAAGTTTTAATTATTTTAGAATATTTATAATTGGAAGTGATTTTTGGGGAGTTTGATGATAGTTTAAAGTTAGATTTATTTTATTAATGTTTTTTAAACAACTTTGAGTTGATTTTTTCAACAGCGCCATCTATGAGATGTTTTAGAAGTAACTTTCTAAAAAAATTCTGAGTTTTATCATTCTGAGATTAAAAATTGGTATTAGGTTCAGAGGTAAAGTTTTTAACTTGGGTCTTGTTGATATGAAATTTTTAGATTTTGTTACAGGAAATACTCCAAGATAAGGATTGTTTTTTAGTATTAGGATGTGCATATTGGCAATTTTTGAATGCTGAAGTATAAAAATTTTTTAAAATTTTTTTGTTTTGCAATGTTTAGTGGAATAATATGAATTAGCTACATATATTTTTATCTGATTATCGTATTCGTTTAAAAATATTAACATTAAAATGGTTTGATAAAGTTGATCGATCACTTTTTTCTCCAATGAAATCGAAAGACACGTATAGTAAAAGTTTATACATTTCAAAAGAAGAGAAAAATTAAACATAGACATGTTATAAGAAAAATTTAAACACAGACATGTTAGCAAAAAATTCAAGCACAGACATGTTATCAGAAAAATTCAAACACAGACAAGTTGTCAGAAAAATTCAGGCATTGGCATGTTATCAGAAAAATTCAAACATAGACATGTTATCACAGTTTTCTATCAGGCAAACATTTTAAAAAGTAGTCAAAGTTGTAGTTTATAAATATTAAACTATCAAAAATACATTTTAATTTAAGTATTTTACTATAGATAATCTCAAAGTTTGAATTATCCTTTTACAATATGATTGAAACTGAACTTGGAAAATTAAAAATCATAAGATTCCTTTTCACAAATATCTAACATGTTGACTTATAGTTAAACTTATAACAAATAGTCTGGTGGAATTAGACTTTTGCCTATGATAAGGTTTGTAAACGCGTTTAACACATGTGTAAATTTATAAACTTTGTACATTTCCTTTTATAATTAGCTTCTTTTTGTTGAGATTTGTTATGCATTTTCGCTAATTTATTTTAGATTATAATTTTAATAATATTTCTTTCGAATTAAAATTTGTGGATTTAGTATGATGAACAACATATAATCATATCGTTTAACATGAAATTTTTTAAATATCAAATTGTAACATCTACTAAATTAATTTAAAATCCTATTATAATATATAAATTACTCTTACCTTATGTACAGCTGTTGGAGCTCACCCGTCTCGTGCAATGACTTGAAGAGAAATAGATGATTAGTACAAATTTTTATCAGCTAATCTTACCGTTATCAGCTATGTCATAACACTTATGACGTCACTGAAGCGCAGCTTTTTACCTGTTGATAAGGGGATAATTTTGTTCTTATAGCAAACACGTAATGATGTCACCCAACACGTCTAAACAAGAAACTGACAACTACTAGCGCGAAAGAGGGAAGGAAGAATGACTAAGCGCGTGTATTTAAGGTTTATTCTTATCTCAAACCGGAAATGACGTCACAAACCGGAAGACGGGCAGTGCCTCTCGCGGCGATGGCAGCGCCCCCTACTAAAGATAAGGAAGAAAGATTAGTTAAGTGAAGACTAACACTCAAAGTGGACGTGTTTTTGGAGTAAGTACTAAATTCTATTTTTATTCTGTAGGATTTTTTATATTTTGTGATATATTATAATTTACGAATTTAAATTTGTATACATTCGGGTTTATCTGTTTAATTATGCTATATTATAAAGAGGGGAAAGAAACTTACAGGCCCCGAAATCGTATGACGCGTTTTGATAACAATCATATCAAGCAATACTACAACTCAACTTTTCCTTCGGGTCGGTATAAATAGACGGGGGAAAATTAGGATTTTCATCATTTGATGATTCCTATCGCTAGTGGTTAAACGTGTTTTAAATTGCTCCCGCTTTTTATCCGTGCGAATCGTTTCAGAAGATTGTTGTTTGCTTTTAAGAGTTAAAGTTTTTTTATTGATTTTTATTATGGATGTTGATATGCCTATTGATGAAACCCGGATTGTGGGAGATTCTGTATCTGCTAAGAAGATGTTTAGCTGTTTTACCTGCGGTAAAGATTTTTCGAACACTTCTAATCTGAACCAACATATGAAAATTCATTCTGGGGAGAAATTATATACTTGCAATATTTGTCAGAAGCCTTTTGGACGAAGATCAAACTTACGAAGACATTTAAAAACACATGATAGTGTTGGATTGTTACAGCATGATGGATTCTCTGAAGTTCTTACAGAAAAAGATACTATATCTCAAAGTTCTTTCAATTTTAATCAACAAGTTGAAGAGGATGTTTCTTTAAAGACTGTGACCCCTACGAATGTGGTAAATAAGCATGTTTGTCCCACCTGTGGCAAAGTTTTTTCAACATATTTTAATTTGCATCAACATAATAAGATTCACTTAAATATAAAGCCGTATATATGTGATATATGTCAAAGAGCCTTTGGGAGAAAATCGAATTTAAAAAGACATTTGGAAGCTCATGATAGTGGAGCATTGTCTACATTTCAGTGTAATGATTGTGGACAGATATTTCAAAAGTGTAACTTCCAGCGACATGTAAGGTCACATCAAAATTTTCGACCTAGTTGTAGTGTTTGTCATAAAGTGTTGGGTCGAAATTATGAACTGAAACAACATATGCGTACCCAACATCCTATGTATATATCATGAGTGTGAAACGGAAGAAAAGTTTTTATCTAATGTAAAGTCTAAAACACCTAAACTACAATCTGGTTTGAATAAAATATTTGAACACCAATCTGGTTTTCATTTCTGTTTAAGTTTTTAAAATTTTTAATTATATAAATATTTTTTATATTCTTCATGGTACAATGGTATTAAAAAAAGTTTTGGACTGTAATATTTATGTATAATAAAATATCTATTTTACTTGATTTAAGATGTCATAAGTCTATTTTTAAAAAATGCAATTATGAAAATTGATTTAGAAGAAAAGGTTAGCTGAATTATAAATATATATTACTATATTAAAAAAACGATAGATAATTTCAAGATAAGATTTTTTTCCCCCCAACAATATACTGTATTCATTAAAATACACATTAATCCGGCATTATATTAATAATTTTATAAAAAGAAAATATATTAAACTTATTTTCTATACTACTTTTACAGGGTACTTTTAAAGTGTATGTTTAATTTAATCGTTATAAGATTAGACATTTTACTGGGAAGATTTACATAACTAGTTTTATTATAAAATTACGGAAATTTAAAAGTGAGTTTTTAAAATTTGAATTTGAATGTTTGAAATAAACCAATTCTACAAAACAGAAAATATAGTAATGATTTTATTGTAGTAAAAAATAGTTTAAGGATTTATTTATTTTTCTTTCTAATATTTTTTTGTTTGAATTTTGAGGGTCCGTAATTAAGACTGATATTGAATATTAAGTATTGTGATTTTAAAGAAAATCATATGTAGTAATGAGAAATTTTCAAGCGTTTGTTAAATTTGAGTGGGGTATTAATCAGAATATTTATACAAATTCAATACTTTTAGCTGATGATGAATTTTGATTTAATAGAATTATATATATGAGTATGATGAAATTATTAGGTATTATATTTAATATTTGAGAGAAATAGGTAGACATTTTAAATAAAATCACTTTTACATAATTAAAAAATTTAGATATCAAATAAGTGGTAAAAGATTTCTTAATGGGGCATGTGTATGTATATGAGATTTTTGTATTATCAATTTACGATATAAAAGAGGAGGGCATGTTGTCAACAAAAATAACTTATATGTTAAAACTATTAGGTGAAAAAAGTGGTTTAATAAAATATTTATGTATATACTTATGAAATTTCAATTGCGCTTTTAGTATATGTTCGATATAGTTAGGATTTTTTAATACAATCATGCATATGCATTTTCAATTATTAAAGAAACATGTAGATTTATATAGTTACCACAAACTTAGAGACGAAACTGACACTAACTTCTTATATTGTAATTAAAAATGTATTCTTTGCTATTGATACAAGCATAAAATAAATTATCAAAAGAGGTCTGAGCATAGATTGTCAACAGAAAATCAGATATGGATTTTTTTTTTTTTCTTTTTTTTTAGATTGCCTACAGCAACTAAAACAAGTATGTAGTAGCAAACACGAATCGTCTTAGATATTCGTAACTTATAAATATTACCTTAAAAGAAAATTATACGAAGTCTTTTTGATGATAAAATATATACTTTATAGATGAAATATCTATTAGTTTACTCTATGATCAGTGAGAAATTAATCAAGGCTTAAAAGCTGAGAATTTACATATTTTCTTTTAATTACGCAAAATTGATCTGTAGATATATGTAAATATATCCTTTCTAAAAATTGTTTTGTTTCAATAAAAATCGCAAATTTTATGTATGTGTACTTATTTTAAACTATTCTATGTCAAAGAATCTACATAAAGAAGAATCATGAATATTTTTGTGGTGTTTTAGATGTACTTGTTAGCATGCGTTAGATATGGTTGCGACTTTTTAGTGCAATCATACATATATATTTTAAACTACTAAAGAAATATATTAGTTTAATATAATTTTTGTATGTACAGTTTAGGCGATTTCATCGATGTACAAGGTATGTCTACACAAATTGTTTGATAGGAAACAGATATAAAGATAGGTTTGATAGGGAAACAGATATGAAGGTTTAAAGAATACCTGCGACAACTAAAAAGAAGCATGGACATGCAGACATGGATCGATGAGGAATCTTACAACTTATATACATTAGCTCAGAATAAAATTAGCTTAAGTCCTTTTGATGATAAGCGTTACTTGCTAGACGATGGAATAACTAGCTCAGCAGATGGATATTATGAAATTGATCAAGATTGTGATTATCAAGAAAAATGTCGAATAGTGATGTAAATACTCTACGGTAAATAAAACTTTTCTGTATTTTTTTTATGTTAATTTTAAATATGTGTACTTTTTAAAACTTCTACACAAGCATTTCTCGTAGAATGCTACGTATGTGAACTTTATTGAAATGTATTCTACCCATACGTACAATCACCCACATATGCAAACATATGTATTTTTTTTTACCATATACAGTTTTAAACTTTTTTTTTTACTGCTTTGTAATTTTCTAAAGGGTTTTTTTTTATTATTATTATTATACATTATATTTTTACATGTTTTTAATATTTTTTCCAATTTTTTTCTAGTTTATGAATGATATAAATATATAGTTTTACCTCTGCACATACACGCACATAGTCTTATGACGTTTACACTTTTCAAAACGGTTTACCATGTTATAAAAACCGGTTACCTAGCTGAAAAATATTACAAAATGCTTTTTGAATCAATCTAAAGCGTTAACCGTGTGTCAAATGGTTAGTACAATATTTTTATAAGTTATGAAATACGTTAAAGTAATAATAGTGAAAGATTTATAACATTTTTGTTAACTTGTGAATTTCTTAAAACTTTTGTTACTTCTTTTTTTTCTTAGCTTTTTCTTAAGATGTTTTATTTTTTTTTTAACTTTACTTTTTTTATTTTTTAAACTTTGATATATATTTTTTAAAGTTAAGTTTAAATTAATTTTTTTTTTTTTAAATCTTTTTCTAAAAATTTTATTTTATTTATTTTTTTCTTCTTATTTTTTTTAATTTACCTTTTTATTTTTAATTTATTTTTTTTTAAATTGAGTTTCAATTTTTAAATCTTTTTTTTAACATAAAATTAAGCTATATATATTTTAAATTATCATAAACTTTTTGCATAAACATACGCAACTACATATAAACATAGTTTTAAACAGACAGACAGTCATACATACACACACATAGAACTATTTATAATAAATATATAATATACTTGCTTTTTAAAACATATTCTTATACACAAACCTTTCTACAAAATATCAGATATATAACTAGATGGACCAGAAATTATTGTTGTAAAGAGAAGAATGATTCTGAACATTGTATTATCGGTTGTGAAGGTACCTCCTCCCCCTTATTCCCATTCCTCCTTGAGGAATCCTCGTTCCTCAGTCTGGAATCCCCATTCCTCAAATGAGCGCTCCTGTGGCCGGTGAACCCCCACTATCTTACTACTATTGGATGAAAAATGAGCAGGTTTACTAAAAAAAGTTTCACTGCGCATGCGCGAATGCAACCAAAATATAATATGCATAATGTATTAGCTAAGTATATAGAGCAACTTTTGTGAAAGTCTTAAAATCATAGCTTGAAAATTCTGAAAATTATCGTCGATAGAATAAGCTCGAAATCCGTTGTTCCCAAAAGGAAGCAAAAAGATGAGGGGTTGTATCCAAATATAATAGTAGCTAGCCTCATTCTAGCCTCATAAAAATGAACACAGTATATTACAATAAGCCACCTATTAATAATCTCGAGTTTGAACGCTTTTGCTACATTAGTTTTTACAGGGTAATCCAAAAGATATTCGTTCTTTTTCAATTTGTTGACAGTCCCCTATGGGGTTTCGTGAAAAAATCTTCGCGGAAATATATAACCTATACTATACTGTTTACACACCTGCAGTTTCAGGTTAATTCCTCATGAATTTTTCTAGATAGTTAACAAAACGTCTAAAATAGCAAGTGACCGGTCACCTTTGGCAATATAGTGTATATGACATCTTGATAATGCTCATACCAAATATATCAAAAATTATAGGTCAGTTCAATCTATTTAATCGATAATTACATGCACAATCTTTTTAATTTAAATAAAAATTGGTAATTCATAATTCCGCGTACTAACAGGCAACAAAAATAAATCTAATACAAAAAACACTGCAAAAACAGAACTTGTCTAAAATGGAATATTTCCTAGGTCTTTTATGCTTCCGTCTTAGCAGGTTTAACTGTATTTCAAAATGCATTATTACATTACTAAATTCGTACTTACATTGACTGTTTATATTAACATTCAAATTTTTAAAAAATATCATCATTACATTTTAATAATCAAAATGCAGTGTTTTGGTTGAAAAACAACCACAATACTTAGGACATATTGACCTACTGATTCATACATAGTAGCTTTATTGCAGTAATTCCCTAAGTATCGTTAATGAGAAGGGTAAGTTTATCTATCAAGCACAGATTCCTCATGTGTGGTTCAATATTAGTTAGCTGTAGTCGTAAGCCAGATTCAATGTTTAGTTCTTTCCTGTATTTATTTTTCATGTGAAGAATATAAGAAAAAGTACATTCACATAGGTATGTTGTTCTAAAATCTAGTAACAAAAAAAAAAAAAAAAAAAAAAAAAGAGAAAATAGCGTTCGAAAATATCCTGGGTGATAAACTTAAGCCGTTTTTGATTTCATAATAATATGCTCGTGTTTCATTTCACGTACCAGTATCAGACTTTTGCGTACCAGTAGCCAGAGCTTCGCGTACCATAGTTTGAGAACCCCTGTTCTAGATGTATGTTATGCATGCGCATTTATGTCTTTTTTGCACTGAAAAAAATTGATCTTAAAAATTACCTTTTCGTTTTATTCACGGAGGTATCTTCCTCCGTGGTTTTAATATACAGGATGTTTTATATTGCCACTGAGCAAAATTGTTGCATCCATGGTCTATATTTTAAAGAATCTCAAAGGAATGAATCGCATATTGTTTACCATAGCTGATTGCTGGGTGATACGATTTTCAACGCAATATATGTCGAAAAACATGCATATTTCAACGTAGTTCATCACTCAAGTTTTTTTTTGTTGTTGTTGTTGTTTTTCACAATCTTTCTAAAATGGTTAATCTTATGCAGCTTTATTGAAAAAAATTAAATCTCTGAAAATTAAAATAATATGGATTATTTTAACGAAAGATTATCGGATGCGGATGACTTCACTCCGGTATTGTTATACACTTAGCGCTATTATATAGATAATGTGCATGTTTGTAAACAAACCGGTACTCACTAGTCAACTTCTCTTGTCGTAGGCAAAACATTTCCCGCTCAATGCGCTGTTTCCTATGAGAAAGCGAAATTTTTGCATTTAATTATGGATCATATCGATTCTTAAACAAATTTTGTTTTACCAGATTATGCACCGAAATAGATTCTGTTGCTAATCAAGATTATTTAACAAGAAAATTTTACCAGCCAGCCAGGGTCCACTACGAGAGGGAATTGTGACTACCTTTGTAGGTTTTCACATCCCTCGAGTTCTGGTAAACGCAAGTACGGGTCGGAAAAACCCGACTTAAGGCCTAGGGACTGGTTCCTTTCTGGGTGTCCAGCTCCAAAGCTGTTAGGGGACGCCGGCCCGTCCTCAAGTGTCTCGTGGTGTCTCCCCTACTGGATTTCACCGCGTACTTACGTCGTCGACACGTTTGTTTAAGGTTGGAGGGTCCGCAAGTGGCGGTCCTCTGGCCACCAGCGCATACGGAGAGACAAATCCGGTCGTTCGCAATATAAGTCCCTCGGGACTTGGGTTCGGTGCTCGCCAACGCGCCATGCGCTCCTCAGGCGCCTGACGGCGCAGCTTACTTTTGCCAATCAGCCAGTTGAAAATTGTTATGACAAGATGTATGCAACTGGAAAAATAGTTAACTACTGCTACTACAATGCATTTTCATCTTTTTTTTTTTTCGTATAAAATTAAGAATATGAAAGTTTATTATAGGATAAAACACCATGTTTACATCCTGGTAAATTGGAAAGTTGCAAAAATATAGCTAACTACTATCGTCTGCAATTTTTCAAAGATTGTCTAAAAATCCACTCACCAGTGGCAATTAAAATAATGTATTTCCCTACTCCTGAGTATAGATTAATGGTTTTACATAAAAACAATTAAAAATGTATTTATATCATTTTAACATGTTGTTTCATGACAAGGAAATCTCTGAAAATGAAGCTTGTATTTTGTCAGAATTCTGTATTGTTAGCTGAAATTATTTTTATACTAAATAAGCACTCCTTAGGTTTTTAAAATATTTTTACTATTCTAATAATATGTATAAAAACAAGACAAAACAAAAAATAGACTTATTATATGTAACATTTGATGAAGTACTAGGGCGATATTTTTTTAGGAAACATTTTACTCTTTTTTTTTTTTTTTTGGGGGGGGGGGGGGAAAGAAAATTCTATAATTTAATCTAAAAAAAATAAAAAATAATAAATTTTTTTATAAAAAACCTCACCATGAGAAAAGCATTTAATCAGGGGTCAGTGCAGATTGTTTTTTGAGGGGGCGGGGGCAGGGGGCATTTTGTGAAAAATAAAATTTATTTTTGTGAAATTTGTTATATTTTTGTGAAAAATAACATTTTGTAACAAAAGATAAAATCCAGTTACACAAAATCGAGCCAAACATTTATTAATAACTAGTTGACATACCCGGCGTTGCCCAGGCCCGTGATAATAAATTTAAAAAAAAAAACTCAAGTTTTCGATATTAAGTTGAATGACCCAAACCCTGTTGAAACCGAGCCCATAGAACCCAAGAAAAGAATGAGTCCCCAGGCGGTGGAATATGCCCCCTTGTAAATTTAACGAATTTCCTTTAACATTAACGCGATATTTAATGTACAGATGAAATCCCCCCCCCCCGCCTCTCTTTAAACTTAACGTGATTTAGGTAGATTTCGTAAGAAATACTACCTATTGCATTCTAACCTAAGTTGGAATTTTTGAAAATTTTTTGCAGATTTACGCCGATCATGACTCCCAGAACACAAAACCACCCCCAGTTCAAAACTTTATATATCTGTATCTATCTATCTATCTATGCCACTTTTTTATAGACACGATAATGCCCATAATTCTGCACAAATATCTTCCAGACTGATACATAAAATCAAGGGTCATAAAATCTCGGTCAAGTTCGTTAAAATCGGGCAAAATCGAACCAAGGGGGAGGAAAACAGAAAAAAAACCATAATTTCTTAATTATATGATACGTATAGAATCCGTTTAAAGTTATTATTACGTCTAGGAAAAGGGCCGAAAATTTTTTTATGACAGATTTTTGATATCATTAAGAATGGCCCCAAAAGGGGAAAAAAGGGGGGGTTTCAAAAGAAAAAAATTCACAACTTCGTCAATTCACAAGATATCAAATCCGCTTAAATTTATTATAAATCCTTTTAATATTATCTAAAACTTTTATATTGACAAGTTTTTTTATAGGACCTATCCTTATAGCAAAAAAAAAATAAAAATAAAAAAATCCCTGCCGGCTCCGCCTGCAAACAAGTTAGGTGTCGAAGTGGGTGATTCTAACTGTCGCATCATGGCAAAAAGGTCATTTCTTCCACAATTCCCAACAAACAGGTGCCCCGCGGTCTGCGTCTCTGAAATCTACCTGTGCCTGTAGGCCGTCAGGGATTTTTTTTAATTTACGGCTGTAGTGAGTAAACGTAAGTTGATGCCGAAAAAGAAGATTAATATTTTTAAAAAAAAGTGGTAGTTGGGGGGGGGGGGTCTAAGGAAATGTTTAGTAGTTTATAAAGTAGCTGGAGTACTCCAGAATTATGTTAATGGAAATTGCAAGAGAATCTGATCATTTTTAAAGAAGCTGCACAAAGGGCCCCAAAAAGAGGATTAATATTCAAAATTGGTAGAAACTGAAGTCCGAGAATTTTTTTGTTTTGCAGATAGTAGCTGGAAGTTCTAAGAAGTTGTTAGAAAAAAAAAAGGCTAGTGAATCGGACGATTTTTAAAGGAGCTATAATAGGGGGCCCAAAAGAGGCCAACTGTTAGTTTTGAGCAGGACCCTAAGAGGAAAACATTTTAAAAGGTCCTAGTACTTAGCGCTTTAGATCTTTAATCAGTCGAAATTGAGCATAGGGATAAATTAATCATTAGAATAAAATTTTAAAGAAATGCTTAAAAAAGGGCCCTAGGGCCCAATAAAAATGATTGTGGTGGCCCGGGGAGAGAAGTTCAAGACTCAACTTTAAAGTTATGCATTGAGATGGTGACACAATTAGGAGGGGTGGTGGAAAATGCATGACGAATAAAACGTTTAAGGCCCCGGACAGGGCCGCAGGGAGCCAGGATCCTAAGTGGGATGTAGAAATGGGGAAATAACTAAATAGAGAAAAGGCCCCCTAAACGAAGAAGATCGGGTTAAAAGGGGGGAAGTTATTAACAATTCAGGGAACAAAAACTTCAAGGTGCCCAGTACCGGGGGCCAGGGTCTTAACTGAAATGTAGTAATGGAGGAATAACTAAATAGAGAAATGATCCCAAAAAACGAAGATAATCCGATAAAAAGGGGGCAATTTATTAAAAATTTAGGGCACAAAACGAAAAGAAGCCCAGGAGGTCTTGTCCGAGAAATTTTTCTGTCATTCATGTAGTAGCTAGAAATCCTAAGAAATTGTTAGAAAAAAAAAGGCTAGTGAATCGAACGATTTCTACCGGAGCTCGTAGCGTTGGGAAATTGGCCGCGTTGAGCGGCCAATTTCCGTCCGCATCCTCACCTACGTCCCGCTCACTCGAGTCTGTTGCGCGAAGCGCTGCCGCTGCAAGCGGCCAAGTGCCCCGCCAAACGTCCTTACGAGCGAATCCTTTGCCTTAGACTCTGAATAGAAAAGAAAAAAACTGAAAGAATAGCCACCGGACAAATTTAAAAGGAAAAATACATAAATTAAAGACACCGAAGAGCGGGGAGGGTGGACTCGGGACGTTTAAGCTACCGAAAGATCCTACCTACGACCCGAATTGTAGGGGGGGGGGGCAAAAGGGGCTGCTGATAGTTTTCAGCAGGGCCCTAAGATAAACGGTCCTAAATGGAATGTAGAAAGGGGGAATAACTAAATGGAGAAAAGTCCCCCAAAATGAAGATCGGATTGAAAGGGGGCAAGGTATCAACAATTTTGGGAACAAAACTTCAAGGGGCCCAGGAGACGCGGATCTTCTCCGAATATTTTTTTTTTTTTTTTTTTGCCGTTCATGTAGTAGCTGGAAGTTTTAAGTTGTTAGAAAAAAAGCTAGTGAATCGGACGATTTTAGGGGAACTATAGTAGGGGGCCCAAAAAGGGACAACTGATACTTTTGAGCAGGGCCCTAAGATGAAGGGTCTTAATTGGAAAGTAGAGATGGTGGGAATAACTAAATGGAGAAAAGGCCCCAAAAACTAAGAAAAGCGGATTAAAAGGCGGAAAATTATTAGCAGTTTAGTTAACAAAAACCTCAACGGGCCCCGTACCAGGTCCCAGAGAGGCAGGGTCCTAACTGGAACTTAGAAATAGGGGTAAAGCTAAATGGAGAAAGGGTCCCAAAAACAAAAAAATTGGGCAAGTTATTAACAATTTAGGTCAAAAATCTTAAAGGGGCCCTAGGGGACCCGTGTCTCAAAAAATTAAAAATCCGAGCCTCATGTGCACCAGGACCTTCCTTGGACTATCCGCTGCAATTAGGAAAAGCAAAATTATATGAATAATTAGTTAAAAAATATATGAGTAATAAGCACACAACACAGCTAACTATACAGTAGGCAATGCTAAAGCATGCGTATTATGTTTTGCCTACGCTTCGTTTAGTTGTAAGTAAGACTACTATAAGGGAGTCTTACTTATTAATGGAGTCTAAGTAGTATTGGAGTTCTAGTTGCAAGATTTTTACGGCTTCGTGACATCACATGCATATAATCTATATATAATGAGTTTTTGGTGACTGAAAGAGCTTAAAAAATACTCAATGAATGGGTGATTGCGCCTAATGATTTACCCTGATTTCAGGACTTTTTGGCCTGATGTACTTCCCTATTTCAAGATTTTTAAAATTATTTTTCAATCATTTTTAAAAGAGAAGTATTATGTGATAAAAATTTAGAAAGTATCTTCAATAATTTAATAGTGTTTTTAATATTTGCAAGACCTTTTAGTGTATTTTTTTAAATAAAATCAAAATTTATAATTAACATTTTAATCATATATTTAATATAATTTCGGGAATTTAAGTACAATTGCAAGCACCCCTGTCAATGAATGTATTTTCATATAAGATAAGATATTCAGTTGGTTTTAGCCGAAACTATGAATTTTTGTTATTTGTTTACTTTGCCGTCGACCATTTCAGTCAACAAAATCTGCCACCAAACAATGTTGTTTGACGCCAAAATTGGATAAGCGTGTCGTTGCATTCAGCTGACGTCAAATATAACATAAAAAAAACACACACACAAGTAACAAATATAAAAAATACATAAATATCGGATAAAATTTTGAAATTATCCTTCAAACGAATTTATCAGAATTTGCACCAATCATTTTGGTGGCCCAAAACCTCTGTCATTCAAAATAGTCATTTTTTATTAAGTCAACGCTACATATACTAGCTTAAATCTAGGTAGTTTAGGTCTAAGTAGTGGTGTCGTGTATTTTTTATATTTCGCCCGTTCACTGAACCTCCCAGTCTTTTGTTTTGCATGTGGGCATTAGTATGTTTTTTACTTTGCATCGCATCTAGCCAGTCTAATAGATCTAATCCCCTTCATATGGTTCCAAAAGCTAACTGTGAATTTCGCTCGACGGGCGATTATCGTGCTCTAAATAAACAAACGCAGATGGATAGATACCCTTTACTGCATTTACACGATTTTGCACAGAATTTGCATAAGAAGTATTTTTCAAAGATTGATCTGACAAGAACATATCGCGACATTCCGGTGCATCCCGATGGCGTACCAAAGACAGCAATTATCAGACCTTTTGGTCTTTTTTAATTTTTATTTGTGCCTTTTAGTTTGGCTTATGTATGGTAAAATAGGAGTCAAAAATATTGTAATAAGGTTTTCGTAGTGTAATATAGAAATATCCTGGTCCGTGAATTATTTATAAGAACATAGTAATTCAAAACTTCTAACAAGCATGGTTAGATTTTTTGTTATTATGTTGAGTTGTTGCACTATTGTTAAAAAAATTACACAGCACCGGCGAGGGCCACAGGTGAACAGGCAAAAGTTTTAGCTCTGAATGAGACCCAAACACATGAAAATATGCCAAGCATGTAAGTTTGGCGAAATAGAATTTGGACGGAGCAAGTATTGATCACGTTAGGTATAACGACAGTTAGATATAATTAATAGATATCCTTTTTGTGCGCCTGGCTTAAAGAGAAAGAATGTAGAACCGTTAAACCTCTACACTCGCTAAGAGCTATTGCTGTGCCTGTGAGAACATGAAACATAACCCAAAAACTCTTTGTGAGCTGAAACACATTTCCGAGTCTGTCAAAATATAGTCGGTCAAGATATAACTGCCGATAACTGCCATATGTGATTTATTTTTGCAGATACTTTTAGTAACATAGAAAGAGGAAAAGGATTTATTTTATATATTTATTTACCGCACTTTCATGACTCCGGAATAATTTCAATTGAGAATGCAAAAATTAAATGCCTGAGATAATGAACATGGAATGATATAAGGCTTGCGGTAAAGAATTAATTTTAACTTAAAGAAAAGGGCAAAATTTTTAACTTTAAAAAATCTAAAGGAATTTAACATAAATATGGTTTTTAAAGCGCATTTATGAATATTGCCTTCGTATTATTGTTGATGAATGTGCCCTGGCTATTCAGGAATTGTCTTTCCTGGGCTACCTCGTCAGCGATTATATCCAGCCTATGCCAAAGAGAATGACACCTTTTTTGAATTATGACAAACCAAAGACAATTAAGGATCTCAGGAGATATTTAGGGTTACTTAATTATTATAGCTAAAATATCCCCCAACCCCAGCGGCTCATGTTCAGTCATTTTAAAGCGATTATTTGAAAGGTTCTCGGAAGTCTGACAAGAACGAAATTGCTTGGACTGAGGAGATCAGCAAAGCGTTTGAGGATTCTGTGCTTCAGCTGGCAAATGAAACTTCTTATCCACCCTTCACATTCACCTAACGCGCAACTCGCTTTATATGTAGATGCCGTTGATTTCGCTCTGGGTACGGCATTGCATCAATGAAGTGTGTCGGGTCTTCAATCATTAGGCTTTTTTTACACTCAAATTGTCAAATACGAAAAGAAGTTCCGCTTACAATAGAGAGTTGTTGGCTGCCTATTCCGCTATTAGAAATTTTCGTTTCATGTTCGAGGGTCGTACTTTCTTTCACATTATAAACGGATCACGAGCCACTTACATACGCATTCGCGCAAAAAGTGACAAATGTTCTCCTTGGCAATTATATTTTATCAACCAGTTTACAACTGACATTCGACACCTTAAGGGAGTCGAGAACATAAGTTTAGTAAATTTGTTATGCCCGAGCGATAGCTCAGTGGAACGTTATTGTGTTGCTTCTACCAGCAAAATTTGACCTTTCGTCTCATTAACTCAGCGGAAAATTGTATTTGAAGCCCTACATAACATGTCTCATCCCGGTTGCAAATTTACCGTTAAACTTATCACTGACCATTTTCTTTGGTCTAGTCTGCATCATCCTAGTTTGCCTAGTTTTGGCATCATCTGCTTTTATAAGCAGATGATGATAAGCGGACCAAGTGTATCTCCATGTCAGCATGTTAAAATATTGACACATACTAAAATTTCAATAAATAACAACCCTGTTGAAAATGATCGTTTTTAGGGTTCTGTTCTTAAAAAATAAAAACGTGACCGTTATAAGATCACTCTTGTGTCTCTCTCTCCGTCTGTCCTTCCGTCCTCCGTCTGTCCTTCCGTCCCTCCGTCCGACGTTTTCCTCGAAAACTATGGAATGTCGAAATTTTAAACTTGGCAGCGTTATAAAGGCTACTGACCCACATATTTATAGATTATAAGCCATTCACAAATATTTTCAGGAAAAATTTAGGGGGCTAATTAAGTTACTTGAAAAAAATCTTTTATGTATCGCGTAGGATATCGTTCAAAAGATCGCGTAACACAGAAGTCAAAAATATATTGTTTTTAATTTTAGGTATTGTATTTTCAAAGATATCGTTGAAAATGTACTGCAAAAATATGTTCCCTATTTCCGAATCTACTGAAGCTAAAATTATGAAAAAATAAGGGTTGGCACAATGCCAACTTTAAACTTTGTACAAGGTAATTGTTTTAGCTAAGGTGAATCATAGTGATAGTCAACTTTTTCATTCCAATTGAATGCGATTTTTGAAAAATAATTCCAAGTTTTTTACAATCTTATTCTTTTAGCAACGATTTTTTTTTGTAATATTGCAGTTAGTAATTAATAAATTTATTGAATGGAACCCTTCGTGCGCGAGTAAAACTCCTAATTGACCTATTATTCCATATTCATTTAGATCTAATCGGACCCTCCCAATTTCTTAAAATTATACATATTCCTTTATAATTATTGATAGGTTTACTCGTTAAGTGGAAGTCAAGTCTCTTAAAAAAAATCAAAGCTGAGACGGTAGCTCGTGCATTTTATAAAGTCCGGATCTCACGTTTTGGTGCACCCAAGATCACAACTGATCAGGACAGCCGATTTGAATCTCGACTTTTCCGATCTTTGGCTACTTAATAGTTTTCAAGCATATCCACGTGTGTGCTTTTCACCCCCAAGCTAACGGTTTGATAGAAAATTTGCGTCGCACTTTAAATCCGAGCTACGATAAACGGCTGTTGAAACATTGACAACCAATGATTCTAAAATTGCCCTAGGTTAGTTTATTCAAAAAATCTTATTTTGTGTGGTTTTGATACTTTTTAAATGATTTAATTAGTTATACTTTCAGATTTATTATTAATTCTAGTTTATTAATTTTGAATTTACTGTAATTTACAGCCGTGGATCCCTTTCGGAACATGTATCTTTCTGAAACTGTTCTGAAGCGACTCATGACTCAGAATATATTTTTCAAGTCAAAGCAGTGCAAAGATGGATATAATGCTCCAAGCCAAACTTTGTACCAAGCTGGCAAACCTGCAGATTACTTCATACTGCTTTTAGAAGGTCGTGTCCGTGTTACAGTTTGTAAAGAAAATCTTGTATTTGAAACTGGTCCTTTCAGTTACTTTGGTATACCAGCACTTACTATTAATGTTAGCTCAGGTTAGTGCCAATTATTTTATTATTATTGCATTAATTTCTTTTATCAAACTTTTAAATTTTGTTTAAAATATCAGTGTCTATAATGCAGTGCTGTAGTAGAAGTAGTAAAAAAAAAGGGTATAAGCTATAGGGAGTTGTGCAGCAAGAGTATTCACATGCAGAGGCAGCGGTTGTCTTCCTACTTTCCCTGGGAATATAGAAATTAGCGGTCATTAGTACTATTTTGACCATATAATTTTAATTTTGATGACCTAGATTTTAGACTGTTTTTTTTATATATAAGTTTGGAAATTTTTAAGAGTATCTGATAAAATAGGAACCATTAAAGACAGCTTATAACCATGGCCCATTTTTTAAGATAAAGGGGATCGGTTTTCTTCAAAAATCTTTTCAACAGAGGAAGATTTTATAGCAAATTAATGGGAAGATCTCCCCCCCCCCCCTTCTTCCAGTGCTAAGTTCTAAATGAGGGAAATATCTGTTGATAGCCATTGTTCAAAACTAACATTTCATTCATCATATGAATCTATATGTGTGAAAATTTTAGAAGTGAAAACTCACCATAGTACATGTTTTCCTAGAAAACCTTAATATCATCCTTGCAGTCATTACTTAGCAAATTTTATGCAGTTTTGCATGAGTTACAGAGAGTATGTGGAGTTTTAGAAGGAAAAAAAGGAAGTATATGCCATATACCATCACATACCTTCCACTACAGCCCTGGTCTAATGGTCCTCTCTAACTGACTTTCTTATTACTTTTAAAACATGAATATAATGGTATGTAAAATTTCCCATCATTAATGTTTATGTATTAATGATTGATGTTTTCCTGCCACAAGGAAGAAAAATATTGTAGGAAATTCATTTTATAGGTAGGAGATAGAAATCACTTTTATAAAACAAATATTTTAATCCAATCTTTTTTGTGGACGCTTAAAGAGGCGCATGCAGTAAAAACAACATTACTCTATTATTATGTGTGTTGCTTCCTTGTTGCGCTCTTATGCACTTGCAGAAAGTCCAGGTAAATTATTCAGTCTGAAATAATCATCATGTTTTATAAATTTTGTATTTTTAAATAAAGAATTTTACACTAAGTCTACCAGTTTGACAGTATATCTTCTATGAACCAGAATTTTTATACGTATATCCACATCTAAATATTCTTCTATTAATTGTACAGAAAATTTGCTGATGATGTCGAAGAAGGAAGGGATAACTATCTATTGTAAATAGAAAAAAATTATAGTAGGAACTGTCTGCTAAAGATCTTTGTGACCGATGCCTTAACCCCTTGAAAAGCACCGGTATATTATATATACCACTTAATTTTAATCCCAAAATGCCACAATGACACCATAATTTTATAATCAAATTTTGAATTTATAAGGTACCTGAGGAAAAGCTTTTACTTATTTTAAAATAAATTCGTTCGTGAATCCTGGTGTCAGTCAATCATTTCCATATTTTCGATACAAGACTACTTTGCCCCTGAAGGGGTTAACTTACATTTCAAGGTTCAAGAAGATACTATTGCTGTTGTATTTTAGAGTACAATTAGACATTTAAGCATTTTTTCTTAATCGCAACATGGATCATGCCACAGACTTTTTTTCCTCTTAAGAATAGCTCTTACTGCAATTTTATTCTAAATCCACACTAGTTAATAACTTGCATTTGTGAGTGCACTGGAATTTCCTGGACATCCTAAAGATTTTCTTTTTCCAAAATGTAGCAGTTTTGGGTTTCCATGCAATTATTAAGCTGAAAATATGTGTTATTGTTTCAGAAGATCTTTCAAGGTCTCAATTAAGAGTCCTGCACAGGTCGGGTTGTACCCGACCCGAACCTGCAAATTCCATTTGAAGTCAACCCGCAACCCGACCCAAACCCGACAAACAAAAAAAAAATCTGGACCCGCAACCCGACCCGAACCCGCAAAAATAATTTTCGCCGGCCCGAACCCGCAATACCTCAATCCGCAACCCCACCCGCAATGAAAGGACCATAAATCATGTTTTAATGCTATAATAAAACGTAATGTCGAATTATATCTCTTAATACCAATTTTATATTTTATATAGGAAAAGGGACAAATGTATATTTTTTAATATTCAATTTTAGTGAAAACTCGGAGTAGCGGACACCTTGAGATCGTTGAATAGAATCCTGCAGCGGGTCGGGTTGCTTCTATTTATTTTTTCGGGTCGGGATGACAAATTTTCTTTCTGCGAATCAGATTCAACCTTGAATAATTTTTCCGGCTCATATTTAGGTTTTAGCATGTCCGATTGTTGGGATTTTCACAAAAAGTTTGAACAGAACTATGAAAATAAATACGTATTTGAATGTGAATAAGTCAGGGGTCTGAAAAACTACTTTTTTTAGTAGCTGAACTACAACTACTTTATCAAAAATGTCTACAACTACTTGCTTTAAAAAGTAGCGACTACAAACTACTTTTCAAAAGTAGTCACTACTTCGCTACTTATATATTTTGTCGAAAGATTCAGTCTACACTCGAAATTGAGGACAAGGAATTAGAATTCTGCACGTGTCGGGTTGTGTATTCGACCCGAACTTGAAAATTCTGCTTAAAGTCAACTCGAAACCGACCGGAGATCCCCAAAATATTTATACCCGAAACCGAAGGAACAGAAAATTAATCCATGATATTTCAATACAATTATGAAAAAATAGTCCACAAAGAAGACACCCGGTATTAAAACATTAGATACAATAATGCGTTAAAAGATAAAGGATTAAACGCAAGAAAATTTATTCTTTTCGTGAGATAGCAGTTTCTTTTAGCAGCAAGATTCAATGGGAATATCTATGATACTACAACTGAGATTTGTCGGTGACATTCGCAAATTGTTGCACAGAACACATTTTGTAAATTAAAAAAAATTAATTATGATCAAGTGATTAGAAGAACGGCATTTTTTCCTCCTTTCGAAGTAGCGTAAAAAGTCGATTTTCGAGAGTGTCCGTTATGGGGGGTTCTTATTGTATACATATTTTTAACCTGCAAAAATATCGTGTGCATTCTTTTGGAAAAGCGGGTCAACCCGAAACCGTAACAAAAAAGTAGAAGTCAACCCGAACCGCAACGAAAAAATATAGCGCCGACCCGACCCGAACCGCGAGTCGGGTCGGGTGCGGATAACCCGACCCGATGCAGCACTCTAGTCTCAATTAAGCTACTTTCATTATGACAAATGAGTTGAATATATTATGAAAAAAGTGGTTGCCTATTAGATAACTGCTTTCTACGATCAAGCTTATACAGGGTGACCCCAAAAAGGTTAAAATGCAACTTTAAATTTTTACCTGTTGGAGATAAGTAAGCAATGTAAATTGCAAAAGTGTTCAAAATAAGGTAGGAAAAATTCTGTTAATAAAATGGTCCTCTCATTAATTTTCAAAAAGTTACTTTTAAATTTTTATATGACCCCAAAATTTTCCATTGGCTCCAACAAGATCATTACAAAAAATTGCGTATCCGTATTTTTTAAATTAATGGAATTATAAAAAAGGAAATAAGATGACTTGTATCGCTTTTTTGTAGTACCATTTAAAATGCTATTTCATTAGTGAAAATAAGGATCATTCACATATTTAAGACTAAATTCTTTAGATAAAAAATATTAACAAGTGTGAAAAAATTGCATCACAATTACATATGAATAAAAGCATCATTACACAGACAGATCATGTAAAGATACAAATGTAGCTTTAAATCAAAGAAGCAAACAAATGAAAAAAATTCACAAAGCATTCTCAATATGTTTTCTGTCATCTCCAATACATAACTGCTAGTATTTTAATAATGCTTTTGTAGATATTTTTGCAGTTTTTCTCCACTAATATTATTGCAAGCACCGATTACTTTTTGTTTAATGTCAACAGCATATTGCATTATCGTCCATTTCTTGCAATGTCTCAGATTTACATTTCTAATTTGATATATGTTCTCCAGTCACACTGGTCTATTTTTAATTAAGCATTACTCTTTCAATTTTAAAGATACAGATGAGCAATTTGTTTTTTTTTTTAACTTTCCAACATAGTTGAAAATTGTTTATGAATTATGTTTGTCTCTCTGCAAATGCTCTTACTTGCATAAATATACTTGGAATTGCCGTGTAAGTGACATATGTTATTAAGTTTTACCATGACATGTTTGATATTAAAAATGAAGTGTGTCTCATTTATAATGCGTTACAGGGACACTCAAAATAATTCCTTTACATTATGGTCTATGGTAAAAAATCGTTTGTAGTGTATTTTAATGATGTTATACTATTTCGAATGTATTGAAATTGGTATACATCACTTAGGTGCACTACAAGAGTCTTACTATAGAATATGTTGTGCATCACATTTATCGTTCATTTACACAGATGCACAAAAGAATTTGGTTACAGTACGGTCAATGAGCGATAATTGTTGGAAGAACAGTTTCATTTGTGGTATGCATTTTTAAATTTAACTAAGTTTTTGTATATTACTTTGTGTGTATCTATTCTATACATCATTTACATGGCTGCACAAAAGAATTAGAATACATTTCCGCTTTTTGAGAGAAATTGCTGAGAGGGAATTTTCAATTGTGTTATGAGTTTCCTAACTGAACTAAAGTTCTGCAAATTACACAGTATAAATACAAACCTGTAGATCCTATACAAGGCTTCACAAAAGAATTCAGAAATTTTTTTTTAGACTATGGATGGTAGTTGCAGAAATCGTGTTTTCAAATGTGTTAGGGGACACCGAGATGAATGTGGTATTTAAGGTTTGAAGCAAGGTTTTAGGTCTAAGATATTTTTTTGTATTTAAAGTGTTTCGAAGTTCACATATCAGTACTAAATGTAAGGTTTTTTTGCGGCTAGTAACTTTAATCAATTCAGAGTGATATGAGACTCGGACAGAAACGGGTAAGAGTTTTTTAATTTTAAGTCCAGTTTGGTTAAAAAAAAAACTCCTTATTTTGAAGAATAAAATTGTGTTTATTCTCCACAAATTTACCATGTATTAAGTTATACACTGCTTATGGCTGGCAAAATTCACAAATGAATATTGATCCATCATCATCGTCTTCTTCAATACCTGCACATCAGTTGTGTGCCCACTTTTTGCATTTAAAGCATGACACCCAACCCTCATTTGATGTTGAATACAGATCATCACAAAACAAACATGACGAGTCTTCATCTTCCTCAGAGCTTTCATCTGAGCTGTCCTCTAACGCCTCATCCTGTTTGTTTAGTCTCTGCTTACTGGGCTTATGCCCTTTTCCTGAACTTTTCTTCTTATCTTGACCCATTAGCTTTCTCTTGTCAGTACTCTCTTTTGTGTCTTTAGCCAGCAACTTTCTCTTTCTGGCATTCTCTTTCGCCTTTTTCGCCTTCTGGGATTTGTCTCTAGATTCGATTAGTGAAGTTTTATAAGGTGGTGAAGTGATAATTGAAGTTTTCCCTCTGTTTCTTACAACTTGTTTTAGTCAAGCCTTAACTTTGGCCACTGGCATAACAAGTTCCAGGGAAAGGACAGGAAAATTTGAAACAGTGATGTTACTGGGAGTAGCTACGGGTGTGACTTGAGGAGGTCCATCAGGTATCCAAGAACATTGAGGTGTCTGCAGTGAGAAGTTGAGCACAGGATATTCAGGAGCAGTGGCAGGTGCCTCAACTATGGAAATGACAATTGTTGCAGTGAGTAAAAAGTCATTTTCTTTGAAGACATTTATATTTGTTGGCCAAATACCGGCGCTTTGAATCATTTCACCGCAGTTCTCATGTTTATCTGTACAGTGTTGATATTTGCTACAGCGTGACCACTTTCCCTGGATTTGTTCTTAACCATTTTCTCACTCCTTGTTCGTAAAACACGCTGTTTGGCTTCATGACCGCCACATCAAGGGGTGCAGTCGATGTGAACAATTGGGGGGGGGGGGGGACAATAATATAGCTCCATTGTCCCGAGCAAGATCGATCGCGACCAAATATTTGGTATGGGAGGAATGTCCATCGAGGAGCAGAAGAACAGGGTTGCTTTTTTCGCATTTGAGAACTCTATAAATTCTTGGAACCACATTAAAAATATTTCTCCAGTTATCCATCCAGTTTCATAACATTCAGCCCAACCCCCTGCAGGTAAACCCAATTCAAATTCCTTTTGCATCCTTTTCCTGGGAAAAATCAACAATGGAGGCATGAAACTTCTGGCCGCTGAACAACAAACTTCTACCGTCACTGTATTTCTATGCTCAGCAGACGTCAAAACACCAACTTGATGCTAGCCTTTCATTGCAATTACTCTTGAATGCTATTTTGGTACAACAGTTACAGCTTTCGTCAGTGTTGTAAATTCTTGCTGCAGTTAGTTTGTTTTCGTCGATAACTTTAATCAATAAATAAAAAAACTGGGGAAACTGCAACTTTATTGAATCCCATTGCACGCGCTCCTGATGTACCCTCCGGTTTCCGCAAACTTAAATCACTGTGACAAGCCATAAAACCTTGGGCCCAATTTTCTCCTGCCATTTCAGTTTCTTTGTTGAAATGATGGTTACGGTTATTTCACTCAGACAACTGATATGACAATATACACAGTTCTTTAAGTGTCAAACCAAACAGTCGCTTTTGCATGTCCTTTAGATATGCTACAAGTTCCAACTCTTGTTTCTAGTTGAAAACACATTGAAATTTTCCAGATGTTTTATCTACTATAGACATGGGATTCTCTTTCTTTTTCACATATCTTTCTAATGTGGTTTGTGGCGCTTGAAACTGTTCTGCAGCTTTTTTGTAACAAAACTTTCCATCTATCACCGATTGAACCGCTTCATTCATGCTTTATGTTGACCACTTTGTCTTTCCATCTTCCTCACGTAATTACGCACCATCTGTAAGAAAAGTAAATTCGGAATAAATATTTTATATTTGTTTATATATTATACATTTTATTATTTATACTAGCTAACCCGCCCGGCATTGCTCGGGCCCGAGATATAACAATATGTTCTATTGGGAATTCAAGCGCTCGAATACGCCATCTGGTGGAAAAAAGATATAACTCCTCCCTTCAGGAAAATCCCTTGCAATCCCATTGCGTTACATGCATTTTTAATTTGTTCATAATGATTATTTTTATGCACAATTTCAGATTCCATGTGCTATTTGTGTTCTGTGTTTATATGTCAAAGTAAAAATTATCCGAATTTGAATATTTAACACCAGGGCCGGCCCAACAGTATTTTGGCGCCCGTGCGAATATCCATCGGGCGCCCCCCCCCCCCCCAAATAAAAAAAAATCTGAAAACTGACAAAAAATAAATAAATAAATAAATAGAAGATGACAAACTTCGCTATAGTGAACTATAAGATTGAAACAGGATTCCTTTTCTAAATGACGAAAATTCGCCGCAAAACGCGAAAAATATCTAAAAATTGCATAAAAAAATCACGAAAAATTAAAAAATCGCTGTACGAATTCCGAATAAACTTTATTGAACAGAAAAGAAATTTACTATATTGGGCTAAAAAATTGAAACCGGATTTATTTGTAATAATGTGAAAAAAATCACTACAAAACGAAAAAAAAAAAATTGCTAAAAATCGCTAAAATTTCAAAAATTGCAGAGCGAATTTAGTATAGTGGGCTAAAACATTGTAACCGGAAAGCTTTCATGCATGTCAAAAAAATCACAGCGTAACGCTAAAAATCGCTTTGAAAATCATATTAAAAATTGTTACAAATACAAAAATCGTTAAAAATTCAATTATTGAGGTGGACAAAATTTACTATAGGCTGAAGGTTTTAAACCGAATTCCTTTTATCAATGTCAAAAATGCCCAGCAAAATGCGAAAAAAATGATGAAAGTCGCATAAAAAGTTAAATTAAAAAAAATCCAAAATCGAGCTTTGATGGGCATAGCTACAGATACAGAGGTTTCAATCTTTTGGCCACCCATCAGCACTTGAGAGGTGCTGCTCTCAAAGCTGGTAGACGTGGAGGTGCAGGGTTCGAATCCCATCGCGATCCTCGGCCGCATCGTTCGGAGTTTTGCGTGGTTTTCTTCGGACTTTGGGTAACCTTGTGTAAATACAGGTTAGTTCCCATTATAAATACCCCCTTGGGGGCACATACTCCTTGGCGGATCTCTCGCATAGATAATCGGCCGTAATAAACAACACCGTCAATCCTTTAGGCCAATTTAATGAATTTTGTCCTCGGCAAATTTTGAATTTATCCCGAATTTTTTGTGATTTTAGCTTTTTTTCGCGTCAAATCTATCGCGATTTTTTTTTACATTTGTAAAAGGAATCCGGTTTTAATCTTTTTGCCCAGTATAATATATTTTGAACTCTGCGGTTTGTGAATTTTTTGCGAATTTGTTGTGCGATTTTTAGTTTTTAACATGTTTCGCGGAGATTTTTTGACATTCATAAATGCAATCCGGTTTCAATCTTTAGCCCAATATAGTAAATTTTGTTCTCTGCAACTTTTAATTTTTTACGAATTTGTTATGCGATTTTTTGCATTCCGTGCTGATTTTTCCACATTCGTAAAAGGAACATTCTTTTAACTGAATATAGTAAATTTTGTTCTCTACAATTTTTGAGTTTTTCGTGAATTTTTCTGATTTTTTTCGCGTTTTGCGGCGATTTTTTGGCATCTGAAGATGGAATTTGGGTTCAATCGTTTAGTTTTTTTTTAATATAAAAAAATTTGTCCTCGGTGATTTTTGAATATTTTGCGAATTTTTTATGCAATTTTTAGCGTTTTGTGGCTGTTTTTTGACATTCGTAAAAAGAATCCAGTTTCAATTTTTTTTGTCCAATATAGTAAATTTTGCTCTCTACTATGTTTGAATTTGTTGTGTAATTTTTACCTTTTCTCGCATTTTGCAGTGATTCTTTCACATTATTTTCGGAAACTTAAGAATTCTTCGGTAGATTTAGCTACTTCCATGATTAAACTGAAGTTGGAAGAATAACAACTTGACACTATCGTCATAGGAAGAATTTAAATCCTATAACAACGTGAACAACGATGCTGAAAATCTTTATTTTAATCTGGATCAAAAGATAAATCGCAATAAATCAAGGTTTGTTTATTCAAGATCGGAGCGGGGATAGCCCGCACGGGTCTACACTTTCGAAGGCAGTGGGGCCCCCAAACCCAGGTTCGTTTAGGAAAAACTGGCCAGCGAAGCTCTGCTAGTAGATTAAATAATTACAAGATATAATTTATATAATTAGATTAGTAATTTATAGAGATAAAAGAAACCTAGTAAAAAAGAACAACAGATTGAACATAAGGAGATAGGCTGCAAGCACAATCACGCGGGCCCCCACTTATTGGGGCTCAAACGAAATTAAAAAGCATTTTTTTAAACTTTTGAATAAAAAAATTGGTGCATTAAAGTTTTGAACCTTGGGTCCCACATTTTCTCACGCGTTTAGGGGCCCGTCTAAAACACTAAAATACAATTTTATTTTTTAATATAATTTATAGCCTCCAAATTTTTTCTATCGGAGGATTTTATAAAGAATGGTGGCTATAGTGGCCCCCGCAAATGGGGGATATGAGTGGTGGTCGCTATGGTACTGAATCAATCCAAGAAACAAAACGGTAAAGATATAGAAGTAATATTGAAAATTAAAGGTTTTATTGAAAGATTCTTTATTATCTTTGGAAATATGCAGCTTTAAGTATAATTATGGAAATAATCTTCACAGAATTTGGAATGATGGTTAGAGGTGCTACGGTCATCTTTTGCACACGTGGGTTAAACAAACCAGGACCTCCGTTTAAAGTGGAATTCGATCCAGTACACACATCGATGCCTGATTGGGATTCAAACCCAGCACAGCCCCCAACCCCAACCACTAGACAAGCAGGTGGGCTTTGGATCTGGGAGAAATACTTTGAACGACATATCATTTAATTACAGGAAATCAATAGGTGTCTTTATTTTTTATTCTGAATAAAAGTTTTATGTCTGTTGTTTTTTTTAAATTTTGACTCCGAATCAAACACAAGAAAAAAGCTGTCAGATTGCACGCTTTTCTACAAAATTGATCTTTATCAGACAACGAGGTTGGCTTTTTCAATTTATTTTTTAGGAAGGGGTGCTCGGACCCCTGAACCACCTATGTTGCTTGGGCATATCAAGCACTCTACTCTGCACTCTCACATTAAAATATCCCTTCCATTAGTTAATTCAGTTTTTGTGCAAGAAATTTATCCCTCAGCATTAATATAATTTTTGATAGAAAGGGAAGAATAGTCTCTTTCTATGTGTATCAAGTTATGATTATGGACCCCAGTTTGGGTTTTCTGGAAAATAAATCTATAACCGGGTCAGAAAAAACGCGTTGTAAAGTGAATTACAGGAAAATTGGGGAGCAACTTTATATCACGCTTCAAGTTTTATGGAAGCAGAAAACATTATCATAAAGATTTCAATTTTCATTAGACATATTTAGTAGGTACAGGACTAGAGCCAAGAAATTCTAAAGGGTGGAGAGCAGATTGTGAATAAGATCTTAAATATCATCTTAGCATAGTGAATCTCATTTATAAATTAACATTTTAAATGTTTAATAAAATGTACTATATTATTTCTGATTTCAGAGATTTTCTTTCTTTTTCCCCCTTCAAATAATAATGATTTAAGTTCGCTCGCTAGAAGTATACTTAGAAATTGTGAGGTAGAGGTCTACATGGGCCCGGTCGAGCCAATTTTCATTCACGAGATTCGGAACGGACCCGGGTCTTTTTTTTCTGCAGGCTCGGGCTGTGCCTAACTTTTTTTGGCAGACTCGGACCAGACTTCTTTTTTTCCGGGCCAAGCTGGGCCTGGACTTTATTCCTCTTAGAGGTTTGTACGGGCCAAAATTTTCAGGTCCGTGCAAAAATCAATAAACTGAAGCCCGACACAACAATTTTTGTAAAAATAGCATAGATTTTTAAATGGCCATCATTCTACAATTAAAATTCTTTTTATAGAATAGCACATATATTTCTAAGCAAAAAAAAAAAAAAAAAAAGTACAGTAAAATGTGTGAAATAAAACATGTCTATGGTGGAAACCCATCTTAAACTGCAAAATGTCTTGATACATTCAAAAAGAATATAAAATACATATACATAGACGAAGACTGCTAAGAATGGAACCTGCTTATAACCGATTTTTCTTCTTTTACTGAATCTCTTCATTTGAATGTAATCGTTTATGTCAATTTTTTTAATCGGTGTCAATCAGGTACGTAATTGTCTAAAAGGTCATTAATGTTGTTGATATTTTTGCATTGTATACATTTCGAACAAAATTTGAAAATAAAATTTATGCATAAGTGTGCGTTTTGAATAATTTTTATTTTAAAATAACATTGCTTCAGAAATATAGGCATTTTTTTGTAGAAATTCTGTCAAGCCGGGCCGGGCGAAAAAAAATTACGGACTCGCCTCTTTTGTACGGTTAGAGCCGGGCCCGGGCTTTAAAATTTCGGCTCGTGCAGACCTATTTTGTGAGGTCCAGTATAGATGTTTGAGGACCCCCTCCCCCTCCCAAGTGTATAGATAATGCAAAATCCGTCTTTATGGCACCCTTTTCAGCTTAGTGTCCGATATAATTGTACCCCTTATCGCTCTCTGTGAAACTTATTCCCTAATAAAAACGACTGCCTAGTGAGGAGAATATAATTAGATACTATAGAATAGGCATGAGTGATGGTTCTACTCTAGTCCAGAGGCTCTTTTGCCTCGAGCTATAGGCTGCGGTTGGCCCTTTCAAGGAAAACAGAAAGTTCCCCCATTCCTGGTTATTTGTAAGGTGAGAAGAATGGCACTTACATTTCCGTCAAGGACGTGACAATTTTTTCCCTCGATACTGGACAAGAGATAAGACCAGAGTTTTCAATGACTTCGTTAAAAATCTTCTAACTTCTAGAAAATGTTTTTTTTTTTTTTTTTTCAGTTAGCTTGTAAAAGAAAGAAAATGTGCGCAAGTTCAGATTTGGAACAATATATAATTTCTTTATTTGTTCCGTCGGTCCGGGCCCCCTTTGCTCCCAGGTCCCTGGTCAGTTGCCCCCTGTGCCCCCCCCCTCTCACCTGCCCTGTGGCAGCCCTCTCCCCCTCCAGGGGCTGAATTTCAAAAATAGTTATACGTATCTGATATTTGTATTATTATTCTCTGTATCTTACACGATTTTATCATTGAGGTGATGACAGGTTTTGGGATACGTTTTAGAACCCCGCCCCACCTGTGCATGAATTTTAGAAAGATATGTCAAAATCAAGTATTTTATCGAATCAAAATTCGTGCAAAACAGGATCTAAACTTTTTAATTAGTAATAAGTTAAATTACGATGCAAATTTATAATGCAAATTTAAAATTAAGATAAAAAAAACGTATAATATATATATATATATAAAATTGTAATATATTTGAATTTCAAAATATAATGTATATGTGTATATGTATATGATGGCCGGGAAACAAAATATTTATAAATATGATTTTACTTTATATTCATAATCTTTTTTATTATAATTTTATTTTCTTTAAATATAAATGTATATATGTGTTCCCTTTTAAATGTAAATTCTTTAAAGAAAATTATTTTTCTTAATCTTTAATTTTTGGCCTTGTTTAAAATTTGATATATCTTCTACAATATTCTATCTTCTAAATTTGTTCTTGCATACTTTTTCTCATTTGATATGGAAATTATAAATATTGATTTGACTAAGGGATTTACAGAAATATTTATTTTTTAAAAATTACAAATTTTTAAAAGAACATATGTCTTTTTTTACAAGTACTTTTTACTAAGAGGAACAAATTTGAAACATTTTCACTTGAAATAAAAAATTCCGAAACCAGTTTAAAGATTACATAGCTGAAAAATATTGTACAAAGTTTCATGGTTTTATCTTTCATATAAATTTAAATATGAAAAGTCTTGAAAAAAATATTTCCCCGTTCACAACACAAAACTATAGCTGAAAAATAATGTACAAAGTTTCATGGTTTTATCTTTTATATAAATTAAAATATATCAATTTAAATATAAAAAGACTTGAAAAAATATATTTCTCCGTTCAACAATACAAAACTATCTGACACACTTTTTGACTCGTTTTTAAGCATAAAAGCATGAGACTTGCAGGTATGATTTTTGAAGTGATATGTAATAAAACAGTTTTTTTTTTCTTTCATTTTCCGTTAAAAGAATTGCATCTTGAATTATAAGCGATTTTTGTCTCAGGACAGCAGTTTTTTACTTTCCTGCGCTGTCGCGTCCGGAAATTCGATTCAAAATGCCAACTTTGAAAAGTCTTCTGCCTTTACCGAAAAACGGTTCGATTACATTATTTTTTAATAAAAGTACCTGCCAATTTGATACATTTTGAATAAAAAATAAATTTAAAAAATGTGTCAGAAAGCAGCCAGTTTGGATTTTGGCCTTACGCAACGAGTTTTAAAACAACCCTTCTCTCTTTCATCGGAAAAAGATTTGAAAGTTGATGGAAAGTTTGAAAAAAGCAATTTTAAATCATTGGTATGTTTCTTTAAAAAATATAAATATTAAAATTAATAAGATGAACTGACCTCACAAATTCTTCTAATACATTGTTTTATTCAATGTTAATAACATCACTCTTTAAGAATAAGTTTCCAAACGTTGTCTATTTTTTCTAAAATTTGAAGTAAAAAAAGTTTTTTTTCTAAAATGATCTAAATTTATCTGCTTTATTTCCTGAGAAAAAAAAAAAAAAAAAAAAAAAAAGTACGTACCAGGAAAAAACAGTTACATAGACCTAATTTCATATCAAAAAATGCTTTGACTGGGCGCATTTTACAATGTCTTATTGAAGCAAGGCCGGGGGGGGGGGGGGGGTGATGTCCTGGGCATAAGAGTAGAAGGAGGCGCCAAAAGAAGATTTGGTTCATCCTTCGGTACAAAAAACAAATAACGAAATTTAGGTAAAAATATCATGGAATCGGACGACCTAAAGTAAAGATATATTCGTTAATTTTATACTCGTTGTTTTGAACAGCGCGCGATTACATTATTAAGCGACCGCCTAGGGGCACAAGAACAATATTTGATTAACGAATTCATCCAACATACTTGCAACATTAATATACTGCCCAATTATGTTTAAATTGGTTCAATATTTTGGACATTATCGTGATGACAAATTTTGCTTTTGTGTGTCCTTGTAAATGGGGGGGGGGGGGTTGCCCTGGACGCCAGAGTAAAAGGGGGCGCCAAAATAAGATTTTGTTCGTCCTTCGTTACAAAAAACAAATAACGAAATTTTGGGGAAAATGTCATGGAATCGGACGACCCCAAATAGAGATGTATTCTTTAATTTTACACTCTTTGCTTTGAGCAAGGCGCGATTATTCCATTAAGTGACCGCCTAGGGGCGCCAGAACAAGATTTGATTAACGAATTCATCTAAGATATTTGCATCATTAATAAACTGCCCAGTTATGTTTGAATTGGTTCAATATTTCGGACATTATCGTGATGACAAATTTTGCTTTTGTGTGTCCTTGTAAATGGGGGGGGGGGGTTGCCCTGGACGCCAGAGTAAAAGGGGGCGCCAAAATAAGATTTTGTTCGTCCTTCGTTACAAAAAACAAATAACGAAATTTAGGCAAAAATGTCATGGAATCGGACGACCCAAAATAAAGATGTATTTTTTTAATTTTTATACTCGTTGTTTTAAACAACGCGCGATTACAATATTAAGTGACCGCCTAGGGGCGCCAGAACAATATTTGATTAACGAATTCATCCAAGAAACTTGCAACATTAATACACTACCCAATTATGTTTGAATTGGTGACATTATCGTGATGACAAATTTTGCTTTTGTGTGTCCTTGTAAAGGGGGGGGGATGCCCTGGGCCCCAAAGTAGAAAGGAGCGCCAAAATAAGAATATGTCCCTTTTTCGTTACAAAAAACAAATAACGAAATTTAAGCAAAAATGTAATGGAATCGGACGATCCAAAATAAAGGTGTATTCTTTAATTTTATACTCTTTGTTTTGAACAGGGCGCGATTTTTCCATTAAGTGACCGCCTAGGGGCGGGGCGCCAGAACAACATTTGATTAACGAATTCATTCAAAATACTTGCAAGATTAATGCACTGTTCCAATTAGTTTCGAATTGCTTCAATATTCGGACATTATCGTGATGACAAAATTTGGATTATATATATATAGATAGATAGATAAAAACGGAGCGATTGCAGTGGGTCGATTTTTAAAGAAAGGAACCTAAAAATCTTAATATTAATTCAAAACGATTATTTCATATTTAAAATAAAAATTAAGGGAATATATTGAGAACTTCTCTCTGTATATTTATTTCGAAAGGGAGGGGGGCGCCAAAATTCATGCTTGTCACTAACAAAATCCTAGTTTGGGCCCTGCGTTGAAATATTCCATTATTATTGATTTAATACAGATTTAATTAAGAATAACTAAATAAAACAATGTGCTGAAGTTACATTTTTTAATAAGATTAATTACTTATATATTTTTAGTTAGAGAAACTTACCTCTATAGATTTTTCATTTACGTTGTTGTATACAAAAGATTTGGCGTTCATTATTAGTAGAAGATGAGCTGATCTCCTTAGGATTTTGTTTCCTAATAATAAACTTTTTTAGATGACTAGCCTGTTTTTCATCATTTTTCTTTTTCTGCACCTTCTTGCTTCTATAATAATGTCCCGATTTTTTTTTTCTGTCGGGCATTCTGAATATAGCTTTTTAAGAATAAGAATAATTGTACGATTCTCTGCAACTAGAGAACTTACGTACCAAAGGACTCCTGCTAGTTATCGGCTACAATCAAGGGGGTAGTTGACCGCCCAGGGAGAAGAAAGAGTTCGGGGTCGCAAAAGTGTCAAATAATAATGAATTAGTCTCCCTCAGACCTGGTGTTGAATAGCGATCTTTCCAGGATGTAATTTCAGTGATAATAGCCTCGTTTTCTCAGATATAGGGACCGGACATATGGTCTGCATGTGAAAATACTCCTTGAAGTGTTATCGTGTGCCCTTGAAGTGTTATTTAAACCTAAGGTAGATCAATCTCCCACACTAAAACCCACCTAGTAAAAAAAAAAAAAAAAACGTGAAATTTATATTTTTAATAGGTGATCTTTTGAGCGCCCTTTAAGTCGGTTGCTGGTTTGGCGCCCCGTGCGGTCGCACACTTAGCACACCCCTTGGGCCGGCTCTGTTTAACACTTTTAAACGCGTTTACAATAAATAATGGTTTCAATGGCACTTTAGCATTAGTTAAAGGGCCAATTTTCCTGTACCGACGGCTGCAATCAACGCCTCTATAGGCCGTTTTAAGTCCCAATACAAATATGACGGATATCTGTAAGGCCATCGAAATAAAGTCGAATGAGCCAAACCCCGTCATAATCCGGCACATAGAACCAGAAATACTCCTGTAGTTTCCCCTTCCACCACCAGCGGACGCAATTTGTTCTGGAAGAGGCCTTTTCAGAACACTCAACCCAACTAAAATTTCCTAGTAGAATTGAAATTTAACCAAGGGTAAACATTGCCAAAATAGCGGAAATCGCGAAAGTGGGTTACGCAAACAATCTGTTTCGAAAGGGTTAATGTAGATGCGTTTTGAAGAAAAAGAATGTGTCTAGGATCTGGAGTGTACTATTTGTCCGTATTCGCATTTCCCGAGTCGATGCCGCTTTTAAACCTGAACAAAAAGTGCGTGAATGAGTTTTGGAAATGATTTTTTTTTTTTCAGAGGGTTAAAATTAAAATTTTTCAAAACAAATACCAGATTTTAAAAAGCAAAGGGATGTAGATTGGGCGCGGTATTTTTAGTTTTTCGTATTTTGTTTATAAACGCAGATTCGAATTTTCAAAGATAGGAGAAATCGTTAAAAATGCGAAATTGACTTACGGTAAAAAACGTTTTGGAAAGGGTTAACGTGATTTTTTTTTAACTAAAGGTTTTTGCCTAAATTCGATAAAACGTAGATGTCTTTAGATGTGTTTGTTTTTTGTTTGGTTATTTTAGAAAGCCGATGCCAGATTTTATATATCGGAGAAAATCGGAATTAGCAAAAGTGAGTCCTGCGTGCGAATTTTTTTCGAACAGTTAATATTCTAATTTTTCAAAAACAAATACAGATGATAAACAGGAATAAGTGTAGATATTGTCTGGTATTTTTAGTTTTTCGCACCTTGCTCTGAACCGCCGATGCGAATTTTTAAATATCACCGAAATCGCGAAACGGCATACAGAAAATATGCATTTTTGAAGGGTTAATTTTCGTATTTTTTAAAACCAAAGGTGGCTTTGAAAAGGGCAAAGTCACCTCTTTAATTTGATGACCTTCGTTTTTCCCGGATCTTGTAGTCCGGTGGATGCAAGGCTTTGAAAACGGGAGAAAATAAAAAACATGAATTAGATGCTCATTGTTTTTTTTTTTTTTTTTTTTTTTGAAAGGTTTAAATATGAAATTTTTTCGAACCAACTGGATCGTTCGAGACTTAAAAGTACGTTCTTTGAGAATATGTAGACTGTTTTTCTGTATTTTAAGGCGGTATTCAAAAAAAAATATTTTTCCACGTTCAACAACTCAAAATTTTGAGTCACATTCTCAGACTCATTTTTAAAAGTAACAACAGGAAACTTGGTGGCATGATTTATAAAGACATTTATAATGGCTCCTTTTTTTTAATTTTCGTTCAATTAATTAGAAATTGATTTACAGACAATTATTTTCACAGTACGATCTTTTTTTTTGCTTCCAGCGCTATCGTTTTGGGAAATTCGGTTCAAAATGTCCACTTTGACAGCATTTTTTTAAATATATTCTGCCTTTATCAAAAAATCGAGACAATACGGACATTATAAAGTTTCTGAATAAGAGAACCTGCCAATTGGATGCATTTTAGAGCAAAAATGAATTTACAAATGTGTCTCAAAATAAGCAGTTTGGATTTGAATACACCCTTAAGCTGTTCGCCCATGGCAAATTTTGAAAAACTTAAGAAGAATCGGGAAGACTCGGGCTTTGTTTCTTCTATTTATGGAGATATGGATAAAAGACTTCTGAGCATGCGCTTGTGAATTTCGGTAGAGTGATTTTTGATCAGTTTTTAATTAATAACTACTCTAATTTTCACAATATTAAAATTCTGACGCTCAGGTGCACTCAGGACGCCCAGGGTTTGGACTACCTAAATCTAAATTTTCAGGTTTCTAGGTGGGCTAGATTTTGCTAGCCATCGCAGACAAACACACACACACAAAGCGAAATTTTCTTTTATTATTATATATTTATTATATTTGTTTATTATGTTATATTAATTATTTATGTGTAATTATATATTTATATATTATTATATATTTTAATCTTATATATATATATATATATATATATATATATATATATATATATTATATATTTGTTATATAAGTGGGGCAGAATGGGGTACAAACCCCGTTCTGCCCTGAACGTTAAAATATGAAAGAAGTCACTTGACTACTATTAACCATTGATGTTTCTATCATTGCATCATGGAAAAATACATTTAAAAACATGATTAAATTCAATGGAATTAAAGTTCATTGGGGACAAAATACAGAAAGAAAGCTTACCTTACTTCAAAAATTTCCAAATATTACAGTGAGACACAATTTATAGCTAAAAGTTAAAGTGAGTTAATGAATTCCAGCAATCAGACAGACGCTACTCCTGCATGCAACAGAGGCTCGTGAAGCTTTGCTGTGCTACTCTAGCACCACTAGTAGGAAATAAATGCTGTATCCCATCCTACTCCAGTACGCCATTCCAACGCGGTATCCCCTATGCGTTTTCCAAATTGTTTACTTAGACATCATCTTTTACCTTACTAAATTGTGAAGTTTTGTTACAATATTCTGAATGTTTTGGAAAGTGTTTCATAATCTATATTTCACACATGATTTTTCTTTCTTGTTTTGTAAAGATCTTGTTGCAGAAAAGGTAAAAAAAATTAATTGACCAATTTTGTCTAAATGTGTTGTATAAAAATTTAAAAATTATAACTTTTTGAAATGACATGACTATTGGTATGACCATTTCATTAATACAAACTTATTTCCTACGTTTTTGAACACTTTTTAAATTTACATTGCTTGCTAGTCTGCAACAGGTAAAAAATTATATTGTGTTTCAACCTTGTTGGGACACCCTTTTTACATAAAAATGGATTCTTATAAAATTCCAAACTGTCAATCTGTGAACTCTGTATGTGTGTGGAATTTATTTAGCAGATAACATGATTAGTTGATTCTAGCTACAGCAGTTGGAAATGCATAGTAACTATTGAAGTGCTGATATTTCCATGTCTATCTGGTTCAAAAGCTGATCTTTTAGTTTTCACGAGTTGAGTTATTTTTCTTAATTTATCAGTCAATAGCACCAAGTGTAGTTGTTACATAGTCTTTATTTCTACACAATCAGTGCATTTGCTGGTAAATCAATAGTTAGTGTTGAAAATATGAATGTCATCCTTTTGTTGAGTTTACTTTTTTATGCTCTGAATAGTTATGCAGAACTGATGTTATATAAATTTTTCTTCATTATTTACAGGAAAAAATAAATGCTCTATATAGCACTTTGCATGTGTTGTATTTCTTTCTTATTTTTTTTATTTTACTTTATAAATTTCTCATTTTTCCCTAGTGGCACATTCTAAACTTTTTTCTTGTGTGAAATCATATTCTAGTCTCTTAAAATGCATAAATTTTGCTTGTAGAAGTAGATAGAGCTGTATGATGCTCAAATTGGCATTTTTGATCACCTAGTTAAAGCATTTCACATTTGACTGGGGATTGTCTTATATCCTTTACACATTTGTTTATTAAGCATGCCATACTTACATGAGCAAAAGGATCAACATTAGGAAGGCAGGATGAATTATACTGTCAAAACTTTTAAGGTATTTTAATCCATTCACACTAACCATGCGTTACATACATATAAAAACAGAGTAGGAAATCGTTTTTTTTTTTTATTATTATTATTTTGACCTCTATTTTCATTCTATTTTTGCTTAATAAATTTTTACTACTAGAAAATATTTAATTATCATAATTTTTATTGTATACTAACATTCCATACATCACTCTTTTTTTTTTTTAAGGTGACACTTCATCACAGCATCATTTGCAGAGTTTAACTAGTTTATCTTCAAGTCCTGATAATTCATCTTCTAGGACTTTTATTCCTGACTATACTGTAGTTACTATAACTGAAACTCTATATATGAAGATACATTGGACAGTATATCTTGCTGCTTACAGAGCAACTTTGATGGAAAGACATCATAAACTTGATCCTGATAATGAAGAAATTTTTAATAATAATTGGGAACATGATTTCCAGTTTACTTCATCAGGATCTTTGAACCGTTTGCAGCCTGATTCTACTTCAGTGAATGTAAGTCCAACTCAAAATAACCGGAGAAATGGACAAAGTCCTGTTCCCAATAGAACATCTAATATCAGTCTCGCTAATGATGTAGCAAAACGTCGAGCTAGTGTTGAAGTAGGCTGTATAAGCCGTTGCTCAGATAATACTGTAGTTGATGGCATTCTGAAAAATCAGAAAATTAAAGATTCTGTAGTTAAACCAAATACTTTCACTAATTCTGAAATTCCCATGATTGATATGCCGCACAACTTAAATAGTGTTGTAGAAGATGACAGTAATCCAGAAGATTGTGATTCTGTTGAAATAATTGTTGGTGAAAAATTGAGAGACGGTTTAAATGGCAAGAAGAAATCTGTGAATGGCACGGCTGAACAAACTAATGAACGAACAAGACTGTTATATCCTTCTGAGGCTTAAAGTTCTCATTGTTGTTATATTTTGATGTTACTGTCTTTTGAAGTAGGTTGTGAGATTTTATCTGTACAATACAGTATTGTAGTACTGTTCCGTTTCCAGTCTTAATATTTCTAATATGGTTTCGGTAACTTAACTAATATTAACAATGTGTTTCAGATATATTTGATATAATATTTGTTGAATAATATATTGTTGAAAAATTTTTGTTTAAAGTTTAGAACATCATGTGTAAATGATTTTTACAGCTGATGATTTCTATATTTTATTTTTTTATTAAAAGAGGGCATTAGAAGTAGCTGTATTTGAAATGTGTAATGAAAATGGGTATTTTTGTGAAGAACCAAAGTTACAATTAAGAAGTAAATGCTATAGGTCATGTTGATTGTGTAAAACAATATTTTCTTAAAATTACCTGTATGAAATGAGTGATCAAAATACACTTTTGATTTTGTTTTAGAAAGCATTAATTTAATGTTTACCTAATTTTATCATTGTTTTTTTCTAAAACTCATTTAAATGTTTTAAAGATTTTAAGTAACATTAATCGCATCTCTGTGTGTACTTATTTTATTAAGTCATTTACTCAAGATTATGGCTTGAATAATAATAATCTTAAAGACTGTTTACTGCAATTGCATTATGTGCCATCAGTTAAATAATGTATATTACATTTATATTTTGCTATGTAGATATTCCTGTTTTATAGCTGTTTATTTATCATTTTTAAGTGTTTTATGTTTGTTATGTATATTTGTTAATTGCATTTTTAATTTTTCCTTACTAAATGCTTTACAGTTTTTCAAAATATTTGAATATAGTTGCTTTCAGTCCCAAATTCTACATCATTTTTTAATAATTTTTTCTGGGTAGCTATATTAAATAATTTTAAGATGGCATTTAATAACAGTTTCATATTTTCATATGAGAGTTTTATCTTTTTTCCTTTTTGATTGGTGCAGATAACATAAATTTTAATAAAGATAGCTAAATTTTCTAGTTATCAGTGATTTAGTACCTGACTTTACACTATGAGCTTCTTATCTTATATTTACTGTAATATAATTGTTTTAGTATTTGTATTATTCACTATTAAATTATTTTTATAACTTTAATTTAATCTGACTTTTGTCTCGTTCAATTGTTTTATATTTTGGACTTGCAGGATGTGTTATATAAGCTATTTATTGATAATTGTCCACACATTTGTGAAAAAATGAAAAGAAACTGCTAATACTATAATATCCAGTATGTTATGTTTAATCTAGATCATCAATAATACTGCTTGATAAGGATTTTAGATTATAGATTTTGGGAGAAAAATCTTAAATTAATATACTAAGCTACAAAATATAGGTATATTAGTCTAGATGAGCAGTTTGCAGCATTTATTTTTTCTCTCCTCTATTCATTGATTAGGATTTTCATTTGTGTACTCCTTCTCATAATCCCCCACCCATCCCTCTTTGTAAAAATGGTTGGTTTTTGTTAATGTTTTTAGACTAGCTAAATAATCAAACAACTGAAATTAATTTAATGACACGTATACACCTTTTGTTATTGATTTGAAAATTTAAGTAACAGCAGCCTAACATAAAAACAAAAAACAGCAATAAATTTTTATAAAAAAAATTTTATGATGAAAACTTATAACAATTATTCATCTTGATATAGAAGCTCTTGAACATGGCTGTTAATAAATTGAATGCTATCCTCGAACTTGTTTCATAGAACTGAAGGTTCTTTTTTTTTATTATCAGGTTCAAATGAAGACCGATATAATCTCAAGTCCAGAGCTACTTCTTATTGTAATATTTACTCTTATTATATTCATAAGACAAGATATTCTCTTTCAACAAGCTTTGTGTTTATGAAAGACAATAAATATTTTATTGCTTTATCATTGACTTCTTGGTACTCTTCTTACACTGCTACCCAGAAGTCAATGACATTTTTTTTCCTTTTTCTTGTTATCTTTCTCTTATTTTAAAATTATTTTTGTCAAGCAGGATCAGTCAGTAGTTTAATCTTATTTTTAGAAACTGGTAATTTTCGATGTTGTTGAATTTGAATTCATTGAAAAAAAAAAAAATACTGTCTGAATGACATTTTAACTCGTTTTAGATGAACTGTTATATATCTTAATTTCTGTTCATACACAAAAAAGAAACTGTGAAGTGACTAAATATCTATGTGTTGGTATATTTTAATAAAAGATTCTCCAAATCTAATTTCTTAATCAAAGACTTGAGATTTCTTAATCAAAAAATCATTAAAGATGGCTAGGAGATTGTTTGGTAATCCTAAATTGATTTTTTTTTTTTTTAAATCTTACAAGCTTTCAGAGCCACTCACTTTCGAGAAACTTAAGTGATCAACTCAAAAGGAAATCTAAAAAATACTTCAGTCTCAATTCATTAAAATTTTTAAAAAAAGTTTTCTTTGATGAATCTGACAAAGGGTTTACTTGCTAGGATTTGTTTGTCAATACAGCATTGGCTGCTAGCTATGCAGAGAGTGACTTTTTTTCATGTAAACATGCACTAAAGTCAGATGTATTTTCCATAATCTGCAAATATCATGGCAGCAACTAGCTTAGTCTGTCTTTTCACATGTATAACCAACCCTGAATGGCATTAAATATGTACTTGCCTGTAAATATCCTGTACATCTTTTGATGAGCAGATATTGCAGCAACAGATTTCTTTGAAGTACATTATCATTCAAATATCTTTCAATCTTTACTTAAAAAAAGGGGGACACCTTTTTATCTTTTTTCAATTACTGTAGATTCAATGTCATCAGACAAGTTCTTAATTCTCCAAGAAAAAATGCATTTTTTTGAGAAAGGGATATTGGTAATTTTTCAGACATGGTCTGCATCAAACATATATTGAACAGCATCTTTGATACAGTGAGAGATCAAATTTTCAGTAATTAGTATGTTTTTTACTGTTTTTAGTAGTATAACATATTTTGTAAGATGGGATTTTATTTTAGAAGAAAAAATAAATTACAGTAAAGTCAATTCTGGAAAAATCTATTATATTTTTGTTTGTAAATTGGATATTTTGTTTCTAAATGGTACATTTATGCTTTAATTAGATAATCTCTCTCCGCAAACAATGCATGATAGTCTTGGAAGGTCTTAATCTCCTTTAAATAAAAATTTATTCCACATTTCATATTTTCTGTTCTTTGACAGAATGCCAGTGTTTTTTTTTTCTTTTTAAGTGTTAATTTTCTCTTATTAGAATAGACATATTAGTCACTTCAGCCTTTATCCTCTAAATTATCAGACTGCTTTGAAGTACTTGCAGCTGTTGAATTTCAATGATAATTTCAGTTCTCTTAAAAATGTTACCAATTTTAACCACTTTATGATGCAAGACAACATGAACATAAAACCAGTCAAAACAATAAATAGCAAAATTTTTCAAATTAAGAACTCATAAAAAAGGGAACAAATGTAGGCTTATAATGACTGGATATATCTAATTTAATGACCAATCAAATTTTAAACAAACCTGCTTTTAATCACATTTTAATTGGAAATATTGAAACCCCTAGCTCCAAAAAGATTTGGGAAATTTCTGAGTATTTCAAAACATAATTGAACAATAACATAAGAAAGAAGAATGTGCCATGACAGTTTTGGAAAAAATGAGAGGACACATGCATAATCTCATAATGAACAGCACTAGAAATTATCAGTTACTATTACTAGGTCTAGACCTTCCTTTTTCTCATCTTGGAAGTAGATTCACATGAGTCACCACACTTCTGTGTGGAATAGTAATGTAATCAAAAGACTTTAATATGTCTCTTTTTATGAACTATAACTCAAAAACTTAGTTTTTATGTTTGCAGTTTTCCTGCTTGCTTTTTGGGCTTCCACCATTACCAGCTTTATTTTTATGTACTGAACTTCCAGTTAGTCCTCTGCATACTCCCAGTTGAGAACCACTGGTCTAGACCATTATTTTAGTTCTAATTTGTCTGAAAAATATTCATTTTGAGCTTAAATGTTAATGAAGATTGCATCATTTTTTCGTTACTGCTACAGCCGCTTCATATCATTGCACTTTTCTGGGGTAGGTTATCATTAGAACTGGTTCTACCTAATGCCACTGTTTGTCTAGTCATTCAGGAAATGGCTGATACATAAGAAGTGACTAGTTTGAATCCAGGTTTGGAATTGGATGCTTGTAATGGTTGGAAATCTATATTAAGTTGGAGATCCCTGTCTGGTTACTGCTTTTGTTTTATTACACTAGTGTCCCAAAACCAAAATAGCTAATGGAAAGATCACTGATTATTATGGTGATGGGGCTAGAATAATAATAAAAAAAAAATCAGCTCTTCTCAATGAGTCACTTATATATTTCATAAAAAGTAGCAATGCTGTAAAAGATTGTAGTATTTTATTATAGTCCTGTAATATTCTATTTTAAATTGAGGGGTTTTTTCTTTTCTGAGTAGTCATGGAAACACTTATATGAATTCTTGCTCTACAACCAAAATAGCCTGCATTGGGTTCTGTGTGTTATCATACTGATCAATGTAGGATTGATGGAATTATCAAAAATATAAACTCATTTATTTATCATTTTGATGACTGAAACCACAGGGAGTAATCTAAAACAGCTCAGTATAAAGTTCCATAGTAAACCTGATTTTGGATAATAAACCAATGGCTATAACTGTTGAAAAGTGCTGTTGATATTTGAAATAACAATAGAGAATCACATTGTTGCTATGAAACTCTCTCTTTGATACTGAACTGTAATGATAGTAAAATAACTAAACATTTTTAACGTCTTATATATAAAATTTCTAAATAAAATAGCACATTTAATCAGACATAAAAGTTAAAATTACATAAAATACATGCAAACGTTTTGAGCTATGCCCTAGCCCCTCATCAGTGCAATTATGTTGACCAGACAGTTTTCAAACCATGTTTACAGTCACTATTTTAACCAGTTAAAAACCTGAAAACTTTAATGAACTTGCATTAGAATAAGATCATATATTCAGGTGGAACCACACAAAATTCATTAATTGGCGAAGTCTGCTTATGAGTGAACCAACCTTCAAGAAACACTCTACTCTTAACGTTATTACACCTGGATCTGATTACTGCGATACTTGCAAAATCCAGAATATGGTCAGTATCCAAAGAATGTTGTACTAGTTTTGATTGAAGGCTACCAGTTTTGTAGGCATATTTATGCTCAACGAGATCAATGGCGCAAGTACGACCCGTTTCGCCACTATAGACTTAGTCACAGACCCCACAGGGGATACTATAGACTGTGCCAGTTTAAAGTAGGGAAGGGATTCTAGGTTTAAACTTACAAAGCAAATCTGTTAAGACATTCTGTGGTTTGAAGGCTGTACTGATATTATTAGATCTGAGTAGACTAGAATTTTTTTTCACAAAGATCTTTATAATATGGAATAGATACATAACTGGTGGGGCTTCTACAAATTATAGAGGTTGACGTGCGATGTTCAGAAAATATCCTTTTCAGCCACCACAAAGGATAACCATTTTTTCTTAAGTCAGAGATTATTTTCTCTTTCTCGAATTAGAGGGCTGCATCAGAAGTACAATGACTTTTAGCTCTATGGGCCAAAGTTCTTACAACTGCGATTCAATGGGAAATTGGATTCATGGATTCAAAATTTAGATACTGTCCAGAATTCATAGTCTTACGATGGACAGATGTTACCACTTCTTGAAAATCAGTTCTTTCTACTCTTTCAACCATAACATCAAGAAAATGTAGTTTGCAGTCATTCTCTATCTCGATAGTGAATTGGATATGGTTTGAAAATTGTCTGGGCAGCATATGTAATTTCACTGATGAACGAATAGGACATAGCCCGAAGCGTTTGCATGTCTTTTTAAGTGTATTTTATGCAATTTTAACTTTTGCGTCTGATTAAATGTGATATTTTATTTGTAATGATAGTGTTCAGAATTGGGTTTCCTCTTTTATTTACTCTATTAGTATTAGTTAGTGAATGTCTGGACAATTAATTTTAAATAGTATTTATGAAATTATATTGCACACTGTTCTTTACTCAAATTATGAGTCAAATTGTTAATTTTATCAACAACCCAGAATAGTATATGGAGAGAAGGTAGACATATACAAAAGTAGATATTTGATATTCTTTTTCAAGAAAAGTTGAATGTTCTCCTAGTTATACTTAATGTAAAAATCATACTTGTAGAATAATGAAATTTATATGTGTGTAAATAATTATATAAAAAGTATAAAGGTATGTTTAGAAAAAAATATTTTAAAATATAAAATTTACTCTCAAAATTTAATAATTGATAAAAAAATAAATAAGTTTAGTTGAAATATTTTTTTACATGATGTAATTTTTGTGATGTATTATTTTCATTTTTTTAGCTATACATATTCTAGTCATTATAAAGCAATCTTTCATATGAATGAAAAAGCAATCTATATTTCATTATTAGATGTGGTTATCATATATATATATATGTGTGTTACTATTTTTCTTCCTTAAAATAATCACAGTACTCTCAACTCAATTATATTTGGGTGCCTTGATGATATTGCTTTATTTAAAATGCATATTAGTTTTTAAAGTATTCAATCTAGTTTAAAAGAGTAACATTTAGTAAATGTTATTTGTTTTGGTTCTTTTAACCCACTTAGAGGGTTAAATGTTGTTTTTTGTTTGCATCATATACTATTATTTTCTACCAGCTTCAGTGTGTGATAGGTAGTATGAGTTTTAAAAAGATGAAATTTTAAATAAATTTTAGGAAAAAATACATTTGCATATATCATGTGTACATATTTATCATTTAAATCAAACTCTAATAAAATATCATTTTTTTTCTAGCTTCTTAGTTTAAAGTTTATGAATGTAGTATTCCATATTTGTTGTCATTTCTATTTTAGTACTTATACTGTGATATTGCATTTTCAATGAAAAAAAAATCATTTTACTGTTTTCATACTTGTGAAAATAATTATGCGAAGTTCTTTTTTTAAATTTTATTCATGTCTGTTTTTATTTAAAATGTTTGTCTTTAACATTTATCATTCTTGTGTATCATTATTTTTTCTTTATACATGATAATTTTGAAGCAGTAAAATTATTCATTTATTGTTGCAAATTAAATACAGGTTGTCCTTGAACATATATTTTATTAAAAACTGTGATTTCAGTGGTATGATTCATTACTATATATTTAATTTTCTTTTTGTTGTTTGATTAGTTAAATTACTGTTTAACTATATTTATAAAAATGAGAAAACTGTCTTTTGTTTGTTCATGGCAGCTATGAAAGGAGATTATTAAATTATTAAAATTAGTTTGGCTATATGACTGATATACTTTCAAAATGAGCACTGAAATAGACTATGCTGTATGGTGTCAGTTTGGTAGTTTTGTGAGCATGAAATACTATACTTTGTCAAAAGATGGTAATTCTTACCTCATGTTGTATTTTTTTTTTCTTTTTTAGAAAGTAAATTTATAAACTTAAAATATCTGTATAGATCAAGTTTATAGTAAGTACGAATTATATACATCATGCTATGACTTTTATTTTTTTAGAAATTACCTTATGAGATTTATTTTCAATCAAGTTATAAATGAGACCTTCTGACTAAAAAATTTCTAGAGCTGATTTAAGTAGACTTAAATGAAAATACTGTAAAAATATTCAAACTGTGTACAGCCCTAATGCATAATTTCATGTGTTACTATTTGACAATCGTGCCTTACTTTCAAGATTTCCATACTTTTTAGTGCATGAGGAAAGTTTTAAAAGTAATATGATATATTTCTTAATGTAAGCCTTTCAAAACTAAATACATATATTTTATCTTGTAATTTCAACATTATATTCTAATGGGAAAACACCACATTTTTGTCAAAGTTTATAGAAGGCTCTTGAAAAGTATAAAGAAGGCAACTGCAGTATATATATATATATATATATATATATATATATATATATATATATATATATATATATATATATATATATATATATATAAAACATACTGAATTCTAGAAAGGATGCATGTTGAAATGATTATGTATTTGATATAAAAGGCTTCTTGTCCACTCAGCTGAAACTTAATCCAGCTGCTACTCATATTTTACATTTTTTCAAGATTTATCTATGTTTAATTTTTCAATAAAAGTGAGTATTTTGCTCAGATAAATAATGTTTATCAAATATGTCTTGCAATATAATATATGAAAGTTTCTTTTTTAAAAAATACTGTCGTTCTTCTTTTAAAATGAGATGACTATCTTTTTGTCCCTACTGTTATATTTAAAAAAAATGCATTTTATATATATATATATATATATATATAAGTATGCATGAAATTGTACTGTGTTTCTGGTTATCCTAATACTCATAAGCAGTATCTTTATTATTTATAACTATTATCTTTCTGTTGATGTGTATAATGTATGTGTTATTAGAACTGGAAGAATTTCAATCTATGATTACACATAAAACAACAGCACATAAACTACTTAAATACTTTATGTAAGTATGGAAATATTTTTTAGTTCTGAAAGCACTCTTAAAAATCCATTCTTGCATTGATGCTTTATCCAGTGTCCAAAATTGTTTTACTTTTCTTACAAATATAAAACTGCAAAATATCTCCCTATCAATGAAAATAATTAAAGTAAAATATAGTGCATTCTTGCAAAATTACTTAAAATAAGTAATTATTTTGAAATGAAAAGAAAACCAACAAATGTCAAATTATGTGAAAATGTTTCCTTAATGTATTACAGACACATTCAGGAAACATTTCAGAAATTTATTTCAATTTTACAATAATATGGATAGCAAACATGATTAAAAGGAATGGAATTTTTTTTAATTGTACATATTCTAATTAAAATTATTTCAAGAACAAATAATGAAAAATAAAATGTCTAACTGATGTAGTTTAAATATTCAAATTTTGTTTTGAAAAATAATACATTGATTTAAAAGAACAATTTGTTTCATAATACTTTTTTCTCTTTAATTGCCATTGATCTTGGTAAAAAAAATCAGAATAAAATGTCTAAAAATTGCATGCATATTTGTATATATTATGTGATATGTATAATGTGAGTGAAACTCAGTAAATTTTTAAACATCCCCTGTCATTCTTTGATGCTGTGTAAGTGTATAATGTGTAAAAATGATTGTAAGTTGCAATGTTGTCATGGCTTCTGAACTTACATTGTACAATTTCATACTATGTGTGATTTTACAATACCCAAGGACTACCTGTATGTTTATCCAATTTACTCTGTGTTCTCAAAATAATATAAAATGTATGATTTACAAACTGTAAATATTGTGCTCTCAGACTCAAACATTTATTTCATATGCATTTGTTACTCTTTTCTATAATATATTGATTAAAAGCGGGTTTACTTTTTACTTTTTTATGATAATAATATAAAAGTTTTATTTCCCTACTTTCACTTTGGTTGAGAAATAGTGTGTTAGTTTTTAATGTTTTATGCTTTTCATCTCCCCTTATCACACTTTTGAATACATTTTTCATTGTTTTAGAATTTTGTTATTTTCAATTTTGCAGATGGTTCAGATATGGAGCATACATTAAATGAAATCTTTAGAAGCCTCCTATTTTAACTATATAATTATTTTCTACCTTTGACTTTCCTAATACCATTATGAGTTTTTATTGACCCTGACATGTTTGCAACTTAATGGTACATGACAGACTCCATTGAGTTTTTCATTTTCAAGTTTTGAACCAAAAAAATTTAATGAATTAAACTTAATAAATGAAATCAAATAGATACCTCAGAGAGAGAAACTACATTTTATTGAATTCAATTTCTGGTTCAAAGCATAAAAAAATTAATGCTGCTCAAAAATGCCATGGTACTAGGAGGATTTAAAACATTATGCGAATAAAATATACTTAATCTTTCAGTGTGGACTCTATCCTAAATTTTTCAACAAACATACTTTATCATATTTTAAATTACTTTTTACTGCTCATATGTATAAATGTCTAATAAATTCTAACTTGTCTGTTATTACTATTATGAAATATCTTTATTGCCAAACTGGTGCAGAGAAAACCAAAAATAGACATTTGATTGGAAATTTTCTTTCAATTTATGCTAAAACAATAAACTTAGGGGGGTGTTTCCATATTGATATTGTAACAAACTTTGACTTTTCATTACAAACACCAAATTTTTATATCATATTTAAATTCTGCCATAAATTGTAACTGAATATATTTAATGAGAAGTTATTGTTAAATTCCTTTTTAATAATTGCAAAACAAATTGTAATGTGGGTAGTTTTTTAAGCACAATTCAAAATCTACATGGTGGAAAAACTATAATTATGGATTCTCATATTTAAAGTTTGTAAAAAAGTGATTTCTATTTAAAAAAAATACATTTTTTAAAATATTTATTTAAAAATATATAAATTATTAAATTTGTTTTTCAATTATTAAAAACTTTATAAATTACCATATTTTATTTCTTTTAAATGATTACTACAGATTTAAGGAAATTATCTATCTCCTTAAATCTGTAATAATCATTTAAAAGAAATAAAATATGGCAATTTAAAAAGTTTTTAATAATTTAAAAACAAATTTAATAATTAATATAATAATAAGCACTGTCAGCCTGTCTCAATTACTGAAGTGAAAGAATTTTAGGCTTCCAATTTAACTTATCCTTACCTTTTATCAGGAGTTTAACTACAAATATTAATTGAATAGATAGCACATTTATTTTCACTTACGTTTCATTTTTAAGTCTCCTTTTTATTACGTCTCATTTAAAAAAAAAAATAAACAAAATAATATTTAGTATTTTTAAAAATAATTTAAAGTACACAAGCTTTAAAATTTTTAATTAATTTTATTTTTATCAGTTTGACTCTAAAACCCTGAACAAAATTCACTGCTTGCAGGTAACTGTTTATAATATGTAATTTTAATTACTTGAATTCTAATTCTACTTCAAATGTTCATACATTATTTAGTTACAAAATCAATAGATAAAGATCTTATAAATATTTTTCCTTCTCTGTTTTCTTTTCCTTTTCTTTTTACAGAAAATATTCACCTATTTTTTTTAGTATATGTTTTCTTGATCATTGTCATAAAAAAATATACCAAAAATTGTAAACCAATTCAATTTATTTAATCGATAATTATATGCCAAAGTTTTTAATTTAAGTATTTTTAATACAAAATCAGTAATTTAAAAAAATATATTGTTGGTTTGTAAATTTTAGTTAATAACAATTAAAAGCATTCACATGAAAAAAATAAGTATTCTGTAACTTCCCTTACTGATATTTGACTGATATTATTGAAATGAATTAGCTGAATACCAATAATAGTACAGAGCCATCTTCAGTCAGAAGTGGTGTTTGAACCCACCATCTCTTTCGAAAACCAGAGCTTAAATCTGGCACCTTACACAACTTGGCTGCCTGGATTTCATTCATCTGCAGTATGAAATAAAAGAAAATGCAAATTTAATTCTTTGCATATACAGATCAGTCCATTTCAGTCTTAAAAGTATGCTTTGTGTTTTAATATATAAGATTCCTCCATGTAGTTTAACAGTTATGCTTAAAAAACTATCCACATTCAGTTTGTTTTGCAACTATTAAAAAGGAATTTAACATTAGGAGTTCCAAATTTTTCATCTGCGTATTTCATAAATTACTTCACAGAGTGACTTTTCATTTGGTAATTGTAGGTAAAATTTACTGAAGAATTCAAACATGCTATCAAAATTAGTTGGTCACAGTAGCGTACTCAGGATTTAATTTCAGGAGGGGCTGACTTAAATTTCAATGATGTTTACAGACTTAGGAATAGCATCAGATTGTGTTGTCTTTTGACGTCACCTCACAGTATGCCAAAACGATGAATTGTCATGGCATAGATGAAAATTGTATATATTTCCCCAAAGTGTGCCAATGATGTAGAGTCATTCTAGAAGTCCCACAGCATGAGAAACCATATATGCTTTTCTAAATAAATTCTGTCTAGCCTCCCTTTTTAGAAGGAAGTGTATCAGAAAAGTAGGTAAAACACATGAAAACCAAAAATGAGTAACTGGTGAAAAAAAATGTAAGCACAATTGTTTGTATTATTGTAAATTTTGATTTTTTGTTTTGTGAGCAATATTCTGAGCCTAATTATTTAAAATCAATTGGGCTTTGATACCTTGTGTATTGTTTTTTGAAACTTTTTTTTAATTTTCATAAATTTAGTCTTGTAAAGTCAAGATCCCACTCTATCATGCAAAATCATTGGTGCATTTCAGAAGTGAAAATCTTTGGGATTACCTGCATCCAGGTACATTTTTGGCAGTTAGTGGTGTTTCATTGAATACTTAAAAAAACATGCTTTTGTACTAACTTCATAAAAAATATATATTTTTTTTTTGTCTTAAATAGATTTGAGAATTTGGAATTAAAAATGTATAAAATTAGTCACCATATGTTCCCCTATGGAAGACACTAATTAACTTCTTAAATTAATTAAAATGCTTCTAGATTTGACAAAATTATCTCTAGATCTTGTCAATTGATGAAAGTATTTCATACTTATTCATTTATCCACTAAAACACATTTGGAGCTTTTTTTCAGTCATTTGATAATGGATTTTGTGATCTCAACTGATTCTGGTCTCAGGAGTGAGGAAATCAAATTCATTGCATGAAAGAAAATAAAACAATTTTTTCTCAATAAGAAAGAAACAAAATATTTTTCATTTCACTGCAACCACTAGGAAGGAAAAGGGAGCTATAACCCCATACCAATCTTCTTTGAGTATGGTGTGCTCTGGTGCCACTATCCACTAATATGGAACTAACTAGAATAGTTAGTCTGTTGTATGGTAGATAAGGAATTAAAATATCTCAAAAAGATAGAAAGAAAAATTAGCACTTTTTCATTTCACTGTGATGCTTTTGGAAGAGGTGACTAACCCTATCAGATGCCCCTCCCTCTTTGTGTATGCTGTGAAGTCATTGTACACTAATATGGGATTAATTAGACTGACTAGTCCATAGTGCTGTAGTTGTAAAAGTACCAGAGGTGCTATAGAATAAGGGTATAAGCTAGAGAGTACATGCTATAGCATTTCTTGAGAAAAAGAGGGTATATGTAGCCTCTTTAAAAAATCCAAAAGGCATATGGCATATAACCTTTCATTACATCCATGCTAATCCATTGTATGACAGAAAAATAAATATAAATTATCTAAAAAAAAAAGAAATTCAGCACTTTTTTATTTCATTGTGACCATTTTGTAGATAGAAGAGATTGTAACCCCACCAGGTCCCTTCTACCTTTTTAAGTATGTTGTGGTATCACCCCACAGATATGGGAGTAACAAGAATGGCCAGTCCATTGTATGACAGAAAAATACGTATAAATGTATCTCAAAAAGCAAGAAACAAAATCAACCATATTTTTTTCATTTCATTGCCACCATTTTGGAGATAGAAGGGGCCTGTGACCCCATCAATCCATTTCTTTGTCTTTGGGTATACAGTAGTGCTACTGTACACTAATATGGGACCCAACAGAGTGGCTAGTCCATTGTATGAAAAAAGAATTATAAATTTATCTCAAAAAGAAAGGAAAAAAAATCAGCACTCTATTAATTTCACTTTAGACTATTTCAGGGGAGGGGGGCTGTAACCTCATCAGCCCTCTTTGGGTTCACTGTGCACTAATATGGGAATAACGAATGTGGTTAGTCCATTGTGTGACAGAAAAAAATTGCAAATTTATTTCAAAAAGAAAGAAAACAATTCAGCACTCTTTTGCATTTCAATTTCAATTATTTCTGGTGGTGGGGTTGTAACTGCATCAGTCTCCTTCACCCTCTTTGGGTATACTGTAGTGTCACTGTATGCTAATATGAGACTAAACAGAGTGGCTAGTCCATTGTATCATAGAAAAACAATTATAAATTTATCTCAAAAAAAAGGGGGGGGGGAAATATCAGCACTGTTCATTTCTCTTTCAATTATTTCATAGGGGGCTGTAACCCCACCAGCCAACCCCTTGGGTATGCCCATGGTTGTTCATGTTGTAAATTTCAACGTTTCTTACAAATCCAGTATAGAGATGACCCTCTAAGCCTATTTTTTTCACATAAATTAAAAGAAGAATTAATTCCCTATCAAATGGCTATTTTCATTTTTCAATTTAGTGATTAATATGTATGGGGTGCATCTTTTTGACACTGATTGTACATATACTTACAGACCTTCTGTGACATATACTAATATATGAGGGGGTTAGAATGACAGTGGAGTAAGTCAAAAATTTGAAAAATCTAGATAATCATATTTTCTCTGAACGAATATTAATTTCTATTCAGTATGTCAGTCAAATAAGTCATAGTTCAATTAGGGAGTCACTAGAGGGAAAAAACAAGTGGGACCACTTAATGCAATGGCAATACGACAAGTTTCACAAAACCCTTCATTTCTCAAATTAATAAATATTGACTGACTCTGTCATTCTAACCCTGTCATATATGAGTACATGTGTGGAAGTCAGTCAAAATTTAGTCATTGTTATCTAAGAAAATAAAATTGTGGAGCAATTGGAATATGAGTATTTTGAGAGAACTCTTTTTATCTGCCATTTTGTAGGCTAGGTCTTAGTTGTTAAGTCTGAACAGCTTCATTATTCAGAGCATATGGCAATACATATTGCTTCTAAAATTAATTTAAAAAAAAAAGAGATATTGGTGCACATTTATGTTGTGTGTATCTCAGATTACTCATTTATGATAGTATTGACATCTACTGTAGCTTTAATATATCCGTATTCAAATAGTCAAGATATCTGCAAAAAGAAACAGCTGTAGTCAAAAGCTAAAATTAAATGTGAAGGATAAAAGAATTGTGAGATAGAAAGAAAAAAATGCTGTTGCAGATTACTGCAGAATTAAATCCAAGTTTCAAGCAAATTAACACCATGGAAAAGTTTCATGCAAGTACTTCATATTATTTGTGAATGAACTGCAATATCTAAAGCTTTCTTCTCAGCATGAAAAATTGAATAGTACAGTACTCATGAACTGATCATAGAAATGTCTGATATTTTCTCATTAATGATGTATCATAGTAATTAACTTCATGTATGTGTATAGAGGTTTTTATAGTCCTACTTAAGAAAAAAATAGTTACATTTGTTGTAAGAAAAAGATTGAGAGGAGGGAGAGGGGGGTGATGATTTCGAAAGTACTATTATATATCTCTAAATATATTTAAAATTTCTGTTGTACATTTTTTCCTTGAGTCACTGAAAAATAATTCTAATAAAATTTTAAATCTAAGAAATTTCAGTTAAAGTTCACCATATTAAATCCATTATGTAGAATAGCCTTCAGTTTACTGATAAATATGGCAGAGGCTCCTACCTGACTTATGAAACCATTATGGTAGTCACAAAAGCCTATAGTTGAGCTCGATAGTAGAGAAATAACTGAAAAATATTTAAGAATCTAGATGACACACACATGATTTAAACTTCATACTTACAAGGTGTTGCTGCATATTATGTTCAGTGTTCCTAAATACATTGCTGCATGTTTCCAATCTTAGATGAGGAGCATGTTAATAGAAAAGTGAATAATCTTGCCTGTCATGGCAACCTCAATTCCACATTTAAATATTATTGAGTCAGTGGCGTATAAAAGGAAGAAGCCAAAATCAACCTTAGAAAAAGCAAGGCAAACTGTAATAACTTTTGTGTGACCTTTCGTTTCCAAACTAGTTGGTCCCCTCTCTTTCCACAACATAATTACCTTTCAAAAAAATTCTCATGGTATACAAATACGAAGTGAACATGAACAAGGATATTTGTATAGTTAAAAAGGAAATTAGATTACCATTAAAATGTATATTTCATTGTGTAAAGTATTTTTTATAGAAAAATAAATATTTAATTGCAAATAATCATTTAAATAATAGTGACTTTTATTAGAATAATTAACAGCACCGGCCTCTTAATAATTCATATTCAGTTCAAATGTCCATTGAAACTTCTTATAACAATGCTTACAGTTTGTATAGCCTACAAAGTATATCTTCTGCTTTTGAGCCTCTAATCCTTGCACCTAACATTTTATTACAAAACATTGTTTAAATGTAAAATTTTATTGTGAAATAAATAGCTCACAACCAAATGACTAGTAAATATATAGATATTCTTATAATGAAGAAAGAAAATACCTTTTTCCTGGGCATGAGGCCCTGCATTGCTGCACCTGTGGTGCTCTCCTAAAGACAGCTCTGGGAAGGTCTTAACTCCAACCCATCCAAATAGACAAATATTTTTTCTTTTTTTAAGTTACATGCGTTATTCCAAAAACTATTATTTTCTGTCTCCAATTTTTGATAATTCATTTCTGATGAAACAAATCTGTATATAAAAAAGCACTATAATAATTCATTACTGCTAAATCTACAAATCAAGAGCCAAAACTTGAGATCTACAACTCATTTTTTTTTTTTTTTTTGATTAACTCATTTCGTTTAATATATGAATGATCTTAGAAAATATCAACATCTTATGTCTGAAGCAATTGCTGTTTTTTTAATTATATTTTAAAATATGGCTTAGTTTTATTATTATTATTATTATTATTTGCAATAAATTTCAGGATTAGTTTCCCATCACTTTTAAATCATAGTAAATTATTTTTTATGTTAACAATGCAAGCTCCATATCTAACCAATGACAGTTCATTTTCTTTTTCCTTTTTAGAAATTGCTTCTAAGTGGGAAAATGAAATTTTGTGGCTTTGTATTTCAAACATTCTGTTTCTCACCAATGTTGTATAAATATATGTTAACTATGTACTTGTATTTCATTATTGTAAAATGTTCGTAATTTATATTATTGTGTTATTTATACTTCATTTTTTGTTAAGAAAAAAAAAATGTTTCCATCTCTTTTGAATTGAGCGTAAATGTACTGTTAATGAAAAATTTAACATTGTTGTTAAATTTTTGAAAGAACAAATTTCTTTGTTTCAGTACTGATTGTATGAATTTCTTAGCAGAAAAATTCTTTTCATTCGAAAGGAATTCTTCTCTTATATTTGAAATAATGTGCAGTGTTGTAATCAATGCAAATGAACCTTTTGATCTAGTGGAATTGCTGTGTTGCTTCGAAAGAGAGACATACTATTTTTTGTAAAAGTTAAGTGATGCTTAGAAGGCCTCAGGCCTAGTGCAGCTTCACGTAAAAAGCACGCAGGCAGCAGATAAACCATAAAAAAAACTATTATAATCTCAATATACAATAAATTTACTTGAAATCTATTAGTTTCTTTATTTTGTGTTTATTGTAAGTGTTGCTATTCTACTTTATACAACATTGCACACCAAAATATACACTAAATAATAAAATGTAGCATTAGATACAGAGATATCCCTTTAAAGAGTTTGATAGACAATTTTCTCATTCTCGAGGAACTGAAAATTCATTGTATGTCTCCTCATTAAAATGGACAGTCAGTAAACCAGATAATTTTTGGCTGTTCTCACATGTCTATTTTACCAAGGTATCACTGTTTTAACATATCAGTATGGAATTTAATACTATCAGAAAGAACTTCTGAAGTATTAAATTCCACACATACATACTATCATGTGATCTGAAATATATGCTATTACCTCTCGCTTGCTTGGAAGTTCTCTTTTGGGCTGCAAGTAAGGTTATTTTCAATACTGAATGGAACCTGGAAATGTAAGCAACATGCAGAACATTTGGTGAGTAATCGCTATTAAATGTTTTAAATAATGGTGTAAAACCCGAGAACTACTATGTTTAGAGCACTCTGATTGGTAGAATTTGAGCAACTATCTATCATAGGAAATACAGAGATAAATTTGTTATAGATGAAGGTAAGTTATCACAGGGTGCATTTTCAGTCATTTTCTTCTTGAAAAACATGTTTAGGAGGAAATATTTGATATTACCTATGATAAGATAGTACGTGTGATCACAGCATTAAATACACAATAAAAATTGGAGGAAATTATGAATGTCTAAACAAGAAAATACGCTATTGCAATTCAGCTTTACATACTGGTTTCAGATATATAGATATCTTAATTGAGGGGGTCGGGGCAAGAAAGTGCCAAGCCACATTTTTGATGAAATAAATCTAACACTGTAATCTGTTGCTTGATATTGTAAATTATAATATCCTACATATAATTTGTTTCTAATGTCACTTGGTGGCAGCATATGTACCAGGTTTCGTTTTTGCCCCAGATGTTTATGCCCCCAATAAAGATAGCTAATTTACAAAAAACTTTATAGTAATATCATTAAAGTAATGCCGTATTGTTACTTAGAATATCTCAAATGTTAGTAAGACATTGGCGAAAAAACTTTAGGTTATATATCTTGATTTGATCAAATTTTCAAATTGAAATATCTCAGAAGTTGAAAAATGTGGCTTAGCACTCTCTTGCACCAACCCCCTCAATTGAAATTGATAAATGTGATGTGATTTGTTTTAGTAGTAAGTGAGTGTGAATGTAAAACATAACTACCCTCTGTTGAAAAGCTGGCAATGCCAAAATTTAAACTATTTACAACAGACAAATATATTTACGCAATTAAAAACTACAATATTTCATGAACGGTTTAGTTGGGGATCTTTAAATATATGTTAAATACAGATGAGATTACGAGAAAAATTTCTCAGACTTTATTTCTCTTAGGTTAATAGCTTTTTGTCGACTTGTTATTTATTAAAATTTCTAATGATTTTAAGGCAAAACATTCATATTATTAAAGATTAATTTCAGCTTTTATATTACGCGAAAATAAATGTTTTATTTAGAAAGAAAAATGTAATTGAGTAAAAAATGATGGAAATAAATGTATGCTTTAAAAATCAAACATAAGGTAAAACTGTATAGTTGGGAGGAACCAGATGTCTGAGTTTTGACTCTATTTGAGCAGCTCTCAAGATATCTAAATACTGGCATTTGTGTAGTTTTTTTTTTTTATGTTTGCTAGTCTTTCAATTTTTTAAAATATGAATGCATTTAAAGTTAAGTGAAAGTTTAAAGTAAAACTTTTTATATTATTGTATGTAGCTAATTTAGTAAGGATTTATTTCCCATAATGCAACTGTTGCTATAAGTGCATTTTTATGTCTTTCTTTTCAATCCTCACTCTCTTAGGGCAAGACTGGAAATTGTAAAACAATGCTTGAAGAGCCTGTAAACAGTGCTTGAAGAAAAGGCAGTCAAAACGATATGCAATATGGCAGGAGTGATTCTGTTCCGAATTTTCCGAAAATTAAAAAATCGGTCACCAGTCCGAAAATTTAGACATTAAAATAAAAAAAAGCACAAGAAAAAAAAAATCTGGGATGGGAAATAAACTTTTTAACATAAAACCCTCTTAATAGATGTTAACCAAGAATGAGTTGTGTTTCTGCGAATATTTACATCACGAATTCCCTTCCTCAGAAGCGGGGGTGCCATTTCAAAAGTTTCTGGGGTGGGGCAGAGTTTGAAATACCGTGCGAGATTTCGCGAATCGCGCACAAAATAGGTAAATTCCTCATAATAAAAAAATGCTGTGTGGTACGTTACCTCTCTTAAATTCTTTCATAGGCATGCGATTCTTCCATGAATATTTTTTAATTTTAGTGGAAGTCAACAATTTTTTTTCTTTTGAGGAATTTCGCAAAATTAATTCGTGAATCGGTCGCGGAAAAAACCGTGAATTTCTTCAAACGATCTTGGGAAAATATCCTGAATTTCGTCAAAGATCTCAGAAACAAATAGCGTCAAAGGATTGCGCAAAAAAACCCCGCGAATTTCGTCAAAAAGATCGCGAAATCAAAAAGCGAATTTTGTCGATCGGTCGCGGAAAAATATCACTGATTTTGTCAATCAGTCGCGGAAAAATATGGCCAATTTTGGCAATTGGTCGTGCAAAAATAGTGGGAATTTTGACCAAAAAAAATTATTTCGTCAATCGGTCGCTAAATAAATAAATCTCATCAATCAGTTTCGCGCAAAAAAAACCCGCGAATTTCGTCAAAAAGATCGCGAAATCAAAAAGCGAATTTTGTCGATCGGTCGCGGAAGAATATCACTGATTTTGTCAATCAGTCGCGGAAAAATATGGCCAATTTTGGCAATTGGTCGTGCAAAAATAGTGGGAATTTTGACCAAAAAAAAAATTATTTCGTCAATCGGTCGCTAAATAAATAAATCTCATCAATCAGTTTCGGGGAAAAAAAACACTTATTTCGTCAAAGGAACACTGGAAAAAAGCGCGAATTTCATCAAAAGGTTGCTGAAAAGAAACGCGAATTTCGTCAAACGATCGTGGTTGTGGAAGACAATCGTGAATTTCGTGAAACGATCGCGGAAAAATAATCACTAATTTCGTCAAATGATTGCGGAAAAAATCGGGAAATTCAATCTGTCAGGATGTAATCAGCGCACAAACATAATAGGTTAGAAATTCTGCTCCATAGGTATAAGAAAATTTTCATTAATGATTTCGTGCCAGTAAAAGTTTCAATAAATGATTTTCTGCCTTCCTCTTCAGGCCGATTTAAAATCCACAATTCAGAAATCTACAAAGCCATCGGCCTCAGATAGAGTCGATCGGGAAAGTTGACGCTGCTTTCTTTCGTTGTGGGTAGGGTTGACGGTAATTGTTTCGAGTTCAAGTTGGGTTTTCAATATTGTGAGTGGGTTCGTGTTGACCCGATTTATCAAAGAAATTCTGGATATTTTTCAGATGAAAAACTTACTGAAAAATTCACAAATAGCTGTAGGAAATCCGAATAAACTTCATTTAAAAGAAGACAAAATTTACTATATCGTGCTGAAAGATTGAAACCGGATTCCTTTTACTAATATGGAAAATGCACTGCGAAACGCGAAAAAACGCATAAAAAATTAAAATTAAGAAAATCTAAAAAAAAAAAAAAAAAAAATCCAAACACTGGCTTTAAGGTGCATAGCTTCAGACATACAGGTAACCTGCCAAACCTTGTAGCTCTACGCGCAGCGCTCTCTTTAGAAAACAGCACATATACAGAGACAAACATTATTCTAGATACTAGCTGGCATCGCCCGCTAGCGGGCCCTTAATTTACACCAGGGCCTCGAATCTGACAAACTCTGGTTTATACTAAACTCTAATTCATGACCAAACTCGAATATGATACAGCTTAAACCAAACGAACCTCTTTTGTTCGAGTCACCGCTGCCTGCGACACCATATCCCGAGCGTGACGCCGTATAATCCTTTATTTCGTACTTAACCTGGAGTATGATAAACCTCGAACCGTACGTACCTCCGTGCTGCGCATGCGCTTCAAAATCCTTTAGTTCCACTTTCCACCGCCCGGAAGCGCGATCTGTTCTAGGTTCTATACGAACATGACTGAAATCTGTAAGGCTATCCAAATCAAGTCGAATGCGCAAAACCCCGTCATAATCTGGGCCATAGAACCCGAGATAGGAAAGTGGCCATGGAAAGTTAGATGCTGAGTTATGGAAACAGGCCATAGTTAGAGAAAAACCTGGATGGGGAAAAGGAAATATGAGACTGTGTTTTGTCAAACAATTAATTAAGACTACCGGAGCACTTGTTCAAATACTAGGAATCGTGGAAAAGCTTGGAACTGAAAAACAAATTGTTGAAGTTACTATTCAAAAATAGTGGTAATTATCTATACATAACAACAAAGAAACTCTACGTATGATGATTACTATGCTAATTTGGCAAAATGGAACTGGTTTGGAGAAGCTCGGAACATTATTAGCTGATTTATGGATATATGCCACAGTTAGAGAAAAAAGTGTTATGTAGGGGGTGCGAGATCAAATCACTAACTTTGACTTTAAGTATGCATCAACTGAATATGGGTTGTGTACTTTTATTAGGAACGTAAATTTAAGTTTTACGAAAATTGTTTTTTGAAAAATCCGGTGTTATCTCTATAATAATAGCAATTAGTTAGCCCGCCTCCCCATATAAGAAATACAAACGTTCGTTTATTATTGCATCCATTAGCCCGAAAGCGGGCAAAGCGCGCAAGTCTGTATTGTAATAATGTCTCATGTTGACTAAATGCGATATTTATTAAAAAGTCGCTTCCATCTCCTCCCCAGCCCCGCGAATAAAAAAAAGTAAACGTTTCTTTAATTATTAAATTTTTGAAAGGGGGAGGGGAGATGAGAGTGCTTTTTGACAAATAACTAATTGAGACTACTGCAGTATTCGATCAAAGAATGGGACCGGTACCTAAGCTTGGAACTGAAATCAATATATTTTCTGAAATTACTTTTAAAAAATAGTGGTAATCAGTACTCATAAATTTACTTTAATGCTATAGAGAGTCATTATTAAGTTTATTATAATGTTTGGAATCAGTTGCGTTCAAATCGGAAAGATAGTTGCCCAGTTATGGAAACGGGGCACAGTTAGAGAATAAAACCTTGAAGGAGGTCCCGCCAGGCGACACGTGGTCAAGTGCTCAAAAACAAATCAATAACTTTGAGTGTTGGTATGCATCAACTGAATACGGGTTGTGTACTTTTATTAGGAACATAAATTTAATTTTTACAAAAACTGTTATTCGAAATTTCCGGTATTCTCTATATATAATAGCCATTAAACACTACGAGTGAAGCAAAAAATGTTAAATTTGTTAAATGGAGTTACTGTTGCCGAATTCAGGGCAGTAAATATGGATTTATTAATAAAAGGGTTCGGTTAAGGAAAAACCCGCCGCTAGTGGACGGAGCAGTAAAGTACAATAAATGCGATATTTAATAAAGTCTTTTACATCCCACATCCCTCCCCATCTCCGCAAATTTAACAAATAATCTGTTAAATAAAGTTTTCTGTATTAATATATCTCTATCATTCACTATCAACTAGCTATTTATTTCTTTTGTCCATAAAAAAAATCGATTTTTATAAAATAAAAACTTACCATCCTTTTTTTTTTTCGATTTAAAAAAAAAAAAATCTTAATCCTCGTATCATTTTGCGTCTATATACCAAGTTTTAAATCGGTATGTTATATACTTTAAAAAATATAATCGCTGAGTTAAAATTGCTCCTTTTTAACACTTTCGAACCTAGTTGTTAAGTTGTTATCACTTTCGAACCTAGTTGAAAAGTGTTTATGACTTCGGTTTGTTTGGCCGTCTGTCCGTGCTCTAACTCCCGTAAATATGCTCGGATTGCCCTGAAATTTTTATGTTACTGTCGTTATTCATAGCATGTTCCCTATTTCAATTAAAGTGTGTAGCACTTATACTTTTTTTACAGGGACAGTCAAAAGTATTCCGGTACATTACAGTCAATGGGGAATAATCGTTTCAAGATTCATTTTGATGACGCTACGTCATGTAAAACATAAGGAAATTAATATATAATTATGAAGCACATTAAAATATGCTTTTTGTAGAATGTGGGGTTTAAAGCATTAATTATTCATTTACAGGGTCAAACAAAATGATTCTGTTACACATCTTTCTATGGGGAAAAATCGTTTGCAGTGTAATTTAGTGATATTTCACTACTTCAAACATAATAAAAATTATATGCATTACTGAGGTGCACTATGAATTCCTCTCTTGTGTGCATAGCGTTTATTTAAAGGGACACACAAAAGATATTGGGTACAGTACATTTACGATATTTGCAGTCTATGTGTGAAGATAAGTGCGTTTTCAATTTTGGTTTGCGTTTTTAAGCTTAACTATTTTTTTTTTCATAGTAGTGTGTGTTTATAAACTCGGTAGATCATATACAGGGCTACACAGGGGAATTTGTAAGTATTACAGACTATGGGAGTGAATTGCTTAAGGGTATTTTTTAATTTTGTTTACGCATTTTCCTCCTGAACTATATTTAGTAGACTAATATACGTTTTTGGTATATAAATAAATTCATTTACAGGGCTACGCAAAAAAGATACATTGTCGTTTACGTTTGGTAATTGCTGCAAGTGAATTTTAAGTTGCCTTTTAGCCTAATAGGTGGTGTGTGTGCAAAAGTCTTCAGATAGTATACAAAAGATTTCGAGTACATTTCCATCAATTGGCGAAAATTGCTAAATGTGAATATTCTAACTGAACTAAATTTTATCATACTATATATCTCCATCTGTTGTTCATATACAGGGCTGCACAAAATAATTCGACTGCTTTTTTGACACTGGAAGGTAATTTCGAAAACTGTACTTTTCATTGCATTATATGTTTTCTAATCTGTTTATTTACATATCTTCTTTCACCTTATTTAACGGTGAAGTTTCGTTACAGTTTTCTAGCTGTATTGGAAAGTGTTTCATAATCTATGCTTAACGCATGATTTTTTGATCTTGTTAATTCTGGCATCGCTTGTTCCTGGCAACCCTGGCCTCGCTCTCTGTGACAGAGCGCTGCTGTGTTGACTTTCAAAAAATTTATTATCTCTTTGAAAATTAATATTTTTTTAATTGATATCTTCGGTAATTATCATTCGATTTTTACGAAAATTGTTTTTTTGACTCGGCATTCCATATTACGTAGGGTTACATAATTTTCAAATAGATAAATTCAATATTTTTAATAATTTTTTTTTTTATAGTCTATAACCCCACTTAAACTGGTTTCATATCTTTCTTCCTTCTAGACATGAGTCCCTGTAAAACAACACGTTAAAAGGAATTATTTTTATGCAATCAAATTAATGAAATAATAATTAATAGCTTTGGTTCTAGCTGATGGATTTCCTTAATTTTTCGAATCTTTTAATGTGGAAAGAGAGATTATTCACGTGGTGTTATTTTCAGAACTGTAGATAAATTAGATCTTATAATTTGCATGCCCATTTTAATACCCTACTTCTGTATTTTAAATCACAAACAATTGTCTCTTACTTGCTTTGAAATATTTTTTTATCAGACACTTGCAGCTGTCATTAAATGAAAAGAGTTCTTTTTAATGAAAATGTATTAATATACCAATTAAAATCTTCGGTTCTAATTGATGGATTTTTACGAATTTTGTTTTTTTGAAATCTCGATTTTTTTCACTTATGTCTACTTATTTTTGTGTCGATAGAGCGATTATATGGATGTGTTTCGAAAAGGCGCAATTGAATGCGAATCTAGAAACCCGGCTTCCTAATGTAACCCTGAATTTTCTTTCAAATCGAGGCAGGTGTGTTCTCTGATTGGATAAAAATGATTCTTTTCGCGCAATTTTTAATGATTAATTCAATTATCCAATTAATATATTTCTAATTAACGGCGGATTTTTTCGAAACCTGAAAGAACAGAAATCCCAATTTTTTCTGCGTATTTTGATGCTTTCAGAACCTTTCTACCCCGTCTGGGAGAAAAGTTGTTAGAGGTACAGACAGAAACAATAAGAAATCAAAAATTGCGGGAAACTAAACATTAATAATGTAGTAGAAGATACTTCGGTATATTATTTCATATTAAAAACTTTCTAACTTTAGAAAAATCGGGTTAACCCGAACGCAACCTACAGGAATTTAAACTAAGCCTAAAACTGATCTGAACATAAAACAATTAACCCGACCTGCAACAAAAACAATTAGCAATCCCCCCCACCTCTACTGTAACCTTTTAGAAAATATGATATGAAGTTCAGAAAATGTTTCTTTTTTTACTCGGAATCACGCCTGCGATATGGACGAGCGATTATGTTTTTTTTAAAGCTAATAGAGAGGTGCACTTTTTTCTGTAATTTCTCGAATTGTAATGACAATAATTGTCCTTTTGTCTTTAAATATTAATGCTGTTCTCAAATCCAAAAGAATTACTTTCTGACACATTTCTGAATTCACTTTTGTTCGGAGACTAATGAAATTGGCAGGTGTTCTTACTCAAACTATGTAATCGAAAGACGTTTTCTACTTTTCGGTAAAGGCCGAAGATCTTTCAGAAAATACTGTCAAAATCGGCGTTTTGAATCGAAATCCCGACGCGGCAGCACGAGAAAAGGAAAATGTATCGTTACGTGACATGAATCGCTAAAAAAGGGGAAAATTCATTTCGATTCCAAATCAATTCAATAGTCAGGCATGCCAATTTTATGCCAGGGCGTTTAAAAATTAGTAGAAGTTTTGCGTTATTGAGCAGGTCATTTATAATTGAAATGTTATTAGTCGTAAAATGAAATATTTTGTTCCTAAAAAAAAAAAATCTAAACTCTCATTTCCTGTAAGAGTAATATATTTATGCGGTTTTGCCCCACTGGTGGGTTTAAACCGGATGATTCGATTTTTCTACAAAAGCACAGGCTTGTGCCCTTTGTCTGAGGCTCCCTTAGTAATGCTAATGGTATATGATTTAGTGTGAAAGTGCACTTATCACTCTCTGTCCACTGCCCTATCAGGACACCCTGCACAGTCTTGGAAAAGCATTTGGATTTTTATGAATAAAAATGTGATAATGAAATCATATTTATGATGATATTGTTCGAGGATAAGAACAGAGTATTTACATAAAGTTTCATTAAATTCTGTTTGAAATTCTGCCTTCGAAAAGCAACTAATAATAAGGTATCAGATTTTACCCTATTTTTCCGACTATTTTTTTTTTTAAAGTTAACATGCGATTTAAAGTTGAGAGTAATTAACGAAGTTATTTAAATTTCTTTTTCATTCATATACTTTTAAATTCATAATTTACATATCCAGCTCTTAATTCAAGATTTTATAAACATTTCCATGTCCTTTAACATATTGATGAACATTATGGAAGCCATCCATTCATTCTTAGCAATGACAAAAATTTTTGGCTGTTGCTTTTTTCTCTTTCCTCTTAATGCCTTTTCCTTATTTTGTTTAAACAAAATCGCTTTAAATTGTTTGAGTAGTTTCTAAACCTAGTAATCGTCTTCTTAAATGCCTAATCCATGGAGGCGGTTTTGAGACTCTACACCACAGTTAGCTTTGTACTTTGGGGCCGATCTCGAAATCCTAGGTTAACCTATGGGAAAATTTAAATAATTATTCCTTACCTAAAATAATTATAGAAATAAAGTTTTGTCCATCAGAAAATAGACGTTAGATGCCAACGAGGTGCGATTTTAAAAATAGACCCCTTCAATTTTAAGATGGATGGAAATTTCAAAGTTTATAAGGTTTTAAAAGTACTTAAAATTTAAAGATACATTTTAAAAACTCACGTCGTCGGCATCCGACGTCTACTTTCTACTGCTGAAAACCGTATTTTGATAATTATACTGGGTAATGGGCAATCAGGTATTTAAATTTTCCCATAGGTTAACTTGGGATTTTGTGATGAGTTTCAGTGAAGCGTCCCCCTTAAAGTGTTTAAAGCCCAAATTTTAAAATTATTTCTTTATTTCAGCAACTTTATTTATCTAAATTTCCTACAAATTAGCAATAGAGCATAAAAATCTTTTTAAAGATAAATAGAGTTTTTAAGATTTAAACTTTGTGTGCTGGGAGGGGGGGAGAGGTAATTTTAGATGATTATTTAATTACTATTACAACAAAGTTACAAATAGAGCAAAAATCAAGAATTTTTTAAAGATTTTAAACTGCGTGTGCTGGTGTTGGAGGCAAAGATTTTTTTTCTTGCGGGGGAGGGGGGGTGAAGGCCATTTAGATAATTATTTAATTACTGTTTCAATAAAATCACAATTAGAGCAGAAAAAATGAAAGATTTTTAAATTTTTCAACGTGATGTTTATGAGATGCTGGGGAGGGAGTTTCCCTCCCTTCCCGGCATCTCAGAAATTTTGGGAAGATGTGATACTTTTTTTATTGTTACTATAGAGTATTAAATATGTCAGAAAAAATATTAATTTGATGAGTTAAAACGTTTAAATTATGCGTGTTTGGTACCAGGGGGTTCAAAGGAGGAAGCAGCAATTCCAGGGGTGGGGCATTGATACAATAGAAGGTTTATTGCTACAATAAAGTAACAAATAGAAAAATATGATAAAAAAATCAAGATTTTCAATTTTGTGTGTTGGACGGTTGGGGAAAGGAGGAATTTAGATACTTTTTATTTATTTTTCTTAAGCAAAAAACCACCTACATACGGAAGATTTTCACACCTGTATTTACCTTTTTTACTTCTAAATTAATCATAAAAATAGTTAAAAAAAAACATTTTTTAAAAACAAATCTCGATTATAAGCCCCTTCCAAATTTTAAATGTTTTTGCTTCTGAAAAAGTAGGGGAGATGGACTTGCAATCGGAATAATTTTACGGTGTATGCTGGTGTGTTAGCCTATTTTACTCCTACTGGACCGGCTGACGCACTGTGTTTCAACAGCATTGAATTAGTGTATTTTTTAACTTTTTTAAAGGCAAAATTATGGATAGTTGTTCTGGAGTTAATTGTACAAATTATTCAAGAAAGTGTCATTGCATGCTTCAATTTTCTCATAATCGGGAAAAAAGACCAAAATTAAATATTGTAGATTTTATTCTTGCTTGGATTTTTCTTCTGTGAACTTCAGCGGAAAATGCGGATTTGAAGAGAACAGCGCCATCTAGTACTTTTTCAGAAAAACTATGTTGATTTCCGACTTGAAATGTATGCATGAGATCCTGAAACCTTTGGACGAAACTAAAGCCTTATGGGAAATTAATTTTAACTTTTCAGACAACCATTAACACATCATTCTGAATATTAGCATGCAATTAAATTAATGAGAATTCTAAAAAAAAAATTACGAAAACACTAATATAAAAATAGATTTTTTAAAATTAATTTATTTTCGAAAGTATAGATTTTATTTTTTAATATTAATTTTCCCCAAAAGAATTTTTCTATTTTGAACTTTTGAAAAAAAAAATCTAAATTTGTTTAAAGAATTTTTTTTATTATTTCATAGTAAGACAGTATTTTTTTTAAAGGAATATTTTTAACAATTAAATATTATCAAGAAACGGAGTATACCTTTACTGTAACTTTCAGATACAAAATTGTTTGTTTGAGATAAAAGAGGAGGTACCTTTCGGCATGACACCACGAGTTACAACATAATTCAGATGTAAATGAATTCTTTAAATATTTTTCTGAGGATGAATATTTAAAAAATAATCTTTGAAAACAGTTTTAGTTTATAGAAGAATGTAAAATGCCATCTGATTTCTTTATATCTGAATAAGAATATATGAACATTTTGTGCATTTAAGGGGGAAAATGTCTCCGTGAATGTATAAAAAGAAATCTAGTTTCAATTTAAAAATTAGCCTTAGTCCTATCATTTGTGCCATAAATGATCGAGAAAGGTATGATCACGACCGCCCCTTGAACTAAATAATTTAAAAAAAGAAAGCCTTAATACACATTAATGGTGAAATAATTATTCATTTACATATATCCCTCCTCACGAAAAAGGGGGTGGACGTACTCTCGAAAAACACATTCGTGGGGGGGACACTAAGGAAAATACCTCTTTCATCAGAGTATTTCTAAATACGATTTACATACAAGATATTGTAAAGAAACTAATCTTATTACAAATTTTTGAATTGAATAATGATAAACATTAATGCTGGAACTTAAAATGAAAAACACTGATTTCATTCGAAGCGGGTTATGTTTAGTAATGATTTGTTTCCTATGAACATAATGTAAATAAATTTTATTTCTTAAACTGAAAATTTCGTCTTCATTATTGCATCATGTATTTAATTAAGTTTTCTTGCATATTATGTAATTACTGCTATTAATGGTTTAAATCATTTTCCTTTAGCTCTTTAGTAGTTTTATTTAATCCCTCAAGCCGGCATTTAAATCCTTGCTATTCTCCCTACTGGTGTGAATTAAATGGACGCTGAGCCTACTTTCTCCAATGTTTTACTAAAATGGTGATATTTCAAAAACTACTGAACATAAACTGATGAAATCTTCAGAAGATACCAGGAACACTGCTTTCTTTTCTAAAAAAAATATATAAATCATGCGGGGAGTAAATACAAACCGTATAACTCGCCTAAAAGTTGGCTTCAGTGTGGTTTTGAAGCACAACCCTAAACCTCAGTCCCCTTTACACCAGAAGCTTGTTTCCTTCCTCCTTTTAGTCTTCTTGCAACACACTGCACACCTTTTAGCTGTTTTTGTCTTTTTCTCGGTTGGTGGGAGTTTTTCAATAAAATGTCTTTTGGTCAGTCTTGAAGGTGCAGGCGTTTTTGAAGGTCGTCCTATAGGAGCGGGTTACGCTGTTTCGCCATGATTTTCCAAAACTTCTTTTTTTACTTCTAACCTAAATGTAAGGTGACTAAGGGTTTTTATGTGTTTATTCATAGAATGAAGAATAATGGCATTGTGGACTAAAGTATTTATAGTAGCCGTCGAAACATCTTCAGGAACCATTTTATCAGTGCCGGCCCAAGAGAAGTTCTTGATCGCTCTCCGATAACAGTCTTTGAGGTCAGTGGCTTCCCTGATCACGGAGTTCTGCGTCTTAAAGTTAAACTTCTGCATCTCCGCACCCTTTTTATAGTTGCAGAGGAGCATGAGATTCTTCACCGCGGCCGATGAACTAGTTGTTTCCTCCCTCCCTAGGACTCGACGATCGGAAGCAGCGGCAAAGCAAGGGTTGTTGGGAAAGCTCGACATATGGCCGAGGACCCGGTTCCCTATATGGGGTTCCGGCTACGGAGCCGTCGGGGACTCTACGATTCACCATGTGTTTTCGTGGTGGTTTCCTCTGATCTTGGGATCCACCGCGTATCGTAACGACTTCTGTCGTCAACACGTGGGTTCAATGGGAGTGGTCAGCAGGTGGCGACGCTCCGACAGGTCGCAGCGCTTACGGGAGGCCTCTCCTGGTCATGCGCGTTATATAAGTCCTTCAGGACTTGGGTGCGACTGTTGACGCGCCTGACGGGCGCCACTCTGGAGCCTGGCGGCGCAGCTCAGTTTTACCTCCAGGCCTCTCAGCCTCTTGAGGTGCTTTGTGAAGCGACCCCTGACGACAAGTGTTACGTCTACCAGAAAGGCTCGGAGGGCCAGAGTTTGGGCATTCGGGATGCTGTAGGTTTTAAGCCGGGACTGGAATGATGTCTCCTCCTCCTGAACTTCGTACGAACGTCGCCACCTCAGAGTTCTGAAAAGGTCCACATGGAGCTGGGGCAATGTTTTCCTCAATAGCTCGTCACTGAGAAGCTGCAGGAGCTCGGACTTTCTTAGTCTCTAGTTTTCGCGGAACCAGAGTCTCTTAATCCGAGCGCGGAGTTCCAGAACGGTGCGCGGAAGTACGATTCTTCCGGGATGTATATGGCCCAGCAGGAAGTACCCCCACACTCTTCGCACTTCACCCTACGCTCTCTGGCTCTCCTCGTCTGAACGGGAAGATACTGGTTCCCCCGATCAGCCAGAGAAGCTCCGCTTTCCTAAGCCTGAAGTATCCAGAGATATCAACCAGTCTGCAGAAATCGTGCAGATCGCACAATGTCACTGTAGGTTCCATGTCTTTACTTATATGGAGAAAATGTTTGCTGCATGAGGACCGACTCGACGCCAGGCATTCTCGGCGTGGACTGGCTCGCTCTCTAGAAAACCGTCATGACGCCAGGCATTCTCGGCGTGGACTGGCTCGCTCTCTAGAAAACAGTCTCGACGCCAGGCATTCTCGGCGTGGACTGGCTCGCTCTCTAGAGGATCGACTCGACGCCAGTCGTTCTCGGAGTGGACTGGCTTGCTCTCTAGTATCCATGTTTTTATTTGCCTGCATGTCTCTGTACTTTACACCGTGGTCGATGGTCTTTATAGTCATTTTGTTATACTGCTCTTAACTGCGTATTACAGTTAATATTTAGAGTGGAGCATCGAGCCTTTCACATGTCTACTGCGGTTGAGATAAGTAATGTTTACGTCACATTCACAGACATAAGGCCTTTTAACCGTAACACTCTTACAACCCTGACAGTATCTCCCGTAATAGGTCCTGTCATCTCTGTGAAGCATATCAAAGTCCAATATGGATTTTATATTTTGGCCCCCTGGTGATATGGCACTCAACCACCTCTGATATAAGTCAGCGCTGAGATGCTTTGTACGATTCAGCAACGTATAGGTTTTCCCACATTCGCATGTTACACGCTGGTTGAGGCACGCTTTACAGTCCCAGTTATAATATTTTTTACCTTTCCAGATACCTATGAAGTAATACTCCTCGAGCCCCTTTAACTTATTACAGAGTTTGCAGATTCTGCCTTCCATGTCCTTTATTTATGCAGATATCTAACATTACGACTGAGCGCTACGAGCTAACTGACTGAGTCAGGTAGCTGTAGGTCGCTGACCCGGTGCTCGTGGTCTTTCAGGGATCCGTTGGGCCGTAAGAGACGTCCCCGGACGTGCGGCACGACGTCATTAGCTTTTATGCGACCAGTCCAAGGAAGCACTGGTGCATCTTGGGATGACCGGTCGGCGTCCTCCAGGAAATCCCGAACTTCATGGATCAGTGGAAGACCACGATCACCAGGTCAGGGACTTCGATAGCAGTCTGGTCCACGATCACCGACGCCGTAAACCTCTGGAGGTTTGGAGAGGTCCGGTGCGGAGCTCCTAGCGCTGCGAGTCGTTCCGTAGTCTATAACATGCAGTCCGGATCTCTAGTGTAGTATAGATTTTTTTCTCCCAAACGCAACGATGTTCGCAAGTCTGAATGAGGTCGGGGGTTTGGGGAGTACCGGATTCCGTAAGTTGGGCTGTCTGGAGCTGAAGGACCTACAACGGATCACGGAGGTCAAGAAGATTACGACGTGGTTCGGAGAGAAAGTTCGCCTGGAGTTAGAGGGCTTCGGATGGATCCTGTTACCGGAGGTATTTAACTGGGTAATGAGTGACCAAGGAAGTATTACTAGATCTGAACAAAGGCGATAGCGGTCTGATCTATAAGGAGACCTGGAATCGTCCTACCGAAGCACAAACCGTTTGGTTTATAGAGAAATTGCTCCGGTGGGAAAAACCTCGCCACCATCCAGCGAAACCATCTACACAAAAACAGGCCCGAACAACGAGCAATAAATAACAACAAGGTAAATAAAGAAAACCTTTCCCTTGAAAGGCCAAAACCTGTGGCAGACAAGCCTGCCAGCATAAAAATAAGCTAGAAACTAAATTAAATATAAATTATATACCAAATAGTGATAATACAAAATTTTAAGACCTGTTGTGTTACACAAGTCTGTTTAACCTAAAAAATTAATAAATGTTAAAGAATAAATAAAAAAATTTCCGACCAGTGGAGTTACACAGATCAAACTAAAATTAGAATAAAATTAAAATGTAAAACGTACAATCAAAACTTTCAGATAATAGACCTAACTAATTCCAGTAGTAAAGTCCTACAGAGGTTAATGTTCCATAAAGATAATAAAATTAACATGTAAGACGTACAGTTAGTTCTTTTAGATGATGACACAACTAATTCCAGTAGTAAAGTCCTACGGAGGTTAAGAGCCTACACTAGTCATGCGAAGAAACGCGCAAGCTAATATTAAGTCTATGGGAAGGTTGTTTTCAAATTTCTTGCTCGCATTTTAATTTTTTTAAGTGATATTTTTTGTTTAGGATAGATATGTTCGATCCCTAACGTTCTGCGTTTTTACTTTTTCGATTTTAGTATCAGTTTTTTTTTTATATAAGGGTACTTTAACTTTCACAACCAGTTCCACAATTGAAAATGTCCGCTTATAAAAAAAAAACTTTAACCAAAATCGAAAAAGTAAAAGCGCACAACGTTAGAGATCGACCTCAGCTATCCTAAGTAAAAAATCATTTAAAAATATCAAAATGCGAGCGAGAAATTTGAAAATAACCTTCCCATACACTTAACATTAGCTTGAGCGTTTCTTCCCGTGACTTAGTGTAGGCTCTAAATGTTCCAGAAAGAAGTTGCATATGCTTGTTAAGTCAATTAAATATCACTTAAATATTACAAAAAAACAATGACTTACTTCCAATAAAGCGATATAATGACCAAGAAAGTTCAGATTAGTATCTGTAGCGGATAAATGAGACGTGTTCGTTCAGAATATTGTAATTCTCCTGTAAAGTTGGATAGTGTGCTTAATTAATTCTTTCTGATTGAAATATTTCTGTTAAATTAAAAATGATTTTTCACCAAAGTACAGTTTTCAGATAAATAATGGAACACATTTCCAACCGTACCACAGTTGCATAGGTCGTTGCGACGTTTGTCAAATTTAAGCAAGAAACTGGGAAAACTTCCATGTCCAGATAAGTAGAACAGGAGAACTTGGCGATTACAAACGAACTACAAATCAACTCCATTTAAAATCTTAAAAGTGTCTCTGCAATTAAGTGAATTGTTCCATTGATCTTGCCATAGATTTACTTTATTATTTTAAAAATATCTTTTGACCAAGGAAATTGGATATGGAATAGAGATTATAATGTCATATGCATTATCAAGTATAACTGACTTTGCCAAAGTATTGGCACGCGCGTTTCCTATAAAACCTATATGGGCTTTAATCCAGCCGAACTTAAGTTTATATGGGATTGTATAAAATAGAAAGTAGATGTCTTTCAAAATGACATTGCTGGGAAAAGATTGTTGCAAAGCACCGATGTAGGACAATTTGCCTGGATAGAAAAAATCAGAGAGGTATTCAGAATTCACAAACCATAGGACTGCTTGATATAGCCAACAGTTGTGCTTGATATACAATATTAAATTTAGGAAGTTCAATTCTATAATCATATGTAAAACGACTTTGAAGTGATACAGTATATGCCGCATGTGTTCCGTCATCCATCTTGGATCCATCTGTGTATATAATCAACTTGTTAGCTCTTGAAGGTTGTTTAATCACTGGATCTACGAAATGAATGTTTGTAATTCTATTATAAAATGGAACATCGAAGGAAGCTAGTTTCTTTTCTACATTTGAAGATTCAATCAAAATATCATTCAACTTGAAAGCTGTTGTTCCATTACAAATTTGGTGGATCTGAAAATATCCCTGTAAATCCAAAAAGATAGGACAGACACCCTACAAAACACATACTGCCTCTTTTGAGACTCTCTTAAAAGTTCTCAAAATAGAAAGTAAGCCTATTCGTTGGCAGCTACTTAGTCTTTTAATTGCTGGTATTTTTAGATCTTCAAATCAAATTTTGTACTCATAAGCAATCCGTTTGGCAATTACCCTTTTGTACCAGATTTTAAGGAATTCTTTTCTTAATCCCCTATCACTGCAGCCGGTTCTCTTTATATTTATTGTAAAATTTCTAATGTTTTCCCGTACAAATTTCAAATGCATTAACCAATTGAATGAGCTATCTAAGACAAGACCTAATTATGTAATAGTGTCTCTTATCTTGATCGAAGTACCTCGTACTTTAAAAATTGGGCTTCTTCTTTCCATGACATGTTTACCAAATAACATAGCTACTGATTTTTCTGCACTTACGGTTAAACGCAAATGAGTAATTATGTCGTAAAAATAATCTAGGCAGTTATTCATACTATTTTCTAAGGCAATTCGCGTCTCTTTACCAGTAATTATGACAAAGTCATCAGCGTAGGAGACGATTTCTTTATAACGGACGTTGTAGCGCTTTAGCAGTTGATCAGCTATAATTAACCAGAAACGTGGACCTAAAGAAGATCCCTCTGGACAGCCCTTATGTAAATGAAAAGCGGATACCTCTGTGAGATAAATATTTTTTAACATAGACTTCAAATATTCTGGGAGAGGCAATGCATCTATTGCTCCAGATAGAACCTTCGAATCCAGGGCGTCGAACGCTTTCGAAATGTTTAGAGAAGAATCTGCACAGTATTTGTTGACTTACAATAAAGTCTTGATGTGACTCTTTAAGCCTTTGATTGCTATAGTCGTACTCTTCGATTCGCGAAAGCCATGTTGAGAAATATCTAGACAACCACTGTGTTCTAAGATTGTCATTCTTTTTTTTTACAATTCTTTCAAGAATTTTCCCAAGGACTGGAAAGAGGGTAATTAGACGATATGCCCTCGGCTGTGCGAGATCTTTATTCCTCTTTCTGAAGAATATTACTGTTCCTCCCTTCCAGATCATCGGGAAATGTCCCAATTCGAGACATTCGTCGAAAAAAGCAATGATTAAATTCGAAAATTTTGTACATAAATTTTTGACAATTAAGGGATCTACCTCGTTAAAACCCGGAGCTTTGGTATGTTGCATTTATCAGCTCCCTCTTAATAATAGGAATCCATTCAGAGTCATTTTTAAACGCGCAGTGTATATAAAAATATCATCTGAAATAGTTTCAACGTCAAAATGCTCATTCATCACTTGAAACGCTACATCATCGTAGGTATCAAATACGGTCGAATCTTCTAATGTCGTAAAAATTAAATCGCTGTACAATTTTTTATTCGTTACGAATTTAAAAAGATTTCCATAAGCATTTGAGGTATTTTCGCAGTATTGAGACCATGACTCCTTTTTTGGCTTCCTTTATATGTTTACTGTAAATGTTCCGAGAGTTTAAATTGTATTTTTTATACTGGGAACATTCAAATTTCGCTGATATATGTTACAAGCTGCATTTAGGCGGTTTCTATCATTTCTTAAATTTTCATTATACCAAGTTGCTTTTTCTTGTGACTCAGCTTTTTCCTTTTGAAGCATAGACGCATATTTTCTTGGATAGAATCCTGAAACTTATCCGTCCAGTAATCAAGACCATTAGTATTTCTTACCTCGAGCAATAACTTGTAAAATTCATATTCTCTTTGACGAATTAAGTAGTTAAATTTACCTTGTATTACAAGGTACATCGTAAAATTTGATCTAGCTTGAGTGTGAAACGAATATGCTTATGGTCACTGCAAGAGTTTGTACTGCTGTCCATTAACCAAGAGTCTAGTAGAGAAGCAATAATTATACCAGCTAAAGTCTTGCACAAATGAGTGAGGCACCTCTGAATCATTCACAATTGAAAGATATTCCAGGAAAGTCTCTGTCCTTCTATCCTCTCTAGCATAAACCCAAAGTACGAAGGTGCACGTTAAAATAGCCACCAAGTAAAATATCTGAACAATTTATGTATTTTTCTGTCCAGTGGCGAAAGTCACCGTCAAGGTCATCCGTAGGCGCAGAATATTGTGAACCAATATGCAATAGTAAATCTTTTACATTTATGTTATTAAAAACTATGTTATCCATTGCCAGTGAATTAATTATGACATAGTTAGTGTTAACAATAATTATAGAGGAAGTAAATTACTAGAAAATGAAACCCGCCAACCATCTGGAATACTGATCATTTTACCATCACGGTTCCTAACAAAGGATAATGTCTATAACATGAAGTGAAGAATAACAGTCTAATGCCTCATTTGCCATTTTACAATGATGAAGATTCATCTGTAGGAAGTTAATACCAGAATGTGAAGAAGATGAAGCCGAAAGGCAGCCCTTATTCCGTTTGCCAGTCACCGTTTAGGCTAGTTGAGGCTACTCACCGCAGCATTAACCGTTTGCTAGTCAAAAAATTTTTTATATACTCAATATATTTAGGACAATCAAAGCTATCCGCCCGATGAAACGCCTTGTCAACACTTTCACTGAAGTAACAATTAAAACAACTTGTTTCATTTGATTTGCAATCAGCCAATTGGTGTGCGACTGAACATTTCGCACAATGAGTATAATTTTTACAAACACAGAATAAATGTCCGAACATTTGACATTAAAGCATCTATTTATATTAACAAAGTCTACGACCCTATATCTCTCAAAATTTAGGCACAAACGTTTACGATTCAACAACATGTTCCGACCATCTTCATCTATATCTATCAGCCAATTGATTTTCCCTTCCCTAATCTTAATCTGTTTTATGATCCCAAAATTGTTCCTCTGTTCATCCAATAATTCCCCCAACATCATTTTTGATTTGCACAAATAAAAAATAATATATTACAATTATTTTTTTTTAATCCTAACAAGTCGATGCCATACAGAAAAATTCAACTAGAAATGAAAAATTGTTTGTAAATTACAATAGATATAAAAAATACCTGAAAAAAAATCGTCTGCAATGACTTTTACGGTAATATCAGAATAAATAAAATTTTCTTTTTATCCATTTCGTTTAATCCTTTGCAGACAATTACCACGTTTTGAAATAATTTCTTTTCCAAATTTAATGCATTTTTTAATATTTATCACAATTTAAGTATTTTTAAAGACAATTACCACATTTGAAATAATTTCTTTTCCAAATTTAATGCATTTTTAAATATATTTATCACAATTTAAGTATTTAAAGAATATATAATATGCTAATTTATACATTCTTCCAATATTGTTAAAACAATATACGTAAAGAATATATTTAAAGGCGATTTTTAATACGAAATTTATTTAGAATATTTTTGCGATATGTATCACACAATTAGTTCAATATTTAATAAACTAAAAATATCGATGTCGGTAATGATAAATATTTTAGCATTTCAGCAGTTAACATATTTCAATATATTTAGAACAAATCAAATATTAAAAGGATACATTATTTTGTTATTTTTTTTCTTAATCATTTGATTTTTTTTAAATAGAAAATGCAGCTAAAAAATGCATTATTTCATAAATACGATCAATAAATAATTAAATATACATAAATGTAAACAATAATCATTTTAAAAAGACGAGATATCAAGACTTAAAATAGTTTGGATTTTCATCAACAGAAATTAAAAATTGCGCAAAAACTATAAATTTTCACGAAAAATTCGAAAATGTAAATGGAATTTTTAGGAAAATATCAAAAAATTCAAAGATGCAGAATTCATAAATCTGCATAAAACTTATAACGCGAAAAACACATAAAATTTATTAAAAAAAAGGTAAAAGTCACATGAGAGGATAGAACCCTCATCTCCGGCTCACAAATCGCGCGCGCTAGCACAGAGCCACGAAGACCTCGTTAAAAATTTCGAACTAATGGGTATTTGAAACGCATGCTGAACTTTAACCCGAAATTTCTCGAAAACTAAAGCCCATTTGAAGGAAACCTTTGACCTGAATAGTTAGGGGTATGACCCCTACAACATACTTTAAAATCATCAAAATCTGTGCGCATCATGTTTGGCGGTCTCCTTGTCAGAATCAAGATCCTTTCTCCTTTCTCTTTTCTTTGGTAGGACAATTATAATATTGTCCTTAATACCATAATTGAGGGGGTTGGCGCAAGAAAGTGCCAAGCCACATTTTTGGTGAAATAAATCTAACACTGTAATCTGTTGCTTAATATTGTAAATTAAAATATCCTACATATAATTTGTTTCTAATGTCACTTGATGGCAACATATGTCCCAGGTTCCGTTTTGGCCCCAGATGTTTATGCCCCCAATGAAGAATGCTAATTTAAAAAAAAAGTAATAGTAATATCATTAAAGTAATACCATATTGTTACTCAGAATATCAAATGTTACTAAGGCATTGGCGAAAAAACTTTAGGTTATATATCTTGATTTGATCAAATTTTCAAATTGAAATATCTCAGAAGTTGAAAAATGTGGCTTAGCACTCTCTTGCCCCGACCCCCTCAATTGTCCTTCAACTTTTCCGAAATCTTTTGTGTATCACCCTTAGTTTTCATTTTAATTATTATCTGACCAGTCTTGGTCGTAACCACATCTATAAGGAGACCAAGGACGTAGAGAAGCTCCACTCAGCTTATCTGTTGGAGTTCGTGCAGGGATATAACTAGTACCTCTCCAAAAATTTTAAGGCCGCGCGGTCTTAAAATAATCTGACGAGGCTCCCAGAGTCGGTCGGCTTTAGAGGTCTTAAAAGATGAGAGCGGCTCCAGACCTGGGCCGGGAAGGTTTCGGAAACGCTGCGCTCCGGACTTCCAGAAGTCTTAAGACCGAGCCGGAATCCTCTGACGTTTTCGGTGGTCCAGTATGTTCCGGACCTCCAGATAACTTAAAATAAAACCGGTCATTCCGGAATCTTTTCGGAAAGCTGCGCTGGGCTCCAGGATTCTTAAGTCCCCAGCTACCCGGTCGTCGGTAGCTCCCCGATATCTGTGTCCGAGAGCTCTGAGAGGGGCCCCCAGCGGAGGCTCTTGAGTTCTTAGAATCTGAGAGCGGCTCCAGACCTGTGCCGGGAAAGTTTCGGAAGCGCTGCGGTCCGAACCCTCAGAATTCTTAACGTATCGGTCGTCGGGTTCTCTCCCAGCAGAGGATCTAGAATTATGGACCGGAACGCAGCCCCCAGAAATCTGGAGCTCCGAGTCCAGACCCCGGTGTTTGCGGTCAGTGTTTGGTCGCACGCGGGGGATACTGTTCGCAACATGCACTGGGCCGGAATCCCCCCCCAGATGCGGAATTTTATGACAATGGCCGCTTGGCCCACCTCCGATCCAGAAAGGCCAGTTACACACTACTCCTGTACGACTAGTACTCCACACTACTCCTGTAACGCGAGAACGATAAATCCTATGCACATTATATTCTACAGTAAGCATCTTATAGTAAACCGCATAAATGTATATCAATTTCACCATGTTTGAAATAGTGCAATATATGAAATACGCTGCAAACAGTTGTTCCCTGTAGACCATTATATAATCGAATTATTTTGTCTGACCCTATAAAATAAATGAATGATAATTGCTTTTCACTCCATATTTTACCGAAAGCATGTTTTAGTGCACTTCAGAAATTCATATTAATTCCATTAAGTTTGTAACAGTGTAAAATCATTAAAATATACCGCAAACGATGTTTCCTCATCGACCATAATATAACGGAAGTATTTTGAGTGCCCCTGTAAATGAACTGTAAGTGCTATACATAACATATTCTAAAATAACTTTCTTATAGTGCATCTTAATAATGCATATAAATTTCATTATGTTTCGAATAGTGTAACACCATTAAAATACACCGCACTTGATTTTTCTCCATAGAATATAATGTAACGGTATACTTTTTAATGCCCTGTAAATGAACTATAAAGGCTACAGACGTCATTTTCAATACCGAAATGCCACGGCAAACTTCTATACCATATATAAATTACATGGCAATCCGAGTATAATTACGCGAGTTAGAGCTCCGGCAGTTCCAAAAAATTTTCAACTAGTGTTGGAATGTTTTAAAAAGATTTGCTATAGAAAAAGGAATTCTTTTGGAAACACCTCAGAAAATGCTAATGGATATCCCAACTCATTTCATGAAACAAAACTCGTCAATGGTTTACTTAAATTTCATTCACAAAAAAAAAAAAAAAAAAAAAAAAAAAAATGCAGAAAATATTAACTTAGGGAGAACATAGACATCAATTCTTAAGTGCGCAGTGATTTTTCTTGTTCCTTAATGTGTATCTTCTTTTCGTGAGTCAAACAATAACTGATTTTAATCTGATACTATTCGACGTAATCGTGTACTACTGAAAAAAAAGAATTGAAAATAGTTACACTATAGTGTTTTATACACTTCCTTTCTTATCATTATAGCGATATTTTAGTATTTGTATTAAAATTGAATATATCGTCCCTACCATGTCGAACTATCGAATGTGAAAAAATACATTTTATATTACTTTTAAAAATGGGCCGATTGTCACCACTAAATTTTATTAGAATTCTTCAGCTAGAAAGGATACTAATAAAATTTGTATGAAGAACAGGGTTGAAGGTTGGCCTTTTTATTTATTCAGCGATTCCGAATTCATACCGGAAATTTTGAGAGAAAAATTTTTACTTTAAATAATCACGAAATGTCTGTCACTAAATAAAGCAAAATTTTCTGTTTGAAATTTATGACTTGAATTTGGAATTTCTGAATGAAAAAGGGATGCCAAACTGGCAACCCCGGTGAAAAATACTATAAAAATTTAGTGGTGACAATCGGCCCATTTTTAAAAGTAATGAAAAATGCATTTTTTCATATTCGATAGTTTGACATGGTAGTGACGATATATGCAAGGTATTATGCAAAGTTATTTCTTATCCCCGTAATTTTTGAAAGTCGACAGTTATAATAATAAAAATTATGTCTAAGAGCAGAAAAGTGACCATGAGCTTTCCGATGTGACTGCTTACAGCGCCTGCTAGTGACAAATTCAGAAGTTGATGTACGTATCTCAAAGACTATATGACATACAGGAAAACTATGAATTATAAAGCTGTATAACAGCGTCATTGTAGTACGAAAAGACACCTTGTGCACATGAATGCTAAGAATGGTCCACGTAGACTGCTCATTTTTTGTTGGCGATTTCTTTCACGTTTTATGTCATGCAACGTGTCAGAAAGGAGATAATAAAACCACAAAACATTATTTATTGAATATTACAGATTGAGCACCGACACTAAATGAACTAATTTGCTTCTTGATGCGTTTCATAACGTAAAAGTTGTGGAAATCACGAGCAAACAAAAGAGCCTTGTACGCGTACTAGTCTCAGCATTTATGTATGCAAAATATATTTTCGTTTTAAATCGATGTTGCTGTACAATTTTGTAATTTACTATTTTCCCATGTCTCCTATACATTTCAAGATTGGTACGTTGACTCCTTTATTTGCTGCTAGAAGGCACTGTAAGCAATCTCATCGAATAGCGCTTGGCTACATTACTGTACATTGACACCATATTTGTGACTGTAGCTGCAAATGTTCAAAAGTTAAGCGGATGAAAAAGGACTTTACTGGACAACCTGTATTTGCATTTAAATGTTGAAATAGGCACCCTTCAAATTTTGATTAGATTTTTCATTGATTTTTAAAATGTTTCCTGACTTCTGGATCACCCTGCACATATGTATTAGTAGTAGTTTTTAATATTAACATTCATATTTTGATATTTACATTGGAAAATACTTGGTCAATTACAGGTGCAATCTCATTTTCCAACTTACGCTGTTAATAGTTTAAATTGTAGGAAGGAAAACGTAATGTTTTCCGAATAAGTAATCTTCATACATTCATTGGTATTTACGCATATTTTCAGACAAATGTGTCATTAAATTAGAAAAAAAATCAAGAAAATTCTCCTAAATGATCAATTATTAGCACACTCACTATAAATAATCAGTTAACCAGAAAACATTGTCTAATTCTTTCTATAAATGTGGTTATTTGTAAATTGTGTGGAATACTGTGATTCTTTTGGGATGCAAACCGATATGAAATTAATAGTTGCTAAAAAAAAAGCATGGTAAGTTTGTGCCCGATTTATTTTACTCTAAAATCACATGACTCTTCTTTGTGCGTATATAAGGATTAAGTTCAAACAAAGCATAAATTATGTGCCCCCATATAAAAAGATCCTACGATTTATTTTGAAAAATTACAATATTTTCATAAAAGTATTTACAAGAACGATACACTATCAGACCTTGTTTCGTACTCATATTATCAAACAAACTATATATGAAGAAATCCAGAAAACAATTCTTATAAATCTAAGACATTTGACAAAAGGTAATTTTTTTTAATGAAAATATTTATCTTGTACACTTCTTTCACAGATATTTTATCTGGGTACCTATCTCAAAATGTATTTTCAATCGTCAGGAAACCAATCTTCATTTCTTTCTTCATATGCTGTCGCATGCAAGTCATCTGGGAAACTATAACTGATTTGGGAACTAAATCCATGCTGACACTGACAGTTACTGAAAAAATCGTCGTAAGTTCTTCTTACCGGTTCGCTTTTCCTGTAAGGCCAACAAGGTCTAGAGCGTTCTATTATTCGATGAGAGGCATATCTGTTGTCTATCTCCTGCAAAGAAACATGATAGCAATAAATTAGGGTGTCTTATAACTTGTCAATACATATCAAGATGCGTTAAATTTGATTCAATCTATGCATGATCAGTGTTTTTATTGACGCTTCCAGATTGAATAAAAATGAAATTGAATATAAATCTTATACATCTCGAAACAATTAGACAAGTTCGGCCACAATATGAATGTGCCTCTATACATCAAATTTGATAAATAAAATTTCAGATTTTAATTGTCTAGTAACCACCATAATTATCTGAATCAGATTTATCATAATAAAGGTTTATATTTTAGTTTCCGAAAGTTGCTGAAATAATTACTTTTTAAGGCTATTTTGCAGTTAAATTTTGTAATAAATACACACATAGTATTGTAGATTTCAACAACTTATTTTGAAAGATCTATTGCTGTTTATTTTTATATATTTTTTTTATTTCTATTGCATTCAAATTTTATAGGAGATAAAAATAAACATTGACCTCCCCCCCCCCCCCTGGGTGTTCCTTTTAATATCAAAGCTATTCAGAAAATTAAGAATATACGTTAATGATTACTTTCTTTTTACTAATCAATGTTATATTTTTATTTCCAAAAATATTTCAAATATAAAGTTCCTTTAATTTCTGATATTTAAATTGCGATATATTTTTATTTAACTATGTATTATGGATTGTTTTAAATAAACATTGTAATATCTGTTACAAGTTTTAATATCGTTTTAATAATTAAATCATTAAACAATCCTGCATTAAGTAGGAAGAATTTTAAATTAAATGGATAATTGAAATTTAATTGAAATAAATTTCAATTAACTAAAGTGAAATTTATCTGAAAAATATTTTTCTAGTCAAGAAGAGTAAAACTCTCTTACATTCATACATTTCTCCATTTTAGTGGAAAAACGGTCCCCATTACATGCAATAAATCACTAGGGAAAAATCTAAATAATACTTTCTAACAGGTACTCCACGTGCAATTTTCAGGGACTCCACGGCCATTCTACGAAAACTAATAAAACTGTAGAATCCCATAGTGATGGCGTTTCAATGCATACGGGAATTTTGACAGCGTTTGCATACAGGATGAATTCAAAATTTTGTCCGAGAAAATAAAATTATTATTGTTGTCTTTCTCAAATCTCTGTGGAACTGGATTCTCTGTTTATACGGCTACCAAAACAAAATATAGAAGCCTCTTAAATACAGAAGCAGTCATTCACCTGCAATTTTCATTAATTGAAGCCGATATAAAAAAATACAGAGAGGCTCAAAACGCACCTATCAAAATTAACAATAAATTTCTTCGATTCTAAATTTAATTCTTTAACAGTTTTGTTATATACCAGTTGCTTAAAGACATTTTGTTTAACGCGTTTTTATATCACTTAGCAGGATTGAAAAACTGGTCTTCTATGCACTGTGCAAAGAGTCTTCACATCGAAGTCTGCATTCGAGCTGCCTAAAATCTGGAACGAGTGAGGGGAATATTCCAAGTGAAGTTTGGAGTTAAATTTGGTCCCCGCATACCAACAAACTCTCCAAGATTTCCAGAAAGTTGCAGTGTTCCACAGCACGCCAATATAAAATCCACAAGCCACAACCCACAAATTAACCAATTTGTGCTTGATTTATGTTTCTATCTCAGCACTATTTTGTTTACTTACAACTTCTATATACTATATATGATACAATATCTATTACATTATACTTTTCAGAATGTTCTGTTTGTAAATTGTGTAAAATAATATTTAAAGACTGAAAGTAAATCTATCTTAAAAACTTATATTAATTTGTTTCCATAAAATCAATATGTCCCAACTTCAAGACGCTAGGCATGAATAGGTTGGGGGTTACCCCTGTAGATAAAGTATTAAAAAATGTAGTAGAGTTTTAGGAATTTAATATTTTGTGTTCTCACAAACACAGAGGCTTCGCTCCCCCCAAAACTATAATCATATAACTTCTAAGATCTTTATTATTGCTTGAGCTTCTTTATGCCGAAGCCGCCCATTGCCAAAATCTGGTTTTCAAATGTGTTTTGCGTTTCCTATAAGTTTTTTATTTGGATATCTTCTTTCCCCTTTTAAAGCGATTAAGTTTCTTTACAGTATTTTGGAAGTGTTTGAAAGTGTTCCAAAATATATGCTTGACGCATAATTTTTTTCTCGTTTTTCTCTTGGGAGGGAGATAAATTTTAAGTATTCGTGATCGGAGCGGACGAGTTTTTCAGAACAGTTTTAATGCATGTGTTTTATTGATATTTAAAAAAATATGTATAGTATACATCGCATAAAAATTCTTGTATAGTATACATCGCATAAAAACTCTTGTATCGTTTACATCTCATAAAAACTCTAAACCAGCTGGAAAGAGCTACGCTCTGTTAAAATTAGCTTTGTGTTCAACTAAGACTTGTGTTCAATATAACAATAAATTCAGTGCAGACTGCTCTGAACTATCAGAATCATGCTTTCTGTTGTATTGTGACCAGGTTGTTTGAAACAATTGACCTTCACTCCTGAAAATCAATATTTCGCCAAAATTCGTCAAAATTTCGACAAATATAGCCAAAATAGGCGACATTATTTCATTTGGTGCCAAGCATATGTTTTGGCATTGGTAATCTTGAAAGTCGATTTTCTCGCCAAATTTCGCCAATGTTGCCAACTTTGCAACTTCCTTTACTGTCAACCAGGGGCGGCGTTAGGCGTCGGCGACGTCGGCAACCGCCGACGGCCTCGCGCCTAAGAGGGCCTCTCAAAAAAGTTTTTCATATTGTTAAACATTTAGTTATTTAGTTATCTGTATTTATTTCCGTTCGAGTGTAGTAGTATTTATTTAGAGTCGTCTGGCAACAATATGAAAGTTAGGCGATTCCGAGTGCGATACTCGGGAAATCCCCGAATCGTTAATTTTTTCAACTTCATTCAATCATCTGTCATAAAACTCGGAGACTCGCATGCGCAAATCTTCTGACTACGTTTCTTTTCATTACTAACATATGTTAAAAATTGGTTATTTGTTTATTTTAAAGAAGTTATTATATTTTTATAGATTTATCATAGTGTTGTGATTTATTTCATACTAGCTGTACCCGGCCACGCGTTGCTTTGGCTCAGCCTGGTTACATGGAAAAGAAAGAAAAGAAAAATTGCACGTTTCTAATACGTTTAACTTTACAATGCTTGTGGATATACAAAATTTTGTGTTGTTCTATTGTCTGTGCAGATATAGAAATTGTCTGGTTTGCTGACATTCCAGAACACGCAACATATAAATAATTGTCCATGTGAGAAGCAATCCGTGTCTAGATCTAAAACGCACGATTTTAAAGATTGGCCCTGAGCTTTGTTGATGATGACTGCAAACGTCAATCTAATTAGGAATTGCAATCTCTTGAATTGAAATGGCATATCCGTTGAAATCATGGGAATGCGAGGAATGAGGACATCTGCACCTTTGAAAGGTCCTGTCAAGATTGTTGCTTCTACGGCGTTTCTCATTATTTTTTTTTACTGCAAGTTGCTTGCCGTTGCAAAGCTTTGGCTGGTTGATATTTCGCAACATGATAGTTCGCACGCCGATATTCAATTGCAGTACCTGCGGTGGCATCCCTGGCAGATTGAGTGAATTCAAAAATTGTTTTGGATAACTATAACCTCTTCATCTGCTTCCAGAACACTGTCGACAGATGTGACTGCCTCGCTTTGAATGTTATATGATGTTGCTGAATAATATTTTTAAGTTCTTAGACGTCTTTGTTCTTTGCCGCAAGAATAGCTCGTTTACTCAGCCAATCGTGATTCTTATAATTTGTTTAAAGATTGGAAAACACTTTTTCAATCAATTCTTCTTTTGACGTCACTAAATTGCAGAAATTATGAGGCAATGAAATTCGTCCTGAGGTCTGATCAAATGGCACCTTTCCGTTCCCAATTTCCAGCAATTGATGTGAGAATATCTCAGCTTATCGATCATTTTGCAGCTGGACACGCATATTTGTAGTTAACTTTAAAGTCTTTACGTGTCGCCACAAAATAGAGTATTTTAGGCAAGCATTTATTTCGTCTGCTGGTGTCGATGAAGAATTACAGGCAATGTTTGCCTGAAATATCCCGCAAGCAATATTAATGTGTTCCCAAATGGTCTGATGTTTCCACGAAAAATTTTGCAATGATCGATCAAGAGACTAGAGCGATTTTTTGTGCGCCATTGTGGATTCTTTCCAAACAATAAGTTTGCATTTCTGCAATATTTTTCCCACTCCGGATGCTTTGGAAATACTGTACGTGTGAGTTACAATTAATTGCATGTTCAATCGCAGTTTCAAAGAGGGCGCAGTTTTCCTACTTGGTAGCATTGTCGCAGCTATTACGGACGACGCAAGAGCTAAGACTAAGTCATTTTGGGATCGAACTGTTGCCAGACCCAATCTAATTAGGAACGTTTTACCAGTTCAACCTGGTGCATCTAAGAGGAAGTTTTCTCAAATTCAGCTATTGACAGTTTGCATTATTTGATCGTAAATGTTTTTTGCAAAAGCGTTAGCTTAGGAATATTTGATTGCACATACGACAAAAGATCACCCGTGTTGTAATTTTGTTCACAACGAAATTTTACATCGAACGAAGAAACAGCAGATCGATTCAGTTATGGCATTCACAATTGATTGAGAACTTTGTGCGCGATTTCTAAGCACAAATCATCAGTCATTATCAACGCTTTGTTGTAGATTTCTGCTGTGAAATCCATTTTCATATTTGAATTTCAACGGAAAATATCTTCAGCCATGTGCAATTTATATTTCTCCCATAACTCTGTTGGAGATGAAAGAAAGAATGCGGTAAATATGATTGCAAAAAACACAAACTAAATAACAAATAAAAAACAAAAATATTAAAAATATTAACGAAATATTTCAGAAAAGTGCCCTGTGGGTGCAAAATGAAGGAGGGGGGACGGCAAGTGCATAATATGAAAGAATTGTCAAAGAGCTTTCTAATGATATATCACATGATGGGTGTCGGAAAAAAATTAGAGTGTTCCCAGGTACTATCAATTGAAGATGAAATAGCGGCTGGTATTAACTATGACGTAATCTTAAAAAAATTAAGTGAGGCGAAAAGCCGTAAAGTTCGTCTATTTTAATTTGTGTTTGTTTATGTAATTTTTCTCATTATTTGATTAGCAATAATACTTGTATAGTAAACTCATAAAATTAGTGTATAATTATTATTAATGTATAATTCAGCTCATTTAACATTTTCTTTCTGACTGTAAATTGAAAGAGGCCTCGCAAAAGCTGATGTCGCCGACGTCCATGTTTCGTCTAGCGCCGCCACTGCTGTCAACTGTTCAACAACTTAATAACTGTTTCGACCTTCATTCACTATGGAATGCAGTGGCCCGTAATAACGCAAAAATGAGCCACTGATCAAATTTTCTCGAAGATGGTCTCGTAATGCAATACTATAGGATACAAAATTTAGTCAAAATCGTTAGTGCAGTTTTTTAGAAAAAAATAGCTTGAACCGTGGTGATCCCAAAATAACCCATTAATTGAAATTTAAACATGTAACTTAGCCAAATGGTCTTCTCGCAATCCAAAATGGTAAGATACAAAATCTTATGAAAATCGAATCAACCGTTTTGTATATTAAATTAGCTTGACCCCGACCCAAAATGACACACTAATCGAATTTCCTCGAACACGTGACCTAGCCCAATGGTCTTCTCATGCTCGAAAACGTTAGAACAAAAACATTCGTGAAAATCGTTTCAGACGTTTTTACATGAAATTAGCTTGACCCTGACACGTAGTGACCCAAAAGGACCCTCTATTCGAATTTTCTTGAACATGGAATCCAGTCCTATGGTCTTCTCATAATCCAAAATGGTAGGATACGAAATTTAGTCAAAATCGTTTTAGCCGTTTTTTAGATAAAATTAGCGTCACCCTGACCCATAGTTGACCCACTAATCGAATTTTCCTGAACATGTGACACAATTTTTTTTTCGTGCTCGAAACCGGTATTATATAAAATTTAGTCAAAATCGCTTAAGCCGTTTTTTAGATATAATTAACTTGACCCTGACCCATAGTGACCCACTAATCTAATTTTCTCGATCATGTGACCTAGCTCAATGGTCTTGTGCCCTAAAATGGTAAGATACAAAATTTAGTCAAAATAGTTAGAGCCGATTTTATGATAAAATTTGCTTACAGACAGACCGAAAAGAATTGCTCGTATTATAATGTATGATATGAATAGACTGCCTAATTGGTGTTTAACAGAGACTGCTTGAATTTTATACACATTAACACTAATACGCTTTTATGAAGAACAAATGCATTTCATTTGCATTTCCAATCAAGAAGTTTTTACGAAAAATTGTTACTTCTTTCTAAATGAAGAATATTCATTTAAGTTACGATATTTTATCAAAACTGTGTTTACTTCTATGCTGTTTGCTTTCTTGTTATCTGTAATTTATATCATGATTTACGAGACTCATTTTTCTTCCTTGGGAATACGATTGAAAATAAGATAACCGAAGCCACTAAGAAAGTGATTATATCTTGAAATAAAATGTAGATTTTGATGCTAGCAGAGATATTGAAAACACAAAAATTATAAACATTAACTTTCTGAAAACTTTTCTGTTTGAAATGCAATTTGGTTTGTAAAGTTGAAGACATTACCTCCAAGTTTTGTAATTATGATTATGATCAGTGGCGTAGCGTCAGGGAAGGCACGATCATTTTGCTACCAGTATAATTATATACTACATGTGGCCTTATTTAATCTTTGAACGGTATGAATTAAATAAGGCCAAATATAGTACATAAAATTACTGGTAGTAAAGTGATCGTGCCCCTCTTGACGCTACGCCTCTGATTATAATAAAAATTTCTCGCTGTAGGATGTACAGGGAGAGTCAAGTCTTTAAACAACTTTTTATATCTGAAATGCGAAAAAAGGATATATTTGATTACCTCAGCAAAGAAGTGATAAGAGGACTTATCGTTTAGACAATTTTTGGAGTATAGCAGTCACCAAATCAGTCCATATTCGATAAAGGACACATATTTAAAAAAGGAAAAGATTCCCATATTGCATAACGTAAAACACAGTCATCTAATCAGAAATCGATTGCCCAAATCACATTTTCCATATATATGTAATGGTTTAGGAGAAATGAAGGCTGAAAAGTAGTAAAGCAAGCGTTCAAAAAGTTTGTGTTCCGAAGTCAGATATTGTTCAACGTCTTGTTCTTGCTGTTGAATACAGAAGATCCGTTTAAGATCCGTTGTTGAAGAGTTGCTTGTTGTGGATTTTCAGATACTTCACATGACCCAAGAGATAAAATTCGAGAGTGAAGTAAGATTACGTGATCTGGATGGGCATTCCATGGGACAACGTCAGTCAAACAAATGATCACGAAACTAAACATCGAGCCATTTACAAACAGTTTTCCAGTTATAGGAAGAATCCCGCCCCCGTTGATAGTAATTATCTTCAGTGAGAAAGTAAAGAAAGGGAGTCTCCTGCAATATTTGTAATTAGTGCTGAGAATTCAGGGCAGAATTTAATAATATGGTGCCGTTGAGACTGATACTACATATCTCACGCTATATCATTATTTTGATGCTACTAACCACTTACGATGATCCTCCAATACCTGTGGTTATGACGGTTCTGTCCCCACTGGCGTAAAAATTAACAAAGAATGAATGGCTTAATTTTCGGAACTATTTTCTTCTAAACATTTCAGAAGTGGAAAATCTGATTGCGGCAACAGATTTCTGAGAACATGGTAGTGTTATTTGACATGCAATATGGCACGCTTCCTATTTGAAAAAAATTGACCTTAATCGAATCTAACGTATTTCACAAGGACTGCCATTCTCTGAAAACAGCCTAAAAGATAAACCCCTTTTTCACTGATATTTCAATTTTCCATTATGGGAATAAAAGGGTGTCCAAAGACTTTTGATGCAGCCTATATTTATTTTAAAATAACTTACTTTTGTGACTACAAGAGGGAGAGTACACTTCTGTTATTCTGCAAGAAATTATTGAAACGAAAAGTACAGAAGCCCCCCCCCCCAAAAAAAAAAAAAAATAACCCATACATTTTAATTGCCAAATTGTCCCAGAAAAAAAACGGAAAAAGCCGTTTCACTAGAAATTGTGTCGTCTTCATATTTATGTTTAAAAATTCAGCTTAGAGGTGGTCTTCATATTGAAATTGTACCAAACTCTAAAATTTTTAGTACGAACACCTAATTTTGATTTCTCATTTCGCTTTTTCGGTAAGTTTTACCTTAGGACACCAAACTGGAACTCATTTGGTTAAGAACTTTAAGATTTATTAAGCTTTAAAATTTTGAACTCCTAATATTAAATTCATTTGTAATCACTGCAAAACTTATTGTAATGTGGATAGTTTCTTTAAACATAACTCAAGAACTACTTGGCGGATTGAGCTGTAATTTTGAATATGCATATTTGAAGCTTCTAGAAATCGAGTCAATTAAACAATTCATTCGTACCTTTTTTCGAAAAAAAAATATATATATTAATTGTTGAAAAACTTTAAACTATAACCTATATTTCTTTAACCCTTTAACGGGCGGTGTCCACAAAAAAGGACACCTAATTTTAATTCCAAAACTGACAAACGGCACCAAGAATATTTAATTAAAATTTTCCTTTTATTAAGTACCGGAAAATAAGCAAGTTTTTACTCTCTAATGAATTCGCTTGTAAATTCTGGTGTCAGTCCATTATTTCATCATTTTACAAACAGACTTACTCCGCGCCGGAAAGGGTTAACAGAAATCTATTTGAGAATTACAAATTACAGCACATTCCGCCAAGTAGTTGTTTAGTTATGCTTAAAAAACTACCTGCATTCCAATCTGTTTTGCAACAATTATAAATGAATTTAGCATTAGGAGTTCTAAATTTTAAACCTTCATAATTCCTAAACCACTTGACCAAATGACTTTCCGTTTGATATCCAAAGGTAAAAAATGTCAAATATGATGTCAAACTTATGAAGACGACCCTTAAGATTATTTATTTTTTAACATAAATTTTAAAAAAAGCATAATTTCCAGTCAAACGGCGATTTCCATTTTTTCCGACCAGTTCACATCACCAGTTTCACGCTTCAATTTAATCACTCTCGCAATTGCAGACTGATGGCATCTTATTTTTTTTGCGATCACACTTGTCAAAAACGCTTCTTTACCTAAATCCCTTACCCATTTTTTCCATTGTGTCAATCAAAAGAACGGAGCCATTGTTTTCACAGAAAAAATATCACTGCAATTGGTCGTTTCTTTCGCCTCAAGACTTGTATAAATACACAATATTAGTCCCATTATATCACAAAAATTAGCTAAAACCGATTAAAAAAAACTTAATGTAAAATATGTTGAATAAAGCAAATAAATGAGAAATTAATTAAGTTTAAAAAAGACAAAACATTATATGGTTTAGGGTTTGAGATGATTCTTACGTATTTTCGTGTGAAGAATCTAATAAGACCAGTCCCAAATTGATATGTCTAATCATTCTCGAGATAATTATGGGCCTTTAATGAAATAATTTAATATCGTGTCCGTAATAAGGGAGTACGAAAGCTACAATTGCAGCTTAAATAAATATAGCTGTTTCTTCAATGTATGTAGATTAGAAAAATTGCGAATCCATGTAGAAGGTTAATGGAGCTTTTTTAAAAGCTTCAATAATCAATTTTACTTTATATTTTAAAATGTGAATATTGTATACCTAATATCTCCATATAGTAATCCAATATTTGAATGTGTTAATTGTGGTTTCTTGTCCTCTATATAGGAGGTAAATACTCTCAAAGTTTCAAAATTTTATCTTTGAAAATAAAGGTACACGAAGAGTAACAAAAGTTTGGCTAAAACTGACCAATTTCCAAAAGTCTAAAAAAGCTCACATGTAAACAGTCTCAAAAACAAAAAATCGGAAAAATTCAAGAAGTGTTTTAATTAAAACACATAGGGCGAAATGCAAATTTTCACCTTACTTTATTCATAAAATATCAATCTGAGATTCAATAGATCTAAATGTTATTTAACAGGTGGCATTTAAAAACACAAATAGATGCTAAAATGTTTAAAAACCCTACAAGCACTTTCGGCTGGCAACCGCGATCATCCTCAGGGAGCGAAAATGTTTTCTACTGACTTCTTACACATCTGAACCCTAGCTAGATGGATAAGTCCATTTTGTCTTGGGTGTTGCTTGAGTTGGTTTCTATGGATACTCTGATTGATAATGTAAACAACTTTGAAAAACTATGCGAAAAAGACAGGGGGGTTATGTGCGTTTATCTTCTGATATTCAGGACATTAAACCATATTTCGAGTATATTCTATGATACTGTGTCGTTGCAAACTTCATTTCCTTTACATAATATTTATATAGGTACTCTGATAACGGATTTATAGTAGTTTGATGATGGATAAATAATTTTTGCTTGATTGAAATCTATTACGATACAGTAAAACCCCGGTTATCCAAAAAGCATGGGACTAAAGGATTTTAGGTTGACCAGGATTCCATTGGAATTTTCGGATAACCGGGAGGCTTCCTATATATATTCTACCAGATGGCACTACTCGCCCTTTTCACTCCCGCACAGTGAGGTAACGGCGTTCGTGCATGTAGATGCAGCTAGAGCTCCTGCAATACCCCTGCAGGAGCCTTACCAAGAAACCACGCGTTAGTGTAATAATGAAAAAAAATTCTTAGTAAGCCAAATTGAAAGAGAATAGTGAAATGTGTTTTTTGACACATAAATCATCTGCCCGTTATCGAGATATAAAGTCTTAAAGTTTGCTAATTTATTTAATTTAGGGAAAAAGGCGTGGTTCTGATTCAGAAATTTTAATAATCAGATTAATGTGTAATACAAAACACATTTAGATATAGTAATATAAAAACTAGTCGTTGAGGGCCACCGTAATACTTACCCATCATGGATATGCATAATGTAAAATATTAAAATAAAAATGTGTAAACTACTTATAAAATGCATTGCAATTCAAATAAAATCGTGGCTTGATGACGTCACAAACTTTAAAGGCTCGATTCCTGAATTGCTTGAGAGAAACATCCTTATAACTCCAAAAATAACAATTCTATTAACTAGCGGTTTATTGCATCTAATTAAGCGTCAAATTTCCAATTAAAATATATCTTTGAAGTGAAATTTGGATGAAATACAGTGTCATGAAAAATCGAAGAGTGTGTAAAATAGGATTCCAAATATCTCGGCAACTAATTATCCGATCGACTTCATGCTGTAGGCAAAATTTATGTTTTTTTATTGTATTTTATACTCATTTCTTAAAATAACCAATTTCGAAAATTTTTATATACCTTTTATCAGAACGAATAATTCGAGAGTCCGAAAAAAATAGTTCCCGATAATCGAGGTTACTGAAATTCAATAAGCTTCTTTCCATTATTACATACTAAGTACATACCGAATTGCAAGTCTCTATCTCAATTTTTTCGGGAGATAGAGCGTTTACAGACACACAGACACATACACAGACGGACAGCAAAATTTTTTTTCTAAAAATATGTTTTTCGGAATCTCCAGTGTCTCTGAAACGTGTAAATCCGTCAAAAAAAAATTTCGATTTTCAAAACGATTACAAGACTTACCCTATACTACGTATGATGGATAAGTAATAAAAGAAGCCCGTAAAAAAAAAAAAAAAAAAAAAAAAAAAAAAAATGACAAACCAAATGACTGAACCAAAAAATGATTGAAGTGTAGAAAATTGTGGCACCAAGAACATTTCATGAACTTAAGTCTAGTACAATAATTACAATTATCAACATCCTGCGAAAAACAAAATTGCAAGGCTGTTTCAAATGGAAGTGGCCGAATGTGCACTAACCCAGACATGTACCGAGCACAGCGAGTTATGTCGCAGTATTGCGGCGTAGTAAACTGGAAATGGACAAGTGACAGGAGTTTGATGATGTTGTTACTTTGAAAACGTAATAACTGTTCCTTCCATCCTATATATTAGCAAATTTTAAGACTTTATATCTCGAAAACGGGAAGACGAGTGGAAATGATTTATGTGTCAAAAAACATATGTCACTAATGCTCTTTCGATTGCTGCTTATTTAGATTTTTTTCATTATTACACTAAAGGCGTGGTTTCCTGGTTAGATGCAGTAATAGCAAGAGTCCATATTCAATGTGATTTCCCCTTCCTGTTTACACGTGTATTATTTTCCTCCAAACTTTATTTATGATGAGTAATACTTTGCACAAACAGGTTTTTTATAAGCATAAAGATCTCAACGCGTTGAAAAGAGTTAATAATGGCACTTCAATATGCTGAAGTGCAGGAAGATGCAACACCGTCAGATGTGTTGTTGCTTAAAAGGTGGTGTGATAAGGCAGCATTGAAGCAAAACAAATTTGAAGAACAAAAGAAAATCGCAACATATTTTGTAAAGAATTGAAGTGTATGTGTCTATACAATAAAATGCCTGCATTTACGCAATGTCCAAAAAGTAAGTTGACTATGCTTAATTGTTTCATAAACAACATGCTTGTATGAAAATTTCATATTAAAAAAAGAGTTAAGGTGTTTCGGTTAAGCCGATTTTCGGTTAACCGGTATTCGGATAATCGGGGTTCTACTGTATTTTGTTTACAATTTAACCGTGATAAAGCAGTAGATGGGTGGCCAAATCTGATATCTGCTTTACGTTCTTTAACTCTTTCACTAAATTTCCCATTTCGTCATGCCTATATATTCCATTGTATTATTCTCGACGGTTTTAAAAGAGATCTAGACACACGGCAGTGTGTCAGCCAAGTTTGTCTGACATACTAGTGTGTTATATTACACGAACCATTTTGAGCTGTTTTCACCAAATTTCGACACTCTACTACTGAAAACCTATTTGACCTATGTACTTTTAATTTTAGATGTGTGGTAATGGTAAGGCCCCCTTAATTATCTAGAATCAAAATTTTATAAATAACGCCTAATTAGTTTCCGAGATAATGATATTTGAAAATGTCTTATAATCGATAATTTTATCACTGACTCACTCATGCATCAAAAAGATCTTATATCTACTGCACCTACAGACTTCAAATTTGGTACTTCAAGTTCGTTTACACTATAAGGAATCGAAAAAAAATTTCAGAAAATCGATTAATTTAACCCCACCTGGGGGTGTCCATCCATTTTTACTTTAACGTTACGTCTATTAGGCGAAATTTTAATTTCCCCAAAAAAGTGCCAAATGTTGAATCCGGACTGACCTTGCAGCAAAATCACCTGATTATCAGTCATTTTTGGCTAATTTCAGAGAATTAATTTTTTTAGCAATGGTGCATAAAATTTACCTTTTTAGACACATTGGTGAAAAACAAAAACATCTTGAGAGAATACATATATCGAAATACGCATATATTTCGAGATATCCGCAGTTGAAATTAGTCTAATCCCAGAATTAAAAATGTAAACCAAAGAGAGTCATTCCTATGATTCAAATAAATATTGATCATGGAATTGTGGCTACCATGGGTCTAGGCAGTGTAGCTGTGGACAACCTTGCGGTGTCTCGGACTCTCAACGCCAGCGCTACGGGTACTCTATCGACTTCTGCTGCGGATAAAGGTACTCTACCGATTGCCGCTGAGTATAAAGATAATGCTTGCTGAGGACTATCAAGTATCATTTCGATGTCTTTCGATAGCGACACGAAGTTTCAAGCTGTTGGATACGGAAGGTTTTGAAGATGCAAATTCTTGCTATGCTTTAGTTTCAGTGGACGAATTCGAATTTTAATAATTACTATCTGTTTACTTTTAAGTTTGTATGCTGTGTGTTAAATAAATGTTACAATTAAGCAAAAGGTGCATTAGCATTTTCTTTTTAATTATAGTTTGAGCCAATACTTTCTTTCACCAGACTAAAAACCTACATTAGTAATGGCTAAAAGTCAGCCGGATTTTCTTGTTAGTTCTTGTTTAAATTTTATACTATTTGTTGGATATTATTTGAATAGCTTCGTCATTTTATTTGTAAATAGGAATCGGACTGTTGATTTACATGTTAACCCCTTGAAGGGCACCGGTATATTATATATACCACTTAATTTTAATCCCAAAATGCCACAAGTAGAGTTGCAAAGGGTGGAAAAAACCGGGTTTATTCCCGGGAATAAACCGAGTTTTTTGGGAGGGAAATATTAAAAGTTCCCGGGAGTTTTCAGAAAATTTTAGAATGAATGGAATTTTTTTATTTGTAAACAAAACCAATAACATAAATACAGAAAAATAGCACAGTTTACTTGAAAACTAGCGAAATACTTGCTTAAGCTGCAGAAATATTAAGTAAGAGAAATTAAAATAACATAAGTAAGTAGATATTTTAATCGTGGATAAATAAAAAGTTCGAGAGGAAGATGACAGATTCATCTTGCCTCGCATGAATTTGAACATCACCCCTGTTCTCCGATTCAGACAATGTAAACAAAAAAGAAAACGAACAAAACTAAAAGAAATCAATACACTAACTCACAAGAAAATTAATATAGAGTATGCCTGAATAGCAAATATGCAGACAGAAATTAAATGTTGACAGAAATTAAAACAAAATAATTTTTAAAGAATCATTCAAATCTTTACCAATTCCCAGCCAGCATTGTTGCAAAGCGAATGAGTTATTATAAATTGTAAAAACTTAGAGCACAAAATTCTAAGTTTTGTGAATTTATAATGAAAAACCTATTTTAAACTTTTCAGAACAGTGACTGAAATTTCTTAAAAATATAAAAATAAAATTGAAAACGACTAGATTTGTTTACTTTCAAAACTCCTTCAAAATTTACAATATTCCCCAAAATTCCGGGTTTATTCCCAAAAATTCCCGGGTTTATTCCCGTCTGTCAAAAACTCCGGATTTTTTGCAACTCTAGCCACAATGACACCAGAATTTTATAATCAAATTTTGAATTTATACGGTACTTGAGGAAAAGCTTTTACTTAATTTAAAATAAATTCGCTCTAGAATCCTGGTGTCAATCAATCATTTCAATATTTTAGCTACAACAGTACGTTGCCCCTGAAGGGGTTAATGTGTTTGTAATGGTAAAACATAAAATTATGTCAATCTGATTATTGTTATTTCAGAAATATTAAAAATTTCGAATCAATACATTTCGTTTTAAAATAAACATTAAATACAGCAGTATTAAAATACAGATTTCTGCCATAAATTGACAGCCAAATATTTTGTTGTAGGAAATTTAAATGAAATTGAATGTTGCCTGGTGAATAAAATAGTTACTTGTAAACACCTTAAAAACCATTAAGTAAAGTGTTTACGTATATTGTAACTGTACAAAAAGTAATCATATCTAACAAAAACATAACTGTGAAAAAAGGAAGCCAAGTTCTGTAAAAAAAAAAAAAAAAAAAAAAAAAAACAAGTGATATGTAAGTGGGTGCCAAGATCAAATAAAATTCTCTCAAACTTACCTACTGAAGTATTATAGCATTGTTTAAATTATTTTAAAATAAAAATTATTGATAGCATATTAATAATAAATCTAGAACTTGGCAAGTTTTTGATAAATATTATGCCTATCACTCTCATGTCTTAATAAAATGATGATGATAATATTAATTACACTGTCATTATAATTTTTTTAATATTGTTATTATTATTAACAAATGATTAGTGTTAAAGATTTGATAAACAAATAAACACACAGATACACTTCACCTCGTCTTTCATTATCACTCTAGCGACCCCCACTCCCGGAAACCTCAATACAGACTAAGGCCTGACAAAGAGACAGATACACTTACGCTTGTCCTTTGTCATCACTCTAGAGACTCCCCCCCTTTCAGGAGTTTCAATACACTCAAATTAAGGCCTCCAAACATGAAATAACAAGTTTTGATAGAATAATGTCATTAATAAAGATAAATGACTCTTAGGTAAAAACTTGCCAAGTTCTAGATTTATTATCAATATGCTATCAATAATTTTTATTTTTAAACAATTTAAACAATGCTATAATACTTCAGTAGGTAAGTTTGAGTGAATTTTATTTGAACTTGGCACCCACTTGCAAAGCACTTCTTTTCTCGTTTTTTTTACAGAACTTGGCTCCGTTTTTTTCACAGTTATGATTTTGTTAGATAGTGTATACACAAGCAATTTCATTTTTCGTTATTGGATCTATTTTAATGCAAATTAAATGTTTCAATTTTCGTGGGGGGCAAGCTATTAAATTTATACCATGCTTTAATAAGGCATATCTAAATTTTACGTACAATCTAGGAATATAGATAAATTTTTCATAACTTATTTCTTTGCGATCTGTTCTACTAAAACTTTCTCGTTGACCAAATTCATAGATTAGTTTGTTAACGATGGATTAAAAAAGCCATTTTCCACTGCAATTTCTCTTATATTTATTATATATAGTATTTAGCTCTTGTTCTAAATATTTTTCTGTACAAACTTTAAATGCTCGTCTGATGTAAAATCTGAAGGCTGCCGTTTTATACAAGAATGGTGAGGACCAAATATGGAATAGTGTTATTTGATCTCATTGGGTTCCTCTAAACAGTTCTATCTATAGTGAGGATCTCTTCGTTTCTGATTAAAGTGACGTCGAGAAAAGGTAAACAACCGGTTTTATTTTTCAAGATTAAATTTTATATTTTCGTGAAATTCATTTATTTTATCTAGAAAAAGGTGTAACTCAGCTAAACGCTGTTCCCAAATTATAAAAATATCATCCACGAATCTGTACCAGACTGTAGGTTTCTCTGAGAATTCTCAGAGACATAGGTACACAACTCTAGGGCAAGATGCACAAAGATAGGAATTTTGTTGTGCGCAGAGGTAGGGGTTGTACATAGGTTTCCCATGATCTCGCGCAGCCTCTGCAAAAAGGGTGTAGGATCAGTATTTGATGGAATTTGCAACGGTTGTAAAAAATCTACAGGGAGTCTTAAGGTAGTTCCATGGAGCATCTCGAGCAGGTTCCAATAAAATCCTCCTTAAAAGATGAACGAATACCGAGGAGCACAATAGTAGGTAAAGTTTAAGTCCATCGTGAGTGGTTTGGCATTTTAGTGCTGCTTTGATGAAAAGGTGAAATCACTCCGCGAGGCCATTTTCGGCCGGATGATAGGGTGAAACCTCCAGTAACTGACACTTTAAGGATTCTTTCTTGTTCAAATCACTATTACAAAAATTTAAATCTATTTTATACTTACCTTTACTTTTGAAAGGATAGTAGAGATATATTAAAAAATTATTGTTGGCAAAATTTTTAAAAATTATACATTTTATTAATTTTTTTTATTCATAAATATGGTCAAAAACTCCAGTAACTGACACCATCCCTATTTTGGAACACCAATAACTGACATAGAGTGAACCAGTAACTGACACTTTATTTTAAAAGATTAAAATGCTTTAAAAATCCTCTACTCTTTATTATAAAAACAAAATACATTAATATTTATTATAAAAAAGAGGATTTAGTAAGCTGTATTGCATTATTAGTAATGCAGAATAAATAGTAAGAGTATAAAGGAGCAATATTTAGTACTGCGTTATTAGTAATGCAGATATCCAATAACTAACATTTATGAACCAGTAACTGATATCCGGTGTCAGACACCAGTAAAACATCTTAAATTTGAATGGTGTTTACTATAAGATAAATTTCATTTATTATTATGCATTTTTAAACAGTTCAAATAATAGATTTCAACTTTCTTTAATATAACCAATAACTAACACCTCTGTCAGAGACTGGTGAAATTAAATTCTAGGAACCAATAACTGTCACCCCCCCCCACACACACATTAAGCTAAATTAAATAACTATAAACCCTAAATCATGGCCCTAATATATCATATGCATCTTTAAACTCATTTCTACAAGTATAACTTTAAAAAAAAGGTTTAGGATGGTTACATTATAAATAGATTAGAAAACACTTCCTTAGTTTTAGAAATAAGATGGTTGCTTCCAAATGGCACTTTTTGTATTCTCAAAAGTTTTTTCCTCATTAAATATGTTCTTGACCCTCTAGTGGTGAATAAATTGACTCCAAAATAAAAATAAGTGTCTCATTTACCCCTAGATGACATTACTTTGCAGAATTTTACAACAAAATCTTTATTTGAACTAGATTTTTGCTCAAGTGTCAGTTACTGGAAGGTGTCAATAACTGGGGGTTTCACCCTACGAGGTTTTGTCAGAGCAACGAATGCCAAGAATTTGTCCAAGAAAATAAAACAAATGTGATTCGAACTGGCAGCTTTAGCGGTAGTGATGATCTTTGGAATACCAAATCTAGCAATCCAGTGAGTAAATAACGAGCAATAGTCTCAGCAGAAATGTCCTGTATAGGAATGGCTTCTAGCCACCGGCAGAAACGGTCGATGCAGGTGAGTAAGTATGCAAAACCTTCAGATGATGGTAATGGGCCAATAATGTGTAGATGAACATGTTCGAATCATTCAGAGGGTATCCCAAACTGCTGCAGATGACTGTACCACTAAGTGTGCGCTTGGGAAACCAGCGGATGGTTTTCCAAGCAGATACTTAGTGAAGTTGAGCTTTTATACCGCGCTGAGCCAAGCGACTAAAGGCCTTCTGGAGATATCGTTGACAGAAGCAACAAGTACATAATCAAAGTACGGCCCGCAGAATTTCAGGCATTGGATATCGTCATGTAAATGCAGCACATTTCTATCCATTAAACTTAACAACGATGACTTTTAATTACGCACAAAAATGAATTGGAATAAAAACAAATCAAAACATTAGCTACAGCATCACACTGCAAAGTTGACACAATACCGTGCAAAAGCTCTCTAACTGGATGTTTACCAACTAGTCCGAGAATTCTCAGAGAAAACCTTGATGATGTACAGCGAGGAGGTACTTCTATATAATGGCGAGGATGAGAGTAAATGCACAAATAATTCAAGCATATAAATACCGGCGAGAATAAATGGAACACTCTCAGAATCAAGTGATCTATTTGAATGTTAGAGTCACTTTAATTTTTACTAAAATTATGTGCTATTTCAAGTTTAATATCTTAAATACCAGGATTGGGGTTTAGTTTGAATTAATTTCAAGAATTATGTTCTAAATTAAAAATTTAGGACGTGGGATACAAATCTTTTTGTGAACATATTTTGGATATATCTCGTCTTTTGTTGTTTTAACTTTCTTACCTCATTTGAAATAATAAAGACAGATGTTTTTGTGCCTGCGTGTTTCTGGTCTGTATCTTGAAGAAACCGCTGCGCACAGATCTACAGGATTTGTCCAGGAATGTACGAAAATGTCTGAAATCAAGTGCTTCGAAAGTGGTTTTACTACTTTATGGCGCCAATATACAAATTCAGAGAAACATTCATGAAGAGTCAGCTATTTTTTTAAATGCGATTTTTTTTTGTTTTTGTTAAAAAACAAAATAAAACTATCATAACCGGATAAAAGTTTAAGCCCGGCTAATACATTACTTTATGATTAACCTAGGTAGTACCATTTCCTACTCCATTATATTTCGTTATTAAGTAGCGGTTTATCTTGTCTCCATTGTTTCGTTGGTAAAGTGTTCAGTTCGCATTCAAGGGACCTGAGTTCGATCCCAAGCAATGCGATTTTTTGCCGATAATGTATTGCACAAAGAAAATGTTATATAAAAATAAATAACATTTAGAAATATAGAATGCTGGCATAAATTTAAAAAAAAATTAATCTAAAAAGTCAATCTATAGGGCTAGCTTTTAATAGCTGTTAAAATCTATGGGGAATAACAGTGAGAGATATTTATGGAAAAAGCAAGTATTACGCCATTAAAAATTAACTAAAATCTGCTATCAAAATACAAAAATAGACACTTTTAAAATTCTCTGAGATTCTCTGACTTCTAGAATAACAAAATTTATTGAAAATAAATAGTACTTTATTAAATTACTAGCTTTATTTTGGCTAAATTCTACTCTATCCCTATCATTTTTCCCTATTTCCCAATGTACTAAAAACAACGTAAATTAAAATTACATCATTTTTTGTCAATTTTTTTACAAAAAGCGTTTTCCCCTTTGTATAAACAGAGTAAACTACATAGAATACTATAATACTCTAGGTTTAGTAATTTATAAAATATTATTTTTTCACCTCTCTTTAAAAAAATATTCCTCAACATCGTTTATAAACATTTAATGAATGTTTTAACGAAATATCAAAAAAGATGTTTAATCTTAATAAAGATTTCAATAAAATATAATATTTTTACACTGTTTAAAGTAAAAGCTTTTCAGAGTACATACTTTATATTTAGCCTTATATTTTTAATCACTGGGTTGTTCGAAAAGTTCCTTCCGTTTGGGAAAACCAATCCGTACCAGAAAATTCTGCCCGTCAATTATTAGACATTAGATATCGGAATCAATGTCTAATAATTAAACGATAGAATTTTCTGGTACGAAGCAACTTTCGCAATAAAATATACAATTATGAAACATTTTTTTCATTTTTTTTGTTATTTTCAATTATTACAATAAAGAAAATACTGAATATACTTGATTACCGTTGTTTTCTTGGACTCTGGCGGTCCGCATGTTACCATTTTATATTTCATTTCATCAAAATTCAAATGCTTTTTTTTGGCTAAAAGTTGTAGGAAAGTTTCATATAATCTGATATTCAGACCCTTCCTGAACCTGTAATCAGAAATATACATTAAATAAGTTATAATACTGTAATTACAGATTAAAATTGACTATATTTTTTAAAACTAAACTCGTACTCCCATAAAAGCTAAATTACCTATAACTTAAATTTTGCAACAGGCTATTAGAATTAAGTGCACTTGTTAAGGGTTTCGTAAAAAATATAATTAAATTGATTATAAAATAAAATAAAAAGACGATAAAACAGACAGACAAATACAATGGCGCTAAAAGTTAAAGGAACAACTATAAAAAGCGTACTTTATGTTATTTATATTAAGTGAACTCCAATAAAAGGTGATAGATTGATAGCTCAAGATCAACATTATCAAGTAATCCAATTGTATCCAACTTTGCAACACAAAAGTATGCCAATCCGATAAAATTTTCGCGTGGATGGTGGAGCATGTCGTTGAGAAAACATTTGGAGGATTGTGAGAAATGGCGTTTAAGTGGGTGAATGAAAGAAAGACAGTAAACTTGTAAAGCCTGCATTTCAGTTAGGGATGTCCACACACCTTATAACTTTTATCTACGTATCTCTAAAAAGTTATAAAAAGTAACAGAAACAATAAAATATTCTGCATTGTGAAGATATGTCAAGCAATGACAAAATAAAGATCTTGTGCAAGTTCCGTGGTGTTAGCTACAAAATCATTCAAGTTACATGAGATACTTCTTGTCTTACTTTTTTCCCGCCAGTGAATTTCTTTTTTTAGATCACGATGAGATACACACGAGACCAACAGCAGAAAGTGACTTTTCCAACCAATTTATATATATATATATATATATATATATATATATATATATATATATATATATATATATATATATATATATATATATATATATATATATATATATATATATATAATTATAATATCTATGAATTTCAAAAACATATCAAGTTCTAATATCATTCTACTAAAATCTACAAAGAGATAATTAATGATATTGTGTAATCAGAATACCACATAGCTAATAATTAACTTGTGCAATCATAAAATTACCATAGCATGTGCTTCAATGGTAATTAGCCAAATTTACTCATACCTGAAGAACATTTAAAAAGAAAGAGAGAAAAAGGGGAAAAAAATTATAAATTGGAGTTGCTATTAAGTAAACACAAATGGATTAATAAATTAATTATGAACATTATTCAGTGGAAAAACTGGACCACAAGAGAACCAATCAAGAATTGGATATGAAAAAACATATGTGGATGTACTCGTCAGCTTGACTGCACCCACATGTGTTTTAAAAATAATTCAGTATTTCATAATTCTACTGGCATGATGCTAAGAACAGTAGAATCAGCCAAGTATACTGAATTATTACCAGACAACAATTGGAAAAATTTTAAATTGGAAATATGTAAAATGTAAATAAAAAACCATTAAGAAATATATAATATGTCACTTACAACGATTATCCTAAAATCTTTATAAATCACCACACTAAATTACCACCAGATATCATTTTTGAAATAATATTGGAAATTAGAACCCTTAAATTGTAGAAAAAATGTTTTACTCACAAGAATGATCCAGAATCCTCAAAATATAGCAACTTCTACATAATGATCAATTCCACATGGCACGTATCAAACATGTTGACATTCGAGTCGAGTTGAGAGAAATGATTTGAAAGACAAGTTGAGAGCTCTTTTTTTTTTTAAAAAACACAACTCGATCAATGACACCCCAACACAAAATAATTCAAAAACACACAAAACTATTCTGTTGATAATACTCTTATAACAAAATTATATCCGTGAATATATAATTACTCCATCTAATTTTAATTCCTGAAAGTAAAATTAATATACAAGCAATAGCTCCCTCTATAGTTAAATTAAAAATAATATCTATAATATCATCAACTAACTAAAACGTAAAGTGTCGCCATCTGTTGGTATTATAATTATTCATAATTAATATTTAGTTACATATCCATATTATTATTAACATAATGACTTCATTAGATTTAATCAATATATAAATTTTAATAAACAATACTTCCTTGTAGTTTTTACATTAAATTCGAATAAAATCCTACAATATGAATAAATATACACAGAATTTATTCATCCTGCACAGCATTTCAGATATTCTTAACAAGAGTATATTTTGTAAAAGAGATATTATTTTAAAACAAAGTGCTATTCTGCCAGCTGTGTTAAACCACTCATATATATTATAAACTTATAATTAAATTATTAATTTTTTATTGTTACTTCTACTTAAATATATTTTAGACTTGTTATTAAATAATTAATGTATTGTTTATACTTATACTTAATTATATTTTAGATTTCAGAGATTAATTTAATATCAAATTAAATAATTATTATTATTACTACTGTGCTTCAATCAAATTTATGCTATGCAGTAATTAAAAATACTTATTAAATTTAATTTCATAGATAAAAATAAAAAACTATATATATATTTATACACTTTGCAAATAGATATGTTTGTGAGTTATAATAACCAATGTTATCCATGTATAATTTTATGTGTTATTGTATAAGTTAAATTATAAATGTATGAAAACTGCTCATCAAAGACACCCTAAACATATGTGATCGGCAACGCACAATCACATACTATACAGAGTGTATATAATGTTCAATCAAATTTTAAATTTCCTAATATGTTATAATTGTATTAATGTATGTTATAATTGTAATATTATATCTATTGTTATATGTTATCGCGCATTAAAACAAAAATTTATTACATACAGTGTTAATAATTAAATGATATAATAAATGTTATTTAAAAGAGTTGATAATTGAATTTATCATAAAAATTGGATAACCATATATTTTTGCTTGATCTCGAATAAATCTAATATTTTTGTTTTTATTTATATCTGAGCATAAGTATTTTATACGATGTAGATAATTGATAATTATATTTTTATATACAGATTTATGTAAACATGAAGCATAATTGGTAAAAATATTTACTTTAAATGGAAAATCAAATCTCTTATCATAAATATCAAAAATTAATTTATAATTATTATTAATATTGATTTTTAAGTCAAGAAAGTTAATATTATTATTAATTAAATCATTTTCGCTTAATTTAAGTTGAGTAGGATAAAAATTGAGTGGTGATGTGCAATTTTTTTCATTGAAATAAAATATGATAATGTCATCAATATAGCGATAAAATACATAATCATTGTTCGTACCAATATTTCTTTCATAATAATATAAGTAAAGGTCAGAGAGAATACTAGATGATGTTCCGCCCTGCGGAATTCCCTGGCATTGTTTATAAATAATATTGTCATATATGATGTAATTATTATGCAATGTAAAATTTAGTAAAGTTTTAAAAAAATTTACTGAAATGTGTTCTTTTAATTTTAATTTAGATTTAAAGTCTTTAAATAATATACACATTGTTTTATGTAAGTCTTTTATATCAATGTTATTAAATAAATCATTAAAATCCAATGTTTTTATGAATTTTACCGGATTGATATTATGTATTTTATTAATGAGTTGAAAACTGTTTTTTAGGCAATGTTGATTATTATGTTTTAACGTTATATCATATATCTGCTTTAAAATATTAAGTAGTAAATTACTTGCATTATTATTATATGTGTTACACCCGATGGTAACAGTGCGAAATTTAATAGGATTTTTATGAAATTTTGGAATTATAACAAGATAAGGATAATTTAAATTATTACATTTGATTTTTAGTAATTTGTGATAATTTAATAATTTTCTATTATTTATTTCAATATTTAATTTAGTTTTATTAAAAATATTACTTGTGTTGATTGCATTGTGAATTAACACTTTATAGTATTCTTTACAAATGATAGCATAATTATTTGGAGATTTATCTACATAAGTAATTATAAATTTGTTTTGTAATTCTGATATATGTTTATGTATATTATTAAAAGCTGCATGTGTAATATGATGATAATTTTTTATAATTTCATTTTTCATTTTATCTATAACAGAAAATCTCCATTCACTAAAATACTCGATTGGTTTATTGTAATCAATAGCAATTTTATATATAAATAAATCAATATCTTGAATAAACTGCAATATTATGGATTTGATATTACACTTATATGGAAGGCGAAATTTTGTTCCATTATGCATTAAGTTTTGTAAAATAGGTTGTTCTACAATATTAAGATCACCAGTAATGATATGACTATGTGTTGTATTTATGTACTTTTGATATTTTGGGTCATTACAATAACATGGGTAATTATTTGAAGAGACCATTTGTTTTGCAAAAGAATTGTAATTAAAAATTTTACGTCCAAGTGTGCGATTATATTTGTATGTCTTGTGAATGGTAAAATTTTGTATTGGAAAATTGTTAGTAATGTTGTTTATTATATTGTGTAAATTGATATTATTAAATACATCATTGGAAAAATTTATAATTAATTGTGTATCATTAGTTTTATATTTAGGTTTATTAGAAAGACATGTATTTAATAGGTTTGCTCTATAATGTAGAATATCATAAAAGATATCACAAAAATGTGTAGAATATTGATTCTTTTTAAATACCTTGAAATATTGGTTCAAATATTTCTTTTTTATACTAAAAACATGTTTTCTTATATCAAGCCAACAATAATCATTACAAAATTTTGCATCAAGATCATCAAGCTCCTTTTGAATCACAATATCATCAGTGTATTTTTTGTTATTATGTTTGCCTCTACCAGATCTTGAAGTTTATTTTATGTTTGAAAAATTTAATCCTAAATAAAGATTTTTATAATTTTCATATTTAGTTAAATCTGAAAATACAGGATGTGATTTTTTGTATACTAATTGATTTAATCCATAAGGATATGTAGTATTAAAATGTCTTATATATTTAGATTCTAGAAAAAGTCGTTCAGTAAAATTTTTTTGTATTTTAAGTATTTTAATAGTAATATTTTTAAAATCATGATTTTTGAAATGAGTATATTCAATATTATGAGTTGTTTGAAATTTAGATTTTTTTATATTTATCAATATGAGAACGATGTAAATTTAGCCGCTTATGTAATTTTTGTCGAGACTGTCCTATATATTCCATATTACACGAATTGCATTTCAATGAATAGATTACATCGTATGCTTTGCAAAATTTTACCAAATTAAGATTGTTATTATTTGAAATCTGTGACTTATCAGCTAATGGACATGTAAGGCAACGCTTTGATTCACACTCACGAAAACATAGTACAGGCTTGGGACAATAGAATAGGTTATCTGATAACGATCCAGGAAGATCCCTAATAATCTTCCTGTACCGAGCATTAGTCCTGGATCCACCAAGGCCTAAATTGCCAGTATCAAACATTTTACTAATAACTGCCATAATTGTTTGAAAGCAATAGAAATTGCAAGAGATACATATAAAAATATATTTAAAGATAAAAAATGTTTTGAATCAACCTTATTGTTATAAAGTACTTGAATATCCATAAAAAATAAAATAAAATAAAATAAAATAAAAATAAAAATAATAAGATTGACTTTTTAATACTTGATTAAATATAATAAGGCTATATTATAAAACTATATACATATATACATAAAGTCCCATTAAGCAAGCTAACGTCAAAAGACAACAATATAGAATCCCCTAGCATTCATAAGTCAATACAAAATTAATGTTGGTAAAAAAAAAAAAAAAAAGAACCTGAATAAGATTTTAAAAAAATGCATTTGAAATTTCAATAGATAAACAAATGATACCAAGAAATAATAGTAATATTCTAAAATTATTATTATTAAATTATTATTAAATACACCATTAAAAGCGCAATGCAGCTATACTAACTATGTATTTTAAACAGAAGTTAATCAAAGTGATTTATGTGCCAACTAGGCTAAATTATGGTATCATAAAACTCAATACTTTCAACCAGCTATAATTGAAAAGAATATTGAAAAGAATATGTAAAAACCATTCCATACCAATTTGCGCAATGCAGCATAATTTTATAGAATGTTAAATAATTATAATATCTATGAATTTCAAAAACATATCAAGTTCTAATATCATTCTACTAAAATCTACAAAGAGATAATTAATGATATTGTGTAATCAGAATACCACATAGCTAATAATTAACTTGTGCAATCATAAAATTACCATAGCATGTGCTTCAATGGTAATTAGCCAAATTTACTCATACCTGAAGAACATTTAAAAAGAAAGAGAGAGAATATTTAAAAAGAAAGAGAGAGAAAGGGGAAAAAAAATTATAAATTGGAGTTGCTATTAAGTAAACACAAATGGATTAATAAATTAATTATGAACATTATTCAGTGGAAAAACTGGACCACAAGAGAACCAATCAAGAATTGGATATGAAAAAACATATGTGGATGTACTCGTCAGCTTGGCTGCACCCACATGTGTTTTAAAAATAATTCAGTATTTCATAATTCTACTGGCATGATGCTAAGAACAGTAGAATCAGCCAAGTATACTGAATTATTACCAGACAACAATTGGAAAAATTTAAAATTGGAAATATGTAAAATGTAAATACAAAACCATTAAGAAATATATAATATATCACTTACAACGATTATCCTAAAATCTTTATAAATTACCACACTAAATTACCACCAGATATCATTTTTGAAATAATATTGGAAATTAGAACCCTTAAATTGTAGAAAAAATGTTTTACTCACAAGAATGATCCAGAATCCTCAAAATATAGCAACTTCTGCATAATGATCAATTCAACATGGCACGTATCAAACATGTTGACATTCGAGTCGAGTTGAGAGAAATGATTTGAAAGACAAGTTGAGAGCTCATTTTTTTTTTTTTAAACACAACTCGATCAATGACACCCCAACACAAAATAATTCAAAAACACACAAAACTATTCTGTTGATAATACTCTTATAACAAAATTATATCCGTGAATATATAATTACTCCATCTAATTTTAATTCCTGAAAGTAAAATTAATATACAAGCAATAGCTCCCTCTATAGTTAAATTAAAAATAATATCTATAATATCATCAACTAACTAAAACGTAAAGTGTCGCCATCTGTTGGTATTATAATTATTCATAATTAATATTTAGTTACATATCCATATTATTATTAACATAATCATTTCATTAGATTTAATCAATATATAAATTTTAATAAACAATACTTCCTTGTAGTTTTTACATTAAATTCGAATAAAATCCTACAATATGAATAAATATACACAGAATTTATTCATCCTGCACAGCATTTCAGATATTCTTAACAAGAGTATATTTTGTAAAAGAGATATTATTTTAAAACAAAGTGCTATTCTGCCAGCTGTGTTAAACCACTGATATATATTATAAACTTATAATTAAATTATTAATTTTTTATTGTTACTTCTACTTAAATATATTTTAGACTTGTTATTAAATAATTAATGTATTGCTTATACTTATACTTAATTATATTTTAGATTTCAGAGATTAATTTAATATCAAATTAAATAATTATTATTATTACTACTGTGCTTCAATCAAATTTATGCTATGCAGTAATTAAAAATACTTATTAAATTTAATTTCATAGATAAAAATAAAAAACTATATATATATTTATACACTTTGCAAATACATATGTTTGTGAGTTATAATAACCAATGTTATCCATGTATAATTTTATGTGTTATTGTATAAGTTAAATTATAAATGTATGAAAACTGCTCATCAAAGACACCCTAAACATATGTGATCGGCAACGCACAATCACATACTATACAGAGTGTATATAATGTTCAATCAAATTTTTAATTTCCTAATATGTTATAATTGTATTAATGTATGTTATAATTGTAATATTATATCTATTGTTATATGTTATCGCGCATTAAAACAAAAATTTATTACATACAGTGTTAATAATTAAATGATATAATAAATGTTATTTAAAAGAGTTGATAATTGAATTTATCATAAAAATTGGATAACCATATATTTTTGCTTGATCTCGAATAAATCTAATATTTTTGTTTTTATTTATATCTGAGCATAAGTATTTTATACGATGTAGATAATTGATAATTATATTTTTATATACAGATTTATGTAAACATGAAGCATAATTGGTAAAAATATTTACTTTAAATGGAAAATCAAATCTCTTATCATAAATATCAAAAATTAATTTATAATTATTATTATTATTGATTTTTAAGTCAAGAAAGTTAATATTATTATTAATTAAATCATTTTCGCTTAATTTAAGTTGAGTAGGATAAAAATTGAGTGGTGATGTGCAATTTTTTTCATTGAAATAAAATATGATAATGTCATCAATATAGCGATAAAATACATAATCATTGTTCGTACTAATATTGCAGAGCATCCCGGGCACTTACTCATGCAGACCTACCCACAAGGAGAAGAGAATTGCATTAACGTCAGCACTTTTAATCTTTAAAAAAGTTCAATTTTGGAGTCTGGAAGTAATAAGTGCTGTGCAGTAAAATAAACTTAACAGGGGCAATTAGGATTCACGCATTAGATTTATAAGTTAGAAAAAATGTTTTGGGATTTTAAATTTTAATTTTTGAACTTTAAATTTTATTTTGATTTTTACAAAAGGGTTCATTTATATCCTTTCATATATATATATATATATATATATATATATATATATATATTAAAATTGCAGCATCCAATCAAAAGTTATACGTGGACATATATATAAAAGTATAAACGAATTGTATATAGCCTCCTTTCTTGGAAGTTGGTTAATAATTATCTGGCTGAATCTATCATATAGTCCGAAAAACTGCACCAAGCTCTGCTTCTATTAGTAATGCTTTCAAGTGACAGTTTTTAGTTTCGCTGTAAAGGACTGAGATTTTTTGCAATTTTCAAGTAACAAATAAGGTCTAATTCTGATGAGCCAGTAAATCGTTTTGACATACGAAAAGAGTAGTAGCACTTTTTTCGATCATATCGCGTCTCAAGAAGTTTGAAGGAATCAGTGTTTCTTTCAGACACCTCGCAGAGGATTCCTTCCCAGAGCAAACCTAACCCCACCCTCAGGAAATTTCTGAGCTGCATTGCCATGAAATTAATTTCAACTCTTAACCATTTAAATTTTAAAATGGAAGCATTTAAAATAATTAATTATTGCTACAGCCTAGGGGCATATTCCACTATAATTTCCTACACTGCAAGAAAAAGAGTTGATTCGCGACAGCGTATTACTGCTTATTTTACTGTTTATTTCTCTTAATTTTACGGTATAATACTGGCAGCTAGGATGCCAGTATTATACTGTAAAATCAACATTTTTTTTAAGTGTAAGAAATTTCGCCCATAGTCATCAACAGTAGATTTCTGAATTCCGCACTGTCCAAGTCCTTTATCTAAACAATCATAGAATTTTTAGAACAAATAAAACGAATAAAAATCTCAAATCGACATGCGGTCTCATGAATTGAATAAATTTTCTGGAATCCTCCTTATCATTTTGGCAACAATAGGCTCAATAAAAAGATTACTCAGCTCGAAGAACAGAATATTGCATAAAACAAGAGTAGTAGGATAATGAGAGTTCAACGGCCACAGGCGCAACCGCAACCGAGCAACCGATAAGGCAATGTTCAGAATCAACCCTCTTTTTCTCACAATAATCTTTTCACCTCATTTTGTTGGTACATCTGATATTTTGTAGAAAGGTTTGTGTGTAAGAGTATGTTTTAAAAAGCATATATGTCTTATAGTTATTATAAATAGTTCTATGTGTGTTTGTGTGTGTGTGTGTGTGTGTGAGTGTGTGTGTGAGCGTGTGTGTGAGTGTGTGTGTATGTATGTGTGTGTGTGTATGTATGTATGTGTGTGTGACAAATAGTTCTCTTTGTGTGTGCGACTATCTGATTATTTATCAAAGTTTTACAAATATTTTTCATGTTTTTAGAAAGAAAAAAATATGCGGTAGTTAAAAAGTTTCACAAATTAAAAAAAATATATTTTAGAAAAAGTTTCACATTACTTAAAAAATTTAAAAAAAGTACTCAATAATAAAATCAACAATTTTTATTATAACAAAATAATTTACAGAAAGTTATTTACAGATCAAAATATACATCACGATTTTGCGTTAGCAAGACAAATCAGCATTTGCTTCTTTATTACAAACGGTATTAATGTCATAATGGCCATATGCTAAGCTGCTTATTCCATCCTCCAATAAGTAACGCTTGTCGTCAAAGGGACTTAAGCTAATTTTATTTTGAGTTAATGTATATAGGCGATGGTCATCTTGGGCAATCCTTACCTGTTTCTCCATACTTGTTTTTTGTTGTTGGAAGCACTCCAAGTAGTCTTCATGTTTAATTTTCTGCCGAACAATCTGCGTAGATACGCCTTTTGCACGCTTCTTTTCGTCTTTAACAGATTTTAGAGAATACATTTTTGATTTCAGTCCGACAAACTCAAGGGCTAATTCGCCATTAAGTTCATCCTTAAACTTTCCGAGCGTCTTCTTATTATCTTCAGAGTATAGACGATGAGATTTCGGGTATTCAGAAAAGTAAAAAAATCACGATGCTGCTCCAGATCCTTATAAATATTATTGGTTTGAATATGATACGTTAGGGAATCTGTATCCGTAAAGAGTAAAACTGCACGATCTTTGTATGTTTTCTTTATAAAATTGTAATGAAAATCATACATACAAAGTTTAGATAGTTCGAGTATTGAAAACCCAACATAGATGGGTTGGTTCATAAGTATGCTAGTTTTTAGTCTCTCCACAGCAGTCAAGTCTTCATCATACGTTTTGAACGATTTAAATGAAAGTGAAGCTACTAATTTTTTGGCTCTTTTTTCACTATTACAAAGTACAATATTTCTTCTTTTTCGTAGATTTTCCATGGTTTTACCAAAAATAGAATTGTTCATTAACTTAAAAAAGTCTTTCTCAAAAGAAGATTTTGCTTCTTTCCTCTTTTCGGTATTGAAATTAATATATTTCTGTAACCATGGACCCTGTTTAAATTTTAAAGCTTTGTGCACAGCTGTAATTTTTAAACCAAGTTCTAAATAAAATTTGAGATTACGATAATGGGTTATATAATTTCGTTTATTATTTAAATTTGGTATAAGTTTAGGAGTTCCCACGAATTTTCTATTGTTAAGTAAGCTTCTTGCATGAGAAGACAGCATCTGATCCTCCACAGTTACACTCTCAGGGGCGACAGGGTATTCATTATGCAAAAGATGTAAATGTTTCGGGTATTCCAAGTCTACCTCGAAAAGATACCCAATTTCGGAACTATCAGATAGAGATAGAACCCACTCTTCTGTGATATGACTTGTTACACACCATTCGAAACCGCCGTAGGGTAAAAATTGGCTCATATCCCACCCGTATAAGTTATTGGCATCCCAATACATGATGTAGCTGGGTGCCTCATTTTTCTTATAATCGGGCGTACCAGGGATGTTTGCTCGGGCATATCTTTTACTTATCATGCTAATGCCACCTCGTATGCCATTTTCAACCATAAGCAACATATCTATATCACTGAGTAACTCTAAAGGTGTATCAGACATCTTCAAACAAGCCTGCCATGCGAGAGAAGGTGCTGTAAACAGGTGAACAGGGTCAATTTCATAATACTGCTGACATAATTTCCTAAAGTTTTGAAACACGTCAGCAAGTAGTAGAACATCTGTCTTCACATAAAGGTTGTGATAATCACCAAGAGTCTTGATATCAAATGTTTTCCATACATTCTGGGCGTGTTGATATTCCTTTTCATCGATAGGCTCATTGGTTAAACTATTAAAAAAGGCAGAAGGCGGGGGAAGCTAAAACAAGTAAAATAATCATAGGGGTAAACCCCTTTCCCTATAAGTAAAGATAAATTATTATTCTGTGGGAAATTTTCTGCAAGTACAGTGAATTGATCAGGTTGAAGGTTTTTAACAAGTTTTTCCACAATGACGTAGGCAAAAATTGGAAAGAATCTATAAACACCATCTGAATAGGAGATGTAGGCTTTTTAAAGGTGATATAGTTTTCCATAGAAGTAGCAATAACATCGATTTCATGATCTTTGAATTTTCCAAGCTTTGTCATAATATGATGACCATCATAGTTTTTCAAGTTATGGAATATAACAGGAATTGTTTTACACTGCTTATAATTCAAGTTGCATTCCACATGTGCAGCTCCTCTGTACGCACCTGACAGGTGATCATGGTCACGTGTACGTTTCTCATCTGAAGTTTTCTTACAAATATGACAAAACTCTGCTTCTCTAAATGCCTTTTCTTCCTTGGGAGAAAGCTTCATAGGTTTAATATTTTCAACTTTTCTCCTAAAATTTCCTTCTCTTGCATCATTCGGTTTAAAAAATGCTCAACACAATTTCTACCACGATATACCTGTGCTTTCTTCACACACGTTCCATCGGGTCCAATAACCACATAGGCATAACCACATGGCAAGTGATAGTTGTTTTCTCGGTATAAGATGCTTTAGAAGAGGGTGGAGCTGATGAAATAGGTATAAGGAGACTCTCAAAATCTGCATAAATCGTATAGGCAACAGGATGTTGTAAATGAATACTTAATGAAATCTTATGTTATCGTATGGGAAATTTAAACCAGCATTACTCATTTCCCAATATATTTATAAAAATTTGATTTTTAACATTGGTATCCAATGTCTACTACGATGTACCATTGTACAAGGCGTCTCAAATTAAAGTACACACTTCTGAGAGGGATGAAGCAAAAAGTATTCATCATAATGTCGTGACGTTTGGGGGGGGGGGGGGGGTTGGAAGGAGATGGCAAAAACAGAGTTCCAAAAAACAATATATAGCATGAACTACACAATTGTCTGTTTAATGAGGACAAAATATGTTCACTATTATGACTACCATTGTCTGTTACCATCTGAAATCGTGAGATAACATTTCAATTGTTATTTACTGAGTGTATGCAATTTTCCCGATGGCAGAATCATCAACCGTCATTTTCATACATCTCGGCCTGCAAGATCCCCATATTTAAATCCATGCGATTTTTGACCCTAGGGATGTCTCAAAGATTTGATCTACCGTGATTGTAAAAATTTTGTCCGATTTTAAATACATCATAGCACTCCATGTGCGTAATACTACGATGCATACACTGTCAACCATTGAACATGATGTGTTACGATTCCAGATGGTAGCAGTGAATGATCATATTGACCATGTTTTGTCCTCGTTGAATTTCAAAATTTTGTAGCTCATATTATACATTATGTACGGTTGTGGAAAAAACACCCTCCTTTAAATTTACTTTAAACCTACATAATTCCTAAACTACTTGACCGAATGACTTCCCATTTGGTACCAGAAGATAAAATTTGCCGAAAAACACAAATATAATGTCAAACTTAGGTGTTAGTATTAAACATTTTAGAGTGTTACAATTTCTATATGTAGATGATTCCGTAAGCGAAATTTAAATATAGCATTAATTAATAGACGTTATTACTAATCGATTCGTACTAGTCACATTTTTATACAATAAATTACGGCAAAATTAGTACGGGGTGATGCTTTTTTTTCCAGGGCTGTACAAACATATTACATACCCTCTATTGGCGTGAACTATTTTTTTGCTCTCGAAAAAAATTCCCAAAATCTCCTTGTGACACTCCCCAAACGTAATGACTTTCTGATAAATAGTTTTTGCATTATACCTCTCGGAAATGTGTACTTTAATTTAGGACACCTTGTGCTACATTTTCGAAAACTGACTTCTTAACGTTAGCTCTTTTGTAAAACACAATAAAATTAATTAACAAGTTAAGAATAATTTTAAATTGGATATTTTAAAAAGCAAGTAAATTGAAAAATGTAATTTATTTAAATTCAGTTAATTATCTCTTAGCATTCATTTAGTAATAACCAAAAAGTTTTGTATAAGTTAATAATGAAACAAAAGTTTGAGGTCCCCTATGAGTTTAAAAGAAGCTCTATTAATAAGGCATCATTGAAAGATACGTGCAGCTATATTAAGCCACTACTCTCTTCCGAATTTTACGTAATATGCATTTTTCAGCAACGTAACACGATATGTCAATTTTCCAAGTACTAAAATTCAGTGAATCGAAATAGTTTTCACGTCGGTATAATTGTGTCCCGTTCATTGCTACTCATTGATTGAATATCACACTCAAAATATTGTCTCCGGTTTTAAAGTTTATTTCACGTTGATTTTTAAAACAGTGATAGCTTAGAGTAAGTAAATTTATACATATGTTTTTTCAATTTATTCGATTAGTATTATTAAATGCATAAATGTAACGGATGAGGGGAAACTGTGTGTCCTTTACAGCTACTTAAAATCGAAAGTGTCGACTTTTTTTGTGGGGGGGGGGAGGAATGGGGGAATTTTAAATATTTTTACTTATTTAGAATCTTTAAAAATACAAGATTTTAAAATTGGGGAACATCTATAATGAATTATAACTTGAAACGTTTAATCCAGATGGCAGAAATCCTCCCTCCTATTCTCTTAAAATTAATGTATCCATTAATTTACAATTTTCAAAAAATAAGTATTTTTAAAAATAAAATGTTAAACAGAATCATTTTTCTCAATTTTTTATCATTGATTAAAAGTAAAATAATTTTTATTTCTATTTTAATAAATGATTTAAATTGATAAAGCATTCATATTTTAATAATTCGTATGTATAATATTATTGTTTGCTATTTTGTAAAATTTACTATGGAAAAAAGAGTACGCCATACCGCAGAAATAGTAGCGCATACCACAGACAGATTATACAAATTTTAGTCTGCTTGAAATTTAGAAATTCGAAAGAAAGTTTTAATAATGTGCCTAATGTGCTGCAGTGGCGCGGTTTGAGCACCTGGCGCAACCAGAGCCCGATTAGGGTCAGAAGGGCCCAAAGATCAGCACCTTTTCGGGGGATAACTCTCAAACCAAAATAGTAGCTATATTTTTTTTCTCGGGAGTATTGGGGTGTTATCACTAGATATTATGACATTTTTGCCAAGTTAACGAACATCTTTTTTGGTTTCGGGGGGAAATAATTCCAGAAAACTGCATTTTTAATAATTTTTTTGTAAATCATTTTATTTATTTTGAGGGGCCTCATCAGCAATGGGCATAAGGCCGCTACCTAGTTGGCCTGTGCGCAGTCCCTGGGCGCAACTTAAAATATTGCGCCTTCTCCATAGTGGCTACTGGTTAGCAATGAGTTGTTAAAAATCCATGTTCATTTATTTGGCGCACAAAAATGTATCCTCAGTTCAATCGTGCCCTTCCCCTCTACTATGCTACGTCATTGGTGTGCTGAAATACATTACTTTAAAAGAAATGAAAGAATATAAACTCTTAATATATTAGGGGGTTTTTCCATTAGAATTTCCAAAATGTCAAAAATTTCCACGTTTATACCACTGCTTCAAAATTCCTGGATGTTTTGCATCTCTAATGCTGACTTGGTTATAGGATTCAGAATGACAAAGGCGTAATGAAGAAAGGCTGAAACATTTTTGGAAGCCCTTTTGAAGTAAATTTTTATTTAATTTTATAGTTTCATTTGATAACTAAACAAAACTTAAATTTTCGTAATCATTAAAATATCTGAAGAATTAGAAACATTTTTCATTAATGGGAGGTTCTGCTTCTTTGTACTAAAATTTACATGATTTTTACGATTTTTTTTTTTCGGTTACAAAGAAAAAAGATATCACCTTGCATTATATTTATTAACATTTCAGTTATATATTTAAATTTTTGTGCGTAAAAAATTTAATAATACGCCTCGTGCGGTGGGGAATACCTGCAGGTGAGCGCCATGAACTTGCAAACGGGCGAAAGCTTTTCTGGATCACAAGCGACTGAAACAAATTTGGTCGCCAAATTCTGAAAGGGCATTAAATTCTCTGAAGCTTATACCAACATTTAGTTTTAAAAGTTGATTTTTGACAAATTGGCGGTCTTTTGGACAAAAAAAAAAGGGGGGGGGGGTTGTTTCTTCACCTTTTGTGAGATTTTAAAAAATATAATTAATCAATGAAAATTGTACTTTTCGGTGATATAAGCTCCAGCAAAAATTACTTAAAAAAAAAAAAAAAAAAAAAAAAAAAAAGATGGAAATCGGTCAAATAGTTTTCAAGAAAAATGTTCTCTCAGATTGAAAAACATGGTTTCGAGACTCAATAAACTTCGTGCGTAGAGCTGCGCGTAGAAAGCCGTTTTGTCTGGCTGCTGCGGCGTTGCGTTCAACGAGTAAAAAAATATTGTAAGGAATTGGAATGTCATGAAACTGCTTGAGGGGAAAAATCTACACACGTAAGTGCTGCAAAAAGAAAAAAAAACCCTAAAGAACCTCCCCTAAAACAAATTATAGGCAAAATATAAAATATAGATTTAATGCCAGAAAAAGAAGCTTTATTAAACGAATCAAATATTCGGAAACTTACATTTGAATAAAAACTTTGAATACGTTATTATTAGGTATTGAATTAAAGTTTAAATACATTTGATTAAAAATTTGAATATGTTATTACTAGGTTTTGAATTAAGTTTGAATTACATTTGAATAAAATGTTAATCAACAACTTTTTGCTATAAAAAAAATCTAGAAAAATACAAAATTGTATTTTAACCGAATTTTTTTTTTAAACGGAACAAAGACTCAGAAACTTATGCTTTATAAATATTGTTGACAATTTTTGAAAAGCAATGACAATCCTTCTTTTGCAACTTTGCTATTGCAATTTTTTTTAAATAGTGAAGTTTCAATTTTTTTAATTTACTGTTTTCCATATAAGTTATAGGGTAGATGTACCAGTAATGGACGCCCTTAAGGAATTTCTTTAAAAAATATTTTTAATTAATAGTTATAATTGTTATATTCCACATTTTTTAATATTATATTAATCTACCAACAATATTTAACCATGCTCATAGTCACATTTCCCAATGTGAATCGAAATTTGATTGTAAATAACAGAAATAAATCAAAACACCCTAAATTCCAGTAATGGACACCCCACAAAAAGTAATAGATAATTGATATTATGACTGTATTTAAAACTAGAATTTAAAGAAAGCATATTATTGAAATAAAAAAAGCTGAATTTTTATTCGTTATTTTTTTATAAACCAAAAACGTTGAAGGTGGCCCATTACTGGAAAGCGGTCCATTACTAGCACATCTACCCTACTTACAAGGGGACCGCCAAACATGATGCGCACCGATTTTGATGATTTTAAGGTATGTTGTAGAGGTCATACCCCTAACTATTCAGGTCAAAGGTTTCCTTCAAATGACCGTTAGTTTTTGAGAAATTCGGGGTTAAAGTTCAGCATACGTTTGAAATACCCATTAGATTGCAACTTTGAACGAGGTCTCCGTGGTGTTGTGCTAGCGTTCGAGATTACTGTACGGAATGCAAGGGTTCTGTCCCATCCTGTTCCTTCTTTTTTTAAATAATTTTATATTTTTGGCGCGTTGTATGTTTTAAGCAGAAGTGTGAATTCTGCATCTAACTTTTTTATATTTTCCTAATAAATTATTTTTACATTTTCGAATTTTTCATAAAAACTTTCTGCAATTATTAAACTAATATTTCTGTTTGTGAAACTCCAAGCTAATTTATGTATAGATTTATTTATTTATTTATTTATTTATTTATTTATTTATTTATTATTTACTTTTTTATATTTTAAGCACAGTTCTGAAATAATACCTTTTTTTTAATCGTTATGCAATTTTAAATGAAAAATTACCATTTCTTTTGTATAACTTATACAAAATAGTTTTCACTTCGAATCTCCCAAACGTATGCGAGATTAGATCTTTTCAAAGAAATAATAAAATTTTAAAGCAGTAACACTTATATTTAAGTTTTTACCAGTTGTATAAATAATTAGTGCACTCTAAATACATTTATCTGTAAAGTTCAAACTCAACATCATTTTTCATTTGCACAAAAAAATGACAGATTACATTTCAGATTTGTTTTCAGTCTAACAAGTAAAAACATTGCCAATATCATACATAAAAATTCAACTGGAAATGCAAAAATCGTCTGTAAATGAGAGATAAAATTTACAATACATACAAAAAATTATTTTTTTTAAATCGTCTGCTGCGACTTTCATGGTAATATCAGAATGAAATTGTTTGCCTTGATATAAGCTTTTTTTTAAGCCAGTTGCAATATTTGGAGTAATGCTGTATATAGGAAAATTTTCTATATGAAAGTTGACAACAAGCTACCTACAGATTGTAATATAATGGAAGGAACAAGCACTGATATGGACAATTCTGATTTGGAAGAAAAACTAAAAGATGAAGTAACGAATGCTCTAAAATATTGTGAGACATTGTTAGAAAATGATAATCTCTTTAAAAATTCACCATCTGATAATATTTCTAGTTAATATTTCTTAATTTATGCATTCTTCCAACATTGTTAAAAAAAATTTCATGTTAAGAAATTCTTTTATGATGATTTTTAATGCCATTTTATGTTTTGAATATTTTTGCGCTACGCATCATCACCCAATTAATTCTACATTTATGAATTAAAATTGTCAATGACGGTAATGATAAACATTTTTGTATTTCATCCGATGCTGCAAGATATTTAGAACTAATCAAATATTAAAAGGATATATTATTTTGTAAATGTTTTCCTAATCAATTACTTTTTTTAAATAGAAAATCCATGTAAAATAAAGTATGCATTATTTCAGGGCTCGGAAGTAGCGCGCTACAAGTAGCGAAACTACAGTAGCCGCTACTTTTTCTAGTAGTTTGTAGTGTAGCGCGCTACATTTAAAAAAGTGTTAGTGTAGCGAGTAGCACGATACAAAATATTAGTAGTTTGTAGCGAGCATCAACGCTACTTTTGACACTACTTTAGGAGGAAGGAAAAAAGTGCCAATCTTCAAATCACATGATCATAACTCGTTTCTTTTGTGCGAAATATGTTCTCTGCAACAATTTGCGAATGTCAGCGAAAAATCTCAGTTGTGGTGTATAGCTTTTTCCATACACGACAGCCACGGTCACAAATTAACTGTCATTTTCACAGTTTGGGTGTCAGAAACTTCGTGTATTGTCATTTAAATCCATAGAAATCTTTTCAATATAATGTATTTTTATACGACTACGAATGTCTATCAAAGTATAGTCGTCTGGCTATGTTAAGTCTTTATCTGACTAATTTCTTCTCCCTTTTTCCTCCCACCCCCAGCAAGCAAAGAAATGTTAAATCTTTATTTAAAAAAAGAAAAAAAGAACGGATTTATCTAAACATAAATCATCTAAATTGTCCCTTAACCTTCCATAATTTACTCTTCTTCTATCCCCCCTCCCCAAACATACAAATAAATGTAAAATCTTTAAGTTATTTTATTTTTATATAAAAAAAAGTCTCTGCCCTAAATAGTGCTCTGTAGTGACGATAAATAATCAGTAATATAAATTATCCCCCTTCCCCTAAAATTTCCCCCTCCTCTCCATATATGGAGAGGTGACAATAATTTCATAATAATCTCATAATAAATCAAAATTTAAAACTCGTCTTTTTTTTTAAGTTACGTATTCTTTGCTGTCCAGTAACATTAAATAAATAAGCAATCATCTAAAATATTCCCTTCGAACAAAATTTCTGCTCGCTTCCTGCCAGTTTAAAATCGTTGGAACTCTAATTAAAATATATTCGAAAAAGCACAGAAAAAGAACAAGTACAGCATTTTATTATTAGAGAAAAGTGTACTAGGAAGGAAAGATTTCTGTCTTCAAACAAACTAGCAGCTGAAACGTAAAATGTCAGCATGCCCGTGATCTATTATTTGCTGGATTTGCAAATAAAACCGCAAAGTATTCACCCATAAAACAAATTAATTTTCTTGCTGGCAAGCTTTTGTCTTCTTACTCATTATTAGATCTTGTTTTTTTAATGTGGGGATTCTTCTTTTGAGATTAATGTAATAGAATGACAGACAAAAATAGTATAGAACTGCCCTGATCGGCATATAATGAATATTTTGAAGTTATAGAACAAGAAAGTAGTAATTATTCTGTAGTATGTAAACTTTGTCCAATTAATAAGATGTTATCTGTATCAAAATCATCTGCTTACATTCTGAAGTTGCACATCTAGGTGGGTTAGCATTTTCTTTATTAATAATAATTACTGGATCGCATCTCGCACCGAATATCTAAATCATTATTCAAATTATTATTCAATTGTACTAAATTACTTTGTAACCGAAAAGCGTTTTCCATTATTCTTTATTTTATTTTATTTCATTTTATTTTTTGGTAAAGACAGAAGAATTTTCAGAAAACACTGTCAAAGTCGGCATTTTCAAGCGAATTTCCGACGCCGCAGAAGGGGAAAGGGGAAAAACGTGACACGAATCGCTTATAACCCGATAAGTAATTTATTTATCAAAAAATGGAAAACTCATTTTCGATTCCAAATCGCTTCCATAGTCAGGCCTGCCTGTTTTATGCCTTTGTGTTTAAAAATGAGTCAGATAATGTATCAGAAAGTTTCGCGTTGTTGAGCAAGGAATTTGAGAACCACCTTAAGCGCTACTGTGCTATATTACTCTCATAAATTTGTAAGATTATTACAATTTTTGTTTTCAAATTTCCTCTTTTTAACACTTTCCAACATAATTAAAAAGTGTCTATGAATTCGCTTTGTCTGTCTGTCCGTGCTCTAACTCACGTAAATATACTCAGAATGCCGTGAAAGTTTTATATGTTATTGAAGTTTACCATAAAATGTTCAGTATAGAAAATGAACTGAGTAGCATTTATATCTCGCTTACAGGGACATTCAAAAGAATTCTGTTACATTATGGTCTATGGGGAAAAATCTTTTGCGGTGCATTTAATTAGCGATGATAACTAAAGTAGCGAAAAGTAGCGAAGTAGTGACTACTTTTGAAAAGTAGTTTGTAGTCGCTACTTTTTAAAACAAGTAGTTGTAGTTGTAGTTAACTACATTTTTCATAAAGTAGTTGTAGTTGTAGTTAACTACATTTTTCATAAAGTAGTTGTAGTTGTAGTTAACTACATTTTTCATAAAGTAGTTGTAGTTGTAGTTCGCTACAAACAAAAAGTAGTTTTTCCGACCCCTGCATTATTTTATATCTATGATAAATAAATAAATAAATAAATAAACATACATGCAAACAATAATGGTAAGTTTTAAAAAAAAGACGGGACTTCTAGACATAATTTATCTTGGATTTTCGTCGATAGAAATATTAGTTTAATAATTGCAGAAAAGCTAAAAGTTTTTATGAAAAATTCGAAAATGTAAATATAATTTATTAGGAAAATATAAAAAAGTTCAAAGATTCAGAATTCACACTTCTGCTTAAAACGTACAACGTGCCAAAAATATATAATAAAAAAAAAAAAAAAAAAAAGGAGGGCATAGGATGGAACAGAACCCTTGCATTTCGTACTGGAATCGCGAACGCTAGCTCGCAACCACGGAGGCCACGTTGAGAATGGCAATCTAATGGGTATTTCAAACGTATGCTGAACTTTAACCCCGAATTTCTCAAAAAGTAAAGGCCATTTGAAGGAAACTTTTGACCTGAATAGTTAGGGTTATGACCCCTACAACATACCTTAAAATCATCGAAATATGTGCGCATCATGTTTGGCGGTCCCCTTGTTAGAGCAAAAAACGTTCTATGACATTTTTTTTTTTTGATCTACTGAAAGATTCCCCCCTCCCCCTTCCGAGCAATTTGTAGGAAATAGAAATTTTTTCTGTTTGCTACAATATTTCCATACGCTAAGCTATAATGTTTGGTAATAGAGAAGGATGGTGTAGTAAATTCAAAACAAGCACAATAATATAAATATTTCAGCTTTGAAGAAACTGCTATTGCCATCATAAATCTGTATGTATGAAAATTTGTATAGACAACAATTATTTATAAAAAATAAAATTTTATATTTTATACAGTTATATAATTATTGCATTATTAAAATAAATTTTTAAATCTATAATTTAATATTATTCCAATGTGTTATGTCCTTTGAAGCGCAAAGGCTTAAGGTATAGCTTGTCTAGTTAATGTGTAAATACGGCCTTAGTGATTATTAATTTAGAAAAAAATATGTTCCCGGCGTTTTAATCCTTAAAATTCATTTATTATATATTGTTCTTTAGCTGATTGTATTTTGGGGAGTTTCATTTTCAAAACGTTCTGCTCTGTCAATTTTACTGTAAGAATTATGTAAGAAAATAACAATTATTATTATTTACTTCTTTTATTTACTTCTTCGATCACTATTTTTAAATTCATAAGGTGAACTATGTAATAAAGACTTCACAGGAATTCAGTGTAGTAATAAATATTTATAATAAAGCAGGCTGCAGAGGTGGGGGGGGGGGGGGGGAGTACAAATTAACGGGTTTTGACTGTCTCTGGTCCAGTTTTTTAAATAATATATCAAAGAAGTTGATTCTAATAATTTTAATGTAAAATTTTCAAGTTAAAATACCTAAAAAGGTAAAGAAATTAGAAAGTCAGAACCTGAGTCGCATAAATTGTGCTTGCGTGTTAATGTTTTTACAGAGTTTAAGAAAAAGCAATTAAGGGAGAAGATCACGTTGAAGGTTAAAAAAAATCGATTTTTCAAAAAATTAGCATGGATACCTCGAAATGTGAAATGTTACAAATCCACTGACAGAAAAATTTTACAGAAATTCCAATTAGAAAAAAAATTATCGCTAAAAATATCGTGCAAAAACACATTTCCTGTCGTGCTATAAGGTTATCTTTGAAGCCTTTTTCACAAAACTATTTTTTGACATTGCGCGCACTCTCATTTGAAAACTAATTATCATAGAACCTTAAATTTTTGTATTTTACTAATTTTCATGTATACTTTTATGCTGAATCTAAATTTAGCCTGATTTTGTTATAGAAATTTGTCTATTGTAAAATCAAATCTAATTTTTTTGTTAAATTTAGTGAATATGATTATAAAAGCCGTTAATTATACTAATGAATTTGAATACACTTTTAAATTTAGGTTCAGTGTAAAATATAGTAGTATAAGTGAAAGTAAATGTACATATATCTACAGTAGAATTTTTTAAATCCTGCGCGCAAAATACATATTTTAATATTCATATTTTTTTAAAAGCCAAATTTGTCATTATCATTTAATTAATTAATATTGCTAAATATATATATATATATATATATATTTGAATGTTTTTTTTTTAAACCATAAGAATGTGTAATAGTATAGAACAAAATTGTTGTATTTCATTCATTAGTTTTGAAACTACAGAGACTTTCGTACTGGGGAAATAATTGTTATTTTCATGCTGCTCAGCGTAATCTTCCCCCTTAATACAAAAATTTCGGTCTACTAAAAAATCATCAGTAGTAGTGGAACTGGAACCATAGATTTAGTAAACAAGGGACCGCAATTTAATAGAGTCCCGTGGTTTCAAAAATTGGCATATGTTTGCGAGGCTTTTGACCACTTACGATTTCTTTCTCTTTTTTGTGATGTTTAAATTTCAAGCAAATGTGTACTGTTATTTAAAAAAGTAATTATTCAAGAAGTTTATTTTTCAGTATACCATAAGCCCGCATTCGAATCACTACCGAACCCCATAACCTCTCTCTGCGGCTATGGCTTATTGATAAAATTCGATAATGAAGTTCATGATTCACAATCGAAGAATAAGTAAATATACTTTTTTTAAAAACTTTGTCAATTACAAAACGAATTTCGCTGTTATTTAATCAATTTATGATAACCCAGGATATTGGTTTGCACATTAGGAAATGTAAGAAAAGTTGGTGAACTATCTCCGAATGCGAATATCTGATTACTTGGTCGTTTTAACTTAAAACACAACAAAAACTTGGGGGCTGCTCTCAGTTTGACTCAATAAAATCCCAATTTTTTCGGCCTGTCTTTGAGAGATTTCTGCCCAGTCAGTGTAAATGTATACATCTTTGTTGTCTGAAAACGCTACTTAAAACTTAACAAATAGCATAAATATTCACGATATTTTTGAAGTTTGTTTAGTGTTAATTTCAAAATTTTAAAAAATTAAATATTTTCTCATTAGATTTAGAAAATGTTTAGGGGTACGTATACCCTGCGTCCCCCCTCCCTCACACAAAAAAAATACCCTGCTTATTATTAATTTTTCCACAGTTTATTTTGTAGCTCGGGATGGTCCTTTTCACAGCAAGCATCTTTTAATTAAAAATTTGTCTTATTTATAGTAATTAACTTCTTTATGTAGCTCTAAACTTCTCTATAAGATTATCTTGAGCACATTCATGCAATCAGCATTGCGAGAATAGAGCATTTAAATTCATAAAATGTAGGAAAATCATGCAAGTGATATAGAAACACCCCATACTGACAAAAATATCACGTTCTTAAATTTAATCTGTCTTACAATAAATTAATGGAACAAAATTAATGCATTCGAATGAACATAGAATACGTTATAAAAAATATAGCAACAAAATGGACCCAGAATGATTTGGTGTGGTCAAATATTTAAATTTATATATTCTGCTAATACAATCACACACAAACAAATAAACAATTTACTCACAAATGTTGTATTTTAAATAAAAAAAATAAAATTAATAGATCGAGGTGTAAAATATAAGAAAGTTTTAGAGTTTTCATTGTCTACGAATCGAAAAAGGAAACACAGAATTTAAATAAGCACATATACTTTGAAATTCAAAATTAAACTCGTAAAAGAAGTTCAAAAGAAAATGTAAATATGGACAAAAAAATAATAGTATCCTAAAAAACATTTAAACTGGTAGACATTTTTAAATTTAAATTTTACTCTCTTATTCACAATATTCGAGGATAAACTTTAAGTTTTATTTCTTTTATTTTTGCGCAGGAGTTTAAGAAAGAGAGAGGTAAGTCACTTGATTCTCAAAAACTATTGCACTACTGGCCATCTAAAATTCAACACCAAGAAGGACAAGAGATATCAAAGCCAAATTTATTTCACAGATTACACATAGTATCGCTGTTAATTGATTTGAAATGCAGCCCTTTTTGAGGTGAGGAAGACGAGAGAATCAGTAAGAAGTGTTGCCTCCACGTCTGTCAATAACAGCTGCTACACGCCGCGGCATTGAGTGAAAGAGGCTTTAGATGTGTTGTTGGGGAATCGCAGTCCATGCTGCCTCCACACGTAGCCAAAGTTCATCTGGTGTACCCGCGGGTGCGGCATGCCGGGCTAGGGGTTATCGAATCCTTGACCAGCCATTCTCGATGGGCGATAAATATGGAGAATGAGCCGGCCAGGGTAACAATGTATTATGGTAGTCTAAGAAGAAAGCTTGAACATTGCGTGCAACATGTCGTCGCGCACTGTCCTGTTGAAACTTGGCCGCAAGCAAGCGCATAAGGTAGGGAATGAGAACAAGCTGCAAAACTGCAGAGATGTAGCACTGGTTGGTAAGTGCACCTTTAATGCGTACTATGAGGTTGCGGAAGTGGAATCTAATGCCACCCCACACTATAGCATGGAGTGAAGAACCAGTATGGCGATGCATAACACGATAGTTGAGCAACCTCTCTCCACAGTGTCTCCAAACTATAATTCGACCATCGTGGTACTGCAGGCAGAAGCGTGATTCGTCCAAAAACACAATGTTATGCCATTCGGATGTCCATCTCTGCCGTTCAGTGCATCATTGCAAAGGCAAACGCTTGTGTTTTAAAGTCAAAGGTAAGCGAAGTAATGGACGTCTAGCGGACATTCCACTGTACCAAAACGACGCCGCATTGTTCGTGCGGACACCGAATTATTGTGTTACAGACTGTATTCGTTGCGATATGGTTGCGGATGTGGTAGTGCACTCTATCAGTGCCATGTGCACAATACGTCTGTCTTCTCGTGGAGTGGTGTGACGAGGTAGTTTCAACCACTCCTGTCGGTCAGTCGTTCACTCCTGCATACACCGATTCCATATTCGCATGACGATTACTTGACTACGTCCGACACGATGACCGATTTCTCGGAAGAATAATCCGAAATCTTTGTATGCAGCGATTCTGCCGTGGTTAAACTCAGAAACGTGCTCGAATGGTGCTCATGTTTGTCTATGAGGCATACTGAAGCTGCACACACAAAAAATCGCACAAGAGAGCAAATTCACGTTTCTTCAAAACGGTAATCTTTTCTCCCTTTTTATACAGTTTGTAATGTACACTGTAGTCGTCCATAATGTGCGCGTGCGCTGAAATCATAATCATTTGCATGTCCTATCGAGATATACGCATGGTGCAAATTTCATGCTGCCTGGATGATTGCTTCATGGTGTTACATTTTGAATAGCCAGCAGTGTATTTTTGTCTTCAATATTTGATATTTCATCTCTGAAAAACAATTCTGTACATAAAGAAGCGCTATAGATATTAATTATGTTTTAATGTGTAAATAGGCAAAAGAAATATTTGAACGTCAGCCCCGCAGGTGACTTTTTAATTTAATTTTACTTAACTAGGGGGTTCGGCCCCCTGCTCGATAACGCTCGTCAAACGTCGTGAATTGCAACGCAATTCACATTGGGACTGTTATGCGATCCTCGCTTCGCTCGCTCGTCACTATTTGCATCAACTCTAGCCAGACTGAGTACTATCATAAATCATTTTAACATATGAAATTTATAATTTTTTAATGTATAAAAAAGTAATGAAAAACTTCGTGGAAAACACAAATAAAAATGAATTTATATGGTGCTACCAATTAACATTAGGAAATTTACAAATTTTTGAAATTCAAAATAAACTGAAAAAAAAATCTTTGAAACACTATTTTTAGTTGGGGCCAACCACTGTAATAGAATCCAAATACCTCACTCTTGAAAGTCCAATGTCGCCCATGAGGAATTATGATGTAATTCACATTGGGACTACTGCGCTGTCCCAGCCTGCTTCGCTCACTCGACACTTTTTGCCAGCAACTCTAGCCAGAATGAGTATTATCATAAATCATTTTAACATATAAAATGTACAAATTTTTTAATGTATAAATAAATAGTTGAGAACTTCGTTGAAAACACAATTTAAATGCATTTAGTTCGTGCTACCAATGGGCGTAAATCATTTTAACATATGAAAAAAACCCTTGGAAACACAATTAATTTAAAGCTCATTGCGCCTATAATATTGTACAGCGCGGCTTAAATTAATTTCGAAAAACACTACGCAATAGAAAAATATAGTTCCATATAAATCAACAATCAGCGTCTAAAGCTCGTTCGACGTGAAAAATACAATATCTCTCTGACATAAACACGTTTGTTTTCTGCTGTGTGTAAGAGATACTCATGATCAAAAAGCTTATTTGCTGAAAGTAAAACGAACCAATGGCATGTCTCGCCGAAAACAGCTACATCGGCCGAAAGATCATGCTGTGTTTAAACAGGGATCCTGCTTTGAATTTCGATTTGCTGAATGGATCGTGTGACCATTAAATGAACCATTCAGAATCGTCTCTCTAGAAACTACGGTTGTTGCCAAAGGGCAAACTACAAATTCAACCTTCTTTTTGCACCACGTAAGAGAAATATATATATAGAGAGAGATATTTCAAACTCTTAACCTGCATTTTCATTTCTTTCATAATAGTATTACTAAGTAGTTTTTGAAGATTCCGAATCGTAACGTGAAATAAGATTACATGCACTGATATTCCAGGACCGTTTATTTTCTGTCTAAATTGTTATATCAAGAGGGTTTTGCTTCTTTGAACTCCCAATTGTCTTATTAATTCGATAATCGTAACTGTTTAGAATACAGTACCTTAAATCTTCCATATAAAATTGTTAAAATATTGATTTTGGGATCATGGCATTAATTAATTAGTTTGAACAATTAATTATTCTCATGAATATTTATTAATTATTAATAATATTAATTGTCCTACGGGGTGTTTCAAAAAGAATAATCCGATATATATAAATAGCATAACTATTCAGCTTTTAATACGTTTTAATCGAATAATATATGGATAGAAAGAAGGAAATCTCGAGTTTCACGCAATTGCTGACAGGTAGCGTTGACGCTCTTCCTTTGCCCGCCATTTCTGTGTTTGCCTGGCCTCAAAGATCTCCGAACCTCTCAGTGTGCGATTTCTTCTTGTAGGGATAGCTACATTAGCCGAACTGAAGATACGCATAACAGATGCCGTGGAAGCAGTGGATGCAGACATGCTTGCAAAAGTTTCGGACGAATTTGACCATCGTATAGACATATGCCGTGCATCCGAAGGTGGAAATATTGATCACCTTTAATTTTGTTTGTAAAAAACTTTATGATTAGCCGTGTAATATAAAATTACTCTTAAGTGTCTATGTTCAATAATTTTCATGATATACGCATTTCAAATCGGGGAATTTTTTTCGAAACAACACCCTGTATTTAATCTAAAATGACTGCTTGAACTCCTTCCATAACTTTAGAATTGCTACACCACTCTTTTCCTGCATATTTTTCAGTTGATGAAAACACAAAGCATAACACGCTCAAAAATATATTTTCATAAGATTGTTCGAAGTTTGTTACAAACTAAGAAACGTAAAATCCCGATTATTTTTCTATGTGTGTCTGTAACACCTATACTAATAAAATAAAGAGGTTTGTGCATGTGTCTCTCTGTCTGTAGGCGATGGCTATGAAAAATCTACCATACAGAGAGGTCTGAAAATTTGAACAAGGATAGAGGAAGTCATCAAAATGCAAATCATCCAAATGCGCCTGAGGCTCAGATTTTTCATTTCTTGATAATTAGTCAAGGTATTAATTAAAAACTATAATGAACATCGAAAAATGAAAAATAACGCACCGTCTCCGATCATGGAGATTTCCCAAGCATTGTGAGATTCCGTAGCAGAGATAAAATAAAAAGAAAACTGCCCAGTTAAACTGAGGGCATTGAGCTCACAGGCTATTCACACTAATTGCATATTATACTCGTATTTCAAAGAATTTGAAATAAGCCCCTAGAAAAATAAAAAAATCGACAATATATTAAGGGGGGTCATCCCCCCGTTACCCCTCATAGTTAACTAATGAACCCCTTAAACTAATCAAGGAAGCCTTTTATTACAATGAATATATATATACAAAATTTGAAGAAAATCGGATAATGCTGCATGAAAAACCCATTTATCTAAATTAAGGGGGGATTAGCCCCACCCCTTTCCCCTTTGTACTTAACCAATGAACCCCCAAAACTATTCAGAGAAGCTCATTATCACAATGAACCTATATACAAATTTTGAAGCAAATGGGATAATTCTGCTTGAAAAACCCATTTATATAAATTAAGGGAGGATAAGCCCCCCCCCGTCCCCCCCTTTATACTTAACCAATCATTCCCGAAAACTAACCAGGGAAGCGTTTTAACCCAATGAACCTATAAACAAATTTTGAAGCAAATGGGATAATTCTGCATGAAAAACCCATTTATATAAATTAAGGGGTGATTAGCCCCCCCGTTATACTTACCAATCAATCCCGAAAACTAATCAGGGAAGCGTCTTAACACAGTGGACCTATAAGCAACATTTGAAGGAAAACGGAATAATTCTGCATGAAAAACCCATTTATTTAAAATAGTGGGGTATTAGCCCCCTGTTCCTCCCTTTATACTTAACCAATCAATCCCAAAAACTAATCAAGGAAGCGCCTTAACACAGTGAACCTATAAACAAAATTTGAAGGAAAACGGAATAATTCTGCATGAAAAACCCATTTATATAAATTAGGGGGGATTAGCCCCCCCTTTCCCCCCTTTATACTTAACCAATCAATCCCAAAAACTAATTCTTATTTCAAAGAATTTGAAATAAGCCCTCGAAAAATGAAGAAATCGACAATATATTAAGAGGGGGGAACCAGCCCCCGTTTCTCCTTCTTATAATTAACCAATGAACCCATAAAACTAATCAGAGAAGCGCCTTACCACAATGAACCTATATACAAAATAATCGGATAATTCTGCATGAAAAATCCATTTATCTAAATTAAGGGGGGGGGGGGGGGTTAGCCCCCGTCCCCCCTTTATACTTAACAAAAGAACCCCCAAAACTAATCAGAGAAGCGCCTTATCACAATGAACATATATATAAAATTTGAAGAAAATCGGATAATTCTGCTTAAAAACCCATTTATCTATATCAAGGGGGGTTAGTCCCCCCCGTTCCCCCCTTTATACTTAACATATGAACCCCCAAAACTAATCAGGAAAGAACCTTATCACAATGAACCTATATACAAAATTTGAAGAAAATCGGATAACTCCGCATGAAAAAAATAATTTATCTAAAATAAGGGGGGAGGATTAACCCCTCCGTTACCCCCTTTATACTTAACCTATGAACCCCCAAAACTAATCAGGAAAGAACCTTATCACAATGAACCTATATACAAAATTTGAAGAAAATTGGATTATTCTGCATGAAAAAACCATTTATCCAAATTAAGGGGGGTTAGCCCCCCGTTCCCCCCCCCTTTATAGTTAACCAATCAATCCCCAAAACTAATCAGGGAAGCGCCTTATCACAAGGAACCTATAAACAAAAGTGGAAGAAAATCAGATAACTCTGCATGAAAAATTCATTTATCTAAATTAAGGGGGAGGATTCCCCCCCCCGTTAGCCCCTTTATACTTAACCTATGAACCCCCAAAACTAATCAGGAAAGAACCTTATCACAATGAACCTATATACAAAATTTGAAGAAAATTGGACAATTCTGCATGAAAAAAACCATTTATCTTAATTAAAGGGGGTTAGCCCCCCGTTCCCCCCTTTATAGTTAAACAATCAATCCCCAAAACTAATCAGGGAAGCTCCTTATCACAAGGAACCTATAAACAAAATTGGAAGCAAAACGGTTATTTCTGTCAAGAGTTATCGCGTTACGTACGTACATACGTACATACATACATACATACATACATACATACATACAGAACGGGCGGGCACATAAGCTCTCAGGCTTTGATAGCCTGTGAGCTAAAAAAGAGCGGGAGGGAGGGAAAGGACCTTTTTTTTTTTTTTTTTTTTTTTTGCATTTTGACAAAACCGCGACCGCGCCCGTTTTTCTTAACGAAATACGAAAAAAACAATACCCATTTAATAATCTTACTTTTTTTTAGTTCTAATGGTGTTACCCGTTTAGAAAAACAGTAATATTTATCTTTCCAAAAAGATTTTTAAAAAAAATTGTTTTCCATACATCAAATTCGCTTTCCGCATGTTTACAAGTCCGCATCTGTCCTCCTGAACGAAATACAGAAAACAAAATAAAAAATACCCACTTATAGATACCACCTTTCCTATTCCAAAGGTGTTACACTTGTTTTTATAAACATCAATATTAACCCTTTCAAAAAATGTATTTTCCGGGTGCAGTTTTCGCGTTTTTCGTTTTTTTCTGCAAATTTAAAAATCTGCATTCGTTTCCTAATCGAAATACGAAAATACAAAAAACACACAATATGCGTACATTTTCTTTTCTAATGACGTCTACGGTTAAAAAGAACATTTACCGTTTCAAAAGGACTATTTTCTCAGTTCCGAATTCGTGTTTTTCTCTTTTCCTACTTTATTAAAAATCAGCATACGCTTTCCAGAAAGGAATAGAAAAAATATATATTCCCTTTTTCATGATACTTTATTCCTTCCTTCCTGACAGTGTTTTTGTTTAAAAAAATATTAATATTTACTATTAAAAGAAAATCTGAAAGTCCTTTCGCGATTTTGCCAGAAATTCTTTTTTCTCAGTGATTTTCCAGAATTCGTAAATCGGCAATATCTATGTCGGGGGCTCCACTTCTGAAACTGAAAAACCAAAAAACAAAAAATGCCCACTTATAGATGGTACCTTTCCTTTCCAACGATGTCTTTGTTTTTTTTTTTTAATATTAATATTTTCAAAAAAAATATTTATTTCCTATTTAAAAAAATTATTTTCTGGAAGCCCTTCTACGAATTCGCAAGACTTTCTTTTTCTCAGTGCTTTCCCAGAATACATTTCAGTTATGAAGAGAATTGTCTTTTGGAAATTTTTCGACGAGAAATGGGAGACATCATTTCATGTCCTAAAACAGGGAAGGGAAGGGAGTGGGCATTTTTTATTATTTAGGTTTTATCGGGAACTATTTGTCAGAAATGAAAGTTTAATATATCTAAACGTCAGAAATTAAATCAGCAATCACTATATTGGGAGTCTCTTACTTTATTTGGAAAGATTTTCATTTAAAAATATAAATTCATACAAAATCATACAAATTTGAGGTTTGATTGATAAAACAAACTCGAGCGTTTGTAGCACGCCCAATATACGCTGCCACAAAGGCAATGAGGTCCTCAACTCTAGGGTCGTTTGAAAAGATTTTCTTTTAAATATATAAAATCATTCAAATTTGAGGGTGTACGCTGCCGAAGGAAGAGTTTAACTTTAGTTTCAACCCCCGAGTTAGAGTTCAACTTTAGTTTCGTTTGGAAAAATTTTCGTTTAAAAATATTGTCATTTAACGCTAATTTTAGGTATATTTACGGTTATCACGGAGCCAGGCAATGCCGGGAGGGTCAGCTAGTAATGATATATCATGCAATACATTTAAGTAACATTTTACTATTCTTCATTAAGTCTTTCAGTTTAGCTTGAAACTTATTTTTACCGATTTAGTGTTCAAAAATTTATAGTGTAAAAACGCAACACCCCTATAAGATACACCTATTTCTTATTGCTTGTTTCAAAGTATTACATACTAAAATTAGTTTTAAGATACATAGAAATGAAAAACTATTCAGCTTTCTGCATGAATTAGTTGCGATTTGGTTGAGTAATGTATAGGTACTTATTTTCTGTTTTATCTAGCGATTTTATTTTCTTAAGCAAGTCTAATATAATGAATAGAGGAAAGTATATTCAACTAGGTAAATTATATCCAATGGTTGGAGTATCATAGTTGAGATTTTTTCCAACAGAGCGAAAATATGCCGGGACCAAGACTCGAACCTGGGTACTTTGGTTTGCCGTACTAACGTTCTCCCTATTGAGCTATCCCGACGATATTCTGGACTGGCATATCTCACTTATTTGTTGGAGGAGGCCGCGAACTGCAGCGCTAATTTCATTCATCCGAGCTACAACTATAGCATTTACATGATGAATCTGCAAATAGCACGGAAACTCCTGTATACCATGTAATTAGGTCATAATGAATAGAGGAAAGTATATTCAATTAGGTAAACTATATCCAATGGTTGGAGTATCATAGTTGAGATTTTTTTCCAACAGAGCGAAAATATTGGCAAACCAAAGTACCCAGGTTCGAGTCTTTGTCCCGGCATATTTTCGCTCTGTTGGAAAAAATCTCAACTATGATACTCCAACCATTAGATATAAGTCTAATTTCTTTAGAATTCTAAAAAAAGAATTGCATGCTTTTCTTTTTTGTTTTTATTGTGTAAGAGATTAAAATATAATACATACTTTGCCACTTGTTTGAAATAAATCCCTGTATCAGAAGTGCTTATCCTTCTGTTGTCAATTATTTTGGCTTGTCTTAACCATTTGTCACTACATGTAAGAGTTATAGATTCGCCACTTCTATTACAATCTCCATATTTTGCATACAAACGGAACAATTGGCGGAATGACATTTGGTCAATCATCCAAAAGAATCTACTCTCTGTGTTGCCAGTTTCGGAAAATGAGCTTTTCATTTGATGATTCAGAGTTGAGAACTTAGCATCATAAGGATCGTCAAAGGTTACAATAGATTCGGGGGTTGAATTTTTTGAAAATAAAGTTGGTGGAAGAACTTCAGCTTTTGGATATGTAATTTCACTGAAATCATCTGTAGCTCCGCTGGGTATTTTTGGTGCAGCTAGCTGAAAGAAATTAATAAATTTTAATTCAATCAATCAATTTTATAGAACATATGCATATATTTACAACTACATATGATATAAGTTATGCACTTTCACTCTTTCTCTTATTGCGTTAACTGAACTTCCATTTTATGAAAGTGCAATAATTCAATTAAGTATTTCTTACATAAGTTACTTGTGCAGCATGTCGAAAAAAAAACACGAAAGGCCGATAGTCATAACTCTCATTCTAAAAGCCTCAGAATAAATCTGTTACCCCAAAGTTCCTTGTTTATTCCTTTCTACAATCATGTTATAGTAAAATATTCTTGGGGTCGTATATATATTTATTTTATACGAACTTTGAAAATCTTAATATGAAGCCCTATACTTAAATCGATTTGCTATACTGAATTTACTTTGAATACAAATTCATATTGCTCTACCTTCAAAAACACGCGAAATATGAGTTAATGTACGTTCGGGAACTGCGCCAATATTGAGAAACACAATTTGAAAATTGCATGATATTACTGCAAAAGATTGGTAAAATAATGATGTAACAAATATTTGTCAACAATAGTAACAATACTCATCAGAAAATCCATAAATATATTTAACGTGCATGAAGTATCAGAAAAGAGATTTTCGAATTTAATCTTAAGTATGGCCGTAATGTTGCCGCTTTCAGATATCTACTAATAAATTGACAACTATAATGATCAGAAGTGAAAGAGAAATTACATTAGGGAGTTTTCGACCATGGGGATTCTAAAGCTGACGATATAAAAAATGTTTTTGTATATAAAGTTTTAATAATTGCATTATTAATTAATATTACAAAAACATTTGTACAAAATATGCATTCTCGTTACGGTTGGGCTTTTACAAATGACCATAAACAAACATAAAAAGTAAAACAAAAAGTAATGAAATAGTGGTGAGTTGTGCACGATGAGACAGATATTTAAAAATAAACGTTAATTATAAGAGCTAGATATAATCCACTGAAAAAAGCTTAGCCATTGCATCTATAAATCTGCTTATTGGAAGCATCTTTAATATCATACTTACAAATGAACAGAAACCGAGAAAAAAATCACTTTAAAATAATATTTGCATTGGTCTCACTGTGTACCACGCCTAATACTATTGCCACCTAGAATTTTTTTGATATATATAAATTTAATTTTGCAACAGACAACGATTTAACTATTCATCCACCTTTTGAATATATACATGTATCTGATCGTGGGAGGGAGGAGGGATTAAATATCCAATTGATGAAATGATTGCAATAGCTACTTACAGTTTCATTATTCTTCGGAAATTAGCTGATGAGAAATATGTAAATATGTTTTAAAATACACCAAATTAAAAAAAAAAAAGTTGTATGTAAATTGATTATGAATGCTTTATGCAACAGAAATCTTATAGTACACTTTTGTGTAATCCGCGATCAAGAAAAAAGTGAAATAATAAATAGTTGTGTTACAAAAATATTATTAAAATTTTTTGTATAAAAAAAAAGAAAGATTCTGTAAAATCTAGAAATTCTCCCAATCCCAGTATTACAAAAAATTCTAAGCGAAAATTTTCAACACTCTCAAAAGGTTAGCAAAATAATTTTTTTAATGAAACTATGTTGTATTTATAATTACCATGAAGCACTTTTGCGGACGTTATGCAAATTATTTGAAACAAAGAATGTTCTTTCGCTATTTGCAAGTGTGAAAATATGTGTATGAAAAATTGGTACTATATGATTCAAGATTTTTTTTTCAAAATTTTCATTTGTCAAATTACATTACTTTTCATATTTCTATTTCTCTCTAAAATATAAATGAAATGTTTGTAACTCTGTGTTATCTGAATAGAATATCTAATCAGGATTTTAAATATCAAATTATAACTATATATAAGTGATTATATGAAAAAAAAAGATGAATTTAAAAAAAAAAAAAGATATATACTGAAAATTTAATTTTTAAATGAACTTTTTTTTTTGGATTCATTATTTATATTAATTAAATTCTTCTGCAGTATAAAAATATTTATATTTAAAGGCATTTCCGATATTGGTAATTTTTCCAAATTTCAACAACGTTTAACAATCATAAAAATGATTATAAATATGTCTCCTGGTAAATATTTTTAGTTATGAAGTTACACCACGATATATATGTGTACATAATAGTAGAAATAGTACAACGAATCAATTTAATATTTTATGGTTAGATAACATTGAAACATTTCTTCAAAAATTTTGCTGCAATGTCAATTAAAAAAAAAAAAATCCTTTTTTGCAGATTACTGGAAATTTGAGTTTAAAATGAACAATCTAATTTCTTTTTTTTTTTTTTTTTTTTTGAAAATGCATTTTTTGTATTAATTAAAGAATGTGTTATCCTATGCAGAATAAAAATATTTTTATTTAAAAGGCATTTCTGATATTAGTACTATTTATCAGGATATCAACAAAGTATAGCAATAATATAAAGTGATGATAAATATGTGTTCTGTTAAAATATTTTAGTTAAGAAGTTTAATTTATATATGTAAATAGCAATTTATTCATGTCCACTGGACCTTAGATTAGACCTTAGATTCTATTATTAGGTCATTTTAAGGCTTGCTGGTTCATACAGAAAAATATAGTAATATTTAACTGTACTTAATCACACCGATATACAAATTGTTTGCCACTGCTGACGTCACCAACCAGTCAGAAGGCTTTCTACTCTAGGTGGCAATGCTAGTACACAGTGAGACATTGCTGATTTTTTATGTACTTCGATGACATATTCAGCAATCTGATACGTGACATAGTTTTTCCTGGATTTCTGAGCATCCACATATTGTAGAACGCTTTAAAGTGTGCAAAAAACTGATAAATCGAGGAATTGGAGTTTGTATAGCTACTATGTGGTGCTAAGGTGAGTAAAGTGCCCATCATCTATAGGAGCCCATGTCTCAAAGCCATAAAAGCCTATTTAAAGTAACATATAATGTATATTATTCAGTATGGAATAAAAATAATTGTAATGGTATTACTGTTACAAAATGTTTCATTGTGTATCAGTGTTCCATATCTTACTGTGTACCACATCGATTTATTACAAGAAATGATTACGTACTTCTTTCAACTTTGTTAGAAAGAAATACTTCGTATTAGTGGAGACATAGTGTTGCATACGTATGATATTCAAACTGAAATACCACATAAAACTAAACTGAAGATTTAAAAGGTAGTTTTTTAAGCATAAACCAAAAACCATTTTTCGGAAATGTATTGTAATTTTGGATTCACATTGTCGAAAAACCAGCTTTCTACCATTCTAATTTAAATTATATTTCAGCTAAATCAACTTATCATTTATATTTATATCATGTAAGCTCAAGCTAGTTTTCTATTCGTGCTGCCGAACGTTTAAGTGTTCTCAGTTAAAATTCTATCTATCCAGATGCACTCATAACTAAATAAAAGACTAGCCAAACCTGTAAGCTTTAAAAACACCTATTTCACGTCATGTACAAAAAAAAGCATTGCAATAATTTTACACTACAAATCTTAAAACGTCATAATTAATCTTTTTAAACTACCGGAGGCTCAACACAATTCAATTTCAACATAACAAGCAAAAACATTCTAAGAAGTTTACCAGTTCATTTCAGTTCTACAAAGAAAAGCAAAGAATTTCAGTTCCATTCAGGGTACCGAAAACCCGATAAATTCTGAAACTTCTGGGAAATTCAGGAATCGCTGCGAATGTACAGATGGAGCCGACCATAACTTACTGCTGTCGAAAACCCGGGATGTACAAAACTTTTAACCCTTCTTTGCATGAGTTTTTCTTTTACAATTGTGTTTTTTATACATATATTAAATATTAGACACCAGAAATTTTAAGATAGATTTTTAACTTTGTTCAGCAACATAGTTCACGGGAAATTTACTGCATTAATATTTTTATATAAATATAGTGGTGGCGAAGAAGTTGATTTATTTATTAAAAGTTAAATAAACAGTGATGGAAATTTACATCACTATGCAATTAAGGGTTAATTCAATTCAGAAGTCACTGCGAACTGTAACAGATGGAGCTGGCCGCAACACGCATATTTAAAGCTTCTAGAAATCGATTTCTGTTTTTAAAAAAATCATAGGATCCAGTCAATATGTTTTATCGAAACTAATTTCGAAAAAATATATAATTTTTAGTTAATTTTTGACAAAAAATATGAATGGTAACCTATAATTTATTTTAACAGAAAACGATTTCTAGAAGCTTCAAATATGCGAATGCAAAATTACAGCTCTCCCCGTCAAGTAGTTTTTGAATTATGAGTAAAAAACAATCTGCATTGCAGTCTGTTTTGCAACTATTCAAAATAAATTTAACATTGGGAATTCCAAACCCTCATGATTCCTATACTCCTACATTACTTGACTGAATTACTTCACGTTTATTATCCGAAGATAAAATTTATACAAGAATTCAAATGCGTTGTCAAAATTAGGTGTTAGTATTGAAAATTTTAAATTTTGCTACAGTTTCTATAAATAGACGAGCTCCAAAGAAAACAATTAAGTATTTCATTAATTAATAGACGTTATTACTAATCGATTGGTACCAGTCACATCTTCATCTTCATACGAAGATCTGCGGCAGAGTTAATAAGACGTAATCCTTTTTTTTTTCCCATGACTGTACAATTATTTAAGGTCCAACTTTTAAAATTACAGAAAACTTACAAAACTATCAGTATTTTAAAAAGAATGTATAGTAGCTCATATTCTTTGAACTTTCTGCGGTGTTACTTACTCTTTTGATGTCTATTTTTCTGCTCGATAAGAAAATAAGCTGGAAAATTCACACAGAAATTAATATTCTATTAACCAGCGGATCCGTGCAAGGCTTTTGAACTACAATCTTTGAGATCGTTTGCTAATACGTTTTTCATTAATTTTTAATGAGCTGCATTTTTTTAATCAAACAAGTGTTTTTTAACGAAATGTTAAAGAAGCCTGTTCAAGAACCTTTCTTATGATACCTCATTCATTGTTGTACGTTTTGTATGTGCTTAGTAAAAAGGGATGCTGATATCAGTAATAATATATATATGATTTTTAGTATTTTTTAAAACTTAACTGCACACTAATAAGAAATGTCATCCAGCGAAATATTTGTCTCGCTTTTAATAGAAAATTTTAGACTTTGTTGTTTGAGATATGGGGTTCGTACTTACTCTTGTGACTAAATGTATGCGTTGACTTTTGTGGGATGTATAAAACAGCGTTAAAAAAAAAAAGGCTAAAACGCAAATTGTTTTATCAGCTAGAACTTTTATCGGTCAGAAAATACCACAACCATACAGAAAGGAAAAGCCGCAAAATATGTCACGAGTTTTTATGTATATTTTATGTTCAATTTAAGACTCAATTTTTATTTCGTTATTTATGATAAAGATAAGATTATAAATTTTATAAGATTTTGCTTATTCCAACTTTTCATTTACTTGAAAATTATCAAAACTGATTTCTGAACAGAAAAAAAAAAAAAAAAAAGACTCAAAAAATACGCGTCATTTTGCATGGACAGATTTAGATTGATATCGTCCTGAATTATATAAAATTAAACTTTCCACCATGTATATTTTCTATAATTTTCAAATTGCTTGTTAACACCAATTTTCTGCTTAGGCAACTTTTTGAAATTCTGGATACAGTCGTTCATTTTCCAAAATATTTAACCTAACACTGTTCTATTTACCTTCACTTTTTATAAGAAATTTATGTTTGAAACTGGAATTCATACTGGAATTCATTTTTTTAGTGAACTATATATTCACAATAAAAGTATTATATATATAATAATAAAATATACAATATTATATAATATAATATATATTATAATAACCTAACCTATTTTTAACCTAACCCTGTTCGATTTATCTTTACTTTTGATAAGAAATTTATGTTTGAAAGTGGAATCCATGCAGTAATCAGTTATTGAGCCTTTAGAAATTGTAGATAACGTCATATTAATAATTGAAAGCAATAAGAAACTTTTTTAAAAACAAATAAAATGTATTTTTCATTAACGGAAAAATATGTTTGAGAAATTTTAATTATCAAATCATGTTTCAATCAAGATTTTTATAGTGAGCTATACACTGAGAAAAATGACACTTTCAAATCTGAGTAAATAGATGTTTTCATTTTGTTATCAAACTTTTTGTTTCAAATATGACGACCCAATGCTTTCAATTCTGAACTCAGAATATTGAAACACGGACATACTCAAAACTGAGCACATAGAGGTCAGTTCATACTCATTTCTGAAATATGGACATACTCAAAAATGATTAAAATCAGTTCAAACTCATTTCTGAAACATGGAAATACTCAAAAATGAGCACATAGAAGTCATTTCATACTCAGTTTTGAAACATGGACATACTCAAATATGAGCACATGTTTTATTCTTGAGTGTGTGCATGTTTTCAGAAATGAGTATATACATGTTTCAAACTTGAGTAATTTTGATTCGGAGCCATTTTGACTATGCGACATACTCAGATTTGAGTATTTTTTTCTCAGTTTTGAAAATGTCGTTTTTCGCGTGTATATTCACAATAAAATTATATATATATTTTGAAATTCAAAGATATTATAATTATGCATATATATATTATATATATATAAAATATACAATATTATGTAATATAAAATATAATATATATTATTATAATATATACAAAATAATATTATATATTTATTATGTTATGTTATATATTTTTATTATATGTATTATAATTATATATATTAAATATTATATATATTATACACATTATATAATATTCATAATAAAAATATTCATGAATAATTATTTTTTATATAAAATTTCATTTATATATTTATATTAATATATATTCATAATAAAAATATATTCATGAATAAAAATATATTCATGAATAAAAATATATTATTATTATTAAATGATTTTTTTATGAAAAAATTCAAGAATCTTTTTGCAACATTGATAAAATTATTTTTATATTGTTCATTTATTTATAAATTATATTATTGATTTCATATCGACAAACTGAAAACAGATAATTAATAAAGAAATCAGAACATTAAAAATTTCAAGCTATGTAGAATTACGTTTATTATAGTAATCTGAATAACTTTCATTAATTTTCGGATAAAATCATATATTTCTTAGGGAAAGGATGTAGGTTTTATAAACATGTGCCATCAATAGCTAGTTTTATATTTTCCAAAGACCTTTCCCAAAACATTTAAAGAAAATCCAGTTTTTAAGCTGTCACTCATTCTTTCAAAGAAAGTAGGCTGGAAGAAACAAAACCTTAACCCTTCTCACATACTCATTTGATACTTTCTGACACCACGATTACCAACAAATTTTCATTCATACAACTGTAATTTCTTTTATATTCTTATTCGAGTTTTCGAGAATCGAAATACTTTTATAATTTTTCTATAAACTTAAAACATCTTTTACAGCATGCTTCTAAAAGTGGTGTTTAAAACTTAATTATTGGACATGAGAATCATGAGAAGACAGTCACCAGTTAACAATAGACTATCAGAAAAAATGTTTCACAAAAACACTGGTTAGACACCAGGCGCCAAGCCGAATGTTCGCTTCATGAGTTATAACAGGCGGTCGGTATAAATACAGACTAATAAGTCTAGCCAGGCGCCAAATAGAGTTGCTGCGGCACTGGGTGCAAGCTCTTTTGGTTCAGATGTTATATAAATAAAAAGGACTATCCAGTAATGTATTAATGCAGTAACAGGTTCCAACACATTAATAGTATTATTTATCCTAATATGCTAAATAACTCCCATCCCTACTCTGTTGATTATTAGGAAACAAGTTACATGTATAAGTGTTACAAGTAAAGTGTATTCTTCATTAGAATAATGTTGAATAATTGTACTAATTCTACTTGGGTTATTTTAAAAACTTTTCCATATTTTCGCATTTCATGATATTTGTTTTTTAAAATTTCTTTACAATGTTAATGATAATTTTACTTTTACATATGACACTATAACGATATTTTTTTAACTAAAGGGGGGAGGGGGATTTATTAGTACAGTAGCCCCTCGTTACATCGCGCATTCGAGAAAATAAGTAAAAAGCACGATATAATCGATATTTTGCACAAAATTATTCATGTATAATACAAAAAAAAGGAAGAAAAAATGCTACCATGAACATACGCAATGCTAATATGCGTCTTGTAATTATGTAATCCTTTATTTTAATTAGAGTATTGAATAATTCATAATGTGTTTTCAAATTCATAAATAGATATCATATATAAGGGAAGTAATTTAGCTCTTGTGTAATTAGAATGCACTTCTTCTTGTTTCATTTTATGAAAATAACAAACATTAAAGTGCATGCTTATGAATTTTAAACAAACTTAATATCTATATTTATAAGCAAATGATTATGTATACTAACACTGTTTATATTAGAATGGAAAATTTTGCTTAACCAAATTAAAAAATGCGCATAATTGGAGTTTCGTTGAAATTTTAAAGCAAAAGTAATTTTAAATCCTAGTTTGCACTTACAGCCGTAAAATGTAACGGGGACAATACATTACATTACAAAGTTATAACATGCATTTTTAGTCAGCATTAAAAGAAAATTATCAGTATCAAAATACATTTTTTATGTAGCTATATGTTATTTCACATTGTTTAAAAAATATATGATTACATCTACATCATTGCTTTTTATGCTACAGCTTTTTATGTAACCGTCACATGAAATATAATCATATTTCAATGTACAGTATCATATATTTTCATTATAATTTTTAATACATCGAATCTAAAGGCAATATCACAATTTTAAGAATATAAACAAGAAAACGTTGAAGAAATACTGATCTACGAAAGCAAATTTTCAGTTATGTACTTACTTTCACTAACTGCGTTTGTAGCATTTCTGTAGTATCACATGAAAATATACTAATTTATGTAATCCATCAGATCTTAAGCCATGATCTTATTCTCAATTATTTTACATCAAATTTAACTGTGATTACACTTTGTTAGTTATGAGATAAAGGCAAAAGAAAAATATTTTGAAGACTTTTGTACTGATGTTCACATGTTCTGAAAAAAACATTAGTATCACAACTGCAGCAGATTCTCTCCAAGAAAATATAGAGCTTGCTATTTTAACTGTAACCTTGACGCCAAATTCACGCATGACCTCAACTGTGGTAACGACCAGACTTTTAATCATACTAACCTCATCGATCTAACTTTTGTTCCAAATCACGTAAAACTGGACAATTTTCCCACTTTCGCAAAGCATCTCAGATGAGTATACAAGAATTAAGTTAAAAAGAATAGTAACACCTAGCAATTTTTTCTTATTCGCACTGTTGATTTAAACATTATTACATCAAAAACATTCTTTATTCAGCTTCTTTTTTTTTTTCTTTTTTTCTTTTTTTTTTTTCCACAGCATTTTTTTTTTCGCATGCTACAAGAAACGCTAAATGTTCTAAAGTTTAAAAATTATATTGCAAAAAAAAAGAAAAAAAAATAATTAAAACACATTAATAATTTGATGCGCTTGCGCAGCGAAGGGGGGAGGCAACGTAAGGATTTAAACCCCCACACAGAGTACTTAAAAACTGATAATGTGCATACAAAACCTATTGTGTTAAGATGAATATATGATGTGCAAAACAAATTAAAGTAAAAGCACAAACAAATAATATTTCAGCATACAACTATTTCAATGCTTCATAATGGGAGTTCCTTCTTCAGTGCAAAATGAATGAAAAAGGTAGTGACGAACAATAGCGGCAAGGTATGTGTATTACTGCTGCTGCTGTTTTTCACTCCTTTTCTTTTATTTTGATACTAGCTTACCCGCCCGGCGTTGCCCGTGCCAACAACCTTAAATGTACCTGAAATTAGTGTTGAACATTTTTTTTTATTTTTAAACAAATCTAATGTTGGGGGGCCCCACTACCTTAGACAGCAAACACTGGGCGTGCCATACACACTCCCATATATTACCGTAAGTCGAGTCGAAAGAGCCATACCCCTTCATGATCCAGCCCATAGAACCAGAGATAGAAAAGCGCCCCTGGTGGTGAAAATCGATAAGATCTATCTATGTAGAGTCGAATGAGCCATACCCCGTCGTGATCCAGCCCATAGAACCAGATATAGGAAAGCACCCCTGGTGGTGAAAATCCGAACTAAAATCAGACAGCTCTATCGATGTCAAGTGGAAAGAGCCATACCCCGTTGTGATCCAGCCCATAGAAACAGAGATAGGAAAGCACCCCTTGGTGGTGAAATTAAGAACTAAAATTGGTAAGCTCTATTGATGTTGTGTCGAATGAGCCAAATCGTGTCGTGATGTGACCCATAGAACCCGAGTTAGCTGCAAAATCCTTTAGTTACACCTTCCACCACCAGGGGGCACAATATGCTCTATACGAACATAACTGAAATCATTAAGGTTATCAATGTCGAGTCGAATGAGGCATACCCCGTCATGATCCAGCCCATAGAACCAGAGATACGAAAGCGCCCCCTGTGGTGAAAATCTGAACTAAAATCAGTAAGCTCTATTGATGTCGAGTGGAAAGAGTCATACCCCGTCGTGATCCAGCCCATAGAAACAGAGATAGCAAAGCACCCCCTGGTGGTGAGAGGAAGTTGATGTAGAATAAATGCGATATTTAATAAAAAGTCGTTCCCCCCCCCCCCCCCCCACCCCCTTTATCTCGCCATTTTCGCTAATTATTACAAATATACAAATGTTTCTTAATTACATCTAATGGCCCGATCCGATAATGGGGTTTCCCTATCTACCTATCCTAATCCGCTTTTCCCTATCATAATAGAAAAAAGCATATTTTATCAACGAATCGCTGGCAAACGCGAATTTTGTCAAAGGTTCGCGGGAAAAACACGAATTTCATCAAATAATCGCTGAAAAAACACGAATTTTGTCAAAGGATCGCTAAAAAAACATGAATCTCGTCAAAAGGCAGCAGAGAAAACACGAATATTGTCAAAGGATCATTAAAAAAGCAAATTTCATCAAAGGATCGCGGAAAAATGCGAATTTCATCAAAGGATCGCGGGGAAAACGCAAATTTCGCCAAAGGAGCACAGGAAAAATGTGAATTTCATCAAAGGATTGCTGAAAAAAACACGAATTACGTCGTAGGATCACTGAAAAAACATGAATCTCGACAAAAGTATGTGGAAAAAACACGAATTTCGTTAAAGGATCACAAAAAAAGCAAATTTCGTCAAATGATTGCAGGAAAAACTTGAATTTAGTCAAAGGATCGCAGAAAAAGTACGAAATTCGTCAAAGGATTGTGGAAAAAATACTGATTTTGTGAAAGGTTCGCAGGAAAAACTTTCGTGAAAGGGTCGCAGAAAAAATGCAACTGTCTTTATTAAAAACAGCACACACACAAACATCCCATTCCCGCTAATTATTACAAATATAAAAATGTTTCTTAATTACATCTAATGTCCCGATCCGATAACAGGGTTTCCCTATCTACCTATCCTAATCCGCTTTTCCCTATCATAATAGAAAAAAGCATATTTTATCAAAGAATCGCTGGCAAACGCGAATTTTGTCAAATGTTCGCGAGAAAAACACGAATTTCATCAAATAATCGCTGAAAAAACACGATTTTTGTCAAAGGATCGCTAAGAAAACATGAATCTCGTCAAAAGGCAGCAGAGAAAACACGAATATTGTCAAAGGATTATTAAAAAAGCAAATTTCATCAAAGGATCACAGAAAAATGCGAATGTCATCAAAGGATTGCGGGAAAGACGCAAATTTCACCCAAAGATCAGAGGAAAAACGTGAATTTCGTCAAAGGATCGCTGAAAAACCACTAATTACGTCGTAGGATCACTGAAAAAACATGAATCTCGACAAAAGGATGCAGAAAAAACACTAATTTCGTTAAAGGATCACAAAAAAAAGCAAATTTCGTCAAATGATTGCTGGAAAAACTTGAATTTCATCAAAGGATCGCAGAAAAAATACGAAATTCGTCAAAGGATTGTGGAAAAAATGCTGATTTAGTGAAAGGTTCACAGAAAAAACTTTCGTGAAACGGTCGCGGAAAAAATGCAACTGTCTTTATTAAAAACAGCACACACACAAACCTCTATACAAACAAACCTATTATGTCTTCCTGCCTGAGGAAAGCATCGTAATTATAACACCTAGGCCTGATTTTTTAATTTCAATTTAGATTTTTTTTTAAATTAAAACATGCATACGGAATTCTGGATTCGAGGCTATTCCATGCTCTCCGCCAATCCACAGCAACAAAGCAGACAGCCAATAAGAGCAGGTGTGAATATGGGATGATCCAGGATCCAGCGACGGCAGTTCATGTTCACAGCTGAAAGCGGCTAGCCACAGATTTCATTGTTTTGTTTATGTTTGAGTTTTATTTTAAAGAAAATGTATATATTTTTGGCTAATTGAGGTTCACATAAGTTAGTTTCAATTGTATTCATTCTTTGTATGCGTAGTTGCCCCCATATATTATGTGTTTGGTAAGAATATATTTTGCACTTTACTGAATGTTTTCATAGCGCTAGACATATCAGCTCATGTTCTTAAATGAAACAAACTGTTTTCAATAACAAATCTTAATGAATCAAATTAATCTTACACTTTACTATAAAATGTACAGTTCTACAATTTATCGCATATTACAACGTTCTTGGGAACTAAAAATGTAGTCCAATAACAGTAACAGAAAGAAAAATTGTAAATAACAATAAATAAATAATCATAAATTTCACATCATTGAATTAACAAACTCATATATAAGATTCAACTTTAAACTGATATGCCTCATCAACTGTTGTCGAAATCAATATAATGTAAATAATTCTTAAACATTATGAGTTTGCTAAGAAATTAAAACATTCAGTGTAGTGTAGGATATATTTTTTCCTCAAAACAATTTAATTTGTAAATATGAAGTAAAAAAAAAAAAATCACCGTTTTCTCACATATTATGAGTTTTCTCAGCAAGTTAAAACATTAAGTAAATATGAATGATTTGCGGAGCTGTTTCTATCAAAAATTCAATAACATCGCCCAAAAACTCTCAACAAAAATAATTATAAAGAGTGCGATGACAACATTAAATTTATACCACATTTCATGTCCGTTCTTGGGCGATTCTTATAAAACTCAAAATTTCACACAAAATGGTGATTTTTTTACAACATGCTTACAAATTAAAATGGTTTATAATTATTTTTAAAAAAATTCGGCCAGAAATAACATTGATTTTACATTTTTAAAGACTTATTCTTTTTAATTATTTTGAAACAGCTCCGCAAATCATTCATATTTATTTATTGTTTTACTTTCTGATGAAACTCATTATGTGAGAAAACGGTGATTTTTTTTTTTTTACCTCATACTTAAAATCCTCAAAACAATTTAATTTTTAAATATGAAGTTAAAAAAAAAAATCACCGTTTTCTCACATATTATGAGTTTTATCAGCAAGTTAAACATTAAGTAAATATGAATGATTTGCGGAGCTGTTTCTATCAAAAATTCAATAACATCGCCCAAAAACTCTCAACAAAAATAATTATAAAGAGTGCGATGACAACATTAAATTTATACCACATTTCATGTCCGTTCTTGGGCGATTCTTATAAAACTCAAAATTTCACACAAAATGGTGATTTTTTTACAACATGCTTACAAATTAAAATGGTTTATAATTATTTTTAAAAAAATTCGGCCAGAAATAACATTGATTTTACATTTTTAAAGACTTATTCTTTTTAATTATTTTGAAACAGCTCCGCAAATCATTCATATTTATTTATTGTTTTACTTTTTGATGAAACTCATTATGTGAGAAAACGGTGATTTTTTTTTTTTTACCTCATACTTACAATCCTCAAAACAATTTAATTTTTAAATATGAAGTTAAAAAAAAAATCACCGTTTTCTCACATATTATGAGTTTTATCAGCAAGTTAAACATTAAGTAAATATGAATGATTTGCGGAGCTGTTTCTATCAAAAATTCAATCACATCGCCCAAAAATCCTCAACAAAAATAATTATAAAGAGTGTGATGACAACATAAATTTTATACCACATTCCATGTCCGTTCTTGGGCGATTCTTATAAAACTCAAAATTTGTCACAAAATGGTGATTTTTTTACAGCATGCTTACAAATTAAAATGGTTTATAATTATTTTTTAAAAAACTCGGCCAGAAATAACATTGATTTTACATTTTTAAAGACTTATTCTTTATAATTATTTTGAAACAGCTCCGCAAATCATTCATATTTATTTATTGTTTTACTTTGTGATAAAACTCATCATGTGAGAAAACGGTGATTTTTTTTTACCTCATACTTGCAAATCAAATTGTTTTGATAAAAAAATACAATCTACACTTCACTGAATGTTTCCAATTCTTAAACAAAATCATAATATTTAAGAAATATTTACATTACATTGATTTCGACAACAGTTGATGTGGCATATCAGTTTAAAGTTATATCTTATATATATGAGTTTGTTAATTTACAATCTTTATGTTAAGAGTTTTTTACTACATTTTTAGTTCCCGAGAACGTTGTAACATGCGATAAATTGTAGAACTGTACATTTTATAGTAAAGTGTAAGATGTAAGATTAATTTAATTCATTAAGATTTGTTATTGAAAACAGTTTGTTTCATTTCAGAACATGAGCAGATATGAACGCTACTATGAAACCATTCAGTAAAATGCAAGTTATATTCTTACCTAGAACATAATATATGGGGGCAACTAAACATACAAAGAATGAATACAATCAAAACTAACCTACTTTAATCTCAATCAGTCAAAAATATATTCCTTTTCTTTAAAATAAAACTCAAACATAAACAAAACAATGAAATCTGTGGCTAGCCGCTTCCGTAAAGGAAGGAAATGCTATCACTTGCTATATCCCGTAATAACCGCTGCTCTCATTGGCTGGCTGCTTCGTTACCGTGAACTTGGCGGAGAGCTGTAAAAAGCCTCGAACCCAAAATTCCATATACACGTTTTAATTTTTAAAAAATCTAAATTAAAATTTAAAAATCCGGCGCCGAAGTGCACTTTCCGGTGACAACATCTACACATGAGTCCTAGGTGTTATAATTACGGAGAAATCCGCGGGCAGGCAGACAGACACCTAAGATGGTTGCTTATTTTATGAAGCCTTGGAAAATCTAAATGCTAAATTTGTTTTTTGTACATCTATTTTCATTTATCTTAACTCTACGCTATCATTTCAAAATAAAATTGAACATTATATATATATATATATATATATATATATATATATATATATATATATAATCATAAATGAAACATTACCATAACACCAACTTAAACTATGAAATAATGATTAAGTATGTAATAATTAGTTGACAATGAAAGTATTCCCCAACACACTGAATATAGATACCAAAAACTTATTTAAAAGAAGAAGAAATTAAATTAAAAATTGAATAAATGAAATTGAATGAATGAAATGAAATTTGTGGAATTTAGACAGAATTATCAAGTCCCAAATGCCTAAATACCACAAATAAAATGAGTGGTTTCATCACTATATTACCCATAACATTGCTAAAGAATATGATTTTGGGACTACCTACTCATAAACAATGAATCAAACCTGTGAAAAAAATACAATATTAAAAAGGAAAGAAACCATACCTATAATATACAGATAAAATTTAAATAGAGTCATAAAGTACATAATCCATTTGGATTAAAAAAGATACCTGTGCACCACATGAACCACACATGAACACAACCAAACAGAGGGAATGAATTGCAAACAATCATTACATGTTGCCAAATTTAGTTTTAGAAAATGATTTACCATGTTGCCAGAATAGGTTTTAGAATAATATGAATATTATTGTAAAGCAACAGAAACCATGGTGCTGCCATCTATTAGGGTAAAAAGTTAATATACGCTGAATAAAAATAGCATTGGATGAAAATTAATAGTTAAAAATTAAACCATATACTATCTAAAGATGATAGCAATTATTTAAATAATAAATAAATGAAATTAATTAATAAATAATAAATAGAATATCCAATTACATTAAAGTAATGGATGTATTAATGAATAATTCTATGTTAAAAATAAGATGTAAGATGGAAAAATTAATAATTAAAGCAACATAAAAATATATGTACCATGAAATGACATAGCAACTATTTAAGAGCTGTGCCAAAAATGCAACATCACATAAATTAAATTAAATTAAAATACTAAATAGTTGAATTAAGATACAAAGGATTTAAAATTAATATTAATTAAATATTGAAATTAATTAGTAACATATAATGTTTCTTCATACAAAGTTAAAAATTAAATACACTTGATATAAGTGGTAAGGGTAGAACGTTTAATAAAAATTAAAACATGTATTATATTAACACATTAGAAAAGTATACATTATATTAGAAGTTAATATGATATTGTCCACCGTAGGCATTAATCTAAATGCATTAGATCAAAAACATTCTTAATATTAATGAATATAAATTCATTTAAATTAATTAAATAATGAATATGTAAATATAACTAAAATAATATACATATAAAAATATCACATCACAGTCCATTATAAAATGTGTAATATCAAACGTGTGTGTAAATCAAAATGCCCCCCCCCCCTCTTTTTTTATATATATAAATTAACCATGCGTTTTTTCCATACAACTCCGCCACACACCTCCTCAATCCAACGTCTACCCACCCAACCGTCCTATTATAATTTTTTTTATTACTATTTTCTAGGATTATGTGTTTTTTTATACATTTTTTAACGCATGTGTTAATTTGGTTGCAAAGATCATTTAAGTGCTAATTATATATTAAAGCATATATGAATTTTTTTTGAAAACCATGTTGTAATGCATCATAGATAAGTTTTTTAATATTGTTGTTAATTAGTTGAGAAGAACATAAACTTTTTATTTTATAAATATGATTAAGGAGTATATTACGATATATACAGAATTATGGAGACATGATTTAAAATTAGTAAATGAATTAACTTTAAATTTAAGTTCTTTACGTTTATCAAATAGATCAATTATTGTTTTGTTTTCTTTAAGTGTAATTTTAAGATCTAAAAAGTTAATAGTATTGTTAGAAAGGAGGTTTTCCGTTAATTCTAAATTAGTATGATAATCAACTGGAAATATAGAAATATTAGTGTGATCAGTGGCAATTAAAATTATGTCATCAATATAACAATATAAATGTATACTACTGTTAATAAAAGTACGTTCATAGTGATACAAGTATAAGTCTGGAAGTATACTAGATGTACATCCCCCTTGAAGTATACCGACTTTCTGTAAACATAACGTGTTATCATGCATTATATAATTATTATATATAATGAAATTTGTTAAAGTTTTAAAATAAGCTGTTTCTATATGAATTGGTAAATTTAGTGAATGATGATACTTATTAAATAATGCATTTATAATATTATGTAGATCTAATAAATCTATATTATTAAACAGATCTTTGAAATCATATGTCATTATATTGTTAACACATTTAAGATTTTTCAAAATATTGACGAGTTGATAGCTATTTTTTATACAATGTGTATTATCAGTGGATGTTCTCAGCGTATAAATTTGATTGAGAATTTTTAATAGATGTTTATTGGCTATATTATTATATGTATAGCATCCTATAGTTACAGTCCTAAATTTAATTGGATTTTTATGAAATTTGGGTATAAGAACTAAATAAGATAAATAAAGTTAGTAGAAGAAATATTTAATAATTTATAATAACTGTGAATTTTACGATTGTTTACAATTACATTTTCATTAGTTTTTTTAAAAGAATTGTTAGTAGAAATACAGGATGTAAGTAGTTGGTGGTAATAAGCTTTACATGTAATTGCATAATTATTAGGAGATTTGTCAATGTATATGATTACATAGTTTTTTTGTAATTTAGTAATTTGCTGGAACAAATGTTTTGTGTTAATTTTAACCATATGCGATAAATTATGTTTTAAAGACGTAGTAATTTTTCAATAACTAGTATTTTCCATTGATTAAAATATTCAATAGGTTTACTATATGAGATTGAAATTTTATAAATAAAAATATCTATATCGTATGTAAACTGTTTTATAATAGAATTTACATTAAATTTAGAAGGAACTCTATATTTAGTACCATAACACATTAGTTTTTGTAGTTTAAAATCATTCACAATATTAAGATTACCAGTGATTATATGTCCATGATCATTATTAATGTATTTTTTTAGAGTGAGGTCATTGCATTTACACAGAAAAGTACTAGCATCAGACGTATTTTTTGAAAATGCATAGCAACATGCGAAATTTTACAAATCTATTCTAAATTATTATCGCGGTATAACTTGAAAATTTTCATAATACCATAGCTTTTTCTATAACTGTACCAGATAAATGGGGAACTACCGCCACTGCAAAAAAGGGCAGTGCCGGTAGTTGCCCCCCCCCCCCCCCCCCTCTCAGCCAAGTGTACTACTTCTCGTCTCGAATATGTTTGGGCGCGCATAATAGTCAAACATAGCGTTGCTGTAACTGTAAAGTGCACATTTCCACACAAGGATTTTTATAATTTTTCATGAACAAGGTAAACTATTAAAATTAAGCTTTAGGATTATATAATTTACTAGTATAAAGAAGTAATTAAAGAAAAAAAGTCTCATTATATTGAACATTATCGATAGTATAGAATAAAAACTAGTCGTTGGGGGGTAGGGGGGCACCGTAATACTTACCCATCATGGATATGCATAATATAAAATATGAAAATAAAACATATGTAAACTATTTATAAAATGCACTGCATTTCGAAGAAAATCGTGGCTTGATGACGTCATAAACTTTATTTTAAATGCTCTATTATTGAATTGCGTAAAAGAAACATCCTTATAACTCCGAAATTGATAATCATATTAACTAACGGTTTTCTGCGTCGTATTAAGAGTCTCATTTCCAATTTAAATATATCTTTCAATTGAAATTTAATGAAATACAGTGTCATCAAAAATCGAAGAGTGTGGAAAATAGAAGTACAAATATCTCGGCAACTAATTATCCGATCGACTTCATTCTGCAAAATTTATGTTTTTTTTTCTTTTATATTCACTCCTTAAAATAACAATTTCGAAAAATTTTATATACCTTTTATCAGAACGAATATTTCGAGAGTCCGAAAGAAATAGTTCCGGATAATCGAGGTTACTGAAATTCAATAAGCTTCTTCCCATTATTACATACTAAGTACATACCAAATTGCAAGTCTCTATCTCAATTTGTTCGGGAGATAGAGCGTTTACAGACACACACACAGACAGACGGACGGAATTTTTTTTTTTCTAAAAATAGTTTTTTCGGAATCTCCAGTGTCTGAAACGTGTAAATCCGTAAAAAAAAAAAAAAAAAAAAAAAAAAAAAATCGATTTTCAAAACGATTACAAGACTTACCCTATACTACGTATGATGGTTAATAATAATGGGTATGATGGGAATAAGGGATGCTGCAGTTCTGCAGTGCCTACAAACGAGCCGCCACCGCTACTTGTTCTTTACATTACATAGGTTTTCACGTCACGTATTTACTAAAAACTGCTTTATAAACATATAATTAAAAACAAAAAAATGTTCATTTTATGAGAAATGTTGATTCAAAACCCCTCCCAGAGAAACATTCTGGTTACTATACAATTTTTTTTTTTTTTTTTTTTTTTTTTTTTTTTTTTTACTTATTTGCATAATATGTGGACAAACATATTTAATTGTTCATATGTCATTGAATTTTTTTCTTATGCAACAAATAGCTACTTTGAAATATTAAAGGATAATGTTGCTTTTTTGAAACATTTTAATGTATCATATATCGAATGAAAATAGGCGGTTCCACAGTACAATCGAGCCGCCACTGCTACTAGTTCTTTTCATTACATCGGTTTTCAAAATATTATATTAAAATTGATACATAGAATCTTCCTGATGGTATTTTTTTTCGTCCTGACAAACTACTATTTGAACAAGAAAAAAAATTGTAGAATGATAAAAAATGAGTAAAAATAAAATATAAGGACTAATTAAACTTTATCAATATGTTTTTAAACGCCTTAGTTCATTGTCACGTGTACGATTATACTTAAAAGAAAATTATTGGGACAAAATAAAATGCAGCATAATTTAATTTAATATTTCATATAAGTATATTCAACCAAAAATTGATTTTAATATTCTTTATTATTTATGGGGGCCATGAGAGTTCTTCGGCTTGAGAAATAAGCATATTTTATGAGAGTTTTTTTTTTTTTTTTTTTTTTTTTTTTTTTTTTTAGCGCGTAGGAACTATGTATAAATTTGTAACGTTTTGCATAAAAAACGCATTTTAAACTTCAAAAAACAAAATTTTGTGTATTTTTAATGAAAAATGCGCCTTTTGGACTCATTTTTCCTCCAAGTTGAACGTTGTGTAGCTTTTCGTGGTACAATAAATTTGTCTGAATGGTTCCATCTGAAACCAATGAAACAACAAAAAAGAAAAATAATGCGTCACCATCCCCTGCATAGATTATGAAACACTTTCCAACACTTTCAGAATACTGTAACGAAATCTTTTAACGTAACTTTTAATAAGATTAAAAAAATATTCTAAATAAACAATTTAGAAAACGCATAGTATAGTTGGACACTCAATTTCAGCAATTAGCGCCCATATTTAAAAAGATATTCAAATTCTTTTGAGCAGTCGTGTATATGATCTATAGACTTGTATACACACTACATGGTTTGCTAAAATTTTAAAAGTAGAACGCATAACAAGTTTGAAAAATTATTTTCAGCATTTACCGTCCATAAAAGGTAACTTGACTTTTTTCATACAGCTTTGTATATGATCTACAGATTTTTATACACACTACATATTAAGCTAAAAATTGATTCAGCTACGAAATGCATAAAACAACTAAAATCGCACTTCAAGAAATAACATTCGCAGACGACAATATATCCAGTTTTTTCTTGTGTAGCCCTCCCTCCATATGTATTTATTTATACTCTAAAAACATATCTTAGTATACTAAATATAGTTAAAATGGAAAATGAATAACAATTGAAAAACACATCTAAGCAATTCACGTAGTGCTTGCGAAATATTTTGCGCAACCCTGTATATGAGCTATAGAATTTATACACACTACGTAATGTACTGAAATTAAGTTTCAACTTAAAAACGCATACTTCATCTAGAAACGCACTTCCAGTGATTATCGGTCATATAGTATTGTAATCGAATTCACTTTTGTGTCCCTGTAAATGTATAAATAAATGCTATGCACTCCATATTCTACAGTAAGCCATCTTTCAATGTACCTCAGCAATACATATAAATTTCCTTATTTATTAAATAGTGTAACATATTTAAAATACACTGCTAATGATTTTCCCCCTTAAGATATAATGCAACGGAATTACTTTGTGTTCCCTGTAAATGAATGATAAATACTATGTACTCCATACACCACAGGAAGAATATTGTATTGCAACTCAATAATGAATATCGATTTCATTATGTTTGAAATGGATTAACTTTGTTAAAAATCCCCTGCAAACGATTTTTCACCATAGACCATAATGTAACGGAATTCTTTGTGCGTCCCTATAAACGAACTATAAATGCTACTTACTACAATTTCAATATGGAGTGACCTATAGTAAACGTCAATAACATATATCAAGCTCATGCTAATCCAAGTATATTAACGCAAGTCAGAGTACGAACAGACAGACGGCCACAGAGCCAGACAAACTGAAGTTAATAAACACTTTTCAACTATGTTGAAAAATGTTAAAAAGCACAATAAAATATATATCATTGTCCAGTCCTTAACCGACAATTTTTTTTAATTGTTCATTATTAACAGAATGGCGGACTGTCAAATTTAAAGTATCAGTTTTAAACAAAAAATCTGATTTTGTTTCGTTTATTTAAAAAAAAAAAAAAATAATAATAAAAAAAAAAAAATCGCTCAAGATCTAGAGAAATAAATAAGCTTTGATATATTTTTTAAAGGGGGGGGGAGGGAAAATCGGCTCATCCCTTGCCAAGGTATTTCAAGGTGTTGGCTCGATTTTCTCGAAACAATGTTTTTAATATCAGTACCAGAAATATCAACCGATTTCTTTCATTTTTAGGGTTTCGTTCATCTCACGAAACCCTATTGCTCCCGCTCCGTTGTCTGTCTGTCACAGAGCCATTCTCGAAAACTGTGTAACTTACAGAGTTGAAACTTCGTGTATAAATCAGAATATCAGCTGTGAAGAGCTGAAAATATTAAAATTTGAAAAAATCGTATTATTTTAATAAATAGAGATAAAAAACTAAAATTATAACAGCCTTTTCCTATTAAATTGAAACATTTTTCGTTATAGCAGATGCCAAAGATTTAAAATCCACAATGAAATTCTTTCTACAGTAATTAATTTTATATCAGACGATTTTCACGTGAAAAATGAAACTGAAATAAAAAGTTTCACATTGAAAAAAAGATAAATATGAAATAAAATTGATTGACGTCATAGTCGTAATAAAACGGAAAATGTCTAAGATTTCTCAATAATACAAGGAGTATGAGTATGTGGATGTACACAAAGCAGATTAATACACGTCATTAGAGAATTAAAAAGAAAATCTGAACGATTTTTTCAGATGTTTGAGAATAATACAAAGCGAGTATCAATATGAATAATAGAGAATAGTAAATATATGAGTCTGAGGAATGTATTGAATCATGATAAAAACCCGATTATAGAAATATTCGCATATTTTAACATTTTGAAGACGTCCAACATGTTTAATTTTGAAATTATATATTTTTTAAATATCGCATTTAGTCCGTATGACGGATATTATTATGACAGAATATAATAGCGGGTTTCGCCCACTATCCTGCTGGTTTAGATTTTCGAAAAAAAGGAAAAATAGACCGGTAAATTTTTACTTTATAAAAAACATGACTTTTTTTTGTTGTTGTTGCTAAATTATATTTATTTGAATTTATTTAAGAAAGGATAAAGTGTTTTGAAAGAAATATTAAACGAAACCCTTTGTGCGATCTTCGATCACACTTACCCACTTGTTTATTAATCTTGAGCGATGTTCGTTTTTAAAATTTTAATTCGTTTGTTTTTTTATAAACAAAACAAAATAAAATTATTTGTTGAAAACTGGTACATGTAGACATTAAATTTAACAGTCCACCATTTTTTTTAAATGCACAGTTTCGAAAAATCATTGGTGAAGGACTCTACAATTATGTATTTTAACGTGTTTTTTAACAATTTCCAACATAGTTGAAAAGTGTTTATGAATTCAGTTTTTTTCTGTCTGTCTGCAGTCTGTCAGTCTGTGCTCTAACTTCCGTAAATATACTCGGATTGCCATGAAAATTTCATTTTATAAATTATTGAATTTAACTATTGAATGTTCGGTATTGAAAAGGAAGTGTGTGGCATTTATAGTTCGTTTACAGGAACACTCAAAAGAATTCCATTACATTATGGCCGATAGGGAAACATCGTTTTCGATGAATTTTATTGATATTACGATATTTCAAACGTAATGAGATCACTGAAGTGTACTACAATATGTTTTCTATAGATTATAGAGTTCATTTATATTTCATTTACAGAGACACACAAAAGAATTCGCTTACAGGAATGACTAAGATCGATAATGGCTTGAAGTGCGTTTTACCTATTCTTTTCTATAAAATAAAAGTGGTAGCTGTAATTTTTGCGTAATTTTTTTAAAGCTTATTATTGTCATTCATATAAACAATGAAGTTTAATCTGACTGCCATTTTTTGTCTGGTGAGCTTCGAAAAACATGTTGTACCTTAACTTTTGGAGGCCAGTGTAATTTACGATATCTCGTTCGCATTTCAATATTTTTAAATGATTTCTTTTTCATTGGATAGCTGAGCTCGATCTCTATGCACGCTCCTTTATACTTTTTCGATTTTTGTTTCAGTTTTTTACTTACCCATCATACGTTGTATAGGGTAAGTCTTGTAATCGTTTCTAAAATCGAAAAAAAAAAATTGACGGATTTACACGTAAACATATTTTTAGAAAAAAAAATGTGAAAAAAAAATCTATTGTTACTTGTGACATCTTTATACAAGCTCTAATATTCTGAGGTACTAAAAACTGTAGTGTGCCCCCTCCCCGGCCCCTTCCATCCAGATTATGTATGTCATACATTATTTTCAAAATTAAAGCATTTTTTCTTCAGCAAAAGAAAAAAGTTAATATATTTTAAATTCTCTGTGCATATCTACATTAGCTGTTAACTATTCTGCTTTTTTGTTAAAAAAATTTCTGAATAGTAATCTTCGCCTTTTTTAACAGCATAAATCTACTATTAAATAAGATGAAGATTACTTTTCGGAAATAGTGGTAACAAAACACAGAAATAGTTTGGTAGCTATGCATTCTATATATCTACATATATAATAAAATCCAATAAATGAACAGATGGCAAAAACATTTATAAGGGCAATTTTTAGAAAATCATACTTGTGAAGGATTTTTTTAATATTAAACTACCAAACATAAGATACAGTGATATGTTCCTGAGGGCTTCGGTGCACAATATTTATAAGATCTGGTGAATTCCGGCTAGTATTTAAATATTCACTAAAAACAAAGAAATACCGGAGCTGTACTCTGGTGCAATTTAAGCACTGCTTGTAAGTAAAAGTATATGAATCTAGGGACAGAACAAAGAACTCATTCTAGCCTTCTAGACATGAATAGATCTTTTCCCATTTATTTCGGAGGGAAATAACGCTCCTTGTGCCAATGGACTTAACAAAATAAGGTAATACAGTAAAGCCAGTGAAAATGGAATTTGTCCATAACGGAATCTTGTCTTAAGCGGAAAAATTCATTGGTCCGAGTGAAGAGGAATACGATTTATTAATAACTGATGGTGTATACCTGGAAAAATAAAAACCTGTCTGAAATGGAATTTTTTTTTCGATCTCTTGCGATCCCATCTTAGCATGTTTTACTATTGTCAGGTTCTTCTCACAGGTGCAAGAGTTGAAAGCTATTCTTAAGGGATTAGCATATTGTATGTATTGTATATGTATCTATGGTGTACCGTTAAAGGCGTCCTTAAGAAAAATCTTAATCCGAAGGGTGGCGACTTGGACAGAATGAAAGAAGTATTTCCATTGCAATGTGGTCTTTCAGAGATAAGAAAACTATTGCACTCTTTTGTTTAGGAAGACAGATCCGTCAAGAGGGAGGAAGGGTTGTCAAGGACCCTTGGTAACAGAGGAGAAACCCCGTAGAAAGGAGGGTGCTCTGTAGTTTACGAGAGAGAGAAAGTTAGTTCTAACGTAGGAAGCGAAGGTGTAAGGTCGTTCAGAGTTGGAGCTCTGAGACCAGTGTTGAGTTCGGACGGAGCAGCGAAGTGTGAAGGTTGCTCGGGGAATGAGCGCTGAGAGCGGGTGTGAGATGAATAGAAATCTCAGTGTGGAATAAATGAACGTAGTCTAACGGTACACGTAAAGCGTTTCTGTAATTATTTTGATTTAATATTAAACCGGATACTTTACCTCCGAGTTTAAGTGTAAATATTGTTAATAAAGTGTTTGTTTAAGTGTAATAGAAAGAGTTAGGTTTTTCTTGAATATACATCAAGTATCGTGCCCGATATCACGTATTCATGTCGGTGGTGGCAGCATATCAAAAGACCGGATATATTTTGAAGTTGTGTGGACGGAGAAGTGGAATCCGACAATGGTGGCAGCGACGGGATTGAATCGTCGAAGACCAACGCCAGTTAGCCGTGTTACTGAGAGTTTCTGCAGGATCGTCTAGCGGAAGTGTTTGTGCTCGATCGTCGAAGACCAGCGCCAGTTAGCCGTATTAAGTCAGTTTATGCCGGATCGTCTAGCGGAAGTGTGTGTGCCCTATCATCGTAGACCAGTGCCAGCTAGCCTATCGTCATTGCAGTGAAGTGAATTAGTGGTGGTGCTGTGTTAGTGTAGTGTTGTGCGTAGTGTTTTTTGTGCATTGTGAAGCAAGGTGCAGCGATTGTGGCCCGAGAGTGCAAGATTTACCCTGTGGAAAAGTGAGCAGAGAATTGCCCAGCGAATAAAGTACGAGGTAAGGTGTTTTGATCATTTTACTCTACTGACATTCTCGAACCTACTGTTTTTATTGTGTATAATTGATGGTAATTTGGGTTAATGTTGTAGTTAATTTATGATAATTTATGTGCAATATAATAATTGGTCTAAATCAAATGAGATATTAACAACCATTTTACACTATTGTTTTAAGAAAAGGATCTTATATTAATTACTAGAAGTGATTTTCTAATTGTGTTAAACGGATAAGATTAATGATTAAAATTAATGCATTGTGTTAATAGTTGGAAGGAATAATTGAAATTTCTTAAATTTAAATTATTATTAAAGTAATATTTAAATTAAGTGATATTGTTTGCTTTAAGTTTGAAATATTGATAGTAAATGAGGAAAGCAAATTTGTGTAGAATTTAAATTAAATTGAAATAACCTTCAAGAAAGAACTGAAGGCTCAGAGAAAAAAAAAAGTGCTGTGATTTACTTTTTAATGTGAGAACTAATTTTGAAATTGAAATATTTTATTGAAATTAAATTTAGGAATTTATGTGTATTTCATGCAAATTTTTGTTAGGTGGATATTTTTATGTAGTGATTGGCATCAGTGTTTTATTCAAATTGCAACGTATCAGTATTATTGTGTAAATTGTATTTTATTATTTAATGGTATAAATTTAAAATCTGTATTGCATAATAGTAAAATTGAGATTATTGTTACTTTGTTATTGGAAGCAAATTGTGGGGTATCATTGTTTAAGGAAATTTATTATTGTATTATTACTTATTTGAAATATGTTAAATAGTGTAATATGTGGAGGTAACTTATGAGGGTAGGATTTGAGGAAGTATTAATTTGATATTGTGATTAAGTATTATTGTAGGGTGGTAATAGTTATCAGTAGAAAGTATGGCTTTCTTACTAAAATTAAAAAGGGTGGATCTTCAGGCGATATGTGGAGAGTTAGGAATTGAGGTCTCGGAAGATGATACCAGGTTTAAGCTTAAGAAAAAGATAGTGGAGAGCGACGAATATGAAGAGGGAGCCGTTATGGAATTATCTAGCACTATTGTTACGGAACGCTTAGAACAAGAAGCGTTAGTAGTAGAACGGGAAAAGTTAGAAAGGGAGGAAAAGTTACAACGAGAAAAGTTAGAAAGGGAGGAAAAGTTACAACGAGAAAAGTTAGAAAGGGAGTTAGAACGAGAAAGGTTAGAAAAGGAGGAAAAGTTACAACGAGAAAAGTTAGAAAGGGAGGAAAAGTTACAACGAGAAAGCTTAGAAAGGGAGGAAAAGTTACAACGAGAAAAGTTAGAAAGGGAGTTAGACCGTGAAAAGTTAGATAGAGAAGAAAGGTCTGAAAAATTGAGATTGGAACATGAGTTAGAGTTGGAAAGGATAAAAATTCAAAGTTCGGCAAATAATTCTAATGGGTCTAGAGAATATAATAATGAGAGTAGCCTAGAGAAATTGATTAAAAGTGTTAAAACTTTGTCTATCAAGGTTCCAGAAGGGACTGAGGGATGGAATCTGTTTTTTAGCAGTTTAGAACGAGCATTCCAAACAAAAAATGTACCGGAAACCCAGCAGGCTGAAATTTTACTAAATATGCTAGGGGATAAGGCCGATAATTTGCTAATATACACGACTAGAGAACAAATTGAGAGTTATGAGAAGTTAAAGGAATTAGTTCTAAGGGAACACGAGCCGACACCGAAGGCGTGTTTGGAAAATTTCAAGAAGGCTAGAAGGAATCAAAATGAAACTCATGTATTATTTGTGTCACGTTTAATAGCAACGTGGGAAAATTACTGTAAGATTAGAGGTGCAGATACGTATGAGAAGGTTAATCAGTTAATTGTCACGGATAAGTTGTTAACTACGTTAGATTAGGAAACCGCGACGCATGTTGGATTAACTCAGCACAGTAATTGGTTAGAAGTTTCTAAAATTGCTAAGGAATGTGATAATTTCTTTGATGCTAAACAAAAATCTTATGCAGTAACTTATAAGGGCTATAAAGGTAAAGAAAGGTATGTTAATAATGAAGATTCTAGAAGGGCAAAAGATGAGGGTTTTAGTAGTAATTGGAGACAAAATGGGAATAATGAGGTTAGTCCATTTTTGGGTAGAAAACCGGAATATAAGAAACCTAATGATACGACGCCTATCTGTTTCAAGTGTTCTCAACGAGGACATGTTCAGCGATTTTGTACAAAAGGAAATAATGAGGGAAGTAATCAAATTAATAACCGACAAGAACCAAGGGCTAGTATCAATAATGTCTCAGTGCGAGGAATTAAAGAATTACCAAGGGGAGCGAGTATGGCAAGAATCGGAGCAAGAGGGAATTGGAGAGCTAAAGTTATTGGAGAGAAGTTAAATAAACTTGAGAAAGTGGAAGTTAGTGTAAATGGGAAGATAACAAAAGGATTAGTGGATTCTGGTTGCCAAATTAGCGTCGTTCATAAAGATTTAGTACCAGCAGAAAAATTAAGATGGGCTGGTAGCATATATTTACAAGGGATATTTGGAAAGGCAGTGAAATCGCCATTAATTCAGTTACCTTTAGCTATTCCAAAACGCGGAGAAACTAATGTAATTCATCAGGATGTACTTTGCGCGATAATTGATAATAGTAAGGAACAGGTAATTTTACATCCTGACGTGGCTAATGAATTGTCAGGGTTAAACAACGAGAAATCATTAAGAGAATCGGTAGAAAGGGAATGTAAGGAAGATAGTCGGAACAAAGTGAAGGAAGGGGAAACGATTAGGAATGATAATAATAACCGTTATGTCGTAGAAACGAGATCGGTGAAGTTGCAAAGTCATGAAAAGGAAAAAGCCGAGGTAGAGAAAAGTAAGATTAATCAAGTTACGGAAAGTAGTTTAAATGTATTTCAGGAATCCCAAATGAGTTGTAAGGATTTAGAGAAAGCTTGGGAATTGGCTGAAAATGAGAGAGAGTCTTATTATATTGTGAATGGGATGTTATATCATAAAGAGAAATTAGTAGATGAAACTGTAGCTCAATTAGTATTACCTAAAATTAGAAGGGAGGAAATTCTAAAACTAGCGCATACCTCCTTATATGGAGAACATCAGACGGTTAAGAAAATGTTAGAAAGAATCGAGCATTCATTTTATTGGGAAAATATGGCGAAGGAAGCTAAAATATATTGCGAATCATGTGTAGAACGTCGATTAACGAGGGAAATGAATGTGAGTAATAAGGAGAAAGAGGAAATATGTCGACCTGCAGTTATAGTTGAGTTAGGGGACGGGAGTAAGAAACTGGTGTATCAAGATGAAATGAGAGCATTTATGGCTAAAAATAAAGTAGTCGATATTGTCTTGGATAGTGACGGGGAGTTTGAAGACTGTAGGAAAGATCTGTTGTCAGACCGAGAACAACCGGAAAATAAAGACAGGAAGGGATTTGAGATAAAAGGGTTAACAAATATTCAAGTTGGGGACATAAAATCAATCTTAAGGAAAAATAAGGAATTATTTATGGGTCCTATCGAACTGGTAGAAATGGAGAAAAATTGGATTGGTCGTAAACCGGAGAGGGGTAAGATAAAGCAGAAATTGTACAATGTTATCATCACGTACAAAGAGGACTTGGACAGACAAGTGCCTGATTGGTTAGGGGAAGATTTAATTAGGACCTCAGAGGCAGAAGTTAGCAATTCAAGAGGGTATATTACGAAAAGGGATGTACCTATTAGGTTAAATAGGAAGGACTGGAAGGAAAAAGTAGAACCGCCTCCAGTAATATCAGCCTAAGGACTGACATTGAAATGACATAATACTAGTGTAATTTTATTTTTTTTGTGTATTTATAATTGTATTTGCATCATGTGTTTATAAAAATGTATTAGCATATTGTGTATTTTTTTCTGTAGTTATCACATTAGTATATGGTTCATTAGAGATGTCAGTAGTTAAATTTTCAGACACCTTGAAATATTTATGTAATTGTAGTAATGAAGAAACCTATCAAGGAACTGTTGAACTCTTCTCAGACATTACATAGTTTGAGGAAAATTAGCCCCTAAAAGGCATATTTTCCGCTAAGGTGGGGGGTGTCAGGTTCTTCTCAGATGTGCAAGAGTTGAAAGCTATTCTTAAGGGATTAGCATATTGTATGTATTGTATATGTATCTATGGTGTACCGTTAAAGGCGTCCTTAAGAAAAATCTTAATACGAAGGGTGGCGACTTGGACAGAATGAAAGAAGTATTTCCATTGCAATGTGGTCTTTCAGAGATAAGAAAACTATTGCACTCTTTTGTTTAGGAAGACAGATCCGTCAAGAGGGAGGAAGGGTTGTCAAGGACCCTTGGTAACAGAGGAGAAACCCCGTAGAAAGGAGGGTGCTCTGTAGTTTACGAGAGAGAGAAAGTTAGTTCTAACGTAGGAAGCGAAGGTGTAAGGTCGTTCAGAGTTGGAGCTCTGAGACCAGTGTTGAGTTCGGACGGAGCAGCGAAGTGTGAAGGTTGCTCGGGGAATGAGCACTGAGAGCGGGTGTGAGATGAATAGAAATCTCAGTGTGGAACAAATGAACGTAGTCTAACGGTACACGTAAAGCGTTTCTGTAATTATTTTGATTTAATATTAAACCGGATACTTTACCTCCGAGTTTAAGTGTAAATATTGTTAATAAAGTGTTTGTTTAAGTGTAATAGAAAGAGTTAGGTTTTTCTTGAATATACATCAAGTATCGTGCCCGATATCACGTATTCATGTCGGTGGTGGCAGCATATCAAAAGACCGGATTTATTTCGAAGTTGTGTGGACGGAGAAGTGGAATCCGACAACTATTATTTTGAAAATATTATTAAATACACTTTCCCCATGCCAGAACTAACTTTATTTTACATCTGAAGATAGGTATACTTTTTATTTCTGCCGGCTTATTAAGAGGAGAGAGCATGGGCTTAAAAAGGGTTTTAGGAAAGAATTTTAAAAATGCTCCTCAGTGTTACATTCAAAAGTCTAAATTATTCTTCAGGCTTCATGATTGTTGTACAACACACATTTTATGCACTGAAATTTAAACATTTTCTTAATATGTAACCTATATAAATACGTTATATAAAGCGTTTCAGTATATCGTTTATAAATTTTAATAAGTGGTAAAGCACATTACAACGCATAAAAAATAAAGATCGCAATCATTTATTCAAAACTACAGGCCGCTTCACTTCAATCTGAGTCTTGGTTATTACTTTAACAATTACGAAAATATTTTAACGATATTCATAACAGAATTAACTTGTTGTGTGCAAAATGCGCTTAAATAATGAAAAGTGCTAGAAGTGCACAGTATTTTGGTCGGTCACCATATGTAATGTCAACTACAATCCCAAAAGTGGATCATCTAATATAACGCTGATTGGATGCCGATGGTGGCCGCATTCACCCCATCTTGTTATATTGCCTCATTTAAGGTGGTGGAAGTAGCAACCATTTGCATCCTATCAGAGCTAAATTAGACAATCACTTTTCGAAATACAATTGGCATTTCATACAGTACACCAACCGAATTACTATGTTGTAAATATCATTAAAATATTTTCATTATTGGGAAATTTATGACCAAAAAAATCTGAACTCATCTGGATTAAAGTAAAGCACTATGTAATTTTGACTGAATGAGTGGATTGTGACTCTGGTTTCCCATACAAAAATTGTTTGGTTCATTATACTCTTCCACCTCTTAAAGCCTGTAAGCATTATACTGAAATACTCTATATAAAAGTGTTTTGAAAAGAAGTTGTTAAATTTTTAAATCCGAGATTTCTTCTTTACCAAATTTAAGATTGATTTCTAAACTTTTTTTTTTTTTGTAGATATGGTGAAACAAATAAAATTTAAATATTTGTATTTTATTTCGAAATAAATTTTATAAATTCGAAATAAATTATCATTAAACACTCAAGATAATTTATTCTTGAGTGATTCTATATTTATTCTTTCTTTAGTACCACCAGACCACATTTTACATTAAATATACTCAGGACGCATTTTATGTGAAAATCATAACATGTTGAAACATTTTTTTTAATTTTGCCAATTTTTAACGTACAAGTGTTTAGAATCAATTTCATGTTTCAATATGAGAAATTTTGAAAATATAGAAGAAAAAACAGTTGTTAGCAGTACAACTGTTGGTTATTTTAAAGGCAAAAATAAAAATTGAAGCATGCTTAATTTTTTTTTTTAATTTGTTGATAGACTATATTTGTGGGCTTAAAGTAAAAATATATTGGAGTGCAGGTCTCAAATAATATTTTGAACATTTAATATTACTTAAATTAGAAAAAAATTTACTGAATACTTCAAAAATCTCCTTTTTTCATTCAACTAAAACATTTAATCTCAAATATCCTGAACATACTACACTTTCCTATAGCACCAAGCAGTTTTATGAAGGTGCTGCCCCCTGCCTGTCCTTTGGTTTAAAAAAAAATACTCCTTCTTGCCTCCCATTTTAAAAAAAATATAGTACCCTTTTCGCCTCTCAATCAAAAGATGCTGTCCTTACTGCTGTTTGTATTAAAAAATTGCTCATTGTAAAAATTGACTCATTTTCTTGACTTAAAAAGACTTCCTCAACTTTTAAATATTAAAAATCCAAAATGTGCCCAAGTATCTGAAAAATGCCCTTTTTTCTGTCAGCAGCACCCTGCATGTTTTTTTAACTTGGGGAAAACTCTGGAATATATTATATACCTGCATAATAGGATATTCCATTCAGTAAATATTTCAAAAAAGAAAAAAAAAACATTTTTTAACATAAACAGAAAACATCCTTTTCTCTAAATCATAGTAAAAATAAATACTGGTAACCTTTGTTATCACTGAATTCACACATTAGCTTGTTCATATTTCCATTTATATATTACGCTGTCATACTATACTACATTATTGTAAAGTATTAGAATTTTTGAGCATGATATTAACCCTTAACAGGAAACGTGAAATATCATTACACAACAAAACCTCACAATAACTTGCTATAAACTGAAGATAAATATTTATTTTTCAATGCTGATGCACTAACAGGACAAAAATTTTAATGCGACAGCAGAACAGGACCACAGCTAGAGAAGTGCCAGGGGGTGCTCAGCCACCCTCGCCCCCCCTAAAAATGTTGAGCCCCCCTGGGAAATTTTCCAAGCTTACCAAATGAAACTCTGTTCAAAAATCGAACTTAGTTTTCGGGCCCTTTTACATTTTTGCACAAATACTAAATTGTAGTATTTGTATAAAAACTACAAATAAGTATTTTAAATTAGTTTAAATAAGTGTTTTAAAAACAATAATAATTTTAAAATGCAAAATATATACTTGATTTTGTTAATGTTTTCTTATCATATAAAAATATAACTTTAGAATCCTTAAGGGCAGCGAATATTCAGAAAAAAATTAAAGGTAGCAACTTTTTATGAAATAGGTGAACTGTAAGCTTTTTATTTACTTGTTGACATCATCACTTATCATTCCACCAGTATAATTATACACTAGTTATGCACTGGAAATTTTTATTCACTAGCATTTTCTTTTCTTAGTATAAAAGGAAGTTATTATAAACAGTTTAATAAGAAACATAGGGCCTACAATATGAATATGCACTAATTTATCTTTTTATATAATACTTTGATCATATATATCAATGTGCGTGTGTTTGCTTGTGCATGTGTCAGAAAGAGAGAAAAAATATGAGTCACCCCTACATTTTCTTGACCCCCTTATTATTCACTTCAAGCTACAGCTCTGCAGCAGAAACATAGGTTTTGAAAATGTAAAACATTTTGGAGTGACAGGTTAGTGCAACAATCTCACAGGCAGCTATTTCATGTCAAAGGTTAGGAAACGCAATGCACACCATACTTTTAAGCGAGCAATTTATAGTGCACCTCAGCAATGCATATAATTTTCATTATCTTTGAAATAGTGAAACATTACACTACAGACGATTTTTCCCCGTAGAACAATGTGTAACAGAATTCTTTTATTTGACCCTGTAAATGAACGATAAACGTAATGCACACCATATTTTTAAGGGAGAAATGTATAGTGCACCTCAATCATGCATATAATTTTCATTATGTTTGAAATAGTGAAACATCATTAACCCTTTCGCGACTTTAGAGAATTTTAAATATTTTACCACCGGTTTTTCAAAACAGAAATTTTCGCCTAATTGAATCGCAGAAATGCTACCATTAAATAAGACAAAGCTTACAATAAAAAGTAACTGGTGGCAATAATCGAGAATTTTGAGCATTTTATGCGACGCGTATACGTGTGGCTCGTCCACAAGGGGTTAAATTACACTGCAAACGTTTTTCGCCGTCGAACAATGTGTAACAGAATTCTTTTGTTTGACCCTGTAAATGAATAATGAATGTTTTGTATCCATATTCTACAAAAGCATGTTTTAAAGCGCTTCATAACTATACCGGGTGATTATAATTAAAGTTACGATTTCAAAAATCGATAATTTTAAAACTACTGGTCAGAATGATTTGATATTTTAGCAAAACAATCGTGAGGCAATGGAATTTTGTTTGGCGAAGGAAAAAAATAGTTCCAAAATGTGCCGATAGATGGCGCTGTCAGGGTTCAGATTGTCTGGAGATATGCAAATTACTAATACGTGGCAACTATGCGTATCTGAAGAATGTTGTTTACAGCGGGCGAATTGAGAATCTAGGCGACTTGAAGGCAAGAACCACACACCACACCGCACACCCATTGCATCAGTACAGATACCCTCCAATCTGTTGTGGAGCATGCCGTTTTGCGCTTCCAATTAGTAGCGGATCAAGGCGGAGGGCATATCGAACAACTTATACTTTAATCATCAGTAAAGTGTTTGTTCCATAAAGCTTTTTTTTTTTTTTTTTTTTTTTTTTTTTTGTCATTATTGCTGCTGTCGCTGTAAACACGTATTCTTGTCTTTTTGCTAATACATTTTTAGTAAATCCCTGAATTCTATTTTTTTCCTTTTGACTAACAACATTCTTGTGTTTAAAGAATAAATTTTTGGTCTTTTCCCCTGACATTACCCTGACAGCGCCATCTATCGGCACATTTTAGAACTATTTTTTTCCTTCGCCAAATAAAATTCCATTGCCTCACGATTGTTCTGCTAAAATATCAAGTCATTCTGACCAGTAGTTTTAAAATTATCGATTTTTGAAATCGTAACTTTAATTATAATCACCCGGTATATCAATTTTATCATGTTTCAAATGGCGTAGCATCATCAAAATGCACTTGAAACGATTATTTCTCATTGACTGTAATATAAAGGAATACTTTTGACAGTCCCTGTAAAAAAAGTGTAAGTGCTACACCCTTCGTTTGAAATAGGGAACATGCTGTAGTAGACGACAATAACATACAAAAAATTCAGAGCAATCCAAGCATATTTATGCGAGTTAGAGCACGGACAGGCGGCCAGACGACAGACAAACCGAAGTCAAACACTTTTCAACTAGGTTAGAAAGTGTTAAAAAGAAGAGGGGTTATAAGGTGTCCAAATTTTAATGGATAATAAGTGTTCTATTAGAACAAAATATTAAAATATTGTTAGCATTGGAATCATGCAGTCAGAATCATAGAATTCAAATAATTGATGTTTTTTGCAAAAGAAAATCAAAAGTGATAAGAGTTTTTTTTTTTTTTTTTAAAGAACATATTAGTTTCCTTAACATATTTAGAGTAGCCACTTAAAAGTTATATATGCATAACAGGGTGGTGCAAAATTTTAATTAGATTAACTATTGAAAACTAACGATTAAAAGTTTAATCATGACTCAAGATTGACGATAAAGTTCAATAATCAATCTTTAGTCGTGATTAAACTTTTAATCGTTAGTTTTCAATAATTAATCTAATTAAAATTTTGCACCACCCTGATGCATAATAGCTATATATGCATACAATATGTGTATATTTCTTTTAAATGCTAAAAGGTGTAAACTAACCGTGCAGTCCGGACTCGCCGACACTGTAATGAATCTCTATAGATCAAGTACTTCCGTTAAGAAAATACCTGAAAGTATCCGTATTTTTTAGGATAAAAATATAAAATACCAAACCGGCCATTTTGATTCTTTAAAACTTAACTACCTCAAACTTCCCCCAACCAGTAATCCCCTTGGTGAATGTCGTTAGGGGGTAACTTTACTTGATAAAGCACTAATTAATGTTTCTCCACATGTATCTTTTGGTTTTACCCTTTTCCTGTTAAAAGGCTTTCGGAAGCATCATTTTCACTATCTATATAACGAATAAAAGAAAGAAGAAATTGTTTTTTTTTTTTTTTTTTTTTTTTACTGTTTTTGAAATAAAATACAGTTAAGATTTTTAAACATTTTTTTATTACATATATATATAAATATTTATCACACATATACGATACGTATACACATGTATGTATTTTTTTTATTATTATTTTTAGTAAAAGCTTAAAATTTACAACATAACATGTTTCGGCAGGTATTTATGGGTTTCGCGACCGCGTATTCCCGAGCGATCTTTCTCCTTTCCTGTCTTCTCTTTTTGGTTGTCTATCCTTTTTTTTCACACTTTTTAAACTCCTCTTTTTAGTTTATTATACCTCTTTGTTCTTGTTCATGTTTGATTTTTTACTAACTTTTTTGTTCATTTTGTTCTTTATTCTACTAACGTTGTTTTCGTTCTTTTGTTAGAAAAAAAATTTCAAAAGGCTTAAAAAAGACAAAAAAAACACCTTGTTTCTAAGTTCTCTCTCACATTACTTCTTTTTTATACAATAGTGGATTTTTTTTATTTTGACGTGAGACACTCTGGGTGTTGAGGTTTTTTAATCTCATCGCCTCGGTTCTACCTTTTTAGGCTGGTCTCGAGTCCCAGAGTGCAGGGCATTTCCGAATTTCGGTTCCGTGATCCGAGGACGCCATACATTGTATGGTGGCTGTTAGGACCAACACCGGGAGACTGGTGCCTTTCGGCGAAAGGGGTTGGACAGAACTGTAAAGGCTTACCTACTGACTACCTGATTCCAATGTGAAAGAACTACATATTAAGAAATGCTATCGAGTTTAATCCAACGTTCGAAAAACGTGGAAGTTTGTTGGGAATAGTTTTCACCCTTTTGAGACCTGTGCCTAAAGTAAGGGACGAAAGTTTAAAGAAGAAGGGTTGGTGACCAGGCCCGATGCCTGGCGTTTTTAGGTGCGTTCGTAATTATATAAATACGCAGCACCTATAGTCGTCGTCTGGTCCATCCATTTGTGCATCCGTCCGTCTGTCTATCCGTCTGTCCACATATAACAGCTCAAAAACTAACCAACCAAATGGTTTGAAATTTAATATATATATATGTTATATAAAAAATTTATTTCCTTCGCAAATCCTTCACATTTATTTCGCATTAGTCCTTTAAATTAATCTAACTTCTGACATAGTCAGTATTTCCTTAATTCTTAATAATATTTATTCGTATTTAATGTCCTTTTAAAAGTATTAACCCGTATATTAATAATTATCTTATTCCAAATCTTAATCTAAAATTTTAAGTCCATTTGTAACTTTTATCAGCTCCCCAATCTATAAAATTCCGGGAGACGCTTTCTGTTTTCGAATGTTTTTAAAAAGCCATTTTTTTTATTATTATTATTCCATGCTCGGTTTCGTGCGCTAGGTATTTTTCACTTCAAAATTAATGCGCGGCTACGAGAAGAATTCTTTTGCGTTAGAGCTTCTCCCTCTCGCCTCATTCGCTGGGCTGGAGCTCGCCTCTCACTCATTGGTTTGTGCGCACGTGATGTCGTATTTCTGTATCACTACGCTCAGTGAACAAAACTTGCTTGCACGCTTTGGAGAGGGGATTTTTGACGTGTTTGGAAGTGCAACCAAATGGGTATCTGGTGTTGTAGTCACGTAGAATTTTCATACAGCTCTTTAACATCTATTAAACGAGGTAGTGAGCCATCGTGAAGCCTGAGGGCTATAAGTTTATACCTGTGGGAACTGTTACTGCATCGCTCTTATTCATAAATAAATTATTTGTCTGGAAATTGGCTGGTCTTTACTGGAGAAACTGTTCTGGTGTCTTTTCATTGCCTCACCTCTTCGCCATGATTATTGATATCGACTGCAACCTTCTATATCTTTAACAAACTGCCATTTTCTCGTGGAATATTACATCTCGTGGTATCTCATCTTCGTAAAAACGCCATATATATATATAATCGTTGCAGACTTTTGTCGAGTCATTTCAAATTTTATTAAAATCGAATCAAAACTTAAAAAGATATAATAAAAATTTTCTTTATTCTATTAAATCCTATCATACGTAAGAACTAGTCATGTGACTGAGGAAAACAAGTATAGGCTAACCACATCTTTTTCCATATGCCAAGTGGCCATTTTTATTCAAAATTACTTTTTCGAATAAAATTGCATAAAAGTTACATTTTTAGAAAGATCGTTCAAAAAAATTGTTTGCTTGAGAGATGAGATACATTAAAAAATGTATAGATTCTGAGATAACTTCAGTGAAATTTAGGTTAACAGCCGAATATCTCTATCCATTAAAGTAAATAAACAAAATATTCATTCATCGTGAGTCATAGAAATATTAACCATGGAGGTAATCATTCGCAAAGCAAGATCTCCATGGTAAATTAACAGCGCTGTCTCGAAAAAAAATTCGCATCTGTAAACATGGCATTCGTAATAAGAAAAAAAATGGCATCCTCATTTCGTTCATAGCAGACGATATAATTTATTTCACTGAAATAATAACAATGATTTTTTACACTGTAAAACTAGTTATAACACGAAACAAACGCACCTCATTTGTCACGTTTAACGTACAATTTCCAACTTGTTTCTATATTTTCTCTAAACTATGGCTACAACTGAAGAAAATAAAATATACGAAGTGGAAGCTCCGCAGCCAAACAAAGGGAGTAACACATTGGACTCTGGCTCAAAAGCAGTAGATCAGGGCCAAATTAATTCATGGGCAGAGAGTGTTGAGGCTTTTGCTTCTAATATGTAATGCAAAAATCCCAAATATGATGCTAGTAAAACTGATGAAAGGTTTTTATTGTGAAACGCCAAGAAGGGAGCTTTGATCATACATCTCCCTTCTTGATTAATAAAGCAATCCAAAGTTTGGTTGGTGAACCCAAGACAGTAAAAAAACTGAGGTCAGGCGAACTTTTAATTTAAGTAAGCAATTGTATTCAGACATCTAACTTAAGAAAATGTACTCATTTTGCAAACATTGCAGTCAGCATATCTCCACACAGAACTCTAAATACATCTCGCGGAGTAATTTCTGAATCTGACCTTCTGCATGTTACTGAAGAGAAAGTAGTTGATAATCTGAAAGAACAAAATGTCATCGAAGCAAAGAGAATAAAAATCTACCGTCGGGATGATCAAATACCGCCTAATCAAATACAAATTCCTACAAAGCATATATAATCCACATATTTAATACGCCCAAGTTACCAAATAAATAAAAGCTGGATATTTATCGTGTTCCGTTAGACCGTACATCCCAAATCCCCTGCGCTGCTTTAAATGTCAACGTTTTGGGCATTCCAAAACATCATGCCGTGGTAAAATCACCTGTGGTCGGTGCGATACAGTTGGTTACGAAAGTGCTGGCTGTAGTGCTCCAGCTCACTGCGTAAATTGTAAAAAAGAACGCCCATCTTTTTCTAAATCTTGTGAACAATGGAAAAAAGAAAAAAAAATACAGACAATACGCACAAAAGAAATTATATCATACCCTGAAGCCAGAAAAATAGTTGAATCCAGGACACCCAAAGTTGGTGTATCATATGCTGCTGTCATATCAAAAACTTCTTGTAAAACTTATAAAAATATAGCAGCTCAAACTGAATCCATTACAGAAATTAGTTTCTTACCAAGGCAAAAAGAAAACCCTGTCTACTAATTCTGGTACGACCACTAGATCAACACAATCTGTTTCTTCTAAATCAGTAAATTCTCTTCCTCCTAAATCGCCACAAAATGTCTCTTCAAAGTCATCACAATCCCTGTTTCTTAAAACTCCACTCTATAAAAAAAAAACTCTCAAAATACCACCGAAACAGCACCTATAAAACCAAACCGCAGATCTGATGCAGAAAAACATGGCCTACCAACAATTAAATCCACTGTATCAACTGAAAACCCAGCTAAAAAGAAAAAAAATAAAACACCTAAAAAAGAAACTCATTCAAATCAGAATGATAAAATAGATCAGATGAGTATGCAGGATGAAAATACCGTAGAGCTTCACCCAGAATCGGATGTAGAATTGAACTGAACGATGGAGGAGATATTGGGCGTGTTCACCTTCGACGATCCCTTCGACCATGATCGAAGGAGACTGGAAAATGGAGTATGTCTTTAAACATACAGTTACAGTGAACTTGAGAGCCAAATGTTCAGATCACACATTTGCCTACTTATAAGGAAAGGGCATGTTTACAAACAAACAGCTTCATCAACCAATCTACCACTTCATTTTTGTCGTAGCTATCATTGCAGAAATCGTAATGGCGACTTAGGCCAATCATATTGTAGAACAGTTTAACATGGACCAACCAAACTTCCCCATTTCATGTGTACAGTAGTAGTCATAAAGAACAAACAGGTTTTTCTTCTTAACCAACCGTAATTGAACCAACAGTGACGTCAGATGCCCTTTCCTTATTATTGTTAATATTTTGTTGCATTTCGGTTGTGTGCTTGCTGGGTGAATGGTTAGAGCATAGACTTTCTATCTAGGTAGTTTGAGTTCAAATACCACGCTTTCTTCAAGGGGTTTTTTTCTGTTTTTTTATTTAAAAATGTTTTGTCAGTTGCTATATATTTTTCATGCTAAATGGTAAATTTTGACATTAATAACAATTCCAGATTAATATTTATTATTAAAAAAAATACTTATTTAAATATTGTATTTCAGATTTTTTTTTAATTTAAAATGTTTATTGGTTGCTTTATATTTTTCATGATAAATGGAATATTTTTAATAAAAGTAAATTTTGATATTAATAGCAATTACAGATTCATTTCTATTGTTATTATAAAATACTCATTTAAATACGATAAATGGGCAATCTCCCGATTCAAATTTTCTTTTACAGCGCTTTATAATATTTAAAATTTCATTCCAATTCGTTAATATTTTTTTAGCAAATAAGAATTGTGCGAAAATATCTGTGCGCATACGATGGGTGTCTGTTTTTTTATGGAGTACCTTATTGGTTTATTATTACTAAAACTAAAATGCAAAGCATATTTTACAATATAAAATTCAATGTGTAAAATACTATAAAAATAAAATTATACGTATAACGTTAAAAAAATGTTTAATCAAATTAAAAAAATGAATTTTGATAATTGGATATTTAAGTTTCAAACAATTTGTTATCGAAATAAAGGTTTTAATAAAAATATTAGAAACTCTTTTTATCAAATTTTAACAAATATTTTAATTTACTAATACAAATGAATCTCATAATATGTTGATATCCCAGTTTTGTTATATTAACAGTATTCCATTTTAATGAAAATATAAAGCAACTGATGAAGCATTTTTATATATTAATAAAAATTGAAAAGAAATATCTAAAATAAAAGGAGAGGCTTATGATCCAGGTTCATCTGTTTAGTGCGACAAAACATCGTAAGTGTATGTAATATTTTTTATTTAATTTTAATTTTTGAGAGCTTCTGCCTAATTATTTTAAGGCTTTCTGTGTTAGACCTGTTGGGAGACGACTTTCATATACGATCCTTAATTATTTTAATATGTGTATTTCCAAATAAAAACGACTGACATCTCTAAATCAGTTTTAACTTTTCAGATAAATTATTCGCATAGAACAAACTTTTTAAAGTTTCAAACAAAAACTAAAACTTGAGAGTATTGCCAAATTTGAAAAACAAAATTACATAAAATTGTGAATTAGATATATATAATACGAGTTAAACATAATATGATGTCCGTATAAAGACTATAAATTATGCTACAACAGACCCACTGAGTTACATTAGAGCTCAGTGGTTAGGCCAAAGCTGACACAAATCGGTGATCGAACATCTGGCCTGTCATCAACGTATATGTCACTAAAATTGACATATTAATCGTACTCCGGTATTGTTATATTTTTTATACTGTTTCAGTTTCATTAAGAAATACGAAGGTTTAAAAAATCAGTTTATAAAGTTGAAAATTGTTAGATTTCCGGTCGAACTGTTAAAGGTGTTCAATCAACCTTCCAAACGAAAAACCCAATCACGTGATCAAATCACCCACAATATTTTTTGGGTCAAGAGAGCGAAGTCTGCGCAGGATCACCAGGCTAAATCAGATCATGTGATGCATCATTTACATGAATGTTTCGGGTGTTGTGTGAATGATTCCTATTATGATATTCCTATTAGAAGATTCACTTTTTTGGAAGGATAAGGACGTATAGTCGCTGGCTTCACCTATTATGAGGCACAGAAACAGAATATAATTCAATTATTGCTTATTTCCATGCTTCCAATTAGACCCACTCCATGTGTATATTTTCTCCTTCGACCATGGTCGATGTGATCGTCTAAGGTGAACACGCCCAGTATGTCTACTGCCTCCGAACAAAATAACGCAGATAAATTTATCTAAAAGATCAATCATGGCTAATATTATCTCGTAAAACTGCCACAGATATCATAATAAACAAGACGAAATCCGAAATATTCTCTCTGACCATCAACCATTAAGCTTAGCTCCACAAGAAACCCCCATCTAAAGCCCAATGACAAAGCAAAATTACGTAACTATGCTACCTACAGAAAAGATTTTACAGCTAATGGAAGGGCCACTGGTGGAGTGGCTCTTTTCATCTCCAATAATTTACCCCATTCTTATCTCTCTTTAAATACAAACCTACAAGTTGTTAGGGGTCCGTGTACATATTAAACAACTCATAACAATATGTACCATTTATTTACCTCCGAACCAAACTATTCAGTCAGCACATCTGAATTGTTATAATTGCAATTGTTTTGGTCCTTCTCCAACTCCCGACTCCATACATCCTTGTTGGAGATTTTAATTCACACAGCCAACTCTGGGGCAACCGTGATTCTAACCAACGTGGTGATATTATTGAAAAATTTATTTCTGACAAAGCTTATGCCTGCTCAATAATGGTGATCACACTTATTTTCACGAGCCGACCCGTACTATCCATGCAATAGACCTTACAATTTGCTCCCCGTTACTCTATCCTTTCTGGAACTTCTGGGTCTCTAATGACCTGCACGGCAGTGACCACTTTCCGACTTTTATTACACTGACTGCTCCTGATAGGGATTGTTACAATTTTACCACCCGTTATATATATGACAGAGCCAACTGGCCAACATTTACAGTACTTGCAAACATCACAGCTAACATGATACAGGGGAATATTGACAATGCGCTTGATAATATAACTCAATGTATTATCAATGCTGCAGATTCTAGAATTCCAAAAACATCATCTAAACATAAGCACAGAAAGCCATGGTGGAATAGTGATTGCCAAAATGCAAAGAAAAAACAACAGAGGGCTTGGGGGTCTATTTCGAAGGTACCCAAATAATACTAACTATATGGCATATAAAAAGCAAAGGCTGAAGCTAGAGAAGTGCGACGCAAAAGCCAACGTGAATCTTGGATCAACTACATCTCAAGCATTAATTCCAATACCTTAAGTAAAGAACTGTGGAATAATGTGAAAAAAATGTATGGTCCTGTACTCTGATAATCATATTTCTATTTTAAAACAAAACGGTCAAACCATCGCATCGCCTAAAAACATCGCTGAGACAATAGGAAGGGTTATGATGTCTTACACTCACGCATCGTTTTTTTTTCTTTTAATCCGTTATAAAAAGGAAAAAAGTCACCAAATTTTGAGGATTTTTTTTTTCCTTTACTGGTAACCTGGCAATTGCATTAAGTTATTGGTTTGGCGCGGGTTTGGAAATCGCGCCAATCAAAAAGTCGCCAAACATCTGTACGTGAGTGTAACACATCTGTTTCTAGGGAGTACCCTAGCATCTATTTCAAGCTCTGACTCATACCCAGAACCTTTTTTAACATATAAAAGACAAACTGAAAGGACCAGGATTAATTTCAATTCTCATCACTCATATGCATATAATGAACCATTTATTAAATCAGAGATTATAAAATGCTTGAGAGACAGCCATTTATCTGCCCCAGGTCCCGATGGGATTACATATATTATTCTCAAGCACCTTTCTTCACTGTCTTTGAATAATCTGTTGTATATCAGAGTAAGGGTACATGGACATAATATGGAGTAAATGGGACAGTAATGAATGCTTTTAAGGATTTATTTTAAATTATAATTTAAGTATTTTAAATACTTACCACCGACCGAAACGTTTTCCCAATTTGATTCTTATACAATGTTTACGTTGAAAAGAGCTAGCAGATGTCACCTCGATTGACCTCTTATCGTTCAGTATCGTTGTACATTTATCGGATTCATATTTTTAGTACTATTTTGTAGCCGGTTTCCACAATATTTACACTGGCCTCCAAAAGTTAAGGTACAACATGTTTTTCGAAGCTCACCAGACAAAAAATGGCAGTCAGATTAAACTTCATAGTTTATATGAATGACAATAATAAGCTTTAAAAAAACTTACGCAAAATTACAGCTACCACTTTTATTTTATAGAAAAGAATAGGTATTTGTGAATGAGAGAAAAATATGCAATTACGAAGCTTTCGTAATTTCGCGTGTAAGTTTTCTTGTATTCGAACTATTGTTGTCAGTTTTGTTCACAACAGCCAGTAGAGTCTAGAAATGTCTGGAAGAAGTCGTTTGCCCGATTCATTAAGGTGGCGGGCGGTAGGATGGATGGAAATGGGGTTGTCACAGACCGATACTGCTAGACGGCTCAATGTGTCTCGCAGTGTAGTCCAACGACTCTGGGATCAGTATGAATCCGAAGATTCTGTGTCCAGAAGACATGTTCCAGGCCGCCCACGTGTTACAACACCTGCAGAAGACCAGCTTCTAACTCTTTCGGCCCGAAAGAGAAGACGCACTATTGTGCCGCAACTCATGGCAGACCACTTTGCAGCATCAGGGAGAAGAATCTCCGCTACTACTTGTGCGAAGACGTCTTCACAATGCAGGTCTCTATGCAAGGCGACCAGTTGTGTGTGTCCCCCTCAACAGACGACAGAGAAGGGCCCGCTTATGTTGGGCAAGATAACATGTTTCCTGGACCAGACAACAGTGGGCTTCTGTACTCTTTACAGACGAGTCCAGATTCACACTGAAGAGCGATTCAGGACGTCTTCTGATCTGGAGAGAACAATGCACTCGATACCATCAATCAAACACTGTCGAAACGCACAGGTACAGAAACGGTGGAGTCATGGTTTGGGCAGGGATCTTACTCGGAGGCCACACTGACCTGCATGTGTTCCATGGAGGAACTGTGACTGGTGCGAGATATCGGGATGAGATCCTTGATTCATATGTGCGCCCATATGCCGGTGCTATTGGCAATGGTTTCATTCTAATGGATGATAATGAGAGACCTCACCGAGCTGTGGTTGTTGAAGATTATCTTGAGGATCACGGTTTGGAGATAATGGAATGGCCAGCTCACTCTCCAGACTTGAATCCGATAGAACATCTTTGGGACTATCTTGGAAGACAGGTTGCGGCTTTAAATGCTCCTCCAAGGTCATTAAATGAGCTGGAACAAGGTTTACTCCAAGTCTGGTCAGCGTTACCTATTTCGGTGTCCGACAATTAAATTGAGAGCATGGAAATTCGATGCCGCCAATGCATTCAAGTCCAGGGTGGACATATTCCGTATTAGAACCAGTTTTTTAATGTTTCTGTTACATTTTACTGCATAATACTACGATGTACTGATTTCTCCAAGAATGGAATTTTCCACCATGAGTGCTTTTTTGTTGTAATTTCATTTATATGTTTAACTTAAGTAAATTTCTATGTCGCATTTAATAAATAACAGTTTAGCGCACATTTCCTCCAAATTTGTTGTTTCTATATTCATTCATGTGCAAATTAGACGCAAAAAACCGGTTGTACCTTAACTTTTGGAGGCCAGTGTATTCTAGGCGCTGTACTATAATGGTTGGGATCGGCGAAAATACATGAAGAGGCGCCATACGATGCTCAGACTGTTCTTAGACAGACACAGTTGTTCAAACCGCGACCTACGTTATACACGGCCGGTGCATGACGTTTAAAACGTCACATGGAGTGAATCATTTTTACACGGCTTTTGGGGCAAGACGGTGGGCTCGCCGCTTTGCACCAATCGCCGTTTAAAAATTATCCACTCCATGTGACGTTTTAAACGTCATGCACCGGCCGTGTATAACGTAGGTAGCGTTCAAACCATGCCAAACCTAGGCATTTTCTATCCCAGAACAAACATTAGCTTGGCAACAATGGTAGGCTTGCCAATACGCCTTGGCGATTCGAATTTGTCCAAAATCTTCTTAACCAATCAAATCTTATACCCCTTATGTCGCCTCTCTGATATCTATATGTTCCCTAGTCCAGGCGAGTATAGTCAAGTGCTGAAATGTTGGTTTGCCATAATTTGAACAAAAACTTCAGTCGGAGCATGCGCTATGTGCGTGTACTACAACTCTGTCATAGAGGCGATACTCTAAACTCTAAAGTGTATACACTTTCAGCACTTTCTTGGTGAAAACTTTTTGCCAGGCGTATTTCTCCACAGCAAAGCTACAAAACGTACCGCTTCTTTCAACAATAATCTAAATTTCTTGCGACGATGTGGATATTTTAAAAACGCCGTTCTGTTTTTGATTAGAGAAAAGAGAAATATTTGCTATTAGGTATATCTATATTATAAAGGATAAACGTGTCCGTGCGTAACGCTGACATCATATTGCGAATGGTAACACTTAACGATAAAATTTCGGTTTTGCGATTTTTGCTTCTACATTTTTTAACTTTTTTCGGGCTCAATGGTTGCCATTGGTAATTTTTTTTCTCTTGGCGACTGCATATTATCGTTGGTTAAAGAATTGAAATGTCTATTATTAGTTAGAAAATAATACAGACACCTCGAAAAGTAAAAGAAAAAACTGTTACTGATTTTATATAAAATAATGATAATAATAAACGTTTTGATGAGCGATAATTTTATAAATCGAAATTATTTAATTTAAACATGAAGATAATATTTGCGATACTTAAAAAAAATTTTATGTAAAAATTGTGAATCAAACAATATTTGGCTATTTATCGTTTGCGTCAGGATAATCACGATCAAAAATCAATTTATGATGAAATTTCACTTGCTATTTTAAATGAAAAGTCTAAGGTTTATTTCATTGACGCGCCAGGAGGCACTGGAAAAACATTTTTACTTAATGCAGTTTTAAAAATGTGAGATCATATAATATGGTTGCGTTAGCTGTTGTATCTTCTGGGTTCGAAACTTTGTTAGTAGATCAATGTAGAACAGAACACTCAAGATTCAAAATACCCCTGAATTTGAACAAAATATCTGCGTGTGCCATTAGTAAGCAATTTGACGTTGCTGAATTAATAAGAGAAACGAAGTTAATCGTCTGGAATGAAACACCCATGATGAGTAAATTAGTATTTGAATGTGCAGACCGTACGCTTAAAGATATAAAAAACAATGATCCTTCATTTGGTGGAATAGTAGTTGTATTTATTTTCTGGCGAGTTTAGACAAATTATACCTGTAGTCAAGCATGGGAACAGAGATGATATTGTTTTGGACACTTTGAAATTTTCTAATATTTGGAGAAATGTTAATATTAGGCATCTCATAATTAACATGCGAGTGACTCAAATTCAAAACGTTACTGATTATTTATTTCAAGTTGGCGAAAGTCAAAATGCCGGCTTTATTGAATTCATCATTCAACCTTAAAAAGTGTCATTGAATATGTATATCCAATGATGCAAATACAGAGCATTAATTTGACAAAACTATGCATTTTACGAAGAAGTAGTACTTTGAACGAAGAAGTTGAAAGAATTAACAACTTGATAACTGAACAATTTCCTGGACAACAGGTAACTGCTGATAATAGCGCTGATTCCGTTGTAAATGAAAATCAAGCAATATCATATCCAATTGAATATTTAAACAATTTAAAACCAAGTGGTATTCCGCCACAGGTTTTATGACTTAAAATTGGAGTTCCAATTATGCTGTTGAGATACCACAATCCCTCTTTGAGTCTTTGCAGTGGAACGAGATTGGTTGTAAAGGCTCTAAACAATCGCTTAATCGAAGCTGAAATGATAACAGGAACTCATATAAACAATCGAGTTTAAATCCCAATAATAACTTTGATGCCATCAGATTTTTAATACCCTTTTAATTTTAACATAAGACAATTCCCCATTAAGCCATCTTTTGCGATTACAATAAATAAAACTCAAGGACAAACATTTGAATATGTTGGCATCTATTTGCCTAAACCAGTGTTTACACATGGACAATTATGCGTTGCATTATCCAGAATAACATCTCAAGAAAACATTAAAATTTGTTATATAACAAATGATTTGAATCAAAATAATGTTGTGTACGATGAAGTGTTGAAGTAAATGCATAAATGAATAAAGCATTAATATGTGATATGGAGCTTGATGTAACTAATGAGAAATCTAAAAATATACATACTAGACTATGTAAAATTCTGGCAAGTATTACGAAAAAGAAAATGTAGGCTGAAAAGAAAATATTTCATTATATTCGCCGAAAAGTCTTAAATATGCATTCGATAGAAAGATGAAATCGAAACTTATTTTGATTTAATATATTTGATTCAAACATATAGAAAACATATAGAATTAAAGTATTTTATTAAATTTCGATGCTACTCTTACGTAATTGGGTCCATGTCAAGGGATGATGTCACACATAAATGATGTTGGCAAGAATATGGTTTAATGTTATCAATAATCTATATTATAAACCAAACATATGTCTGATTATTTCTGAAGTCATTCTGATGGTAGCAACGAATTGACTAATAAATTTCGTTTTTACTGCATGTTTTTAAACTTCTAAACATCTCACAATTTCAATTTTTACACCATCGAGTAGGGAAATAATGCAATTTCTTTGAAAACTGCGATTGAATTTACTGATTTTTTAATGGTTTTTGAAATTAATTCCCATCGTTTTGTGCCAATCGCTTGGTCGCGGCCAGCCACCATTTGTTACTTCATGAGAATGAATGAGCAAGCCCGGTATCTAGCGTAGCTCTGAATGAATAGTATTCTTCCGTTCGGTTCGAGGCTACGAAAACCAGCTGTTTGGGAAAACATTGAAAAATAGCTCCATTTGAAAGCATTAGGACCCACCGTGGCTGAGTGGTCAAGGCATCATACCGCTAATCGCTTGCGAGTGTAGGTGGGAGCGGGTTCGAACCCCTCTGGCTCCGTTGCACACTCTTTGTGGAGCTTCTGGCTGTATTTCTGTGTGTTGTAAATTTCCTTGTGTGTGCTATCTCGTCTCTGTATATATTGACGATGACTTATCGTGGCGCTTGACGCCAAGCACACAGGTCAGATGTATGTTAATAAAATTTCGAAAGCATTATGCTATTGACGAATTCGTTTATTTTTTATTCATGAAACGATAGAAATGTATGCAATAATCTGAAAAATATAAGGAATATTATTTCAATTTCAGATTAATATTGTCTTAATTAACGAATTTATTAAAAATATAACGTTAAAATAAATTAGGTTATAGCTAATGTCTAAAAAAATGAATGAAATTTCAAGTGTTTAAATTGAGGTTTGTTTATAAATTACGTAAAATAAACTTCTTTTACTTAAATATGCTTTTATTTCATGATTTTAATGTTACTTTTTAGTATTCAGAAAAGTTTTCATTTAAATGTTGCAAATCATGCTTTTATCAAATGTTTCATTAATTAATAATCAAATAATGAAAGAATATGCGTTTTTTTAATTATTATTAATTTGCTTTCTGAGTTCATAAGTGTGACAATAAAATAACATGACTAAGAGAAATAGCGAAAAAAACCTTTGTGACTGCAAAGCGTAAACGAACAATCACGCCGCCATTTTACCTACTATGGCGTCACAAGAATATTGTCCTCCTCAGGCATTATCTATAGGATGGTTTGCATGAACTCCAGTTTAAGAACATGTCAAAGACAGTTTTTTAAAAATCTCTGGACCAATCAAATTTTACAGAACGTTTATCACTACACTGATATTACATTCTGCAAGTGCCTCCTATTGCGACCTACGTTATACACGGTGGCGAGGCTAACGAAAAAGACAGGCCACCGCGGTGCATTCCACTTATCTTTTTTTACAGACTGCTAGAGTGACGTGTTACTCTTTTCGTACACATGCATTGGTGGATTCGAGCGTCACGTGACGCCGGCGGTCTGTAAAAAAAGATATGCGTAAAGCACCGCGGTAGCCTTTCTTTTTCGTTAGCCTCGACACGGTGGTGCATGACGTATAAAACGTCACATGGAGTGGATCTTTTTACACGGCGATTGGTGCAAAGTGGCGAGCCCACCGGCTTGCCCCAATCACCGTGTAAAAATGATCCACTCCATGTGACGTTTTAAACATCATGCCGAGGCTAACGAAAAAGAAAGGCTACCGCGGTGCTTTACGCAAATCTTTTTTTACAGAACGTGGGAGTCACGTGATGCTCCAATCGCGACCTGCGTTATACACGGCCGATGCATGACGTTTAAAACGTTACGTGTAGTGGATCATTTTTACACAGTAATTGGTGTAAAGCGACGCGCCCCCCGTTTTGCACCAATCACCTTGTAAAAATGATCCACTACATGTGACGTTTTAAACGTCATGCACCGGCCGTGTATAACGCAGGTCGCGCTCCAATGCAGGTGTACGAAAAGAGCATCACGTCATTCTAGCGGTCTGTAAAAAAAGATAAGTGAAATGTACCGCGGTAGCCCGCGACCTGCGTTATACACGGCCGGTGCATGCCGTTTAAAACGTCACATGTAGTGGATCATTTTTACAAGGTGATTGGTGCAAAACGGGGGGCGCGTCTCTTTACACCAATAACCGTGTAAAAATGATCCACTACACGTGACGTTTTAAACGTCATGCACCGGCCGTGTATAACCAGGGCTACACTACATACCGGGCTTGCTCATTCATTATGATGACGTCACAAAAGGTGGCTGACTAGGAGGAAAGACATACAGCGATTGGCACAAAACGATGGGCGCATTGCTTTGGACCAATCGCTGGTCGCGGTCAGCCACCATTTGTGACGTTTTGAGAGCGAATGAGCAAGCCCGGTATCTAGTGTTGCCTTGGTATAACGCAGATCGCGGATAGCCTGTCTTTTTCGTTAGCCTCGCGTCATGCACCGGCCGTATATAACGTAGATCGCGGTAAGACAGTGGGCTCGCCGCTTTGCACCAATCGCCGTGTAAAAATGATCCACTCCATGGGACGTATTAAACGTCATGCACCGGCCGTGTATAATGTAGGTTGCGATCCGATCAACCAGCGCGGAGCTGTTGCAACTTTAGCTCATGAAATTCTGAAGCAAACGACGATCAGGTCATGCACGCGCAAAGGAGATGTGCTTATGGAGTAGGTCTTATCGGAGCAAGTATTTTGTAATAAGGAAAGGGCATGTTTACAAACAAACAGTACCATCAACCAATCTACCACTTCATTTTTGTCGACGCTATCATTGCAGGAATTGTCATGGCGACGTAGGCCAATCATATTATGACCAGTTTAACGTAGACCAATTAAATTTCCCCATTCCATGTGTTCAGTAGGAGTCATAAAGAACAAACAGGTTTTTCTTGCTAACCAACCGTAATTGAACCAACAGTGGTTGTGTTCAAGAACGAAGATCGCGCGGCGCGCGGGCGAAGGAGAGAATGGTTATGGAGTAGGTCATATCGGAAATTGAAATAATATAATATATTGAAATAATTTAATTATTTCGATTATTTTAAGCTTCTGTGGCTCGGATTGGGTGAAACTAGCGACTACACATCTTTATCCTCCAAAAAAAATGGATCTTATAATAGGAATATGTATTTTTATTTCATCATAACAAACCCCCGAAACATTCATGAAAAGCATCACGTGATCAGATAGCCCGATCAGCGTTCATAACCTGCAAATTTTTAGCGCGGGCTGCGCGCGGGTGACTCACAAAAATTCTGTGGGCGATTTGATCACGTGATTGGGCTTTTTGTGTCTTACTTGGTTTGGTAGGTTGATTGATACAGCTGTAGCAACATGATCGGATATCTGAAAAAATTCAACTTTTTAACATTCTAAAATGATTTTTTAAGCCTTTGATCCAACATAAAAATAATAGAATACGAAAGTATGATGTGTATATATATATATATATATATATATATATATCATAATATAATTATATTATATATATATATATATAGCTGTCAACTTATATGTCTCTAAAACTACAGCACCTACTAAAACTATATTAGTTTAGTTGATAGCAGTTACATAAATATATATATTGTACAAAACAATGCATATAATAAAATAAAGTTTAATTTTCTTTAACCAGTGCACCTTTAACTAACAAGGGAGAGGACGTTCGGATGACCGAATTCCTGACACACAGTATTGGTGGTTTCAATAAAATTAATGCAAACTCTAAAAAAAAAAAAAAAAAAAAAAAAGGTTACTTTTTGGTTAACCGGGCACCAGTGAAACAAATATAAATATATACATATATGTATACACAAACATATATGTAGATATACATTTTTTTTTCACTGGTGCCCGGCTAACCGAAAATTGTTATGTACTTTACTGACGTTTGGGTTGTCCTACACAGATGAACCTGAAAAGTATGGATACAAAGTGAATGCTCGCCGTTTATTTCCGTTTTTTTATTAATTTATAAATTATTTATCAGTTTCTTTATATTTTTTGGGATAAATAGAATGTTAATAAATCAAGGTCGTGATACCAACATGTTAAAAGATTTATTTCTTTATTTGTAATAGTAAAATAAAATCTTTGTTAAAATTTGATAAAAAAGCTTTTAAACATTTTATTAAAATACATTTTTCGATAACAACCTTGTTGAAACATAATTATTAATTTCTAAAAATTTATTTTTCTTGAAATTCATTTTTTTGATGTAAATTGCATTATTTATTATATTGCAATAAACATCATAAAACACGAGAAACAAATGCTAAAATACTTATACATTCAGTAGAAAATTTATAAACATTCTAACTATATTTTATTTATATTCATTACGAAACTAGACGGTAAACCACATGTATTTTACCTCTTTACAAAAATAAGTACTGACATTTCTAGTTTAAATAATGTATATATTTTACATTTTATTTTTATAATATTTTTTACATTGTAAAATATGCTTTACATTCTATTCGCACTAAAAATTCACTGTTGAAGTACTTATTATAAAAACATGGAGAAATTCTTATTTTACATTTGCTAAAAAGAAAAAATAATAATAATGTTTAAATATTAAAAGGCACTGTAACTAAAATTTTAATCGTAAAATAGCTGAATTTGTCGTATTTGATTAAATAAGTAATTGTTAATAATATGAAATTTTACTTTTATAAAATATATTCCATTAATCATGAAAAATACAAAGCAACCGATTAAACATTTTTAAATGAAAAAAAAATAGAAAAATCAAACAGAAATTTTGGGGGGATCGAACCCGCAACTTCCAGAATCAAGAGCAGTGCTCTAACCATTCAGCCACCAAGGTCACTTCTAAATTCAACAAAACATCATTAAAATACGCAAATTAGTCAAATGAAGGACCGTGTTCATTATCATTGATTTGGACATCCAAATCAATGATAATGAACGCAGGCCTTTCAATTTCATTCACAGTACAGACTCACTCGATATTTTTATCTCTATCGCCCGCGCGCCGCCTGATCTTCGGTTCTGAACAGCCCCAGTGACGTCAGGTGCCCTTTCCTTATATTTTAATTATTTCATGCTTTTATAGTTCAGAACAGTTTAAAACAACGACTACATATCCTTATCTTTCCTACTCAGACAAAATCCAAAACATTCATGAAAGTATCACGTGACTCGATCAGCGTTCATAACCTGCAAAATTTTCGCATTCGATCGACCCAGAAAAAAATCTGTGGGTGGTTTGATCACGTGAGTGGGCTTTTTATGTTTATGTTTTACTTGGTTTGGTAGGTTGATTGATGCAGTTGCCTGATCGGAGATCTAAAAATTTTCAACTTTTTAACATTCTAAAATGATTTTTTAAACCTTCATATTTTCTAATGATCCAACATATAAATAATAGAATGCCGAATTATGATGTACACACACACACACACATACATATATATATAACTGCTGTCAACTTATATATCAATAAAAAGTTTAATTTTCTATAACCAGTGCATCTTTAACTAACAAGGAGAGGACGTTCGGATCACCGATTTGCCTAAAACACAGTTTGAATAAAGATAATGTAAACTCTCAAATACAGGGTGGTTATAATATAAGTATCTCTATTTGGAGCTGTCTGTAACTTGAAAGAATAACCGGAATGAAAGCAAAATTGGTACACTTACTATTCGAGAAAGGGGAAAAAGAATGGAACAATAAAAAAATTAATTGCAATAATCGCCGACAGATTGCGCTTTTGAGTGTGAGATGTAATGTGTAATATTGTGTACCGTAGAGGTGTTGCAAACCTCAATGACTTTACCGTATATCACAACATGTGCGAAACATCACTCCTGATGCGTTACATTCCGCAGTTGAGCATGTCGTGCACCGCCTGGATTGTGTCCTCCAGCACAATGGCCATGAGGAACCTGAACATGATTGGCACCACCCTACGAAAGGGTAATCACATTCACTGTGACATTTTCCAATAAATTAGGTATGCCATCTGGTTTTACCCCTTAATTCTTTGTTCTTGTATTACACATTACATTTCACACTCAATAGCGCCATCTGTCGGTGGTTATTGCAATTATTTTATTTTACTGTTCCATTCTTCTTCCCTTTCTCGAATAGTAAGTGTACCGATTTTGGTTTCATTCGGGTTATTCCTTCGAGCTGCAGACAGTTCTAAATAGAGATACTTATATTATAACCACCCGGTATAGATGTATTGTTCATTACTTTACAGTCGTTTGGGTTGTCCTCCACAGATGAAACTGAACGGTATGGATACAAAGTCCATGCTCACCATTTATTTCAGATTTTTTTTCTATTTTTATAAATTTGAAAATGATTTATCAGTTGCTTTATATTTTTTGAGATAAATAGAATACTGTTAATAAATTAAGATCGTGATATCAACATGTTAAGATATTTATTTCGTAATTTGTAATAGTAAAATAAAATCTTTGTTAAAATTTGATAAAAAAAAGCTTTTAAACATTTCATTAAAATATCTTTTTCGATAACAACATTGGTTAAACATAAATATATAATTAGAAAAATTATATATTTATATATATATTTATACTTAATTTCTAAAAATATTGTTTTATTGAAATAAATTTTCTTATGTAAATTGCATTATTTATTATATTTCAATAAATATCATAAAACACGAGAAACAAATCCATCCAATACTTGAAACCATGTTAGTATATGCAAAACACTTATACGGTTCAATAGAAAATTTCTAAACATTCTAACTATATTTTATTCATTACGAAACTAGACGGTAGACCACATGTATTTGACCTCTTTACAAAAATAGGTACTGATATTTCTAGTTTAAATAATGTATACCTTTTGCATTTAATTTGTATAATATTTTCCCACTGATTTTTATATTGTAAAATATGCTTTGCATTCTATTCGTAATAAAAATTCACTGTTGGAATACTCATTATATAAAAAACAAAAACCTAGAGAAATTAATCCTACGTGCAAACTGATATTTTCATTTTATTTTTTCGTTACTTATTTTACATTTGCAAAAATAAATAAATTAAAATAATGTTTAAATGTTAAAAGGCACTGTAATGTAAAATTTTAATCGTGAAATAGCTGAATTCGTCGTATTTAAATAAGTATTTTAGCCGTAGAAATACATCTGTAATTGTTATTAATATCAAAATTTACTCTTATGAAATATATTCCATTTATCCAAAAATACAAAGCAACCGATAAAACATTTTGAAATAAAAAAGTAGAAAAATCAAACAGAAAGTTAGGGAAATCGAACCCACACCCTCCAGAGCCAAGCGAAATACCTTTCAGCCACCGAGTTTAGTTTATTGAGAACATAAGGAAAGGGCATGTTTACAAACAAACAATTCTATCAACCAATCTACCACTGCATTTTTGTCGCAGCTATCATTGCAGGAATCGTCATGGCGACGTAGGCCAATCATACCACAGACCAGTTTAACGTAGACCAATCAAATCGCTCCATCTCATGTGTACTGTAGAAGTCGTAAAGAACGAACAGGTTTTTCTCCCAAACGAACAGTGACGTCAGTTGCCCTTTCCTTATACATCTGACTTGTGTGCTTGACATCAAGTGCCCGCTTATAAGTCATCGTCAATATACAGGGACGAAATAGCCACAAGGAAATTTATCACACCAGAGAGTTACATCCGGAAGCTCCACAAAGTGTGTGCAATGGAGCTGGCGGGAGTCGAACCCGCCGACCTGACTCTTACGCTCTCAAGCGATTAGCGGAATGGTGTCTTATAACCACTCGGCCACGGAGGCCCCAGCCACCGAGTTCACTTCTAAATATCATCAAAATATCATTGTTCACTGCACAGTATAAACCCACTCCATATTTTAGTCTCCTTCGCCCGCGCGCCACCTGATCTTTGTTCGTGAACAGAGCCTTGGATATCAGAAGGATTGTCACATGACTGTGCATGCGCTTTCTCAAGGGCTTAGTTGTAGATTTAAACGGATGTGAAAAACGAAAACAGAATAACGTTTGTTTGCATGAGAACAGCAAGAAATCTTTAACTTGAATTGTGTTTTTAATTTGTCAGTTATTATTCGAAATGGCTAGTAAACAACGTACACGAGCCCCTAAAAAAGAACGCACAACGAATCCACTTGCCGATGTGAGTATTAGATTATTTAAAAATTTGTGTTTAAAGTTCATTTCAAACTTGATTTATTTTATGACAACCCAATTAACCAACCTTATTTTATACAATAACAAACTGAGAACGACCTTCTTTCAAATGCTTGAAGTCCACTGTTTTGGATGTTCTTTGTTCTACTATCGTTATGATCACTCCGTTGTTAATTTTTGTTAGATTAGTTTTTGAAACATTATTTGATTAGTTTTTGTTATGCTGTTATAATTATCAAACATTAAAAATCGAAAATAGAATAACGTTTGTTTTCATGAAAAAAGAAGGAAATGTTTAATTTAGATTTTGTTTCTAATTTGTCCGTTATTATTCGAAATCGCTAGTAAACGTACGCGATCACCTAAAAAATAACGCACGACGAATCCACTTGCCGATATGAGTATTAGATTACTTAAAAAAATTGTGTTTGAAGTCCATTTCAAACTTGATTTATTTTATGACAACCCTTTAGCCAACTGAGAACGATCTTTCAAATGCTGGAAGTCCACTGTGTTTAGATGTTCTTTATCGTATTATCTTTATTAACTCCCATATCCGTTGTTAATTTTTGAAACATTTTGTTATATGTTTTATTTTGCTGTTATAATTCTTAAACATTTTGTTTATTGAATTCATTATTAGATCATGTTTTAGTAAATTCAACCAAATTTAAAACTTATTCGCTCTTAAAACATTTCAGTCTCTTTGTTAAAATTTCTTTTTAAATACTATTTTACTTTGGTGACTGTTGCAACTTCTAAAATTTATAGCTGTCATTTTCTGCCTCATAATTTTAAGCTCTTCAGAATAGAAAACAATTAATATTTTGTTTTTCAGCTGCTTCAGTCATTGTGAAATTCTGGTTTTATTCTTTTGTTTGGCTTTACTTTAATTAGCTATAGTTAAACCTGCAATATTGTTATGTAATTCATATTTCTTTACTTTGTTCCCAACTGAAATTCTGATAAACTGAGTGAATCAGAATGCAATTGCACTTAATATATTGCCCTCAATACCTTTTCTCTAAAAACTTTTTTCTGATGTTGGTATCGAATCTTAAAATTTTAAAGTCTGCAAAATCTCAGATAGATCTGATGAAATTTCCTTAGCTAAATTTCACATACACAATGAATAATTAAGATACCTGCTAGAGGTTTTTTTTAATATATGTATTTTCATTAAATGCTATGAAATCATTAGGATATTATATTCTGCATTATAGCTTTCTCAAATTTTTAAAATAGTGTTAAACGTGTCTTATTCTTTAACTCTAATAAATTAATACTGAGTGCAAAATAAAATAGCTTAATTACACATGTTTTATAATTCTTCTGTATTGCTGAATTCAGTCAGTTTATTAATATTATATTCAAGATAAATGGGTATGCAAAGGTTGCACAGTACGTGTGTGACAAATCACATAAACATTACTATATCTTGTTAAAAATAGGGTATTGCTTGCATTACCAGTATCATTTGCATCTAATCATCATCATCAGTTGGATGACCTGTATAGGTGCAGATTCACGATCGCCACGTGGCGACTAAATTTTTTGCTTTGGCCACTAACTTTCGATGCCTAAGTCTCCATGTGTTTTACAGGGTTGCCCCTTTTCTGCCGAACGGCAGATTGCCGCCTCTTTTTATATAAAATCTGTGGACCATATTTCCACTGATCCGCTACTTTCCTGTTTTCTTCTTTAAAAAAAACTGCGATGTTCACAGAATCAGAAAAAAAATATGTTGATATATGCTGTGAATGAACTCTGCAGCGGCAGCATACTGTAATTAGTCTGCAACGTAGAAAAATTCGTGCCGAGAAGAGAATAATTTTGGATCCCACTCAATAAATTTGTAGCTTTGGGATTTTTCAGATATGTTCTTACAGGTAGACATAGGTATCGGCATATGATTCTTCCATGAATTAGCGGAACTCCTTGAATTATTATTATTATTATTATTGTTATTTTAGGTTTCTGCAAAATCAGTTCTTCAGTCGGTCATGAAAAGAAATCGGGAATTACCTCATTCGGTCACAAACTTTGTGAAAACGATCATGAAAAAATCCCGCAAATTTCATCAATTGCTCGCCACATAAAACCACAAATTTCATCAATCACTCACGAAATAAAACTACAAATTTCGTCAACCAGTCATGAAATAAAACAGCAAATTTTGTCAATCGATCTCGAAAAGAAAATGTTAATTTCGTCAATTTTTTCGAGAAAAAAAATGCAAATTTCTTCATCAATTGGTCACGATAAAATAGCAAAGCGCATCAATTGGTTGCAGAAAAAATTGTGAATTTTGTCTAGCGGTTGTTGTCTGGCGGCAAAAAAAAAAAAAAAAAATTAATCAATTATTCACAGAAAAAACACAAATTTCATCAATCAGTTGCAAAAAAAAAAATCGTGAATTTCGCCAATTAGTTGTGGGAAAAAATAGTGAATTTCGTCAAGGTGTCACAATAATAAAATGTGAAAATCGGCGCTCAGCTACGAAAATTGTAATTTATTGTCTGCATAGGGATTTAAAAAAAAAAAATTTCCTTTAAAAAATCCCCTTGCCAACAAAAGCATCAAACGAGGCTTATAGCGTTCGATCTTTCTTCATCATCTCTGAATGTCAGAAATTGTTAAATTTATTTTATTAAAATCAAAAACCTAAATGAAAATAAATCTTCTCCATATTTTTTTCATATATATTTTAATTTTTTATAGACACATGTTTTGAATCAAACCCCCATGTTGAGTGTTTATGAAAGTATGTAGTGAGCTATGAAAAATACCTTGGGAGGAAAAAAATTATCTATAGAACAAAAAACTTTAGAGAATCGTAGGCCTTACATTTATTCTTACAAACTGTTATACAGTTATGGCAGGCAGACTATAAAATCCCGTCATAAAATTTTAATCAAGAAAAAATATTGTTTTTATGTGTTTTTTTCACAAAGTGGCCACTACATATTTTGGGTTTAGGTGCCACTGGCTCCTTCCAGATTTTGAGAATCTGTACCTATAATTATCTGATGTAAAAAAACCAAATATCTTAAGATCAACCATGGTTCAGAAAGATTAGTATTTATCAATTTTTTTTCTTTTCTTCCTAGTTTTTGAGATATGGAAGAGAGAAGTTAAATATTTGGATTTTTCATTAAATTGCACATTTCTGAATCTATATTTTAAGACTGCAGTACCATCTGGAAAATATTATTTCTCTAGCTATAAAGTTTGTACCGTATTTTCCGGGAATAACGCCGCAGCGTTAAACTAGATTTTATTATTTTGAAAACAAGAATGCTGCCAATAACTAGGTGCAGCTTATAAATAGTACTTACAATCTTTATTTAAAAATTTGGAAATCTGGTTACAAAAAAAATCCATAATCTAATGTCGTTGTGGAAAAAAAAAAAAGTCACATGGAAGAAACGTATCTGTAGCCGTAGATACCCTGCAAAATTCAAACTCAATGCTATTAGATTAGCAAAAGTTAACGGAAATCATAGTGCTGCAAGATAACTAAGCGTAGATGAAAAGAGAATAAGAGAATGGCAGAAGCAAGAGTCTGTGCTTCAAGAGATGCTGAAAGAGAAGTGAGCTCAGTGTCGGGGGCTAGAGGTGCAGTGGCCTGATTTAGAAAATGAACTGTGTTCTTGTATAGAAGATCAATGTAAGAACAGGCGTTCTTTATCTACCGTTTTAATACGCATAAAGGCAAAACAAATTGCAGATGAAAAAGGATATGGGGATTTTCAAGGTGGTCCATCCTGATGCAATCGTTTCGTTAAACGAAACAAATTAATTATGCAAACACGAACAACAGTGGGTCAGAACCTACCTAATGATTGGGTAGAAAATAAAACGTCCTTTCTTAAATTTGTGAAAGAAAAGATTGAGCAGTTAGCACTAAATCCATCTCAGATTGGCAATATGGATGAGGTTCCCGTGTCATTTGATATGTGTGACATCCCGCACTGCTGATTTTATCGCCGTAAAATCAGTCCCACCTAGTAGTAACAACTGGGAACGAAAAAAACAGTTTTACGGTGGTGCTTTTGTGTATGGGACTGGGGATAAATTACCACCCATGGTAGGGGAGAGGGGGGCACATGTGAACAATTTTTTTATTTCTTTATTTTCTCAAAAAATATCGCCAATTTCTCACAGCATAAAGATTCATATGTTTAAATAGTCTTTTTTTTGTCTTGTGGAATTTTTTGAAATTTTGTAATAAAATATTTCTTTACTTTATGGCATATTTAAAATATGACTTCAATCGTTCACATGTGCCCCTATAGGGGGTACTATTAACGTTAATGTACGTTAAATGTACATTAAATTGTGTAAAAAATGTACGTTAAACTATTTTTATTTATTTTTTTTTAAGTAAGTGCAGCGTTATTCCCGAAAAATATGGTATATGGTCTTTAAAATATCACTGTAAGTTAGGGATGCACAACCTAGAACTCTGCACGGGCCCAGCCCGTCTCACCATACTTCACAAAGTATAGTTAATCTACATTTTTCGTGCAAAAAAGAAATGAATTGACGGTTTCCCTTTCAAATTTTGGACATGGGTTTAAAATTTGAATGCGCAAGTAGCCTAGTTCAATCACAGAAAATACCAGGGATTCCACTTTTGGCTGTAATTCTCTTACAGATATAATAAAGCATTTTTTCAGAAGTAGATATTAATGATGCCATCACCAAATATGCATTGTTTATGCAAGTAGTTAGAAATGAAGGCACGTCAAATTTTGCAAAGTTTTCTGATATTTTTTACAGAGAGCATAAATATACATTTCCGATAATTTCCAGAGTTATAAAAATTACTCTTTACTACATGAAACGAGTGTATCTTATGAAAGAGTCTTCACAGCATCCAAAATCTAATTAAATCTAAATTCAGAAATACCTTTAACAACCCAATTGTTAAGAACCCATAACTTTTGATGAAAATTGAAAATTAGACATTGTATAAAAGCTTAACTTTCTTCCTTAAAAAAAAAAAAACTTTGTAATTATTCAGAATTGTTGATTTGATTTTTTTCAGTGGTATTTTGTCTTGTCTGTATTAATGTAATTCTGTAAACAACATATAAAGTAATAGTAAGGTTTAAAGATTTTTTTTGTCTCTCCACCCAAACAGCTCAACTCCCCTCCATTTATAAATAATGGGAGGGAGACTCCCATCTCCTACGAATAATTGAATTTCACGCCCTGTAGCATCGTCTGATGTAAATGTATATTCTTTTCACATGCTTTGTTATATTCTATATTCATTTGGCATAGGCATGTTCTTTTTCACAGGTTTTACTGTACTTTAATTTTATTGCCTAGAAATATATATATGTACTGTTCTTTCAAAAGAATAAATTTTATCGTAGAATAATGGCAATTTAAAAATATACACATTTTTAAAAAATTGTTGGGCTGGGCCAAATTTTACTGATTTTTGCACGAACCAGGCCCAATGATTTTCATTCGTGCTGGATCGAGACCTGGCCTGAAAATTTCAGCCCATGCTGATCTGTAATGAAAAATGAAGTCCAGTCACAGCTCATCTCAATAAAAAGAAGTTGGGTTCGAGCCTTCAGAAAAAAGTAAGGCCTGGACACAGCCCAAAAAGAGTAATGACCAGGCCCGGCACAAGTTTTCAGTAAAAAATAAGGTCTAGACATGGCTCCCACCCCGTCCCAAGTGTCATGAGTGAAAATTGGCCCGAGCTCAGCTTGTGCCCCACAGTGGGTTAACTTGTGGCCTGCAGAAGGTTGACTTGTGGCTTATGGACACACCAACAATATCCAGAAATTCCAGAGTTTTGAATTTTGCCAATCTCATGGAAAAAAATTACAAATTTTGTCAATTGCTCATGGAAAAAAACACTAAATTTGTCAACCACTTATGTAAAAAATCACTAAATTCGTCAACCGTTCATGGAAAAAATCAGGTTTTCTTTTTATTGGTCTCAGAAATAAATCATGAAATTTCGTTGATCGAGAACAGAAAAATTGCAAACTTCATCAATTGGCACACGAAGACCATAGATGCCAAAATCTCTGTAAATTCTGGGGCTGCAAATTTTACCAATCGGTCGCGGGAAAAAAATGGTGCATTTTTCATCAGTTGGATGCAGGAAAAAATTGTGAATTTCATCGATCGCTCGAAGAAAAAAAAATTATTTCACCAATCAGTCATTTGAAAAAAAGGAGATTCGTCAATCAGTCACAGCAAAAAAACAAAAAACAGTTTTGTCAATTGGTTGTGAGAAAAATTCACATATTAGTCAATCATGCTTTATTATTTTAAAAATAAGTTTCTGTTTTTTGAAAATGGAGTTATTCTTCATAAAAATTGGATAATTATCAATAATGTTCAGTTTTTTAGAAATGTTGCTTAAATTTTTTTCATCAACATGGCCCCATTTATCAAGAAGAAAAAGTTAGTTAGTCTTCATAAACATAAAGTGTTGTATGTAGAAGCCCTGCATACATTTATAATTTATTTATATTTTTTAATTTTTTATAAACAAAAATCGCCATTCATCAAAAATGAAGTTGTTTTTCACAAAATTTTGTATAATTAAAAAATATATATAGTTAAAATGAAATCATATGTGTGAAAATCAAAGGCCAAGAGATACTACAAAAATTAAACATAATAAAATGAAAATGCAAATATGAAAAACTATGAATATCTTATGGAATTGTCAGAGAAGCTTCATAAGAATAATTCATATGATATGTTATTTCATCAAATATTGTCATCATTAAGCTTAAAAGTCTCCTTATAACATATCAAAACCCTCCCAAAAATTTAAAAAGTAAAAGATCCAAAAAATTAATAATGTTCCAACTGAGATAAAAAAAAAAAACTAAATAATAATAGACACAACTCACCAGTAAAAATATGTATATACAGTAGAACCTCGATTAACCGAGCTTCAATTAATTGATGTTTCTGTTAACTGAGCCGATAACGAAATCTGATTTTTTTATTTTATTTATTTATTTTTTTTTGTGAATGAGCCTTGAAAAAGACCACACGTTTTAGTTTCACTGTCCATGTTACAGGCTATTCTAGTCCAAAAGCACTCAATTTCCAAGAAACATTGCACCTTGAGAAACGAACAATGCTTTGTTTCCAGTAACCCTGTGGCTCTATTGAACACCAGGTGCAATGTGTTATCGGACAATTACCTCCCCCCCCCCCCCTCACACACACACTTGACTGGCGACAGTAGAGGGGATTGGCGACTCTCGCAATAGACATTTGGGTTTCATGACATTCTTCTGTTTGCCCTTTCTTTCATGAATCCCCTGTTTTGTTGTGAACCTTTTCTTTAATCATTTCACGTCTGACCATCGCGCAAATAGTAAGTCGTTCATTTTTAAAATGCAGAACCAAAAAAGAAAGAGAGTTGTTGTTTCCGTGGATAAAAAGCTTGAGGCTATTAAAAGAATTAATAATGGTAAAAGTTTTAAAAAAATTGCTCTAGAATTTGGAGTTGGTGAAACCACAGTAGGCGATTGGAGACGTAATAAAGCTCAAATACAGGCTTTTTGTTCAAAGATGGATTCGTCAAAGGCCTTAGAAGAACGGTCGACATTAAAAAGAGCCAAAAGTGAAACGCTTGATGAAGCAGCCTATCTTTGGTTCAAGCAACAATGCACACAGGGGATTCCAATTTCCGGGAACATTCTAAAAGAGAAAGCTCTTCTTCTCAGCCAAAAATTACACGAAAATGAAAGTTTTTCTGCAAGTCAAGGTTGGTTAGATAAATTTAAAAAAAGACATGGCATACGACAACTGGCGATTGCAGGAGAAAAGTTGTCTGCCAATGAAGATTCTGTTAAAGACTTTGTTATAAGATTTAAAGGAATGATCGAAAAAGAAAATCTGACATTAGATCAAATTTATAACACCGATGAAACTGGCTTGTTTTACAGAATGTTGCCATCGAAAACTTTGGCATCTAAAGAAGAGGCCAGTGCTCCGGGTTACAAGAAAAGCAAAGACAGGGTGTCGCTTCTTGTTTGCGCAAATGCAAGTGGAACTGATATGTTACTCCTGCTTCTCATCGTAAATCAAAGAAACCGGGAGTATTTAAAAACATCAATATAAATTCCTTGCCCGTGAAGTACAGAAATAATAGGTCTGCTTGGATGAACTCCGAAATTTTTGAAAAATGGTTTCATGATGACTTTGTACCACATGTAAATCAACATTTGGCGCAGTTAAATCTCCCACCTAAAGCAGTTCTGCTGATTGACAATGCTCCTTGTCATCCGGAAGAAGAAATGCTGACTTCAGGAGAAATAAGAGCGATTTTTCTTCCCCCAAACGTGACATCGTTGATACAGCCCATGGACAAGGGGTGGTTGAAGCAATGAAGAGACATTACAAAAAGAAACTTATCACTCATATTCTTGAATGCGAAGAAAATCTAAATGAAGCTCTGAAAAAAATAACTGTGAAAGACATAATCTACATAATTGGCAAGGCATGGCAATTAGTAAATGCAGCTACGATCCGAAAATCATTCCACAAAATAATTATTCAAAAGAGAAGAGAGGATGGATCCCAGCAAACGGTAAATCCACCGGCAGACGAAGAACTATTTGATATTATCAATGGCATTAAAGGGTGTGAAGAAGTTTTGGAAGAGGACATTTCCGAATGGCTGGACGTTGAAAACCAACATCCAAGTTTTCAAATCCTTAATGATGAAGAAATTATACAAACCGTTAATTCCTCATCGGACATTAATGATGCTGACAATGAGGACCAGGACTTTGAGGATTCAAGGACTATAAGTCATACTGAAGGTGTTCAAGCACTAACAACTGCCCTAAAATATTTGGAGCAAAGAAGCGATGTTACGCCGATAGATCTTCTGTTGCTCGAAAATTGGCGTGATCGGGAAGCCACTGATAGAAAATCTGGACTTTTTCAATGAAAGGTAACAGACTTTTTAAAAAAAAATAATGTAAGTTTAACAAATTAATGTAATTAAATTTAAAAAATATTTTCTTGAGATTTGTTTTATTTTTGAAAATGCATCTTTCAATATTTAATTTAGAATAGTTAAAAAAAATTCAATTTGCTTTTTAAAATTTACTATTTTTAGTTGATTTTCTTTTTAAATTTGTTGAGCTGTGAAACATAACTTTATATATGTTTATTTTTATCATTTAAAAAACCTATTATTGTTTTTTATTCTAAGAGATGTTAAATTCGCGAGCACAGGGAGTTTTTATGCACAATTTCTATTAACCGCTATTTCCGATATCCGAGGTACTAGCGCTCCCAATTAGCTCGGATAATCGAGGTTGCACTGTATTCAGATGTTTAAAAGAACTATGTACATTTTCATCATTAACAACAATCTTAATATCAGGAAAAAATAAACTTTTACTCCTTGTCAACTTTCAATGTTTATTAGAAATTTGTTTTAATTTCTTACATAAAGAATTCCATGAAGGCAGATTCTCCCATTTTATAAAAGATTATAAAATGAGTGATATTTTAGTGCATATTATGAGATTTTGATATTATACTACTTTTTACTTCTTAACCACCTGAATAGCAGTGGTTCATTTTTAAATGACTTAATTTTAATTCCGAAATGCCACATTGGCACCATAATTTTTGAATGAAAATTTTCCTTTTGTTAATTACATGAACAAAAAGCTTTTACTTATTTTCAAATAAATTTGTTTGTAAATTCTGGTGTCATTCAATGATTTCATCATTTTACGAATGGAAGTAGTACTTTGTCCCTGAAAGGCTTAATAACAGTACTTATAAATACCATTTCATAAAACACTTTAAAAGTAAAGCAAAAGGAGGATATTTAATTAAACAAATAAATATTATTTCCCAGACCTTAAAAAGTAGAGTAAAAATATACAATAGTGTTACCTATAATTGTTGAGATTTTTCACAGCAGAAACTTAATATTGCATATCACACAAGAAAATGGAAGCTAGAATGAGATATATGAGATGAAAACTTATCCTTCTGAAACATTTTTTGATTCATAGAACTACTAATGCTATCTATCAAAGATAGAAAAGAGTATTTAACATTGATTCTGAAATTTATACTGTAGGTAATGGTGGAATCACATATTTTATATATATCAGATAACATTATGATTGAACTGTCGTAGGGTCAGGTGGGGTAAAATAAGTCATGGGGTAAAATAGGTCAGTTTTGAAAAGATTCTAAAAAAATAAACAAATGAGTTTTTATTTCTGTGTTGTCATTTTTATATAGATTACTATATCTGATACTTTTCATTATTTAAAATGTAAAATTAGCGTCAACTTTTACTCTGCAGTTATAGTTTATAACGATTTGATGTTTTTGTGCTTGAAGCTTGCATAAGTTGGTCATAAAAACTTTTGATTTCAGAAAATTTAGAGATAAGTTCACATGTTTTTATAATTCTATTAGATAAAGTACTTTATCAAGATTAATTTTCTACATTTTTAAAAATATAACTTCAATAACAAATACTTTAGGACAAAAAAACCTGTATGGGGTAAAATAGGGTATGTTTTGCTGCAGGTAAGGCTTAGCATACACAATGTATATAATTGCAATTTTTCTTTTTAAATCACTTTTATGGTGATAAATATGTTTGATCTGATTTTAAAATAGACTAAAGCAAAATTAAAAATGCTGCTTTCAGGCATAATTTAAAATAATTGTTCCATTTTTATTTTTTCATGGTGTTTACGTAGTGCAGCCAAGAAATATAACATACCATTTGATACACTTAAAAGATGTGTTGTAAACCCACCAATACATGAAGGTTCAGGACGAAATACATATTTGACCTCACTAGAAGAACAATGTCTTGTTCGAGCCATGAAGTTCACAGCTTCATGTGGTTTTCCTTTTGATCGAAGTGGCCTTGTTAGAATGGTCAATAGCTATTTAGAATGTTCAAGTAAGCCAAGTCCTTTTCCAAACAGCACTCCAGGACCCGATTGGGTAAGAAATTTTGAAAAGCATTGGGAGAAAGAATTGGAAAAGTGAAAGCTTGAAATTTTAATAAAATTTAATTAAAAACTGCAAAGAAAAACAGGTGAAATTCTCACAACTGCAACAACACTGGACAGGCTTCATGCTGAAAAAGTCCACAGAAAAAATAAAACAACTAAGATGTCTCTAAAGAAACAGAAGAAAATTCCAACTTTTCTTCAGAAGAAAATACAACATGCTCGGATTCAGAGCAGATTGATAATGAGCATTCTTTAAAAGTTGGGAAATGGGTGCAAGTAGAGTTTTTGAGAAGAAAAAAAGAAAATATTTCATTGTAACATACTTTCACAAATTAATGATGCCTACATTGTAAAATTTGCCAAGCAAAGTGGAAGTTCTCACTTTGTGTTCCCAGAAATAGATGATATATCTGAAGTTGATGTAACACAAATAGTTAAGGTCCTTCCAGAACCTGAAATGAATCACAGGGGGCAGTATTTTTTATATAAGTGTTCATCCTCATTCTTTTCACATTTATATATATATTTACATAAATAGTATTCAATAAATTGTGCAATCGAACCTGTTTTTAGCATGACTTATTTTACCCCACTACTGACTTATTTTACCCCACCCTATGGGGTAAAACAAGTCATAAACAACACATTTTAAATCTTGTTTATCAGTTCCAAAAACTTATTAATTCAGAAATATTTTTCTTAAAATGTAATAAGAAGTGTCCATTTGCATATTCTGAGCTGTTTTTTCAGTGGTGGAATTTTTATTTTTTCCCTATAAAGGTGCAATTGTAAAATGTGCTTTTTTGACCTATTTTACCCCACCTGACCCTACTGTTGGAACATAAAGGATATGAGTAGGAAAGACCGAGCTATGCTCGGTCAAAATTAGTTTTGAGTTCAAATATCCTGACGCATGACCCACTAATCAAATTTTCTCAAACATGTGACCTAGCCCAACAGTTTTCTCGTGCCCAAACACCATAGGAGGCAAAATTTAGTCTAAATAGTCTGAGCCATTTTTAAGATAAAATAGCTTAGCCCATAATGACCCATGGCTAAAATGACCCACTAATTGAATTTTCTCGAAAATGAGACCTAGCCCAGCAGTCTTCTCATGCTCAAAAACCATAGGAGGCAAAATTTAGTCTAAATAGTCTGAGCCGTTTTTAAGATAAAATAGCTTGACCCAAAATGACCCATGACCATAATGACCCACTAATTGAATTTTCTCGAACATGTGACCTAGCCCAACAGTCTTCTTGTGCCCGAAAACCATAGGATGCAAAATTTAGTGTAAATAGTCTGAGCCATTTTTAAGATAAAATAGCTTGACCCATAATGACCCATGACCAAAATGACCCACTAATTGAATTTTCTCCAACACATGACCTAGCCCAACAGTCTTCTCGTGCCCAAAAACCATAGGATTCAAAATTTAGTGTAAATAGACTGAGCCGTTTTTAAGATAAAATACCTTGACCCATAATGACCCATGACCAAAATGACTCCCTAATCGAATTTTCTCGAACACGTAACCTAGCCCAACAGTCTTCTCGCACCCAAAAACCGTAGGATGCAAAATTTAGTGTAAATAGACTGAGCCGTTTTTAAGATAAAATACCTTGACCCATAATGACCCATGACCAAAATGACTTGCTAATCAAATTTTCTCGAACACGTAACCTAGCCCAAGTCTTCTCATGCCCAAAAACCGTAGGATCCAAAATTTAGTGTAAATAGTCTGAGCCGTTTTTTAGATAAAATTAGCTTGACCCACAGTGACCCAAAAATGACCCACTAATCGAATTTTTTCGGACATGTGACCTAGCCCAATGATTTTGTCGTGCCCAAAACTCGTAGGATACAAAATTTAATCAAAATCGTTAGAGCTGTTTTTTAGATAAAAATAACTTGACTCAAAAATGACCCACTAATCGAAAGTTCTCGAACATGTGACCCAGCCCAATAGTCTTCTCGTGCCCGAAAATGGTAAGATACAAAATTTAGTCAAAATCCTTTGAACTGTTTTTAGATAGAATTAGCTTGACCCTGACCCTTGATGAACCACTAATCGAATTTTCTCGAACACATGACCTAGTCCAATGGTTTTCTGGTGCCCCAAAATGGTAGGATACAAAATTTCATCAAAATCGTTAGAGCCGTTTTTAAGATAAAATTTGCATATATATATAACCACACACAAGATTTGCTTGTATTAGAATATATGAATGATATAAAGCGCTCAGAATCTTTAGTTATTCTTATTACTAATTTGAACTGAGAGATTTTCTTATTTAAATCACAAAATAGTGATTTCATTACAGGCTTAGTGATTACATTAGGCAAAAATTTCTAGTCGAAATTACTGGTGATAAAAGATTCAAAATTCTGTACAGTTTGCTCATTACAAAGATGTTAAATATGCCCTTTAATAGTTTGAATTGTAAAAATTTCTTCATCTGATATATTGCAGAGCAAAAAGAAATACAGGACTTGTTAGATAAATTATTTAGGAAATTTTCTAAAATGCTTTGAAGTCAGAAAACTTACAGAGAAATTTTAAATATATTAGTATGTAAAAATTGTAAAAGAAGTTTCATCAGGTTGATCTCGAATTCATGGTATAAACTTTAAGAGTAAATAAAGTCAGAAATCCATTTATTTAGATAAAATTACAGGGCGTCACTCCAATCCAAAGTCATGCTTCCATTCATAACCTTAACAGTAGTGAAGATATTTTAACAAAATTTGCCACAGTCTCATCTTTGTATGAATTATAAGGCTATTGTGAGGATTCCATTAAAGACACTAAATAAGTGGATTTCTTATTGTAAGGATTCCATTAAAGACACTAAATAATTGGATTTCTGACCCTGGTTTCCTATACAATAAATGATTGTACAGTGTCCTGTACCAATCCTTAAAGTTTGTATCATGTATTTGGGATATTATTCTAGTAGTGATTGTATTTTGAACTTTTAAATCAACACTTTTTAAACATTGAATATAAAACTTATTTTTAAATTTTATTTTTGAATTTTGAATCTGTGATTTTTATTTTTAGTCTAGAATATTACTTTTACTAAAAAACTAATAGGGAATGGGATCATAGCAAATGTAGAATTGTCCCTTTGTGGGGCATACGCCCCATGTCCAGAACAACTGGTCTAGAATCAATTGACGAAAATTAAGGTTTTTTTCTGGAATCAGTTGATGAAATTTGCAATTTTTTATACAGCCTCTTGATAAAATTTGCAATTTTTTTTCTGTGATCGTTCAATAAAATTCATGATTTATTTCTGCGATAGTTTTTTAAAATTCACCATTTTTTCCTATAATTTTATGATAAAATTCTCGATTTTTTTTCCGCAACCATTTGACTAAATTCTCTCTCTCTCTCTCTCTCTCTCTCTCTTTTTTTTTTTTTGTGACCGATTGAAGAATTGATTATGAAGGATTTGGCCAAAAGTTAATAATTGGTAGAATAATATTCCCATACATTGTGTCTCTTTATAAGAACATCTCTGAATAATTCCCAAGCTACAAATTGAATCAGTGGGACCCAAAAATTCTCTTCTCGACACACAAATTTTTCTATGTCACCGGCTAACTGAGTCATGCCGCTGCCCCTGACTTCATTTGCGGTGCACATCAATGCAATTTTTTTTTCTTTATGATTCTGTGAAAACTACGGATTGATTTTAAAAAACAAGAAAAGAGGTAATTCGCCGAAAATCGAAAAAGTGGCATCCCTGATTTTGTTTCTATTACTTACCTTTGTGTTTGTATACGTTATTTGTTGACTGTATGCACAAATTTAATATCGTTTTTTTTGTTTTTGTTTTTTCACAAAATTTAGGGGATCAAATTTCTGACAATTTCTTTTTTAAACAAAACATTATAAAAATTAATTTAATTAAAATTTATCAGAATAATTTCAGCAAAGGAGGGAGGCCTTCATGGCCTATGCCACTGAAGTAATATATTATTTTAGTGGTTAACACATTGAAACAATGGACTTAAAAAATTAGGAATCTGTAAAATTTTCAAATAATTTCAGGTATCTGCAAAATGTTAGCAAAAATATACAAATTCAGAATTTTTTTTCCCGGATAATGGGTCCTACACTGTAATAAGAATAAACTATTCTTAACTTTGTGTAAAAAAATATTTCTATCATGACAAAAAGTAAATGAAACATAGAAAACACATAAGAAATTTACAACCACAGCTGTATTTGTTTAATTTTCAAGAGTTTTTTTTTATTATAACAAACATTATAAAATATAGTAGTGATACAACATACATTAAAATGCCACTAACGATAAATATAATCATCTCTAATCATAATAATTTTTATGAGGTATCTGAGCAAGACATTGAAGGCATTTGCAACAGCAGATAATGATAGAATTGGCGGGAGTTTGGGCTCATCTCCATCCTTGTCCTTACGTGCTTCATTCTTAGAGTCATGAACAATATGAGATATAGCTTTTTTACGCCTTTGATAATGTCTTCTAAACTTCCAAAGTCACTTGTACTGATGTCTTCGTCAATGTCAATTACTCTTCAAGAAAGATCTGTTTTTTTCCAGTGTGTTGACTCTTAGCAATTCAATATTGAGATAGGAGGTGGTCATCCAATTCCTCGCATTGATCATCACTTTTGTTTGATGTAAAACCATCCTCCTGGAAACAATTTGCATTTGTTTTTGGTTTGATGCTATCCCAATGTACAGAGGCTGCTTTCTATTTAGCAAACTGACAAATGCCCGCTGTTCATGTTTATATTGTTCCATGAGGAATCGATGAACTAGACCAGCCATACTCAAACTTTTTTTGTCGCGGGCCGCAAATGTATGTTTGCGACGTTCGGCGGGCCGCAACTTATATAATAATGTAAATGGATAATTAAAATAATGATATAACAAAGCAATGTAATAAAGTTAATATTATAAGTAAGAATGAACGTTTGTCGCGAAGAAACGTTACTACAGGGACTGCAATATAAATGTTGAAATTTAATTTTTAGAAATTTAAGAAAAATATTTTTTGGTGTACTATTAGCTTTGATATTTTTAATATAAACAAAGTAATAAACGTTAAAATAATTTTTTAATACAGGAAATAGACTTAGTTGACTATCAGAGAATTTGTATATTTTTTATAAATCTTTTTTAAAATAAGTTGAATATTTCTTTGGAATTTTTTTTTTTATCAAAAGCGATCAATTTGTTTATTTCTTTTGGACAGCATAAACCGTGATTCGCCCGTTTGTCCAACTGTTGCATTAAGTTTAAGAATGTCTATAACGGAAATCTGCATAAAACTAAAAATGATTATCGTAGAACCCGCCTTCAACCATCCATCCAAAGTTTAATTTCATATGAAACTATGAGATAGATGGACGAAGCTGGGCTAGTTATAAATAACAGGCACATTTTGACTTCCCATGAAAATACATAAAACAAAAGTGAAGGTCCTGAAAACCACTTGTGCACTTCTATATTAATTTTATAAATATGGAATAATTATGTGTCTCGGGCCGCAAATAAAAGGTCGCCGGGCCACATGAAAACAGTAATTTGAATGTAGTAAAGCATTGAAAATTATAATGAATGCTTACAATAATGTAAAATATAAAATAATTAAGTAAACTATTTAACTAAAATATTAAAATAATTTAAATAAACAAACTAATTATGTAAAATAATAATAAAAAAATGATTAAAATATTAAAAATAAAGTCAAGTGTAATAATTAAGGATGCAGTACTAAATATGCATAATAATGAGGAAGTGTCATTCCATGTGAAATCAACCAATTTAAAGAAAATTTGTTTCAGGATAGTCATGGTTTTTTTTTTTTTTTTTTTTTTATTATAGACAGTCATAATAGTGAAACCTTCAAATCTGAAATTTAAAAATAATTTGCACAATATTGGCTGAGATATAGCCTTTTGAAAATTGGTCATTTTTACCAAATGGCGGCCATCTTGTATTGTATCCCAATGTCTAATAACTTGACAACTAATGGCTCAAATTCTATATTTCTGGTACCAATTGGAAGCTATTTGTACTAAGAATGCATATATGATATCAAAACAATAGTCAATTTTCATTTTAATACTTTTTATTACATGCAAAGTGAAAATATCACTCTCAGAAAATGGCTTAGTGTAATGGGCCATTAAAAAAATGGACCATCATGAATTTTTTGGAAATTTGCTAAAAATATTGCTTCATGTGTGTGCCCCAGTGGCAGAATTATCTTCAAGTGTCTGCAACGCTAATAATGTTTTCAAAAATAGTCTGCAATACGGAATATATCATATAAATCTATTCTTGCTGCTATTGTAGTTGTAGTGCTAATTAATTAAGGCATCGGTATTTATCAGCCTTTCTGAGTAAAAAAACATTCTGAAATTCACATCAAATATTCTGAAAAATTACAGCAGAGGGTGGAAGGCAGAAAATCTCCTCTCGGCAATAATTATTCTTGTTGCAGGCCGAATTGATTCTGATTTTGATTCGAGTCGATTTCAGGCTGAGTGTAGATTCTTGAAAATTGGGTTCAGGTTAACCCGATTTTTCAAAAGTTAGTTCAGTATATTGTTTCAGATTAAAAACTATGCCTATATTAATAAGCATAGAACTTTGTGTGTCTGCTGTTTTCTAAAGGAATGCTGCATCTTTTCTGGGACTATTTCACAAAATTCACGTTTTTTTTTTTTTCGTGAACCTTTGACGAAATTAACGTTTCTTTTTTCCCCTGCGATCCTTTGGCGAGATTCACGTTTTTTTTTTTCGTGAGAAATTCACACTTTTTTCGTGATCCTTTGACGAAATTAGCAGTTTTTTTCCACGATTCTTTGACGAAATTGACATTTTTTTCTGCGGCCATTTGACGAAATTTGCGTTTTTTCTGTGTCCCTTTGATGAAATTCACATTTTTTTTCGCGATCCTTTCAACGAAACTCATGTTTTTTAGTCTTTCGACAAAAATCAAGTTTTTCTGAGGCCCTTTCACAAAATTTGCATTTTTATCTCAATCTGTCAACGAAATTAGCCACTTTCCCAGATCCGTTGATGAATTTTGCGTTTTTTCTTTGGCCTTTGGACAAAATTTGCGTTTTTTCCGTGATCCTTCGACGAAATTTGCCGTTTTTTCAAAAAACTTGGACGAAATTTGCCATTTTTTCGAGATCATTCGACGAAATTTACTATTTTTTCGAAATCCTTCGACGAAATTTTCCGTTTTTTTCGAGATCCTTCAACGAAATTTTCCATTTTTTCGAGATCCTTCGACGAAATTTACCGTTTTTTGGCGATCCTTCGACGAAATTTGCCAGTTTTTCGCGATCTGTCGGCAAAATTCTTCGTTTTTTCGCCATCCGACGACGAAATTTTCGTGTCTTCGACGAAATTGACCGTTTTTTCGTGATCCTTCGACGAAATTAAGTTTTTTCCACGATCCTTTGACGAAGTTGGCGTTTTCTTCATAGCCGTTCGGCAAAATTCGCATTTTTCCGCGATCCTTGAACGAAACTCATGTTTTTTTTGACGAAATTCACGTTTTTTTCACGGCCTTGTGAATAAATTTGCGTTTTTTTCGCGATCTGTCAACGTAATTAGCCATTTTTCGCGATCTTTAGATGAATTTCACGTTTTTTCCGCGATTCTTCGACGAAATTCGCCGTTTTTTTTCCGCGATCCTTCGACGAAGTTTGCCGTTTTTTTCGCATAATTTATGTGCTATAGCGCATCCGTGGCATCGCTATATGTATTTAGTCTGCAGGTGCCCTAAAAAGTTTGCGACGCCCGTCGCAGCGTCGCGTACATTCTGCCACGGGGTGTGTGCTTTAAATAAAAAAAAAAATTTGGAGAGGTTTTTTTTTTTTAAATAGTGTTTTACACATAGGATGTTACTTATCAAACAGTGATTATTTTAAAACGTGCAAGATGTATCCTTGTTTCAAGAAATAGTGGCCAAAACAAAATTTTTCTGACATCTGAATTAATATGTGTGTATATATATATATATTATATAATTCAATATACCAATACCAATTTGCAGCAATTTATACTAAAAATGCATATATTATATTAAAATAATAGTAAATTTTCATTTCAATATTTTTTATTTCATATAAAATGAGAATATAATTCTCAACAAATATATCTACATAAATGTCAAATCCCTTATAATAATGGATTATATATATTTAAAAAAAGCCACATAATATATTTTTCTGAAATATGGGAGAAATACTAGCAGTAAATCACAGTTGAATAATTCAAATAAAAGATTAAAAAACAAGAACGAAAAATCATGCGTCAAGCATAGATTATGTAACACTTTCCAACGCTTCCAAAATAATTTTACAAATCATACCGTTTAATAAGCTAAAAGATAACATCTAAGTAATCCGAATACTTTTATTCAGCCCTGTATAGGATCTATAGATTTGTATATATACTACATAGGATGTTAAATTTTAGTTCAGTTAGGAAACGCGTAGCACAGTTTAAAATTCTCCGTCTAGAGTTAAATAATACAGAAATGTGTTCGCGAACTTTTGTGCGTCCCTGTAAATGAATGATGACTGCTGTACACACACTATTCTGTAGTAAGCCTCTTGAAATACACCTTAGTGATATATATAAATTTCAATGCGTTTAAAATAGGGAAACATTATTTAAATAAACCGCAGACGATTTTTCTCCATAGACGTAATGTAACAGAATTCTTTTGACTGTCCCTGTAAAGTAACTATAAGTGCTATGCACACCCTATTCCATATTAAGCTTCTTCTAATGCACCTTAGTGATATATATAAATTTCAATGCGTTTAAAATAGTGAAACATTATTTAAATAAACCATCAATGATTTTTCCCCATAGACCGCAATGTAACGGAATTCTTTTGAGTACCCCTGTAAAAAAACTATCAGTGCTACACACTTCCGTTGAAATAGGGAACATGCTATAGATAACGACTATAACATATAAAATTTGCAGAGCAATCTGAGCATATTTACGAGAGTTAGAGCACGGCCAGACGGCCATACGGCCAGACAAACCGAAGTCATAAACACTTTTCAACTAGGTTGGAAAGTGTTAATAATATTAATGAGTTAATTTAGTTGACGTTTTTTTTCTTTTTTTTAGTTTACATTGAGTTAAAATTTATATGAACAAATCTAGACAAAATGGAAAATGGGGACATACTAAACTTTGTATAATACAATTGTATAGCAAAACACTGAATATGAAGAAAAGTAAGTCTAAGTTAAAACTTATATGGACAAAATAAGAACATAGAATACTTACATGAATATAACTTTATAACATACAATATTGAAAGGCAAGTTTAAACTGGGTCATTTCAGAGCATGTGAGTCACAGTTGGAATACATTGTAAACATAAAAACTTCACTTTGTATTTGGAATACATTGTAAACATAAAAACTTCACTTTGTAGTTTAAAAATAATATATACAAATACTTTGACTTCTGTTATTATAATCTGCTGATTTAAATTTTTTAAATTTCTGTACAGTTTTTTTCTTTACTGTCACCAAGATTTAATCTGTCTTAAAGTTTAAGAATAATTGTTGAATTGCTCAATGTTCTTCTGTGCAACCAGGGCTTTACCAATTTGAAAAAATCTCATAGCCAGGTATAAATTCTAGTTGCCAGTTCAGTAAACAAATTTACCCCCCCCCCCCCCCCCCACCGTTATTTATTTTCAAAAAGCACAAAAGTTTCTATGAATTAAATTTTCTCAGGAAACATATCAAAATTATATATTAAAAAAAAAGGGAAATATTGTAAACTCTGAATTAACCGACATGTTCGGTAAATGCTCATTGCTGAATGCTTCAAATGTCTGAATAGTTGAGTGCTACAAAATCTATATCTCATGAGAGGGCATCGATAAAATAGTGAACCCAGAAAATGATTTTTTGCCTATTTAGCCTATCGAATTCATACAAATAATTCTGGTTTTATTATTTCAAAATTTGCTTTTAATGAACTCTCTTAGTTTTGCCAAATTAAAAATAAAAGTTTATTTATTTTTTGTTTGAATATGATTTCAAGTTTATTTCTTAATATTTCGTAACTTTGCAGCATCTATAATGAGATATCTTACAAGAAATTTAATTAAACATTGTGACGTTCGCAAAATAACTTGAGAGTTATTACATAATATGCACTGCTAAAAAGAAAAGAAAAACATCTTCCCGTGTTGGGATTACATAATTGGAATCAGCAGCCGGCTGAGGTTTATTTTGATCCAATGGTCTACGATAAGAATTTAAGAATAATTTAAAAAAAAAAATACCTTATCCTTCTGAAGTGCAATTAATGATTTTTTTTATTTCCATTTACTGCAGATAATAATCCAAACAATAATTATAAAATATTCTTGAGTAACAACCCAGTACCAGACACTTGTTTCCAAGACAGAGTGGTGTCGAACTATTGTCTAACGTGTGTGGTGCACACAAGCGCTAGGCAAAGAAATATTTAAAGAAATACCTATTATTTTTAATAAAATGAATTATTCTTGAAATTTTAATGAAGTTTTATAGATTTAATTCGAATGAATTTCTTACAATCGCTTTATGTTATTATTATTTAACCACTTCAACAACCGCATAGATAGGGAAACAGTGTTTTTACTCCCGACTTAACTCGGGGCAGCTGATGAAGTGGTTAAAAAGAATGTAATACATTAGTCAGTTTTAATTCTGAACACAAAAATGTGAATCGAATTTTACAAAAAGAGATGCAAGCCTTTTTTTATCATTGCATCCAATTTTTAGATGCCACATAAGTTGGATTGACAGTATTTTTTATTGAAACTTCCCCCCCCTTTACCCACATTCTAATCATGTGACATACTAGCCGACTAGAGCAGAAAATAATAGCGTTTTATGTGCATGAAATGGAAAATTTCTTTTAAATTTGGCTTTTCCATTAAAAGTACGAGAGAGGAGGGCAATCACTGCACTTATTGTCCGCACGAGTAGGGGTGTTGGAGAGACAAAATATCTTTTGTGCTCATTCTTTAGTTAAATTTCTTAAAAAATAAATAATAATAAAAAAGTCAGATTAAAAAACTTAGTCACCAGATAGAAAAAGTTGTTCGCCAGAGGCGACCTGGCGACCGCATTTGTCAAGCCCTGGGTGCAACAGTATATGTTCTTCCTGTAGCAGTCACAGGAATAGACACTACCTTCATTATGTGTTCATATGAAATCCGACAAACACTTGAAGATTTTGGCCATGAATATGATGAACTAAGGCCATGAGGATGCATGAACATAATTTTATAATCATTGAATTCCTCAAGGTAATCTAAAATCTTTCCAATCCATCAATTAATACCATATACACGTGCAACATGTTGTGCACTTTTAAGTGTCAGTGGTCTGATGGTTTCTTTAAATCCCACAGTAGCGATAAATTTTGTCGAGGAACCTGATAATCTAGAAACCAGTAATTGGCCATCATTGATTGGCACAAAGCTGTGTTCCTATGATTGTATCTGCCATTGCATACCTACATGCTAATTGACTGTTTGCAATTTCAATTTAGGATTTTGTTACAAAAAAAACTTTCAATTTCTTTAACAGATTCTTTTGCAAAAGTATAGAGATCAAATGCATTTAATATTCCATCTTTAAATGAATGCTGAAGGCTTGCTCTAGTGACCATGCACTTTATGGTACCACCTATTCCATCACAAGCACCTTTTCCATGACACAAAGCAAAAAATGCCATTCAGCTTTCACACCATGGTCTTCTTCATGATGGCAGAGTATAATAAAGTTTTATAATAAAGTTTTTATAATTTTCATACTGGGCTGATGATCCATCACTAAAATACTTTATATATTTAATCCGTGCAACTTGTGTAATTAAATACTTAACAATTACTTTTTGGAAAGCCCAAAATGTTGTAGTATCATGAACCAAATGTTCACTTATTACACACATATGAATAGATTTCACAGTATCAGTGATAGTGTCCTTTATATAGTCAAGAAAGGGATGAATTGTAACCTGCTCTTTTTTTCCAGTGAACACTTTGGATAGCATCTTGCATAATGTAAGTATAATTTTCAGAAAAATCTGCTGAAATAATAGCATTATCTCTACTTAAATCATCCTTTGCTTTCTTGAAATATAGACTTTGAGTTTTTTTTTTAAAGTGGTGTGTACATAAAGCATGGAGTTTTGTAATTAAATCATCAACAGATTCATCAAGTGGTGTAATCACTTTGTTCTTAATTCTGCACCACAGTCTTTACCCACTGTTTATAAATAATTTTATTGTTCATTTCCAATTCGTCTAAAAGCATTAAATCTTTCTTTAAAATTTCTAAAGATGGACATTTATCACACCTGTGCAACATACATTTTTCAGATTCAATGCAACACACAAGTTTTTTTAACAGTGCTATGTAGTCACTAATATGAATAGCATGAAGCATGAGTAAATATTTTGATGATACAAACACACACACACAGGCAGCATGAATACCTTTGCTTCCAACAGTAACACATTCTCTTGGACACAGTGAGCAAAACTTAGACAGTCCAATTTTTAAGTCAGCATGTTGTTCTTTAAATGTAATATATAGGTCCTTTAAATTATGCAAGATCAATCTCTTTTGCTTTAATATTCTCCCATTTTCAGTTGGAACAGATATTAAATCTTTTTTTCCAGGGCACATATGACTGTTACTGTCATCATAATAAAAAGTAATAATTTTTTCTATAATGTGTGGACTCAATTTAACAATTTTTCTTCCACTAGGCAATCCTAACACCCCTTCTGCTGTTTTAAACTTCCTTATTTTTTTACAAAATACTGTGTAGTATTTATGTCTTTGTCCATAAATCTGGAACTAGTGTCAGAATTTGAAACTTTTCTTTAAAACATGCATTTGTAAACTTCTTCATTAATTGTTCCATCATAGATATAGGTATACAGTCGGGACAAGTCATGTCATTACTAATTTGGGGCTTACTAATGGTTTCATCACCTAATACTGTAGCTGCTTTAGTTGCAACACACTTAGTGATTTTTGTAATTTTTTTTCTGCGTGTAATTTAAGTTTTCTCTTTGAGGTATGCCTACTTACTTTTATTGGTGATAACTATAACAATAAATCTCAAATAACTTATTTTATTTGATAACTATAACAGTTCACAGCTTTTGTTTAATTTTTCATTACTACAGTGGGTTCACTAAAATCTGGATCAGAGGTGCTTTCTTAGTCAGCAGTAGAAATCTCCTTCTTACTTATTGATGAATAACAAGAAACATACAATTTTTTTCCTGGAATGAGTATGTCTGGATTTGTCATAGACATATCTAAAGAAAGTAAGAAATAGAAGTTTGGCTATAAAAATAGAATTTCTTGTGCAGAAAAATGTCTTAAATTAGTTCCACGTATATATACATTAAAACCTCATGTATAGGTTTTTCACAATTATACATTATATTCTTTATTTATTTTCTTATCTTCTTTAATGTTAAATTTTTCAGTTATATTAATTTTTTGCATTGATTTTTTTTTTGGTAGGGTGGGGAGGGGGGGGGGGGTGGAAGGTTCCTATGAAAAACATGTAAATGATGTTTCATTATAGCTTTACATTAATTCAGATGTCAGAAAAATTTAGTTTTGGTCATTATTTCTTAAACCAGGGATACTTGCATGTTTTAAGATGGTCAATGTTTGTTAAGTGACATCCTATGCATAAAAAGCCTTTTTTTTTAAAACAAAAAAAATTACTTCTCCAAATTTTTTTTCTGTTTAAAGCACACACATGAAGCAATGTTTTTAGCAAGTTTCAGAAAAATTCAGGATGGTCCATTTTTTTAATGGCTCATTACACTAAGCCATTTTTTGAGGGTGATATTTTCACTTTGCATGTAATAAAAAGTATTAAAATGAAAATTTACTCTTGTTTTGATATCATATATGCATTCTTAGTGCAAATAGCTTCAAGTTGGTACCAGAAATATAGAATTTGAACTATTAGTTGTCAAGTTATGGACATTTATGGACACAATCCAAGATGGCTGCTATTTACTAAATATGACCAGTTTTTACACTTTGCAACCTAGTTGGAAAGCATTTACGACTTCAGTTTGTCTGCTGTCTGTCCTTGCTCTAACTCATGTAAATATACTCCGATTGCCCTGAAATTTTTGTATGTTATTGTCATTTGCTGCAGCATGTTCCCTATTGAAAATGAAATATATAGCACTTATAGTTTTTTTACAGGGACAGTCAAAAGTATTCCGTTACATTACAGTCAATGTGAAATAATTATTTTAAGTGCATTTTGATGATGCTACGCCATTTGAAACATGATGAAATTGATATACAGTGAAACCCCGATTTTACGTTTTTCACCGGACCGACGGAAAATAACGTACTAAGCGGGAAATCGTAAAATCGGGGTTTAAAGAAAACTAACACATTGAAAAGAAAATAAATGAAACAGACACTCACCTTGTTACACTAAAAATAATCTGTTATTTTACCTTGTTTTTTGTTTTGAGACAAAATGTCATTTACAGCATTTTCAATACTTGCAAGTTTTCGTAAATTCAGTTCTTGGTTTACATTAGCAGATAAAAAGTTTTTTACAATTTTGAAACTTTCAAGAACTTCTTTTGATGAAGGCACACTATCTGTTGGTTCGTCGTCTTCATCATCTCCACTGTCATAACATGGAATGAAATCAGATATGGTCTGAATTCCTGAAGTGGCAACATCCTTATCACATTCAACATATTCATGACCATCGATTTCTGGATGACCAAATTCAATATTTAAAATAAAATCTTCCTCTTTTGTCTCATCTGGATGTGATTCACTGGATCCTCCATCAGTTGACTTTGGAAATCCCGCTTTTACAAAAGCATTAGAAATGCACTTTTTTCCAATATTATCCCACGCCGAACAGATCAAATGAAGGCTTTCTAACACAGTAATCTTTTGCTTCCAGGCATCTTGGAAATCACCAGAGTCTAGTGCAAGAAGCGCCTTTTTTATTAATGCCTTTCTGTAATGCACTTTGAATGCTCGGATTATTCCTAAATCACATGGCTGAAGTTTGCTTGTACAGTTCGGAGGGAAAAATTCCACACGCACATTCTTTAATTTGAGATCAACATGAGCGGTACATTGGTCAAGAAATAAAATAATTTTTCGATTTTGCATGCGCATCTTTTTATCCAATTTCCGAAGAAAATCTTCAAAAAGTGATTGGGTCATCCATGATTTGGTGTTGGTGTCGTAATCAGTTGGTAAACTTTTTACACTTTTGAAACAGCGAGGTTTCTTGGCTTTCCCGATTACAAATGGCGTCAGCTTTTCGCTTCCATCTGAATTTGCACACAGCAAAACGGTCAAGCGCGTTTTTGACAGTTTTCCACCATGGCAATTTTCCCCTTTAACTATGTATGTCTTGTCTGGAAACAAGTTAAAAAATAACCCAGTTTCACCTGCGTTAAAAATGTTCTCTTTTGAATAACCATCCACCAGAGAAGGCAATGTTTTCTCAATCCACTCTTGAACGGTAGCATACTCTACGCTATTCGACTCTCCACAGATAGATTTGAAACATAAGTTATTTCTTTTTTTAAAACGATCTATCCAACCGTTTGATGCTGTGAAATCTTTCAGTTGAAGTCTAGCTGAAATTTCTAGTGCTTTTTCCTTTATAATGGATTCATTTATCGGAATGTTAGCTGCCCGCACGCCATTGAACCATTCAAGTAAAATTTTTTCAAGTTCTTCGTATGGAGATGTTTTGAGAGTTTTTCTTTTCTTAGCAAACTTTCCCAGTTTTTTGGAATGTAATTCCAATGCCACTTCTTGTTTTAAAATTGTTTGTAATGTGGAATAAGACATATTCAACGATTTTGACAGATCTACTTTAGTGCCGTGAAAATGTTTAGCCTTTTCTATAATTTCTGCCTTTTCGGCAACAGAAAAACACTTTCTTTTAGACATTGTTACATTAACAGCAACAGAATAAGACTGGCGCCCACGCGTCAAAATCTGATCTGAAATTTGTCTCGCCTTCTGTCAGGGAAAAAAATAAATGTGAAAATCTATTTTAATCTATTTTTCCCTAAAAGAGGTGACATGATGAAACGTCATCTCTAATCTTTTAGCTGACCGTTGTTTGTCAGTGTAAAAAAAAGAGAAATCTGAAAAACAATTTTTCCCTAAAAGAGATGATGTGATGTCATCTCTTAATCTTTTAGCAATGAAACGCATTCGCTGTCTGCCATTGACTAACACTAACTAGTTTTAACTTTGTTTTTGTTCGAAGGTTTTTAAATGGCGGTGTTGATTTATCCTGTATTAACCGCTAGAGTGAAACGTGGCGTGCTTGTTTCTAACAAACAAAATTCGAGAAAAAATATTTTCTGCCTCTCGGTAGAAAAATGTACGATGCGGGAAATCTTCAAAATGGATGACGCAGAATCCGGGATTTTTTAATATTATCAGTATAGGTTATTTGTTCAGACCAGTGAAAAGTGACGTACGAAGCGAGAAAACGTACGAAGCAGGTACCGTAAAATCAAGGTTCCACTGTATAATTATGAAGCCATTAAAACATGCTTTTTGTAGAATACAGGGTGCAAAGCATTTATTATTCATTTAAAGGGTCAAACAAAAAAATTCTGTTACACATTGTTCTACGGGGAAAAATCGTTTCCAGTGTAATTTAATGATGTTTCACTATTTCAAAGATAATGTAAACTATATGCATTACTGAGGTGCACTATAAATTGTAAAATAGGGTGTGCATTGCGTTTATCATTCATTTACAGGGACACACAAAATATATTGAATACAGTATACGTGCGATAATTACAGTCTATGTGTGATAAGTGCATTTTCAAGATTGGTTTGTGTTTTTAAGTTTAACTAAATTTTTTCATATTACGTGGTGTGTATAAATTTGGTTGATCATATGCAGAGCTACACAAGGGAATTCGTAAGAATTACAGACTGTAGAAGTGAATTGCTTAAGGGTACTTTTTAATTGTGTTACGTATTTTCTTGCTGAACTATATTTAGTAGACTAATATAAGTTTGTGGAATATAAATAAATTCATATACAGGGCTATGCAAAAACAAAATACATTGTTGTTTACGGTTGGTAATTGCTGGAAGTAAGTTTTAAGTTTTCTTATGCATTTTTTACCTGAATTAAATTTTAGCTTAATATGTGATGTGTACAAAAGTGTTTAGATAATATACAGGGCTGTACAAAAGATTTCGAGTGCATTTCAATCAATTGGCAAAAATTGCTAAATGTGAATTTTCTAACTGAACTAAATTTTTTCATGCTATGTATTAAATATCCAAACCTACCGATCATGTACATGGCTGTACAAAATAATTCAACTACATTTTTTGCAATGGAAGGTAATTTCGAAAACTGTATTTTTCAATGTGGTATATGTTTTTTAAACTGTTTACTTACATATCTTCTTTTTCCTTAGTCAACGGTGAAATTTCATTACAGTTTTCTGGATGTGTTGGAAAGTGTTTCATAATCTATGCTTGATGCATGATTTATCATTCTTGTTGAAAGGCTATATCTCAGTCAATATTTGGCAAATTACTTTTAAATTTCAGATTTGAAGGTTTCACTACTATATGTCTGTCTGTGATTAAAATTTTAAAAAAATCCGCGACTATGCTGCAACACCCATTGGTTGAATTCATATGGAATGACCCTGAAATATGAATTTATCTTGTTTTATTCAACAAAAACTCAGTATAAAGGAAAGTATATTTTTTATTACTTTTTTTACAAGCTTCATTCATTTCTTTACATTATATTTTGTGAATATGAACAAAACTGTTGTCTCCTTAAGTTTTTTGTTTTGTTATTTTTGTTTCTTAATGTCATACATCATTTTAGGGCTTATTCCATTACGATTGTGCCAAAAAATGAATAGATGAATCAGAATCTAGCTTTTTTTATGATCTCAACTTTTTGAATTAATGTCAAACTTGCGAGTTTTCTTTTCCTGTTTTTTTCATTAGAAAGATTCTAATCAGCCAAATTGAAATGTGCTGCGAATAATATTACAAAATTAAATTATGAAAAAATAAAAGTAATTACATATTAAAACCGAAAATTGAATATCAAAGAATCAAAAGCAAAAGCATAAATATAAATGATACGGCTTCAACAGTTACAGTTGCAGGTATTGTGGGGAAGCTTCTGTTGCACCGTATTCTTATCTTAGATACAAAAATAATTTACATCAGTAAAATAATGAAATTTTATTTCAAGTTTATGTAGATTTAAAACAAAAAATCTTGATTAATAAAAAACATTCATTGAAAAAGATTGCGATCGCCACTGATCACCATCTTAAATTTCGTTATATTAAACAAAATTACATATTAAAATACATAGAAATATTGAAACATGGGGAAATGAACACAAGAAAAATAAACAGCTCAGTTACAGTTTATTCTTGTGAGTAATGTGCAGGATCTACAATATGGTGAATTTTCACTATAGATACGCAAATTTACATCAAAATCAAAAGTAACATAATTTTATTTTGCAGTTAATTAGCTCTAATAGCCAAAAGCGCATGGTTGACAAAAAATTTAGTAATAAAAAAGTGTGATCGCCGCTGATTTCAGCGCCATCTTGAATTTTGTTCCTATAACTTAATTGTCAGTTTCACTATTTACATCTGCGACGATATGTGGATTTTAGGATTGCAGATTTAAGGGAGTCTGCTGTAGTTTTATTTACAGGCTTAAATTATGCCCTGATCCATCTGCCGGGGCACACAGGGAATCTTGTGATAAAAACTAGATGTGGACATTTTAAAAATCCTGAATGTTCTTCAGGTGAGCAAGGCAGTTCTCCACAAATAGCACCACCATCCCAGATTTTTTTTGTAGGACCATTTGCAGATTGAAGTTGTCCATCTATGAGACACCCAATCATTCAAATCCGCTTCTGGTTTGCATATTCACAGAGCATATTCATATTTTTTTTTTTTTTTTTTTTTTTTTTAGCAGCAAGGATTTTGTAATTTACCAATCATGGAAAGCTTAATTTTTTCCATGCTGTCTGCATTTCTTCTGACAAGCACTCAGTCTTTATTGAACTTCCCTGCAGTGTATTTTTCCTTTTTCGCAGCTGATGTTTTATCAGGCATTAATTGATTACTTTGAAGTAAGCCCACATTTGACACATTGAAGCTTTCACAACCAAAATATATTTTGGCAATTGGCAGAAGCATGCTGGTTCTCTAATACTCTATTTACATTTTCTTCTTAATTTTTTGAAATACAGATACAAACATCCTTAGATATGTCCATGCATGTTAAATGATAAAATATATGAGGGGGGGAGGTCAATTAACCGTTTGTATAATCGAGCATAAGATAATCGGGAGTTCAATGTATATACAAAAATATTATTAATTTATTATCCAGGTACACACACATAATCTATCTACAAATACTTTAATATTTATGCATATGCCTGCATGTATTTGTTTTAAACAAAAGAAAAATTATTAATATTATTCAATCAGTATTTTATATTTTTTATGACCAATAATCACAGGCACATAATTAGTAATAATTATTATTAAGTATGTAGTTATTCATGAATTATAAGTTTAACAATAAGAGGTCAATTTTCACTGTACACAGAGCTTTTAACATTTAAATTGATCAAAAAGAAGTATTTTACAAAAAGGATATTTTAAGAGGCAATAACACATGTATGCATAGTAAACTCTTATCCCTCTTCTTCCAAAATAAAGCAAATTATTCTTTACAGTCAACTTTTTAATTTTAATTTTTTGTTATGAATGATGAAAAATAACAATTTACTATAAAAAGATGTATTTTCCTAGAGAATATCATTAATAAGTTTAAAGTTGTGATTTTTATGTTAGATTATCAATAATGAGTGTACTATATAATTCAGTTTACCTCAACAAATAAAATTTATTTAGAGATGTAATTATGGACTATTCTTCTGTACTACATGGTATTGATTCTAGTTTGTTTTGCTGGCCTGACCCGATTAAACATTTCAACTTTGAATTTGTTTAGAGTTAAAACATTTCAGGTTAATGAAAATTTTTTTTATTGGTTCATTTCAAAATGAAATGTTCAGGTTCAAGTTGGGTATGACTCAACCCATAGGGTTCTAAAGAGCATGTAAACTATAAAATAATTACAGTTATATTTCTTTACAATCAGTTTATACTTTTTTTTTTCTCATTATAATTCACTCATTTTTCTTTATTGACAGATTAAGCAATTCATATTATTTTAAATACTTAAGTTTTTATATTTCAGCTTGGGATTTTCAACATTCCTGATTTGGATGTTATGGATGACGATAATGAAAGTGATATTGATGAAAGTGCTCTTGAATCAGAGCTTGAAGCCATTCTTTCTGGTAAAGCTGTAAGCAAACCTCGACCCAAAAAGAAAGGTAATCTTTTCCATAGTCCATTACTTTTTATAAAATCTGAATCATTCTTAATTTGTCAAATATTGTGATCTAATTATGTATTATGATGCTGACATATAGAAAGTTTCATGTTGTTTACTACATTACTCACTGTCAATTATTGTACTTCACAAACAAGTATACAATATTTGTTGAGATTTTAAGCTACAGTTTCTTAAAGTGTGTGTCCTATATAGTATAACATATCTTAGTATGATGATTGTGAAAAAATTGATTCAATAAAAAAGTTTTTGATCATTTCATGACCACAGATTAATTAAAAGTCAAATGTATAATGAATTAAATGTATACTGAATGATAGTGCTAAGTTGTATTGTGTCATGTAACTTATTGCAGCTATGGCTCTGACAATATGCTATGCTTTCTGTCTTTACAGAAATTAAATATAATACTTTAATTTGAATTACCTTTTCAGCATTCAAGGTCTTGAGCAGAGTTGTATAATATAGACACACGCGCACATGCCTTATGCAGAAAATTTTCTGAAAAATTCAGAACTTTGCCAAAAAAATTTTAGAAAAGAAAAACGTAATTTTTGTTTTAATACCAAAAAATAAAAAATATTCCAATTTTATGTACGATTTATTTACTGTTTGCATACAGTTCAAAGTTTAAAGATGCAAAACATTGTTGTGACATTACAGACGCATGCGAAGAGATCAAAATATTAAGGATTGGGCTGTTTCTAAATGCATTGACAAAATAATTCATAAGAATTCAGCTCTTCCTATCATGGAGTTTTAGCTTTATTATTTTTTTAACCAAAATAATTAATCTTTAATTAATATTAATTAATTTTAAATTTAAATTGTAATTATTTTAAACTACTGTTTTGAATTCATATCATCAAATTAATTTGCAGAAAGTTTTTGACCCAATATTTATGTGCACAGACAGTTTTTAGATTTATACAGGTCTGGTCTTGAGTTCCTAAAGAAAAAAAGTACTTGAAATTTGATTAATAAGGATTAAGATATAATTTCCAGTAATTTTTAAATGAACCTAAACTACTAATTATATTTTATACTACGTATTACCCACAGAGTGTCTAGCAGGTGAGGTCTGTCTGCCCAATCTATGCTGCCAAAGGCAGTGTGACAGCCAACAAGGATTCTTACTGACTATCGCCATTGTGCCAAATTGCGACATAATGCTTCATTTGGCAAAGAAAGGAACCACTCCTTCATTCATGTTGCTTATTGCATTCAATCATGCCACACATATGTACCATTCATCATACCAACTACTTATACAGTAGATGTCACTTAATGGGATCACTTCAGGGCCACAAGTTTTTGATAACAATAAACAATTTAAAGAAATACAAATGATAACATCTAGCAGTAAGTACTATTACTAAGAAAATGATTACTCAACCTTGTTGAAATTATGATTTTAAAGTGATAGAAAATATTTATTGAAAGAGTTTGTAAATTTTTATTTGTTTACAATTTTCCCTTAAAAGTTTATTAATGAATTGTTCATACTTGTATTGTTTATGAAAATTGTCTAAATGATGTTATACTCCTCATTTCAAAATTTTCAACGTGTTCTATCATTTCCGTATTTCTAGGTGATCTTTCAAAACGTTGGTTTTCGTCGTCCTTCTGATCATTGCTATTATCATTATTTCGTATTTCTTCCCAAACTTTTTTGCAAATGCCAGTTTCTGTGAGCTTTGCAGCTGCAGAAATGTCACTGTCAATCACCATCCAGACCTGATATTCTTCATTCTTCATATCATCAGGGATGTTTTCCGTAGTTTCTAAAGTTTTCAGTTTGTCACTGTTTTCAGCTTCACAGAATCCTGCACTAACAAAACAAGTTTTAATTGTAGCAGATGATATCTAATTCCATGACATTACTAGAGGATGCAAAGTTTCTAGTAGATTAGTTTTTTTGGCTAGTTTATTGCCACTGATGTCTTGTTTATCCTCTAATTCTTTAAAATGCTGGTAATAGTCCTTCAATGCACTAATTATTCCTTGATCACAAGGCTGTATTAGAGAGGTTGTACTGGGTGACAAAACCACAACATTGATGTGTTTTCATGACATATTTAAATCATGCACAGTGCAGTTATCAAGCAAGAGAAGAATATTATGTTTCAATTCATTATACCACTTAAGAAACCATTCATTAAATAATATGCTTGTCATCCATGCTGATTTATTGGCATAGTAATCAACTGTAACCCCTCTGAAGCAACATGGGTTTTTACTTTTTTCAACAACTAAAAGCTTTCATTTTTGTCCAGCCATATTAACACAGCATAAAACAGTGATGTACTCCTTTTAAATTTTGTGGCTTTTTGCACTTGTATTTTTAATTGAATATGTATATTCTGGTAATTCTCTAAAATAGAGCCTTGTTTCGTCAGCGTTATAAATATTTTCTGCTGAATATGAAAACATAAGTTTCAGCCACTTCTCTTTTATCCATTTTTCTGCAGATGGCAGATTAGCATCTTTTTGTTCTCCATGGACTCTCTTAAAAACGGTGTTTTCATGTTTTCTCCAATTTGAAGCCAGCCATCACTTCGAACGAATCCACTTTTCCCAATATTCTGTGCTAAATCAGCTCCTTTTTGTCACATGTGTGGACCACTGACTGGTGCATCTTTTTCTCAAACATTTGAAAACCACAGTGCCTTTTCCTCTTCAGTTTCTCTAACATTCCATGTTTTCATTCTGCTTTTCTTTTTATATTAAAACTTCACGGTTTTTAAGGAATTTGCACAGAAGAGGATGAGAAATTTTTAATTGAACTGTGGTGTTGCTTTGACTCATTTGAGGTAAATTATCATAGTGATGTAAAATATCGATTTTTTCTTTTACACTTAAATCTTGCGTTTTTTACTATTCTTAGTTGCCATTTTTACTTCTCTTCAGAGATAAATGAACAACTGATTGTCTGGTTAGATTTTTTGCATTTGATGATGAAATAAATGGGCACGTCATCCTGCTGTAGCAGGTGCTAAAGTCCTGCATTGGGTCGGGTTACCTGCTTTTACCCGCACCCGACCCATGGGTTGGGTTGGGTTGTCGCTCTATTTTTTCGTTGCGGTTCGGGTTGACTTCTACTTTTTTGCTGCGGGTCGGGTTCGGGTCAGGTTGACATTCATTTTTTCGGGTTCGGGTCGGTTTCGGATTGGATTTTTACTCTTGCAGGTCGGGTTTGGGTTGACCCACTTTTTCAAAAGAATGTCCAATATTTTTTCAGATTTAATATAGTGCCACTGAGGCATGGGAGGGTAAAAACCATCTTATTGGTCATTTAGCTCTCACACGATACCTCTGTTCTTTGACTACACCAAGTTCTGTAAACCTATTTAAATCAAAACCACAAATGACTGCAAGAAGCCCTTAATCAGCAATTTCACTTTTAAAGAACATAGGTTTTTTAAGCGCGAGAGTGATAAATGTGAGGCTAGAAAACCAATAACAAGGGCAATTCAGACTTAAGTACAAGATTTAAAAATTAGAGATAAATTTTGGGGATATTGAATTTTAAACTTTTACTTTTAATTTTGAATTAAAAAAATTTAAAATTTTTATCCTTTCCTATATACAATAAGACCTACATAATGGACACTCCTGAAAAGCGTACACCTCTATTTAGCGAACACTTTTTTAATTCATGACACTTATATATTTGTACGCTTATACCTTGGTATAGTGGGCACCTCTAAATTTACGCACATATAGGAAATCCAGGTGTATGGTGTATGTGGGCATAAACTATCACAAATACGATACGTGTGTTTTTGTGTGTATCATAAATGAAATGTTTTTAATGTTTTTCATATTTTGAAAAGAGAAAAAATGGTTCTTGCACCATAAAGAAAGAAAAGTCTGATTACATTTCTTATATACATTTTATTTTTTCTCATGCAGTAAATTGAATATATATTCATTCATATTCAAATACGTATTTCTTTCCATGTGAAATTCTGAAACATAGTTCTCTTCGTTCAAACCTTTTTGTGAAAATCCCAGCAATCCGACTTGCAAAAAAAAAATCTATATATGACCCGGAAGAATTTTTCTAGGGTGAACCGAGCATGCAGAAAGAAAAGTAGAGCCATCCTGACCCCCCTCCTAAAAAAATAAATTAAAAAAAAAATAAAAATAAACAATCCGACCCAATGCAGGAATCTATTCAGTGATCTCGAGGTGTCTGTTATTCGGAGGTTTCACTATATTTGAACATTAAAGAATATAGATTTGTTCATTTTTCTACATAAAATATAAAATTGGTATTAGAGATATAATTATAGATTACTTTTCACAATTGCATTAAAATATTAATTAATTTCCTTTGATTTTGAGTTCGAGTCGGGCTGCGGGTCGACAAAAATTGTTTTGGCGGGTTTGGGTCAGGTTGCGGGTTGACTTCAAATTGAATTTGCGGGTTCGAGTTGGGTACAACCTGACCCGTGCAGGACTCTAGCAGGTGCACACATTTTTATTCCCATTCTGAGGTCTAAGTAAGTCTGTCTAACAGAGTCGTAAATCTTACAACTTCCCATTCTTCTGCAAAATGTCTGTGGTTATTAACAAAAGAAATAGGGAATCTCAACAAAAGAAAGAGGTGGTATCTGACCTGCAAGCGATGTCCCCTGCTGACCTTTGATCTTTAGACATGCTAAGAAAGTCATAAAACATCAAAGAGACCAAATTACCACAGTAAAAAAGCCACTAAGGAATATTGTAGTCTAGGACAACCTTTACTGAAAATTTTTCCCCCTACAAATTTCTGGAAGTTGTTACCGTAGCTGTTGCGTGCTACTCAATTACATTTCTTGATTGATTACATATTTCCTTGCATTTATCTGTAAAGTAAGCACGAAACAGAAGAGACACACAGAGATAAATTGCTGTATTGTCTTTCTTAGAATTCATTCTTTAAAAGGACTTTTTAACAGAATTTCTCTTTCAATTGCAAACTTTTGAGGAACTGGTCTGCTGCAAAGCCGATAACATTAAACGAAGTATTGATCTCATAAAGCAATGCTTTTAACATGAAGCTGAATGGGTCAGGAACTAGTGATTTTGATAACATAAACCGGCATGTACTGTACAGTACATTAGTCTTTTTCTTTGAAAATCCTTTGCATTTTGAGGAATTTTTACGTTTTAAAAAGTTTCATTGAAATCTGCCCTCCTCTTTCCATCCCACAAAAACAAAAAATCCCTTTACACAGCCCTTTAGGCAGCACGCAAAATTCTTTAAAACATTTTAATTATTTAACCCTTTTCTACCCTATTTTTTAAAACTTTATTGTAGCAATAAATAATCAATCATCGAAGTCGCCCAAACTGAAATTCCCACTTCCCTTTTTGGAGCTCCTTCACTCAGCACCAAGCACACAAAGTTTAAAAACTCTTTAATTTTGATTTTTTGTTCTGCCTTGATACTGTGTAGTAATAAAAAATAAATAATCAATCATTTAAATAATCCTCTCTCTCCAAAATTTCCACTTCTCCCCTAGATCACAAAATTAAAAATATTTATAATTGTTTATTAAAAACAATTTTTTTTAGCTATATTTATTGCTTTGTTGTAACAATAAATAATCAGTCATCTAAATTTCTTCTGCCTCCCTTCTTTGCCCCTCTTGAGCCCAAAAGCTTAAAAAGTCTTTAAAACCCTTTATTATTTTTTTTTCTGTCCTATTTATTATATTCTAGAAACAATAAATAATGAATCTTATAAATAACTCATTGAAATATTTCCTTCCACCCAAATAAGGAGGAATTTCTAAGTATGGTGAAAAGCAAACATTTTCCTCTTTTTTTTTTTTTTTTTTTTTTTCAGTTTGGCTATTCCCACCCGTTTTTAGATATGCATTGTGCTTTATTTTAACACTAGCAAAACCCGCGGCTTTGCTCGCGTAATTCTTGAAAAATGCCAAGTGGTATTCGTTGGCCCATTTTCATTAAAGGAAATTTTACTGTCACAGATAATTCAGAAATTATTAATTAAGCCACGCTAATATCGAAAATTTAGAACGTTTTTTGCTCTTTCACACCCCTCCTTCCCCTCTGTGGTAGTGACACCGATATAAAATATAGCCTATGTTACAGCAGGGTGTGTTACCATCACTTTTGAAAATGGTTCTGTAGTTCCAGAGATTCCATAGAAATTGTAATTTAGAATGTTTTTAGACCGCTTTCCGCTCATCTCATCCTTTCAAATTTCGAATTTTTTTAGAATTTCGTCTTAGAGAGCATTTACATTTTATAAATAACTACCATGCCAAATTTCGATTTTCTAGTTCCTTCAGTATAAAAAAAATCGAAATTCTAGAAAGTTTTTCGCTTTTGCACCTCCTTGTGGTAGTGGCACCGACATAAAATATAGTCTACGTTGCAGCAGGGACTGTCACCATCAATTTGCTACCATAACTTTTGAAAAGAATTCGGTAGTTCCAGAGATTCCATAGAAATTGTAATTTAGAATGTTTTTAGGACGCTTTTCAATCATCTCACAGTTTTAAATTTCAAAATTTTTTTAGAATTTGTTCTTAGCGAGCATTTACATCTTATAAGTAACTACCATGCCAAATTTCATGTTTCTAACACCTTCAGTATAAAAAAATCAAAATTTTAGAACGTTTTTCACTCCTGCACTCCCCTGGGGGTAGTCGAACTGACATGGAATATAGCCTATATTACAACAGGAACTATCACCATCAATTTGCCACCATCACTTTTGAAAACAGGTCTGTAGTTCCAGAGATTCCATAGAAATTGTAATTTAGAATGTTTTTAGAATGCTTTTCACTCATCTCACCCTTTTAAATTTCCAATTTTTTTAGAATTTGTTCTTAGAGAGCATTTACATCTTTTAAATAACTACCATGCCAAATATCAAGTTTCTAGCTCCTTCAGTATAAAAAAAATCGAAATTTTAGAACCTTTACTGAAAATTTTCCCCCCTACAAATTTCTGGAAGTTGTTATCGTAGCTGTTGTGTGTTACTCAATTACATTTCTTGATTGATTACATATTTCCTTGCATCTATCTGTAAAGTAAGCATGAAACAGAAGAGACACACAGAGATAAATTGCTGTACTGTCTTTCTTAGAATTCGTGCTTTAAAAGGACTTTTTAACAGAATTTCTCTTTCAATTGCAAACTTTTGAGGAACTGGTCTGCTGGAAAGCCGATAACATTAAACGAAGTATTGATCTCATAAAGCAATGCTTTTAACATGAAGCTGAATGGGTCAGGAACTGGTGATTTTGATAACATAAACCGGCATGTACTGTACAGTACATTAGTCTATTTCTTTGAAAATCCTTTGCATTTTGATGAATTTTTACGTTTTAAAAAGTTTCATTGAAATCTGCCCTCCTCTTTCCATCCCACAAAAACAAAAAATCCCTTTACACAGCCCTTTAGGCAGCACTCAAAATTTTTTAAAACATTTTAATTATTTAACCCTTTTCTACCCTATTTTTTAAAACTTTATTGTAGCAATAAATAATCAGTCATCTAAGTCGCCCAAACTGAAATTCCCACTTCCCTTTTTGGAGCTCCTTCACTCAGCACCAAGCACACAAAGTTTAAAAACTGTTTAATTTTGATTTTTTTTTCTGCCTTGATACTGTGTAGTAACAAAAAATAAATAATCAATCATTTAAATAATCCTCTCTCTCCAAAATTTCCACTTCTCCCCTAGATCACAAAATTAAAAATATTTATAATTGTTTATTAAAAACAATTTTTTTTTGAGATTTTATTGCTTTGTTGTAACAATAAATAATCAGTCATCTAAATTTCCTCTGCCTCCCTCCTTTTGAACCTCTTGAGCCCAAAAGCTTAAAAAATCTTTAAAACCCTTTATTATTTTTTTTCTGTCCTATTTATTATATTCTAGCAACAATAAATAATCAATCTTATAAATAACTCATTGAAATATTTCCTTGCACCCAAATAACGAGGAATTTCTAAGTATGGTAAAAAGCAAACATTTTCCTCATTTTTTTTTTCAATTTGGCTATATCCACCCCTTTTTAGATATGCATTGTGCTTTATTTTAACATTAGCAAAACCCGCGGCTTTGCTCGCGTAATTCTTGAAAAATGCCAAGTGGTATTCGTTGGCCTATTTTCATTAAAGGAAATTTTACTGTCACAGATATTACTAATTAAGCCACACTAATATCGAAAAAAAAATCAAAAATTTAGAACGTTTTTTGCTCTTTCACCCCCCCCCCCCCCCCCCCCATCTGTGGTAGTGACACCGATATAAAATATAGCCTATGTTACAGCAGGGAGTGTTACCATCACTTTTGAAAATGGTTCTGTAGTTCCAGAGATTCCATAGAAATTGTAATTTAGAATGTTTTTAGACCACTTTCCGCTCATCTCATCCTTTCCAATTTTGAATTTTTTTAGAATTTGTTCTTAGAGAGCATTTACATTTTATAAATAACTACCATGCCAAATTTCAATTTTCTAGTTCCTTCAGTATAAAAAAAATCGAAATTTTAGAAAGTTTTTCGCTTTTGCACCTCCCTGTGGTAGTGGCACCGACATAAAATATAGTCTATGTTACAGCAGGGACTGTCACCATCAATTTGCTACCATAACTTTTGAAAAGAATTCGGTAGTTCCAGAGATTCCATAGAAATTGTAATTTAGAATGTTTTTAGAATGCTTTTCGCTCATCTCACAGTTTTAAATTTCGGTTTTTTTTTTAGAATTTGTTCTTAGAGAGCATTTACATCTTATAAGTAACTACCATGCCAAATTTCATGTTTCTAACACCTTCAGTATAAAAAAATCAAAATTTTAGAACGTTTTTCACTCTTGCACTCCCCCGGGGGTAGTCGAACCGACATGAAATATAGCCTATATTACAGCAGGAACTGTCACCATTAATTTGCGACCATCACTTTTGAAAACAGTTCTGTAGTTCTAGAGATTCCATATAGAAATTGTAATTTAGAATTTTTTTAGAATGCTTTTCGCTCATCTCACCATTTTAAATTTTCAATTTATTTAGAATTTATTCTTAGAGAGCATTTACATCTTTTAAATAACTACCATGCCAAATTTCAAGTTTCTAGCTCCTTCAGTATAAAAGAAATCGAAATTTTAGAATGTTTTTTGCCCTTGCACCCCCCTGTGGTAGTGGCACCAACATAAAATATAGCCTATGTTACAGCAGGCACTGTTACCATCAATTTGCCAACATCCTTTTTGAAAATGGTTCTGTAGTTCCAGAGATTCCATAGAAATTGTAATTTAGAATGTTTTTAGAACACTTTTCGCTCATATCACCCTTTTAAATTTAGAATTTTTTTAGAATTTGTTCTTAGAGAGCAGTTACATCTTATAAGTAACTACCATGCCAAATTTCATGTTTCTAGCTCTTCAATATGCAAAAAATCGAAATTTTATAACGTTTTTCGTTCCTGCACCGCCCTGGGGGTAGTGGCACCGACATAAAATATAACCTATGTTGGAGCAGGGATTGTCACCATCAATTTGCCACCATCACTTTTGAAATCACTCCAGTAATTTCAGAGATTACCCCTACAAACAAACAAACAAAAAAAAAAAAACTATCTTTACTACTTTATAATATTAGTATAGATATCTTCACTTTAGCATCAGCCAAAGCCCCAACACCAGGTGTCAAGCCTTTTAAAAATGGGGGTAGAAGAATTGCAATTCAAAGAATGATTTTATAATTTCACGACAAATCTATTGCACTAATATTATTTTTTGTTTGGCTTTCATTTCATATATTTTTTTTCATTATAGTTTCTTTTTACTGATTAGCCAAATTTCTAAGGTTGGTCGAAAGTCAGCAAGAACCTTGCCCCCAAACCTATGTTTATTTGTAAAGATTTTTGTCTAAAAATAAAAAATCTCAAATAAATCAAAGTTTATTTTATTTGAGACCAGAGGGGGCGTAGCCCGCCCAGGTGTATGCTACCGAAGGCAGTGAGCAAAGTTCCACTAGTCAAAAATTAAAGAATAAATTGCTTTTTTACTTAAGAAAGCACCATTGTTGAAAAAAAAAAATTATAATTGCTTTTGTTAGCCTGAGTTTGCTCATGTTACAACATTTTTTTTAAACTCTTTGTACGATTAATTTACTCTCTTAGACACAATGACCAAAAATACTTGATGTTTCTTTTAAACACATAAACACACATTTCTGCCCCCCCCCCCCCCTCCCAAAAAAAAAGACTGATAGCAATTTTCATGATGTTTTTATTAAATAGTGGGATAGTGGGCAGTGTGCCTATGCCTGATTGCATTGATTAGTGGGACTTTATTTTTTTTCACTACACAGAGAGAAGTTGCTTAGTACTGGCAAAGTTTTTTTTTATTCTTATTGATGACAAAAATCCAGATCTAATTTATTTATGACCAGTCTTATTTATATTTGCAATTTTTCTGCTTATCTGCTATCACATTTTCAATCATGTCAAACTCATTTCAGCTGATAATTTTTAGCATTGAGCAGTTGATTGCCAATATTTAATTACATTTGTCACTTCACCCACTGATTTTTCGTCATTTTTTAGCACACCTGCTTTACTTTTTCAATGCTAGTAATTCATTGATCCATTAGTAGTAATTTAAATTGTTATAAATATTTGATGTAACACAGATGATGACTACCTATCAAAATGATTATGAACAATTTATTTTTCTCTTTTCTTTATTTCTTTACTATCATTTGTTTGCTTCAAGAATTATTTTTGTTTAGTTGTTTATCAATGTTCTCCCTCCCCTTTTATCTTTTTTATTTCCTCTCTCATGGTGCCTTTTCTTCTTTTGTTTGTTTTGATTTGTTACCTATACCTTTGTTTATGTTGTTTGGTCCCATTTTAGCCAAGATGTTTTCATTTGAACAGAGACTGATGAATTTCTGTAGGTTTTATATGTAGTGTTTCATATTAAATTTAATGATGTTATGACAAATCTTTTCTCTCATGCTCATAAAATGTTATGATATTTTAAATGTGTTATTTGAATAAATTTGGTTGATGAATTATTCATTCAGTTTTGTATTACAGGTTCAGAAACGATCTATTTTACAGTGAAAGCTCAACTAAGCAGCATGCTCAGGAAGTGCTGATTGCCGGATAGTTGAGCGCTAAAAAATCTGTCATGAAAGAAGGGGAGGGGGGAGTGCATCGATGTAACAGTGAAAAAGGAAAAGAATGTTTTGGCCTATTTTCCTGTCATTGGGAAGTCGATCAAATAATTCTTTTATTATTATTAAATTTGCATTTGATAAAGTTAATTTTAACAAATTAAAAGTAAACAATATTTTGTGTTAGGATGTCATTTCTAAATTTACTTATTAATCTTTTATAATGTTACATTATTTATAATTAGACATCTCATAAAGATTTTAATTTAGGACTAAGATGATTAACAGATGCTGCTCTTACTTTATGCACTAATAAAATAAACCTCAACATGGGAAATAACAAAACTAATGAAGTCAACTAATCAACTAGACGTTTTTCAAAGGGCATTGTGCTCTGCCCTTTTCTTCCTAAACCATCAACTTTGCACCCTGCAAATTAAAAAAAAAATTGTGCCCTTTTTTTTCTTTCCGGGAAAAGCACGTGGATACTTGGAAAATTAAGTTCTGTATGATCCTTCACTTGTGTTGCCTCAATAAAAGGTGCAGCAACTCACCATAATAATGAATCCTTTCTGCATAGCTAAGAACATTATCAGATGGGAGCTGATAACATCCGATTTTGTCTCTCCGATCTCCATAAAAACAAACTACAGTTGTCAGCATTTTATTTTTGGAATGACTCGGATAGTGGGCTTTTTTGAGGGGGCTCTAATTTTCTGAAACTGATTGTATTTAAATAGAAATTTGGTAAGCAGCCCAATTTCGTATTATTTCAATTCACTGAAAATTTTAACACAATCGGACAGTTAAAAACAGAGATATATATATATTTTTTTTAAATAAAAAGTAAGGAAAAGAAAAGGGTATTGTTTCATTCTTTTTTAAAATTATTATTTCTGTTTGCTGTTTATTCTGTTGAAAAAATATTTTTCCTCGGCAGATGGCTAGGAAGAAAAAGTTTGAACTGATAAATATACAAGAATAAAACAAAAACAAAAGAAACTAACTTACTGGTATATAATCCAAACACTTTCAATTATAAACACTACCGTGAATCTGAAGACAAGAAACCTTCGATATTTGAAATGACGAGAATGATCATATATCCCCATCCCAATTCTTAGAAAACACAATGTAACTTTCTTCCCTCCTCCTGCTTCCTCACTTGGCTGTTCAGTTTTTGGAAAAGTTGTAAAAAGGTATTTTTTCTATCATTTAATTGCTCTCCTCCTCTCAGTCCAGTTTCGCCAAGAGCAGAAGGATTAATTAGTCTTTCTTCTCTCCTCGCATTATCCTTTCCCTTCCCCTCTTCCTCTCTTTCACTGGGAAAAACAGTTGGCAGGCGATTGCTCACTATGACACAACATGAAGCTATTCTGTGCCATCAAGCTACATTTTGTATTTACGCTATATTTTTATTTTATAACATTCACTGTCATGAAAATACATAGATTTGTTTTACGCCAAATCAGTCGCTGTGATAATTTGAGAATGCCAACAGTAAAGCTCCTAAAATAGCAGTAAAAATTTTAACTGTTTATGGGAAAAGAAAAATAATGGAGCTCTCCAAAATTTTCTAGTTAATTGCGCTTTCCAATTAGTTGAATGCTGGATAATCGAGCTTTTACTGTAAATGAATTTTTTTCCCTGTAATTGCTTCAATTTAAAATAATTTTCATTCAAATTTTTAGCAATATCCATGATATTATCATTTATTTTAGATTTTCTTTCTCTTATATTTTCAATTTCTTTTTTTTTTTTTTTCATGCTACTTCATTATGATTCTCTAAATACCATTAGATTACTTTTATGTACTTTCTGCTATTTGATAAATGTAATAATTTTGTAACAAAGAAATAAAATAATGTAAAGCTATTTTATACAACTTTTTCAAGATACCAGCTGACATCAGTTATTTTATTCTCTCATTGCTATAGCTTCTGCTCCATTGGATATTGAAAAAATGGCTGCTGAGTGCATGAAAGACGTTGAAGATGAGGACGAAGATGATGGCAGCTTGTTAACAGATCCAGATCTCTTGGTAATTTTTATATAGTATATTCTTGTTTAGGCCTTTTTTATTTATTACTTGTGATTATTAGATTTTTTTATTTGTATTATTTTACAGAAAGAGCTTAAAAGTTTATCTTGTGAAGCTCCTGAAGAATCTGTTTCATCTTTTGTTGAAAGTGATACTCCTGTAGAGATACCAGAAATGAAGGAAGAGAGAGCTCCTGTTCCACCAAAACACATGGAGAGAGCATCTGCCGGAAGCATTCTAGCATTATTACAAGAACGAAAAAAATTATATAATGATGCCATCTTTGCAGCAAAGGAGTTAAATGATGTTTCCAAAGTCCGTCGTTACACTAGAGCAGCAAAGGTATCTATATCAAATAGATTTGTAAATTTTTATATTTTCATTTTTTTTTCTTTTTTTTTTAAACTTGTTCCACATCTAGTAGTTAATTCACTTTGGGATGAAATATTGCAACATTTTATTTTTCTTGTGCACCATATGCTGTCTTGTAAAGAATTATGCAAATATTTTGTATTGCTCTGATAGAATAGATGACAATTATATAACTCAAAAATAATATGATATTGACTAAACTAATAAAAAGCTGTGAGGTTGAATTTGCCAGATATGCAATATATATTGAAAAGAGAAAGAACAATTACTTTCCATTAATGGGTTCTATTTTTGTGCCAAAAGCTTGATGATAAGTTCTATTAATCTATTAATTTTGTACCAGGATCATAGATTTTGACATTTGCATTTTTTTTGTTTTCATTTTCAGAAATTTTGGCTCTTTCCAAAGAGGGCATTTTTATTATATATATAATTATTTTAAGGACATTTTTTTTAATAACGTAGGTAATATTTTACATTTGCTAAATGAAATATTAAAATTTTTATCAGGATACTAGACTCAAATCAAAAATTCAAAATTTGGATTCATGAAAGATTAAAACTGACATCTGAGAACAATTCATTTTTCATTTATCACATTTTTTTAAAGTATTTAATGGACAGTAGTAATCATAGGCATAGCATGACCAGAAACTTTGTAAAGCATATATAATTTATGAATTTATAATTTTTTTCTTTTGAATTTTCTGGCATGGCTTACTGCCAAAGAGCATTAACTAAAGGAAAGTGACCAGAAATCTCATTACTAAGCAAGGTAAACAGGGGTTGAAGAAAACTGGTCTTCCAAATGCTGAACCCATCTGGGTTTTAGATAAAAAGCCCAGACTACATATATATATATATATACCGTAAAATCCCGAAAGTAAGCCCCCCCCCTCGAATGTAAGCCCCCCTCCCACTTTTAAGCAATTTTGGTTTTCTTTTCCATTCCTAAATATAAGCCCCCCCCCCAAAAAAAAAAAAAAATATATATATATATCCGTAAAATCTTGAAAGTAAGCCCCCTCCTACTTTTAAGCAATTTTGATTTTCTTTTCCATTCCCAAATATAAGCCCCCCACCCCCCTATCACATACAAAAAAAAATTATGCACAAAAAATTGATTTTAAAAATCCAAGGGAGGTAATTTTCATTCTTTTGATATTTTTGACGGATTTCCACTTAGGTTTTTTTATATGATATTAATGAAATCCTTCCTCTCACATGGAATGTCGGTTTCCCCTCTATGCCCTCTCTAACATGAAAAGTTTGAAAACTTGAGAATCTTAAATCCTTCTGTACTTCTTTCTGCTCACTAGTAACGTAACAATTAGTAAAAAAATCAATCCTCTACACTACAATCTCCCTTTCCATAAAATTTATGCCTGTTCTCTCTCAGCATATAAAGTTTAAAATCTTTAAAACTTTCTATAAAAAAAAAATATGCTGTATTTGTTGTTCTCTACTAATATTAAATAAATAATAAAAAAAATAAATAACCATTTAAATTTTCTCTCTACCACCAAGATGTCTGCTTCCGCTCTTTTGTCTCCCCCCAGCAAATAAATCTTTAAAACTCTATTTAAAAAATATATTCTGTCTTATATGTTGCTCTCTAGTAAAAATAAGTAAATAATCAATCATATAAATTACCCTCCACTCAACTCCTCTCTCTCTGAAACTTACACTTCTCCTTCCTTCCCTCCCTCTCCTCTCAGGATACAAAGTTTAAAATCTTTATTAAAAAATTTGCTGTCTAGTAACAATAAATAACTAATCAACCATTTCAATTATCGCTTTACCACCAAAATGTCTGCTTCTTTCACTTAGCTAACCCCTATCAAAAAAATAAATAAATAAATAAACTATTTATAAAAAAAATCCTCTGTTGTGTCCACTTTGGAGAACCCAGAAAATCTTATACAGTCACACTGTTTGGGTTGCACAGATATGAACCAGAAAATATTGGCATCAAAGTTTTTATTTCACTGAAAGCAAACGTATTATACACTGGTTAAAAATTAAGAAATGAAAATAAAAGTAGTTACTTGTCTTGATACTTTTCTTTCAGATTAATAGAAGACAGTTCTTAACAGTCTGTACCCTTTCCTAAAATGTTTGTTGTTCAGAAATTTGGGGGGGGGGGGTAGGCACATGCACCCTCCTCTCCTACACCCATAGGGACAATGAAGTAACACTGAACTGTATTGTTTCTTACCAAAGCTAATCAATGATTCCACATTTCCAACTCTTGTAACCACTCACCTCATCCCTTTTTTTATTCACAGAATTAAGGAATCTTCCCACAATTTAGGCAAAAGTTGTGGCAAATAGTTGCATTTGCAAACAGCTTTATTTTTCGTACTATGATAATTCTGAAAAGTAACAGTTTGCAGAACATGCCTGTTTCTGAGATACCGGATGGGTGGTACGATACTTTTATTAAATTACTCTAGATCTTAGTTTTACTCTTTTAATTTTTTAGGAAGATATAATTTCTTTTCTCATTTTGTAAATTTGGGTACATGAAATACACAGAAAATGCTCAGCTATCATATGTCTTGAATTCTTGAATTGTGAAGTAGTATTTTAAGGAAGAAAAATGATAAATAAATTTGTGTTAATTTAAAATGTTATTTATATAAAAGTAATGCAAAGTATAATATATTTACATATAATATAGTATTAGGAGGTTGAATAAGTTCTCACTGTTTCTTCATGAAAATTAGTGCTTTATTTAAAATAATTGGTAAAAAACATGTCACTGAAAGTATTGTCCATCGCTAGCCACTACTTCTTCCCATCTTAGGGTTATTGTAGTGTATCCATTTTTCATTGCCGATCATGGTATTATCCAAAAAATCTTTCCTTTTCTGCCGTTGAAGCAGCTGTTCACACGTGAAAGGACGCCGTTTATCATCTCTCTGCTTCAGCTCATATGGCACCCAGTGTCCTTGCTCTAGAATCATTCCTAATGCTTCCAAATGTTCATATAGAGTCTCACATGAGTCTTCATAAAGTAATGCCTCCAATTCTTAATCTTCAAACTGCCGGGATGCGCCAGAGCATTCTTTATTTTCAACATCAAAATCGTTATTTTTGAAGCATCTAAACCAATCTCTGCATGTTGCTTCTGAAAGAGCATAGTCACCGTAAGTCTAAACAAGAATTCTGTGTGCTTCAGCTGAAGATTTTGTTTGAATAAAGTAGTGCATTAAAATTCCCTGCAAATACTCTTTTTTTTGGCACAAAATTTGACATGTTTAACACTATGAAAAAAATTTTTGTTTATACTTCAGCGAAATGACATACACTGAATTTCAAGCTTGCTTATAGTACTTCGTTATAGATGCATTACCATCTTAAACTACACGCACACAGTTCTAGAAATGCTATCAGTTGGAAAACAGCAAGAATTTATCCAACCTCCCAATAAATCACACATTGAATTTAATTTTTAATTTGAATGTTACCTTCAACACGAACCAGTTTTAAAATAAAACAAGTAAAATGAAATAAATTTCCTTCCTATATATAATGCAGCATTCCACATATGCTTTCTCAATATACAATGAAGTTTTATATTATATGCAGCAAATTCTGGTTTAAAGTGTTGCTCATAAAAAAGGAAGCATAACAAAGAAAAAACCCCACAAAAACATAATTTTTATTAAAATGAACCAAGTCTTGCTGATTTGTTAGAGTCAAGCTTGGCTCAGTGTTTTAAAAACTGAGAGTAAAAAGAAAAAAGATTTTTGATTTAGCAGTAAAGAACCTGGCAACTGTGAGATAGTGCTGTTACGGTTCTTTCAATATTTTCTTCCACTGCTTTTTGTGCTCTATAGTTGTCCTATGTAGGACTGTAACTAAGAGCAGATGGTAAAGGATTCAATTCAGGATTCCAGTGGCAAAAGCAGTGCAGGGGTCATTCTGTGCCAAATCAACACAAAAAAATAGCATTTTCAACCTGACCCCCTCAGAATTTTATGAAATTTGGTGCACTTGTTAAATTTATCTAGAAATCATCAAATACAAAATAATAAGTCTCTATTTCTCATGGTTTCTGAGATAAATAGCATCAAAAATTGAAAAAAATCACAAAATTTTGAATTCTGTACACTACAAAAAAAAATTTCATATTTAATTCCCTAATTGACATACAGCTTTAATCTTGGTATTGTTGGAAAGGGTTTGCAATGACCTTTCTTATGATATGTCACATGCATATTCTTTATTTTTTAATTTCAAGGACAAACATTTTGACCTTTGACCTTCAGTATCTCAAAAAGTGGTATTTTATTTTTTTCAAAAAAAATTATATGTTATTCTTACATTGTTCCTCTATAATATCTGACTTTCTTATTTTGGGACGCTCATGAGATATTGAGTTATAAATTAAAATGCACACACCTGATTCCAATTTTTTTACCAAAATCACCTATATGATGACTTATCTATACTAATTTATGTCAATAAACTTATATTTATACATATTTCATAAGCATAAACATGTTGTACTTATCTCCACTCTGTATATTAATTTGGGATATAATATAAAGTTAAAAAATTAAAATGAAAAAAAATTATATTTACTTTCACTATAAAGATTAATTGAATTTATTTATAATTATATACATATATAATTTTTTTTTGTAAGTTTACAAAATAAGTAGATATTAATTGCAATAATAAGTTGACACTAATTATTTTCATTTATAATTAATTACAAATTCAAAATATTGACACATATTCTTAAATTACAGTGCATGTGTGATTTGAATAGATTTTTTGTTAAAATTTTATTATTTTGTGTTATTGTTACTATTAATTTTTAAAGTAAAAACACTGCTTGTTCACATAACGTGCTTAATAAAAATGTTCTCCAATAGCATATTTCATACATATACACATGTCTTTCTTCACCCCTTTCTTTAAAGCAGATCCCCCCCCCCCCCCTCCATAGCATATTTCTCATCTTCACTTGAAAATTCTCAAACTTTTATACAATTTAAAGAATTCTGAGATTAAATGTTTTGTTTCTATCTCTCAATACCTTTGTATTACTGCTTACACTGTGCTGTATAAATTCCTCAGATGGGTGAATCAGAAAGGGCCATGTGGTTTTTGTTTTAAGCTGACATAAGTCCCTCCCCTTTAAAGTGTTTGGCTGTGGAGGGTTGGGGAGAAAAAGCAGATAAGACAGCAGTTCAGTTTACTAGATTTTACAGTAAAGGCAAAAGTTAAATGCATGTTTTTTAATAATGTGTGTATTTTAGTATCTCTTTAAAACTTTAATAGCTTGTTTTAAAAATGGATTCTATTGGATTGAAAAAAAAAATAATAAGATTACCTGTTGCAACCCATTTAAGCAGCCAGGTCATTCAAATGTAAGGAAAAATTTAAGGAATGTTCTGCCTTGGATGATAAAAAAAAATCCCGAGTTAAGTGAGGGAAATAAAATTTGTGATAAATGTCGTAAAAAGTTAAAGTCAAAAACTAGTTCTGAGAGTGAAGAGGAATCTGAAGTTGCTATAGCAAGTTGTAGTAAAGCTTCTGAAAAATATGAAATACAAGAATCTAATGGGCAAGATCCCCAAATTTCTGATTGTTAAAGAGAAACAGCATTTTCTACTTTAATTCAAAGGTTGCAAAGTATTAATGAATCACCAATTAAACGAAAAAGGCTTCCTGAAAAGAAATATCCAAAAAGTTAATTTAAAAAAAATTACCAAAGCAATAAAACAGAAGGTGATGAATGTTTCTGACAGTGATTTGCCTACTGACACAACTGAATCAGATATAATAACTCAGTCGAAGGAAAAATTCAACAACACTGAAGATTAAAGTTTAAAAGTGCAAATTTTAAATGTTTTGCCTAAAAACTGGTCTATTAGGAAGATAGAAGAAGAATTTGGGGCAAGCAATTACATGGTGAGAAAAGCCAAATTACTTGTGAAAGAGAAAGGTATTCTAGCATCCCTTAATCCAAGGGCTGGGAAGAGTTTAAGTCAAGAAACAACTGATTGTGTAAAATCATTTTATAATAGTGACAATGTAAGTAGAATTATGCCTGGTAAGAAGGATTTTGTGTCAATGAAGTTGATGGCATAAAGGCACATATACAAAAAATGTTAATCTTATGTAATTTGGAAGCATTTAAGCAGTTCAAGGAGGAATATCCAGACCTTAAGATTGGATTTTCCACCTTTGCTGAACTTCGACCAAAAAAAACTGCATTTTGGCTGGGGCAAGTGGAACGCACACTGTTCGTGTTTGTCACATCCATGAAAATGTTAAATTAATGTTGATTGGATGTCATTTGAAAGAATTGAGTAAAGAGGAAGAAATTCCAATACATTCCTATAGTACATGCATAAGTTTTTTAATTTGTAATCCCCCACAACCAATTTGTTACTTGTGAGAGTGTAACAATTGCCCAAAGTTTGATGATTTGAAAGACTATATGGAGAGGCTTTTCACTGAAAATGGTATTTCCCTTATAACGTATAAGCAGTGGTTGAATGTTGATCGGGCAACTCTGGAAACTTTGTCTACTACTTGTGAAGATTTTATCGACACATTTATAGACAAACTTACAATCCTTATACGACACTCATTTATAGCTAAACAGCAATCAGAATTTTTTAATTCTTGTAAAAAAAACTCAAATATGGCGATTATGTGGTAGTTTGTGATTTTTCTGAAAGCTATTCTTTTATTCTTCAAGATGAGGTTCAAGGATTCCATTGGAACAATGCACAGGCTACAATTCATCCTTTTGTCATATATTATAATAAAGGAGATAGTAATCAAATCATAGACAATGTTAGCTTTGTTATAATATCTGATTGCCTTTGTCATGATACAATAGCTGTTCATTTGTATAAAAAAAAGTTGATTCAGTTTCTAGAGCAAAAATTCAATGAAATCCAGCCTAGAAAAATCATGTATTTTTCCGATAGTGCAGGTGCTCATTACAAAAGCCGAAAATTTTTTTTGAACCTGTGTTGTCATTTAAAAGACTTTGAAATACAAGCAGAATGGCATTTCTTTGCTACAGCTCACAGAAAAGGAGTGTCTGATGGCATTGGTGGAACTGTAAAAAGATTAGCAGCCTGAGCCAGCTTGCAACATCCATACACTGACCAAATAATGAGAGCTCGCCAATGCTTTGAATGGGCAACAGCAAATATTACAGTTATACAATTTGCTTATGTTGCTTCCTTGCAGTATGAGGAAGAAAGTAATTATTTGCAACAGCGTTTCCTGTCTTCTCGTGTTGTCCCTGGCACCCAAAAGTTACATGCTTTTATACCGAGCACAAGTAACAAACTTCGGTGTAAAATTTATTCGAATTCTACAACAGAGAAGGAAGTAAAAGTAACTAAAGAACAAGGTGAACTTGAACTAGATGAAATAAATGGATTTGTGACATGCATTTATGAAGAGCAGTGGTTGGTCGGATGTGTTCTTGATGTAAATCATGACACAGAAGAAATCAAAATAAGCTTCCTTCATCCTCATGGTCCATCTCCATCCTTTTGTTATCCACAGAACCCAGACATATTACAAATACCAGCAGTTTTAGTTTTGACTAAAGTTGACCTAAGAACTGCTACTGGTAGAACTTATACAATATCTCCTGAAGAAATGTGCAGTGCATCCTAACAATTAACTTTAAAGATAACTTAATAACTATGCTTTAAAAAAAAAAAGTGTAAGTAGTATTTTCTGAGTTTTTTGCAGTATACTGTTAATCTTTTAAAAATAATTTTTCTATTTTATGTTTATTTTTGTTGTATTATCCTGTTCTAAATCTATACTAAAGTGCATGTTTTTCCATTATATCTAATGTAACCTGAAAAGCAAATTTATATAAAAACATTTCATGACATAATTTTCTGTTACTACATGACTGTGGAAACAAACGTTTTCTATATAAAATTCAGTAATGTGTTTGCATTTAAGATCATATATACAAATTAGTAGCAATTGATATAATCTATGTAATAGGTGATTTTGATAAAGAAATAAGGGTGAGATGTTTACGTTTTAATTTATAACTCAATATCCCATGAGCATCCCAAAATAAGAAAATCAGATATTATAGAAGAACAATGTAAGAATAACATATAATTTTTTTTTGAAAAAAATAAAATACCACTTTTTGAGATACAGAAGATCAAAGGTAAAAATGTTTGATCTTGAGATTAAAAATTAAAGAAAATTGTACATGTGATATATCATAAGAAAGCCCACAGCAAATCCTTTCCAACAATACCAAGATTAAAGCTGTGTGTCAATTAGGGAATTAAATATGAATTTTTTTGTAGTGCACAGAATTCAAAGTTTTGTGCTTTTTTTCAATTTTTGATGCTATTTATCTCAGAAATCATGAGAAATAGAGGCTTATTATTTTGTATTTGATGATTTCTAGATAAATTTAACAAGTGAGCCAAATTTCATAAAATTCTGAGAGGGATTGGGTTGTGAGCTGTGTCGATTTGACACGGAATGACCCTGCAGCATGGCAGCAGTAGAGGTCTACGGTGCATGGAAAATGGAGATGGCAGTGTGCTGAGTAAATTACCTCAGTGGTAGCAGTACACCTCAGTATGACAGGGCATGAATTTGAAATTTTTAGATAGCAAACTACTATAAAAGAAAATTTTTATTATTATTTTTTTTAGACAAAGTTTAACCATTTGAAAATAACATAAAATATTCTTGAAGTAGTAAATTTTTATGTTCATTTTTAATATTAAGGCTAAAAAGTTGGTGAAGTGAGTGAAAACCTGTAAATATACCGGGCATTTAATAGAGGTCAGGAAAATAAGCAAAGTCATATTCGTGTTGATAATTAATGACTAACAATTCTGCTGAAATGTCTTTATTCATTCCTTACTTGGCAAGACAAACTCAAAAACACACCATAGAAAAAACAAACAACAGTTAACACTATATTTTAACATCCTTCCAAACACCACTACCCAGAGCATTACTCACCAACTCTACTAACAAGTCAAACCTCTAAAAAAACAGTATAGCCATCTAGTAACAACAACCCTGCCATCTAGTGTGTCAACAATCCTTCCATCTGGTAGGGAAAAACTAAATCAAATCTATTTAACCAAAACAATAATTTTCCTAACAAGACACCTCTTTATTGCAGAATTTGGACATTATTTGGAGGTATTTGCTATATAGAGGTAAAAGCATACAAATAAATATGTGCTATGAATTAAATCAGTATTCACTTGATAGAGGTTTCTGCTATTCAGGAGTGATCATTATGAAGTTTATACTGTACAAACCATGGGCTAATCTAATACATTTCTTTCAACAATTGTAATAATTCATCTCATGCATTTGTTAGGGATATTTCAAAAAGCTAAATTGCATATTCAAATTTTATTTTTTTTTGTAAGATTCATATACACCAAATAGGCAGATTTAAAAAAAAAAAAAAAAAAATGCCTTTCAATGATATTTTTTTAACTGACATATTTGTTCTTTGTCTTGTGTGTTTATGAAAGTGGATGACAATCCTCTGTTTAATACAGTCATTTTGCTTTGTTTTCTCTGTATCACACTTTTATTTTTTATTTGTACAATATCTTATATTATAATACAAGTAAATCTAGTGTCTGTGTGTGTATATATATATATATATATATATATATATATATGCAAATCTTATAATATGAGCAAATCCTGTGTCTGTGTGTGTGTCTATGTATATATATATGCAAATTTTATCCTGAAAATGGCTCAAACGATTTTGGCAAAATTTTGTATCTTACCATTTTGGTGTACCAGATGACCATTGGGCTATGTCACAAGCTCAAGAAAATTCTATTAGAGGATCATTTTGGGCTCACAACAGGTCAGGGTTAAGCTAATTTTATCTAAAAAATTGCTCAAATGATTTTGTTTAAGTTTTGTATAGGTACTACCATTTTGGATTACAAGAAGGCCATTCGGCTGGGTCACATGTTCGAAAAAATTTGATTAGTGGGTCATTTTTGGGTCTCTGCAGGCCAAGTTAATTTTGTCTGAAAAACAACTTTAACGATTTTGACTAAATTTTGTATTCTACCGATTTGGATTTCGAGAAGACGATTGGGCTGGGTCACATGTTCGAGAAAATTTAATCAGTTGGTCACTACAGGTCAGGGTCAAGGCTAATTTTATCTAAAAAAACAGCTGAAATCATTTTGAGAAAACCATTGGTCTAAGTCACATGTTCGAGAAAAGTCGATTAATGGGTCATTTTTGGGTCACTATCTTTCAAGCTAATTTTATATGAAAAACGGCTTTAATGATTTTGACTAAATTTTTGTATTTTACCATTTTTGGGTATGAGAAGATCATTGGGCTGGATCACATGTTTGAGAAAATTTGATTAGTTGGTCACTACAGGTCAGGGTCAATTTAATTTTATCTACAAAACAGTTGAAACAATTTTAAGAAAACCATTTGTCTAAGTCACATGTTCGAGAAAATTTTATTAATGGGTCGCTACGGGTAAGCTAATTTTACCTGAAAAACAGCTTTAACGATTTTGACTAAATTTTGTATTCTACCATTTTCAGCTATGAGAAGATCATTGGGAACCATCAACTGGATCACATGTTTGAGAAAATTAGATTAGTGGGTAATTTGGGTCACTACGAGTGATGGTCATGCTAATTTTATCTAAAAAACAACTCAAATGATTTTGACTAAATTTTGTTTCTTACCATCTTGGATTATGAGAAGATCATTGGGTTGGGTCACATGTTCGATAAAATTCGATTAGTGAGTCACTACAGCTCAGGGTCAAGCTAATTTTATCTAAAAAAGTCTCAAACAATTTTGACAAAATTTTGTATTCTACCATTTTTGGGTATGAGAAGATCATTGGGCTGGGTCACATGTTTGAGAAAATTAGATTAGTGGGTCAATTTGGGTCACTATGGGTCAGGGTCATGCTAATTTTATCTAAAAAGCGACTCAAATGATTTTGGCTAAATTTTGTTTCTTACCATTTTGGATTATGAGAAGGCCGGGTTGGGTCACATGTTCAATAAAATTCGATTAGTGAGTCACTACAGGTCAGGGTCAAGCTAATTTTATCTAAAAAATGATGGCTCAAACAATTTTGACTAAATTTTATATTTTACCAGTTTGGATTACAAGAAGACCATTTGTCTAAGTCACATGTTCAAGAAAATTTGATTAGTGGGTCATTTTTGGGTCACTACGGGACAAGCTAATTTTATCTAAAAAAGGGCTCGAACCATTTTGACTAAATTTTGTATTCTACCATTTTGGATTATGCAAAGACCATTGGGCTGGGTCTTATGTTTGATGAAATTCAATTAGTCAGTCATTTTTGGGTCACTATGGGTCAATGCATTTCAATGAGAATAAACAAATGTTGAAACATTTATTAAGTTGTTGAACATTTATTTGGCAGTAAACAAAGTTCACAAAGTTGGCAAATTTTTGCCAAATATCGGCAAATCTGGCTAGAAAATCGACTTTTAAGATTAGTAATGCCAAAAGACATGCTTGGTGCCAAATGAAAGAATGTTGCCAAGTTTGCAACTTTTTGGCAACATTTGGCAAAAAAATTGGCTTTCAGAATATGAAGGAATTTTTTAGAAATTCCCAGTAGGATCTGAGACACACAACTCAATCAATCAGAGTACGTAGAACGTTAATAAAACAGAATTCAACCAATCAGGATACATAGAACTGATTGCTATATGTTGTACAGAGAATTTTTTGTTATATCGAGTTGAACACAAAGCTAATTTTAGCCAAGCATAGCTTTGTCTTCCCAGCTAGCTTTGTATTAATTTGAATATGATGTATTATAATTAGTTTTTTTCGGCGATTGGTCGTGTAGTGTGAAGGTTGTGTTATAGCTCTCCGAAGTTATTGGGGGGCGTTGACCGTTTTGTAGTGACTGGCTGTTGTATTCTGCTTCCTCGTGTTTAATATTTTGGCTCGTGCGGTTATTTGTTATAAAGTAAGTGTATAGTTTCTGCTTTTTCTCGGTATTGGTCGCATATTTACTGGGTGTTTGTATATATTATTGAGCTGTAGCTGTAAGTATTGGTTTATTTTCCTTGCTATTACTATGTAACTTGTGTTTTGCATGTTGGGTATGGCCAACTCGTCTTTTAATTTTGTTAACGATGCTATTGCTGAACAAGTTCCGGCAATTAGCATAGAAATGGGGGAAGTTGATAACTACGTCTTAATTAGTGACTCTAACTATCCAAATGTTGCTCGGTCATCTGCACCGGTGTCTTCTCTATTAGATATGGCTGCGGAGAATGATGGAAAGTTTTTTAATATTTTTTTTACAAAGTGTGGATTCACACGCTATACCTACTCGTGACCCTCGTGTCGTGCAGGCTGAATTTAAGGCTAAAGTTACTCATGCTGCAGACATAGATAATATCCAGTATACTAGGGCCGGTTGTATAATTATAAGTACTAGACAAGTGGATTGTGCTAAGGAGGTTTGCATCCTGTCCCAGTTTTTGGGTGTGGCAGTTAAAATTCGTGTTGTCTGGGAAAATATAACCAACAGATTCCTGCTGTTTAACATTCCGGTGGATATTCCGTTGAATGAGGTCGGCCAAGAAATCACAGAAAGTAATAACGTACAAATTTTGGAACTCCGCCGGTTCCTCCCTAAGGACTCTAAAAATCCAGTGTCTCCGGTTCTTGTGACTGTTATTGGTACATCCATTCCGACAGAGATAAAAATGTGGTTCACAATACAGAAATTACGTCAATTCATCGACAGACCTCGCCAATGTTCGGTCTGTTTCAAATTTAACCACCCTTCTGGTAAATGTAAATCGCCACAGCTCTGCGTCACCTGCGGTTTACAACACACTGGCCATTGCTCTACTCCTGTAAAATGTGTAAATTGTGGGGGGGAACACCGGTCAGACTTCCATCAGTGTCCTTCCCGGATTTCTGAATTAGAATTTTTAAAATTCAAAAGTAGCAACTTTCTCTCTTTCGTTGACGCATGCAGAAAATACTCCATAAAGGCTACTCCTGGCAGGTATGCTGAGGTGGCCAGTGTTAAGACATTGGACTTTGAAGAAATGTGAAAATTCATCGAGGCCAGGACCAACAATATGCTCAAAGTATTGGTTGATTTTTCTTCAAAACACTCAGAAAAAATCATCGAAGCGATTAATGCCCTCAGCATTATGTTGATGAACTGCTTAGCTAAGCTGAGTGAGGCTTCTCCTGAGCGTAAGCGAGCAAATAAATCTGGTGGGAGTCACTAAAAAAAAAAAAAACAGAAAGAAAAAACTTTGTTTTTGGGTGTCTGCAAGTGTCAGTTTCCCAGTATTTTACTATCCCAGTTTTGCTCCGCTATTTGTTTTGGGACTTTTTTATTCACTTTTAATGGGTTTCAGTATGCTTCAATGGAACTGTAGGAGCATATTAAACAAACAATCCTGGCTTAAATGCCCTCTGTTTACTATAGAGGACGTGCTTGTGTTGCAGGAAACGTTTCTCATGCCAGAAAAATCTTTGGTCATCCCAGGTAAAATCGTCTATCGTCTGGATAAGATTGCCCGTCCAGGTGGTGGCCTAGCTATTGCCGTAAATTCTGCTTGGTCGTCCCGTCAACTTAACTTTAACAATCTTGGATTTGCTAATGAGATCATGGTAATTCATCTTGACTACGGATCGGTGCACTTAAATATTACCAACGTTTACTCCTCCTCTGGCCTGATTGTGGCCGACCTCACTAAGATCTGTGATAGGCTTGCTGGCTCATCTCTCATACTTGGTGATTTCAACCTTCACCACCGTCTTTGGGGTTCCCCGGTGTCTTCGCGGGCTAGTGATAGCCTCGTTGAGTGGATGTCGGCAAGTAAGTTTTGCCTAATGAACTCTACTGCTCCTACCCATATGGCTCCAAATGGAACACGCTCACTGATAGATCTCTCGCTGTGCACCCCTGATCTCCTCGCCCGTTCTACGACCCATGTCGAAGAAGAATTATATGATAGTGATCACTTCCCAATTAATATTGCAGTGGATCTCTGCACTCCGGTTCAGCCGGGCTTCACCCTTTTCAACTGGTCGTGCATAGTTAAAGAGGTCAATGCAAATCTGCAGACGATTTCTGACATCGATTATCATTCCTTTCATACGTTAGTTCTCCTGGCCATGAATAAACATAGTTTCTCTAGGCCCAAGCCCGCGAAGTGCCTTCCAGCTTGGTGGACGGCAAGGTGCAGCAACCTGAGCAAGCAGAAACAATTCCTCCTTAAAAGAGCCCGTCGCCTGGTGTCTACTGAATACTGGGTTAAGTACAAACGGACTGCGGCAAAGCTCCGTCAGGTGGTGAGAACGGCGAAGCGAAGTTTCTAGGATGCGGATATTTTATTCAAGATCTTCCGCAAAATCAGAAATCGTTCAAGCCCGTCTCCAGATTCACATTTTTGTATCCAAATTGCTGATTCCTTCAACTCTGATGCAGCGGCGCAAGCCGAAGCCTTTGCTAACCAGTTTAGTCAGGAATGTGACCATCAACCTCTCCTTTCACCTATCGTAATGAAGTAAACAGCCAGCTTAACTCTCCTTTTACTATGCAAGAATTGAAAGATGCCATCAATCGGACAAGAATTACCACTCCGGGTGAGGATAAATTGAGCGCTGCCTTTTTTAAGACCTTAAATGACCACTCTCTCCAATGTCTGCTGCAGATTTTTAACAACAGCTGGATCTCAGGTGATATCCCGGATGCTTGGACCTCTGTGGTTATCCTTCCTATTTTAAAGCCTGGTAAACCTAAATCCCATGTTTCCTCCTACCGTCCGATTGCTCTGACCTCTGTTATGTGCAAAATCTGTGAGAGAATTATATCCTCCCGTATTAATCTTCACCTGCTTAGAAATAAAATAATTGACAGAAGACAGTTGGGTTTCCAACCATTTCGTGACTGCCATGCTGCCCTTGCCATTCTCCATCAGGATCTTTTACTGGCAAAGAAGGAGAGAAAATTCATATTGGGTGTATCCTTAGATATTCAGGCTGCATATGACTCTGTCTATATAGATGGCCTTATGTATAAATGTGCACAACTGGGCATTACGGGCTCGATTCTTTGATGGCTGCATCGCTTTCTTTCCGCTAGAACGATCAAGGTCTCCTGGAGAGGTGTTCTTTCGACAGCCGATGGTATCGGTAAAGGAGTGCCCCAGGGCTCGGTTTTGAGCCCGATTCTGTTCACAATCTATTTGGCGGATTTTATGAAGTGTTGGAGGGTCTCGACATTAAGTTTCTCGTATATGCTGATGATATTTTTATATATTGCGCTGCTGCCTCTTTGGAGTCCTGCAGAGAAAAAAATCCAAGATGTGCTCAGGCTCATAGTGCAATGGTGCTCCTACTGGAAGCTATCAATCAGAGCAGACAAATGCCATGCCATAAATCTATCAAGGAGGTTGGAGGAATGCGAGTTAAAATTTACTATTAACGGCGGTTGGATTGACTGGTGCTCGGAAATTAAGTTTCTTGGTTTCGTCTTTGCTCGCCTGGGTGGATTTTGCAGACATGCAGAGTACCTTCGGGAAAAAGTTTTTAAAAGAATCAACATTCTTAAGGCCCTGGCCCAGAGGAGTTATGGGGCAAAATCTTCCCACCTCCTGACGTTAGACTCCTCTGCAATTCGAAGCGTCCTTGAATATGGGACAGCCATCTTAGTCTCAGCATGCAAGACCATTTTTCTAAAGTTGGAGGTTCTGCAGAATTGTGCAATAAGGGTGGCTCTGGGACTTCCGGGGTGGACCCCGAATTTGCTCTTGCGTAAACATGCTGATGCTCTCCCTATTGTAGACAGGATCAGGGATCTAGCTTTCCGGTTCTGGATTAAACAGCTATCTCTGGGCAGCTGGTCATCCTTTTGGGAATTTCGCACGGATGGTTTGGTCGCTTTTGTGGAAAGTTTACCATGTGTTTCTGAGAATTTGAATGAGTTCGGCTGCAGGCCGGATCATCTGCTGCGTTTCCAAGTTCCTCTGCCCATCAATACAGATAAAGTACAATTTTTTCCCTCGGGCCTTCCTTTTCAGAGTACAGAGCTGGATTCGAGTATTATAGCTCCCCTTTTTGCAGATTTTATCCAAGAGTTTGCAGGATCCTGGAACATCATTGCCACCGATGCATCAAAGTCGTCCTCTCTTACGTCGATCGCTGGCTGCTCACGAACAGGTCAGTTTGGCTATAGAATCCAACAGGTCAACTCTATTTTTTCAGCAGAGGCTCTGGCGATGGGCATGGCTTTGGATGAGCTGGTATCTTTCCAGTTCACTTCCCAATTTTCACTTCCGGTTGTAATCCTCACTGATAGCCTTTCTGCTATATCAGCGCTCCAATCTACGCACTTGAAGTCACCTAAGGTTGTTATATGGCTCTATAATAAAATTCTTTGGGTTTCAGCTATAGGTGCAGATTCATGGTCGACTAAATTTTTTGCTGTGGCCACTAACTTTCGGTGTTTAAGTTGCCATGTGATTTAAAAGTGACCAATTTCTGGTATTTCCAGTCACCATCGTGAAATTTCGATTTTTTTTTTTTTTAATTAAGACCAAAACACAACAAACTTTATTAGTATCTTTTTAATAACATTTCAGAATGATCTGTTTAACATAGCAAACTATTAAATATACTCGAATAGCAATGCTATTCGTAACAGTTTGAGTCTGATAATTTTACATAGTCTGTGATTTAAAAAAATATATATTGAAAAACAAATGCTTCAAGTGTGTTTTGATTTTTATAGTGCAAAATAATCTCACACATTCAGATTTTCTTTTATATGTACTTTTGTATGGCAAAATCAAAATAAGAAATATTTTTTTTTCTAATATTCCCTGCAATCATGATTGCTTAGCTTTGAACAATTTTTTTTAAAACCGTATCTTGCCCAACTTTATCTACTGACTATACATGATTTAAGATTTATATTACACTTAACAGTCAAATTTTGTTGTACATGTGCATATATTAAATAAATTACTTTACACTTTGAATTCCTGAGTTTTTTGCTTAGTTTTTTACTGCATATAAACACTATTGTTTTTATGCGTTTGTTTCACAATTGTGGCCACTGGATTTTTTGGGTTTAGGAGGCACTGGCTCCTTCCAAATTTTAGGAATCTGCACCTATAGTTTCAGCCCATATCCCGAAACTCTTCTTGTACTGGGTACCGGGGCACCGGGGGATCCCTTTAAATGAAAAAGCTGACCACCTGGCCAAGAGTGTATCTGATTTTGACACCATGATTGAATGGATCTCTCCAGAAGATTTAATCTGCGCTCAAAAGAAAAAGATTAAGAGTCAGTTTGGGCTCACCTATAGCTCCTGCAAGTATCAGTACTTGCAAGGGAATATTCCCAGTGCTAAACAGATGTTCAGTTGGTCTCGCAATAGACAGGATGATGTTTTAATTTCAAGGTTTCTGTGTGGTATGCTGATAACCCCTGCGATGTTGGCTCGTTTTAATCTGTTAGCGGATGGCAGTTGCCGCACCTGTGGAGTAGCTGACTCCTTGGAGCATATTTTGTTTTGGTGTACTAAATATCAGTCCCAGCGTCGTTGTTGTTGGAATAGTGATACTCTGAATAGTGTGTCTTTTCGTTCGATGGCGTGCTTTATTAACAATTTCTGTTCTTCTTAAAGACTTTCGCACAGCTACTCTGCACTTTTTCCATAGTATTGATCGCTTTTAAGTGGGTGTTTTGTTCGTTGTGATGTTTGGTTCTTGAATTCGGATAATTAGGGACAACAGCCAAGTAGCTATATGTCTCATCCCCCCCCCCCCTTCAAAGTTCAAAGTATTATAATTATATGCCGAAATTCTGTTTATTTTTGCTGACATAACTTATTACAGTAAAATCTCCATAATAGTCACTCCCAAATAGCAGATACCTCTATTTAGTGAATGCTTTTTCAATATACTTTTACCTCTGAATAACATACAAATAATGCAGTGAAGTGGTGTCCAGTGTTTAGAGGTTTTACTGTATTTGCTACACACAATTATATTTTTTAGTATGAAAAAGGCAAATCTTCAATTTATAATTAATTAAAAAATGCAAACTAAATATATTTGGAATATTTTCTCTAGTTAAACATAATATATAACTAGTGTACACAACTAAATTTTCTAAAAATCTTGACTTGAGAAAATTTCTTGAAAAATGAAAATCCTTGTAACTGCAAGAATGTTTTTAAGAAATTACTAGTTATAGAGGCTAAAAAAAAAAAAAAAAAAAAAAAAAAAAAAAAAAAAAAAAAAAGCGTATGCACAATTTCCTAAATGTATAAAAAAGTGTTCAAGAATACTTGTTACCTTTGATTCAAATAGCAATAATAAAAAGCATTTTTTATTCTTGACATTTTCCTTAAATTATTTTTAAAAATATGCAATATTAAATTTTAAAAAAATTGTCATTTTTTCAATTTATCGTATTGTGCCAAGTTGAGCTGGGCATAAAGCCGTTGGCAGTGGCGCAGCACAAATGTCTAGCCAGTAGATGTTGTAGATTATTTTAGAATTTGCAGATCAATCTAGCAGCTTAAAAAGAATTGCTGGACTTGTAAATATTGTTCTATTTTAATGGTGCAAAATCAAAGTCTTGCCCTGGACACCAGTGACCTTTTCTGTGATGCTGTTGTGTATGCCACTTGTTTCATTAATAGGACTTTTTTCAGTAATATTTTAATGCAACAATAGGTCCATAAAGTGGACTTAAATTTTACTACTTAATGGTACAGTTGTAACCTGTAATTATTAATGTAAGTTTGAGGTACTTAAATGTTCATTAGTAATTTATTATTTACATATTAATGTGCAGTTTCCGTGTAAATGTTGTTATGTTCCTAAAATTTTAATGCATTAATTTCTGCTCAACATTTAAGAAGAATTAGTGGATAATTATTCATTATTAGGCAGTCAAAGAAGATCTAGAAAATTCAATGCCTTGTGAAAATGGATAGGAGTGAGTAATATGATTTTAAAAGCAGTTGCCAGGGAATTATCCATAAATTGAAATTGCAGAATGATATACATTAAATATCTGTTTATATATGTGCTAAGAATTCTTATTCTCTGAGAGAAAGCTGATGTAAACAGAAAGTAGTTGAGTAGCTTATTATGAATATTTAGATGAATTGTGAAAATGTTATTTGTTATCTACACTAATGAAATATTTTGTTAGATGTTCTGGATATTATGAGGAATATCCAACAAACTTATTTAGCTAAATATTTATGTATTTTATTTTTTAAATGTGAAAAGTTATATATATATTTTGCAGACTCTAGATCAGCTGATAAAATCTGCAAAATTGGGCAAGAATATTGATGAAGAAGACATCCCTCCTGTTGTTAGTCTACCAAAAGCAAAAGCTAGACCTCCACCCAAACCTGGTAAATGAAGTACTCTGTATTTTATAAGGGACATTCAAGTGAAACCCAGTCACTACTGTAAACATTCAAATGAAACCCGGTCACTACTGTAAAGTAACGATTTTATTAACACACACAAATGTAGTTATACACAGTACACAAACTCAAAAATAGTCGCCAAAACTGTTGGCACATTTATCCCATTGCGACACTAGCCAGTCGATTCCATCTTTGAAGAAGCTAGTAGGCTGCTGTCGGATCCAGGCCTAGACCCAGTCACACACTTCGTTGTCCGTTGTGAATCGATGTACACGAATAGCTTGTTTTAGAGGTCCTAAAACATGAAAGTCACATGGGGAAAGGTCTGGACTGTACGCTGGATGTTGCAGCGTTTCCCACCCAAACTGCTGCAATATCGTCTTCACTGCATTGGCCGTGTGTGAGCGGGCATTATCATGCAGGAGAATAACGCCATTGGACAACATGCCTGGCCGTTTCGACTTGATGGCTCGTTTAAGGTTCTGTAAAGTGGCTTGATAACTCTGGGCATTGATGGTGGTTCCCTGTTCCAGGAATTCGACAAGCAGTGGGCCCTTGTGGTAAAAAAAGAAGGACATCATGACCTTACCAGAACTGGTGTGCACGGCCTTTGATTTCTTTGGAGGTGGTGAAGTCTCATGTTTCCACGGCTTTCTCTGACGCTGGCTTTCCGGTTCAAAGTGGTGACACCATGTTTCATCACCAGTGACAATATGCGACAGAAAGCCATATTCCTCCTCATGATAACATTGCAGATGACTCAAAGACAGTGCCATTCGAGTATTGCGCTGTTCGGCAGTCAGTTGGTGGTGAACCCACTGAGCAAAAATTTTTCGAAAGTTCAAGTGTTGATGCAATATGGTGTGAGTGGTGCCCACGCTAATACCCAGTAACCGATGGATCTCGTCCACAGTTATTCTGCAGTTGGCCAAGACTAAACCATTCACTTCCGTAATCATTTCCGGTGTGATGACACAATGAGCCTGTCCAGGACAAGCATCGTCTTCCAGTAACTCGCGTCCATCAAGGAATCTTTTGCACCATTCTACAACAGTTGAACGACTCAGACTGTACTCACCGTACACAGCTTTCATCTGTCAATACAGTTCACGGCCTCCAAGTCCCTCCGCCGCTAAAAATCGAATCACTCCTCGTTGTTCCTGCTTACTCGCCTGCATGTTCAGTAGTGGATGATAACTTGTGTGACTACCTTCTCTTTGGTGTGCAACCACACTGTCGCTATGCAAAGTGAAATGTTGCGCATGCGTCAGTCTCTCTACCAATAGATAGTGCCGCCATACACGCAGTTACATGGTGCCTCCTTACGTCTAATGCAAAGTTACACGCACTGACTGGGTTTCAGATGAATGCCCCTCATACATTATATTTTGTATATTTATGAATAAAGTGTAATTTCTTTTGCAGAATTCATACTATAAACTTATTATTTTTTACATATTTAGCCCTTTCAGCTAAGAACAATGAGTTCTTTTAAGCAAACATTTATGTACATGAAAATTATTAGGAAAAAATATGTATAAACACACCTTTACTAAAACAAATTTACAGCAAAAAATCAGAAAGGAAGTTTTATATATAAATATTAGAATTGTTTTCTAGAAGCATCATGTCAGTTATTAAAGTAGAGATAAAAAGTTAGCAGCTGTCTGAGTGCTCAAAGTGTTCCTGTACATTTTCTGTGTTTCCTATATACATTTTTGAAATCTTGAAAAACTTCTAAATTTTATATCTGTACTAAATTTTACATATCTTTCCTGTATTTCCCATAATCTGTTTTTTATTTGGATTCTTCTATTTTTGCTTTTGACATTTCTTAAAATTACTAGGCAGAAAAACTACTATAAAAAACAACTGAAATTTTTGGGATGAGGATATGCACACTGGACAAAACAGTATCCATAATTGAATTAAATTATTATTTTGAATGAAATGTATAGGGCATTGTATATGGAAGTCGTAATTCTTAATTCTAAAACATTTTAAAAATGTATAATAGAGAAAAGTATCTTGTGTTAATAATATAAATAAAAAAACTAACTTATGTTAAATGTCATCAGGAAAATGAACAACCTCATTCACTTACAAAATAAAACACTGTTAAAATTTTGGGTTATATTTATGAATCTGAAATTCAATATGTTATAAAACCCATTATATTAATATTTTCTATACGCAGCTTCTTTGGTAATAATGTAGAAATGCACCAAACAAAGATTTTTTTTTTGTGTTCTTTGTAAGCATATCTATAAGAATTACAGTTGTGCATACCATGAATACATCTTATGAACCATTCCATCTTGGCTCTTACAGGGCATGAACATTGATCATCAGAGATTTAAAAAAGTAACATTTTGACTCACAAAATTTCCTGAAAGGATTTTTTTTTCTCTGGTTATAGCAATTTAAAGTTTGCCATAAAATTGACCCTTTTTAGAGAGAGAGAAAAAAAACCTTTATTTTAAAATGTGAACACAGTTAAAAAAATATTCAGTCATCTTCTTTTACAACTAGTTAAGGCTGAATTCCATTTTATCATAATTAAAAAAATCTATTGGCTTTTTTATTAAGAAAAAAAAAATGAAAAAAAAAATATAGTTTTTATTGATTTTATGAATTTTTTTTTTCACAATGAAAATAACAGCACAGTCTGGGTGAGGTGATAGTGCAAGGTTTTCAGGATTTTCCTTGTATAAGAATGATAATTTGGGTCACTTTCCCTTCAAAAGTCCTCCCCTCCCACAGCAATGTGGCCAAAACTGGCTGATGCTTAATAATAATCCCTTAATCGTGATGAAAAAATATTTTAAAGCTAAACAAGAATGGCAGTCTAAAGTTACCTTTTTCGGTAGCTTCACAGCAAATTTTATTTTAAGCTTAAGATGCATAAAGGTTTTCAAATTCCATTTTAAATTATGCAAATTTTTCAAAAATTGCTAATTTTTGAATACAATTTCTCAAAAATGCCATTTTTAAAAAATTTGTAAATATGGTCATTTGATGCCCTATTAGTGCTTAATAAGTATGTTACAACCAAATAGTGTGCTTTTGCTTGGATTTTACATGATTTTTTGAAAAAGACATGCCGTGTGTATTTTTCATCATTTAAACTCAAGCCTTTTCTTATTTTACTGAATGCATAATGAAATTAATTTTTCTAACAAAAGGATACAATAATGGTACTTATTGTAGTTACTGGTAATTGTTGCATTTAAATTATAGTTAGGTATTTTCTTAAACATAAAATTGCATAAAGTATAGCCATTAGCAACATTATGATTGAATATATGTCAATATTTTCATTTTCATAAATAGCTTTAAATTCACTTTCAATGCATCAAATGTCAAGTTATAACACTGATATAACTTTAACTAGCCAGGCTTTGCCTGTCTTGACAATCAGTTCAGTGACTCGCTGCCTTTGACAGCATAATCCGGGCTTTGCCATCTAAGATGCATAGAATTTTTAATCAGAATAATTTTATCTGTGCCTATGTTCAACCATTTCTTTTTAACAGGCTGTTGCTTACTTCATCAAACTGTTGGAGAGATGGGTCCTGGTTCTATGCTGCTTAAAAAAATTTCCTGTCTAGCCTGCAATTTTAAATGAAAATCCCATGAAAACCAAATAAAGAATACAAAATTTTAAAATCAGTACTATTTGAGCCAACAATTTAAATTTTATAATATCACAAAAGCTAACTTTTGGATTTTTTTTTTTTTTTTTTTTTTTTTTTTTTTACAGAATCCATCGTCCCATGTCTTGTTTAATCATCCTATAAAATTTGCTCCACTCTTGCAATCAGATTGCAGTACAGAATATGCTGAGTACTGTCAGTTTAATTATGGCCGTCTTGAGGAGGCCATGGAGCACAATCTAATTGTGAGAATGGAGCCAAATTTCGAGGAATGATTAAACAAGATGTGGGATGAAAGATTACACACACACAAAAAAAAAAAAACCCAGTGCCATATATCCCATAGTGGTGACTTTTGGATTTTTTTTTTCGCAGAATCCTTCGTCCCACGTCTTGTTTAATCATTCTATAAAATTTGACTCCATCCTTACAATTAGATTGCGCCACAGAACACACTGAGTACTGTTAGTTTAATTATGGCCACCTTGTATTTATAAAAAAGTAATAGACATTTCACGACATAATTCTCTGCTTTTCCATTTTTAAAATCAATGCACAACATTATATTAAACAAAAAAAATTGTTGTATATAAAAAAGTAACAACCATTTCACAACATAGCTCTCTTTTTTTTTTTCCATTTCCAAAATCAATATGCAATAATATATTTATGTTTGAAATAACAACACTAGAAAAATAGATCTTAACATTATTGAGAGATTATTTAAAAAAGAAACTTTTTTTTAACCAACAAAAAAAAAATAAATAAATAAATAAATAAATAAAAACTTAAATTATTTCATTAAAATTAAGCATGTTTCTACACTAAGCATAATACTAATTTTGCTACCAGAAACTTAAATAAATAAAGGTTTTGCTATATAAATAAAATTATCTCTGTTCAGGGCCTCCCAAACCTTCTCTTCTAAATAAAATAACAGAAAGTAGTATAATAATACCTGCCAGGCTGGTCATAGAAGTTCATGGGGCCCCCAGACTTCAAAGAAAAAATATGATTAAATAAATAAAAACATGTCATTTTTACTGCGTCAGTAAACAAAATTACGTCAATTCATTAAAAAGTAAATTCACCAAATGTATAAAAAAATAAATCATTTTTCGTTTTAAAAGCAGGTTTTCATTATATAACAGTTAATAAAATTGAAGACACAAAGCATTAAAAAAAAAGGTGTATTTTTGTACGCCAAGTCTCAACATAGTGAAACAGAATTATTTTCTTGATCAATCGTTTTCTTCAAAATCATCAGGCAAAAAGCAAATTTCAGCTGTAAATGAAAATTTAAACTTACTACAGAAGTTTTATTTTTTAAAGAACTTTCTGCATATACATTAATAGACTTCAAAATATAAACAATAAATTGTCTGAACTGTGGCTTGTAATTTAATCAACAGGGCAAAAACCATTCAAAATCATTTTTTCTTCTGTGATTTTGCCAGCTAGCCATGTAATACTTTATTGAGAAAAGTTAAAAGAACATAATTATCACAGACAAGTAAACATTACTTGTCTGAGATAAATACTTCATATTTTGTCATTTCCTTTGCAACTAGTAAGCAACTAGTTATAATAATATACCTTTACTTTAGATTTTCAAACTTCTCACCGTCAGCTTCAATGCATATTTGGATGTTTGTTTGAATTTCACGTTATGCGCGTTGGAGCATAGATGGTGACACGTTGGCACAAGCATCTGTAATGGCATCGTTTAATGTCCTGCAATGTTTGTGGAGGGGTAGCACAGACCTGCTGTTTCATAACTGGTTGTTTCTTTCTTTCTAAGATCGTTTTGTCATGTCACACTGTAGGAAATCAAAAAAAAAAAAAAAAATGCGCATTTTAACCGTTCTATTCTTTGCATTAATGTCCACAAGGTGTCTTTTCGCACTAAATCGATGATACTCTACAACTTTGTAAATCCCTTTTTCTCTCTATCTCTTTCCGTTTTTGAGATAGGAATGCTAACTCTGCAGCATTCCACAGGTAGTGCTGTAGGCGCTTTCATTGTGTATCGCATGGCTACTTTACTATGCCTAGACACCACTTTTATGAATATAGCAGCAGCCGTTCCGAAGTTAAGAGGGTGACAAGGGACTTTAGTGGGCATACTGTATATATTATATGATGTGCACAATCAAAAAAGAAAATCAGATATCAGGCTATTTGTTTATTTTAAATGCTTACCAGTATATAATTAATGTTTTTTGCATAAAAGAAAGACGGAAATTTATCAGTTTACCTGAAAAAAGTAAAATGTATTTCTGTGATGCGTCATTAATTTTTAGCAGAAATCAAAATATAAGCTTTGATTAGGAAGAATAAGAAAATATTTATGCATTTGAACTAGATATAAATAAACATATATATATATATGCCCTCCTAAGAGTTATGCTCAACAACTCCTACACAGGCTTTAAAAACATGCTAATTTTCTTTGTTTTAAAAAGTTTATCTGATTATGGAAGATTAAATGACGTTATCACAAGAAGTGGTGAACTTCTGTAATCAGGTTGCTGTTCATTTCCCTTTGAGTGGGGGGATTTTTCAGTGCCCCAGACAGCATTCACCATTGACACAAAAGCTGATGGCTGTTTTCATGATTCATTAAGAAAGATTAATTAAACATTTGAAAATTAACTGTTATAAAATGGTTAAGATGGTTCTCAAATGATCTGCTCAACAATGCAAAAATTTTTCTCATTTTTAAATGCAAAAGCATAAAATGGGCATGCATGACTATTAAAGCTATTTGAAATCGAAATGAGTTTTCTATTTTTTGATAAATAAATTACTTATCAAGTTATAAGCGATTCGTTTCATGTGACATGTATTTTCTCATTTTCTCGTGCTGCCTTGTCGAGAATTCAGCTCAAAACGCCGACTTTGACTGTATTTTCTGAAAGATCTTCTGCCATTACCAAAAAAAGGAAAACATCTTTCGATTACATAGTTTCTGAATAAGAACACTTGCCAATTTATGCGTTTCTGAACAAAAATGAATTTAGAAATATGGTAGAAAGTAGCTCTTTTGGATTTGAGAACAGCCTTAAGTAAAAACTCGCTGCCTTCCGAAGTTTTATAATGTTTAGGAAAAAGTTTTATTTTACATGCTATAAGAAAATTGTTTGTGTGATGTAATATGAAGGATTAAATATATATTGTTTTAATTATGAGTAATTTTTACCATTAATTGCTTTTCACACGTAATAATTTAATTATTTTAACCTTCTCACCAATGTGAACTGATATATCCATTCATTATGCTGAAGTTTTCACTGTAATATTACAGTGATGATTGTGTTCAGGTATTTTTTTCATTTTCATTACCAAAATTTCGGTTTTTTGGATAGTTAAATTAATAAAATAAGACTAAAATATCAATTTCATATGATTGCTAAACACAATTAAACTTCATATTTTTCATAATTTGACCTCTCTGTAATAAATTATATGTTCCCTCCCCCTTCTCTCCATATGGAAAGATTTTCTCGTTAAAATTTCAGGTATTTTTTATGAAACCACAATCGTCCCTGATATTAGTATTATTTAAATTAATATAATTCTACAAATATAATGTAGTTTTAAAACATTAAGTAATGATTAATAGTCTCAAAGATTATATTCATCTACGTCATTAAATTTTTTATAACATGTTTGAAATATCATGTTTTTTAGCAATTAAAATTTTTTTTAGAGAAAACAAGATTACAATATTGCCCTTTTGCTCAATGGTCAGGGGGGGGGGGGGGTTAAAGGTTTCTTTATTTTTAAAAAATCACATGTAAATAAATGTATGTGTTATTATTTCGGCTATTTTAAATCTGGTAACAGTAGTAATAAAATGTTATTTCAAACTATGAATTAAATCTTTATTCAGATAATGAATTTTCAATGAAAAATTTGAAAAATACTTTAAAAATTGGGTATTAAAAAAAATGTTTGAACATTACACACCACAATCGAATCAGGTATGCCTACGAAAGATGATTAAATTACTATGCATAGTTTTTGATCCCATAAAAGTTTTTAAATGAACTGTTTTGACCAATTGTATTATTAAATAGCTCTTAAAATAATTCTTTGATTTAAAAACTGCTTCCTTCAGCATATTTATTATACCTTTTGCTATAAAACTGGAAGTTTTCGTGTTTTTATATGTAATAGTTTCTGTATTGAGCCGAGAAAGTCTCAAAATGCCACAATAAATTCAATTACGTCAGCGGCATCAGCATTAGTTACTTTTTTTTTATCATAATCAGATACAACGAAAATGAGAGATTGATAAAAATATTATAAAGACCAAAGCAGAAATAAATTTCGAGGTAAAAAAATTGTTGTCATATAGAGAGCTTTCTCACCTTGTTTACTTATGCATTACTTATCCTAACATCCAATTCCAAGTATTTTCAGCTTTATTCAAATATTTACTTTCATTGTACTTTAGTTGAATAATATTTAAAAACCTTTCAATAGTTTACTTTAGCTTTACAGCCTTATCTGATAACTTTTTCTATTGAAATCCGCATCTTTATTATCTTATTTTTGCCATAAATTTCGACCAAACTTACATCGCTACCGCGATGTATTCTCGGCCAAGTTCCTCCGTCTACCGATAGATGGCAATCTGTGTCTACTACCATCTTCACTGTTCCAATATGCAGATTTCTCTTCAAACAGGACTGCAGCTGCAAGCATCTTCCGGACATGCGTGTTAGATAAGGCGGAATTGACTTCTGCCCGCATGCTCGGGACTGCTATTGTATCTCATGTGTACTTAAGTGAAGGGATGGCTTTGCTCCAGGTTACTTCTTGTTGTTTTAGATTCTAGTGATGGTTTATTTAAAAAAAAACAATGAACCGGCATATAATAAGAGAATATTTTCACTTGTCAGAAGTAATGCATTTTCAGAAATACCCGGTGATATTTTATCCAGACTTTTAATATTTCTTCACTTATGTTTTGTCTTGATAGTGTTATCGTCTATACTAGTTTAAATGTCATATTTTCATAAAGTCAATACTGCAAATACGTTTTTCATCATCTTTGAATATTTGTTAAGAAGTGAAGTGTTTTCATCATGCAGCGTATATTTATTTATGAATGAAATATGCATCTAGTTTGACAAGAAGTCTGTTGAATGTTTCGTGGACAAACTTTAAGGTGCAGTATGTATTCTGTTTATGTTTTACAACCATTTACCTTTCTTTAATTTTAAGTTGTCATTTATTTATTTCTTTTGCTTTACCTTTATGAATAAATGTTAGTTACCATTTAAATTTATCTCTGTTTTATTTCTCCTCATCTATGTTTTAACACTCTGTCATAATATCAAATACACATCATTGTTTCAGGCACTCTGCTTTAAATATTAGACTTATAGAAGTTGGTTTTCTTGATAATGTACCAACTTACCCAATATTTTGAGCTGTCAAAAATTCAAAATGCTTTCAAAACCTGAGCCGAGAACCAAAATGCCACTTGCTAACAAAATGTAAACATTGGCATATCGTGAACAGTGACGTCATAGCCAATCACGCAGCATTTTTAAGTCGTATGGTTTTCTCATAACTTTAAACTTAAATTAACAATTATTGAGTGAATTTTGTAGATTTGATCTATTATATATTTTTTGAAATAACATATTTTTATATTTCCTTAAGGGGCAAGTTTATTTAAAAATTGTGTCCAAAGTTTTTTTATTAATATACTTTCACTTTTGAGACTGGTTTCGAAAGTGAAAGTATCCTCAATAAAAAAAACTGCAACCAAAATCGAAAAAGTTAAAAAAGGCATGCATAGAGACCTTATTAGACCTCAGCTATCCAATGCAAAAAAAAAATCATTTAAAAATATTAAAATGCAAATAAGATATCTTAAAATATTTTCTCCATCAGATTAACATTAGTGAGAGGGTCTTTTTGCATGATTGAAGTAGCCTTTTAAGTGAGAAAATTGAAGATATTGTAATGCAGATTTAAAGAGCTTACTTTGCTTTGTGCAAAGTATGATAACATCATAAGAAATGTCGGAATAACACTGCAATTCATCTAGTGATATTTTATACACTAGCTACCATATATCAAAATGCGGAGTGTCAAATTCATGTTTTTTGTGCACGGACAGTGGAAAATTTTAGCACTTGTCGTGATTTTATTCCATTTTGCACAAAGTCTCCTAAAATTTTCAATACAATATTTTCATTTTTTTTCATAACTAATTATAGAAACCTGAGTTCAGTTACAGTGGAACACACTGCAGTTTTGACTGAATAAGTAACTTAGAACCCCAGGCTCTGTCTTGATGTATGCTATCACACTTCTGAATTTGTCACCTTAGTGACTAGAAGAGATCATATACAAATTTAGATTTCAGGTGTATATATTTTCTTCAAAGTGCAGTAATTGATCCAAATGGAATCTAACATAAAAATTTTTACATATTTTAAATATTTTTGTAATGAGAAGTACATGCTTATAACTAATTGATGACTCTGATTCTTTCAAAATATTTCTTAAGAAAAGAAAAGAAAACACTAAACAAAAGAACTATAACAAATGTTTCCCTTTTCTTTTCTTTCTAAAATTCAAAGAGTGTCCTGCAACTGATAAATAATTGTGTATAAAGATAAAAAGATTATTTTTGTGTAAAAATTCAATATAGTTTTATTTTCTTCAAAATTTCATAACTGTGTCATTCAGATTTTTTAATATTTTGTTTATTGATTTATAGATCTACTATTGGAGGAGAGAAAGCCTAGTTCATCGACATTACCTGCATCAGATAATGTGCCTACTGGAAATTTGATAGACATTCCTGATGATGCTTCACATGCTGAAACTCAGAAAATAGAAAAAGTAAATCCAAGTAAGGATATTTATGTTCATGTATACAAATGTACTTATCCCCTCCCCCCCCCTTTTTTTATAAAATATTTCCCTACTGATGTATGTATATGTGTTGTTTTTTTTTTTTCAGGAAGAAGTATTGTCTCCAAGATTTTGTATAAAAAGTGCATTCATTAATCTTTTTATTCTGATGCTAATTATTACCTTTACTTCCACATGTAAAAACTAACAATTCTTTATATACTGTTTACTGTTTGAACCAAAAATATAACTATTATTTACTTTTCCTCAGATTGCAAATATCTATTTTTCAGAAGTTTTAGCAGGAGGGGGGCTTATGAATTTCACCAAGAATAATTCTGCTTGAGTAATTTCAGTTATCAGCTGATTTAAATATATCTGGAGAAAGAGGTTCAAGTAATTATTCAAGCTTGCAAACCAAAAATCATATTTGTATCACTGTGTTTACCATCCTCTAAATCTAGTAGTAAAATACCCAAAATGAGAAATATCACCATTTTTGTACACTTCTTTTTCAATTGTCTAAATCTGACAGTAAATCCAAATGATCTGAATACTGAATCTATACTAATAAAAGAAAGTTTTGCTCTGTGTGTGTGTGTGTGTGTGTGTGTGTGTGTGTGTGTGTGTATGTGTGTGTATGTGTGTGTGTGTGTGTCTGTCTGTCTGTCTGTCTGTCTGTCTGTCTGTCTGTGATGGCTAGGAAAATCTATTGCACCCAGAAATCTGAAAATTTAGGTGAGTGTAGTCTAAGGCCTCTCCTGGGGTGCACCTGATTCTCAGAATTTTAATATTTTGAAAATTAGAGTAATTATTAATTAAAAACTGATCAAAGATTACAAATAAAACAGCACTCTTCTGAAATCCGCTGCTCAGAAGCCATTTTTCCACACCTTCTGTGAATAGAAGAAACAAAGCACAAGTCAGTCCGTTTCTTTTACAGTTTTTCTAAATTTGCCATTGCAGCATGTAAGATATGTACACACTCTGTTCATTACAAAATTTATCCACTTTACTGTCTCAAAATTTCTTCTTGGACACTTATTACTTGGTAGATAGTATAGGTGCAGATTCCCAAAATTTGGAAGGAGTCACTGGCTCCTACACCCAAAAATTCCAGTGGCCACAATTGTAAAACAAACGCATAAAAACAATAGTGTTTATACGGGGTAAAAAACTAAAAAAAAAAAACTCAAGAATTCAAAGTGTAAAGTAATTTATTTAATATAAACACATGTACAACAAATTTGAATATTAATTAAATCTTAAATCATGTACAGTCAGAAGATAAAGTTGGGTAAGGTACGGTTTAAAAAAAATATTTATAAGCTAAGCAATCATGATAGCGAGGAATATCAGAGAAACATTTCTTACTTTGATTTTGCCAGACAAAAGTACATATGAAAGAAAATCTGAATTTGTGAGATTATTTTGCACTATAAAAATCAAAACACACTTCAAACATTTGTTTACATATATATATTTAAATCACAGTCTATGTAAAATTATCAGATTCAAATTGTTACGAATAACATTGCTATTCGAATATATTTAATAATTTGCTATGTTAAACAGATCATTCTGAAATGTTATTAAAAGATAATAATAATGTTTGTTATGTGTTTTGGTCTTAATCTTTAAAAAAATATATCAACATTTCACAATGGGGACTGGGAATACCAGAAATTGATTACTTTTAAATCACATGGCGACTTAAACACCGAAAGTTAGTGGCCACAGCAAATAATTTAGTCGCCACTTGGCGACTGGCGACCGTGAATCTGCACCTATAGTAGATAGCTACCATTAGATATGACACATTTCTTTTCATTATAGAATGAAGTTTAGATATACATACATTAATCAAGATAACATTACTTGAATAAACATATTCTTTACACTTTAGGTCACTTTTATCATTTAAAAACATTTTACAGTTCTTATGGGTCAGATAATTTCTGTCCATGTATAAAATTACTTTTTTTTCTTTTTGTTCCAGTACTGGTGTGTGTTTTAATAAATATATAAGGTTGTACGCAACATTTTTGCACATATATTACTTATATTAAAGATGATTTTTTTCCTCTCCATATTTACACATACTTATTTTTCTGCCATGTTTATTATCATAGTTTCAAAGATGTGCTATTGTATGAACTTTGCAGTTCAATGCATGATTGTTCTTTCTTTCTTTTTTTATTATTGTTTTGAGCATTAACCCTTAGGCGAGTTTCTGTTTCAAAAGAAGATGGGGTATTTTTCATTAGATGTGTTTTTCATATTTAGGCACAGCCATGTCAATTTTTTTTTATAAAATCATTGAAATAATTATTTTTTCTGTTTATAAATATATGGCACTGCATATCAATCTAGCAGCTAATTAATTAAAGACTTTTTTTATTTATACATGCCATATTTTATAGTATATAAATTTTATTTGTGTCATGGCAAAGATATTTTTGTATATTTTTATTTTATTAAGTGAATACATTTTAATTTATGTGTATTGTTTTAAGTAACATTATTCTGTATTATCTTTAAACATCTTAAGTAGACTTAGTGATATATTGCAGTCTGTATATAATTTTACATTTTTCATTAAGGGTTACAGTGAAACTAGGTAGTTCTCCATTATATCATACACTTTCCTTTGCAAGCTAAAATAATTTTTACTTAGCTCAAGCTTGTGGATATAATTTTTTTAATAAAAGATACCTTTTAGTTAGAAATTTACAAAGAATAATTTAATGCAGTTCTATGAACCATAAGTATCTTAAATATTTTTTACATACAATCTAACACACATTTTCATATTAACAATGAGTTATTCAGTTTTAAGTCGTAGCTTATAAACACCAGTGTTTTCTTTAAATATATTATATGCTTTTTTAAAATATTGTATTAGATACACATCTTTAATATTCAGCATCATTCTTTATAAATACAATCACTGCACATCATACATACCAGTATCATCTGATGTTTTCCATGTGACGTTGAATTAGGTACTAGTTATACTATATATTTATTGGAAGAATTCGCTATACGCACCATTAATGGTAAACAGCACTGTACTTAGTTACCTACTACATTCGTAACAATTTTGATAATGTTAGTTCTCATGGTAACATTTTTTTCATTATTCATCTCATTACTTTCTTTACTTTTACATTTTCAGTTATATTTAAATAACCACTTTTTCTTGTTAAATTTTCTCTACAGCTGAAAAAATAAAAATAAATGTGCATTACTGAATTATGCCAGTATGGTGATATTATTTTTATAATAAGATTTTATAGGAATCTTTTTTCTTCTTCCTGTAGTGCATGTCACCTTCATGAAATTATTGAAATGGAGGCATCAATTTTTCATTTTGTGTACATACACAATATTTTACACATTTCTTCGATTTTCTACATTTATTAACACTACATTTCATCAGTCACATTTTTCATATATAATTTTCCACATCACATATGTTTTCAAATTTTTTTTATTCATTTTATCTTCTTTTTGTATTGTTTAGAGGTATTTATTCAGTTCTGATGTAATTGCAACCTTGTTGGTATTAAACCAGTCAAATCTTCTGTCGAAGATACAGTAATGGTGCATTTGAACAGTACATACATACTTTCTAATGCACTTTTCTCAGTCATATTTTCTTTTTCATTTTTTTCTGTGATAATTAATATGTTTGAATTTCTTTTAATTGATAACTCCTAATTCATATTACATCTTCATACATATTAATACTCAATTAATGGTATTCACATTTTTCATATAAATGTTGTGTCCCACACTTTAATTGACTTTTTTGGTCAGAATTTATTATTTTCTTTTCATTATTTCAAAGGTAGGTACATATTTAAACAAAAATTGTAAATTTGCTATTTTGCTTATACTTAACATTTCACTTGTTCCACACAAACAATCATAATATCACACAGTTTTCTTTTTAATTTAAAGTTAAATTAATTTTTAGTGAATCAACAGAGGCCAAATTTTCTTTCAGTTTTAAAATATCTTACATTTTTTTCCCAACATTATTATTTTAAATATTGTGCGATTTAAATTTGTCCCTTACTTCACCATTAGTGTACAACAACATATATTGCTATTTTCCTGTGTCAGATTGACAACATGTTTGTAGATGGTAAGTTGTGGTGATCACTCCTAGATATCATCCATTATGGGACAATCATTTAACTTGACACCTCTTTTTCACAATGTTAATAATAATAATAAAATTAAAAAACAAAAAAACCCCTAAAATATGCAGATATGCAGTATGATCTACAGAGTGATACCAAACTTTTGCATATGCTACATTAATCTATTTTTTTCTTGAATACACTTTATAAAAAAATATATATATACACTATTTTATTTATATGTTACTTGTATTTTCAGTTATTGTTTGTATAGCACCAGGTAGATGCTAATTTTTTTTTAAAGTCTCATATTTTATGGCCTTTTAACAAATTGAACAGCAGTTCCATGCATGGCCAAATGACCCATGAGCTAAGTCTCAATTACATATATTACATGCAATATAGATCAAATAGTCTAAAGAACTATGTTAAATATAAATGTGCACTATTATTTCTATTATTATTATACTGCTGCAGCTGATATTTTTATGAGACATATATTCATATTTAAATATTTCGCCGGTGTACGTATTGAGGTACCTCATTAAAAAAAAAAAATGTTCACATTATTTTATGTAATAATATTAGGGATGAACTGGATATGGATTTTGCCGGCTATCTGAAGCTCCTTTGCCTGCCGGATACGGATATCCAGCACTAGATATGCTTTTAGTTATGGTGTATGTTTATCTATTTCTTTATATAATGTCATCACAGAACAATAAATTAGAAACATGTTTCACACATAATTAAAACATTTTAAATATATTGAAATATAATTTACAAAAATTATACCTCTTTAAATATTAATAATGTTGTATAAAAAATTTAATCGAAACATTAAAATATTCTGTTTATTTGTGCAATGCTGGCAGAAGTAAACAAATTTTAACCATAACAAATTTATTAATATACCTATGATTGTAGGGTATTTTCACAAATAAATACATATATATATTTTTTTAATTTGAGATCATAAAATATCTAGTAATATGGTTGAAGAGTTATTTTCTCCAAACATAGGTTTAGTTGATGCCTTTTTTCTGTTTTAATTATTTAATACTGTTTTAATTTAAGTCACATTTAATTTTATTTTAAGTTAAATTACTTTTAAATATTTATAAGTAAAAAGGAAATTACTTTTAATTTTAAATATTTATAATGAAGTTATACTTTCCCTTGTAGTTTTATACAGGTATGAAACAGAATTTCAGGTTATGCATTAAAATTACTATTTTAAAAACTAGCTGACCCACCCAGCGTTGCCCAGGCCTGTGCTAATAACCTTAAACACAACTCAAGTTTGAATGATTTTTTTAAAAGAAGCTGCACCAAGGGCCCCAAGAAGAAGATTAATATTCAAAATTGGTTGTAGCTGAGGTCCGAGAAATTTTTTTGTCTTTCAAGGCACAAGAAGTTCAAGGGCCTTAGAAGGGCTGCATATAAACTACCTTTACTTGTACAGAAACCACAGAGAAATTTCCGGCCTCCAGATTGGTTGATTCCTTTTATGTGATTTGTTTTAGCGCCATTATTGAAAACGCAAGACACTGATGTTGAAAAAGTTGCTCAATAACAGTCCCCCCCCCCTTTTTTTTCCTGAAATGGCTAGCTTTTTGGAAGTTAAACTTTCGACTTCATTTTTAAATGAAATTGAATCAGTTTCATAAAACTTAATCGCAGTTCGTAATTAAAAAAATTTAGCGGATTGCAACAAGTGGGTGAAAGAATTCGGGAATTTCCATAATAGGCTATTCGAGGGCAACCTACATCCGTAGCAAGGCGCTCTGCACATTTGACAAAGGGCAGTAAATGCTTGCCTGTAGCTTGCCTGAACCAGCTGGTGCTATCTTATGCAAAAAAAGGAAACATTCCTTGTCAAAAAACATAAAATTAAACCAGCCAAACGCAAAAAGTCATTAGAATTTGCTATTATGTGTACATATTTACAAAAAAATTGCCACATTTTTATCTTATTCAGAGTACATTTTGTTTAAATTAATTTTACCTTCTAATGTTTTATGTTCTTTGAATAAATTGATTCATTTATTGTTTTGTTATTAATTAAAAATGTATTTCTTTCTCTCTATAATTAGCTGTAGATTTAAATAATAAAAAGAAAAACAGCAGTTCAAAGAAAAATATATATATATATATATCATTCTATCCCCAAAATTGTCAGCAAAAATAAACGAATTGAAACTCCATTCTCATTTATATATGCTTACTGTAAGATTTAAATTTAAAAAATCAATTTTGTCTGTTAAACATCAATTTCGTCAATCCTTTATCTAAATATGAACAGAGAAAATTAACAGCCTTAACGTTTTTGCTGCTTTTTTACAAAACTAATATTTTACAAATTATAAAGATATTTTGATGACATTTACATCTTATATAAGCATAGCTTAAGTCTCTTTCCCCACTCTTCCTTAGATTTAATTAAAAAATATGCATCCCCCACTCCCACCTGCTCTATTTTTTTTTTAAGTATTTGAACAACCTCAAAGTAAAAATCAGAAAAAAACGATTAATGAAAAAATAGAATCATAATATGATGTATACATGTACCAACATAAATTTTTATGGTTTTCAAATAAGATTTTTAAAAAAAATAGAAAACCCACTTTTCTGCCTAAAAATGCTGAATATTTTGTTAAAATTGTCAAAAAAGAAATTGGGACGAAAGTATTTTTTTTATAGATAACTCTATAAAAAACTAGAATTTTAAAATCTTTTATATGTATGAATGTATAAATTTCTTATGCAAAACAGTTTCAAAACTGATTTCTAGAAACAGACTTAATCATTAAAAGAAAAAAAAAGTTACAAAAGACAAATGTTGACTAAAAAAGCAAACTGAAGTTTAGTATTAAAACAGTAGATGGCACCACTACATATTTTTCTCCTGGTGTTACGTTTAATTATTGTTTTCTAACGCAATTGTATTTTGCGGAAACCTGTATTAATTAGACATTGAATAAAAACCGAGTTAGATTAAAATTTTGCATGTTAAATTCTGATTTACTTATGTACAAAAAAAATATAAAGAAAACAATAATTATATCTCTATATAACACACAGCTTCTGAGATACAAACAATGAATTTTGCATTTAAAAAGAACCTACAATCCACATTGTAGAAATGCTGTCCTGTAGAAGACTAAGTTTCAAGTGTTATTTCATCTTTCAGAATCAGATTTTTTTTTTATCAATTCAGACTTTTTTAATGGAAATATTGCTATTAAATTAAATTTTTTTGGAAATAAGTAATAATATAATGATTTTGTCCAGGCATATTTGGATCATGTTTATAAGGTAATTTAACAATATGTGAAATGATCTATATTAAGCAAAAATTTATAATCTCCACAACTTTTGGTCCCAGGGAATGCAATATAAAGATCTTCTATTGTATATTGATACGTTCCAGACATATTTGGCCATGTCTACAAGGTAAGTTTCAATGATGTGTGAAATGATCTATGTAATGCAAAACTCTGCATAATGCAAAACCTTGTGTTTTTAGGTTTGCATTATAAATATCTTCTACTGTATTTATATTATTATCCTTACTTTATTTTGTGTAAGGACTTTTAACTCTTCCTACATGTAACTCCTATTTAGAATTAAATGTAATTTGTTGTATTTTTATTTTTAGTTGTCACTGATTTAGTAGCAAAAAGAGATGAGTATAAAATAGCTGCTTTACAAGCAAAAAGAGCTGGAGACAAAACCACTGCACTGAGCTACATGAAAACAATGAAGGTACGTTATCACTTAAAAATCAGATAAAAATATTTTCTTATAAAGATTCTTTTATAATTACTCATTTAGTTCACTGTTGTCATATTTTAAGGCTGCTACCTTTCAAAAATTATAATATGTACTTTCTCAAGTTGACAGAAACATGAATATTTGCTTATAAAGTTTAGTTTTGAAATTTTTGTAAAAGATGAAATGAAATATCATAAATATATGAAAAAATATATTAATGATATTTTTATTATTATAATATATTTAAAAAAAACTATTTTTAATTATAAATTTTTAATCTAAATTTGTCCAAAATATGGATAAGTTGTAAAATAAATAAATAAATAAATAAATAGACATGATATATGTATAACATAAGAGTCTCAGATGTGCAAATTTTTTTAAATCTTGCTGTGCAGGTTTGCAGTTTTCTACTGTATGAACTTATATTGGGTAATGCAAAAATTTTGTTTTTCCAGTCTTTGAAAACATGTTTAAAGCTTTCTAATATTGTTATGATGTAATAAAACAAATGAAATGTATTTTAAAACTTACTATTGTTTATAAAATTATAATGGATTGCATTTAACCCTCTGACTGCTCAATTTTTTTTTTCAAAATCCTTTTGACCAATATGTAATCAACCTTTATCTCCTATACTATTACATATTTCAAATCATCCTGTATATGAAAAATTTAATAAATTTATCATTTTCATCTTCAACTTTTGACTGTGGTATTTTTAATACAAAATTACTTCAAAAATTGTAAATTACATAATTTTTTCTACAAATGTCTTGCCCGTGGAAATCACGGGATAATCAGTCAGAGGGTTAATTGGAAATTATTTTAAAGAATAAAATAAATATCTGTAGCAATTAGGATAGAATTTTTATTAATACTAATAACGGGAAACTTCTGACTAGTTATAAAAAAAATAAAATCGGATTTTTAAAAATTTATATCGGATTTTTATGATTTTTTTCCCCTGCATCAAAAGTATTGAACATCTACCAAGAATGGTTGGTTTCCAAAACAATTAAGTTTCTAATTAGATTATATTAAGGAGCATAACCCACATTTTTATGCTTTAATTAATAAAATTATAATTAGTATTTATAGAAATAATAAAAACTGCAAATAAGTAATTCTATTAGTTAATAGTACAAACAAGAAACAACAAATCAAAGAAATAACATGACAGCCACTTGTATTTTATAAAATTATTCTAACTGCATAAATCTAAAATTACACATGTGTATGCTAACCAAAAAAAAAATGAAAATTAATTACATCAGTTAATTCAAGCATACATGCAGAGTAAATATAATCATATGAATGAGACCACTCATATTTGCAATCCACATAAACCTCAAAATATTAAATATCAGCATTATTACACCCTCAGTAGGCATTATTGGCATTTAGTGCTTCAAACTTTAAAAAATGTTTTGCGATCTTCTTCATTCCTAACTGATTACTTTATTTCTTTTGTGTGAGTGCAAGTCCAAAAATAAAATATACTTTTAACTTCTACTGAAGTAGCTCTTGCTATGCTTAATATTCAGATACTATTTTTTTTCCTCCTGTACATTTTTTACTGTAACTGTTGGACAGATCTTATTGTTCTGTCATTCTCATTTATCTCCAGTATGTTGTAAGATATTTATTTGTAAAAGTTCAATGAAAAAAAAGGACAATCATCCTTTTACCTAGAGAAAATTATTATATTGGTTGTGCGTATTTTATACTAGCTGATCTGCCCTGCATTGCCTGAGTAAGATAATAAACTTAAATATACACTGCTGGCCATCTAAAATGCAACACCAAGAAAGAATTATCCAAACAGCATGAAATTTGCACCATGCGTACACCTTGGTAGGATATGCAAATGATTAAGATTTCAGCACATCATGGGCGACTGCAGCATCTTTTACAAACTGTATATAAAGGCAGGAAAGATTGCTGTTTTGAAGAACATAAATTGTTCTCTCATGCGAGTTTTTGTGTATGCTGCTTCAGTATGCCTCGTAGAAAAGCACAAGCACCATTCGAGCATGTTTCTGAGTTCGACTGCAGTAAAAATGTTGCATACAGAGATTGCGGATTATCCTCCCGAGAAATCGGCCATCGTTTTGGATGTAGCAAAGCAAGATTCATGCGAATATGGAATCGGTGGATGTAGAAGAGAATGACTGTGACCAACAGGAGCAATTGCAATCGCCTCGTCACACCATTCCACAGGAAGACAGGCATATTGTGCACATGGCACTGATGGAGCGCAGTGCACCATCCACAACCATATCACAATGAATACAGTCTGTAACACAACAATCAGTGTCTCTACGAACAATTCTGACCAGAATTACCAAGAGGTAATCCAAGATATGTAAATATCGCAGAGTTAATTTAAGCACAAATGAAAGAGAATGTGCTACATGTTTAAGCTGGTATGAAAAAGTGAAATGTAAATTACGCTTTAAGCTGAAATAGAAATCAGTGTATTTTAAAGAATAACTCAACCAGATTTATAAACGAACAAAAGTTTATTGACGATTAAAAACATAATGAAATATAAACGTTGATACACATTAAATGACCAAAAAGCAGAAATTCATATTTAACTGGTAATGATTAAATAATTAAATATGAATAGACTGAAACATCAAATGAGTTTGATTTTAATCAATAGAAATTTAACTTTAGTTAAATGAGCCAAACATTAACTTTAAGAAGATTAAACAATAAAGCCCAAATATAAGTTTTACATTAAAACCAATTAACTTTATTTAGATTAAATTAATATGAGATTCAGATGAATTTAAGATTAACTTCAAAATGAACTTTAAGATTAACTTTAAATATAACACTTAATGAATATTGTTAAAAATAAAAACAGGCAGCTTACTTCAATATATAGAAGAAAAAGGGAAAACAGTTCAAACATTAAATGTTGATATCAGCACGTCAGAGAGCCACAAGACACAATTCAAGAAAAACTACTTTCAACTTTAAACAACTTAAACTGAATATCTTAGCCGAGATTCACCTCATATGAACTTTCCATATTTAAATCACTTTGACCTCAAGCAAACATCACTAAAAGTTTCCCAATGTAACTTTCCTTCTAAGATGTTAAACGAAAATCATCGGGTGTCACTTTAACCTGACTACTCCCGTAATAAATATACCACGGCTATTGGCCGACAAGAAGGACAAGTATTCAAATAGGGAAAAGTATGATGCGTGGTAAAAAGTGTTTTGAAAAAGCTAAACCAGATATTAAAGAGCTGGAAAGAACATGAAATGAATCTTATGTCCAGATCATTAAGAAAAATATTGAACCCTATGGATGCACACCGAGCCAGTCCTTTAAAACATCTTTAAAAACACTACGAGCTTTCTTGAAAAACATGATGAGGAACTTTTTACTAGATGAGCTCAATAAACCGCAAAGAGTCAACATTCATTACAGTAACTTCTCCGGTATTCTTCAGGCGTTTCGTCACAACATCAGATGGCCAGCAACATAGACAAAGCTAAACTAAAACATACGAATCGAAGCTAATGAGCTCCCACACTGCTCGGAGTATAAATACTCCGCCTGTACCAAAAATCCCCTCATTATGCAATTCTATGCCCAGCACATATACCACTACCGTAATGTAAATTAATGACAAACCATCACGGGAGAGAGAAAGTGAATGACGTCATACCGGCTTCGCCGTATGTCGTCACGCATTCCATCCTCTTCGTAACAACGTAATTTAGATCCAACTGTACGGGCATGGAGATTGCGAAATGTAAACAGTAGCTGGACAAAAAACTATAGACCAATGTTAATGACCAATGAATAAACCAATGAAGAACTTGAACCTGGATACTTGTAAAAGAGTGCCTGGATATGAGAGGTAAGTAAAGTATAATTAAAGGTAACGATTGCAAATATAGAACTTAAGGAAATAAATCAAAAGAACTCATAACTAGTGGGTTTTAAGAAAATAAAGAGAACAGAATACACGTAAACCAAGGAGTAAAATAGGGTCTAAAATAGCAAGATGTTATAGAGTGATGAGACACAGGGAAAATGGGCATATTGTCCTGTCAAATTCAACATCGTTCGCAGTGCAGTGGAATGTCCCTTAGGCATCTATTACTTCACTTACCTTTGACTTTAAACCACAAGCATTTCCGTTGCAATGGTGCAGTGAATGACAGAGATGGACATCTGAATGTCATCAAATTGTGTTTTTGGACGAATCACGCTTCTGCCTGCAGTACCACGATGGTCGGATTAGAGTTTGGAGACACCGTAGAGAGAGGCTGCTCAACTGTTCTGTTATGCATCGTCATACTGGTCCTGCACCTAATGTTATGGTGTGGGTTGGTATTGGATTCTACTCCCGCACACCACTAGTATGTATTAATGGTACACTTACCAGCCAGCACTACATCTCTGAAGTTTTGCAGCCTGTTTCCTTCCTTATCTTCAGGGCTTGTCTCTGGCAACAATTCAACAGTAAAGTATAATTAAAGGTAACGATTGCAAATATAGAACTTAAGGAAATAAATCAAAAGAACTCATAACTAGTGGGTTTTAAGAAAATAAAGAGAACAGAATACACGTAAACCAAGGAGTAAAATAGGGTCTAAAATAGCAAGATGTTATAGAGTGATGAGACACAGGGAAAATGGGCATATTTTCCTGTCAAATTCAACATTGTTCGCAGTGCAGTGGAATGTCCGTTAGGCGTCTATTACTTCACTTACCTTTGACATTAAACCACAGGCATTTCCATTGCAATGGTGCAGTGAATGGCAGAGATGGACATCTGAATGTCATCAAATTGTGTTTTTGGACGAATCACGCATCTGCCTGCAGCACCACGATGGTCGGATTAGAGTTTGGAGACACCGTAGAGAGAGGCTGCTCAACTGTTCTGTTATGCATCGTCATACTGGTCCTGTACCTGATGTTATGGTGTGGGTTGGTATTGGATTCTACTCCCGCACACCACTAGTATGTATTAATGGTACACTTACCAGCCAGCACTACATCTCTGAAGTTTTGCAGCCTGTTTTCCTTCCTTACCTTCAGGGCTTGCCTGTGGCAACATTTCAACAGGACAATGTACGACCACATGTTTCATGCAATGTTCAAGCCTTCTTCTTAACCCATCATATTGCATTGTTACCCTACCCTGCCCGTTCTCCAGATCTGTCACCCATCGAACTTGTCTGGCCAATGATTGGAGAATGCCTAGCCGGCATGCCGCATCCGCGGGTGCACCAGATGAACTTTGGCTATGTATGGAGGCTACGTGTGTAATGGCATAAGCTGCCATTCCTCAACAACACATCTAAAGCCTTTTTCACTCAATGCTGTGGCATGTAGCAGCGGTTATTGACAGATGTGGAGGCAACACTTGTTACTGATTTTCTCGTGTTCCTTACCTCAAAGAAGGCTGTATTTCAAATCAATTAACACTGATACTATGTGTAATCTCTTAAATAAATTTCACTTTGATATCTCTTGTCCTTCTTGGTGTTGCATTTTGGATGGCCAGCAGTGTATCTAAAATCAGTGTTAAATTAAGACTTTTTTTTCCGAGAGGGATTTTTGCAGCTCCAGCGAGGACACTGTAACGTTCCAGTGGGAGGGGCACTCATAAGCATCAAATCCCAAATCTTCTAGAAGGGGAAATGCCACCTCCTGAATTCAACGCTGCGTAAAATAACCTTACCTTTTCTTAGGGTTACTTTAAATATATCTCGATCTCACTAGTCTGTGTTTAATCAATAATGTAACTTTATAAAAATAAACATTTAACAATGCCTTTGCAAAAAAGAAAACTAACCTAAAAATATTGATTGCCATAAAGTCACATGACACAACTCTTTATCTCGCACTTACGAGGGATTCAGAACTTCATTTGGTCATCAAAAATTTATCTTTTCTTAAAGGTTTTAAAAATTCTTATAGATTCAAATTGTTAATATTTTTTATTTATTTTTTAATTGATTCCTGAAAGTCTGCTCTATACAGGGGTATAACGTATATAAGATAAGGTATCAAATAGATACCAAATGACAAAAAGTAAATTTTTCATTTTTAGTGAAATAAAGACAAAAAAAAAATTCCCTGTATGAATTCCAAATACAATTTATTGAAAAGAGAACAAAATTTACTATAGCAGGCAAAAAGATTGAATTTGGATTGCTTTTATGAGTAGTGCATTATTGCCAGTGAACTTGCAAAAATGGGAAAAATATGCATTTTTCTTTTCAATAATGACTTTCAGAAAATATTTTTTTGAAATAGTGAATATTTATATTTTTTTAAATGCAAGCCCAGTAGCAGAAAGTTATGGTTGTGTCTGCGACAGCAATTTAGTGGGATGAAAATTGTCTGAAGAAATCGCGTGCTGCAATTTTCTTATATACGTTACACCCAGAAAAAGGAATTGATTAAAACAACAAAACATGTTTTGTTGAGTACATTTTGGTTGTTTTAGCAAAATTTTTAGTTGAGGTAAAAAAATTGGTTTTGTTGCTTGGACAAAAAAATTATGTTAACACTCTTCAAAAATTTTAACAAAATGTCATCAATTTTACTTGATTTAACAAAATCAGTTTTTTTTAATTTTACAATAATTTTGTAATTCCAGCAAAATTTTGTTGTTTTTGCAAAATTTAAATTGTTGTGTAGTAGCCATAACTCTCTCACGTAACTCGATTTATTTGACTTATATAGCTATATAATTAAAGGATTAACATAATTTTTGGATAATTAAAACTATTTTTCCTTGGGACGGACCAAGGTAGTTTAAAAAATCCCCCTGTCCCATTTATTACTTTCTTCTATCTTTACACGAAGAAAGTATTGGAATCATGGAAATTTTGGACTTCCGGTTTCGGACGGATTTTAGAAGGTCCTGAACACGATTTGACTGTTTTTAGAAAATGACTGTCAATGACTCTGTCTGTCTGTATGTGACAAAAATTTTGTGGGTGCTCTATCTCAAGAACTAATGCACGGAATTTAATAAAACTTTATATTCAATTATTTCCTGATATAAATTGTTGCTGATTAGTTTTTGGTGTAAATCGCGCAACAGGTGGCGCTGCTATGTTGCATTTTTTGCGGTTTCTGCAATAGCTTAATCTCATTTTCAGCAGTGAATTTCGCCTGTAATCTTTGAACGTAACTCAGTTTATTTGACTTATAGAGATAACTATATAATTAAAGGATTAACATAATTTTTGGATAATTAAAACATTTTTTCATTGGGATGGACCAAGGTAGTTTTAAAAATCCCCCTGTCCCATTTATTACTTTCTTCTATCTTTACAAGAAGAAAGTACTCTGGTACTGGAAGAAAGTACACTGGTAAAATATAACAGTGAATTTTTATCCTGCTTTTTGCAAGCGTAATTTACTGCTGAAAATGAATTAAAAATTAACTATGTGTTGCCGTATGCTGGGCTTTGTAATGTCGTCTCATGTTTGCCGCAGAAATTTGCGTGCTCCTGATGACATTTCTACCTTGTGCTGCGGTTACAGCCGTTCCGACATACATAAGAGTGAGAAATGCCGATCTCAGATATCGTTCCCTGTAGCTCAGTGGTAGAGCCTCAGATCTCTGTTCTGAGGACCCGGGATCGACTCCCGGCTTGGGCAATTTTCACTCTCTCGGTTTTCGCGTGAAAAAAGCAGGATAAAAATTAACTTGTTATATTTAAGGTTTACAGGCGTAATTCACTGATTAAAAAATAATTAAAATTGCATATTCAGATTGGTTCATTTAATAAAAGGTTTTATAGTATAAACAAAACAAGTTCGTAATATAACATTTTTTATTATTTAAACAAACAAAATATATTTTGTTGAAAAAAGAAAATAGATTGTTAAAATAACACATAGCATATATCTATATGTAACAAAAATAATTTTGTTAATTCAAGTAAAATTGAACCATTTTACTTGACTTAACAAAATTTTTTTTGCTGACGATACAAAATGTTTTTTTGGAATTGCAAAAAAAATCAACAATATTTTTTTTGTTGATTCAAACAAAATTTCCATTGACCCATATTTAAACGAAAAGTTTTGTTGGGTCAAACAAATTTTTGTTGATACAACAAAACTTTTTCCAGAGTGTATAAGTGTGTTAAAAAAGTATGGTTCTTACTGATTAATGTTATAAAAATATTATATAGGTCATAATTTTATAGCAATGGCACCTTGAAAAACTAAATAAATATGAAAAAAAAAAAAATCTGAATGAGAATAATTTTTTAGATACACTGGAAGAAAATCTAATTTCATTGAATAATTAATATGCATAACATATCTTTCTTATTAAATCAATCCAACAATATAAAACATAAATTAAAATGAACTGTAAAAATTACTCTGAAAACCTCTATATACAATTGCGCAAAGAAAAATGTTTCAAATCACAAAATTTTTGTTATCAATTCCTTTTTTAATGTACCATATTTTTATGACACACAGTTTAAAACAAGGTAGACATTCAGAATTATTCATAATGTTTTAAATAACATTTGATACAAAATTTTTGCTGAATTGTGCAGAAATGTTGGTTGACACCTTGAAAAACTAAATAAATATTATGGGAAAAAAAAATCTGAAAGAGAATAGTTTTTTGGATACACTGGAAGAAAATCTAATTTCATTGAATAATATGCATAACATAATACAGACATGGTACAAGCTCACCAAAAAAAATGCTGAACTTTCATGCCCTTACGCAACCCCCGTTGATGGTCTTTTGATGAAATTCATGATTTTCAGTGGCCCTTTGATCAAATTTAAGTTTTTTTTTTCACAATCTGACAACAAAATTAGCCATTTTCCGAGAGATCCTTTGATGAATTTTGTGTTTTTTCTGCGATCTTTCGACGAAAGTCGCCATTTTTCTTTTTTCAAGATCTTTCTACGAAATTTGCCAGTTTTTTTTTTCAAGATCCTTCGATAAAATTTGCTGTTTTTTCGAGATCCTTCGACAAAATCTGCCGCTTTTTCGAGATCCTTCGACGAAATTTGTTGTTTTTTGGCGATCCTTCGATGAAATTTGTCATTTTCTGGCGATCCTTCAACAAAATTTGCTGTTTTTTTTTTCGAGATCCTTCGACGAAATTTACCATTTTTTCACAATCGTTCGAGAGAATTTGCCGTTTTTAGCGATCCTATGGTGAAATTTAACGTTTCTTCAGATTATTCAACGAAATTGACCGTTTTTCTGTGATCCTTCGATGAAACATGTTTTTGACAAAATTCAAGTTTTTCCCCGAACCTTTGACAAAATTTGCATTTTTTTCCGCGATCCTTCGATAAAATTTGCCATTTTTTCGAGATCCTTCAATGAAATTTGTCGTTTTTTGGCGATCCTTCGACGAAATTTGTCGGTTTTTTTTGCGTTCCTTCCACGAAATTTGCCCTTTTTTTTCGAGATCCTTCGATGAAATTTGCCGTTTTTTCACGATCGTTCGACAGAATTCACTGTTTTTAGTGATCCTACGACAAAATTTAACGTTTCTTCAGATTATTCAACGAAATTGCCCGTTTTTCGGTGATCCTTCGACGAAACATGTTTTTGACAAAATTCAAGTTTTTCCCCGAACCTTTGACAAAATTTGCATTTTTTTCGCGATCCTTCGATAAAATTTGCCATTTTTTCGAGATCCTTCGACAAAATCTGTCGCTTTTTCGAGATCCTTCGATGAAATTTGTCGTTTTTTTGGCGATCCTTCGACGAAATTTGTCGTTTTTTTGGCGTTCCTTCCACGAAATGTGCCTTTTTTTTCGAGATCCTTCAATGAAATTTGCCGTTTTTTCACGATCGTTCGACAGAATTCACCGTTTTTAGTGATCCTACGACAAAATTTAACGTTTCTTCAGATTATTCAACGAAATTGCCCGTTTTTCGGTGATCCTTCGACGAAACATGTTTTTGACAAAATTCAAGTTTTTCCACGACGCTTTGACAAAATTTAAGTTTTTCCACAATCCTTTGACAAAATTTGCATTTTTTTTTCGCGATCTGTCAACCAAATTAGCCATTTTCCGCGATTCTTTAATGGATTTTGCGTTCTTTCCTCGGCCTTTGGATGAAATTCGCGTTTTTTCCGCGATTCTTCGATGAAATTTGCCATTTTTTCATGATCCTTCGACGAAATTCGTGATTTTTCAGCGAAATTTGCCTTTTTTCACGATCCTTGGATGAAGTTTGCCGTTTTTTCGAAATCCTACAACGAAATTCGCCGTTTTTTCGTGGTCCTACGACGAAATTTGACATTTTTTCGGATTCTTCGACCAAATTTGCCATTTTTTCTGAATCCTTCGACGAAATTAGTCTTTTTCCTGCGGCACTTTGACAAAATTTGTCTTCTTTCTGCGATTCTTCTATGAAATTTGGATTTTTTTTGCGATTCCTCAATGAAATTAGTCTTTTTTCAGCGATCCTTTGAAGAAATTTGCCATTTTTTCACAGTCCTTGGACGGAATTCTTGTTCATTTTGCAATTTTTCTAAGAATTTACATGTGTAAAAATGGTCGGAACGGCGTAATAACAATTTTTTTGCTTCCCAACTCAAAATTTTCGCGTAATCTATGTGCTATAGTGCGTCCGCGGCATCACTAATTGCTTTGGTGTGCACAATCAGGCAGGTGGAAAAGAGGGCAGGGGGAAGAGAAGGTTGGAGGAAAGTGAAAACAAACTCAATTTGGCAGCCACTATTCGTTCTCCCGTTTTTGTTTTTAGTGTATTTCGTCCGCTTGCCCCACAGATTTATTATTTTTTTTCTCCTTTTTAAGTTGGTAAATTTTTATATAATTCACCCTAATTTAATTTATGAATAATACAGTTTAGCAGAGCATTAGCACATGTGGTGCGTAAATGCTGTCGTTAGCCAAAGCTTAAAATAAATGTTCAAAGGCAAAACTAAAAAAATAACTATAATGAAAGTTTCTAATATACTGATGAATGAAAGAATCACAAACAAAAAGGATTAAACTTAACCAAGATTTTATTCATATATAAAACAAGTTTAAAATAATACATCTCCAATAATCTTGAACTCGTATGACGCGACATTAACATTAACTCGGAAAAACATTTCCGTCAGTTATAAACAGAAGATTTGAATCTTACACTAAATATATCAAAAACCCTCAAATCAACATCCCATAGTTCAACTATGAAAACTGGAGCACCAGAAGAATTTAAATATGAAAAGGTCTTTTAATAAATTTACTTTAACAATTTAAGCTCAATATCAATTTAACTTTAAATGACATAAAAACAAAGTTACTTTTAATTAAATGTTTAACTTAATAAATTAACTCAAAGAAACATTTAATTCGCTTTAAAGATTCTCTAAATAAATCAACTTAATTATGTATAAAATATATATTAACTTTAAATGAATTTCATTAACACAAAACCAAATTATACTTATATTTAAACAATGAATAATATATCTCCTCACAACCTGATCCAATGCTTCTATCCTTTCAAACACAACTCCCACTTAACAACTTCTCTGGTAACGGCCAACGATATCCTGCTTGAACCCGAAACAATCATATGCTAAACCGCCGGACAAAACATGTCACTCCAGGGTTAACTATCCATACAAAATGTAATAGTCCCAATGACAAACGATCTACCGATGTAAAGTACTTTCATAGAGACCTAAACCGAATCACCGAATTTAGTGTCATCAATAGAGGAACGGTGATGAATAATTTCGGCTTCCGAAATTATCGTTGCAAGTAAACAGACATATGGTATCAACATTACAAAAAATGGAATCACGTAATGGTCTGACAAACATCGGTAGTCTTTTGAAAAAGCGAGAGCCAAATTAAAAAATCCAAAATTACGAGATCAGGAAAAAGAGAAAACACAACAATTTACTTTAAATGAAAAGGCATTATTTCTAATAAAACAAATGAAACATGTCAATTTAGCTGCACTTAATAAAATGAAGCGTTCCTCTTTATTTTAATTTTGATGTATTCCTTTAAAAGCTTCTTTATTAGCATGATGAACTTCAAACTTTCTTTAAAAACACGAGATGTTATATTTCGTAAAGACTATCTTGAATACTGATTCACCTTCACGGACCAAGATCATCTTCCAATCCCTTTTAAAGCATAGCACTACCAAACAGCATCATTTAACACATTTATATGGCTTTCTTCTTTAAAACAACAACAAGACAAACACATTATTAAAAGCACCGGAGAGCGAGACAGACTAATCCAGCCAGCTAGACGACCAACAGAAAACGAGCTCTCCTATAAATACTACCTGCCTCATATGAACACCGATGATGTAATCCCCTCATCCTTCAGTAAACACGTCATTTCTGCCTTCTAGAATGTTACGTGATGATCTTTTACGATCACAGGGAATAATGCAGGTGAGGCAGTTTGTCAGTAACACCTGCCATCAACCGCCGTAATCTCTTACTCTGTGACGTAATCAATCAGCCGAAACCGCGAGGATGAAGAGATACAAAAATGTAAACATGCCAGGACGATGTCTGTGGAAAACCCAAACGTGATGCAAAGGATTTGAAAAGTAATTGGAAAAAACCCGGATAGTTGAAATAACCAATATGGCCAAATAGTAAGTTATAATAAAGATATTTTTAATTTAAAAATATATTCGAAATACTTTAAATAAAAATATACTTTCATAATAGAAACTTAAGTTATTGTATTGAAAGATTTAATTAATTGAAACTAAATGTGACTGAAACTTATTACTGAATATAAATGAATAGAGCTAAAGATGAATAGGTTAATTAAAAATTTGAATGATTGAATAGAGTAATTAAGATATGATTTGAATGAGTGATAAGAACCACTTGAAGTTAGCTAGGGAAAAATGACTAGTTTTCCCAACAAATTTATCTGCAAGGTCTAAAATGAATCTGCGCCGCGCACTTTCTGCTACCGGGAATGCAAGCAGAAAGAATTTGCTATTAGTTGGTTTGTATTGTCATCTGGGCCACAGGAATGACAATTAAACTTCAGAAAGGAATGGAAAATATGAAATGATGTCTATAAAATGGGTTTTTTGACATAGTAAATATTATTATTATTTTTTTTAAATGGAGGGTACTGTTGAAAGCGCAGATACATACTTTACTTGTAGTCTACTATAACAGCTGTTGTTGGCTGAATGTGTATTTGTTCTGTTAATATATGGTACTTTTATTCTAATATTTTGGTTGAGTTTTTGGAAGTTTTTGAGAAAGTTTAAAGAAAATTCTTTCAATTTCCTCTTTAAGTTCCACTTTATTCAAGAATATATTTTTCTTGGAAAAAAAAATCAACTATCAATAGGAGTTGGTAAATCACCATTTACTAAAATAGTGTGCTAATGTAAAATTAAAGTTTTCACAAGTATTTACAGATTGTAACAACCGCTATCTAGCAAATGCTAGGATTTACCAATCTTTAGTTTTCACTGTAACATATTAAAGATACTTTAAATTTTTACTTACCCATCATACGTAGTATAGGGTATGTCTTGTAATCGTTTTGAAAATCGGGAAAAAAAAAATTGACGGATTTACATGTTTCAGACACTGGAGATTCCGAAAAACATATTTTTAGAAATTTTTTTTGCCATCCATCTGTCTGTGTGTGTGTGTTTGTAAAAGCTCTACCTCCCTAACAAATTGAGATAGAGACTTAAAATTTGGTATGTACTTAGTATGTAATAATGGGAAGAAGCTTATTGAATTTCAGTAACCTCGATTATCCAGAACTATTTTTTTTTTGGACTCTCAAAATATTCATTCTAATAAAAGGTATACAAAAATTTTCAAAATTGTTTATTTTAAGGTGTAAATATAAAAGACAATAAAAAAACATAAATTTTGCATAAAGAATGAAGTTGATTGAATAATTAGTTGCCGAGATATTTGTAATCATATTTTTCACACTCTTTGATTTTTCATGACCCTGTATTTCATTTAAATTTCAATTCAAAGATATATTTTAATTGGAAATAAGAAGCTTAATCCGATGCAGCAAACCGTTAGTTCATATGATTATCAATTTTGGAGTTATAAGGATTTTTCTTTTACACAATTCAGTAATAGAGCATTTAAAGTTTATGACGTCATCAAGCCACCATTTTATTCGAATTGCAATGAATTTTGTAAATAGTTTACACGTGTTTTGTTTTCATATTTTATATTATGCATATCCATGATGGGTAAGTATTACGGTGGCTCCCAATGACTAGTTTCTGTTGATTTTTGAGAAATTTGATATTTTGTTTTACAAGTGCTAGAATTTTTTAAATGTTTGTTGCTGAATTTTTTTAAATGTAAGTTGATAAAAGCACTTCTAAGTTTATTTTCTGTAATTACTTCTAGAATTTAGATGCAGTCATTCAAGCTGTAAAAAATGGAGAAGAAGTTGACCTGTCCAATATACCTGATTTTCCATCATCTACAGGTAGATAATATTTCTAGTGTATAGTTTATTCAAAATTTGCTGATACATTAATTTATCCAAGAGAAAGACACATTGAAATTCAAAGATTATTCTTTGTATTGAAAATTCAAAAGTAACCATTCTATTAGAAATAGCATCTTCTACAAATTAATGTATATTCAATTTTCTCAGGGATCTATTTTTATATTAAAATATGCATAAAATTTCCAAGAGCAAAATCCAATTTTGAGAAAGCAAAAAAAAAAAAAAAAAAAAAAAAAAAAAATATCAGATTAGTCTAAATGCAACTATTTCTATAACAATGCCTTCTTTAACTATTTCCAAGATTTATTATCATATATGCACATTTTTGTACTTATTTTGTCATATCTTTATACAAAGTGGGAGATACTAAAATACTCAAGCTATTTTAAAAAGTGCTTATTGATATTAATATTTCTAGGATGAAAGCTTGGAGTATCTAAAAAATCTTTCCACTTTGTTTCTATACCAAATGTACTTATTATAAAAGCAACTTAATTCAAGTTTTACAGGGAAGAGATAATGGTGCACCAAACTTTAATAAAATGAAATTTCTGAATGATGAATAATAATATTTTAATAAATAAATAACAGTAATTATGAGATGCTCTTGTAATTTTTCAGATGATACAGTGCAACCACCATTTTGAAATTTCTTAAAATACTGAAATTTTGAATTTGAACTTACTATCAAGAACTTTGCAGTATTAATCCATTAATATGATTTAATTTTATTAAAGTTTGGTGCTTCATTATCTCTTAACTCTAAAACTTGAATTAAGTTACTTTTATTGTAAGTACATTTGGTTTAGAAACAAGTTGGAAATTGTACGTTAAACGTGACATAGGAGGGTACGTTCGTTTTATAACTAGTTTCACAATGTAAAAAAAAAATCATCCTTATTATTTCAGTGAAATGAATTATATTGTCTGCCTTTTTTTTTCTTATTACGTATGCCACGTTTACAGATACAATTTTTTTTTTCCACACCAGACAGCACTGTAAAATTCACCATAGAGATCATGCTTTGCAAATAATTACGTCCATGGTTTAATATTTTTATGACTCATAACGAATGAATCTCCTGTGTTTATTTACTCTAATGGATTGAGATATTCAGCTGTTAACGTTATTTCCACTGAAGTTATCTCAGAATCTATACATTTTTTAATGTAACTCATCTCTCAAACAAACAATTTTTTTCAACGATCTTTGTAAAAGTGTAACTTTTATGCAATTTTATTCGAAAATATAATTTTGAATAAAAATGGCCACCTGGCATATGAAAAAAGAAGTGGTTTGCCCGTATTTGTTTTCCTCAGTCACATGACTGGTGCTTTTATTATATACACTGCTCAAAACAATTAAAGGATATTTGAAGTTTTATATAAAATAAAGATATAAACAAAATTTTTTTTGCTGAAAATAGAAGAAGAGAATCACAAATGCAAATTTTTCTGGTTTTCAAACTGTGGAGTATGCAAATTTTGAGTTCGACGTCAAAAACGTCGCTTCAGCGGCAGCGAATGAAATTTGACTTTCAACTGGATAAAAGAGAATGAAGACAAGGATGATCGGCATTCAGTGATTGCTTTGTTTCGATGAGTACGATGTCTCAGCGAAGTCATTTGACAGATTCAGAAGCTTGGAGAATTGTTGATAGGTTAGAAGGGGGCCAAACTCAAGCCGAAGTAGCGCAAGCCATTGGAGTGTCACAAAGTGTCATTTCCAGGATCTGGAACCGTTTTTTGGAGAGTGGATGTGCAGGCCGAAGACCAGGGCAAGGTCGTAGACGGGCAACAACGCCCAATGAAGATCGGTATTTAGCGTTAACAGCTCGGAGACACCGAAACATGAACGCTACTCTTCTCCAACAACACCTTCGCTCGGCTACAGGCACCACGATTTCAACTCAGACTGTCCAAAACCGGCTCCATGCTGTAGGTCTGTATGCTCGCCGACCGATGGTATGTGTTAGATTAACATCAAGGCATCGTCGCGACCGCAGGGAGTGGGCAACCGAGCATGTCAACTGGAGGAGAAATGAATGGAGCAATATTCTGTTTTCTGACGAGTCCCGTTTTTCTGTGCATCCTTATAATAGGCGTATTTTCATCTGGAGGGACCGTGGCAGTAGGAATAATCCTGCGTTCGTGGACGAAAGTGTCAGATTTGGCGGTGGAGTAGTGTTGGTGTATGGTGGCATCTCCATTGACGGGCGCACTGACCTCTACATCATTCGAGATGGAGCTCTGACTGGTCGCCGATATAGGGATGAGATCCTCAGACCTATTGTAGTCCCTTACGCTGCAGCAATCGGAGATAACTTCATTTTAATGGACGATAACTGCAGGCCACATCGTGCAAACCTGGTGGAGGATTTCCTTTTCGAGGAAGGAATCGTTCGAATGGAATGGCCAGCGTGTTCTCCAGACATGAATCCAATCGAGCACGTTTGGGACGCTCTAGGAAGACGAGTTTCTGGCCGCCAACAACCCCCACAAACTCTCCAAGAACTGGAAAGAGCTCTTCTGGAAGAGTGGGGCAGAATACCCCCAACTCGTCATTAATAGCCTCATTGAGTCCATGCCTCAAAGGTGTTCAACGTTGCTGGCCGCCCGTGGAAACCATACCCCCTACTGAAAATGATTTTCTTTGAAGAAAACACCTTTTCTTATTCTTTTTTTCTCATATGCACAAATTGTGTTTTTTTCCTTTTGTACACAAATGCACAATAAAATGCATTTTTTTCTGCCAAACATGTGTAATTTATTCTCATATAACCTACTATGTCTGTCGACCATGTATCAATCAGCTAAAAAGTTTCCCAGATACAAAATCCACCTAAAACTGCAATATCCTTTAATTGTTTTGAGCAGTGTAGAGTATGCACGATAGGATTTAATAAAATAAAGAAAACTTTTATTAATATCTTTTGAAGTTTTGATTCGATTTTCATAAAATTTGAAATGACTCGACAAAATTCTACAACGATAATATATATTAAATTTCAAACCATTCGGCTGGGAGTTTTTGCGCTGTTATATGCAGACAGACAGACAGACCAAACGATGACTATAGGTGCTATGTATTTATATAATTACAAACGCACCTAAAAATATATATCCCATACATTTTAATCACCAAATTGTTACAGAGAAAAACAAAAATAGCCATTCAATTGGGAATTATGTTTTCTTTCAATTTATGTTACAAAAATTAGATTAAAAAAAATATGCTGTCTGCATATTGAAATTGAAATTTTCAATACCAACACCTAATTTTGACATATTTGGATTCTTCAGTAATTTTTACCTTTGGATACCAAATGGAAAATCATTCGTTCAAATATTTTAGGAGTTATACAGATGTAAAATTTGGAACGTCTAATGTTAAATACCTTTTTAATAGTTCTAAAATGAACTGCAATGCAGATAGTTTTTTTAAGCATAACTCATTAACTACTCAGTGAAATGAGCTGTAATTTTAGATTCACATATTTAAAACTTTTCGATTTCAAATTCCGTTATAATTTTTATAGGTTATAATGTATATATTTTTTTTCGAATATTAATTTTAAAGTATAGAAATTATGAAATTAATATTTAAAAAAATATATATGTATTGTAATCTATAAAATTTTTAACAGAAATCACTTTCTAGAAGTTTCAAATATGTGAATCTAAAATCACAGCTTATTCTGCCAAGTAGTTTTTGAGTTATTCTTAAAAAAGTTACTTCATTGCAGTTTGGAACTATTAAAAAGGAATTTAACATTAGGAGTTCCAAATTTTGCAGTTTGCATAATTCCTAAACTACTTCATCGAATGACTTCCTGTTTGGTATCCTAAGGTAAATTTTACAGAAAAAATCCAATATGTTGTCAAAATTAGGTGTTTAAATTGAAAATTTCAAAGCTTACTGCAATTTCAATATAAAGATAGCCTCAAAGCTTATTTTTTTAGCATAAATTGAAAGAAGACACAATTTCCAATAGAATGGTTATTTTCCTTTTTCTCTGTGATAAATAGGCAATTAAAATATATGGGGTATATCATTTTTAACACTTTCCAACATAGTTGAAGGGTGTTTAAGAATTTGACTTGTCTGCTCTTGCCCTAACTCATATAAATATACTTGGATTACCATGTAATTTGATATATGTTATTGAGGTTTACCATAGCATGTATGGTAGATTAAAAATGAAGTGTGTAGCATTTGTAGTTCATTTACAGGGGCACTTAAAACAATTTCATTACATTTATAGTCTGGGAGGGGGGAGAAGTCATTTGCATTGTATTTTAATGATGTTACACTATTTCAAACGTATTGAAATTGATATACATCACTGAGGTGCGCTACAAGATGCTTACTATAGAATATGGTGAGAATATCATTTATTGTTCATTCACAGGGACACACAAAAGAATTCGGTTACAGCAATCGTCCTATGAGCAATAATTGCTGGAAGTGCATTTTCAATTGTGGTATACATTTTTAAATTTAACTAATGTTTAGTACCACAAAAAAGAATTCAAGTACATTTCCACTTATTGATAGAAATTGCTGAAGGAGAATTTTCAACTGTGTTATGCGTTTTCTAACTGAAATAAATTTTTGCATGCTATATATTATATATACAAATCTATAGATCATATACATGGTCACAGAAAAGAATTTGGATGTTTTTCTAACTATAGATGGCAATTGCTGAAATTGGATTTTCAAATGTTTTATGCATTTATCAAATTGTTTACTTAGACATCATCTTTCACCTTATTAAACGGTGAATTTTTCTTATAGTTTTCTAAATGTGTTGGGAAGTGTTTCATAATATATACTTGACACGTAATTCTTATTTTACACTGACTGTACATTAAATAGTTATGGAGTGTTTTCTCATTGTTTGGTAAAAGGGAACTTGAGTTATATATAGTAGGATAATATGATATTATATATTATGATATTTTAATTACTAAATCATTTTTTCATTTTCTATATGGCTCTTTAAACCAAAGTTTTGTTAAAATTTTACATGTAACTAGTTGATTTCAAAAGCTGAAATTTTGTACTGATGCGAATAAGCAATATTTATGAATTAAAATTTTAAATATATTTTATAGCTACCATAATGCCTACATCAGATCCTCCAAAGAAAGAATCGGATGAAACACAGATGTCATCATCATCTATTGAAGCTGCTGCACTTTCTGCTGCCTCTGGTAATTATTAATATTACTTTGAATGAAAAAAGTAATTTTATTATTTATAATCTAAAATTATGATAAATTACTGTTTCATATAGTAAGTAACCTTCGTAAAATGTTAAACTGCACGTAATATTTCTCCAGCATCTGTCTATTGGTGGAAGAATACCATAACATTATTTAAGACTCTTTATGAGGTACTTTTTACTTTATTACTTTTCTTAGTCATTTGTTACTCGTTTCATTAATTGAAAAGCATTTTATTGGTGTAATATATCTACTTTTCAAGAGTGGGTAATTTTTGCAATCATTCTTAATCTATTTTAAGGATGCATATTAAATAAACAAAAAATATTCCAGTGATGTCGCTAAGTTTTTGAAATTCTGAGTCCCTGGGATCAAGACATTTCCAAAAATCTGGAACACTTTTCTGCAAAAGCAGGTCTTTTTTTTAGAAATAAGTCATCATTTAATAAAAAATATGCCTCATTTCTGCTCTTTCTATGTAAAAATTATGCATCCTGAAGGACCCATTACAATTTTTTATACATCCCTTTACCAATTTTTCTCTTAAATGATGCACTATAGCGCATCTATGGCATCACTGTTATTCATATTAATTATAATGTTCTAGATAAAAATTGTTTGCTTATTGTATTTTGTTCAGTATCTTGACAGATATTTATTGTTATGATGTATTTTTAAAAAACTAATCATGATTTAACTTTTTTAACAATATAAATCTTTTAGACCTACATAATATTATAAATGAATACATCACTGTACTTATAATTCATAACACCATAATTATTCACAAAGTTTCAACATCAGATGATTCTTTTTGTTTATGTGGATGCAGATTACTTTAATACGCTTACTAATTTCATTATTTATAATAGGTATATTTTGCAAGCATCATTTATCTACAGCAAGTTGGTATTCCACAAAAGCTGAGCACTGCCACACCCAAGTTCTGAGGAACTTGTAACGAGCTCAACCAGGATGAGTTGTGTGTGCTCTACTAAGGCCGTTTGTGGCACTGCCACTTGCACATCACCCCCATTCTCCCAAGAGATTGCCGACATAGTCACTGCGATAGCATACAATGGTGGAACCCGTGCCCTAAAGGGAACCACTACGTAACACTTGGGGATGTGCCAGACACCCCTAAGGGAGCTGGGCTCTAGGCCTTAAGACAAGTTTTCGCAGCACGTACTTACTGTACCAATGCTTGAGGACTTGAAAATCTACAGAGATAGTCACTAGCCCCTTTGTATTTGGTATTCCACAAGGTGGATGCACTTCGAGCTTACTTTCAGACCTATATTTATACAGTACACTCCCTTAAATCTGCATAGCTTAAAACCAGAGGTTGTGAGGATTTGAGAATTTTGCGGAACAGTAATTTGAATTTAACAATGCACTAGAAATTATAATAAATGCTTACAATAAAGTAATAATAAAAATATTTTTAAAAATGAAATATTAAAAGTACAGGTCAAGTCAAATAACTAAATATGCATAATGATGCGATAATTTTTTCTTGAATTATTCAGTGAAACTCTCCTTATAAATGTACATTAATAATTCATATTAAAAGCTTAAAATAAAAAAGTTTTATTTCATGTTTAGCCCTACTTAATAACCAAAAAAGCTTGATTAATACATAAATGTATTTGGTAAAAAGATCGTGATTGCCACTATCAGAGCTATCTTGAAAATTTTCAGATATAAATTTATACTTTCATCATGAGAAAACATGAGTTCAATGATATTAACCAGAAGTCCATATTAAAATATTTACAGAATCATATAAAAATAATAAAAAAACTCGAATCTTTCACTTACACCTTAAGTGTAAGTTTAATTGTTTATATCTGAAATGATGTGATGATTTGAGGGAATCTACTGTATAATTATGAGCATAAATTTAGTAACAATTCTTTTGTATCATGATATGGCCAACATCATTTTAATTAAGAAGCTACTTCACTTACATGCACACACCGGTTCTTTAATGTTAAATAATAATCTTATGGGGGAAATATTTTAAGATAAACCCTTTGCATTTCAATATTTTTAAATTTAAAAAAATTTTTTTTTTTTGCATTGGATAGCTGAGGCCGATCTCTAATCAGGCCCTTTTTTACTTTTCCAATTTTGGTTGCAGTTTTTTTTAATTGAGAATACTTTCTCTTTCAAATTGGTTCAGAAAATGAAAGTATCTTAATAAAAAAAAAAAACTTGTAATCAAAAAATTTTGAAATGATGGCTTTCAGAAAAACTAATTCTTAAGCTCAATTTTTCAGTAGTTTGAATAACTGAACCAAATTTTTCCAGTTTTCCTGAAAGGCATCATTTTGAAATTTTTGGACGTGGGGAGCAAGTTTTTCTTACTTATTCAGGGAGGGGATAACTGCCCCCCTAGAATGCACCCCTGGTTTTACTAAAATATGTTATTGATATCTTCTGTCATAGTTAAAAATATCAAATAAATGTATAATTTTTTTTAAATTTCCATAGATCATATATTGAATATGTCCTAACTTTAAAAATAATGATTTTTTTTAATATTTAAATACTACTAAAAGCAACCAAAATCCCAACATTTTTATTTCATAATCAGATAGAGGGTACCTGTATGTACAATTTGTAACAAAAATTAATTTCATAGCAACTGCGCCTTTGGTTGATAATGCATTATTTGTTAACTCATTATTTTTCATAAAAAGTTCTGTATTTTAAAGATTAAAAAAGTTTTAGACACACTAAAAATGTTTTAAATGTAAGAATTTTTTTTTTCATAATCTATATACCCTATGTATCATGCATAAATTATTTTAATATGATTTGTTGATTAGATATTGAAATATGATTTTATTTATAACACCACTACCTTTGAAAACTGAACAGTCAAGAATGCAACTCATGGCAATTTTCCAAAACTTTAATAAATTTTTTTCTCCGTAAATAATTCACATAGGAGCAAAAATTTTACCACTGATTATATTTATATAGTAAGAATAAACCCTCCCAGTTTCATTGAAATTGGTAATGATGGGTTACATATTGAATTTTTATTACCTGATTTAATGTGGAATGTACCCAATATAAAACAAAACACAAAATAGAACAAAAATAACTAAATATAACTCAGCATACTTCTTCATACAGGCAAAGGAGTTTCTGCCTTTTGCATGACATGAACAATAACAAATCTCATAATTGGCTCCTCTTTGTTTATAAGCATTGAAAGTAACTGAAGACACACATAGCCAGGGTTTGTTGTCACTTTTATATCTATCATTTCTTCCATCAGATGTGGTTTTATATTCTTTGTGATCAAATTTATCTGCAAAATAGGGTTCACATTTCCTATCATGCCAAAAGTAAAGACTTTTACGACACCTATAAATATCTATCTATATTATGTTTTTCTCTATCTTCATGCTGCCCGTACTGTTTATGATATCCGTGACATTTATCAACAAACTTCTCTTTTGTATAAAATGGTTTCATTTTATTTGCATATCTCCCATCATGTTTCTTAAAACTTTTGTGAAATGTTTTTTATTTTCACTTCTCCTTTCTTTATTATTATTTTTATTTCTTTCCTCATCATCATTGGATTATAATATTTTCTGCTTCTCCTTATTACATTTCCATTTCTTGGTTTTATCTTGTGATTTGGATGAATTTTATCCACTTTCATCATGCTTGCTAAATTTATTGTGAAATTATTTTAACTCTTTTTTTTTTTTAATCTGAAATTGTAACATTTCTGTTTTGTTCACTTGGGCTATTTGCTTTTGACATCTTTACTTTATTGTATAGATTGGCAGCATAGTTTGATTTTTTTTTAATGGGATTTTTCACAACTTTAAGGTAACCTACTTGAAAATTGTTGCATTTGTCAACGATTTAATTCTATCTTCGTTTATTGCCAAATTTAAATTGCTGATCACATATATCCTAATATAATATCATGTGTGAGAGATTCTAAGACATAAAATTTTGTTGATATAGGAAACCTGTCAACACATATTTCATACACAAAATGTCCAATTAGGTTTACAGTTTCACTACTGATACCAGTTAACGAGATATCATCTGAAAACAGATTTGATGACCCAATATTGACATAACACTCATGACTGATTAAAAAAAGATCGCTGCCCATATCAAACAATATATTTGCTTCTTTACCATTGATATCAATTATTTTTCCCATCCCATTAGGGTTAGACTTGTTTCCATTTCGCAGCATGTTAACTTCCTTCAGTACACAAGAATTAGAATTGTGATGTTAATGAATATAATTGCGATAGTTTTGATGTGAATGTTGGCCGAAATCATTAGCTTGATCATTTCTTCTTTTATTGTTGTGTATTGAGGATGAAATAAAGAAAGTAAATTTTCATGTTTACGTTTTGGGGTTTTCGATCTTCAAAATTGTAGTATTTTTTGTTATTTATTATTTTGAAACTGCACTGTGCAGCTTGATAAACATCTAGCTTGTTTACTAATATATCAACATTTTTAACTTTCGGAAGATCACCAATAAAATGTTCCTTCATTTGTACCGGTAACCTTTGCTTGATTTGATCTACTACTATTAATTATTTTAGTGATTTAAAATCAGATACATCAAGATCGTTAATCCATTCTTCCAAATAATTTATTAATTTAAATGCTAGATCATGCCAAGTAGTTGAAAATTATTTTTTATGCTACATTAATTTTTGCCTAAATTCCTCTGCCATCATTTTAAAGTGTTTAAGAAGTAAATGTTTTATGTAATCATAGTTATTTGCTAATGTTTCTGGTTCTCTGGCTCTAATATTAGCAATTTCCAACAGAATTAAACTTAATAAATGCATCACCCAATTTTCCTTTACTATATTCATCAGAGAATTTCCACCAGAGAACATTTCCTTTACTATATTCATCTGTCTCTTTGTCTTTGAAATAAAGCCAAATCAACACTAATATTACACTTCCCGTGAAAACGTGACATTAATTTGAACAAATTTGGTTGCTTATCTAAACTAGCTATTATAGAACACTTACACATTTCAAATTGTCTTGAAGCTCCATTTTTCTTAATTCATACTCCATCTGTAATTTTTCTTCTTAATTTTATTTCTGCTTCTAATCTTCTTTCTTCTCTTTCTGCCTCTTTTTCCTGGCTTTCTGACTCCATCTCTAATTTCTTTTCCTCTAATCTTCTTTCTGCTTCTTTCTCCTGCTTTTCTGCTTTTATACTTTGGGAACAAGCAAGTTGACAGTACAGAATATACTGAGGAAATTATACCTCCGTGACAAGCAGTAGTGTGCTGCCTACTTTAATAAAATATTGCTTTTCATATGATTTTTTAAAAATCATTAAATACAGAAATGATTGACTACTTAAATAAAACTGATTTAAGTTAAATGTACCACTATTATGATATACAGTAGACTCCATCAAATCCACACAGCTTAAAACAAGGGGTTGTGCAGATTTTAGAATTATGTGAATTTCTGGTTATTTTTTGTTTACACTTTTAAAACAGTAATTTGAATGTAGTAAAGCATTGGAAATTATAATTAATGCTTACAGTAAAGTAAAATATTAAAATAATGAAGTAAAATATTAAAATAATTTAAATAAAATATTAAAATAATTATGTAAATAGTAAAAATTTTAAAAATGCTTAAAATATTAAAAATATAGTCAAGTGTAATAATTAAGTATGCATAATAATGATGAAATATCAATTTTTCTAGTTTTATTGAATAAAAACTCACTATAAAGGAAAGTATATTTTTTATTACTTTTTTTTTTACAAGTTTCATTCATTTCTTTACATTATATTTTATGAACATGGACAAAATTTTTGTCTGCTTAAGTTTTTAGTTTTATTATTTTTGTTTCTTAATGTCATACACTGTTCTAGGGTTTATTCCATTATGATTGTGCCAAAAAACAAGTACAGGAATCAGAATCTAACTTTTTTTATGATCTCTACATTTTGAATTATTGTCAAACTTACGAGTTTTCTTTTCCTATTTTTTTCATTAGAAATATTGGAATCGGCCATATTACTTACAAAAAACAGAAATAATTACATATTAAAACCGAAAATTGAATATCAAGGAAATTGAACATGAATAATACAGCTTCAACAGTTACAGTTGCAGGTATTATGAAGAAGTTACTGTTGCACTGTATTATTACCTTAGTTACGAAAATAATTTACATCAGAATCATAAAATAAGGAAATTTTATTTCAGATTTATACAGATTTTATAAACAAAAAAGCCTGGTTAATTAAAAATTGCTTTGGAAAAAGGATTGCGATCCCTACTGAAATTAGTGCCATCTTGAATTTTTTTGAAAGAAAATTCATATTTTCTTCATGAAAAAGCTTGAGTTCAGCCATATTAACTGTAATTACATACTAAAATCTGTACGTAATAAGCAGAGTCAGGTCAACTACCTCCTGGGCCCTTAGGCTTGATCTTTTTTTGCCTCTCCCCTCTTTCAAAGCAATGTATACCAGGTGATTCAAAAGACATGTTTGCCTCATTTTTCTCCTAAACCACTGATGATAGAAATTAGTGATGGGCCGATTCGAGATCTTTTAAGAATCGATACCTTAGTTTTCGAATACTTTTCAGAATCGAAAACAACATTCGAATACTTTGTATTCAAATGTTTTAGAACTGAAAACTACTCCAGACTTTGTTCAAACTTGATGAGGGCGACATTCAAATGTTTGTTCTACGTAAAATCACCCCCCTCTCCCTCTCTCTCTCTCTTTCTTTCTTTATTTCTCTTTCACGTGTCCGTCACAGTTGTTTTCATGTTGTTTTTGTGTTCGGGTGAAAATTGAGATAGTCACATTACTTTTTTTTTTTTTTTGCTTAATTTTTCAATGGTAAAACTTTCCTTAGAAAATTAAATGGTAACGTTTTAATGATTAATCTACCCAGAACTTTTTGAATAATCTAGAACAGGAAGCAATTTTTATTGATTAAATCAAGAAAAACTTTCTTTTTTCAAACTGTAATATTTTACTCTCCAGCATGCGAAATTATTTGTTTTATTCTTGTTTTTATTTTAAATGTTTTATTTCAATAATAATAATAAAAAAGTATGTGTTCAAATGGGTGCCATTGAGCAACATTGTTTCCGAACTTCCCTATTTAATGGCAAAAATTCTGCGATTAAATAATGCAACGATTACTATTCAATAATAATGGTACCAGAAATTGAAGGATTGTGGGAACCATGCAATAAACCTTGTTATTCAATGCTTAATACCCTTTATACTTGATAATATTAAGTATGGATATTTTAGAAAAGTCAGTATAGATGTAAGCAGAATTTCGTTCTTTTTGGGGTGGCGGGGTGGGGGTGCTACCTAGTTTGTACGTTATTTTATCATAAGTGCCGGCAAAGGTGCAGAGATATAGAAATTTAATTAAATTTTCTGTATCTGATTATTTAAAAATAAAAAAGAGAAAATTATTCTGATTATTTTAGTCAAAATTTTTTTTCGATCTGCGATTAAAAAATGCGACGATTACTATTCAGTAATAATGGTACCATAAATTGAAGGATTGTGGAAACCCTGTAATAAACTGTTATTTAATACTTAATACCCTTTATACTTGATAATAGTAAGTATGGATTTGTAATTTTGTTTTCCTTTTAACGTTCATACGTTTTAAATTTATCTTATATGGAAATTCGGGACAGAATGAGGAAAAAAAAATAAACAAAACTGTTTTATTTCTTTATTTTGGGAAATGTTGGTACAGATTTATTGTTGAATACTTAGTATTTCCTAATTGGTAAATTTATGTATTACTATTGTTGATGTGTCTTGCACGATGAGTTCTGACAAAAAAATCGTAATTCAGATTTTTTTTTTTTTTTTTTTGGTACTAGCTGGCACGCACAGCATTGCCCGGGCCGATACTAACCTTAAATTTACCTAAAATCAAAGATTAATTATTAGATATTTTTTAACGAAAATAAATCCAAACGTACATAGAGTTGTCTACCCCACTGTCTTCGGCCGCGAACACCGAAAGTGCTGCGGCCTATGTCTTTAAACAAAACGAACCTGGAATTTGTATCATTTTATATTTTTAAACAAAAATTCCTCCAAACGAACACAGAGTGTACACTGGGTGTGCTATGCACGCTCCGGTCTGCTTGGGTTTTATATATATTCAAAAATGCTTCAAAACAAATTTTTAAATGAAAATTCATTCAAATGTACCTAAAATTTGGGGTTCAAAAATCGCTGTAGAAATTCCGAATAAACTTTACTGAAAAAAGGACATCATTTACTAAATCAGGGTAAAATATTGAAACTGGATTCATTTTACTAATGTGGAGAAATTGCGGAGAATTTCGATAGAAAACGCTTTAAAAAAAAAAAAAAAAAATCTTATGAAAAAATTTAATAAAAAAAATTTGACATATGATGTTTAATTACAAATTTACAGAATTTTATGTAAGTTTAAATTCATATGTTCTTTTAAAAAAAAAAAAAAAAAAAAAAAAAAAAGTGTAGCTTAGCTGTACACATTTGAAAAAATAAAACTAAAACAGCGCCGATCATCCATCCTACTAGCCTCAAGATTCCGGAGAAATGTTTTAAACAGCGCCGAGTAGTCTAGTATTTGAATACTAGCATTCACTGGCGCAGCTTATGAAAACATAGAAAACTCGAGCTATAAGAACTGAATACAATTGAAAACTGCAGTTTTCGTTTTCGTCACTGACACAAATGCCAGGTGGCTTGTATTCGAATACTCCCGTCCGAATTGCGATAACTTGAGAACTTGACTGAATCGAGACCTCAGACATTTTAAATTCGAATACTCCCATCACTAATAGAAATATACTTCCAATTACAAAAAGCACACAAATCAAGTACAGATTTTAGGCATGACATTTGTTTTAAAAGCGGCTGTATGCATACTAAAATACGAAATACATTTTTATACAGCCCCTGGACTCTGTAAGATATAGTTAGAAAAATGTACTTCATTTACGAAGGAGATAAAAGAATCTCATTCTTGTACGACCAAAACTTACTAAAATATGATACTTCAATTTTTATGGAATTTCAGTGTCCCCTGACACTAATAACAGAAAGAAGCACTTTTAGTGCCAGCAAACACTGAAATTTCATAAACTTCAAAGAGTCATAATTCAGTAAGTTTTGGTCGTAACAGAATGGGATTTTTAAAATGTTCTTCCTAGATGAAGGACAACATTTTTTGTAAAAAATAAGTTATTAGGACCCAGAGACCATATACAAATATAAAATTTCCTTTTTTAATATGTATACAGCCCTTTATAAAACAAATGCCCTATCTAAAAGCTGTACTTGATTTGTATAATTTTTACAATTGGAAGTACATTTCTATCAACAGCGGGTTAAGAGATAATCAAGGAGACATCTATTTTGAATCACCTGGTATAATAAAATAATAATAACATTTTTTAATCTTTTGCATAATTTTTCTTTCAGAATGGATTTACAGTAAATACTTTTACAAATTAAAATATTTCCATGTAGATATTTATATGGAGTCTCTAACCTCAAAAGGACTTTTTTAATTTAAGAATGAATTTTACTTAAATAAATGTTCGACATTGGGTTGACTGCCCAGGGTGCTAAAAACTAAGGGTTGAAAAATAGGCAAAATGCTTCATTAAAACTCAATAGCTTCTTTATAAGATATCATTCGTAGAGGTGCTGGCAAAATCTAGCCCAGGCTGCCGTGGTTACAAAAGTCACCTCTGTGTAAATCCATCACAAACTGGAAGCCGAAAAATTTCATGAATCCAGTACTTTCTTCTTATAAATATAGAAGAAATTAAAAAGGAAATAGCATTTGGAATACCATCTATATGCTAATAACCTAAAAGATTCAATAAATGAGTGAAACAAAGAATATTGTGCATCATTTCTCTTTTGTATAAAATATTAGCCCGATATGAAGAAAAAAACCAAAAACAATTTTAGTACCGGGACCCTTTTTTTTCGGGTCCCAAGGCTTCAGCTTACTCAGCCTAATTGGTAATTCACCTCTGGTAATAAAGAAAAAATAAAAATAAATATTGAAAAACAGGAAAATTAATGCTTGAAAAATAAACAATTTAGTTACAGTTTACATTTGCGAATATTGTGCAGGATACAGTATGGTGAAGGTTTGCTTTAGATATGTTAATTTACATTAAGAATTTAAGTAATGGAATTTTATTTAATAATTAACCAGCTGTAATAGCTAAAAGAACTTGATTAACAAAAAATTTAGTAAAAAAAAAATCTTGAACACCACTGATTTCAGCACCATCTTGAATTTTGTTCCTTCAACTTAACTGCACATTCACCATTTACATCGGCAATGATACGTGGATATTACGGTCGCAGATTTGAGGGAGTCTACTGTATATATATTAATATTTCATAAAGATGTATCGATTCATTTGGTACAATTTTGGCAACAGACAGGGACTTGTTGAAGGAAACTGCAAACCTACTGACGATAATTTCTCCCTGCACTTCTGTCAAGTTACAGATAATTACATTAAGATTGTGGTTTTTAAATTTACAATATGTGTTTTTTACTTTTGAAACTATTAAAAATAAGGCAAAAATGTTTGTGGATTTGAACTTTTTGGAAAATTGTATCTGAAATACATACCAAACTTAACTGCACATTCACCATTTACATCGGCAATGATACGTGGATATTACGGTCGCAGATTTGAGGGAGTCTACTGTATATATATTAATATTTCATAAAGATGTATCGATTCATTTGGTACAATTTTGGCAACAGACAGGGACTTGTTGAAGGAAACTGCAAACCTACTGACGATAATTTTTCCCTGCACTTCTGTCAAGTTACAGATAATTACATTAAGATTGTGGTTTTTAAATTTACAATATGTGTTTTTTACTTTTGAAACTATTAAAAATAGGGCAAAAATGTTTGTGGATTTGAACTTTTTGGAAAATTGTATCTGAAATACATACCAAGCATGCCAATAAAATATTTAAAATAACAAAACAAAACAAAAAACTTTTTGAATGGAAATGTGTTTATTAAATGCTGTGGCTGTAATAAAAACAAGCAAACAACAACAAAAAATCACTCCCAACAACAGGAATATTTCATTATACAGAAACATAGGCTTATGGAGGGGGGTGCAGGAAGCACCCCGCTCTAAATCTTTGAAAAAAGTAAGAATTTAAAAAAAGCACTAAGAAAATGTAAATATAAAAAGCAGTTTCTGATAGAAGTAAGTATTGCATGATTGCACTTTCTTTCTATGATAATTTTGTTTTGAAGTCATTAAAATTGTAAGTAGAAGTTTTATTTTAGCTTGAAATGTTTTGCTCTCTAACACACGTACCATACTTAATGAATGTTTTGAGTTGTCTACAATTTTTCAGTTTTCTAAACTAATGATATTAAACAGTAAAAGATTTAAACAAATTCCAACCCATAGCCAAGAATTTTTGTTGTTGTTTCTTTTCTTTCTTTCTTTCTTTTTTTTTTTTTTTTTTTTTTGTCAGTGTGTTTGTGTGTGTGTGGGAGGCTTTAGAGTTTCAGCTACAATATCTTTCTTTTAAAAAAAATTATTTGTATAGATCTTTTCCTACTTATTATGGACGGTTGAGAGTTTGTCCTCCCTCACCTCCTGTTATGCTTATAGACTTCATAAAATTAATTAAAATTTTTAATATATATATATACAGTTGAAGCTCGTTAACATGAACACTCAAGGGGAAACTTTTCTTGTTCATGTTAAAAGTAGTTCGTGATATTCGACATGTCATACATTACATACAACTGGACGGGGCAATCGGAAACAGTTATTGCTAAAAGTAATTCGCATTAAACGTGTTCATGTTAACAAGGTTAGACTGTATATATATATATAGAGAGAGAGAGAGATAATTACAGTATTTTGTAATATACAGTCCAGTCTCTAAAATCCGGACATCTTAAATCTGGAAACCTCCAAAATCTGGACTACATAAATGTTAATCTAATTTTACACATCTTTGTTAGTTTTGTTTTCTTATTTCGTTCATAGATGGCAGCACGGAACAATTTTGTTAATTTTTTGCCATTTTAGTTTATGTTCGGCATTTCGCTGACTTTGTTCATAGATGGCAGCACCGAACAATTTCCTTAAATTTTTGCTATTCTAGTTTATTATCGTAATTTCGCCGATAGATGGCCGTACCAGTTTTTTTAGGGACAAGTTTTTTTTATTCATGATTTTATACGATTAGCGGTCGTTCAGTCAGATTAAGCTTAAGGTTTTTTAATATATATGAAATTCCTATTAGTTCATCCTAGTGCATTCAATTATGTAAATTATGCAATTAGTAAAAAAAGATATTTCTCTGTCAATAGCGAATAAAATTTCGTTGCTAAAAGCTGCCGATGATCGGAAAATGACCCCGATGATTTGGTAAATGAAGAAAAAAAATAAAAGTACAGAAGAACTAATAAATAGTTTAGACACAACAATAATAGGATTAGAATAGAGGAATTTTATAACAGAAAATGAATTAATGTCCTTATATAGGATTAGAGAGAAGGTAATGGCCAATAAGCCTAAACTAAGACAACAAAAACTGACAGACATATTTAAAAAAAATCTTAATCGTAAAAATGTTCTGTGTATATTTAATTTTATAAGATTAATATAAGTTTGATTTTGTTTTTGAATCATTTAATATGTTATTTAGGATTTTTTATAAGTATTATGATTTTTTGTGATTATTATTTTTAATTTTTGCTCATAATTTTAAGTTGTTATTTAAGTTGTTATTGTCCGGATTTCAGGATCTCTAAAATCTGGAATTATCGAAAATCCGGAAAAGCCATGTCCGGAACGATTCCGGATTTTAGAGACTGTACTGTAGTATATTACATTATATATTGCATTAAAAAATAAATCTGACTCTGCAAGTGTAAATTTTTTTTTTCAAACTGATTGAAAATATTGGAAAGTTTTAAAACAGGTGTTGCCACTGCTCAGTATGAAGATATCAATTCAGTAGGTACTGTACATCATGAATATACCACTGGAGGACAAACAGTCAATTATAAAAATGTCCTTGTGCAAAAATGTGTGGAAGAAATAGTCAACCAGTCTTAAAACTTCTCTGGAATTGGATTCTCCACCACAATAACACACCGGCTCATAGCTCCATTAGGGAATTTTTAGCTGAGTTCCAAATTCCTGTGCCCCCTTTCTCCAGACATCCTTGCCAACTTCTACCTGTTTCCTAAATTGAAAATTTCACTGAAAGGAAAGCAATTTAACTCAATTGAAGACATACAAGCCAATCCGGAAACTGTTCTTAACATTCTTAAAAAAGAAAATTTCTAGGAGTTGAAACACTGTTAGAATCTGTGTGTTCAGTCAGAAGGGGACTACTCTAAAGGGGATTCATTGTAATAGCCAGTATGTACTGCCATTTTGAAATTGCAAGCCCACACTTAAAACTTTCCAATATGTGTATATTTGAATATATGTGTGTGTATACATAGAGAGAGAAAGAGATAGAAATTCCCTGGTAGGTTTTATCTATTAAGCTGTTAGATATATATGTGTGTGTATATAAATATAGCTGGGGATATCGATTTCAAATTTTAAGAATGTTTAAAAAATGAGTTTACTGCTTTTTTCATCCAACATGACAACAATAGTCATACGACTGTAATCCAGCATTGCTACTTTACATTGCCACGTGTGTTAAACATTTGACATATATGTGTTAAACCACCTGGTTTCTAATCTTAAACCTGCTTTCCATAGCTTTACTATCAGCTTCGAGCATAGCTATACTATCATGCCGAGAGGTCCTTCCTCTTCGCCGCAGCCAATGAACAAGTTGTTTCCTCATTCCCTAGGACTCGATAATCGGAAGCTGCGATAAAAGAAGAGTTTGTTGGGGGAACCCAGCATACAGCCTAGGGCCCGGTCTCCTCTTTTGGATTCCGGCTCCAAAGCTCTCAGGCAGACTCCCCAAGTGTTTTGTGATGGTGTCCTCTGAGTTTGGGCTCCACCGCATGTTGCAACGACCTTTGTTGTAAATTTTATTTGGGTTAGGGTCGAGATGCGCAGGTGGCATATGCCCTCATATTCTCCACATGGCTAAGAGCCCGGGATGACCATTAGAGACCATGGAGGTGAACGGATAAACCGGCCCTTCCTGGTGGTGTCTTCATATAGGTTCACAAGAATCTGATACCTGCCAACATAGCACTAAACTTCCATACAATATAGGTTAATTTAACCAAGGTTAATTATGCTTCAAACCAGAATTTTTTTAAAGGAATGCTTTCACGTAAGTTCCAAGAAAGAATATGAAACTAAATATATATTACTTTTTAAGATATATTTTCGGGTTAAAAATATCTTTAACCTGGATTAAATTAACTCGCATTGTACAGAAGTTTAGTTGAAAGTTGGCAGGTATGGAATCTGGAATCGGCTGTGAAGTACGCCTGCCTTTGGCAGATGTAACTTGTCATATACTATCAGCTTAACTCTTTAGTTGTGTGAAAACTGGATATCAGATCAAAATTTTACCTGCTACCTATCTCACAAAACAAACAAAAATATTTCTCTAAATTTTTATGCTTATCTTTTTACGCTTGTATTTTTTCATGTAATTTATTTCTCGTATTTTTTTATGTGCATTCATGACAGATTGTAAATAACCAATTATATTTAATGTTTTAAAAGAAGACAAAAAGAAAATTCCTGAAATAAGGTTTATGCAAATGCAGTCCTAAAATAACTTTTATGTCACCTAAACGAGTGCTATATCATCCGATATGGCTATCAAATTAAGCCAAAGGTGTAAACAGGCAATCTCAAGCTGTCACCCACTGTTTTTTAATTGTTTCCCAAAGTATAGCTGTTTTCTTTCTTCTCTCGCAGCGGCACTGAACTTTAACAACATTTTCTTCATAATCTTCTGATTCAATTATCTACTTTATCAAATCAATACTTCTTGGACTCTGAGGTACAACTAGACCCAGTTCATCACATAATGTTAACAAGTCTGTTTTATTCACAGCTACATACTAGCTTTATTCAGAATTGACATTATTTAATATTTGTTGACACTTCAGCGGAACAAAGTATTACAATATCACGTAGGTCTGATTACAGATCTCTTATTATATTTCAAACAAGCAGCTCATTTTTTCATATTATACATTTCAGTTCAAAATATTTTTCTTATTCAAGTCAGGGTATGAAATAGTTTTCTATTCAAATCCCGGCTGAGCCCCCACAATCATTGTGGGATTACGATGAGTAATGTGCGATTCCACCACGACAGAGATTCAAATACAAATATAAGGTTTAATAAACAACTAAATATACAACTGAAGATTCAACATATAATTAGATTATCACTAAATGACAATGACAACTTCCTATTTTTCAATAATGCATACTTCACAAGCTTTTCTAAGCCTTGCAGAAAAAATCCAACCAACTACTTTGGCTCAAATCTATGGAACTCTGATTCATGCTTGCGCTCTTTCATTCTTGTATATCGTGACTTCATATTCGTGCTTGCCTTTTTTCCAGCTTGTTGTTATTATTATTTCATTGAGTTCGTACAATTATTGCTGTAACTTTTTCAATATCTATATACGGTGCAACATCGTAAATCTGGACTCATTCAGAATTAGCGATTCCGAATTTTAGAAAATTCTGGATAATGGAAGTTGTCTAGTGGCACCATCTAGTGAAGTTCTTAGAAACAAAAGAATCTACTTAATTTCATTTTACACAAATACAACTAACATATATAAATCATTTATACGATCGGATTAGCAATTAACTATTAATAAAATTGTTTATTTTCTATTGAAATTTTAAATTCTATAAGCTACTTTCAATGCCAACAATTGCATTTTATACCACAATTTCTTAAATTTACGAACTAAATGTTTCAGAAACCATTCTGAAAGCAAACATAGGTTAAACAGCAGAGTTGTTGATGGGGGGGAAAAAAAAAAAAAACATTACAAAAACGAATGTTTATTTTTCTGACTCATTGCATGGCTGGAAAAAGAGAAGTAATCATCAGTTATGTTACGAATTCTATTGCGGATAGATAAATAAAAATAATGCAAATAATAATAAAAAAGCAAATATGGAAATACGTTAATGAAAATATTTATACAAAAAATTTCCCAAATGCAGGTTAAGTAAAGAGAAAAAAAATCAAAATAATTAAGCATTATTTAAAATAATCTAATAATGATTTTTGTTTCATTTTGGACTTATTGTCTATTAGCTTTTCACGGATATTAAACACAGTCATGATTTCGTGTTCATTAATGTAATTACGTTGTTCCATACCCTTAATCACAGTATTTAACATTTCAATCATCTGATTTGTCGGTATTTTTTCTTCAATTTGCTCCTCGTCACTTTCATTTTCGGTGTCGCTAGAGTTTGCGTTTGAATTTAATGCATTGCTCAAAATTTCATCATCTGTCAATTGATTTACTATTGGAGCATCGTCATCACAATGAAAAATATCTTGCATGTCAATTTCTTCCAAATTAATATTCTGCTCTTTTGCATATGCTAATAAATTAGAAATTTTCATTTTTTCTTCTGATAATTTGAACCCGTTGAAATCCTCAGTATTATTATCAGGGATAAATAAAGTCTGAGGAAGAATATTGTGCCAGGCATTTTTCAAATTATCTTCAGGCATATCTCTCCAGGCACTTGCAGCGAACCAAATAGCATCTTTTATCGAAAAATCTTTTACAAACTCGGAAATGTTTTTTCCGTCATTTACATAATCTAGCATCCGGTTAACAAATTTACTTTTGTACTTGCATTTAAAAGAACGCAATATACCCATATCCATTGGTTGTATAATGGATGTGCAGTTAGGTGGGAGAAATAATACTTCATTATTGCCTTCACTTAATTTTTCACTGTCAGGATGGGCTGCACATCTATCAATAATCAGCAATATTTTCGCATCTGCAGGCAGATTGGCGGACGAACGATATCTCCGTACTTCTGACAAACAGTTATTTTTATACCAGTAATAATAGTTCTTGTGTAATCCACGCTCGCTTGTTCGATTTGTAAATTACAGGAATCGTTTTTGCTCCAGTAAGAGCTCGGGGATGAGCACTTTTTCCAATAACCATTAATTTTAATTTGTGCGTTCCAGAAGCGTTTGCACAAGCCAAAACTGTTAATCGTTGTTTTATATCCTTCATGCCACCGGGATTTTTTTCTTCATTCATAGCCAGAGTTTTTCGCGGCACATACCGCCAGAAGAGAGCGGTCTTGTCAGCGTTATATATCTGATCCATCGATAAATTTTCTTTTTCTACTAACTCTATTAAATTAGTTACAAACTGCTCCGCAGCTTCGTGATCTGCACTTACTCTTTCACCACAAATTCTTATTTGTCTAATACCATGACGTTTTTTAAACTTATCTAGCCAACCCGTCGTATAATTGCATGGCGTTGCTAGACATAATTCTACATGATACTTTTTAGCTTGAGCCATGATCATAGGCCCAGTTAGAGGGACATTTTCTGATCGACATTGTCTAAACCAGTCAATCATAACTTTATCCAAATCCGGATTATTTGCACCTCTAATAGTTTTTCGTTTGGCCATTTGAAATGGTGAATCACTTTCAGAAAAGAAAGAGAGAATATTTTTCTTTTGCTTTATTAAGTCATATGCTGTTGACTTCCCAATATCATATTCAACGCACAAATTCCGGTCTAGAGTTCCTTGGTCATATTTTGTTAATTCCACCTTCTTTGCAATCGATAACGTGCAATGTTTTTTTTTAATGCTATTCAGAGAATTGATGGTTCGCTTACTACTCATTATGTAAGCTTTTTATTTGTATTTGTCTCACAAATGCTATACTAAATGTCAAATTTGGTAAGAAAGAGCGAAATATACTAATCCAGATACTGAGAAAAATAAAAATGGTGCTAAAACATTGAATGACAATGAATGGTAGATTCCATTAGCCTATTTTGCCGGGTTGAACATCCTCCAATCATATATTATTTAAGAAAAAAGGGGAAAAACCATGTACTGTGATTGGTTTCCGTATAAAACGTTTTAACGAAATACTTTTAGCGTGGTTTGCATGGTGGCACCATCTGTTGTTGTTCTGAATAACTAAAATGACAAGAATATTCGAGAGTCCGGATTTTAGATAACTCTGGGTTTTGGAAGTACGGATTTAAGATGTTGCACTGTATATATATAAAATTGTGTTTATAATATTAAAATATTAATTTTACAATTTCATTATTAGGACCAGAGGATCCTGCATTGTTTGGCGCACCACCACCTCCGACATCAGTATTGGAAGCTTTGATTCAAAGACTTGAAAAATTTAAAGGAAGCAAAGAGTCTGCATTAGCTGAGGGAAACAACAGTAAAGTGAGACGACTGGATAGAATAATTAAAGTAAGATGTCACATTTCTGTGTTATCACTAGCTGTGTTATTTACTAGCATGTTTAAGGATTCTTTCAGTGCTCATGGCTAAGTTTATTTTAAAATTAACAAAATTTTTAAAATGAAGAAGCAATTGAAAAAAATTATAAAATTTTGATAATCTAAAAATAATTAAAAAAAATAAATCAACAATTTTGGCACTCATAGATGAAAATAATATATTATTATTGTACAACCTTATCTAAAGTGTCTGTAATTTTAATTTGATGGATCAGATATTTGCTCAAAAATTTGAAATTCAACACTCTTCGCCTTCAGTATCTATTGCTTGTGGTGGCTTAACTTTGCCTGTTCTACAACAGATTCTGAACTTTCTTTTCCTTGGGCCGATGTTCGCAGGTTCAAAGCCAGCATTGTATCGGCAGTAGCTGTGCAAGGTTTTCTGGATTTTCCTTGTATGAGAACAATAAATTGGGTCACTTTCCTTTTAAAATTCCTCCCTTATCCCTCCTATAGTAATATGGCCAAAAAGTAGCAAGAAGGTGCTCAGAGATTATTATTATTATTTTTTTTTCATAGAACTGACACATAATATTAAAAGAATTGCAAGTGTGTTCATCAATGCTTAACTTCATTGAAATTGATTGCTTCTTTAATTATGAATAGCTTGGTGTTGAAACTCCTGTGCTAAGGGATGGTATGCAAAACTTGTGGCTTAATCCTTTTCTGTTTGCTCTGCAGTTTCTTACTCAATTCTTCATCATTTGGAGACAGCACTTTTAGTTTGATGCATTTCCTCTTGCTATAGAGTCTCTCATTGAGTTTAACATTGTTAAGATTCTGCATTTGAAGAACTGAATTTAACTAGTGCCAATAAACTTTATTTAGTAAATATTCTTGTGTGACACATTTTGGCTTTACAATGCTTTCTTAAAATTTCATCTTCATTGTATTTTGGTATATCTATACATAAATAATCTTGATTGAAATTAGTGAAGTAAGAATGGTGTGTGCCTTTGTTAAATCATTGAAATTAAACCTTTTAAAATAAAATCAAGTAACTCATGCAGTGCTGAATACAGAGGATACAGCACATAGGAAATTATTTTAAAATAAATGTTCATATATAAAAAAAGAAGGAAACATTGTTTTATTTTTCATTTTCTTAAATGGAATGATTGACTTATGGTAACTGAAATATAAATTAAGCACTCAAAATTTTAAGTTTTCCTGGTGTTGCATAAAAAGCCACTAGTTACTCTATGTCTTACCTTGAGTGCATTTGGATTCTTATTCATTATGATGTTCAAATTATCCTCTAAGTGTTATATTGAAAGTTGTAACAAGTCTGATGCAAATAAAGTTCCTACTGATGACCAGCAATATTTTATCCTTGTTTTCTTTGTCTCTGATTCCAATTATTGTAACTCATGTAGAGATTCTATGATGGCTTCAGTTCTTTTATATGGCAAGAGATAAATCAATCCATCATTACATGCTCTTTTTACATGATGCAACGAGACATACAGATTTCTTTAGCAGAAAATGTAGCAATTGATACTGCACTTGTTTTCTGGAACTCAACATCCATATAACTTGTTTAAATCAAGGTTACTATATGTCCTCTTTTACCCAGATATGTTTTTTTTTTTAAGAGTAAAATAAGTCTCCTGTCAGATTTTCTCCAGCCAGTGATATTTCCTGGATTTTTTATCAATATGAGAAAAATCTAAATTTGAAATAAGTAGTTCCATTGTGATTAATGTGCTTAATCATATTTAATTCCCCTTTCCAAATTGGCCTTATTTTTGGTTCTATAATAAAACTTTAAACATCTAGAATATTTTTTAACCAAACCAAAATTTAAAGGTTTTTTTGTATCCTGTAATATTTTCAGATGCTATAGCATGGAAAAGATGCTTATGGCAATGATAATAAAGAGAAAACAAAGATTACTAAAATTGCATGACATCTTCCAGTCACACATACCACTCAAAATTTACAAAAATAGACAAATTTCACTGTTTTTTCGTAATAAAAAGACAAATAAATCCAGTAACATATTTACACACTATAACATTGAAACATTGCTTATGACGCTGATGAAAATTTTTTTAACAATCCCATAGAAATCTGATATTATCTCCTGATTGCACTTTAACTGAAATTTTACTTAAAAACGAATTTTTGAATATTTTTCAATTTTTTTTTACATAGTGTTTACATTATTACTTCTTCCAGAAAATTTACAATAATCATGAAATTGTCAAATTTCAAGCCACCAGTGTTGCCATTTTAAACCGTCCTTTTAACAGAAACAACTTTATAGTTTGTTTTTTGTGAAGACTCAGATATGATTGATCTTGATTGTAACGTTGTTCTAAAGTAACCATCTCTTGACTCCAGTCCACATGCTTTTTGTGATGCTTCTGAAAATAGTTTTCCACATTTTTCCACAGACTGAGTGTGGCAGGGGAACTGTGTTATATCCCAATTTGGTACTTCTGCTTATTGTATGACAGATTTTATATCATCGTTAGTTTGATGACATTTGCATTTTTTGGGGAGTTTTACTATTTGAGTGCATTTTTTAGACTTTTTGAGACTTTTTTTTCCATTTTTTAAAGGCATTTTTTAGGCCATAAAAATACAAAGGTGTAGGCCTAATCTATCAGGAGGAGGAACATGTCCCTCCAAACATTTTTTAAAGTCAATTTTGTCACCCCCCCCCCCCTGAAAGGATAATTAAGATGGAACTTTATAAATTATGATGATAAATAAATTTTAAACAGGGATTTTTTTTAATATGCTTCATAAAAATTTTTAATAAATAAAATTCCCACCCTCCTCTATAAAAATTTTAGAAAGATATCCTTGTAACAAGCATCCCCCCCCAACATAAACAAAAGTTTTACGCCCTTGCTTAATTATGACACACCCACATATTAGAGTTGTAAATGTTACAATAGCCTACCTAGCTAATTAGCTATTCAATAAATAATTTTATCCATTCAGTTTGTATTAGGCTACGTAATAGGCGTGCCTATTATGTAGCCTAATAAATAACATCAATATATTTAAAAATACTTTTTTCCTCATGGCACACTCGTGCAATTTATTTGTGAGTCATGGCACACCCTTTAAGAATTCACACTTTAAAAATAAAATTATATTTAATTAAATATAAAGGAAAGTAGTGAAAGTTTCTTAAAAAGTATGTTTCAGGTAATGCCGTTCAGGGCTGGGTAATCCCGCTCACATGAGCACCATTACCTTTCATCGCCATGTTGGATTTTAATTAGAGATCGACCAAAACAGGTTTTTAAGACCGAAACCGTAACCGAATTTCAGTGATCTTTCCACTTTCGGCCGAAACCGAAAGTGTCAATTTTTTTTTTAAACTGATTAATACATACATAACTGCATATAAGTATTAATTAATTAATAACAACTAATTAATAATTACTTAATAGTAACTAATTAGTACATTACTAATTAATTTATTAATTATACGTGTATTGAACCACATTTCTAACAAACAAACATACATATATATGTATGTGTATAAGTTTCAAACAAAAATGAAACATAAATAATACAACTTTTATATTTCATTATTTTATAACAACCAATAATTATATGCATTTGTCAATAATTAATTAACAATGTAGTTAAATAATGTAAAACAAATTCAATAATGAATATTTAATTTTTAAATATATTCATATTTTCAGTTCGTTTCATTTTAAATATATTCATATTTTCATAGGTTTTATGCAAACACATGTGCATTTTTTTACAAACAGGAGTGTCATTTGAGAAGGTTAGGGGGACAGTTTCCCCCTCAAAAAATGTGATAAGAATGTATAAGTCATTAGAGGTTAGTTTAAGTAAAGGGCACTAAAGCTAAAATGATTTGTTCAATATAACAAAAAAAGGAAAATTAGCATTAAGACAACATTTTAAGTGTAGAAATTATCAATTATAAACTATTTTCCATTTCAATATTCTCAAAGTGAGACATGTTTAACATTATTTTGTACTTTAGCTAATTTTAAATCTATATATATAAGGATAAAAATGTAACAGTTGTCTATTTTTTTAGGATGTGTGCAATAAGATCAAAATAAATCTTGCTCACTCACCGCCTCCCACTCCAAAAATAAGCTTTGCCACTCCATGTCTCCCTAAGAAAGTATTGAAATGGCACTCCTGTTTGAAAATTTTATCTCCGGTGCCAAGTTGACTCTCCTTGCCTCTATCTAAAACTATTTATTTTTATATAAAATAAAACGTAATTAATTTATCAATAAGACAGAAATAGTTTCCAATTATATGAATTACATCGAATAAAAAGATATTTTAAGTATGCATACCAACTTTTGTAATAAATTTTGTAAATTGTCATATGTTTTAACAACAACTTTCTCATAAAGCATTCAAAACAATCTGGAGTTTCAAAGTAAAAATTTTCTATTACTGTTAAGTTTTGCAGCTAAGATCATGTGATAAGCGTCTTTTAAGTTTAGTCATATATGCATTACTTGATTTAGAATTTACACTTGCATCATGAATCAGTCATGACGGATAATGATAAACAGTGGAGTTCACAGCAATAAACAGTGTCTTATTTGAGCCGATACATCTCATATCAATGAGTGATGTTAAAAATTTCTGAAAGAAGGAACGAGATTTTGAAATACAGATAGTTTCAGTTGAGTTTCGGCCAGGCCGAAATTTTGGCAGCAGTTTCGCCGAAAACGAACATTCGGCAAAACTCTGATTTTGCACCGAAACTGAAATTTAGGTTGATATCTAATTTTAATACATTACAGGTTGCATAACAACGCACTACAAAAATAAGTAAAAGCATGAACGTACAGCTAAATGTATATAATTTATAGACATAATGAGTAAATTAACATTTGAAAATAAGAGTGTACACTTACCTTCAAGTTAGATGTTGTAGAATTTTATAATAAAACATCTGCAAACTAATAATGAGGACACAAAAGCACTTTCCTTCCAATGGTCACTATATCCTTACTAGGAACTTAACAATGATGTTCGCTAGGTGGCAGTACCTATCGCACGTTTTCAATTCTATTCTGTTTAGAGATATTTCAGTGAGTGGGATTACCTGCTAAGCATCATTACCCTACTTTCCCTTAATTTATGAAATTTAGCAATTTCGAAGTGCTAAAGCCTAGATTAATGGTCAAGTTATTTTTTGGATAAATAAAACCTACAATTGATAGATTTACGTTAGGTTTATTATAAATTTTTTTTTATGAGGGACAGGAATAGGTTCAAAGAATAGTTGATTACCCCATATGCATAGTATTCATATATCAGATATCTGGAGTCATAACTATAAAAATATTTTTAAAATGATCCAGTTATTCATAGCTTTTTTTCTTTTTAAGAGCATTAATAAAAGAAGTAAAAAAGTATATTTAATTCAAAAGTAAGTGAAAAAAAGAAAGAAGTTAGTTTCTTCAAGAATGACAGTTAATAATTTTAATAATAATATAAATCCTGATTTTTTTTTCTGTTTTCAATAATCTCTATTGCTAGCTGGTAAAAGCTAGTCTTTAAAGATTTATGCATATTCTTTCTATTTTAGTCATATGACAAAGCAATTGTCGATCATAAAGCTGGGCGGCCTGTTAACTTTGAAGAACTCGCAACACCACCAGGTTTGAAAATTCTCTATTCTGATCATTTATTTTGACATTTAGCTTTTAAAGTTTCATTATTATTTGTTAATTGAAAAGTATGTACATTATTATTTATCAATGTTAAATATTGTGATGTTAGTTCATTTGCTGCTTATATAAGTCAGTAACTCAAAATTATTTTTATTATTTGAATTAATTATTTTTACAGTTTCTTTTAAGGCAAGCGATATAGTTTTGGCATTCATTATTTATTTTACTGTATTTATTTATCTGCTCATTTACAAATATTTTAACTAGATTTTTTAAAAATTAGTGTGATAACATTTTCTTTGTGCCTAAAGCACTTTCTTTATCTAACATAAGGAGCGTCTCAAAATTATATGGACAGACAATTTTTTGAAATAACAGCTAAGAAAATAAAGCAATAATCACAAAAAAAATAATTAGCATATGGAATCGTAACATAAGTTTATTATGATACAGAAATGTTATGTTTATATCACAGGTTGTTTGTAAAAAAATAAAATTCAAAATAAGCTGTCTCAAAAATATATGGACAATGGAACGAATTGCTTTTTTTACCACCGTATCAGAAAAGTTCGCATTTTCTGCGTTCTGTACTTGTGACGTAACTACTTCGAAATATAAAATCACTGCTCTTTCTTCAATTCTTGAATAGTTGGAAAATGCCTTGGAACGTTGAATTCTCTGCTGCTGATATTGCTAAAATTTGTCGTTTAAAGGCTCAAAATGTTAAATTTTCTGATATTGAGAAACAAATGAAGCGTAGCAGATCTGTAATTTATGCAATTTTATCAAAAAGTGACAATACGATTGCAAAAAAGCATTTAGGTCGACCATGAAAAACATCTCTAAGACAAGATAGAGAAATTTTGCGAGCAGTTTCAACCCAATAGAAGTCTCTTCGTGAAATTGTGAGGACTTTGGCGTTTCCTATTTCCAGATCTAATGTTCAACATCGCATACATGTAAGCGAAAATCATAAATATTGCAGAATATGTCGTACACCTATGCTGAAAGTGCACTATAGGAAGGTTCGAATTCTTTGGGCTAAAAAACACATGCATTGGAAGGATGAATGGTTAAGTGTTTTCTTCAGTGATGAAAAAAAGTCAATTTGGATGGCCTGATGGCTGGGCATACTATCGGCTAGACTTACGAAAAGAACCTCACGAGTCCTTTAGTCGACAAAATGGAGGGGGCTCACTGATTGTGTGGAGCGCATTCTGTTTCAACGGAACAACCAATATTGCTTTTCTTAATGATCGACAGTGCTCTGAAGATTATCAAAATGTCCTTAAAAGCAATCTACTTCCAATCGGAAACATCTTAGGGGGGGGGGGTAAAACTGGAAATTCCAACAGGACAATACGTCGATTCACACCTCCCACTCAACAACAGATTGGTTTAAACAGAATGAAGTGACTGTTATAGACTAGACAGCCATCAGCCCAGACATGAATCCAAGTGAAAACCTTTGGGGAGTATTTGCACGAGATGTGTATGCCCATGGTCGGCAGTTTTCTATTTTTCAGGAATTACAGCAACAAGTAGAACAGAGTTGGTTCTCTTTACAGCTGCACATACTACAAACACTAGTTGGAAGCATGCCTGATAGGGTTTTCAAGATAATTAAAAGGGATGGATACAAAATTTCGATTTAAATGCAAAATATTCAAAAAGTCCATATATTTTTGAGACAGCCTATTTTTATTTTTATTTTTTTACAAAAAATCTGTAAAACTTATACTTTATTTCTTTGCTGTAATAAATTTATGTTTTGACACTATATGCATATTACTTTTTTCGTGATTATTGCTTCACTTTTTGAACTGTTATTTCAAAAAATCGCCTGTCCATATACTTTTGAGACGCACTATAATCATTTAGTATGAGATTGCTTTGAATATTTATGAATTATTAGGGTGCATCAAAAGAATTTTTGTTTTTTTGACTCCTTGCCAGTTTGTTTAAGCTTATGTAAAACATGTCATATAATGTGTTTGGTGTGTCTTAGTTCCTCTGTCAGTAGATGCGAGTGGTTGGATTCTCCTCTATTTTCCTCATCAAGTGGTCAAAAATCACAACTGGTGGCCATCACTTTTGGGTTTATCTCAAGGCTGAAGTCTCCTCCCTTATAATGTTTGAATCCAGTGTCAATTGGTCGGATGCTAATCCTGTCCTGGCCTCCAATTTCACAAATTCTGAAAAAAGTGCCAGTGGTTTCAAGGTCTCGTTTGAAAAAATGCCTTAAATTCATACTATCTGAACATTCGTATCATCTATTGTGTGACCTAAAAATGAAAGAAAGAAGTCTATGATTATAGACTATAGAGGGAGCTATGTCCAGATAAATAACATTTTATGTTCAACAATAGGGGTGAAAAAGTATTATATAAGCATAAAAAAAAATTATTTTGATACATCCTAATATTTGGCATTACTGTATTATGACTGAGCAAATGAAAAAAAGTATGAATTACTGTATTTTTCAACATTCAAATTGTGTTAATAGCAAAATGACTAAACAAAGGCCTATTTGTCTATATGAAAATGTTATTGAACATTGGATATCTTATCTGCTTATGTCAGTTTTAAATATGTATCGTACATTAATGAATGTTTAGAAACTTAAAGTTCATTCCAAAATCAAAATATGTTTTTACAATTCTGTATCTACTAGCAGGTTAGATTTTAGAGGGTGAGTAGGGGGACCTTAATAGGTATCTTAAGCTCTTGTAAAATATTTTTCTTTTCTCAAGAAAAATAAGAACTTTTGTTATAGATTTTCTGAAAACAAATGTGTGTTACATTGGCTTATTATCTTGTTATAACAGAGTTCTTCTTAATATATATATTTAACATATTGAATTTCATAAGAAAAAACTATCACTTCTAAAAATCCTATTTGAAGAATGAGTATAGTGTAACACAGAAAGTTTATGCTATTATTTTAAAATGAAATTACTCTTAATTTTTCTTTTCTTCTTTTTGTTACATAATTTGATAAAGATTTTATACTGTGAAACTCGCCAACTTTTTGAATGTTTTACTACAGTATGGAACCATTTATCTGGAATCCAGTTAACTGGAAAACCAGTTATCCAGAATGGTATTTCCAACTGACTGATTTCAGAGTCTTTCCAGAAAAAGTGCCAGTTTGACATGTGCATTGCTTGATAGATTATCACATGCACTGTACAACTTGATGGATTTGAAATGGAAACACATTTAGTTAGATATTCAGCATTTTGAGTTTTATGCAGCATTATTGTTTCCAAGGTATTGCCAGAAATTGTCTTCTTTCAAACTCTAATTAATCTTTGATCTTGATAGGATCTAAGCCTTACTCAGAGTAATCTAATAATATGAAATAAGTAACAGTGTTACAGCCACATATATTCTACAAATCTCCTCAAATGGATGTTGCTTTAATGTCCAACCAGTTATCCGGAATACATCTGGCCCCAACCCTTCTGAATAAATGGATCTATACTGTAGTTTCCTTTAAAATCCTTCTCATATTAAGGCAGTGAATGGTCTCACTGCTACTTACAGATTCATTGACTTATAGTAACAATTTCAGTCATTTCATATAAATAGATTTCCTTTCATTTATATTTTATTAAAAAAATGCAAAATTTTTCCTTTTACCAGAAAGTCAATATGAACCTTAAGAAGTTGCATTTCAAAGGTGTAGCCATGTGTTTGAGTAGGAGGAATTAGAAGGGGTGCCTAGATTTTTAACTGGAACATGTTGCTGACAAAAAGTCTCCATATATAATAAAATTTGCTAAAACAGAATTGCCAGGGATGGGGGAAAAATTCCATTTTAGACAGGTTTTTTTTGTCTTAGCAAATTTCCATCAGGACCGTGAATTTTCATCTATTTAGGACAGGACTTTGCTTTAGACAAACTCTATTTTCACAGGTTAAGAGGAAAGTGCAAAAGAGCAGAAAAATATCAGTTTTAGACAGAATTCAAAGGTTGACATCATTGACAGTTCCAAATAAGCCGTTGCTATTCATTTCCTGGTGGTAACTCCTTCACCCAATAGACAACCTACCCATGAACTGGTTGTTTGTTTGGAACATTTGACCACATGACGACACACTTTTAAAGTCTATAAACACTCCAAAATTTGATTTTTTAACTTTTTAAGGGCAAATTCAAAAAGTTTTTATTTTTTGTCATATAGCTAGATCTTAAAGCCTGTTAGGTTAAAAAGAAGAAACTTTACATGATGATTATCCAGGGTTTGGATCATAGGCAAGGGATAATAAGAAAATTTTCAAAAAATCTACTTTTTTTTCAAGAAGGCAAAATTCTATCTCAGATCTACAGATGTTTAGCAATAACAATTTGTATTGTGAAGGATCTAACAAGGAAGGTCTCCATAAGCGCATACTCAGAAAAATTTGAAAAATTACAGAATATTCTTCTCATGACGATATATAAGTTTATAGAAAAAATTGTTGCAGAACCTCTGTATAACATCTGTAAAAAAATTGTAAAATTTTCATGTTTTTGGCGATTTATTGCTGGTTGGTGACACAATAATAATAATAAAAATATGCTTTTATAATAAATACTCATTTAGAAAAAATATTTTCTACTCTTCATACTGAACTAATTTAAGTAAGCTTAACTTAAATAAATACGCTTTTACAAGTATGGGTTTGTCATATGCATTTATATGTATATAAAAAGAAAATTAACTATTGTATTCTACATTTTAGAACAAAATTTAAATTAATTAACAGTGCTTTAAACTAAAAGTTGAAGTCAGATTCTGAGCACTGTCAATTTGACTTTGATATTGTTACTGTTGAAAACAATAAGAGTAAAATATTGTTGCCATGGAAACAACGACTTATTCATTGTCGAAATGTATGCATTTTGTTGTATCATAATGAGACTGTTCTTAATCGGGTAGTTAGTGTTAAATACACTTAAAACTTATCTAGCCAGTGAAACCGTGTAAAATTAAATAACTTCTGCAATTATACATATTATATAAGATCATAGAAAAAATAATAAACTATCTAATCATTTAATTTTAAATTCTTAAAGTACTGCACATTTTAACATTAATTTAACCAGGAATTTTCAAATTCATTAAAATCACTTGCATTTGACGAGGAAAAAAAGTTGCTCGTCAAATCGTGACTTTTTGCTCCAAATACTCAAACATATTTTATTTTTCTACAGATTTTCTACTGGGATTCTGCAGCTAAATTTGACTGATCTTTTATAACGTACATGAGTAGCTTCATTAGCATTTAAAAAAAAAATTCTGAGTATGTGCTTTAAGGAGACCTTCCTTGTAAGAACATAGGCAGAGTATATGGAAATTTTTTAAAAGGTCAGTTCAGAATCATATCTCATGATGTATGAGAGCCTTATAATTGATTTATCAGTTGGCTTAGAGAGCTAAGGTTATCTTTTGCTCATGAGGGTGAAATATACCGGCACCTATTTGCCTTTAGTTTATTTAAATTTCACTTTTTTTTAATATTTTCCCCTGTGTATCCAAACATCTTACGTAATCTCCTTTAATTTAATAAAAACCTAATTCAAATCTCTTTACAATGATCCATTAATTTTGATTTAGAATCATTTCCTTGTCAAAAAATAATTTCTTTCATCATCATTTCTTCTTTATTCAAAACGAATTCACTTCTGCTATGAAACATTAAAGATATAAATGTGAAGTGAAAGTAATTCTGTCATGACAGATATATTTATCATGATTGATTACTAGTTGTAATATACAAAATCTATTAATATCTTATTTAGATTACATTCTACACATAATATTCTTTTATCTCATAAATAATCTCAGACTATTTTTCTCATTTTTAATCCATTAACCTTGAGTTTTTATCAATTGCAGTAAACAAATCCAATATATAATTATAGATATATCTGTGCAATCAACTTCATGATTTATGTGTTCACTGTCTAAACATTCAAATATCACACTTTTTTTTTGCATCATTATGGAAAACCACAAATAAAATTTATTTCCTTTAGATAAATGGGTTTTTCCTGTCTATAATTATATAAATATTTTATGAGGCCAAAGTCCTTTGTTTTTTTCAAATTTGATGCCAAATGTTTTTGTCTAAACGCCAAATCTTGTAACAAAGAATGAATGTTTGGCAATTATGTGAATTAACTTTCTTTCTTGCTGTTATGATCATGATCTGAAGAAGATGCTGCTTGTGGCGTCTCTCATCTACTTCTGTTTCAAACATCTCTCCCTAGAAATGTACTGTTCCAGCCCTAATCTTTCTACCTGCATATAAATAAAAAATCAATTGTATGGAGTTTCTTTTATTTTGAACCTGAAGATTGAGATTTCTTGTTTTAATCTGTGAAATTCACAAATCCCTAACAAATAACAATCCTCATCATAGAACCTCCATTTAAAGTGAAATCCAAACCATTACATACATATTTGCCTGAATCAAGATTCGAAAACTGTACCTCTTCCCTTGTAGTTAACACCCATAGACCTTCTAATAAATGCACTCCAAATCGCACATCAAATGGTCTAAAAGTAACTAGTCTGAATAAAAACAAAGAAGTTTATGCAATCCAACCTTCCAACTCTGCTAAAGTACATTTGCAAAATGACTGCACTTGAATGTTTTCTTTCCTTGGGGGAGGGGAGAGGCAGGATTTCTCCTCAAAGAGTCACTAAAAGCCTAAAAAAAATCAGCAACTTGCCAAAAGAAACAACTGTATTTTAAAGAAATAAAATTGTGCTCTGAAAGTTATCTGTCTCTTGTCCAAATATTCCCCATTTCAAATAATTGTAATTCAAAGAAGAGATATGGAATTAGGACTATTTTTTTTTTTCAAAATTCAAACAATTGGGTTACCTTTATTTTTACTTTCATTTTAATTTCAGTAATAATTCTTAACTCTGTATCAACAGAGCTGCCAACTGCTACGAAAAAATCGTAGTTGCTACGATTTAGAGTTAAAAGCTACGATGCTACAAAAATTTGTCTAAAACTACGATTTTCTGCAAAAAAGATGCAGATTTCGCAAAAGAATCAAGCAAAAAAAAAAAAAAAAAAACGTGAATTTTGTCAACGGATCACTGAAATAAAGTGAATTTTGTCAAAGAAATCGTGGGGGAAAATGCAAATTTCATCAAAGGATCGCGGAAAAAACGTGAATTTCGTCAAAGAATATCTGGAAAAAAGCGAATTTTATCAAAAGATAGCTGAAAAGACGCAAATTTCGTCAAAGGATCGCTGAAAAGACGCAAATGACGTCAAAGTATCACTGAAAAGACACGAATTTCGTCAAAAGATCGCCGAAAAAACACTAATTTCGTCAAAGAATCGTGTGTAAAAAGTGCGAAATTCAGCGAAAGATCGTTGAAAAAAGACTAATTTCATCAAGGGATTGCTGAAAAAAGCACAAATTTCTTCAACGGACCACGGTAAATAGCGCGAATTTCATCAAACGATCGGGGAAAAGACGCGAATTTCGTCAAAAGATCGCCGAAAAGACATGAATTTTGTCAAAAGATTGTTTAAAAAAAAAAGAGAAATTCGGCGAAAGATTGCTGAAAAAACATGAATTTCGTCAAAGAATTGATGAAAAAACGCTAATTTCATCAAAGGATCGCTAAAAAAAAAATGCGAATTTTGTTAAAGGATCGTTGAAAAGATGCAAATTTCGTCAAAAGATCGCTGAAAATACACGAAATCCGTTAAAAAAAAAAAGAGCTTTAAAAACGCTAAATTCTTCACAATTTGCTGCATTGGGTTAAAAAATTGAAACCATATTCCTTTTACTAATGTAGAAAATTCGCCACAAAACGTAAAAAAAAAAAATCAATTTAAAAAGTCTATTAAAAGATCCAGAAACTGGCTACAAAGTGCATAACTTCAGACATAACAGATACCTTCCTGTCAAATCTTGTAGATCTGTGTGCACCACAGCAGTCTCTTCACAAAACAGTACACACAGAGACAAACATCTATGTTTATTATTATAGATATAGTTTTTCATCTGAAACAATATATTGAACTAACTTTTGAAAAATGAGATTAACCTGACCTGCAATAAAAAAACAAATTAGCACAGAGCTGACATGCGGGCCTTACCCGACCTGATGCAGGACATTTTAGACATTTTTTTCCGGAAAAATATCAGTAGTTTCGTCAGGGGAGGGAATCTCCCCCTCCCCAACCGCCATAGAATCTTTCAGAAAATTCATTGTGAAGTTCAGAAATTTAGCTTAGGAGTGGATAGAGCATGAGTTGAATGGGATAAATTACATTTAATCAATCCCACCCACTACCAAAAAATTAGCAAAAACAAAAGAGTTTCCTACTTTGTATGCTTACGTTCATTACACATACGTTCAGTTGATTAGTATTTGTTTTCTTAAAATTTGCAGCATAAACAACAACAACCAACCAACCAACCTCCAGATTAATTTGAATTTTGTGTGCTACTATTTTTCATTTTCAAAGGTTTGCAGGTCTGTATCAATGAAATTTGTTTCTATTTCTGACACTCAATTTCTAATTTTTGGAAAGTGTATTTTCAAAGCCATACATTCAACGTTGAATTCAGACCATTTTTCTTCAGGAGAGATTTCTAAAGCTCAATGGAGCACATAAGAGAATTCTGTGGATGTATTTGTATTTCTAAGCCATTAAAAAGCATAAAACTTTCTTACAGGGATGGAGGGCATTTTGATACTCTGGGGATGTTCCCCCTGGGCACCCTCTTTCCCCCCCCCATCCTGAATTTATCATTTCATAGAAAAGTTGCATTCATAGAATTTACAGTTTACTACAGTACTTTAAAAATGATTATTTAGAAAATAACTCATATATGTCTAAATCTGGATATAACACGGTTTGTCAAACAAAATGATGTATTTTCAGATTTGCAGGTAAATTGTATATAAATCAGACTTAGAAATGGAGAAGGAGAGAATGGACAATTGCTAGTAGAGTTACTGTTATTTTTTTAAGGATGGGGAAATGTAAGACATTATAGTTACTTTTCATAGAGCTCTAAGAGTTGATCTGTTATTTTCTTAAGAATAGACAAACATTATGAATTTTCATCTTAATATGCTGAAAATTAGCCAAATATTTTTTTGTGTGATAAATTATTCTTTAAATAAATGCTTGGAATAAAGTATTGAGAGAATTTTATGTTTTAAACATTTTTAATGGTTGTTAAAACAAAATAAATAAATAAAAAGTGTGATAATATCATCTAATCCCACTTAAATACCCCCACTTATTTGAGTTTATTTATCTTGACAATATGACAATCCTAATGTGGAGACTCAGCTGTAATTCAATATGGTATTCGTATTTGTCTAAGAATAAAAAAAAACATTTAAGTTAAAAAGATATATGTATAACTGACAATCAAGCTCATAAACTCTTTTTAAAAATGGTAATCTGATATTACAACTTTAAGTTCAGTTAATTCTAAACTATGTAAATGCATAAAAGCATATCTTGCTTCTGCCTTCAAAATGGATGCACAGCTTCTTTGTGCCTGACGAAGAAAGACAAAGTTCTTTCAAAAGGCCTTGCACATTCCTTATTGTATGGTGTTTTTAAAAAGTTGTTATGCTTTTATGGTATCACACCTGTTTGTTCAATACTTTAATCTATTTAAATGCAATCATTGAAGCTGTTTGAGGGTATATCTGTTTTAACCCTTTCAGGGTCAAAGTACTTCTATTCATAAAATGATGAAATGATCGAATGACACTATAATTTACAAACAAATTTATTTAAAAATAAGTAAAAGTTTTTCTTCACACACTTATAAAAGGAATATTTTCGTTCCAAAATTCTAGTGCCAATCTGGCATTTGGGGATTAAAATTAAGTGGTGCAAAAATGAACCACCACCCTTCAAGGGATTAAGCGAACAAAATATTTTTTTCTACATATAAATACACTTTCAGAGATTTCCTAACAAATGTAGTATATAGGAATTATTGTTTTATTATTATTATTACAATATATGAGTTGCTTGCTTAGAGCCTGAGTGAATCATCACATCTTATAGCTGTTTTGAGAAAATAAGGTCTAAATTTTTTCAATATTATGTCTTTAAAAAAGTGTTATTTTAAAGCTATGTAATGTTAAAATTTAACTAGAGTGATTTTAATATAACTTACTAGTAATTTAAAAACAAGTGGACTTAGTCTCATTGACATATAGAATGTTCATGATTTCTTTCTTTTTTTACCAAACTCTCTGTGAATACAATCTTTTGGAGGGGAAAAATATATTGGCTTTGCCAGTTCATAGGGACCACTAGGGACATTCACTAGGGACCACTGTTTGGTGGCAGTAACCCATTTTCACAAAAAATGCAAAATGTTCCACTATGGCATCAAGTTTCTCATATATATATATGTGTGTGTGTGTATAGTTAAATCTAAGTTATATCAGCCAAAAAAAAAAACTTAAGTAACCTTTGCAATTCTAGGTTTTGCTCCAATACCTGTTCCTGAAGGAAATTTAAAACCAAAATCCAGTGATACTTCATCCAGCTCTGGCAATACAGTGTTAACAGATGCTCCTTCTGTGCATCCTAAAAGACCTGCTCCAGATGTGCCTTCTAAAAAGGCTGCACCAGAAGTGCCTTCCAAAAGGACAGCACCAGAAGTGCCTCAAAAAACTGCTCAGCCACAGAAATCTAAAGGTTTATTTTGTATTTATTTTGCCTTAAAAAAAAATACACTTTAAGCTTTAAGGGCATGGTACCCTTTGAACTATTTTTTTTATTTGAGTATTTTATGATAAGTATCTTTTGACATAATATTAGATGGTTTTATAAAGGAAGATTTAATCAAGGAAAAAAAAATTCTTGTGGTAAAATTTTTAAAAATTAACGAAATTTTTAAAATCCAACTTTTACAATTTTTAACTTTTTGAAACTTTTTTTTCCCATGCTTTTTTTACAAGTATGTTCTATAACTGTAGCGGTCAGATTTCTAAAATGTTAATTAGTTTAAGAAAAGTAATTAAAATATCATGACATATCTAAAAATACTGTAAAGAGATTATTTGCTTAACATTTTTATTTATAAAAAATAAACTATTTATATTATTGAAAATCCTATCCCTAATTTTCTGAAATGTGTCTTAAGGATCATAAAAAAAATAATAATAAATGAATGAATAAATAAATAAAAATAGTGGGCCAAATGAAATGTTGAAGTTTTAGCATTTTGATTATAATGATTCAGAGTAGCCATATACTAGAGATAGAATCTCCCTACCCATTCTCCAGCCAAGATAAAATCATATGACTTGAGGCAAAAAGCATCACACCCAGTACTATAAGGTTACTATGAGGTGATAGTACTATGAAGGTCACTCTGAAAGTTTTGCAACATAAAAAATCTACAGCATATAACAATTTCATTTTTTCTGAAAATAATCACCTTTGCACTCAATACATTTATTCATTTTTTGAAACCAGATTTTAAAAGTTTTTTCCTACTCATCCAGGCTGATTTCTTCAAGGAGGAGGGTCAAATAGCGCTCCAACACAACAGTCACACTTTTAAATTTTGGGCCACAAACACTTTCCTTGACTTTGGGAAACAAATAAATGTCCTGAAGAGCAAGGTCAGGGCTGTATGGGAGGGTGCCTAACCAACTGAATCTTATTTGCTTTTAAAAAGATGATTGTTTTTGAAGCAGAGGCATTGTCATGAAGAAGAATGCCACTTGTTCCTGTCTTTGGTTGCTTTTCTTCCAACTTTTAATGACCTCTGAAAAACAAATCTCTGTATACCAGCTATTTTTCACTCTTTCAAAGGTACTGAGGCAATATTGCCACTTTTGTAAAAAAATGTGGCCACTATATTTTGCCAATGCTCCTTGGCTGCATGACTTTTGTTGGCGGTTCTTTATTTTCAAACATCCAAACGGAAGATTGTCTTTTAGTTTGTGGATGCAATTGGTAAATCCATGTTTCATCTCCTGTAAGAACTTCATAAAAAAAATTTCGAGGTGCCAGAATCAAATTTTACCTCCATTTCTTGGCACCATAATACTCTTGTCTGCTTTTGCTCCTCGGTTAGCTCATGAGGCACCCATCTGCTACAAAGCTTCCTCGCTGTTAAATCTTCATGTAACAACTTAAATATTGCTGCCGATCTAATATTCAGAGTCTTCTGAATAGATTGGTATGTAATATGTAGGTTATTTTTTTTAATTACCTTTAGCTTTTCAGCATTTTCATTTGAAGATGCTGTTGAGGGCCTTTCACTTTGCCCGTCATCTATCAAATAAAATTTTTCATCTCAAATTCTCGAAATTATCTAAATATGGCTGTATATGAAGGATGAGAAGTTCGAAATGCCTTTGATAGTCTTGTGAAAGTCTTTTTCATTTAAACCTACTTTAAAATCATAAAAAATCATTATGCAAAAATGTTCTCATGAGATTGACTTCTTTATTGAGACTGAGTCAGCATAGGAACTGGTTTCAACTAGCCCTGACAGTCACATGACAAGGAGCGGGAGGGGGGGGGGAGAAATTTGAAATGTGACCTAGTGAGAGCTCATTTATGTAAACAGCTGCCTCTAATACTATCCTGCCTGCTGATTTTTCCAATTGCAAAACTTTCAGAGTAACCCTCTTATTGGTCATATCTGTCTTCATTTTCCAGATGGAACACAGATCCAAAAGTTCAGAGGTCCGAAAGGGGAAAATTATAAAAATGCCTCTGTTAAAATTGGATTATATCTATGGATGAAACAATGACATTTTCATGCTGCTGCATTGGTTTTTACTTCTTGGATATGCACTAGTATTCTTTTTCATCAATCTTGTACAAACCTACAACATCATATAAATGAGTTTATTTTCAACTCCATATTTCAGCAATTCTTGAAACTGAAATTCCTACAACATGAAAGTTGACAGATCATCAAAATAATATTTCTGTGATGCAAATCATTTTCTTTTTATGTGAGTTCTTTACCTACTCACAAGTAATCCTAGTGACTCAGAATACTCTAGCATTTTAGTAAAATGACAGTATTCAATTCTTTTTCTAAATTGATTAGGTTTATTTAAATCCAGAACAGGAACAGGGCAACCATCCATGCTAACACACAGGACGGCATCACAACAGCATCTGCATAGAGGTAATTTAGAAATTTCTCATCTCTGTAGGGTTGCCAGCTCGGCAAAGCATGTGGTTTTATTAATTGAGTGATAAAAATGTTTGCCCTACACACACTTGTTACAATTAAATTTCTATTACATTTAAACTGTTATCCAATTAAATAAATCAAATAATGAAATAAATCATATCTTATAAGTCATCGAGGTCCATATTCAAAGTGAGGACAACTCATTAAAAAAATAATTAATAGGTTTGATTCCTACAATTTTCTTATGTTTGTGTAGAAAATATTTCTGTACTTTGAACTTGCTAATTTTTGTTTTTCACCTTCAAAGTTGTACATATGTACAGTAGAAAGTGAAACTAGTTATTACAATATTTTTTGGTTTTCCTTATTCTGCATTCAAAAAAAAAATATATATATATATATATATATATATTTAATGTTTTAAATGTGAATATTTTTAAGATCTGTAAAGAATCATATTCTATATAAATGAACAATCAAAACAAATGAACAATCAATTTCTACATCTGTTACATTTCAAAGTTATTCTTTTTATAAATTTTTAATGTAAGATGAAAAATATATGGATGTTTTTGTAATAATTTCCTTCAATCTATCATTAATTAATGAAGTAGTAGATTTTTTGCTACTGTTAGTTGAACGAGGAGATATTTATATTTCTTTTTAGTTCAAAGGGGTAATTCATCAACAGTAGAGAAGCAACTTCAGTTTCTCCTTGATCGCCAGAAAATGTTTCGCCAGGCGGCAATTACTGCTAAAAAGAATGGTGATATTGAACAAGCTAAACATTATCTTAAACAGAGCAAGGTAAATGCCAAAAATGATATAATATATTTTGGATGATCATTTTTTAAATTTTAAAATGACTGCAAAGGTATCTTCAAATCATATTAAATTGACTGTAAAACATGTTAGAGAACTTTTCTATCTTATACTGTATATTTTTTAATTTACTTGATATTTTTGTATTTAATACATTGAAATTTCAATGTATACATGGCTCCTAATGTTAGAATATTTTGTATTTAAATGGCAGATTAAGCCTTGTTTACCATTTTTTCTACCCTGTGTGTTGCATTATTTGTGGATTATTTTTCTTGTGATTCTGTGAAATATAGCTGTGTTTTTATTTGTTATTTCAAACCTGTGATAGTAAGACTTTATAGCAGCAGGAAATATTTGATGATTAAATCTAATAAGAAATTTTACTTTTTAATCTGTTTTCTATATACTATAAATGACTGCTTAATGCAGATAATGCTCTCTCCCTGTCTCTCTTTTTTTTTAATTATACAATTTTGTTTTCAACTGCATACATTACTTTTGCTTGCAGTGATGCCTGTGATTTACTCATTTAAGCAAAATACTACAGAAGATATGCATAACATAAATTATGATGAGTCCATCAGGATGCATAATTTTTCCCTTGAAAGAAAGCAAAAGATGCATATTTTGTATTAAACACATTGAACATGTTATATTTTTAAAAGGAGGACTCACTTTTTAAAAAAAGAACCCAGGTTTTTGGTAGTACGTGGGTCCCAGGATTTCAAAAGTCAGGTGACATCACTGGCTTAATAATTATTGCATTTATTGATCAAAAACCTTTTGCATTTTGATGTACCAGGGGATGTAATTAGTATTTAATCTATGATAACTCGTCTGTAAAATTATTTAGTTTAACATTTCACTTCCTATAATAGTATGACTTACTGAAATAGTTTTTATATCAATAACTTCTATAAAGTTTAAGAGGACATTTATATTATGAATAAAGGAAGATACCCATATTTAAATTTTTATGTCAAGTTACTTAACACAAAAATTACATTTGTGTTGAGTTAAATCTCTGAAAGAGGATTGTGACTTTAGAGTCACAGTGGGATGTAGGGCAGAAGGGAATTTATTGTCAAAATCTCAAAGATGTAATTATCAAATTCTTAAAATTATGACTTTCCAAGACATTACAAGAATTCAAGTATAATTTATTAACATTCTCTGAAGTACTTATGCTTATTTACGATGGGCAGTACTAGAATTGAAAATCGTGAAATTAAAACAAATTATCTTAATCATTATCAGTATCACAATTCATTGAGACAACACACTTACAAACTGTGAAAATGTTGTTATATTTTCACTGAAGCACTCATTGAAATTTGGAAGTATCTTTATTGTTATGAATAAATGCCCAGGTAGCATCTAAATATTATTGATAATCATTGCAAAAAATCTTTCAAATGTAAGTTAAGCTTTATAAATTTATCATTTTCAAAAATACAGTTTAATTATAAAACATAGTCAGAATTTACAAACATTAATTGAAACCAAAATCGTAAAAATTCATCATAACATGCAAAATGCACATTAAAATATCGTAAGATATGAAAGATATGTTTAATGGATTTGTGTGTTCCATCTACTTCTTGCATGTACACTCAAGTTCTGTTAGAGAAAAATCCAATGCAACAGAAAATCCATTATAAAAAATTGTCAGTAATATTCTTTTTAACAAGTTTTAATTCTGTTATAATGAAACTGCATTATAGTCAGTGATGGAACAGTGGTACAGCATTGAATAAATTGACACCGTTAAATTTAAATTGTACTCTTTGTCTTATTTAAGGATAGAGTTTCAGAGATTTTTTATGGCTAAGAATACTATTAAAATTTAGTGGTGAGAATCGCCTAATTGCTGCTCCACTGTTCCATTACTGAATATAGTGAATATACATTGGTAGTCCCATGCTGTTTGTTCTACTAGAACATGACTTATATGAGCTATATGGTGATTGTTACTCTAATGATAATGCACATCAGTTAATAAGACATTCTAAAACTTTCCTGTTTACTAAGAAAAAGAGCATGATATCAAGTAAGAGTGAGGGCACAGTCCTATCTCTCTTTCTCAGAGAATCAAAGACAACTTAGTCGAAATCCTTGAAATGTTAGGATAGATTCGTATCCAAATAGTTAAAAATGTATTTCTAGCTTGTAAAAATCTACCAACTTATCTATAATCTATTGTATAAGCTCTACCATGATAATTATGTGGGAATAAAGCTGTTCAAAAAGTTTAAAACTCTTTGTATAATTTGTATGTAATGCTGTTTATTTAGCCATCCTTAAAATCCCTGGATTTTTAACACTAGAAATTAGCTCTAATTAAATCCTGGGATTCTATAAATGTTATGTACATTTATTACATTTATGTGAATTTATTTTATGTACTTTTAGGGATTTGATAATATGATTGAAGCTGCTCGTGGAGGTCTGCCTGTAGATATTTCAACGGCAAGTATACTTTAATAACAAATTATTCATAGTTTAGTTTTTATTTAGCTTTCTTTACAAATATATTTTTATGGCTTATATAAATGAATGAAGTCAAAATTCATCTTTTATACATTTTTTTTCATGGTGTTATTGTTAAAAATAAATATTAAATTTAGAATTTTAAATTACTCGTGGTGCTAAATTGTAGCATAACTTTACAGAGTGGAACTTTTCAGAGTTCTCAAATTCTGTTCTCACAAATGCCACCAAAATTAAAATTCAAATTTTATTACTGATACATATAATTGCTTTTCTAACTTGCCTTATTACTGTTATGAAATAGCTTGCCTTTGTAATAACATAACTGCTGTGTGCAAAATACTGCTTTTGCAGAAAAAAAAGCATACTTTCTGATCATTTAATAACTTTTTCTCATGTGGATATATTTCACGATCATGAGCATCATCAGAAAAAAATTTCTTTGTATACTCCTAATTTTTTAAAAATAAATGATGTTAATGTAGGTTTGTTTATGCATTATTTATACAGGTGGTCCCGAAAAGATTGAAATATGCAGAATTTTTTTACCTGTTGGAGATATGTATGCAGTGTAAATTGTAAGTGTTCAAAATAAGATAGAAGTTAAGATTAAGTTAATGAAATAGTCCTGCCATTCATTTTTTAAAAATTACACTTTTTAAATTTTTATATGGTCCCTGGGTATTAAAAGTTATATTTGGAAACATTTTTTCCATGATATGACAATAAAACTATAACAATTCCATTTATCTGTGATTAAAACTTACTGAGTCAGGGTACTTTGAATATTATGGAATTTCGAAGCTTTCTGGCATTAAAAAATTGTCTGACTGTTTTTAATGCATTTCTTAACTTTCTAAATATCATAACTAGATAAGTTTGGCCATTGAAAAGTGGAATCTTTTCTGTTTTACTTGTCAGGGCTTGTAGAAAATGTATCTAAATATAACTTATAAAACCCAAGAACCATATAAAATTTTAAAAAGTATAACTATTTGAAAATTAATGGCAGGACTTTTCCATCAACATAATCTTAATTCTTACCTTATTTTGAACACTTTTCAATTTCTGTTGCCGACATATCTTCAACAGGTAAAAAATTAAAGAGCATTTCAATCTCTTTGGGACATCCTGTATAAAATGTATATCTTCTGTTGAAATATTATAAAATAAACTGCTCAAAAAAATTAAAAGAGCCTCCTGTTTCTGATACATTATTATCATCTGACTTGTAAATCTAATTAAAATATACTGAATTCGTATGAAGTGCTCCAAAGACATTAGAAGATGATTCTTTCTGCAAAACAGCTTCAATGATGTTATAAAAAAAAGTTATTTTATGATTCAAAAAAACAAAGAGAAGATTGGGAATCCTATATTATGATCTGTTTGCATTGTGCAATACTGGGTTTGTCAGAATTCTAGTGTCTCAATATCCTGATTTATCTGAATCAATAGCTTGGCAACCAATTGGTCAACTGGAAAAGGGTGCATCACAATGGCAAGTGACAAATTTCTTTGGTGTGTCTCAAAGTATAATTTGTCAACTTTGGTACCATTTCTGAACTACTGGAGCTATTCATTGAAGATAAGGTCAAAGTCACACATTTGCAACAACACAATTTGAAGATCCTTATTTGTCCAAGTAGCCCATTAAAACAAAATAAGAAATGTTGCTTATCTGCAAAGAAAGATTTTTTGGGCTACATGATGAAACATGTTGACACAAACTGCAAGAGATTGCTTTCATCAGTTTTGTTTTAATGCATAAAGAACTGTAATTTATGTTCCCTTAACTGTAAGACATTGTAGGGTGAAGTGAAACTAGACAGACAAATATCACAGTTGAAATAGTACAGAATATGTCAAAGTTCTCTTTACAGACAAATCAATATTCTGGAGCTATATGATTGTCACATCTTCATACAGAAAGAACATGACATGAGAAATAATCTCAATTTTTTGTGTGAAAGGTCACAAAATTAGAGCAGTAGGCTGAAGGCTTGGAGAGGAATAAGCAGGGATGTAGTGGAGGGTATACAGTGTATACCTTCTGTAATTTTTTAAGGAATTCTGTATATACACTCTGCTTTTCAAATGAAACTATAGTGTATACTCTCTGTCTATAGCATGTACCCTCTTTTGTTTTTGTGACTACACTACTGGGAATAAGCACAGGTAGACATGCAGACCTCTATATCTTAGATTATCTCTTTTTATTATCATTAAAAAAATTAGTAAAATCATTATTATATACTAATAACATGTACAAAATCTTAGTGTACTTTTTCTTTAGAAAAATCTTCAATACTAATGATTTTGCCTCCACTAACTTTTATATACTAAATTGACTTCCTTTTTATATGTTTAATACCAATCAATGTATTTTAGTATGAACAATTTTTGTGTACAATTATACTTACTTGAAGCTTATGATAATATTGTTCTGAAAAAGTTTCTTTAGCTTCAATTTATTATTTTAGTTATAATACTAGCTGTTTGCCCACTATCTGGTTTTCTTTCAGTTGTTTCATGTTTAATTATTGTATAAAAAGTTCAAGATTCTCAGTGACCTGGAAAGTTGGGGAAAATGTAGAATATTTAGTAAAAGTCAGGGAGAAGTCTGAAAAGAAAAAAAATTAAAATAATCTGAAAGGTTAAAGTCAAAAAAGAAAAAGGGTAAAACAACAATACATCAGTCAATTTGAAAAATTCAGAAATTTTTCATCTAAAAGATTAATTTGAAAAAATTTTAAGTCTGGATCAGATGAAATTGGCCTTGACAAGTTGTTTTTTAATAAATCCAGCAACTAATAAAAATTTTACAAAATTGTGGAAAGTTAAGATGTGTTTACTTTTTTTCATCTGTTGAAAGCTGTTTTTCTATCAACATATCTTTTTTAATTGAAAATTAGCAAGAAACCTTACTGATAAATCAAAGACATGTTTATGATGCTGATTTAGAAGCTGGTGATATTCATGCTATTGCTATCAATCAAAAGCTTCTTTCATATGATTGAAGTAGCCATTAAAGTTGTAAACAAGATGTTGAAAACAAGTACAAAATACAAGTGAAAGAAGAAGAAAAATAATATCAAGAAAGAAGGAGAAAGAAATTAAGCAATATGAAGAAACAAATTAGAAAAGCTGCTGAATTAGAAGAAGTTAATTGAAAAGTAACTGAATTCCTTGAAAAAAACACACTGCCATGCTTAAATCTTCTCAAAGTGTTTTTAAAAAAGGATTTGGTTTAGTTAAAAGTTTAAATATATTCAGTCATAATTTCCTTTCTTTTTTTTTCTTCTAAATTTGTTAATATTACGTTTATTTAAAAGTTTAAACACATTCAATTGTTAAGCTTGTTTTTGGTAAATTATTTAATGCAATAAGTTTTCCTATTTTCATGACAATTTATTATGTTACAACTTCCTTGTATTTTTTTTCCCTCTTGCTACTTGTGTTTATTTTGTGTTAATTTCATAAAAATCATGCTAAAGCAATATTTTAAATGTAATTATATCAAAGCTTCTATTGCCTATGCCCATTTGGTCAAAGAAATTTTTGAGTGTTGATCAGGAAGAGTCAGGGAAATTATCAAACAGATTCCACTGGTAAGACTAAAACAGTTCTTTTTTTTTTTTTTTTTTTTTCACAATTTTAGCATCAATGGATATTACAAAAAGTGATTTTCTAATTTTTCATATTTTTTTCTTTTCATAGAATTGTACAATACGACTGCGTAACATCTTTTCTTTTTATGCCATTTTTATTTATTTATATCAGTAGTTACAGATAATTTTAACTTATACCATGTTAAAGAGATATTGATGTATGAATATAATATAAAACATTGATGAATTGAATATTAAATCTTTTCTCAATGACTTAATAAACCGTTGCAGATTTTTAGTTGTAACCTATTAACATTTTTCTTGTATTTTCTGTTACAAATTTTAATAAAATCGAGTCTGAAGTAAAACTAATATGAATGCTTAGATTGTTACTTATTTTTGATAATTTATTCAAATAAAAAAATAACACAAAACTAATTTGAGTAAATTTTTATACTTGTAAACATTTTCTACTTATTTTTTCAATTTTATTAAAATTTTATTTTATTTAGATTCCAACTCCTCCACAACTTGATTCTGATTTTGTCATAGTCGATGTGCAAGACTGTGTTGAGGAGGGTGAAGGAAGTTCGCTCGAGCTCTTCGAATCCTTAGAAAATGATTTGACAAATCAAATTGAGGTAATTTTTAATTCTGTATTTCAGGTAAAGTAATGTAATTTAAAAGTATTGTATTTCATTACAGTTGACCATTTGTCAAGGAAAAAGTGGGCCAAAATTTGCAGAAGATTTATACAAAACTTTTTTCAATTTTAGGAAATCTTCAATTAAAAAAAAATAAATTTTAAAAAATGTTTTCAACATCAAATTTTAGTTTTCGTAAGTTTGTATGCAGTATAGAGAAATATTCATATCAATATATTAATATAGTCCAGATTTGTGTGTTTTTGACAAAACCAGTTTGAAAGTATATTTCGGATTTCAAAGATGTTAGCTTCCACTTTCAGTCAGCCATTTTAATTAAAAAGTATGATTTTTTGGGAAAAAAAGACGCATAAATCTAAAAATTTGAGAAACAAAATTTAAAAATATTAATATTACCTCTATATACCTGTTTTGAAATACATTCATTTGAAAATCAGCATCTGCTTTTCAAAATATCATCAAAGTAAACAAAAAGATTCATGATTCATTCTACTTGAGAATCATTCTTGATATTTATTTTTCATGGAGGCAAACAGCATATTGTTATTATTGCAACACCATACACAAGAAGCAAGTAAACACACTCCTACCAGTGCCTTACTCAATCATTCAATTAAAATAAAGTGCATTCATAGCAGAGAGATAAATTGATCTCCATATGGCTTAGTCTTTGGTAGAAATTTAAGTGGTATCATGCATTTCTATTGATGGAACTCCGCAGCAATGTAATTATCAGATCTGGAGCAATATCACCCTGGCAACCGTGCACATGCTGTTCTAAAGCTTAATCATTTATTTTAAAGTACAGTGATGCTTTTTATGTTTTTGTAAATTTCCATTGAGCAATTTTAATTTATTAGATTTTTAATTGCCTTAATATTATGAAGCAAGGGAAAATAAATGAGTGTATTTTTTTTAATGAATAAATAAGTAAATAATTTATTAAATATTTAATATTCAAAAGTATTTTTTAGAACTTAAAAAAATAATCAATATTTTTTGTTTATTTATTTTAAAATACAAAGATTATTATTTTGTACTAAGTTCAGGATTGATTTTAAAAATTTGAAAGACTAGCCTAGCTTTGCTCATCTGTTGAACAATTTTAAATAGAAATTTATTTTAAAATAAACTTTTTAACAAAGATTTAAAAGCACTCAGCTTTTTAATATTATAAAATTTAAATTCTTGGTTCAAATTGGATTGTTTTTAAAATTTTGTATTCTGGTTTTATGGGATTTTCATTTTAAACCATTGGATAGACAGCAAAGACTGTTTCTATGCTGCTGAGGGCAGCAGAGCCCTTGAACTGACCACATAGATGGGCAACACATGACTAATAAATAAATAAACATGCAATATTTCTAATAAATCTATGTATTTTACTTTTCTATAATATTATTATTATATTTATTTAAACGAAAAAAAATTCAAAGAAATTATTGCTCTTGGAGGTATTATTTGTCTTGTTTCACCTTTCCTAACATATCATATACATATCTAACATATTGTATCTAACATATCATATCATATATATTATAATACAAGCAAATCTTGTGTCTATGTGTGTATATATATATATATAATATATATATATAGACAAATTTTATCTTAAAATTGGCTCTAATGATTTTGACAAAATTTTCTATCCTACCATTTTATGGTGCCAAAAGACAATTGGGTTACATCACATGTTCGAGAAAATTTGATTCGTGGGTCACAATGGGTGAGGGTCAAGCTAATTTTATTTAGAAAATGGCTCAAATGATTTTGACAAAATTTTGTATACTACCGTTTTGGATTATGAGAAGACCATTGGGCTGCGTTACCTGTTCATGGCTTCCACTGGTGACTATTTTTCTATTCTGTTCACACCACTATTTTTAAAAAATTAATTTTGTAGTATATTCCTCTTTCAGATGTTGTCAAAGTGTATGTGAAAAAATTTTGTTTTAAGAAAGTAGTGCAAGATAGAATTAAAAAGTAGTCACCAGTGGCAGCCCTGCATGTTTGAGAAAATTCGATTTGTGAGTCATTTTGAGTCACAATGGATCAGGGTCAAGCTATTTTTATCTAAAAAATGGCTCAAACAATTTTGGCTAAATTTTGTATACAACCGTTTTGGATTACAAGAAGACCATTGTGCTGGGTCACATGTTCGAAAAAATTTGATTAGTTGGTCATTTTTGGCTCACTAAGCTAATCTTATCTAATAAACAGCTCAAACGATTTTGATTAAATTTTGTATACTACTGTTTTGGATTACAAAAAGACCATTGAATGCCTAAGGGAGGCCACTCGTCCTGGCAAAGCCAAAACGTGGAACGTATAACCTCTCCCGGGAAACTCCTTCGCATGTGGAGATTCGTGATTGGTGACTTCGGCCATTGGCGGGCAGGGAAAATACAGCACAGGTGTCACCAACGAACACACTGGTCCCACCAAGAAGAATTTTAGAACCGTCTCTAGAAAAAATAGTCAAAATAGACGCTCGACAGAATGATCACAGTGCCCAGAAAAAACAATGGTTATGGCACATACTAGGCCAAAAAAGTGTGGCCCTGCCAGGACAATGTCCTCCATGCAAGCAAGGGGCAAGGACTGAAAAAACATAAGAAATATAAGTCAAACTGTAGATTAAAAGTAAAAAAAAAAATAAATAATTACATTGCATTGCATTGCCAGAGCTGCTGTAGCCAGCGCTCCCTCGTGACAGGCAGTGGTAAGCTATGGCTCTTTCATAGGGAAAGTAGGTACGACTAGTACCTTTTGGACAGTTCCTTGTGCTCCTGCCCCATGACGTACAGTTCACAGTAGGACTGTCCTTTAATTAAAATGTGCCAAAACTGGATGGCCCATAATTTCGGTGTGACAAATGGTGTTACAAAAATGGGAGTAACTTAGGCCACACTGACCAGTAACAGGCTACAACCAGAAGTGACAAACTTGACAACTGGAAGGTACTTTATAATGATTAGAAATAGATAACGATACTAAAGTTAAAGTAAAGTATGGTAGGAATGGTAGAATTATTGTTTCAAAAAACAATGATTTACATTTGATTATAAATTAGGAATTAAGATTAAGACTGAATAGAAAAGTAAAAAGGTTTAATTAGTGAAAACTATACAATTGGTTACTATTATGTTAAGTTTGTTAATTCCATTAAGAACTCATAAATCTTTCTTAGATTCCGTAGTAGCCTTGGACGTTTTAAATATTTGTGAGCCATGATGGTGGAGGGATGCAAGAAACAGGATTCGCCAAGCAGCAGTTAGTGGACAATGGAAGTAATAGTGGCTGGAGAAACCCTGGGTGCCGCATGGAATGAAAAGACCATTGGGCTGTATCTCATGTTTGAGAAAATTTGATTAGTGGGTCATTTTTGGATCACTGCGGGTCAAGCTACTTTTATCTAAGAAACAGCTCAAACGAATTTGACTAAATTTTGTATACTACTGTTTTGGATTACAAGAAGACCATTGGACTGGATCACATGTTCGAAAAAATTTGATTAGTAGGTCATTTTGTTTCACAGTGGGTCAGGGTCAAGCTAATTTTATCTAAATAATAGCTCTAACGATTGTGACTAAATTTTGTATCCTGTCATTTTGGATTATGAGAAGACTATTGGTCTAAGTCACATGTTTGAGAAAGTTTGATTAATGGGTCATTTTTGGGTCACTACTGGTCAAGTTAATTTTATCTGGAACATGGCTTTAACGATTTTGACTAAATTCTGTGTTCTACCATTTTGGGATACGAGAAGATCATTGAGCTAGATTACATGTTCTAGAAAATTAGATTAGTGGGTCACTATGGGTCAGGATCATGCTAATTTTATCTAAAATTAGGGCTCAAATGATTTAGACTAAATTTTTGTGGAGTACAAGAAGACCAGTGGACTGGGTCACATGTTCGAGAAAATTCGATTAGAGTGTCATTTTGGGTCACTATAAATCAGGGTCAAGCTGATTTTATATAAAAAAGGGCCAAAATAACTTTGACTAAATTTTTTATCCTACCTTTTAGGGTTATGAGAAAACCATTGGACTAAGTCAGATGTTCAAGAAATTTGATTAGTGGGCTGTTTTTGGGTCACGACAGGTCAAGCAAATTTTACCTAAAAAAAAACAGCTCTAACAATTTTGACTAAATTTTGTATCCTACTATTCTCGATTACTAGATCATTGGGCTAAGTCACATGTTTGAGAAACTTAGATTAGTGGGTCATTTTTGGGTCACTACGGGTCAAGCAAATTTTAACGAAAAAAAGGCTCTATTTTGAGTAAATTTTGTATCCTACCGATTTGGGGTACGAGAAGATCATTGGGCTATGTCACATGTTTGAGGAAATTCGATTAGTGTATCATTTTTGGGTCATTATGGATCAATGAATTTCAATGTGAAAGATGGTTGAAACAGTTATTAAGTTGTTGAACATGTGGCAGTAAACAAAGACTCAAATTTGGTGGCAGGAAAATTGCCAGGAGCAATGCCAAAACACTTGGGGCCAAATGACAGAATGTTGCCAAGTTGGTGACTTTTTGCCAAATTTTGGCAACATTTGACAAAAAAACTGGTTTTCAGAATATGAAGGAATTTTCTGGAAATTCCCTGTAGGAGCCGAGATAAATGATTCAACCAATCAGAGTCCATAGAAAATAAAAAAAAAAAACCAATTCAATCAATCAGGGTAGCTAGAACTGATTGTTATATGTTGCACAGAGAATTTATTGATATATCGATTTGAACACAAAGCTGATTTTAACCAAACATAGCTCGGTCTTTTCAGCTGGTTTTTATTATTTGAAAATCATTGTTTACTGTTCACACTTTATGTTGAAACTGACAAGCACTAGCAGGGGTGATTGTGTTCAGGTTATATACCTGAATTCAGGTATTTTTTTCCTTTTCCGTACAGAAATTCTGATTCTTCTTATAGTTAAATTCATAAAATAAGACTAAAATATCAATTTCATATGGTTGCTAAACATAATTAAAATTCATATTTCTTATAATTTGACCTCCCTGTAATAAATTATCTGTTCCTTCTCCCCTCTTTCCATACAAAAACGTTTTCTCGCTAAAATTTCAGGTATTTTTTCATGAACCCACAATCACCCCTGCACGAGGTTGAACTGTTGGGGATAGTATTGTGTTTTTCATTCCTAAATTTTTACTAATTTACCCTTTTTAACATTATGTTATTATTTGTTGCTTTATAAGTCACTATTTAAAACTACTTCATCTTCAAACATTATAGTCTAAGCACAGTAAACACGTGATTTTATCAAGGCTCATTTTTCTATATCCTCTCCCTTATTATGTAATAGTATGCATGCGCATGGTCTGGCTAGCGAGAGACGTTGCGTTTACCTATGAGAGTAGGGGCTATGTAGGTTAAAAAATGACAAAATTATGTTATAATAGTATTACTTTTGTTTATAACATTTGTTTCTGCTAACTACTCATGATATTTATCCATCATAGCCAGTTGTATTGATGAGAGCTCGAAGCTGCCACAATCGTGCAGTGTATTAAATAAAAGCCCCATCAACTAATAATCTTGGTAGTCAATGTCTTACACTTATTGAATTTAGATTTAAACTTTTTCCAGTGAAATCTTCTGTGATCTGGTCAACTACCTTTCTGTTCATTAACTGAAAGGAAGCACCACCGATTCCTCCATGCTGCATTTGCCACGAAGTAGTGATGGTTGTATAGATAAGATTTGTTATTCCAAACTACAAATGATCATTTGACCTTGAAAAGCAGCAGTTGACATTGCCTATTTCTTTCTAGCCGCTGTAAGTTTATTCAAATAATTGAGATAATGTTATATATTATGTTATTTAAAAATTGAGTAAATATTTAAAAAATAATAAATATAATATTACTTAAAAATTAAAAGAGAATTTAAGTAAACATAAGTGTTGACAATTTGCACCACGGAGTTTCAGTTTTGCTCTTTTTTTGCTTCTTTGGTGATTTCATAAAATAAAATTAATAAATATTTGTATAAAAAAAAAATTAGAAAAATTTGTGGAGAAATATTTTATTTTTAAAATTTAACTAAGCAAAATAACAATTACAATTTATTGATACATTACGCAAATTAAACATTTATTTCAAAAAAATTATATATATTGTACAAAACAACATTTATTGCTTTGGCAAGAATCAAAGCTTGGCTGTCATTGACTGTAGCCAAAGCACTACAAAAGCTGCCAACTCTTCTAATAGATGCTTTCTCTGCCAGATAGAAATTGGTCTGGCTTTTATTTAGCAAAGGAATTTCTGTCTGGCAAATTAATTATGGCTGTCTGATAGCCAAATATTAGCATATTAAAATTTCAGCTTTGCTAAAATGACATGAAAATGACTTATTTTCTTACCTGTAATTCAGGGTCCGGCACAATTTTAACAATGTTGAAAACATCTGGCAATGGTGGATTAATATCACAAACAGTTAGCAAAAACAAATGCTATAAATAAAACTCATGCTATTATAATGTAATTTTGTCACCTGCATAGCCTCTACTCTCACTGTTAAATGCAACGTCTCCCACTAGCCAGACCGTCTGCATGCGTACTTCACCATAAAACGGGAGGGGATATAGAAAAATGAGCCCTTCTAAAATAAAGTGATGAAAACATTGCTAGCTTTTAGACTATTAGAATGTTGCCAAAAACCACATTTTTGAATCAGCTTCATAACATAATAGAAGAGCTTTGTTAAATTTTACATGTTTGAAACCATTTTTCAGGTTTTCAAACTTTATTTTTTCATATCTTTGCTCAAAAATCTTTTAATCATTATGTGCAGTATAAGAAGTAGAATATAAGATTATGGAAAAATGCTTTCAAAATTTCACTTGCTAAAGAATAGAATCAGTATCAGGTTTCTTTTAATTTGCTTGCTCCTGAGGCATAGTAGAAGTTAGCCAGTATATACATATATGTGTGTGTGTGTCATCATAAATCGTTTTCAATCCACTGCTGGATGTAGTCTTCCCCCAGATTTTTCCATTGTTTCCTGTTTAGTGCTTTAGTCATCCAATTAACACTGACCACTTTTCTGATTTCATCACTCCATCTTACTTGAGGATGTCTTCTTGGTCATTTTACATCTCTGGGATACCACTGTAAGGTGTTTGTGTTCCATGTATTGTCATGTCTTCTTGCAATGTACCCAGCCCATTTCCATTTTAGACATTTAATTCTCTCAATGATGTCAAAAACTTTCATCCGACTTCTTTTCCAGGTTATTTTCTTTCTGTCTCTTCTAGTTATGCCTAGCATATATCTTTCAATACTATTATATATATATATATATATATATATATATATATACTGTAATTTCTTGTAGATAATCCACGGATTATCTTATAAAAAAAAACACCTATTTTTGCAAACTGCTTCTTATCTTCCAGTGCAGATTATCTAATGACAATACCCAATCCCTTCGGCCGTATTTCTCGGAATAGCCGATCTCTACCGAAAACAGAAGTGGATTGAACCAATAGTGTTTCGTTTAAAAGTTGTGTTTTCGTGGTATTTAACAAAAAAAAAGCATGAAGAAAATTGCAGAAATTTAAAAAATAGTGAAATTTGATATGACGTCAGACTGATTATCGGAAAATCTTCCATTTGCGTAACCTACTGACCATAGTTTTATTAATCATTGTTCTCTCATTTGGGATGATATTTCTGTATTCTACCCATCTTTGGGACTTTATCGCTTTGATCAGGTACCTAGTTTTTATGCTTCACAGTGTATAAATTATACACAAATTTAATATTAAACAGTATAATATTAAATTTGTGTCTACAGTTGATAAATAACGTATATAAACACAAATTTAAGTAACATAAACTAAATGCAACTGTTGCCAATCTGAAAAAGCAATATAACCAAACATTAGTTTCACTGTTTATTTACCTCCATGGAGATATGAGAGAAAGAAAAATATCGATAATGGAAGTTTTTCATTAAATAAGTTAAATGGGCTGATTAAAAAATATTCTTATTTTTTCGAAGAATTTATAGTCATATTTTTAATGTTATTATGGAAACTAATCACCAAAAACATTACCAATTGATTGATATTTATAATACTAATTAACTCTGATAGATGGCACCAAAGTGTAATTTGTAGCGTAGTGTTTTTCCAGAGGTAGATGTCGTATTTTTTGTTGTAAAATTCTGGCAACACTGGTCTGGTGGTTGCACGTGTTGCTGCTAGTTTGAAATCATTTTGTTGCACATGCTTTGAAAAATGTCCGATATTAACAGATGTCCAAAGAAGCGAAAGAGCTACACTGTAGCTTTCAAACTCAAAGTGATTGAGAAAGCTCAAGAGGCGAGAAATCGAAAGGCTGCTAGACAGTTTCAAGTAGACAAAAAGTGTATTTGACAGTGGAGAAAGGTGAAAGAATCCTTGTCAAACGTTGATAGATGAAAAAGTGCAAATATATTTAGAAATTCACATTGGCCTAATTTAAAAGATAATTTGGTCAAGTGGATAAAGAACGAACGAGGTGAAGGGAGACCTGTATTGACGATTAAAATTAGGCTAAAAGCCAAAGTTATGGCCAAAGAAATGCACATTTTGGATTTTTCCTGTAATATTAGTTGGTGCTATCATTTCATGAAATGGAAAAAACTCGGTATATGCTCTAAAATTACAAAAGGGCAGCAACTTCCTCAAGATTGGTATGATGACTCATCATATATTAATTAATTTCAGTAATTTTTTGCTTCTTATTTAATTCCCTTTTCCAAATTTATTCCTTGTTTCCGTTATTTTAAAGCTCACTGTTCTACAAAAAAAATATGATTTTATTCATTTTCCTTTTCCCCCCTTTGTTAAATTCAGTTTAACAGATTTCTTTCCATTTATTCTGATAACTTTTTCGGTTATCAAATCAAAACAGCTACATGTACTCTCCAATGGTTAGCATAAGATATCCATATGCCACCTCCTTATTTGGTCATACAAATCTGGTGCTAACTGCTTTCTTCATAAACATCCTTTTAAATTACAATGATTCCTATACACAACTGAAAAATCTATTCAAAAAATATTCAATGTACATATCAAACCCATAACAATTTTATCGAGTCGTTCGCTAAAATATGCAAGACACTCTTGCAACCCCCATATATGCGGTTTAAAGTTCCCACACATATTGGCTTCCACTGTAAAAATTTGTCAGGATGATTTATGACAAATATGGTTCTTTTCTCTAAATTTTTAATTATCTTTATGCTCTGTTTTGTAGAAATATTGCCATATTGTAACCCTTTTGGCGAGATGTAAAATCATTCAAGTTTATGTCATGATAAGAGAAACATTTAATTCTCTCGCTAATCATCCAGCTAACAACATGTAACAACATCAAAAAATGTTTTACAGTCCCTAATACCACTGGCAGTCATAGCCATGGAACTTTTAATCTGTTCTTGTGCAATGATCAGAACTTGGAAATTAATTAAATATATTTTCATCCAGTTTATATCTATTTTTTCTTCCAAGTGTACCTCTATTTACTTGTTTTTGAATGTATAAATTTCTGGAAAATAATAATGACTTTGGACATTGATATACTTAACAAATTCACTCTGCCTCGATCACGAACAACACTACAGAAATATGGTGCATAACCAGTGCACTTGTACAGGAATGTCTATGACATGGTATCCGGGAATAATTAAGCAAAATAAAAAAAACCTGAACATTTTTAAAAGATATAATGATGGACTCCCTTCAATATAAAAAAAAAATAGAGAAACTTTATGGAATGTGTATTCTCCAACTGGATAACAACTGTTATAAATCCTAATGCTGACTTGCTGTTTGTTTTTCTCTTCCTGAAATTCATGGATTTGTGTATGAAATGGAGTGTTCCGTTTTCATAACCACAAGACTCACAATCTTTTTCTCTCCATGACCTTTAGAACTGATATTTTTGATAAATTCATGGCAGAATTCAATTACCAAAATCATAGCCGAAATCAGCTTCTACCAGCAATAATAACTAGTACGACCCTGACGTCATGCATATTTCACAAAACCTTTGCATCCTTCCTCAACACTCAACCCGTGATTTTTTTTTTCCTCTTCACCTTTGAGATTATACAACAAATTATTGAAAGAGTAATGAGATAAACAAGAAAAATTGCATATTGATTTTCAGTCTATGCTGTTTTTTATTTCAAACAATTCTTTAACTACAAGTGAACTCAGTCACAGACTTATAATTGATTACATGCTGCAGATAAAGAATTGGCTGATAAACAGTTGATGAAACAGATCAAGTGTTATTAAATTTCGAAATTGGAAGCTGGGTGTCTCATATTTTATGGCCTTTTAACAAATTGAACAGCAGTTCCATGCATGGCCAAATGACCCATGAGCTAAGTCTCAATTGCATATACTACATGCAATATAGGTCAAATAGCCTAAAATACTATATTAAATATAAATGTGCACTATTATTACTATTGTTATTATAATGCTGCAGCTGATATTTTTATGAGATATATATTCTCATTAAATATTTCATTGGTGTATTCTCAAATTCTCATTAAATATTTCACCTCAATATGTATTGAGGTACCTTATAAAAGAAGAACATTCATATTTATTTTTTTATATAATATTATCCAATTATATGCTATTCGTTTTTTGTGTTTTATACCAGGTTTGTACACTTTTATATTGTTTCTAAAGTACAGGTTGGTATTATTTTGAATACAAAAATATTATGTAATCTTTGAACAGAGCATATGTACATCTTGACCATTTTTTTCAGTTTTACACAAGATGGAGAAATATATGATGTTGCATCATATATTAATTAAATTCAGTAATTTTTCATCTCATATTTAATTCTCTTTTCCAAATTTGTTTTTTGTTTCCATTATTTTAAGGCCCACTGTTCTACAAAAGATATAATTTCATTCATTTTCCTTCCTCCCCCCCCTTTGTTAAATTCAGTGTAACAGATTTCTTTCCATTTATTCTGATAACTTTTTTGATTATCAAATCAAAACTGCTACATGCACTCTCCAATTGTTAGCATAAGATGTCCATATGTCATCTTATTTGGTCATACAAATCTGGTGCTAACTGCTTTCTCTATAAACATCCTTTTAAATTACAATGCTTTCTATATGCAGCTGAAAAATTTATTTCAAAAATATCCAACGTACATATCAAAGCCATAACAATTTTATCAAGTTCTTCTCTAAACTATGCAAGACACTCTTGCAACCCCTATATATGTGGTTTAAAGTTACCACACATGTTGGTAAAAATTCATTAGGATGAGTTATGCCAAAAATGGTTCTCTTCTCTTAATTTTTAATTGTCTTTATGCTCTGTTTGGAGAAATATCGCCATATTGTAATCCTTTTGGCGAGATGTAAAATCATTAGAGTTTGTCATGATAAGAGAAACATTTAATTCTCTCGCTAATCATCCAGCTAACAACATCTAACATCAAGAAATGTGTTACGGTGCCCAGTGCCGATGGCAGTCATAGCCATGGAACTTTTAATCTGTACTTGTGTAATGATCAGAACCTGGAAATTAATTAAATATAATTTCGTTCAGTTTATATCTACTTTTCTTCCTACTTTTCTTAGTGTGCCTCTATTTACTTGTTTTTGAATGTGTAGATTTCTGGAAAATAATAATGAATTTGGACATTGAAATACTTAATAAATTCACTCTGCCTCAATCATGAACAACAGTACAATTGAGAAGACAAATTTAAGAATTTTATGGATTAAACAAAAAATATGAGCTTCATCAAATTGTAAATATGGATGAGGTGCCACTCTCTTTTGATTATCCACCCAGTAAAACTGTTGATATTAGGAACTCTTCAACAGTTTCTGCAATTACAACTAGCCATGAAAATACTAACATGACTGTGATGCTTTCCTGCTGTGCTGACAGCTCAAAATTAAAGCCCATAATCATATTTAAGAGAAAAATAATGCTGAAGGGAGATTTTCCATCAGAAGTAATCGTAACTGCAAATGGAAAAGGGTGGATGATCAAAATGTTATGAAGAAATGGTTTGATAAAGTTTGGAGCAAAAGGAAAGTGTAATTTGTAAAAGAATTTTAGTATTGGATCAATGAAAGCCCATGTTGACGAGAGTGCAAAAATGATCGCTGAAAAAATGAGGGCAAAATTGGAAGTTATCCCAGGGGGTGTCACAAAAAAAGCTGCAAACCCTGGATATTTCAGTGAATTGCTCCTTTAAAAGCAAAGTTTGGGGGGAATGGGAAAGATGGATGTCAAGTGGATTACATCAATTCACGAAAGGAGGAAACATCAAAAAAGCATATTTTTCTGAAGCTGCAAAATAAGTGAAAAGTGCATGGAATGCAGTAACTGTTGAAATAATTAAATCAGGATTCCGAAAACCGGGACTAATTTCTTATGACGTAGATGTTTCTGATAGTGACTCTGATCCTGAAATTTCCTGTTCTGAAAATGACTGCCAGAGCAAAGTAAATGATGCATTTCTACAACTTTCTGTATCTGACACTGACGAGTCGCATTTTGATGGTTTTGGATCATATTGATTTAACATGTATTTACCAGAATTAAAAAAAAAAAATACCAGTAATAAAATTTACATTCATTTTCATTTAGATTACTTCTTAGCCCGTGTTTTATTAAATCAGGAGTATGATTTCGTGACAATAATTTTTTTTATGCAGTGCTTTATCAGATTTAAAGGTAAGTCAAACAATTTTGTATAAATTATAAAACTTATTTGATATTTTTTGCATCACATTTACATATGGTTTTTTTAACAGTTGTTTAAAAATTTCCCACGTTTTCAGTTGTTAAAAGTATAAAAATATGTTGGAGAAGAAAATTTTCTTCATTGGCAAATACGGTGAAAAAAATCCAAAATGGCCATCATTGCCCCATCAGCTCCAGTCATCCCAAGATCGCACATGCATAAGACTATCTAAGACTGCTATTTTTTTACAGCAATTTAATAAGTTGTGGCTTATCTACCAGTGTGGGTCTAATGTATGGTGTATATATATATATATATATATATATATATAAATTATTATCTTTGCATATCTGACACATATTTTGAAATGGATAAAATTCTACTATAAATTATAAGCAGCTTTATAAAGTTTCCAATATTTGCTAAGCCACACATTTAATTTTATGTGACAACATGATGATGAGTGTTTCATAACAATAAGTACAGTATAAAGAACACTATTCTGACATTTAACTTCTTCCTTTCTTGCTTTAAGACAATAAATGTTTATTAATTCTGAATTTAAAAAATTTCCATATTTTCAATATTAAAAACAAAACTCTCAAAATTTCAATTGTCACCACTCTTCTTAATTTTTACCTCTTTGGGCAAGAGTCCATGTTGTCCATGCTTAAATCTAGCTTTGTACGTATGACATATAATTAACTTTTCTGTTATTTCCATGTGATTTTTTTAATTCTGTTTGTATAAAAATATTCAGTGATTTTCCTTTCTTTTAAAATTTTTTTGTAGGTTTGCAGCAGGAACAAGGAACATTTCCTCAAACTCGGTGATATATCTGCAGCACAAAAGTGAGTGCAAATTATTATTTTGTAAAGAATATTTTGTACTATAAAATATTTTAAATCTGGATCATCAACTTTCCTGCCTGCATGAAATTGATGACATTACAAAGAATTCAAATTTAATACATAAATTAAAAACTGAAGACCTGTAAAAATCTTCATAATATGTTCTAGTTGTAAGACAAATATTAATGTTCTTGAGCACTTTTCTCATTTTTATTTATTTATTATATATTACTGTATACTAGCTGACCTGTCCGGTATTGCTTGGACCCATTTGGTAAGATTCTGTTGCTGATTTTTCAAGCAGGAAACAAAATTTCAAACACACTCTTTGTTCTTTTAAATTTGCCATAACGACAGGTGGAACACGACAACAGTAAAAGAACCTTAAATAAACCTCCAAATTTGTATTATTTTATATCTTTAACCCGATTTTGTATGAATGTATATTTTTAATGACAAAATCGAATAAAAAACTGATAATTAGTGATAAAAGTGCTCGTAAAAAAACATTTTTTTCTTTTTTCACATAAGGTCATTTCATAGTTTAAAAAAAAAAGCTTTTGTTGTCCAAACCCTTTGTAATTTTTAATGGTTATAAATATAATAGTTTTACAGCCGTGTAAAAATCATGTCAGAAATATTATTATCTGTTTGTAAATTAAATATGTTTTCTTCTCATTTTTTTGGTTTTCGCGTCGGGTCTTTAACATTAAAAACAATTTTTTTGTTGCTGTCCGAACTCTCTGAAATTTTAGTCGTTTATAAATATAACTGTTTTCAAGTCCTCTATAAAAATATGTGAAAATATATGCATATTAAATAGTGAAAATGTTAACCGAAGCTGTTCATGACTGCACAGAAACACCCCGTTATTATGCCTTTTCATCGAAAATTTTTCTCATTTTATTTTTGAAAAAATATGTTTTCTCATCTGAACATTTCGAAATTGTTGTAGGGGATGTAAATCTGGTCTACTAAGATGCTCTAAAAAGATTGTGTCAAAATATGAACATTTAGTAACTTTTAAAGTAAGGAAAAAAATCATCTTGTGAGGTGCGAAATAACATGCGTTCGCCTGTGTTTTTGAAATGGTTAAAATTTGTATTTTTAAAAACTAATTATACCATCGATTAGAAGAAGGTTTTGGCTTTAAGAGCATATGTTTGGTTTATCTGTATCTCTAAAATTGCACTCTTGAGGGGCGTTGCCATAAGGAGGAAAACATTCACCCAGGAAAACAACCCTTTTTCAAAAATGTTTTTCAAAGGTTTAACATCAACTTTTTTTCGAATTGATTGTGGTATTTGAGACATAAGAGTGTGATCTTCCAGAATATGTTTTTTGTTTCTAAATAAACCAAACAGTTTAGTTGATAGAAGTTAAAACAAAATGGAGAAATAAATGCAATCTTCATTCAAATGGTTCTTCATTCTCATCCATTGCCGTAAATTGGGTTCTGGACATACACTAACACCTCTGCCGACTCAGGGAGAAAGATATGAGCAGTTGATGAGTTTTTAATTAATATTTCAGCTAATTTTCAAAATTTTAAAATTGCAATTCCCAGGTGCATCAGGACAGGTTTCAGACTACCCTCACCGAAATTTATAGACTTCTAGATGCGGTAGATTTTCCTAGCCATACAGACACACACACACACACACATACAGAGCAAAATTATTTTATTAGCATAGATATATAATTGAGTGCATTAGAAAGAGTTACTAGATTCTTGCTGCATAATTTTTCCAGCTTTGTGTTTTTTCAATAAAATACACATTGAAGCATATGTGTACACAATTTTATTGCTTTTATAATTTTATGAGTGATATTTTGTCAGAGTGGTTTTGCTTTATTCAGTTTAACTTTATACGTCAAATTTTCTGTATCTTTTGCAAATCAGTATGATTTGGTTATCGCCATAGAACCAATCATCTATCAATTGAAAATGGCATATATATATATATACACGAGGGGAACCCTCCCCCCCCCAAAAAAAAACGGACTGAGAGTGTGCTGCCATTCGTAGATGTAGTAGAGAGTTCACTTGCTAGATGGGGTTAGTAGAGACTTTGACGAAACAACTGCCCAGATGGCGTCAGTTTGTAGATTAACGTTTGATTGTAGTGTTGTGTTTCTTTTACTGTTGTCATGTTCCACCTACAAAGTCGTTATGGCAAATTTAAAAGAACAAAGAGTGTGTTTGAAATTTTGTTTCCTGCTTGAAAAATCGACAACAGAATCTTACCAAATGGTTTAACAGGAATTCAAGGAAGATGCTATAAGCCGCACACAAGTTTTCAAGTGGTTTGGGTGCTTTAAATGTGGTCAGATGAGTGTTGAAGACCATGCTCGTTCTGGGTGCCTTCAACATTTCGAAATAATGAAAATGTTGAAAAAATCTGCCAAAAATTCGACGAGGATCATCGTTTTATGATCAATGAAATTTCAGAAGATACAGGCGTGAATTAGAGCTCATGTGAGCAGATTTTGACTGAGGATTTGCAAATGAGAGCTCTTGTCACAAAATTTGTTCCTTGCCTTCTCACACAGGATCAAAAAAACATTCGATTTAATTTGAGCCAGGACTTTAAAAAAGAGATTGAAAGTGATCCAAACTTTTTGACCAAAGTCATTACAGGTGATGAGAATTGGTGTTATAGGTATGACACAAAAATCCAGCAAGTGTCAAGCCAGTGGAAGACTCCCAACTCCCCCAGACCAAAAAAAGCAAGACAAGTGAGGTCGAATGTAAAGACGGTGATCATTGTCTTTTTTATGTTAATGGAATTGTGCATCAGGAATTTGTTCCCCCTGTCTAGACTGTTAACCAGTACTTTTATTTGGAAGTTTTAAGATGTCTGCGAGAGGATGTGTGGAGAAAACATCCGGAAATTTGGTGATCAGGTGACTGGTTCCTTCATCACGACAATGCCCCTACACACACGGCCTTACGAGTGAGCCGCTATTTGACCTCTCAGGGGTCTGTCATTTTCCACCCTCTGTATTCACCAGACCTAGACTTCAACTTTTTCCTGTTCCCTAGAATGAAGAAAAATCTAAAAGGAAAGTGTTTTGATGATGTGCAGGTGGAAAAAACAGCTTTGCAAAGAGCACTGAACGATATTAAAGTGGAAGCATTCTAGAGGTGCTTCAAACAGTGGGAAAAAAAACTTGACAAGTACATCGCATCTAATGGACTGTAAAAAAAAAAAAAATCTATGATTTATGTTGGTTTGTGTGTCCTGAATGCCCTGATTTTTTATCATACATAAACCTTTATCTTCAAATGCATGTAAATCCTTTGCTTTATTGTAAATGTTTTTATGATTTTTTTTTTTTTTTTTTAGAGACTCTTTAAGATGTTGGGTAAAATATGAATGCTATTAATTATGTAGCTAAATGAATTAGCCACTAATACACCAAAGTGATTAGTTATGAAATCTCTTTCTGTTTTATTGTGTAGAATGTGTTATTAATAAAATGGAATTAAAATTTCTATTAAGTAAAGATATTGGGTGTAACTGTTATTATATAATTTTTATTCGAAATAACTGGTAAATATAGCCACGGTAGCAAAATAGTATTGGACCAATATTGTTTGTATTGGTTATATATTGGCCAATATTATATGAAATATTTCTCTAATATTCGTGTGTTATTATGTTATTTTGTTAATATTAGTATTTCATTAGAAGTATTTCTAATGAATGCAGTATTGGGCCCCAACATAACCAGTATTGGTTTTCTACTTGGGAACTTATTGTATTTGATTAGAAGCTCTTTACATGATGAAATATTTTGAATTTTTTATTTAACAAGTTCTGGCATGCCTGTTGATTAATTAGCTATTTTTGTATTACGAGATATAAATGTTTTTTTTTTACTATTGTATTAAGTTTTACTCATTAACTTTTTGTTTCTTGTAATAGGTTTGAAAAACTTGGATTGGAATCAAGGAAAGATTTATCAGTTATCCGCCATTTGAAGAAGACAGGGCAATCTCCACCAAAATTTCATTATGAAACTAGATTGTTCTGCATTGTACAGTATGTTAGTTTATTAGTTAGTGTATCTAACTGACTCTTTCAAACATGAAATTGAGGAATTCTTTACCTTCTTTATTTTACTGACTCCCTATATTATTTAACCTTCATTCTTACCTGAACCTCATATAATTTAAATCATAAAAAGCAGTGTTTTAAGATTAAGTTTTTGACAAAATTTTATTTTGAGTGATATTTCTTCAGGTCTCATATATAACATAATTCTTTTTTTTTTCACAACCTTGAATGATATTTTAATTATATCAATTTAAAGAATGTTTTCATAGAATGAAAATTCACAAACAAGAGTGTTAATGTACTTTGTTCAGTTTAAACCTGCCTACAAGTATGTTTTAACTTCATTTTATCAACATTGTTTTAAACAAGATTTGGTTGTAATAGAGTCTGAAATTGAAATTTGAGCTACAATATGCATCTGCAATAAATAACATTGCTATGTTGAAGTTTGTGTGGTAAAATTAAAGTTTTAAAGATAGTCAGATGTATTACAAAATATTTTCTCCTAAAATGTACAAATAAGCACAAGCAAATTTTTAGATATGCAAGAACTGCAATGCTATACTGTATGTAATTTTTTATTCTTGATAACAAACATGATTAACATACTACTCTCATTTATAGCATTCATTATAAAAGATGAAAATATATAATTTAACTCTTACTTTAAGTCAGTTAAAAATTTTTAATGAGAGATTATTTTTTCTTTATTCAAGCCCCTGGTTAAGTTATTTAAGCTCCTGGTTAAGAACCCCTGATTTAAATAGATAAAAATTGTTGATATAATAAACTGTTAGTTTACTAATCAAAAATTAATACTTTTACAGTTAAGACATATATGGCAAGCCAAAAAGAAAAAAAAATCAAACCTGGCTATAATTTCAGTTCTAATTGATGAAAGAAAAAAAGTATTGTTTTAATTTGTAAAAAGTCTTGTGTAAATTTGTATGTTTTATTTTGTTGTAAAAGGTTATCTACATATTAAAATTTGACAAATTTTAAAAGTTCAATAGTAACACTGTACCTTTATTACATATTCAGATTCAGTGCACCAAAAAAAAATCTTCATCAGTGTTAAATGATTATTAGTTAGTGAAATATAAATTGTTAAAAATGAATCCATCAATGATGAAGAAAAATGTTGGCTATTTAGAAATAATTCAAAAAATAATTTTTGTATTTCAGTACTTAAAAGCCATGCATATTTTGGATTAAACTGTTTTTTAAATAATCTTTATTCATAGGATTATTAAATATTGATAGATAAAAACATATACTTTTTTATTATCATTGAAATCATCATGGTTGAAAATGTACCAAAATAAATTTCTATTCACTTCTGACCATAGGTTGGGAAGTCATGAATAAATATGTAAAATCTCAACTTTAAGGACCCATATTTTAGATCAATATAGAAATATTTTTCCTGTCATTTCATGTATGCTAAATACAAGCAAGTCAATAATATATTTATGGCTTTCCAGATCATTATTACTCTCATTAACAAACAAGTATATCATTACTTTACTAGTTTTGCCACAATATTGATCAATTTTAAAATATGTATTTCTATTTTGACACTCTCCCCAAACACACTTTAATTCATATTTATTGCATTTTTCAAGATAGAGCAATGGGTTTTTTCAAAGTTTGTATGAAAATTGATGTGTATATAACTCCTTAATAAGATTTAATTATAACAGCATTGTAGAACATCATAAACAAGTAAATTTTCTACATACATCTTTATCATGCATTTTTGGGAGTCTGAGTTCTGATTTGCATTCAAATTTTATTTATTATTTATTTATCTTTTGCCTACTGTACATAATGAGTCATAAAGGTTATACCAGAAGGTAAAACAGGCTATACCAGTCAAAGGATTAATTATAAATTTTCACATAAACAACTTTAAAAGACATTTTTTAAACTCTTTATTTTAAACATTTATGTATGTTTACATTTTCAAGAATGTGAATATTCTAAAGTCTGTATGCTCTGTAGTCCATTTAGATGTTGAGTAGCATAATCACAATTTTAAAAACATCAGTCAAACAATATGTTTAAAAATTCTGTGAATATATTGAAAGGAGTTGTCAGTAGTCATAGGAAAAAGTTCATGTAAAATATAGTTTTATAAATCTTTTTTCAACATTCCCATAAATTCATGTAAGAAAGTTCACTAACTTTATTTATTAGACAGAAAGAAGGGGTATCATTAGCCATACTTTCAATAAATTTTGTTTGTTGTTTGATTTTTTTTTTTTTTGTGCTTTTATCTCATTATTCTTATTTTTACCCTTTTTTTTCATTTTATCAAGTAGTTTTTTTTTAATATTTTAAGACCGCATTTCCCAAGCTTTTTTTTCCATGGCCAGGTTCACTGTCATACCTCTCCTTCACAACCAACTAAAAAAAAATTATTTCCATTTTTATAGGAAATAATTTCTATTGGTAAAACAAAACTAATTTAAAAGGCCACATACAATATTCAAATACTTAAAAAAATATTTACCCTTTCAAAAATATGAAAAGCCAATTAACTTGAAGAGTGGTTCTTTTTCTTGTTAACAGGAAAAATTATAATCAAGTCCAGCTCAACATCCAATCAGTTTCTATAAATTAAATTTTAGGAATACCAGTGTTGTAAAGCCTGCTTCATACTTATAGGTTGTCACAAAAACTCTTAAAAATTGTATTGCATTTCAATAAAATTCTGGACAAGATAGCCAAAAATATATCAATGGCAATCTCTCCAAAATGTCCTTGAGTGCTAAATTACACAATAGTTCAATTACAGACTCAATTTCTGAATCTAGCAATTCAGTCTTGAATTCCACATTCACTGAAAAAAGATTCCTTATTCATGCTTTTTTATAGTTATTGTGGTTCAATATTCTTAAAACATTCCCTCTTGATAGTCATTGCACCTAAAACAAAAAACTAAACAATTTTATATTTATTCCATATTACCTTCATATTATATTCTTGTAATTACAATTGAGAATGCTCCAGCTGGAGTGAAAACATTTTTGTTTAATGGTGACAGTTTTATGAGAAACATTTTAACACTTTTAGTAATGTAGGACTGTTTTTTATGGAACTTTTAACCATGTTTTTAAGTAATGTATGAGTATAATAATTCGTAATATGAAGAATAAATATTAAATATACCGACATTAATAATTGAATACCCTATTTTAATGCTAAACAATTTCTTTCAAAACATTTTTTATGTGGCTCTGCATTTAATTTTCATGGCCTAGTGCCACATTGCAGACCAGCATTTGGGAAACACTGCTTTAAAAACTTTTGATTATTTTCATTTCTTATATTTTCACTGACAAATAGCTTTTAAATTGTAGAATTAATCTAATTTCATAAAAAAGAAGAAAAATGTCTTCTATGAATTTTTCATGATCTCTGTTTTTGCAGATGCAACACTCATCTCAGTGATTCAGAATTGGAAGTTGTTGTTGAACGTGGTATTGCATTACCTGGTAAGTTACAATTTTCAAAATGATATTTGTTTTCTTTAGTAATAATAGCAGTCTTTTTTTATGAAGTATTTGCTTCAGAAGATCTTAATTAAAGGACTCTCTAAATGATTTTGCCCACATTCGTGTTAAGCATGTTGTAAAAGAAACATTGTAAATCATTGCATGGCATTTCTGGCTATGTTTCTGTAAATTGGAATGTTTAATTTTCCCCAAATCTTGTTTGAATTCAATTCTCTCGTTAGAGCAAATGTTCGATTTTTTTTTTTTTAAATGAAAAGTATCAAAATATATTATTTAACTGGATATAGTAACCAAAAAAAAATAATATTGTATAAACCTTCATTACAATGTATATGGGTACATATTTAGCTTAATCTGTTATAACTAAGTAGATGTCAAATTTTCTTTGACATTTTCTTAACTTTGCTAAAAGGATTTAATAGCAGTTTTCATATTCTGATTATGATAATAGCAGTTGTTAGCAAATAATGTTGTTTAGAACATACATAATATTGAAGATAATGTGTTATAATTTTTAATTTATGTGCTATTTATAATGTAACATGAAAATCTAATAAATATAATTAATTACAGGAAAACCAGATGACCTTGATTCATTTGTGAAAGTGGAATTTCCAATTCCATCCGTAAGTTAATATTATCCCTTATTTATATTTCCTATTGTTCCACAAACATTTCTATAACTATTTATGAAATATCTGTAAAATAATATTAATAATAATAATAATAGAAAATCCCAAGCTATGTTGTACTATGTCTCAGAAGTTAATGAATTAAAATAAACCTAATTCATATTTATTTTTCATATTACCAATTTTTACACTCAGACATTACTTAGAAACATGGTTAAAATTGGTTTTTGTGTAATGGTGGCAGTTTTATGTGAAACTTTTTGACATTTTTAGTAATGAAAGATTGTTTTTATGAAACTTTTAACCATGTTTTTAAGTAATGTCTGAGTGTAAAAATTGGTAATATGAATAATAAATATTAAATATACAGACAGTAGCAATTGAATACCTTTTTAATAAACCTAATTAAGTTAAACCTGTTATTTATTCCACTCTTTAGAAAATGAAGTTTTCGAAGCATTTTTTATGTAATCTTATATTCTACCTCTATGTCGCACATGATGAAAAGACTTTTGAGCTAAGATGTGAAAAAAGAAAGTCTGATATCCTGAAAAACAGTTTTTATAATTTCTAAAATAAGGAGAAAAGGTTTAGTTATATCTTCTTTAAAATTCTTTTCTGCTGATAGACCAGACATTCAAAACTGCTGTGGACAGTCAACTGTTAGCCCTTTCTGGCACGTCACTCTTTAAAGTTAGAATTTTAACAAAATAATTTGTAGGCTGTCTATTTAGGCCTAGAGGAGTACACAAATAAAATTTTGTAAAGATTGCACTAACCGTTTTAATTTTGTGGGTGTGCCCGAAGCAGGCTCACTGAGTCAGATGAGCTTCAATAAGTGCAGTGAGGCGAGTACTGATGTGAAGCATGTATTATAGTAAAATATTTCGCCTATGGTTTTAAAACAGTAGAATTTGGTCTCTGTGGCAGATTTAGTACTGCCCAGGGTGCACCATGGGGAGGCCTCTTATTCTACCCCCCCCTTCCCAAAAAAAGGGGGGAAAAATCTTGATTACACAAGCTTCTTGAATATATAAGGATAAAAAGATAAATTTTGGCTATGACTAGAAAAAAAAAACTATTAAATATATATACAAATAAAAATCTACAGAAATCAAAACTATTAAAGCTACAAACTCCGCATGATGAAAGAGAGAGAAAAAAAACTGTTCTCGCTGAAAATCAAACAGCTAAGTTATAAAATTACCCCATGCCTTGAAATAAACTTCCAATTCCTTACATGTTTACATCCTACCAAAAAAAGGAAAAACAGAAAAATTAAACACAGCTGGGCTGGAAGCCTCCTCCTCATGTGAAATGTGAGATCAGATTCTGTGACTCACTCTCCTCTGACAGAAGCTTGATGAAAGAAGATGGGGTACTTGTAAGGCACAGTGACCCTAGCATGGGATCACCACACATTCAGGGCTTGATTTTAGGCAATCTTTCAATGTTAAAAGTTAAAAGTAATACAGAATAGACAGATTAGCATACAAACAACAAAATTACATAGAATTTTTTTTCATTAACATTTTTTATATTTAAAAAAATATCTGAAACATTTCTTTGAAAAATCAGGTTTTTTAAACACTGAATACATCCCAAAATTATTGATAGGCTTATGTGGTGCTGCCATCTAGTATTCATAAAAAAGGTTAAAACTAGCCATTAGACTAGTATTTGAGATATTTATTGATTATTTTCAGTGTCTAAAAAGGGGGATATTTTAAGTGTTCCCAGACCGGGCACACTGAGTCGTAAAGGGTTTTTATGCTGCTAATATATTTGGTTGATATTCCGGTTTGTAAAGTTGATTTAAATATGCCATATCATTGACTTTCGTGAATTACAGAAAGAGAAAAATCATTTACTTGAGATTCCTCCCCCACCTTTTCTTTTGTCATCATCACAGTAAGTATGTAAAGAAGCAGATATATTACATTAGAATGATAAACAAGTGAAAGTTTTTTTTTACATGTGTTTTTTCCTTAATGTAAATGCTACAATTTATATCCTTTCAAAATTAAGAATTTATCAATCAAAGTCGGTGTGTTTTTTCATTATCATTCTATCTTGTCTTTGTAGATTTTAGAAAGAATAGCAGAGGTGAGGGGGGGGGGAGATTTTATTGTGCCCATCAGTGCATAATAACGAAAATCCATCCCTGGGTAGTTGTGTCATTGAGTTATTATAATATGTTTTATTTGGTATTTAGTCTGATCATAATTTTTGCCATTACATTTTTCATCTGAAGAAGAGATAGTGGATTTTGATTGAAATATATGTCCATTTAATTTATTTTATGATATAATAGTCTCCTTTTCTTAATCTTAAAAATATTTTGTTATGTTCTAAATGAATTTATGTATGCTTTCAATTCCTTTATTATTTCATACTTTTTTAAATATTAAAATGCTTATAATGTGCCTTTTTTGTTTTTTCAGGATTGCCCTCAAAAATCAAAAACTAGAACAGTGAAAGATACCAATAATCCAAGTGAGTTCTTTACAGTTTCTTTATGATTTCGTATGCAAGTTTCCTATTGCAATTATGTTGTTCTAAAACTTTTTTTCCCTGATTGATTTGTTTTATATATCATGTTTACTGATATTATTTTCACCCCGGTATATTTTTTGAATCTCCAGCTTTTGTAAGCTGATTTGCCAAAAATAAAGTTATTTCATTACTTTGGCTTTAAAAGTGTGAGAATAATATATATATATATATATATATATGTGTGTGTGTGTGTGTGTGTATATACACAGATACAGTGCATGCAATAATGAACAAATGTTAAATAAACTGTGCAGTCCCAATAAAAATATTAAAAAATATTTATAAATGTCAAGTATTTGGCTAATTTATCTTGCACTAACCCTAAGCAAGATTACTGATAATTTTCAATACAGTTAATTGTATTTTTATTTAAACAATTAATAATAATACATTTATTTATCAATTTATTATTTATTAATAATTTCCTCTTCTGGAAATCTTTGTATTTTCATATTTTTTATGAGACTCTTGTGGCAGTTAAGCAGCTAATTCTTTTGTTATCAGCTTATTATTAAGTGCAACTTTTACTTATATATTTTTCATTTAGATGATTTTCCTTATTAGCAGCAAAAAACACATACAAAGTGCTATGTCACTTGAGTTTGTCTGGCATAAAAGAGTTCTTCCAAAAAGAGGAATTCCACTTTTTTGAAAGAAATTTGGGATATTCTCTGAAGAGATGAAAAAATAGTACAAAATATTAGAAGTATGTATATAAGGGGGTGGGGGGATTTAAGCTCTGTGGAATAGAATATTTTGTCCCATTAATACTTTGGGATAGTTTCAGTGATGTATTTTTGGAGCAAAAATCACTTTGGCATGTTTATTATTTAGCATGGAGAATTTTTATATCTTTAGAAAGAAGGGGGGGGGGGAGGACCTTAAACAGCCAAACCACGTAGAATATTTATTTTGAATAATTAATCATTGTATTTCACATAAATTCATCAATATATTTGGATTTGCACCTTTAGCAAACTATCTTTCATTCTCCATTTTTGATTCAATGAACCTATACATTTATCATTAATTTAAGTTTGCTTTTTGTTTTTAATATTTTCTAAGTTACAAAACGAAAATAATAATTATATTTCTTTATTGTACAAATGTTTGTTAAAATGTCTCTAAATTATAAGAATTTGTTGTCATTATATAGATGGAAAAGTTTCCATATTTTTTTTTATTTCCTGTTTTCATGTCTGGTTTGTTAAGCTTTTTATATTAGGAAAAAAAGAAAACTTGCTAATTTAAAATTTTATTTGCTATTTTAAATTAGCAAGTTCCATTGCAAATTGTAGAATTACGGTGTAACCAGCTTTACAGAAAGAAGAAATTTTTAGAGAAAAAAACTAGTTTCATTTAGTCTTCTTAATATTCTTAGAGGGGTTTTTTATAGAAAAAAAATCAATTAGTATCATCTTGTTAACCAGGTATATTCTAGAAATTATAAACTCTATAGGTACCTCGTCTATCTATGCCAGTAGACTTTTTAATATATTTTAAAATTAAACTTTTCATATTTATTAGTAGTGTCTTGCTTTTTTTCTAAAAAAAATAGTTGTACAAATAAATTTACATACACATGGTTTAGAAAGAAAATCCTGACAACACTGTCATCAAACAGGCAATCCTGGTATGAGGATTGTGCTAATCACAATATGTCTTTAGGGAACAGAGCTATTCCATGCACTCAGGGCAGTGCTTGTGTTCAGATGAAAAAGCAGCTCAGATCTGTTATCATGAAAATGGATCACCCTAAAAAATGTTTTTGTGAATGGAGCAGCATGCATGGTTTAGAATTGATGTGGCCCATGGGAGAATTGTGAGGAAATGGCATGTGCCATGCCAGGAAGTGATGGTAACTCTGAAAAACACCCTGAGATGACAATTCTTTCAATATCAGAGAATGTGGATGATTGGGCATACTTTGACAACCATTGCTAAAAATGGACTGTTACTCTCATCCAGCATTTTCCAGAAGTGTGGCTGTGAATCATAGATATGATTGTGGTTACTTTGAGTGGGTGTAGAATTTTGTATCTTATATAATAAATAATTTTTAAACTAGGACAGTTTTGCCATGACTTTCTTTCTAACCCATGTATATCAGAACCTGTATTTGTACTTAAATATTATTAAGGGGAAAAAATGTTTATTTTAAAATCAATTTTTTACACTTTAGTTTGGCTGAAGATTATATATTTTGATTATTTCTAAAAATTTTAACATTAATTTTATTCAACTTGATTAAAGAACTTTGTTTTTAAAGTAGCTTAGGGTACAGTCAGAACTAAAAGAAATATATATATCACTTCACATTGCTTGTTGATTAATTTATCAGAGAGAGAAGTGGAGAACATCATTTGTATGGAAACTTTTCTTTATATTAATAAAATAGATTGACTATTTATATATTTAAACAACAACAAATTTTATATCTTAACACCTAATTTTGACACCAAATTCTGGATCCTCAAATTAGCCTAATTATAAATTTTCATAAAATTCCTATGAACCTTTGCAGAGATATTTAATACTAAATGTTGATCTATCCTGGAGGTAGTCTTAAAAATTAAGTACTTTTATTTGTGATTTAATATAAATTATAATAATATTGTTTGATCGGAAACAAACACAAAACTGTTTAAATGTTCCATCAATTGATTGAAATTTCTGCTACATTTAAGATTTCTTTTATTATGTTAATCATTTTTTCAATGACTATATGTTTCAGAAACATTTAGTGATGATGGTTTTTAAGCAAAATTGAACTTGAGTGGAAATTTTATATACACATAGTAGAAGCTTCTAGAAATAGATTACAGTTAGAATATTAATAAGTTTTGGTTTGTTATTTTTTTTTCAAATGTTAATTTGATATACCATATATAAAAGTTATAAAAAATGTATGAAAATCAAACTATTATGTTTTGAGTGCTTAATACTAAAATAACAGAAAAAATTAGCTTGAAAAAGAAACTATATAACAGGAATTACAGATGAAAAAATTTAAAAAGTAATACAACATTAGAGGTTCACTCTAAACTTCTTCACAATGACTTAAAATTTGATTATGGAAGCTAAAATAAAATAAAATAAATATACATCTAATTTGTATGTTGCTATTTAATATTTTAAAGTTTGTTTCCATTTCAATATGGAGATGTCTCTCTAAGCTTACTTTATTAATAAACAATTGTAGAAAACACAATTCCTAGTCAAATGCATCTTCTGAATGCCTGAAACAATTTAGATATCATCATGTATATTTTCTTTTTATTTTTAATTGTCCGAATATATATTTAATAGCGGATTGTTTAAAAAGTAATAATTAATTTTTCAACATTACAAAAAAAAAAAAAAAAAAAAAAAAACTTTTTTCTTCAGATTTAGTAGGTTTCTGTAACAGTTAAATTAAATGGAAAGTTTGAACAGTCAATTTTGGTTTTATTAAAAATTAAACTTCTTAACAATATAATAAAATATAACACCATGTAATAGTATATTACTTTTAAATGCTAAAGGTGTAAAATTAACAACTATAATATAAATTAAAATAACTTTTATTAGTTGTTTTACATGTTTCGACTCTTCTGAGTCATTTTCAAAAACAAAATGAGAATATTCTAAAGCTGCACGGGCTTTGAAGTTATTATTTACATGTACTTTAAAAAAAAAAATGACGCACGTTATCTATTATTTTTTACTTGATTGTTTATTTTCATATCTTTGAGCATGGAGTAATTCTAGCCACAGTTTCGGTAAATTAAAAGATGTCGCATCGTTACATATTGTATTTTTGCGCGTGAGTATCTCTATGGTTTCTCTTATTATGGATGGATAGTGTAGACTGGAGGGAAATATTATTTTACTTTCATTGAAATTTATTTGGATGGTTTCTTCTTGATATAATCTTGCTAGGGCTGTAGTTTTTCTATTGTATTAGACAATACAGTATAATATTATAATATAATATTAGATAATACAATAGAAAAACTACAGCCCTAGCAAGATTATATCAAGAAGAAACCATCCAAATAAATTTCAATGAAAGTAAAATAATATTTCACTCCAGTCTACACTATCCATCCATAATAAGAGAAACCATAGAGATACTCACGCGCAAAAATACAATATGTAACGATGCGACATCTTTTAATTTACTGAAACTGTGGCTAGAATTACTCCATGCTCAAAGATATGAAAATAAACAATCAAGTAAAAAATAATAGATAACGTGCGTAATTTTTTAAAAAGTACATGTAAATAATAACTTCAAAGCCCGTGCAGCTTTAGAATATTCTCATTTTGTTTTTGAAAATGACTCAGAAGAGTCGAAACATGTAAAACAACTAATAAAAGTTATTTTAATTTATATTATAGTTGTTAATTTTACACCTTTAGCATTTAAAAGTAATATTAAACTTCTTATTTTATTATCATAATATTGATTTATATTGAGCATGAATATAATTTTGCTTTGTAGATGTCACTAAATTTTATTTTTCACTTCCCTTTATATTTTTCTCACTTTTAATGTTTTTTTTTTCTTTTTGATTTTTTTTTTTTTTTTTTTAGTTTTTCAAGAAGAATTCAAATTTGAGATCATTCGAAAATCTCGTGCACAATTGAGAATTTTTAAAAGAGGTGCTATTAAGTTTGAAGTTTGGTCTAAAGGGTAAGTTCCTATTTATACTGCTGATAAAGTCTGTCCATTATATGCTTTTAAAAATATTTTGCCATTTCATAAGTAAGAATTCAACTAGAATTCAAACTAATTGAAAACTCATTGATATAAATTCTGAACACTTAATACAGATATCATATAGTCATAAGCTCAAAGTGCTTTGGAATCCACTTTAACCCTCTAAACGTCTGAGGACTTTTTCTGCAGTTTTATGAAAATGCTCATATAACTGAAATTTTATTTTATGGTTTGGTGCTAATGTACCTTTCATAACACTTCATCTTAGATATTTCTTAAAACATAATTCAGTTAAAAATAATTTTAACTATAGCCAATTTTAGTTGTTTTGGGGAAATAGAAAATTATGAAATGGTCACTAAGAGGTTATGATAACAGCCACTAAGAGGGTTACAGCTGGAGATATTACACTAAACTCATTTGAAAAGTAGCACTCATTCCAAAATTGGGATTGACACCAATACCTTTCAACTGCAGGCCAGTGAAATAGCCACTAGACAAGATGGTAGGTATAAGAATACAATTGTATATGATATTCATTTGTACCATGACTTGGGAAGTAACTTTTACTCAAAATAATGTTAGAAGTTTGTCACATAGGAGTTGAAATTAAAATTTTCAATCACATAATCAGAATTTCTTAAATTGACTAATTAATTAGATTATTAATTGGTTAATATAAAATCTTTACTTCACATTGTTTTGGAGGTGCTTTTAATTAGAATAGTAGTGAATATAGGCACCTTTTTTAAGTAAATTAAAATTTATAATTATCAATACGAAAAACATTTTTAAGCACCAAAATAATTTACATGAATGCACTCTAGTTTCAATAGTGTGAATAGATACTGTTGTCAGTGCATATGGAGATTGAGTTCAAACTCATTTTTTATAAATGTAAAGCAGATTTTGTGACAAAAATCTTGACCAATCCAGAATTACCAAACCTGCAAAAAGCTGGACGATTAGAAAATAGGAATACTGCCACATGAGGCATTATGAAGTCGAAATATAAAATTATAAATTAGCATGAACTATTTTAATACAGCATGTGAAGGTGTCTTGATTAAATTAAAGTATCTAGTTCAAAATTTTTTGGTTAACAATAGCTACAAATAAAGATGTATTTAATTATTCAATAAAAATCTGACAAGAAAAATATGCAAATAAATTTCAGTCAACTATGCAAAGTATAAATTTGAACTATATGTAGTGGTTTAAAAAATGATGACAGATATTTTAACCCTTTATGTACTGAATTATGAATCAACAAATAGCTCCACCTCAATAATTATCTTCCTTGATATCTGAAGTTATATTAGAAAATTTATATTATAATAATATGAAATTTAGATAAGGTTTTTCATTAAAACTGATTTAATAATTTGGTAGTAATAGCTCTTTTTGTGAAATATTTACAAGAATAATTTGATTAATTAACAGAAAATGCTGTTAAGGAAATATCACAATTCTTTATCAGAACAACATAAATAAATGTATTGTGATCCTATCAATGAATAGAAAGGTTTTTATTAGTTGCAAAATTTTCATATATTTTTTTAAAAAGAGAAGATATACACTTATGAAGGTTGAGAAAAATACCACTTTATAAAATATTTAGCTTTCACTGTTTTTCTGTGTTTTTTAAATGTGATCCAGCAAAGTATTTTGTATAAAAACAAAACCTATTTTTATTATTAGACGGATTAAAGAAATTTTATACAAAGTTTTCTTTGGTGGTACTTAGAAGTACCGTCAGTAGATAAAGGGTTAAAATTAAGCAAATATTTATTGAAACTTCCAACATAAAATATATTAAAACCTCATATAAAATTCAGTTAAATCATCATATTCTATTTCTTCATTTTAAACATAATATATTTTAGTAATATCTTCAAATTAAACTTTAAACATTATATGTCTAAATGATCTCTTATTAAGCTGATCATAACATTTTTATCTTAAAAAGTGTTCTAGAGTCATAGACAACAACTTAAAAATAAACGCCCAATTAATTTAGTGTAATAATGGATGTTCTGTACTTAGTTAAGAAAAATATATACATTAAAAATAAATATGATGATTACACAGGGTTCATACTCATCAGGGGATTATGGGATTCAGGGGAAAATCGGGAGATGCATTTTGGTCATAAAAAAAAAAAATCAGGGAATCTCAGGGGATAATCCAAAAAATTCCCTAAACCTGAGAAAACCTGGCAAAAGGATCAGCTACTCTGGGAAATGTAAGCAATCGTTGTTATTTACATGCTTTGTGAGTGAATGAAATCAAACTAACAAGGATAGGGCCAAGCTTGGTAATAACAGATTTTGATTATATTTATATATGTTATAGGATAGAAGTCCCTTAGTCTCAGGCTCAACAGATTTTATACAATGATCCTTAGTTCTCGAGAAATAAGAGGTCTAATATTATAATACAACTTAAATACTTACTTTGTAGCAAAATTGCTGCGTTGGTCATGGTGCAGTTGTTATGACATCTGCACGTTGATCCGCGGGCTTAGATTCAAGACTGGAACATGCTACATTTGTTTTCCTCATTTTTTGTTTTATAAATATACTTGTAATTATAATTTAATAATCTTACAATTAAAAATTATAATATTGTGAATTAATTATAATGTTAACCTATTTACTTTTTTAATTATAACTAAATCGTTGTATAAAACATCATTAAGTGGTTATTATTTTTAATCACTTTTAAAATGTATTTCATATATTATTTATCGATGCAATGATATTGAACAAATGTGTCAATTCATCTCTGGGGCTCTCCATGGTAACTATTCTTCATTCATAAAGTAAGCATTTGGCAACAGCTTCAAATTTGTTATGAAATTGATACACGTTGTTAATGAATTCTTGCCAGTAATATCTGACAATTGTGTTTAGATTTATTTGTTTGTAAACATGAAAAATGTTTTTTTTTTTTTTAAATTATATTTCTTATTAATATGAAGTGGTTGAAAACCATTTTTAATTTGAACTGAACTGGTTGAAAACCATTTTTAATTTGAACTGAACAGGTAAAAAATTAATGCAGATATCAGGTATTAAGTAAATTGTGTTGAATATGATACATACAGATTTCGATGTTGTTTGTGCCCAAAATCCTTTTTTGCTAAGTAATAAGGGATAACGAGATCTCAGCAGCCATGCAAAATATGAAAAACATAAAAAATTAGCAGTGAATTATATAATATAGTACAGCTCAAAATCTCCAGCTCCTTGATTATTCTAGGGATGGCGTAAATAAAATGAAAGTATCCAATGGAAACAATACTGAAATAAAAGTCATTGAAAAATTGTACAGTGTCATTTCTAAAAAAGTTACTTTAAGCAATTTCAAAATGACATATTTAATAGCTTTTGAATTACTCTCCTTAATCCAAATATCTCGGTTTTTTTTTTTTTTTTTTTTTTTTTTTTTTTTTTTTTACAAAGAATTATTAGATAATATTAGCAAGTATGTCAAATTTGTGTTACCTGTGGATAAATCCCTGAATAAAATACCTTTAAAAAAATGGATATAATCATTATATATTTGCCAGGCAGATTCAGTAAGTGCAGGTAAGATTTTTAAATTCTGTTTTCCTTGGCCACTCTACAGCCCAAGATTTGTATGAAAAATGTATTCACATTTCTGCCGATTTAGATTTATCGAATCTGTTGCAAATTAGCCTTGATGGGCCTAATGCTAATTTGAAATTTTTGAAAACTGTTCAAAAGGAACTAAAAAAGGGACATTTTTAAATTGGTATTGGCATTTGTACAATCACAAAGTAGAAATTAAATTAAATTTTTGCAGCAATCTACCAAATTTTTAAGGACAGACACGCAAAGCATGCAGACTTCATCTCTGTTACACAAATTAATATTTTTCATTTAAAATTCTGTCCCTATTGATTATACAGGGTCATTCATAATTCCCTCCGGGGTTTCGAAACGTTATAGTAAAAAAATGAAGACGAATATGAAAAAAAGAAACATATGAAATTATTCCGAAACTATTCAAGTTTTACTTACATACATTACAGGTGTTCTATGTGTGAACCCTTGGTCACACGGCATACATCCATGCGATAGTCCAGTTCCTGCCATACTCCGTTTCTTTAAATTTCCGGTACCACACATGAATTGTTTTGTCAGTTGGTCCCTGTTTTCGATATTTATTACGAAAGGCCCGTTGAACTGACACCACTGATTCAGATTTAAAGAAACGGAGTATGGCAGGAACTGGACTATCGCATGGATGTATGCCGTGTGACCAAGGGTTCACACATAGAACACCTGTAATGTATGTAAGTAAAACTTGAATAGTTTCGGAATAATTTCATATGTTTCTTTTTTTCATATTCGTCTTCGTTTTTTTACTATAACGTTTCGAAACCCCGGAGGGAATTATGAATGACCCTGTATATGTGATGTGTAAACATTATTTATGAGATTACCTTTCTTTTCTCTTATTTATTTATTTATTGTTGAGGGTGGTGGAGGGAGTCGCAATATGTCATCAATTCTTGAGATAGGAAAAATATTCATATCTGGAAATACATCAGGGGATTCTGAGGAGATTTTCTTTTGGAAAATGAGTATGAATCCTGCTACAGCTCAATAAACAGTCCAAGAACGCAAGATGCACTTTCTATAAACTTGAACTTATTCTAATACAAAATATCAGGATTAAGCAGAGTTATGTTGTTTGCAATTATGCAGAACTAATACTCTTTAATGAATTTCATTTTTAAGCATACTTTTATTACTTGTTCATTTAATCTGAAGAGGCAATGCAATTCATATATTACTTCAAAAGAAATTACCATTAGCTGCATTCTACAATGACATAAACTTCCCATTGTTTATTCTTAAACAACTACAGCAACATCTTGCTGCATGTATAATTTTTTCAAGTTGATATCAATTGAACTCTTCAATATTCTATACATTCAGACTTTAAAATTTATTCTAACTACATTTATACTTGGAGCATGCACAACCTTAAAAAACAATAGGCCACATTCTAATACATATGCCTTAAAATCAATAAACTCTCCCAGAAAGAAATATCCTCTTGTCAATCACAATTATACTTCATTTAAAAATAAAGTTTAAAACATTGTGTAACTAATACAAATTCACTGGTTCATATTAAAAACAATTTTAAAAGAAGTATTGCTTTAACTTTAAAAGAAAGACTGCTTTTAACTGCAAAGCCTTTAACACTGAATGCCAAGAAGTTAACTTCTTTACACAAAAACAGAACTGAAACTGATTACAGCTGCTTTTCCATCAGTGAAATGCTATAATAAATATTCCCCAGACATACCAAAAACAAGCCACAATGCAACTCTTCACTTCTAGTTTCCTGAACTTATCGAAGGAAGTAGTACTAAACAGTGACATTGGATACAGAGGCAAAAACATACTCTCTCTGGACTATCAATGCCATCTCAGGACAACATGCCAATTCCGGTGATGTGGCAGGGTATACAGGAAACTTTAACAGAAAGTCTCATAAGCCTTGTAAAAACATGATTGTAGGCTAAAAGAAAATTAAAATATGTATGCTAAGTTTAAAAGGAGATTGATCTCTATGCCTGCTAAAAGGTAAGTTAATTAAAAAAGCATATTTAGTAAAGTTAAATCAATGTACAAGTGGTAAGACTCTTGATCAAAATGGCATGGAGCGTATATCTAACAAAAGAAATATTTTATGAGTTTGGAATATTGAGAATACTGAAATCAATAAGATTGTAATTTTCATAATTATGGAGAGTTTTTAAAAACTCTAATTTGAGGGAAAGACAATTTGTAGACTATTGTGGCCAAATCAAAATCATATTTATGATTATCATCCCAGCAATATTTAGTGGTGGCAAATTTGGTTGTTTCCTGTTTACATACATAAGCAATATGTTCTTTAATTTGGTCAATATATGACAGATCATGCTGGTAATTAATACTGTAAATATCCCAGAAAGTAGAATAACCCATAGGGTTTTTAAGGTTTCTGAATTGGATTTTATTAGTTGTTGTGTAAATTATTTCATAGTCAAAACATTTGAGAATCTTAGCAATACAAATACTGGGATTACGAAGCATGATAATAGCCTGGGTAGAAGATTTCAACAGTAGTGCCAAGTTATATGGACCAGTGAGAGCTTGAGCTCAACCAATATTTTGCACTGCAGGATTAATTACAAAACACATACAGTGATATCTTGACTAACACTTTTTTTTTCAGTGTTTTTCTGACTGCTAATGAATAGGAATTTGGGTAACGAATGTTTTGTTGGACATGGAGGCTAATATAGCACAGCTGCTTTGCATTTTAATTTGATGGAAAATCACATTTTGGTTTACTAAGATAGTGTAATTCTGGAACGAATTGTCTTCATAAGCTGAGGCATCACCGTACAGTTTAAAGTGAATAATATGCTCAATTCAAGCATTTCTTGCCCATTCCTCATTCCTCCATCCAAAGAAAAAAAGTTATCTGTGCCATTTTACTGAAAAGCTTTTGAGACCATCCAATATTTTTCAAAATTTGGCACTGCTGAATTCCAAAGGACATGCATTAAGAGTAAATTGTAATTTAGAAAGTGCAGAGTTAGTGATGGATGAATGATAACCTTTATTAACAGCAACATCTTTAAGTTACTGAATTTCTAAATTTAGAGTGTAATTCATTTACAGAGTTATATAAAGCAGCCATTTTTTTCAGCAACTGGATGACATGAGTTGGATGTGGTTGTGTTATATGAAAGGTAAAGGTAACTTCAAAGGGTTTATGGTAGACAGAGGCTAGGAAGCCTTTTTGAGTGCAATTGACCAGTGAGTGATGAAAAAGAACAGAGTTATTGCTTTTAACTGCTGGCCATAGAGAGACAACAAATTTAAAACTCTCTAATATTTTACTTAGATGATGAAAATGTTTCAACATTAAATTGAACACAATGTTAACAATCAAAATAAGAATAACTTAAAGCAAAAATAGCCATCTATGGCACAAAATCAAAACTACACACTTTACATTCAACTCAAGTTATTTTATACTTTGAGATTAAATACTGCATATCATATGCAGTTTTGCCAATTTTGCAGATTTTTTTTAATTTAAAATATCTACCAGAATTTCTAACTAATAACTTTTGCTTTATTTTATGACGGACATTCGCTGGTTAAATAAAATGAATCTTACTCTTCAAAAATTCTGATAAATATTTTGAATATGTAATTTCTGCTTCATTGATAACACTGGTCATATATAGCCAATACAATTGCAAATGCATTACTTTAGTATGAATGGATGAGGTCATGATTATGAATATGATTAGAATTCTGTTAAAACAAATTTATATACAAACTTCTCCTTTTTTTTCCACTTAATCTAACAGAAACTTTTTATATTTATAAAAGTTAGAATAATGTTAATATTGATTTTGCTGTTCCTCCTGTTTCAAATCTTTCATTAAATATCCATTTCAATAATTCCCCATTTTTCTTCTACTGCTCTTCTATTTTAGTTTTCCTAATTTCCAGTTGGTCAGTATTTGCAGATTTTCTAATTTTGGGTTGGCCATATTCTCATCACAAAATCTACTTCTATGTTTATAAAAAGGGGGCTTGAATTCATTTGCCATTTGCACTGCCAATGGTATATACTCATGCTATTGAAATCAATAATGCACACATGTGCTCATGCAAATTGCTTTGGTGATTAAAAAACATGGATGCAAATTTATTTTGAATTATGAGTATATTATAATTGATTAAACAATACAATTCAAATTTTATAAATCTTACAACGAATCTGTTTAATAAAGAAAGTGAGATATCAGGATCAAACCTATCTACATGTTTATTTTTAAGTAGTACAAAGCATCATCTAAAATAAAAATATGCCATTTTAAACAATTTCATAAAGAAATTAATACATCGTCTGTACCTAAATTTAATTTTAGGTTTAATTCTGGCATAGTCTAATTTTATTCACAACTTAGAAATCACTATTGAATACACTTTCCATCAGTGCAGGTATTGCAGTGAAGCATATAACATTCATTTTACTAATACTGACAAAATTGGAAATCTAGTACATTCTATTTTCCCACTAAGTAAAAGAGGTTTAATACAGAATGTCCCAAAACGAACTGTTGCATTTTAAGTTTAACACAAAATCTAATAATTGATGTACAAGATTGTAGTTTGAACTAAATTGCTTCCCATGTTGGAAAGCAAATAAAAAAGATAGTACAGTCAACTCTGTGAAATCTGCCGATGTATAATCTGAAAATGTGTATTATCTGCACTACACGTTGGAATGTAAAAAGTTAAACGTAGTGTTTTTTTCATGAATTAATCAATTTTCCAATTAAATAAATAGTGTTTTAAGAAAATTCATATATTTTGTACCCTGCATTCAAAAATAATAATTTGAGCTAAGTAAAAAGGGACAACCAAATCGAAATAGCAATTTTTATTTTACATAGGCATTGATGTTTGGTTGGCTGTGCGTAACACAAATGTACACTTCACTCAAACGCTGATAAAACTGTAACATTAACTGACTTTATCTCAACATTGTGTTTGTTTATTTTATAATACAAGTGAATATTTCTTTCAGTAAAATTTCCATGAATGTTATTTATACCTACTTTTGATTGCCACATGTGAATCTTCTTATAAGTTACTATTCATTGATACCAAAAGCAGCCAAATTCAAGATTTCAGTGGCTTTCATACTAGAGATGCAAAAGCAAAAGCCAGTGAGCTTTTATTTAAATTATGCAAAAGATGCAGTGCTATTCCTGCATTTTTAAAGTAACAAAGTTTGGTTCAATGGCTAGCTTTTGAAGATGAGCCAACTATAACTCAATCAATGACTGATGATGAAATTATAGCTATCGTTTTAAACCACACTGAAACTGACATTGAATCAGGGAATGAAAACACTAAGATAACTTATGTATAGGGTTTAAAACTGGGATATAAATATTTAAATTTCTTGGAACAATAAAATTTTATCTCAGAGCATGAAGTAATGAGCATTTATAGACTACAGAAAAAAAAATTGACAACAAACCAAAACTTAAACTACCATTGTGTCAATCTTTAAAAATGAGTAATCAGTAAAATTTGTATTGTATATAATTTATTTTTTCTTTATATTAACTTAGTTATTGAATATATTAAACTAATTTTGCATAGTATTTTCCTTTTGCATTGTAATTTTTGTGTAATGTTTCAAAAAATGAAATCAATAAAATTTGCATTATGTATAATTTAATTTTTCTTTATATTAACTTAGTTATTAAATACAGGGTGTCCATAATTAAACGACCCTACTTTAAAGTTGTCTACAGACGAAACTATTGGTCAGAAAGTTGTGAAATTTTGTGGAGGACATAATGAAGGAATGGGAATTTGTTTAAGCGAAAAAAAAAATTAGTTCAAAATTTTGCCGCCAGAGGGTGTTTTTTTATGAATTGCACATTTAGCATACATTTACGATAGTTTACATATTTTATTGCAGCATACTTGCAGCAAACCATGTTCCACATGGCGGCCATCATTTTCAGCTACCATCTGGAATCGTAAGATAGCATCATATTCCACAGTTGATCGCAGTGTATTCTGGGAAATGCTAAAATCATGTCGCGAAAAAAGTTTTATTCAACATGTTTTGTTGTAATAAAATTTGTAACCTATCGTAAATGTCTGCTAAATGTGTAATTCATTAAAAAACGCCCTCTGGCGGCAAAATTTTGAACTAATTTATTTTTCGCTTAAACAAATTCCCATTCCTTCATTATTTCCTTCACAAAATTTCACAACTTTCTGACCAATAGTTTCGTCTGTAGACAACTTTAAAGTAGGGTCGTTTATTTATGGACACCCTGTATATTAAACCAATTTTGCATTATATTTCCTTTTCCATTGCAATTTTTATGTAACCCTTGGTCCCTAAGTGTGTGGATTTTAACTGTAGTTGATTTTTGAAAAAAGCATATTTTTGTTATGACAAAATATTTTTTCTTCAGTGGTTTCTTACGCAGTGATACTTTGCTTGGAACAGTTAGTGTGAAACTTGCTGACTTGGAATCAAGATGTACTATTCATGATTCTTTTGATGTAAGTTGAAATAGTATTTTTTCTAATTATTATTTTTTTTTTTTTACATATGCTTATAACTTTTTTGCATTTTACTCAATTAGTTGATGGATGGCCGTAAAAGTTGTGGAGGAAAGCTAGAAGTAAAAGTGAAAGTAAGAAATCCTTTGCTTGCTAACCAGGTCGAAGAAGTCAGAGAGAAATGGCTTGTAATTGGTGCATGAAAAAATAAGCATTTTGTGATAATATAATGCTAAGTTACCATATAAGCGTATACTGTTATAGGTATATGTTGTGACTCCTGCAAGACTACATTACTATTTTTCAATGTAACTATGTAAAGAGCTATTTATGTAAACAAAATTGAGACTTTAAATAAACTATTGACTGACGTTTTTTGTTTTAATCAAAATCAATATTATTTTTTTTAATTAGTCATATTTTAATTAAATGGATAATCAAATGAAAGTTAACTTACACAGCCACTAATACAAAGCAAAATTTGCAGATTAAAAAAAAAAAAAAATTGTAAACATTTACAGAATTAAATACCTTTTTTTTCTTTTGCAAATTACAATTATAAATTTGTTTCAATTTTATTTAGGTTTGTATTAATGATGAATATCTTTTATGTATGACAGGTCTTCTTTGTGAAAATGCCATAAGCTGGCTACTAAATGTGTATGCATATATGGACAGTTGTGCTAAATTGATTTTGAAAAAAATACATTACAATAAGACTTAATATACTACTTCTCGGGAAATATTTTGAATATAATTCAATGTAGGATGATTGCATTTAGCAATGAACATCACATCTTTGTGATAAACATGATGATATCAGATGATACTAAATCCTCATTAAATTTGATTTTACTATTCCATAAAACTAGAGTATTCACCAATATTTTCTGTCATCTTGCATCAGTATTTTGTTATTTGTAGAACAAAAGGCTATTTTGTTAGTAGATGGCGATGAAGCCATAATATTTTTTTAGAATGATTGACAGATGAAACATAAAAATTATTTTTTACTGCTACTGCTGGCTTTTAATTTTCATTCATAGATAGTGATCTTATGCAATCAATCATAAAAATAGTTACTTTTAAATGGTTACTTTGGTGGTCATTTTTGTAAGTCTTCTATTTATAGAAATCTTATCAATGCATTTACAAGTTTCCGAAAGATCTTTTAAATTATGTTCAACTGTTCCTTTTATCTCTCATTACTTTAGCCTATTTTCAAAACATAAAATCAGTAGAAAATTTGTTTTGACTTGGCATATTAACCTTATACCTAGTTATCTTGAGCTAACTCAGTTACACGTAATTTGTCAAGAATGATTATCACAAGTTTGCCCTTATCACCAGGAAAGATTTTTTATTTATTTATCATATATTCTAATACAAGCAAATCTTGTGTGTGTGTATATATACAGTGGTGGCCAAAAGTATGGACATTTTTTGAAAGTTTCATGTTTTTCAACTTTGTGTGCTTGTAGAATATATTAATTTTCACTTAAATACAAACGTTTATATATCAAATTGAAGGTAATTTAATGTAGAAATTAATAATAAAAACAGTATTACAATATCTGTATTACAAAAAAAGTTATGCAACTAATAGTAAGATCTATCTTAGATTTGCATTTTTTTAAAGTGATACTTACACAATCAATACTTAGTAGGATAACCCTTATATTTTAAGACAGCTTCACAGCGTCTTTTCATCGAGTGAACGAGTGTTTGGAGTTCATCTTTCGTAATCACATGGTGCCAAGAATCAATTATAGCTTCAATAAGTTATCTTTTATTGGATGGACGTTTTTTTCGTATAAGAATTTTCAAACGTCGCCACAAATTTTCAATTGGATTGAGATCAGGGCTGTTTCCTGGCCATGGTAATATATCTATGCCTTTATTTTCAAACCATGCTTTGCATACTTTTGCTGTGTGGCATGGAGCTGAATCCTGCTGAAAAATAAATGGTGCGTTGTTGGGGAAGAGATCCCTGATGGAAGGTATCAATTTTGGTTCCAGGACAGTTTCAATGTATTTTTTGGCATTCAGGATGCCATTAATCACTTGAATTCAGCCCACACCATCTGCAGACATACATGCCCAAATCATGACATTTGTTGGGTTTTTTGTAGTTGCTTCAATGCAATCAGGATGAAGTGCTTCTCCTACTCTACGCTCACGTATTTTCTACCATCACTACCAAAGAGCGATATTTTACTCTCATCACTCCAGATTACTAGCTTCCATTGATTTTCTGACCATTTAATGTGTCCTTTTGCCCACTTAACTCGTTTTTCGCATTGCTTTTGATTTAAATATGGTTTTTTCCTTGGAATTCTAGCTTGTAGTCCAAATCCTGATAACCTTCTTCTTATTGTTCTTGAACTTACTGCCATACCCGCTGCATTCATTTCACATCTAATGGCATCTGATGAAATTTTTCTATCTTGAAGGCATAGCCGTTTAATTTTTCTATCGACAGTAGCACTTGTGCATTTTTTTTTCGGCCTGATTTGGCCTTATTTTTCACTGATTTCGTTTTTTCATAACGTAAACAGAACTTTCGTACACCAGAACAAGTCACTGAACCACCAACTTGTCTTGCAATTTCAGCATAAGAGAGGCCATAATCTCTCAATATGACAATTCGGCTTATTTTTGTAGATATCCAAGTAGTTCTTCTTGTTGATGACATTGTTTAAAATTAGTTTAATTAAAAAAAAGGACTTTACATATTCAAAAACAGCAATACTCTATTTAATTGTACTAGTATGCATCATTCCGCAAAATATTTCCAAAACAATAACTCTTTTACCATCCAAATAACCTAAACTATAGTTACAGACATTTGATTGGTCCTCAGAACAGTGTTTATGATTGGCTAGTACACTTTTATTACAAAACACGTCCTTATTCAAAACAATTTGTGTTTGTTTGTTCTACTAAAATGAGCATAACTTTTTTTGCAATACAGATATTGTAATACTGTTTTTATTATTAAATTCTACATTAAATTACCTTCAATTTGATATATAAACGTTTGTATTTAAGTGAAAATTAATATATTCTACAAGCACACAAAGTTGAAAAACATGAAACTTTCAAAAAATGTCCAAACTTTTGGCCACCACTGTATATATATATATATATATGTCACGATTCCACTGAATCGCCTTATTTTCTGTAAATTAAACTCAAGGCCAGAGGTCTCCACCTAGGACGTTTTGCAGTCGTAATGCCGATCATCACAAGTCGTTCTGTGCTTATTGAAGAAAAATAAATAGGCAGTCGAGTCCACTCCAGAATTTATTAAAATCCAGAAAAACTCGAAGGTTATGCTTTTATTTGGTTCACATGATAATTTAATGAATTAGATCATGTAAGCCACACCAGGCCTCCATATACATCATGATCCAGGAACAATCTGCCCTCAAAGTGGGAAAATGAGCATATAATCATTGTCCAACGCTCACGAATACAGAGTCGCGAAACAGTCTTTCGACCAATAGCACTATGGAACTCAATTTCTGGGCGCTATGATTTGAAGGAGATTAAGCTTCCGACTGAAAAAGCGCGGGACAGACATTCTAGCTGGATCTGGAAAGAATCTGATTTTTTCGAACAAATAAGAAATAAAAGAAAATACGTAGGTTTTACTGGGTCTTGGCAGAATGCCAAGATAAAATTTTACAATGAAACTGAGATTAGCTTTTATATTTGAGAAAAAAATACTTTTTTGTCAGAAAACATAGGGAAATAAAAAGATACAGGTTGTTTTTCGAGAGAATTAAAATATTTAGCTGGGAAAGTGATATTTGAAAGGATTAAATTTTAGGATGCGTTATTTTAATGGAATAAAAAGTGTGTAATTTTAACAGAACAGCATCTATCACCATTTTTTCAAGAGAATGAATTTAGAGTAAAGAATTTTTAGCTATGTAGGATTTTGACAATTTAAATACTAGAACGAGAAAATAATTTAGAATAATGAGAAATAAACAAAATTATAGAATTGATGAGGCCAACGGCGACAAAATTAAAATTTGTTTCATATTCCCCCCCTGGGAATAAAAAAAGCTTAGTTGAACAGCAGTTCCCTAACAGCGGTTCAGATAATGACATAAAAAAAAAAGAAATTAGAATTTTCCTAAAATTTTGAAATGACCAAGAATCACGCGTGAAGCAACTGCCTTAAAAAATTTTGAAGAATAGAATTTTAAAAAAAAATGGAGTAAAAGCATAACCTAAAATACATAAATTTTACAACAACCCTCACTTTTTGCAAGTATAAATGAATGTGAATACATCAAGATTAAAACAAGAAATAAATAACATAATAAATAATGCTAATAACAACATAATATGTAAAGAATTCAATATAATAAATAATAAAGATGGAAAATGAATTCCATTGATTGGGATTGACCCGACTCTAATCTATGGCTCCACTCTTTTCGTGGCACACTGGAGATCAGAGCTATTTTATTCTATGAGTGGAATACTTGTGATAACTACCCTTATTGACACATTCAGTAACTTTTTTGGTATATACACTATTTATGGTACCAAAATAGTAGTATTCTTCAATTCATCAACACTTTTGTAAATAGAGTTCACTGTAAGCCGAATCAATCAATTTTCAGTTTGTCAACATTTTTGTAAATAGAGATCTCTTTTATCTTAATAATAACATTTCTCAACAATATTTCTAATATATTCTCTTAATAAATAATAACATTAATAAATTTCTTTCAATAAATAAATAATATCAACAAAATTCAATAGTTATTCCCAATGGTAAGCATTTCTGACCCCCTTACTGGTGCAAATTCTGCACGGTCTGCTTGGATAAAGGTTCTGAAAATGATTGTTTTGTACAGTATTCCTATAATTGGGAGATCTCTGATTAAATTGCCGTGCTGGTAGCCAATTCCGAGGAGCATATTCTTGCCTAAGTGGTCGGAAAAGCTGATAATTTTGCCGAAAAGATTGCATTGGGAAATGGGGAGCAGAAAAATTTGGCTGACGATATGGTTGATTGATTGGTTGTCAGGTAATTGGTGGTGAAGAAACTTCAACAAATTGCTTCACAATTCTACACCAGTCAGTGGTATTTTCAGGGTGATTTACATTGATGGAATTTTGATATTCTGGTCGTAACCCATCAGTCAATTCTTGTAGCAGAATGGCTTTACTTAAGTGTAACTGCCTACCTATCTCCACCTTTTTTCTAAAATAATTTTCTTACTCACTCAATTTATCCAGTTTGAGTGTAGTAAAATCAGAAAATTTTGGGCACTTTAAGTCAATAAACCTCTCTATTAAGATATTTACAACTTGTTCATAATCATCACAATTTAAACAATTATTAACATACACTTTAAGAGCTTCCCCCACTCCTCATTCTTATTTTCTCTTATACAAATGTGGTCGAAATACTCCAGCCACTGCTGAATCACCATTCCCAAATCAGGGTCAAATGCAATCATTTTAATTTCATTCATTTTTCTGTTATTTCTATTAACATGAATATAAGAAGATATTCTATTCTTCTTCCCGATCTTAATAACATTTAAATAACAACAATAGAATCTAAATAATCACTAACAATAAAATAAAAACTCTTATCAAAATATCCGAACAGCATAAAATCAACAAAATAAAAATATCACTCAGAATAACAATCATAAAAACAAAAACTTTTAAAACTGCTGTATGTCTTCTTTTCCCATTTTACTAGGCTGCATGTCCGTATTGTTTATTATTAACTCTCCAACAGCACCAAAAAAGAAAAAAAAACATATTACAAATTGATGTTTACACAACAACACTGTAATAAGTGAAGGCTATATACGGGCATAAAGTCGTAAACTGCCGTTTGTCCTCTCTTTCCATTTATTCCAAACCGATGGTTACTCAAAAACACTGTAATAAGTGAAGGCTATATACTGGCATATTGTCGTCTGAAAGAGAAAAATCTGACAATCCTTGTCGACTTGAATAATAATATGTCACGATTCCACTGAATCGCCTTATTTTCTGTAAATTAAACTCAAGGCCAGGGGTCTCCACTTACGACGTTTTGCAGTTGTAACGCCAATCATCACAAGTCGTTCTGTGCTTATTGAAGAAAAAGAGATAGGCAGTCGAGTCCATTCCACAATTTATTAAAATCCAGAAAAACTTGAAGGTTATGCTTTTATTTGGTTCACATGATAATTTAATTAATTAGAACCAAGGAGAGGCTTCGTGTACTAAATTAACTATTCGAAGAAGACAAAAGCTGTTAAGGGGCAGCATCTAAGGGTCTATCGGCAGCCAAGGAGATTTATTCTACGGTCGCGAGGACGCACCGGGCCTCCGCATACATCGTGATCCAGGAACAATCTGCCCTCAAGGCAGGAAAACGAGCATATAATCATTGTCCAATGCTCACGAATAAGTCTTTCGACCAATAGCACTACAGAACTCAATTTCTGGGCGCTATGATTTGAAGAAAATTAAGCTTCTGACTGAAAAAGCGCGGGACAGACATTCTAGCTGGATCTGGAAAGAACCTTATTTTTTCGAACAAATAAGAAATAAAGGAAAATACGTAGGTTTTACTGGGGCTTAGCAGAATGCTAAGATAAAATTTTACATTGAAACTGAGATTAGCTTTTATATTTGAGAAAAGAATACTTTTTTGTCAGAAAACATAGGGAAATAAAAAATAAAAAGATACAAGTTGTTTTTCGAGAGAATTAAAATATTTAGCTGGGAAAGTGATATTTAAAATGATTAAATTTTAGGATGTGTTACTTTAATGGAATAAAAAGTGTGTAATTTTAACAGAACAGCATCTAGCGCCATTTTTTCAAGAGAATGAATTTAGAATAAAGAATTTTTAGCTATGTGGGATTTTGACAATTTAAATACTAGAACGAGAAAATAATTTAGAATAATGGGAAAAATAAACAGAATTATAGAATTGATGAGGCCAACAGCGACAAAATTAAAATTTGTTTCATATATATATATATATATATGCAAATTTTATCTTAAAAACGGCTCTAACGATTTTGATAAAATTTTGTATCCTACCATTTTGGGGCACATGAAGACCATTGGTCTAGGTCTGTTTGAGATAATTCGATTAGTGGGTCACAATGGGTCAGGGTCAACCTAATTGTATCTAAAAAATTGTTCAAACGATTTTGACTAAATTTTGTATCCTACCATTTTCAGTCACGAGAAGACTATTGGGCTGGGTCACATGTTCGAGAACTTTCGATTAGCGGGTCATTTTTGGGTCAATGTGCGTCAAGTTAATTTTATCTTGGCTCTAACAATTTTGATTAAATTTTGTATCCTATGAGTTTCGGGCACAAGAAAATCATTGGACTAGGTCACATGTCTGAGAAAATTCGATTAGTGGGTCAAGCTAATTTTATTTAAAAAACAGCTCTGACTATTTAGACTACGTTTTGCATACTATGGTTTTCAGGCACAAGAAGACTGTTGGGCTAGGTCACATGTTTGAAAAAATTCGATTAAGGAGTCATTTTGGTCAATGGTCATTATGGGTTAGCCTATTTTTATCTTAAAAACGGCTCAGACAATTTGAACTAAATTTTGTATCCTATGGTTTTTGGGCACGAGAAAATCATTAGGCTAGATCACATGCTCAAGAAAATCCCATTAGTGGACAATTTTTGGGTCACTGTGGGTCGTTTTTCAGAAAATACTGTCCTAAATTTTATATCCTACAAGTTTCGAGCATGAGAAGACAATTGGGCTTGTCACATGTTGGGAATGTCACATGTTCAAGAAAATTTGATTAGTGGGTAATTTTGATTATGGGTCAAGCTATTTTTATCTTAAAAACGGCTCAGATAATTTGAACTAAATTTAGTATCCTATGGTTTTCGGGAATGAGAAGACGATTGAGCTAGCTCACATGTTCGAGAAATTTTGATTAGTGAGTCATTTTTGGGTTACTGCTGGTCAAATTTATTTAATCAAAAATGGCTCTAACTGTTTAATTGAATTTTGTATCTTATGGTTTTCGGACATTTTATAGAAGGTCATTGGGTAAAATCAATAATATATCGAGTTGAACTCAAAGCTAATTTTGACCGAGCATAGCTGTCTTCCCTGCTCGTCCCAAATTAACTTGCTATGTGTTTTGTCTCTATGCTGAATGACCTTCACAATATTCTGCAGTGCTAACACGTCCTTTTGATCAGTGAAAGGCTTCCTTCAAGCATATATTTTATGGAACTTATGCATCGATTGAAAATAATTTAATCAATTATATTAGTTGATAAATTTGTGAAAATATTAAAGAAGATGCATATAGAGTTGATTTTATTGTTATTCTATCACATGAAACATCTTACGTAATAAATAAATCTCAGCTTTCTACAGTTTTATGTTATGTAGCTAGCTATAAATGTAGCAGAGCAAGAAAGATTCATCGCAAAATAATTTATTTATAATGTTTTATATTTGATTTGATATTGGATAGCTTGGTGTTTTAATGAAATGTCTTTATCTTTGTCTCCAGAATGAATCTAAAGCCCAGTATGTTGAAATTCGGGTTTTCAAAGGGACACAAACAAAAAGAGATAGAAAGGAAAAGAAAAGCTAGGCTTTAATTTATGCAAGTCTGTATGATCGTGTTCAATTTTTAAATTGCTTTCAGGAACTATATTTAAATTCTAAAGAAATAGGACTATTTAGCTCTATTTAAAAAAATGTATATATATTCAAATTTACCAAGAGCTATTCGCTCTTAAGGTTGTTCTCAAATTCAAACTGGCTACTTTATGACATATTCTTTAATTCACTTTTGTTCAGAAATGTATGAAAATGCAGGTGTCCTTATTCAGAAAATTTGTAACCGAAGGACGTTTTTCAGAAAATACTGTCAAAGTCAGCGTTTTCAACCGAATTTCCAATGCCGCAGCAGGGGAAACAGAAAAAAACGTGACACAAATCGCTTATAACCCGATAAGTAATTTATTTATCAAAAAAAGAAAACTCATTTCGATTCCAAATCGCTTCAATAGTCAGACCTGCCAGTTTTATGCCTTTGTGTTTAAAAATAAGTCAGATAATGTATCAGAAAATTTTGCGTTGTTGAGTAAGGAATGTGAGAACTACCTTAAGCATTACTGGGCTATATCACTATCATACATTTGTAATATTATTACAATTTTGTTTTCAAATTTCCTCTTTATAACACTTTTCAACATAATTAACAAGTATCTATGAATTTGCTTTGTTTGTCTGTCCGTGCTCTAACTCTCGTAAATATACATAGATTGCCATAAAAGTTTTATATGTTATTGAAGTTTACCATTAAATGTTCAGTATTGAAAATGAAGTGTGTAGCATTTATTTCTCGCTTACAGGACATTCAAAAGAAATCTGTTACAATATGGTCTATAGGGAAAAATCGTTTGCGGTGTATTTAATTAGCGATGATAACAAAAGTAGCAAAGTAGTGACTACTTTTGAAAAGTAGTTTGTAGTTGCTACTTTTTAAAATAAGTAGTTGTAGTTAACTACATTTTTCATAAAGAAGTTGTAGTTGTAGTTCACTACAAACAAAAAGTAGTTTTTTCGACCCCTGTGCCAAATCATGACATAATGCTTCATTTGGCAAGGAATGGAACGATCGTAATTGCCAAATTGTGAGAGCTGAAAATAAAAAATTTCTTGCATACATACAAGCAACACACTCCTCATTACTGAATGATTGATTTTGCTTATCGTGTTTAATTGTACAGTATTATTTATAGGGATGCCACTTTTTTCATATAGGCCGAATTCCGCTTTTTTATAAATTTCAACTTTTTTTATATAAAATCAGTGATTTCTGCAAATTTTCTACCATAATTCTGCAATATTAGCTGTTTTTATTTTCTATTGCCCATAATTAAAAAATATATGCATTAAATGATATGATTTCCTTGAGTTTCATCTCACTACCCTGTATGGTTTGTAATAGCCCGGTATATCGGGACAGCCGGTGCATACACCAAGAATGCCGGCTTCTAAAATTTAATTAAATTAAAACAGAGTATTGGAAGCTGAAAAATAAATGGCAGAATGTAAAGTAAACAATGATAAAACAAATTAAGTTTGAAATAAACTAAACTTTTATTAACAAAAAAACATTTAAAAATAAACTCAAACAGAATATAAATAAACTTAAAGTATGAAAAATAAACTTACATAACAAAATGTTTTAAATGGCTGACAATGACAACATAGTAAAATATTCAATCTCATTTTTCATAACATCAATCAACAACATCTAATTCAGAAAATGATGTTTGTATAAACTTGTAATACACTTCATAACTTTAAATAAAAATATGTAGCATAAACATCTTTCACTATTTGTAAAACATCTTATACTTTGAACCAAATGAAAAGAGAATGAATAACAACTACAGCTGGCATGTGGTTGGAATAAAATAAACATTTGGTCATATAAAGCAAAGTCCAATTGAATGAAACTCCATTATACTTACAAGGCAAAAATGGTTTCTAAAACAAATTAAAAAAAAAAAAACAGATAATGATAACATGGTGTTTCAACCTTTATACCCCAGTCAAAACTAAAAGCTGAATCAAAGTTGTAGTACTCCAGAGGGTGTTTCAGATTACTACATCATTCATTCACAGAAGCCCTCTTGTGGTTAAAGATAACAAACATGCAATCCAAATAAAGTAATGACATTGGAGGAAAAAAACTGAAACAAAGTGAAGTAATCATGATCTCTGAAAAGATAGATCTAAATGAACAACTGCTGGTTTGAATGAAAAATAAACAGCTGTTTAGATTAAGGTTGGAAAGGAGTTCAAAGAAAAGATATGAAAGCATTTGAATATTGTATAAGTGATCAAGGACAGCTTTATATACGCCAACAGTTTGTTATGCAGCAGCGCATTTTCCCAGAGATCCTGTAGGCTTAAAGTTATATTTTTGTGTTTTCCCAGCTCCTCATTTTCTTTAATAGCCACCACCACCATATACAAGCTTGCTTCAATTTTTAGTTTAATTTATTTGCTTAGTATCTTATATAGTTAATCATTTTTAATGTTTAAATTCAACAGTCTAGTACTTACAGCAAGTGTGCATGCTTGTTTACCTTTTTCAGCATATGGTTGGGTGGTTGGTAGTGAAGTTAACTTTCTGTTACTTTTTAGTTAACCTCTTTCTGATTTGTTGTTTCCTTTGATGTCATTCTGACACAGTGATGTCATTTTGTTCTAGTGGGTGTGTTTTTCACTTATTGAAAGTTATATTTACTAACTTGGCAACATTAAAATGCAGATTTTGTATTGTGTTTGATGTATATATTTGGGAAGTTGCATTTTTTTGGCCTCCGTGGCCGAGTGGTTAAGACACCATTCCGCTAATCGCTTGAGAGCGTAGGAGTCAGGTGGGCGGGTTCGATTCCCGCCAGCTCCATTGGACACACTTTGTGGAGCTCCCGGATGTAACCCTCTGGTGTTGTAAATTTCCTTGTGGCTATCTCGTCCCTGTATATTGAAGATGACTTATAAGCGGGCACTTGATGTCAAGCACACAAGTCAGATGTATGTTATCAATAAACAATAAAAGTTGCATTTTTACAAATCAGTTCAACATGTGAGTAGCTTTTGCAAATAGGCCTTATTTTGGAGATGTTTTATTTAGTAGCAGGTGACTACTTGTTTTCTTTAGTGTTAATATATGCAGTATAAATGAACTATGTTTGGACTTTAGAAATTATTGAAAGTTTGACTTATAATGTGCCTCTGATGATGTATCTTCTAAAAGATGTGTTTGCTACCTATAACCTACAGTTTTAATAAACTTTTTGTTTCCTTCAGAAAATGTTGAATTATTTTAGCCTCCATCATGCACATAGTTATTTTAATTAAATGGTAAGCAGTGTGGCTAAAGATATTGTGGAGGAGGTGTTATCTAACCCTACAATGTGGTAGCAGAGTGTGGTTCTCCGCTCTGCTTACCTTTTATTTTGTGGTGCTGTATTTTGTGATAAAATGAGTAAGATAACTGATCAAACTCTCTCATTCCCTAAATTGGGTAATGATAATTGGAAGTCATGGAGGTTCAGCATGGATATGATGCTAATTAGCCAAGGCTTAGATATATATACTTCTGATAAAGAAAAAGGTAAAACAAAAGCAGATGGAGGTAATATTGAAAATTTTAATGAGTATATGAAGAAAAGTAAGAAGGCATTGGCATACATATGTTTAAGTTTGACTGAAGAGATCAAAAGTGTAGTTTTTAGTGCTGAATCATCTTTTGAGGCATGGCAGTTATTGAAAAGTGCTTATGAACCTACGTCACGTGCAAGAGCTGCTCACCTTCGGAGACAGTTCATAAATACAAAATTTGAGGACAGTGATACAATGAGTCAGTATATTGGAAAAGTTTTGGAAATAGTTCGAGATTTAGAGCAAACAGGAAAGAGTGTACCTAAAGATGAAATTGCTTTTCAAATCTTAGAGAGTTTACCGCCATCTTATGAAACCCTTATATCTCGTCTTTATCAATTGGCTGATGATGAATTTACTGTGGAAGGTCTTTGACCATTTTTACTTGCTGAATATGACCGTTTACAAAATAAACAGTTCGATGACCAAGATATATTCAAAAATCGAAATACAGCTCTAATGTCTTCTAGAAATTTTTCGACTGATACTACACCAAAGGTCTATCCTCCTAGTGCTGTGAATTCAACTGTGCAACAAGAAACCCGAAAGTGCTACAGGTGTGGTCGAGTTGGCCACTTAATCAAGAATTGTAGACATAGATCCCAAACTAGGAGATTAAATCAGTATAGACCAAGATTCAGATCAAGGAAATCCCAACTGCCTAATCAAGTTTTCTTTGCATCCGCCCTATTGTCTGATGGACCTGAACTTGAATTTATTTTGGATTCGGCAGCAACAGATCATTTCAGTTTTGACCGATCTCTCTTCTACATTTTCGGAGAATTAGAAAGTCAAGCTGTAATAACAAAAGGAATTGCTCACATTTGTGTTATAGGTATAGGGGACATTGACTTAAAAGTGAACTGTGGTACTGTAGTAAGAACTTTTACTTTAAAAAATGTGTATTATGTTCCTGATATGGTGAGAAATCTTGTGTCTGTTAGAAAATTAACTGATAAAAATTTTAAAGTAAAATTTGACAAATGTAAAGCTCTAATTTTTAATCCTGAAATTTTAACAGTGCCTTTAGTAACTAAATTTTATTGTATTACTGCTAAATGTGTGTCTAATGAATCTTGTGCTTATGTTGTTAGAAATAGTAAGTTTAATTGTTTTAATGACTTAATGCTATGGCATAGACGTTTCAGTCATTTAAATGCTAAAAACTTGGTCAAATTTTCAAAAACAAATTATGTAACTGGACTTAAAAATTTATCCGGTGAAATGGGGTCATGTGAGGTTTGTAATTTAGCAAAAAGTACTAGAGAATCTCATCATGTTATAGATGATATTAAGACAGGTGGCATTTTAGAGTTAGTGCACCTCGACATTTGGGGACCAGCTCCTGAACCTTCTTTAGGTGGGGCTAGGTTTTTCTTGAGTTTAGTTGATGATTTTTCTAGGTATTCACATGTATACATTCTTAAACATAAAAGTCAGGCATTTGATTATTTCAAGCATTATAAAGCTTTAGTTGAGAAGCAGACAGGTCATGTAATTAAAAGACTCCGCTCTGATTGGGGTAAAGAATTTGGTTCTAATCAATTTAAGAAATTCTTAAACGATGAGGGGATTAAACATAAGCACTCGAATACGTATTCGCCACAGATGAACGGCATCACGGAAAGATACAACTGTACTTTAATGGAGGGAGTTAGAGCAATGTTAATTCAGGCAAATTTACCTAAAAAATTATGGGCTGAAATGGTCTGTACTGTAAATTACTTAAAAAATAGATACCCTCACACTAAATTGCATGGGAAAGCCCTCTGAATGTTTGGAAAGGTGGAAACTTTTCGGTTAAGTACTTAAGAGTTATAGGAAGTACTGTTTTTGTTCATATTCCAAAAAGGTATCGTAATAAATTAGAGGCAGGATCTAAAAAGGGAATTTTAATTGGCTATGCCAGGAGCACGAGAGGTTATAGAGTATGGTTTCCAGGGACTAAAGAAGTACAGGAAACTAAACATTTGAAAATGATTTTATTTCAGAACCAGTTAAAGACTCCAGCAATAGAATGGTTAAATTTAAAGTGCAAGATGACCCAGTTGAAAATACTTTTTTTCAGATTGGAAGAGAATTGAAAAGATTAGAGAGTTAGGTAGTTCTGCAGGTCGTGTAGATGTTTACTACTATCCAGAACCAGGTATTAGGTTAAGAAGTAAAAATGATGTGAAGGATTATTGTAAGAAAAAGGGTATAGTTTTTAAATCAGGATTTTGATTTTAAACCACTTAAAACTAATTCAGATCCCTCCCAGCCTGAAGTTAAACTGAAAAGTGACTCTAATGCTAAAACTGTAATAGAAACTGATGAAGAGGACGTAGAATCTAACCCAGAAGCACATTGTGCTGAGATAAAAATCCCAATTAGTTTTAGTGAGTCCCAAAATCTTCCTGAGAAAGAAGAGTGGGTTAAAGCTATGAGTACTGAACTTAAAATATTAAAAGATAGGGAAGTATATGATCTTGTGACCCGTCCTGAAAAGAGTAAAGTTCTTGGTACAAAATGGGTATATACACTGAAAAAGGATGTGTCAGGTAAAATGAAAAGTTTTAAAGCTAGGTTAGTAGCGAAGGGATTCCGACAAGTTGAGGGAATTGATTATTTTGACACATTTTCACCTGTCATAGCTTTTCCACTTGTTAGATTTTTCTTTATTGTACTTGTGGTTCTAAAGGGATGGTTTAGCCAACATATTGACGTGAAAGGTGCATACTTATATGCAAAATTAAATGAGCAAATTTATGTTGAGCAGCCAGATGGTTTCCGGGAAGTTGATGAAAAGTATGTATGGAAACTTAACAAAGCATTATATGGGCTCCACCAGGCTGGGCGCGAATGGTTTAATGAATTAGACAAAACTTTTAAGGATTTAGGTTTTGATAAAGTATTGAATTGTAACTGCATATATGTTTATAAATTAAAAGTAGTAATTCTAGTTTATGTTGATGACTTAGCAATTTTTGCAGAGAATGAGAAAATATTAAACCAAGTAATTGAATTAATAAAATCTAAATTTGAAATAAAAACTCTAGGTGAAATTAGAAATTTTCTAGGAGTTGAATTTGAACAACGTGAGGGGTCTTATGTACTGCATCAAACTAAATATATTGAAAGAATTGCAGAAATTTTTAATGTTCCCAGAATTAAATGCAAATTACTATTAACACCAGGAACAATGTTAAATGTAACAAATGAGGGGGAACAAATAGAGGTCCCTTACAGACAGTTAATAGGTTGCTTGTTGTTTTTAGCTTCTAGAAGTAGACCCGATATTCAATTTTCAGTTATTGCTTTATCTCAGTGTTCTAATAAGCCATCATGGGATCACTGGAGAAATTTGTGTCAGGTTTTGCAATATGTTATTGATACAAAAGAATTGAGTTTAAATCTACCTAGAATTTCAAATTGTAATATTAATGTCTATACTGATGCTACATGGGCTTCAGATTTAGTTGATCGTAAATCAGTTAGTGGTTTAGTAATTTTTGTTGACCAAGTACCTATTATATGGAATTCTTCCAAACAAAAATGTGTTGCCTTATCAAGTATGGAATCTGAATATGTTGCTTTATCAGACTCGGTCAAGGAACTGTGTTGGTTAACAAGAATAATTGATGACTTTTCTTTCTTGAACTTAAACTTAACTAAACCAACAATTCATTGTGACAATCAAAGTACTATAAGTTTTTCTAAAAACAATATAGAAAATACAAGAACCAAATATATTGATACACGTAGTTATTTTGTAAAGGAAAATATTGGAAATTTTGAACTTAAGTATGTATCTAGTAAATGTAATGTTGCTGATGTAATGACAAAAGCATTGTCAAGTGAGAAATTTTTCTATTTTAGAAAATGGTTGTTCGGCTAGGCAAAGGACCTGGGGAAAAAGGGGGGTATTTGTAGGCTTAAAGTTATATTTTTGTGTTTTCCCAGCTCCTCATTTTCTTTAATAGCCACCACCACCATATACAAGCTGGCTTCTTTTTTTAGTTTAATTTATTTGCTAAGTATCTTATATAGTTAATCATTTTTAATGTTTAAATTCAACAGTCTAGTACTTACAGCAAGTGTGCATGCTTGTTTACCTTTTTCAGCATATGGTTGGGTGGTTGGTAGTGAAGTTAACTTTCTGTTACTTTTTAGTTAACCTCTTTCTGATTTGTTGTTTCCTTTGATGTCATTCTGACACAGTGATGGCATTTTGTTCTAGTGGGTGTGTTTTTCACTTATTGAAAGTTATATTTACTAACTTGGCAACATTAAAATGCAGATTTTGTATTGTGTTTGATGTATATATTTGGGAAGTTGCATTTTTACAAATCAGTTCAACATGTGAGTAGCTTTTGCAAATAGGCCTTATTTTGGAGATGTTTTATTTAGTAGCAGGTGACTACTTGTTTTCTTTAGTGTTAATATATGCAGTATAAATGAACTATGTTTGGACTTTAGAAATTATTGAAAGTTTGACTTATAATGTGCCTGTGATGATGTATCTTCTAAAAGATGTGTTTGCTACCTATAACCTACAGTTTTAATAAACTTTTTGTTTCCTCCATCATGCACATAGTTACTTTAATTAAATGGTAAGCAGTGTGGCTAAAGATATTGTGGGGGAGGTGTTATCTAACCCTACAGATCGCATGGGACAAAGTTCTACTCTCCATTCTGTCCATTATCAGGGAGGGATGCTACTTTTCTGCTTTTCTTTTCTTTTTTTTAAAAAATCAATCAGTAATTTCCATGGAATTGAAAAAAAAAAAAAAAAAAAAAAAAAAAAAATTGTTTTGATGTTTGTTGGGAAAAAAGCCAAGATTTACATCAAATGATCCACGAATAAAATTGCAAAATTAGGCCAATCATTCAAGGAAAAAGTTGTCACTTTCTTCAAACGGTAGTGGAAAAAATCGCGAATTTCGTCAAGAGGTCACAGGGAAAAAATCGCCAATTTCATCAATCAGTGATTGTTAGCTACTGAACTTTTAATTGAAATTGGACTAATTTTGATCTTTTTAAGTGAATAACACAAGACAGGGAGGGATAAAACTGACGAGTTTTTATTTAAATTTCTGCCTTTTCTGAAAAATGTTTGTATATACTGCAACTCTGGTTAGAAAAACTCTGAAACCGGTCTCCGCTCGGTCCAGTTGCCAAGGTAACTGGTCAGTCAACTTTATTTGAGGGAATTCGGTATTTTCTTTTCACGCCAATTTCCCCCCGAGATTTATCGCAGTCTGCTCCTATTGACGAAGTTCCCTCCCTAAAAGTTTTGGAACCTTCGAAAGCAGCAACCCTACCCAGGGTTTTTCTTGTCTTGGTAATACAGTAGCTTATTTCTTTTTCTTATTTAAATTTTGAAAGTCATATTTTTTACACACCAATTTACTGAATCAATTTCATATAATTATTCTCTATAATTTTTTTAAAATTACATATGGTATAAATTATCAGAAAGGGTCAATTTTAATATATGAGTGGACTTGTGCAAGGCTTTCACATTGCAATCTTTGAGATTATTTGCTAATACATTTTTCCATTAATGTTTAAATAACTTAAATTTTTAACCAAACAAAATTTTAATCAAGCCATTCTCAACATTTCATATTTGTGCTTCTTTTTCCAATCATTTAAACTTCATCCCCTTCTAAAAGTTTTTTCAACCAATCTTTATTATGTAATATTGACTTTAGTTCGTTGTGAAAAATAATTTAAAATAAATAGTGGGAAACATACATTAATGCAGGTTCTTTAAAAATGTTGTTAACTCCCTTTCTGGAAGATAAAATTGAGATAAATACGTTTTTGAAGAATTTGAAAACTTTAATCAATATGGATAAAATAGGAAGGTGGTGCCTTAATCCTCATACAAAAAGCTGACAATTTACATGTTCGCAGGCAGGCAGTCAGAGAAGAAATGAATGATACTCATACGTTGTAATTTCATAGTTTTCATTTTCTGGCATCCTAAATTTGGCGAGAGTATATGAATCATAAAATATTTGTTAATAAGAACATATGAATGACTTTTTTAACTTATAGTCAAACTAGCAATTTAGCAAGATTAAACATTGCCAATAATTACATTACAGAAGAATTTTCACAACCCCATGAGAAGTTCATGGTTAGACACAATAAAGTGTAGTGACTGCTGCAAATCCTTTATGATTCAGAAAGAAACAACTGCATAACGAAAAATATATAATGAACATGAAAAAGAGCAGAGTTAATTTGGTAGCCTTGATATTTCTTTAAATTTTTTTTATCTGATTTAAGCGTTTGATCGGTGTGAGGACTAAAGATGAGAATTTGCGTGGGAGCGTTTAACAGTAGAAAAGCTGACTTATTTCTTTTATTTGTTTGGAATAGGAATACAGAGAGTTTAAATAAAATTTAGCAAAACTTTAATCAATGAATTATAGAAAGAGAAATTTATTAAAGTAAAAACAGCTAATTTAAAACTATATGTGATCTCACATCACACTTCTGAAAAAAAAAAGTAACATATTATTACACCGAATATAATTTACTTTGTATTAATATATATATATATATATATATATATATATATATTTCTCTCTTATTTAAAAAAAAATTGCTATAATTCTACAGCATTCTTCATTCAGATGTTTCACACCTTAATTTTTTAAATCTAAAATGATTGTTAAAAGATCTCTTATTGAGAATCATAATTGACTAATTTAATCCAATGTATCTTTTAAATAAAAAGGTTTGAAAAAATCCTCCTATTCAAAACTTTTGTGATAGAATTAAAAGGCAAAGCAAATAAAATTTTAAATATTTATTTTGTTTCGTTGTATTAAAGTAAACATAACACAAATGTGGAATTCTTTGTGTGTGGGGTTTTTAATTTTAAATGTAATAATATTTGTCTCTCTAATCATACAATTTAAAAACTGTTATGCTTATGTAAAAGTGTCATGTAATTCTATTTCTTTAAGAACTTCTATATATTTGAAATATGTACATAATACATATATCTTAAAAAAAAAAAAAAACTCCATGCATAATAAGAAAATACAACCAGGAATTTAATTTATAATTTTGTGTATTACACATATTATTAAATTAGCAGGGTAGTCCTCAAAGTTTTTTGTTTGTTTGTTTTAGAAACATGGCTACTACTAGTCCTGAGTATGCAAATGAAATTATTGTACCGTAATTTCCGGCGTATAAGCCGCAGCTCAAAGAGTCGTTTTTCGACCCAGAAATATTATTTTATAAAATGTAACTTAAAAGATCGCTGTAAATATTTAACTACAATTATTGAATAAAATTTCTGGGTCGAAAAACAACTCTTTGAGCTGCGGCTTATACGCCGGAAATTACGGTAATATAAATGCCATGATAATTTCAGAAACATTTGATCTTAAAAATATTAAAAATCAACAAAGTGTCATTTGAAAGATAGTATAAATAAATATGACTTAAAAAAATACATATAATGAATTAGATAGAATACCATATAGTATTATGATTAAAAAAAAGTTTAAAATAAGTAATTAAAATTTCCATTGTTATATTTACAAAAAAAAAAAAAAAAAAAAAAAAAGTTTGAAACATAGAAATATATTTAAAATATCATTAAAATATTGCAAGAAAAAACAGTTTCATTTTAAAATCTTTTTTTTTTTTCGAAGATAGGGATTTTTTTTTTTTTATTAATTTCATTATTAAGTAAAAAAAAAAATGTACATGGAGGATTATCTGTTAATGAAATAAATTTCATTATTATTCTAGAATTTTATTTCCTTTAAAATACATCTTTTTATTTCTTTCATTAAAATTTTGACAGAAAAATTGATAGCAGCAACAAATTTTTTTTATTAATTAATTTATTTATTTTAGTTTAAGCAAAAAGGATGCCAAATGATAATTAACTTTTTGCCTTTATTTGTATCAGGCACCACATAGTATTGCTGTATTTCTGATCCAGACACATAGCAGCTGCCATATCTTCTGTATGGCTGGCTCTGAAAACAGCAAATTTATGTCTCTTGCACCCACCCTGTCAGAATATTCCTTTTTTTTCCCCAAAAAAAGAAATAACTTGTTTCAAATAAGCATATTTCAATACTGAGTTATATCTGTTTCATGTGATTTGAAAATAGAATTTGGCTGAAAGAGATAAATATTTATTGTTTAACACGTTTTGTTCCTTTTGAAGCTTGTTTAAAAAGTGTGTGAATTTGACATCATTCCCATTTGGAAGAAACATTTAACTTCTAGTCCCACATAAGTAAATTTTCACTATAAGTATGTGATTTTTGATAACATTTCAGTGTTTGAGGATAAAGAATTAAAGAATAAATTATATAAATTTTGGAAATCAGAAATTGAATGCTATCTAAAACTGTGTAAAGTGGAATTTTTCTTAGCTCACTTGCAATGCCTTTTTAACAAGGGTGCCGAAAAGTCTGGAAATGGTCGAATAACTCGAGAAATATACATCAGATTGAAAAATGATAAATATGCGTACACTATTTTTGAAAAATCTAGTTAGGGATATCAAAGTTGCCCCCTAGGGGGGGGGGGGGGGGAGAAAGAGGGGCAACTTTGAAATATTATTTGATAAGCACTCTTTTTTATTGCAGATTCGGATTCTACGGGGAAAAAATGTGACTTTTGTATTTAACATTTTGTTCAGAAAATCGTAGATGGCACTGTAATCGAGTAAAATGCAGTAAGAATTGTTTCCTTTAAAAAGTTTTGAAATGGTCGAATAACTCGAGAAATATACACCAGATTGAAACTAGTCGTTGGGGGCCACCGTAATACTTACCCATCATGGATATGCATAATGTAAAATATTAAAATAAAAATGTGTAAACTACTTATAAAATGCATTGCAATTCAAACAAGAACGAAAAATCATGCGTCAAGCATAGATTATGTAACATTTTCCAACGCTTCCAAAATGATTTTACGAATCATACTCTTTAATAAGCTAAAAGATAACATCTAAGTAATCCGAATACTTTTATTCAGCCCTGTATAGGATCTATAGATTTGTATATATACTACATAGGATGCTAAATTTTAGTTCAGTTAAGAAACACGTAGCACAGTTTTAAATTCTCCATCTGGAGTTAAATAATACGGAAATGTGTTCCCGAACTTTTCTGCTTCCCTGTATAGGATCTACAGAATTTATACACACCACGTAATATACAAAAAGCGATTTAAAATTAAAATCGCGTTCAGTAACTTAAAATGCACTTCCAGGAATTATTGTTAACAGACAGTAGAGAATTCTTTTGTGTGTCCCTGTAAATGAACGATGACTGCTATACACACAATATTCTGTAGTAAGTCTCTTGTAATGAACCTTATATAAATTTCAATGCGTTTAAAATAGGGAAACATTATTTAAATAAACCGCAGACGATTTTTCTCCATAGACGTAATGTAACGGAATTCTTTTGACTGTCCCTGTAAAGTAAGTATAAGTGCTATGCACACCCTATTCCATATTAAGCTTCTTCTAATGCACCTTAGTGATATATATAAATTTCAATGCGTTTAAAATAGTGAAACATTATATAAATAAACCGCAAATGATTTTTCCGCATAGACCGCAATGTAGCGGAATTCTTTTGAGTGTCCCTGTAAAAAAACTATCAGTGCTACACACTTCCGTTGAAATAGGGAACATGCTATAGATAACGATTATAACATATAAAAATTGCAGGGCAATCCGAGCATATTTACGGGAGTTAGAGCACAGACAGACGGCCAGTCGGCAGACGGCCAGACAAACCGAAGTCATAAGCACTTTTCAACTAGGTTGGAAAGTGCTAATAAAATCGTGGCTTGATGACGTCACAAACTTTAAAGGCTCGATTACTGAATTGCTTGAAAGAGGTTTTTCCTTATAACTCCAAAAATAATAATCCGATTAACTAGCGGTTTATTGCATCTGATTAAGCGTCAAATTTCCAATTAAAATATATCTTTGAAGTGAAATTTGGATGAAATACAGGGTCATGAAAAATCGAAGAGCGTGGAAAATAGGATTACAAATATCTCCGCAACTAATTATCCGATCGACTTCATGCTTTATTCAAAATTTATGTTTTTTTATTGTCTTTTATATTCATTTCTTAAAATAAACAATTTCGAAAATTTTTATATACCTTTCATCAGAACGAATAATTCGAGAGTCCGAAAAAAATTGTTCCGGTTAATCGAGGTTATTGAAATGAAATAGGCTTCTTCCCATTATTACATACTAAGTACATACCAAATTGCAAGTCTCTATCTCAATTTTTTCGGGAGATAGAGCGTTTACAGACACACAGACGGACGGCAAAATTTTTTTTCTAAAAATATGTTTTTCGGAATCTCTAGTGTCTGAAACGTGTAAATCCGTCAAAAAAAAATTTTCGATTTTCAAAACGATTACAAGACTTACCCTATACTACGTATGATGGGTAAGTAAAACAGAAAAATATATGTTCAATATTTTAGAAAAAAGGCAACTTTGATATACTTAAATATATTTTTCTAAAATATTGAACACATATTTTTTTGTTTCTCAATCCGATGTATATTTCTCGAGTTATTCGACCACTTCCAGACTTTTCAACAGAAACGATTCTCACTGCATTTTACTTGATTACAGTGCCATCTACAATTTTCAAAAGAAAATGTTAAATACAAAGGTTACGTATTTTTTCCCGTACAATCGGAATCTGCAATAAAAAAGGCAGGTTATCATTTAGGATTTCATAGTTGAACCGCCTTTCCCCCCAGGGGGCAGAGTTGGGGGTGGGCAACTTTGATATCCCTAATATGATTAAAATTGATTTTTAAAAAATTCAAATTTATTACCATAGTGGAATTTTTGAAAAATTAAATTTGTTTACATTCACAGATTAGTAGCTTCTATTGTATTTCTTACATTTAACCTATTTACCTAAAAAAAACTTAACTGAATCAGATTTCATCTGAAAATGGATTTATGAGATACCAACATTTTAGCATAGCTAAACTTGTGAGGCTTTTGTCCTTTTAGAGTTCACAATGAAAACACTTGAACAAAGTAGTATTTTTCATCATGAAGTGTGTTTTCAATTAATAGTCTTAGAAATGTTTTTAATATAGCCACAGGAGTAACAAAAGAGTTGAAATAAACATATCAACAGAAAGAAAAACAACAATTCTAAAATAGTATTTATTTAGAGTTCTTTGAATATTAATTATAAAAGCATATATACAATTTACAGCTGACTTATAAAACTAAACTCCTTATTCCAGGCTTTACTATTTCAGCACAGCCTAACAAAATTTGAATATCCACAATGGTTTGAATTGCGAATAATGTCATTAATTCTTGCTTTGACAGGATTCTTTTTACATCTCTAAAATAAATGAACAAAAATTAAAATGCAATTATACAAGAATATTGACAATTTGACTGCATAACATAGAAAGTGAAAAAATTAAAAAAATTAATGAAATTTCAATGTAGAAAGAATTGAAGTTATACAAATTCGAAAAGTGCATACCCCAATTTTAGAAAAAATTTTTGGTAAAAAAGTTTATATGAGCATATGAAAAATACACTTGCAAAAGTTTCATACTTAAAATGAAATACTTCTTTTACGAAAGCATGATAAATAATAATTTTTATTAAGCCTATTTAACTTGAGCACAACTCTGACACTCAATAATAATTGAGATTTAAAAACACTCGCATAAAAGTTATTTGCTTAAAATAGGGCTTTTAAAAATAATTAATACTTGTGAACCATTCTGCATTTTGATGATCTGCTTTGATGAAAATAACTTTTTTGTATTGACCAACGATGTGCATCTACTTGCCTATGAGCATGAAAGATAAGGCATTGACCTAGCATTGATCGTTATAGAAATATATTTACCATATATATATAAAATCCTAATGTAAAAATTTTAAAATACAAATTTATGTAATGATTTTAAAAATGATTTTGTGAAACTTTTTTATAAATGTTTTAACCTTTATATGCAGGGTTTGTAGAACACTGACAGTAATGTATGTTACATTCATCTACAGCAGGCATGTCAAACATGTCCCGCGGGCCACAACTGGCCTGCCGACAACTTATCTGTGGTCCGCGAAGCCTTTGACATTTTACCTCTGTTGAAATTTAGTTGTTAGAAAACACATGCTGAAAGTACTCTTTGCACAAACAGTATTTTACTTTTAATTTTTATTTGTTTTATGTCGAAAAAAATACTTGATTTTATTACTCTCTTCAATTTTACACCACTTTAAAAATAATATGTTGTATTTTTTAAATACTAAGAAATGTAAAACTAATAAAATTCGAAGATAATTTAGAACAGTTAAAATAAAAAATAAAATTAAATAGCTTTATATAAGTCACTCTGAAAGGGACATAAATTATCACGTTTGTGCTTGACACAAAAACTCCGAATATGTCACCCAGGTTCTTCACTTGGGCTTTAGTCGAACATATGAATTTTAGATTTAAGCTTTTTAATTATTTTCATTACTTAGGTTAGTAATTGTGTTATTGTTAATGAATCTTGCATGATCTTTTTTTCATTTTTTGTTGATATACAGACATTTTATTGGTATACTATCACACATCCTAAGATTTATATATAAAATAATATGTTAAAGATTTTTACACACTGTGAATAAATATAATAAACTAAAGAAGAATATCACAGATTTTCTGAAAAGGTGATTTACAATACAATTATACTCAACAGAAAACTGAAATTTTATGTTTGATATGTATAGACACTACTGGAGTTTGGAAAAAATCTAACATTAAGAGATGCAACAGCACAAAGTACAAAGAAAACTCACAAAAATCTGGCTAAACATCGGAAAGATAAACTGTCAGTATTGTAATTGATACTTCTTAAAAAAATAATTAAAGTGCTTTCACCAAGCTTATGGAAGAAAATATATTTGCTTTAAAATACTAATTATCATCTTTCTTACATTACATATCCTGCGAGTCGAAATATTTACTATGAAATTGAAGAAATTATTTCTATTGAAAATACCATAAGCATAAGTACCATTGCTTAGAAAGATTTACATATAGCGAATAGATTTATGAATGCCGGATAGTGCTTAAAAACTTATATTGCTTATAAACTTATATTATATTCACATGTACATGCTTAACCATCGTCAATCTAGAAAATATCTTATAAATATTGGTAGTGAAAATAAACGTATCTATCTCCTTTTACAAATATTTGACGGCTACCCTCCATAAAGTTTTAACTGTTAATTTAGAACTGTTAAACAATGTTGCAATTTTCATTATAAATTGACAAATTATGCATGTGGATTATTAAGTTAATAAACACCAATAAACAGAGTACTTGGAGTTTTTATTTGAAATTACAAAGCACCTAAGTAAACTTCAACATCAAAGAAAATTTCATAATGGTATCTTGATATCTGATAATATTAACGTTTTCAAATAAAATTTATTGTTTTGATAAAACAATTATTAAAAAGTAAATGTATTTCATTTTAAATGTTGCCAAAGTATTATTACAAAAATCATCGGAGTGGAACTTTTTGAAATATGTTAAAAATATATTGAAACATTAAAAAATGAATTCAAAAGAAGATTTTTCAAGAAATATAAGAACTAATTTAATCTTATTTACTCCACCTCTAATGTTTGATATTGAAATTATTCTTTGGAATTTATTTATGCAGTTAATCAAAATTCAGTGTGATTCCATATTAGAGCGAAAATATATGAATATGGAGTTCCCATATTTCTGTAATTAGTCATCAATTGACTGATTTTTTAAAAGTATTGTGCAGTTAGGCATATTTTAGCTATGCTCAGTAGCGCACTTTTTGACGACATCTTTGCGTAGCTGCCAACCTTTTGTTATTTTTCAAATCAAATGAACATAATTGAAACCATAAAATGTATTTAATAAATGGAATCAAATAAGTAGCGCATGGATACAAGACACATTTTATTAAATAAATTTTCTGATTCAAAATATATTTATTTTTAATTTTACTTAAATAAAACACGGAAGATTGACAGTTATGCCATTGCTAGATTAAGATTTAAAGACCAGTGTATACTGTCTATTCTTAAAATAAATGCAATTAAGAAAATTCAATTAAACTTTACTGATTTGGTTGATAAAAAGTACTTTTGAGTATTTTTTCGAAATTTTTTTGAAAAATAAGATAAAGTAAACTATGTATGATAATAACTTTTGAACTTTGCATGAATATTTCTTTAATATGGCTGTGCTTTGTACATAGAAATGTTGTTCTGATCAATGGTAATAACATGAATCCACTTTTTTTATGTGGCCCGCGGCTTTGTTATATAAGGCTTAATTTGGCCCGCGGCGGTAAGCGAGTTTGACATCCCTGATCTACAGCATGTTCTTTTTGAGAGGATGTAATAGCATTTATGGTTATTTTACAGGTCATCACAAAAGAATTAGATTACACTATGGGTGGTAATTACTTAAAATGCATTGTAGTGCTATTATATTATTTGAAACTACAATATTTGTATATGTTACTAAGACTTATTGCAGCCTGTTTTCCATTGAAAATATGAGGTATAATATTTAGTTCTTTTACAGGATAACACAAAATAATTCAGATGCATTACACTTTATCGCTGATTGCTTTTAGAAGGGCTATTTTCAATTACTTTTATATAACTTACGACGCTTCATGTATCTTTATGTACAACTATGTCTTAAACTAACTTTTAGAATGCATTTTTAATTCACTTCCCACAAACAAATTTTGCTCAAATCTTCAGAATAAGCTTCTGCCATTGTCAAATTTGTGTATTGATAAAAAATTTTACATTTCAGGGGGGGGGGGGGGGGGGGAGGTTACGCTGGTAGCGCCTCTGGTGGGAAAATGCATAACTAAATTTTAATGTTTTCTCACATGACAACCATACTCTAAGTCAAAATTAGATAAGACAGATTCAACTCAATGCTCTTTTACTCTGCTAACACTCCCTAATAAGAAATACAGTAACCAAATATAAATAAAATTGATTGCTGTATTGAAGTTAAAAATAGGTAGGACAATTCAACATAATTTTATTTTGCATTTACATCAACCTAGGGAAATAGGGTATCTAAATTTAAATTAATTTAGAATTTAGTTTTAAAATTTAAGTTAATTTTTTATATTTTACTATATGAAGCTGTAATCAAGTTAAAAATAGGTTAGACCAGCCATACTCAACCTTTTTTTCTTGCGGGCCGCAAACATATGTTTACGACATTAGGTGGGCCACAACGCACTTAAACAAGTTGGAAATTGTACATCAAACCTGACAAATGAGGTGCGTTCATACTATAACTAGTTTTATAAATATTCAGATCTTTGGTGCAATAGCTGTTGCACTCTTATGAAAAAATACATGAATAGAAAATTTATTTTATTTGCAGATTTTCATGTAATAGATATTAATTTTATTTTATGAAATAAAGTTTCAATACACTTTTACAAGCAATTAATTATAATTCTGTTACATTAAAATTATACTATGCACAAATATTCAAAACAAGACAATGTAAAAATATATCATCGTTATTATTTCAGTTACATGAATTATATCATCTGTTATTATAATATGATTAATTTCCGTAATAAAATAAGTACATCTTAAGTTGGCAACGTTTTATCTTTTGTTGACATTTACTGAAAATTCCAATGGGAAACTTAAGCCTAGGTTTCAAAATTTCAAAACTTGACAACCATATTTAGATTCTTTTTCCATTTAATATCTATTTCTCCGGAAACATTATCCAAAAAGCTGTCGATAGATTATATGATTGCTATAATTAAATAATTTTAGTATATAAATTTGGTTTCTAAACTCAGTAATACGGAACTAATATGGCTCCATCTTAGATATGACGTAATCACCATGGCAACCTAAGTCATTACCTATCATGGGATATCATTGAATTAATTACATATGATAGAATTCAATAGGATAAAGAAAACTTTTATTAATATTTTTTAAAGTTTTAATTCGATTTTCATAAAATTTGAAATGACTCGATAAAATTGTGCAACGATTATATATATTAAATTTCAAACCATTCGGTTGGATAGTTTTTGCGCTGTTATACACGGACAGACGGGCCAGACGACAAGTATAGGTGCTACGTATTTATATAATTATGAACACACCTAAAAAAGAGTAATTAAAATAGTAAGATAACATAAGTAGTATAACAAAGTTAATGTTATCAATAGGGTTAAACGTTTGTCGGCAAAGAAATGTCACCAAACATTTTTAACACTATTTTCAAACTATTGACTAAGTTTATTTGTCAATAATTATGATTTGATAATGTTGAATTACAATTCTTATATCATTTTATTAATATTCTTGTTAATATTCTGTTCTAAATAATAATAATATTTTACTTGAAAAACATTTTCTCGACAGCCAAACTAAATTGACTTTTACCAATATAAAATTGCTTTATTAATATTAAATTTCACACTTATAATTCAATTTGTAAATTTAATACTAATAATTACCTTTCTGGTTATTATGAAGAAGTGTTGGTAAATTTCAGCTTTCATTAAAATGGTTCAGTAAAAATCAGAAATTGAGGCATTTGCAAGTATTTTTTTAAGATTATTACATTCTTGTAAGCAATAGGATTTACTTTCTTGTTCTGATAAATACTGGGTTTTACCAATATCTGTACTTTCACATACAATCACATGAATTAGAATGCACAGTCATAGAAAAAAGAACCCCCTTCCCCCTACACACATAATAATTCTGACATAAATTATCATATAAAAATTATACTTGTAGCAGTTGCTTGGGAATAATGTCTACCGTTAAATGGTATGCAGAGATCGGGGTTTGGGACAGGGGTGATTCTGAGTAAAAAAAAAATTTCTCAAATTCACAACAAATTTTCTGAAAGGTTACAACAAGGGAGGTAGGGGGGGAATCCACTCCCAGCACTAACTATGTTTTTTTCCCGCACCCCTTTGATGATATTTGCGTTTTTTTGTGATCTTTTGACGAAATTTGCAGTTTTTCCGAGATCTTTTGATGAAATTTGTGGTTTTCCCGCGATCTTTCGACAAAATTTGTGGTTTTTTGCGATGTTTTAACGAAATTTGTCATTTTTCGCGATCTTTTAACAAAATTTGTTTTCTCGTGATCCTTTGACAAAATTTGCCGTTTTTTGCGATCATTTGATGAAATTTGCCATTTTTTTCGCGATCCTTTGACAAAATGTGACTTTTTCGTGATCCTTTGATGCAATTTGCCGTTTTTTTGTGATCCTTTCACAAAATTTTCCTTTTTTTGGCGATCCTTTGAGGAAATTTGCGGTTTTTCGGCAAGTCTTTGACGAAATTAACGTTTTTTCGTAATCCCTGGATGAAATTCACAATCCTTTGACGAAATTTCCGATTTCTCTTTGATTAATTGGCAGAAGCCATTTGTCGAAAAACACGATATATTTTATGTTCGAATTTTCGGATTTATGACCATTTTTTTTTTAATTTTCAGAAATGACTGCCTTAATTTTTCAGAATTTTCGGAACAGAATCACCTCTGGTTTGGGAGCTGTCTGCATCTTAAAATATGAACTATTTCTTTAATGGTAACACCCTATTTTGACAAATTATTATTAATCTACATTTAAATTTATGTGTAGGTATCAAATTTTTAAGTCATTTGCACAAAAAGCTTTAAACTTAAACTATTCAAAGTTTCAACCCTCTAATGTTAAATAAATTTTATGTATTTTTATTTATATCTCCTAAAATAATAAAATATACTGATGTTTTGTATGAATATGCTACTTAAGAACCCAAAAGTAAATATCTTAGTCTTGCAACTTTCATAATCTTATAATATTAAATTAATATTAAAAAAATTATGAATTATAGCCTGTAAATATTTTAACAGAAATAAATTTCTAAATATTTCTAATACCAATATACAAAATTTCAGCTTATTCTGCCAAACGGTTTTGTTTAAAATGAGGTACCATATATTCATTGAATATGTACTTTATCTCATAAAAACTTTATTAACTAGCAAAACCTGTGGCTTCGCATGTGTAATTGTTGAAGTATGCCAAGTGGTATTTGTGTACCTACTAACATTAGGGAGAATTTATACTGCTACAGATAATTCAAATATTACTAATTAAGTCACATTTTGATCACATTTCATTCTTGTATTGTATTAGGTGAACATGAGACTTGAATTAATGAGAAAATCTTCATTCCAGCCCATTTGCAGTCATCCTCTTCCAAAAAACAGTTACAATGCTGTCTACTTGGGAACTCTGTTTATCAGTAATCATACAATGAAAGAATTTTTAAAACTGGTTCTGTAGTTTTGGAGTCTATTTCATACTAACAAACATTTCTCTTTTACAGTATTAGTATACCTTGATTGACCATAAAGTAATAAGTTGGTAAACATTGGTTTAGTATATTTAACCATCATTTTTGTATGGCAAAAAGCTAAATATGAAGTATTTCTTTACTTAGTTGGCAATGTTTCTTTATTATTATCATTTTAATTAATTATAGCAGTTACTCATACCTGCATTACATCAATTTACTGAAAAAAGTTGTGTCTAACATTGTCATGGCAAATAATTGATTGTTTTCTTAATTGAAAATAAACATTGTTCATGTGCCTCTTTATCTTAGAAGTTATCTGTATGCCAAATTTAAAGTTTCTAGACTGACAGTTTCAGAGAAATCATGGTGAAAACATACTGTAGAATGTTTTCCTCCCATTTCACTTATTTGAAATTTGATTATCATTTTTTTAGGAGAATCACATCTTAATAGAAACCTAGATGTGGAATTTAAAGATTTTGGTCCCAACAGTTTCAGAGTAATCATGATTATAAACCGTTTTCCAATCATTTCATCCTTTTAAATCATGAAAAAATTTAACAAATGTTCTTAACGAGCATATATGTTTTAAAAGTAATCACCCTATCAAATTCCATGTTTTAAGCCTTAACAGATTCAAAGAGATGGGAATTTTAGAACATTTTTCACTTCTGCTCCCACCGAGGGCAGTTTGTACAAAGATAAAATATAGCTTGTTTTTAAGTAGAGACTGTCATCATCATTATCCTGAGAAAAGATTTGAAATTGGTTCAGTAGTTCAAAGTAATCATGATTTTAGAATGTTTTCCGATCACTTCACCTTTTTTAATTTCAAAATTTTAGAAACTGTTCTGAGAAAGCAGATATATATATATATATATATATATATATATATATATATATATATATAAACTCAGTTTATGGCGTCAGGTGCTACCATCCAAAAAATCTACAAGAGACCACTCCATTTCCTCTGGTCAAGGGTCCATTCCTCCTCCAGACCCCTATCCCTCATGGCTTTTTTTGTACCATCCATCCAGGTCTTTCTCGTTTCTTCTTTTGATTTGTTCTATAATTAGATGCAAGTTTGGATAGTCTCTCGCCATTCATTCTTTTAACATGACCTTACCAAATTAATTGCTTCTTTTGAAGATTGTCTAATATGGTTCCCTTTATTTTCAACATTTCTTTGATTCTTTCATTTCTTATTCTTTCTGTTATTGATATCCTGCATGATCTTCTTAGGGCATCCATTGCCACTGCTGCTAATTTCTTTCTTTCTGTCTCCATAAGTCTCCATTCCTCTGCTCCATATAACAATATGCTCTTTACAATAGAATTGTATATAGTATTATATTTTCTTTTCCTGGAGATCTCCTCACTCCACAAAATAGAATTTAATAGTTTTACAGCCTTTCTTCCTTGACAGATTCTGTATTTAATTTCCTATGAGTCTGTGACTTCTCTAATAATATCCACACCAAGGTATCTATAATGCTAGCAGCTTCCTATTTTTATGTTTAAATTTAGTTCTGTCTCATTTCCTCTTATACATAGGTATTTGGTCTTACTAACGTTCATGTAAAGTCCCCATTCCTCATATTCTTCCTTAATTTTTATCGTCATTTTCTCTGAATCATTTTTATTTTTTGCAATTATAACTTGGTCATCTGCGAATTGCAGAGTGAAAATTGATGTTTCATTCACATTAAGTCCCATTCCGCTGAAATTTTCTTTCCAAATTTTCAATGCTGGTTCAACACAGGGTTGGCAAGTTTCTTCCAACGTGGAAAAAACTGCGGAAAAAACCGACTGGAAGAAATAGGTTCCTTCCAAGTGGAAGAAACTGTTTTTCTTTAGGAATTTGCCATATAAGTTGCAATTTTGTAAAATACAATAAAAATAAATGCATTTTTCTAATAGATAACCTTAAGTAAATTTAATTAAACCTATAAAAATTTAATTAAATATGATAAGTTGATAATTACATCAGTTTTTAGCTAAGATTACAACTGTATAAAGCTTTCCAATCATTGTGTACCTGAATAAAATAAATAGTACTTTTCCATTATACTAACACCATGCCAAAATATGTGTTAATGTGCCATTTATTTCAACCCTGAATATGCAAAGGATTCTTATTGCAAATCATGCCAAACATTGTGATTTGCTATTTATTGAACATGAATCTTTTTAATTATTATTATTACTTAATCATAACCTCGCAAAACATCTTAATTTGCTATTTTTCAAATAGAAAATATTTAATATTAAGTTGTAACTTATATTTATTGTTGACACTGATATGGATTTTACCATTTGGTAGTTACTAGATGATGAGGAAGCAGCAATAAAATTGTTTCAGGACTTTGGATACAGAAAAAAAAAAAAAAACGAGTGTCTTCATTCAAAAAGTGAAATGTTTAGTGCAATGCTAAGAGACAATTACAATTCCATGCCTGTAGTTTAAATTGAGTTTTATTTTATTATTTTATTGTATAATATTTATTTGTTCTTTTATTTTAAGTCTAGATTTGTATTGATTTAATAAAATAGTTCGTCAAAGTTTGTAATTTTCAAATGTTATATTTTAATTGCTCAATTTTGTGCCAACGATGTTTTTTAATGAATTTTTATACATGAATTTCATTTTACGCCAATTATTACGCTTGGCAACGACAATAGTATTGGTATAACGGAAATGTACCAAATAAATTTATCTGAAATACACAAAATCAATTAAAAGTAATTCAATTCAAAACAGGCCCATTTTTTTATTATTATTTAAACTTCTGTACCTAGTAGTAAATAGTATGTGGATCATATTTACTGTAGAATGAAACTCCTTTAAATAAAAGACAGTGCTTTTAATTTACACCCATTTTATTAATAACTTTTATTAATGAACTTTGGTGATAGCCTTTTTGAATTTATATGTAATTTGTATTTATTTTCTTTTATTCTAAAAATCATTAAAAAAAAAAAACATTGATTTGTTATTTATGTACTTCATTTCAATGGTATCCATTGTGTTTTACTAAGCAAAGCAGGTAGCCTAGGTTAATAGTGCAGTTGGTAGCATGGTGGAGGAAGGCAGTGTAGGGAGTTCAGGTGGGGAGGCTTAAATTTCCTGGACCACAAAAGCTTGAAAATGTTTTGAAACAGACCCATGTGAAAAATAATTGATGACCATTGTCATAATACATATAGGGTACGTGAAAAATCAAGAAGTATTTCTAGCTGGAGCAGAAAATGAGTTTGTAAATTATTTGCTACAAGCACCCAACATTTATTTTGCTTCATGTCCAAAGGAGCTAAGAAATTTGGCATATGAAGAAGGAGAAGCAAATAAACTAAACATATGCCTCAAAACTGGATATCCAACAAAATCTGATTTTTCAGATGATGAATGATTTGATTTGATTTCAATGTTTTTATTAGCTTTTTTATATTATTGAACTGCTGCATACCTACTTTTACTATATAATGTGAAAAAAAATAATACATTTAGGTTATTATAATCATTATATGAAACTGGATCTTTATATTCAGTAGCAGCTAATCACTGTCTATTTTGGAGGTATAAGCATGTTATTTTTACATAGTATGCACTTTGCTACTACTAGTTATATATACTGACCTTTTTGGCTTATTTAATCATAGAATATTCTACTAATATACAAGACGAAGATTATCATTAAAAAAAAGTGATAGTAAAGAGCTTACAAAAGTAAAGACTGAGGGAATTCTTCTGAAAAGAACATGCAGTACTCTCAAAAAGACTGTCATGAGTCACTATTGTTTATAAAACTTTCCAGTCAAACTTTATAGATATTTCAAGTGACAACCAACCCTACACATTGTGAAAACCCACCCATGACTGGGATAAATTGTCAAAATTATAAAAAGTTAATTTCTACCAAAAAATTTGGCAATCAACAAACTTTAAAATGTGCACTAAATATGATAACTTTGACTTGACCAATGTATGTTTAATAAGAGATTTTTTTTTTTTAATTAAAAAGTTTTGATTTTTTTGAAAACCTGTTCTGGTTTCTCCTACTACATACATAGTAATTTAGGCAAGAATAAAAAGTAATGAATGAATTATTACCTAAAGTGGGTAATTGTCTTCACCAAAGCAATTGCTTTTGTCATTAACAATTTGGTAAAAGTCATAATTATGGCATGACAATCAACATCATTTTTATCAGCAAATGACAGCTAAACAGAAAAAAAATATTAATATCACATCATTATTTTTATAATATAACTTCCTTTTGCTTATGAATATAATTATTAATAAAATGTCCTCTAAACAATGTATCAGTAATAGTACTCTACTAATGCACATTTACTATGTTGAATAAGAAATTCAAGTCTGGTAGTTGACAGTAAAAACAACAAATTTTGACAAGACTTACCAAACACTAAAGTCACATATATAATAAAGCTCATCTGGAACTACTTTTAAACAAAAATACGTGTGAGACATTACTGAGAAAATGAAAATTCAATTTTACTATTTGTATCAGAATTTAATTCATGGAATGTTATTTGTCTGGAGAAAACGAAGAAGATAATGTAAAGTAAGATTTTTTTTCTCTTTTTTTTTATCAACCTTTATTTTTTTAACTATTTATAGAATCATAAAATATGCAAAATTTTATATGTTTTGAAGATAATCACATTTAGAGGAAATGTGACAAATAGTATGAGAGATTACTTAAATATTACACTTTCAATTTTTTTTATCTATATTTAGTAAGCACACACACACACAAAAGAAAAAAAAACAGTAGATTAGAAATACTTTTCATTCTTTATTCAGACAAAGTAGAGAAAGAAAATACCTGAGATATAAATTGATTAAAAGATATAAAGTGATTAACAATCATTTACATATTATTCTTAAGATAAAACTGCAATTTCTTTGATAAACTGAAATTTAGGCAATTTGATTCAGGGACAAATTCAAATTTTATTCAAATATATGAATTTCAAAAATATTTAGTTTTGCCTTACTACACCAGTAGGAATCTGAATAATGTAAGAATGCCATTTTCAAATATCAATTAAAATTTGTAAATATTTATTTTGTGCAGTAACATTAAGCAAATACAAGACGATGATAATTAAAATTCCATTTTAAAACTGCTATAAAACGATAAAATTGCAGATAAAAAGTATCAAAATTTAAAGGAGTAATAAAGATTATGGGAATTTATAGGAGACAAATTCTGAAATTCAAACCTGTTTCTTCTTTGTTAACAGCTTCAACACATGCAGGGAATATAATAGCAGTTTGAGACATGTAAACATAGTTGGTGGGAATGTCATGTGAATAGCCCTTATTTTGTGCAACAGATTACAGTAGTACCTTGACTCAGATCGCCTCGCATTTACGTCATCTGGCTTAAAAAATTAATTTTCCTCAATTAGACGCACAATGAACAACTTTGAGAACCTTTGACTTTATGTCCTTTGAGAAGAAAATTTCACATAATAGAGAAAAATAGATAAGATAGAAAAAGAGAATCAGAGCATTTCTTTCCCCTCATGGAAGAGGGCGGGGAATGTGCAAATAGCCACAGAACAGAAAGAATATTTGGTACGCGGGAAAAAATAGAAATTAACCCATTTCTTGTTTATATAGAGTGACACAATGGTTATATTCTGATGATGGTGCTTAAAGGAAAAACTAGTGATTCAATATCTGAAGAAAAGAGAAAATGGAAGACTTTTACATTGACAGCAAAACATGAAATCATCAAGTTTCATGAAGAAGGAATGAAGTCGTGTGAAATCATCAAGTTTTATGAAGGAAGAATAAGGACACATGAAATCGCTTCAAAGATGAATTTAGCTTGTATGACAGTAGGAAGATTTATCAAAGATAAAGAACATATACTTGCCAAGATGAAGAAGGCTCACCCAATGAATATGGTGATGATTTGCAATCAACATGGCCTGATTTCTGAAATAGAATCATTGCTGATAACATGGTACAAGAATCCGGTGCTGGTCAAAATTGTCCTATCGACTAAAACACAATGTAATGAAACCAAGTTACATTTTTTGAAAAACTGAAGGTTTTCCTTCAGTTTTTTAAAAAATGCAACAATCTTTTATTGTTAGCAATGGCTGGTTTCATTGATTCAAATAACAATATAATTTCCATAAAATTTCAACATCTGGAGAGGCAACAAGTGCTATGGAAACAGCCTTTCCATTCTCCACCCATTTAAAGAAGGTGATAGAAGAAGAAGAAGAAGGAAGTTGCCCTAAGACTTTTTTTTAATGTTGATGAAACAGCGCTTACTTGGGAAAAAATGCCAAAAAGAACATTAATTGCGTAGGAGTAGAAAATGTTTCCTAGATTTAATGATAGATTAACACTACTTCATGGCAAAAATTCAGTTGGGGGCTGCAAACTAAAGATAACATATTAAACATAAACTGGTAGATAACATAGGTCACATATAACAATAATGATACTATTGTTCCAATTCTGACTATCATGAAAATTAGTGAAATTCATAGGTACAAGAAATATAATATATAAACAAAATTACAAATGTGAAAAAGTTCACAAATTATCCGGACCAAATTGTATTTAAATAATTCAGAAGTTTCAATTTTATAATTGCTAATTCTTGAATTTTAACAGAGGAATAGCAGAATTGATGAACATTTTATTGAAAACCAAATATTAAATTTTGGAAATGTTGTGAACATTATAATGCTAAATTTTATGAACAAAGAGATAATATATATATATATATATATATATATATATATATATATATATATATATATATATATATATATATATATATATATTATCACTGCATTTGAACCATTAATATATATATATATATTAATGGTTCAAATGCCGTTATAAAATTAGAGAGTTGATTCCATAATCTTCAACATGATGCTGAAGATTAATTATGAAATTGCATAAATAATAAAATGTGTATAATAATATGTAAATAACCTATAAATAAATGTATATAAAGCAAAAGTCGTGATACAATGATAAAAAAGAAATGAAGATATATTAGTACATGCTGTTGGACAAAAAAAAAACAATTAATTCTAATGTAGCCAGGATTATTTCATTTCAGAGGAGAATGGGGGGAGGGGTCTGAGCAGGGATGACCTTATGCGAGGCTATGGAAATGGACAGAATTTGCCCAAGATTACATAAAAATCATTGATTTCAGGAGGGAGAGGGAATGTAGCCCCTGAATGCACAAGACAACTGTCAATAAAATAGCTTTTCATGATATATTTTATTGATTTGTCATCTTAGATAGTAAAAATTCCTTTTTCAAGTTTTCTATTTTATCTAACATTGTAAATTAATATAACAACCGTTCACTATTTGTTATTACAATAAAACTGTTTCTCAGAAAAGTGGTACATGCTGGCATAATTTAGATGCCATATTATATTTAGGAATGTCAGATTTATATAGTACACATATTTGTTTTTCAGGAAGGCAATTTTTTAAAAATATCCTTGACCTTTTAAACTGATGTCTCAGAGAAAAAAAATACATATCAGCATCACTCCAATATGCTTTTAATCAAAAATACACCAGAACTCACAGATATATTAAAAAAATAATAAATACTATAATTATAATACTCTCCTTAACAGATAAAAAGAGGCCATACTCATTTATATGCTAGATTTTGAGCATCTTAAAAAACTATACGAAATTGGTGGCTTCTATAAAAAAGTAATTGTTCTCTGATCGTTTAGTCTGATGTATTTTGATTACAATATATTTTTATGTAATGCAAGTAAAGAATGCATGTAAAGAAATATGGTTTATAATATAGTGTTCCCAGTAGATAACTTTTAACCAGAGGTATGAGGTTAAACTACTACATTTCTTGTATAATTTGCATAACTGCATATTTTATGCATCTTGTACATTTCAAGGAAAATTTAGGTAAAAAACAAAGATTTCCATAATTTTTGCATCAAGATTATGAGATAATTTGAGACAATAAAACTACATGTATCCTGATAGTTTTCATTTTTCAGTATTTATTTTGGTTATTTAGAACATTTTTTCCTCTGCAATCTCTTTTCTACAGCTGCAATACAACTGTGTACAGATGGCATTATAACTGATAAAACAATATCATCAGTACGGCACTTATGTATCCCAATCAGCACTTATATGATAAGTGCAGATTTGTTTATACTGAAAATTACATATTCATGTTAGAGTGTTTTGTTGAATAAAACAGCAAAAGGGCAGATGGGGGAGAATTCAGATTGAATGAAACACTTTTTTTATATTAGCATAAACAGTAATATCCATTAAGAAAAATAATTTAAAGTGAATTTTTTGGCTGCGAATTGGAGAAATATATCAGATAGAAAATGCTAAGGCGTTTTCATGCTTCAAAGAATAAAAGTTTTTTAAAAATATTTTATTGTAAAATGCTTCAAAAACTACTATCTAAACTAATAAAAGAAAGTTTCGCTCTGTGTGTCTGTTGGCGATGGCTAGGAAAATCTGGCCCACCTAGAAGGCTGGAAATTTAGATTTAGGTAGTCCAAACCCTCTCCTGGTGCAACATTACTTCAGAATTTTAATATTTTAATTACTTTCTGAAATATTAATTAAAATGCACAAAGAACTCTCATTAAAAATACGCTTTTATTCTCTTGGGTTGGTTGGTTCACTGGTTGGTTGCATCGATTCTTCACAGAAGTAATTAAATAAAGCAGAGTAGCAATGCACAAATAAGGATTTCTAACTAAATAGTGTCAACATGGATTGAAGTTATTAGCGTAGAGGAGCCATGCGAATGTCACGCTACCTGTACATGACAAATTACACATACGTCCCACTGATTGAAATATTTTGCAGGCATATTTTTCTTCATGACAATTAGTCGGGTTTAAGTTTTTTTTTACATGACATTTATTATTATGATGGAGATTGTTAATACAGAAAACTTTATTTAACAGATTCTTTTTTATATTTGCGGGAATTAAGAGGGACAAGGGTCTAATTACATTTAAGCTTCAAGGTGTATTTCTAGAAAGCAGTTACCAGAATTTCCGAATAGTAGTGTAAAAGTAGTAAGCTAAATTTCAAATTAAGTTCCTAGCTTAACCAAATGAATCAATCATTAAAGATGTATTGTGATCCTCCTAATTAGTTATTTGCTGAAGGCCACTTGAACAACCCCCCCCCCCCCCACACCCCTCCCGGACCGTCCTTCAAGGTTTTTTCTTTAACTCTGCTCCGTTTCCATATCTCAGCAACTATCTTTCTGATTTCAACGCAAGTAATTTCAAACATTATAATTAATTTAATAGTCACCATTTATAACATTAAACTAAATTTATGAGTAGTGGTTACCACTATTGACGAATAACAGTTTAAGCCAAATTTGTAATTAAATTCAAAGCTTAAGGAAACGAACGAATTTTGAAAGATGAATAGTGGTCCTCCTAATTAGTTATTTGCTGAAGGCCACTTGAACACCCCCCCCCCCACCCCTCCCGGCCCGTCCTTCAAAGTTTTTTCTCTAACTATGCTCCGTTTCCATATCTCAGCAACTATCTTTCCGATTTCAATACAAGTGATTCCAAACATTATAATTAACTTAATTGTCACTCTTTATAACATTAAACTAAAATTATGAGTAGTGGTTACCACTATTTACGAATAATAGTTTAAGCCAAATTTGTAATTAAGTTCCTAGCTTAAGCAAACGAACGAATTTCGAAAGATGCATAGTGCTCCTCTTAATTAGTCATTTGCTGAAGGGTACTTGAACAACCCTCCCCCCCCCGGCCCCTCATTCAATGTTTTTCTCTAACTATGCCCCGTTTCTATATATCAGCAACTATCTTTCCGATTTCAATGCAAGTGATTCCAAACATTATATTTAACTTAATAGTCACCCTTCATAACATTAAATTAAATTTATGAGTAGCGGTTACCACTATTTACAAATAAGAGTTTAAGCCAACTTTGTAATTAAGTTCCTAGCTTAACAAAACGAACGAATATTTATGCATGCATAGTGGGCCTCCTAATTAGTCATTTTCTGAAGGACACTCGAACATCTCCTCCCTCCGGCACCTCACTCAAGGTTATTTTCTCTAACTGTGCCTTATTGCAATAACTGGGCTAATAATGTTCCAATCTTCTCGAAACCAGCTCAATTTTGTAGTGCGCCTAATATACAGTAACGTAGGCAGCGGGGACCTGTCTCAGAAGTTCGTTCGGAAAGAGGTTTGTTTAGAACAGAATGCTCCCCTGGCGGTGGTAGGGGAAATAAAAGATTTTCTAAAGTGTACGAGCATGCCTGGTATACGGTTCTGAAGCCATCATAGACCGTGGCCAGAGTTCCGTTTTTTAAGAGATTTAAGTTTATTGCAAGGGCTCGGGCAACGCCGGGCGGGTCAGCTAGTATATATATATATATATATATATATATATATATAGTCTCAGTTCTATCTATGAACTTTAGAAATTCTTATATATTTTGTTCAATCTTAATTATTAATTTATTAAAATTTATATATATATTCATAGATTCATCTCATAAAATAATATATTCATCTTATAGAATGTAATTTTTCTTTTTAATCTATTACCCCTCAAAAATAGTTAATACTGAAAAAACTTGCATATTTTTGGCATCTCCTACTTCTAGAACAGAAGAAATGATAAAAAAGTGTGCAAAATGCACGAGTAAATACAGTAGGGTAACTTCGGGTGAGATGCCATATTGGACAAGATGACATGTCATGTGGTTTTTCTATGTGCAGGCGCTGTAAAGAAACGCCACTCAGTCGAGTGGAAGAGGCTTCCCTACTGATACTTTAACTCTATTTAAGTTTTAAATACTGCTTTTCTATTGCTATTCCATCTTAACACCTTTGGTAAGTGTCCAAAATCTTTTAGGCTCTTTGTTTCTTTATATACCTAAGTCATAGTTTAAACATCAGAGAAATAAATCTAATGTTTTCAGAGAGTATTCGTGTCTGCCTTTTCTGCCAAACATAAATGGCTGCCGGTTAAGTCTTCTTCACTTTAGTTGGGAGACAGGCATCTTTGTCCAATACTTTGGGGTGAGTTGACGAAAATCTTTAGGGAGAAAATGCCGTTTTTTTCCCCATTACCTGGTTGTTTTTTCATTGTTTCAAATTACTTTTGGATATTCATTAAGGTGTCAACAATTTTAATCAGATGATTTAAATCAGTAATTAAATCATTATTTAAATCAACTGATTTTTTATTTAAATCATTGATTAAAATCATAAATTTTGTAAATGTTTAAAATGACATAACATGTATTAAAATCTAAGATGAACATAATTTGGAAAATTTTTATATGTATTTTGCTGTATAAATAAACTTTATTTGCCTTATAAGTAATAGTTTAATAATTATTAATTATAAGCATTGATAACAATTTGATATTAAATGGAGTTATTAATAATTTTAATAAATGTAAACATGGATAGTATTTAATATAGTTTAAGATAATTATTATAAAATATTAATATACATAATGTTATTGTATGCTAATAGATAATGAAATTACTAATTTGCAGTTCTTATAATTTCTGTAATTACTAACTAATAATTATAATTTTATAAATGAAAGCCTAAAAACTTAGATTATGCAATCAGAGGTTTAACTGATTTGGAAAACTAAAATTCTTGGTAGTTGCTCTGTATTTTAAAGCAAGATAAAAAAAAATCATAAAAATGGAATTTTAATTTAAAAAATGAGATTTTAATTTTAAAAAATCAGATTTTTTTTTACAACCTAGAATTTAACTCTTTTCCCCCACCCCCAGAATTGCAGAGGGTATACGAAAGAAAATCCAGTCGAGGTTCGTGGAGTGAAAATGACCTCCAAAATGCTTTTAAAGCTGTCAAAGAAGAAGGAATAACTGTGTACAAGGCAAGTCAAACATTTAATATTCCTGAAAAAAAAAAACACTAAGAAGAAGGCTCCTTAATAATGACAAAAAACATGGGCTGGGACCCAAATGTGTTCTAGGCACAGAAATTGAACAAAAGCTTTCTACTCATATTAAAAAAACTGCAAGCTGCTGTATTTTGCCCAATGGTAACTGTAGTAAGAATACCTGCATACAAATTATCTGAGTGTTACAAATTAAAGTACAATTTTAACAGTGACAAAATGATGGCCAGGTATGACTGGTTCTATAAGTTTGTAGAAAGAAATCCCAATATTTCTGTAAGAAAAGCTGACAGTCTTTCTCTGTCAAGAGCTCAGGGCCTCACAAGAGAAGACGCAGATGCCTATTTTAATCAATTAAAATTAATTCTTGAGAACAACAATTTAATGAATAACCAGCCAACATTTATAATGTGGATGAGACAGGTCTTCCCCTTAATAATAAATCCGGTTATGTTCTTGCTGAAAAGGGAAGCAAAGATGTCCACAAGCTCACATCTGGAGAGAAAGGTGAAAATATTACAGCTATTGTTTGCTGCAATGCTGAAGGAAATGTCCTCCTCTCCAAGGGAGTTAACAAAAAGGCTGATTGGGAAGACAAAATGCCCCCTGGATCCTACATAGTGATGTCTAAAAAGTGTGTTGTATATAAACACAAATATTTGTTCTGACTGGCTAAAAAATCATTTTATTCCTCACAAAGCACAAGGAACATGTCTTTTGTTGCAAGATGGATGTACAAGTCATACGAGCACTGATAAACTATTTGATTTAGCAGCTCAAAATGACATTGTTTTGCTATGTTTGCCAAGGTATTCCACTCACTTTTTTCAACCATTAGATCAATGTCTTTTTTTTTTTTTTTTTTACAAAACACTTAAGCATTTTTGGTACGAAGCATGCCAATGATGGATGAACTCCCATTCTTTTCTTAGTCATCCCAGAAAATTAAGATGAGCTCAGGTCGGAAAACGTCTCTGTTCAGCATAAGTGCTACTGCACAAAATGGGATTGTGTCTTTTGCAGCAACGGGAATATTTTCATTTAATCTAACAGCTATTCTAAGTCGAGCTTTTGTTGGGTACAACAAACAACATGAGTCACATTCCAGTTTTTCAAGGAGAAATCCACTTCAAAATAGTCGAACAAACTCTCAAGACCATCTGCTAAGCAATTGATTCAAGATTTCTCCCAACCATGCGCATCACTAAAATCACACAAACAGTCAACTGGCCTAACAATCAACTTGCCATTAAGTGATAAAGAGGATCTAGAGTCAACTGCCGAAAATATTATACAACAAAATTTCTGCAAGAAATTTCACCTGATCCAGTTTATGAAAAGAGATAGCATAGTAAAAGAAGGCAAAAAGTTCAAGTACTTACATCATCAGAAGTTATTGAAGAAAATAAAGTAAAACGGCAGAAAAAAGAAGCTTATGAAGGGGTAAAAACAAACAAAGGAAAAAAGTTGAGTAAAAAAAAAAACTAGACCTATAAAAGCAAAACCAAAGCAGAGAGAAAATAGAAGCTGTGAATTGCCAGATGTTTCAAGTCTTTCTAAAAAAGATGTGTTTAAGAATAAGTCAAAAGCTAGAAAGCAAGAATCTACAACAGACGATGACATTGGATGATGAAATTCCCCACCATGATTCAGAAAATGAGGATTTTTTAAAGTGAATGAGAATGAGTATTCAGAGTGTCTAGAAGAGTACAATAAAACCTTGGAAAAATGTGATCAAATCAAGTGCATTCAGTGCAACGTTGGTTACATGAAAGTTGCTCAAATTTCCTAGACAAACGTGCAGTTTGCAGCAGAGCTGAGATATTGCTGAAAAGAAAAGAGGAATGTATGAAAAACAATAGCAAAATGGCTGGACTTTAATGCACTTTATCTCAATAACTTTTCCATATTTCAGATTGTTATAAAGTTTTAAAAATTAGCATACTTAAGTGAAATAATACTTTTAAATGTTAAGTAGAACATAATCTTTTTTTCAAATATTAGTTTGTTTTCTACTAAATTGTCAATGTTTGTTACATTCATATTTTGGTAATTGTTGAATAGTAAGTAAGTAAGTAACAACTTTAGTATGTCTAAAATATTAAAGTTACTTTTTTTCATTCCATTATGTGTTGCACTGCTTCACAAAAATTGTTTACATTGAAACTCCAGAAGGCATTTTACCCCTATGTAGTTGGCCATCTTATCCCAAGATTGGGATAAGATGCCGAAATGCAAGCATTTACAAAAGCAAAATTTTTGATACGTTCTATGATATTTGTAAAATGAAATACATTTTTAAATCATGCATAAATGTATCAAATTTAACAAGAAATTAATGAATAACAAATAAAAACAACAGGCGATTTTATAAAAAATTAAATCAAAAAGTACGGCATCTTCACCCAATCTACCCTATATATAACAGTTTTCACATTCTAAAATTTTATGACATTATCAGTTAATTGCACCAAGTTAACAAGATTACATAAATATCAATACTTACATCACTCAAAAGTTCAGGAATAAGGCACCCTTCTTCAAGTACAGATGAAAATGCTCTGAAAAAAAGATTTATAGTTTATTTAAATTGTCCACTATTTACAGACAGGAAAATTTGATTGCACATGAAAGGAGTGATTGAAATTTTGAGCTCTGGAAAATGAAAGATAAAATTTTTAAATGATTTTAATTGTTAATGACCTTCCTCAAAAGCAATAAATTTGCTCCAGTAGTGTTTAAGTTCTTTCCTATCTTAGGAAAAGAACTTTAAATTTTTAAATAATATGAATATTTCCATGGCTTGAATGAAAAAATTGCCTGTGGCAAGATGCCAAAAAAAGATAGAAGTTTAAAAGGGTAAGACCTGGCAAATGTGGTAGATGAGAAGCCAATTAAAACCTGCATTCATGAATTGTTCTTATTGCAACTGTTGAGGTGTATGAAAGCATAAGCACCAATTTTTGATTTTCACTATGGGAGGTAAGATTCTTTGTTGAATGTTGGCTTTCAACTTAATGGGGTGGGAGATCCCACACATGTTAAAATAATTTCATCTTTTAAAACTAATTAATAATTGCAATATGAATTCACTAATTAGTATTTAATTATATTTTTTAACTTTGGCAGTTGCATTAATAATTTAATTACCAATACTTATTTTAAGTAAAAGTAAATTAATACTGGTGGATCCATGCGAAGTTTTTATACTGCAATATTTGAGAATATTTGCTGGTATGTTTTTTTCATTAATTTTTAATCAAACAATGTGGTTTAACAAAGTATGAGTGTACTGTGTCAAAACAATGTTCAAAAACCTTTTAAACAGTGGTGTAGCTACATATTCAGCGCCTTGGAACAAGAAAAATTAATGTGCCGTCTCATCTATGAGAAAAGTTCTGGCAAATTTCATTTTAAGATTTAAAAATCATATATGTACTTATTTTTATTTAAAATCTCACTTAATTTATTTGAAATTCAAACCATTTTAGCAATAAGATACTCAATGCAATAAATGCAAATAAAATAATAAATTTTTCTAATTCTTTAAGTACAGAGTACCTGTTTATATTTATTACGTACATGGCTTCAATTTTATATACACTCATAGACCCAATATAATCTGTTAGCTATCAATCACTGTTGTCCGTTCCAATGGCTTTGAAGAAAATATAATATGGTAATAACAAAACACATTATCGATGAGAAAGTTTTACTTTTAACAGCACACGACTTGAAACATTTTGATAAAAAGGAATTTTAAAAAGGCAGAAAAAATAATATGCCTAAACGCCATTAAAATGTAATGGTTTAACTATGACTATACAAAAAAAGAAGTCTTGCAGGTAGCCAAATATTGTAGAAATTGAAAAAAATTCAATCACTTCATTTATCTATATTTCATTTTGATTTTTATTCCCCCATTTGTGTAGTCTTAAGGCTATATATATATATATATATATATATATATATATATATATATATATATATATATATACACACATGTACTAGCTGATCTGCCCAGTGTTGCCCAGGCCCAGGAAAATAACCTTAAATATACCTGAAATCAGTGTTAAATGATATTTTACTTTTAAATGAAAATAATTCCAAATGAACCTAATGTTATGGGACCCACTGACTTTGGAAGCGTACACCCTTGAATTTGTATGATTTCATATTTTTAAATGAAAATCTATCCAAACAAACTTAGAGTTGGGGGCCTTACTGCCTTCGGCAGCATACACTGGACATGCTACTTATGCTCGGGGTTGTTTTTATTTTATATTTTTAAATGAAAGACTGGTATATGAGTTCTTTACCAATTTGAATAATTGTGTTAAAATTAATCTTGTGGAAAAACTGGTATAGGCCGGGTCCATGATAATAACTTTAAATATACCTAATAGGGTGGAGTAAAAAAAGTGAATTTTTTTTTACAAAAAACGGGTAGGTGCCAAAAGTTGCCTTTATACTAGTACATCAAATATCTGAAATTTTAGCGCTGAAAAAAAATGCCTTGGGTCTGCGCTTTTGGTCCAAATGTCAAATTTTGGGTAAAATTTGACAATTTTTCAAAAAAAATTTAAATTTTCTGTAGAACTGGTTATGATTTAAAAGTGTCATTTGAACCTTTATTAATAAAGATTTCAAATATTGAAACGTTAAAACGATATCTTTATTCTGTATAACTGGAGCAAAGCTGAGAAATTTCGGTAAAGAAGGGGCGTTGCCATTCTGGTACAGCATACAACGAATCGTTGTTTTGAATGCAGCTCTTAGCTAGTTGCTTTTACAACTACCTGGGAGTGGAGGTGGGTGCAAGTGCATATCATGTCCCACCCGTAACCAGCACAACCACCCTACCATCTCAGCACAATGTTTTATTTATACAATGAATTGTGATTTTTTATCAGACTGGCACGAGTTTTCTGTATATCAACCTAGTCTTGGTGTCTTGGTCTCTTCTTTCGTATCCACATACTTTGGATGATATTGTCTGTGACTTCCTTCACGTATCTTTCTACTGCTTGAGTATGAGAAGGCATGCAAAGTAACTCATTGGGGATGTTTGCACGGGAATCTACCCAGCCGTCTAATTATTTTCAACAAACTTGCATCCAATAAATACATAGTGATTAGCGGTCCTGTTACCACAATAATGTTCCAATCAATTAGATTTATATAATCATCTGCTTCAATGTTGATTGTCAATATTTCAAATTTGCGTATGTCATCATTTATTCTACCTCTTGCATTTATTATTGGATGAGCAGCTAGTTGTTTAATGTGATTGCAATCAGAATTTGCTCTGAGTGTGCAAAGTAACCATTGTCCTGAATAACTTTTTTGACTATTCGTTTTATGGCGTTTGCTGTGTTGCTTAGTAGCCGAGTAGTTACCCATAAGGTTTTAGATACATTCTTTAGCTGTGTATTACATTTGATGATAAACCATCCTGGGGCATAAACTTAGATCACATACTTTGTCAGTGAAAATAGAAACTCTGACGTGCAGTCAATGCTAATAATTAAGGCGAAGAATTCTATTCGTCGTTGTGAGCCATATCGCGTGGGACAATTTTCCTAGGCTCCTATTCACTAGTTCTTTAGAGCAATATCCTGATGAAATAAGCTTTGCAAATGTCCAGCAGGTATATCTGGTCTGTGCTGAGTGCCTTTTCATCGATTTCAGGAAATATGTTTTCTAAATTACTCTTTATAGGTTCAAAAACTGCAATAGGGAGTGAATGGCACGTGGACAAGGATTTCCCTAATACATTTGGGCCAGAAGTTTTCCCATCGATCATGCCTAACAAATGATGCAGAGGCAATTTATTTAACTGGAGCTGGCATATGATCCATTGCATCATTGGTCTTGCAAGCTTCTCTTCCATTCGACAGATTACTTCAGTATGCTTCCCCGTATTCACAGGACACCGAACACCCATCACAACTCCAGCATGAGAGGCTGGACAAATCAATATTTTCATATTTTAAAAACTTTGATATGCATTTAAAAATATCTTTTGATGCTCCAGATGAGGAAATGTTAGGCAAAATTAGACCCCAAATATTTGGAGCCAGGCTCTTCTAAGATAGTAACACGTTCTTCTTTCATAATTCTACGATACGCATGTTTATCACTTCTCTTTTCTATACACATTGTGTCATCTTTTCAGGAGACGAAATATAAGGCTCTTATGTCTGTTTTAGGGTTCTGTTCTTTATGTTGAGACGAATGAGCCGATTGGCTTTCACGCCTTACCTTGCTTCTATCTGTAACGGGTACGGGTACATTATGTTTTCCAGTGTCATTTGCTGTACGTACACAATCCTAAAGAACCGCTAAAGCATGAATTACAGCAGACTACTCAGAAATTCTATAGCTATCACATGCTATAGGAAAAGTTTCAAACTTCATTCGAGTTTCGGTATATGAGAATGAAGATGGGAATTCAATTTATCTATTATTGAATCACTGCATACTGATTCGTTTATTTCAATTTCACATGCAGCATCTTCTAATTGCGGTACTTCTTTATTTAATCTTCTTTCTATTAATTTTTTTTTCAATGAGTCTTTGTATGCTGTACCAGAATGGTAACGCTCCTTTTTCAACGAAATTTGTCAGTTTTGCTCCAGTTAAAAATAATAAAGATATCATTTTATCGTTTCAATATTTTAAATCTTTATTAATAAAGGTTCAAATGACACTATTAAATCATAGTCAGTTCTACAGATTTTTTTTTTTTTTTTTCAAAAATTGTCAAATTTTACCCAAAATTTCGACATTTGGATCAAAAGCGCAGACTCAAGCCATTTTTTTTCAGCGGTAAAATTTCAGATATTTGATGTACTAGTATAAAGGCAACTTTTGGCACCTACCCGTTTTTTGTAAAAAAAAATTAATTTTTTTCGCTCCACCCTACTGGACATGCTACTTATGCTTGGGGTTGTTTTTATTTTATATTTTTAAATGAAAGACTGGTATATGAGTTCTTTACCAATTTGAATAATTGTGTTAAAATTAATCTTGTGGAAAGACTGGTATAGCCCGGGTCCATGATAATAACTTTAATATACCTAAAAACAGCGCTGAATGAATTTATATATTTAAATGAAAATCTTTCCAAATGAATCTAATGGTGAGGCCTCACTGCCTTCGGCAGTATACACCCTCGCATTTGCATATTATATTTTTAAATAAAAATCTATCCAAACAAACTAACTTGTTATAGTAATTTCCAATTTAATTTCTCACATTTAGATATATTAAACTTTCAATTCAGACCAAAAGTTCCCAAAAAACCTTAATAATATAAAATGCATTTATTTGTAAAAACATACTGTTCAAATTGAAAGTACATACACTAACTCCGGAAACATCAAACACTCGGCAAAAACCACTTGCATATTCACCATCTATAATATAATAGTACAAGTCATGTGACAGAGGAAAACAAATATGGGCTGACAGCTTCGCTTTTCATATGTCAGGCGGCCATTTTTACTCTAAATTAATGTTTTTTTTTAAAAACTGCATAAAAGTTAAATTATTAGAAAAATCGCTTAAACAAAATGAATGTTTGAGAGATGAGTTACATTCAAATATGTTTATATTCCGAGATAACTTCAGCTGAAGTTAGCTTGACAGTTCAATATCTTATTCCATCATAATAAACAAACACAAGAGATTCATTCATCATGAGCGATTAAAATTTTTGCAGCGCTGTATGGTGTAAAAAAAAAAAAAAGAAATGTACTTGTAAGCCAATTAAAGTTTAACTGTGGAAGAAACACAATCTTTATTAAGTTCTTTTTCCATCAGTTTTCAACTGAATTTTGTGTAAAATATTTCATATATTTATAAAGGTACCTTTTACTGAATTTTACCAAAATTACTAATTTAGTAACAAAATTAATCTTAACACCAAACTTCAACAGCATATAGGCATCCATTTTGATTGTTTACATTTTGTTTATGGTTTTCAGTTAAATTTATAATTAAATTGGTTGAGTGGTTGTCAACTATATAGCAATTATACAAGTAGCATTGTTTTGTTAATATGTTGCAGGTTGCAAAATGATGTTCAACTTTCTGTTTTTATGCAAAACAGTTCCAGCATGTGCTGGCTAGTAGTGATTGGTTGTAAACTATTATAAAAATGAGAAGGTTTCTCATGTATGTCATATCTTGTGCTTGATCTTTATGATGTTGTGTATGTTTAATCATGTCTGCTGAAGTAATCAATAAAAGCTGCTGTTGGATTTTACCTGAAGAAGCTTTTATTTCTATAACTTATCTTCTGAATTTCATCTCTTTATTTTTACTAAAAGCCACTTCAATTTGTAAGTAGACATTTTAATTTTTTATTTAAAAGATGCAAGTTGTCAAATATCACACTGTAAAACTACAGACAAATTACAACTTAAAATTAGAAAATAATTTTACTCTGAGGTACACCACATTGAATATTATTAACACTAGTCGGATGTGCTAATCCCAAAACTTTCTTTTATCTCATACATGTTAATACTCAAAATTAAGCCTATAGTCGACATCGAAAATTAATCCTAGATTGAACAATTGGGTGATTCAGTATGATTTTCCCTCATCTTCTCTGGTTAATCCAATTTTATATCATCTCCTCACACACCTACGGTTTGCTGGCACTCTGCTCCTACGAGGCTGTCACATTATGAGCAGCTGGTATACAAGAGCTTGGTCTACTGCTATCCTTTCCCGAAAATCAAATAAAATTTGCTGTCACAGTGCCACTTTCAGGTCAATTTTTTCGAAAATTTTATCAAACCTTGACCTATTACATTACATCTAAATATATAAATTTTCATTGAAAAATGAGGGAGTTGTATTAGTTACTATAATATAATCAATTTAGAAGGTGTGTGATGCCTGCCACCAGTTACCCAATCTTTCTTAAAAGTTTTCAATTAAACAAGAATATTTTAGCTAGCACTATGAGTCCTTCTTTATTCTTCAACTTTTCCAACATGTACACTGACTTCATACAGATTCTTCAGCCTCATCTTTCAGCACCTGTAGTAGTGATGTTGCCCAAGTGGGTAAGATTGTGATTAGTTTTAATTATTAAACTATTTGACTCTTGTCACTAATAGACAAACAACAGCAGGTATAGTTTAAGGCATCCTGTGTGTTATTAGCAGTGCAGCACAACAATAGTATAAATCAAGATCTCATGTATACCATATACACCATGTGTCTCATAAGCTTAATGAGCTGACACATGACAAAGTAGTTCCTGAGAATTTTTCTCCAACATATTTTCTCCAGTATTTCACAACTCTAAGTTTTCTTATCATGATAACAATCTTATATGATTATGTTCAGAAAAAATACAATATTTTCTATAGTTGTGTCAGCCATTTCATTCTCCTTACCTTTTACTCATTTTCAATACTTTTCCTGTCACACTTGAAATCCTCTACTAGACATTTCACTGTCATATATGAAATAACATTGTCATGTTCAATATTGAAAATATTTTATTAGATTTCAAAAGCTGACATATGTTTGAGATGAAGGTATCAGGTAACTGCAAAATAGCCTAATTTTTCAATTTTCAATTATACATATCACATTCTTCACTTCAAGATCCTGCTAAGAAAAGTAGATAAGCAGCAAAAACATAAAAATGGTATATGATAATAAGAAAGGAAGGTATGTTACAAAAAATATAATTTACTTAACTGCTGCAGTGAGGCTCAAAACATTTATGTCACTCCTGACATTAATGCTAATTTCAATTGAAGGATATAATATAAAATTAAAATCTATTCATTAATACAGGCACTATTGGTTTACTACAATTAAACCCCAGTATAGTATCATCAGCCTGATATAGAGTCCTCCTTCATTAAGTATCATATTTCATAAGTCCATGCAAAATTTCAATAATTTCTTCCTTAAAATTTATCATACGCAAGTTATCAATATTGCTCATAGGTAATATTCCAGGTTTAGTGTCCAAAGTAGCAGGTTAAAAGTGCAAGAGACAAAAAAATTTATGTAAATTATATAACATTAAGGGTCTAAGGGACATAGCGGGAAATAAATTAAATGTAAGAATAATTAATGATAGTGCATGTTAACAATTCAATGTCTACAAAAGAAGCTTGATTAATATTATATTTAAGAATGTATCACATTGGTGCCAGCCATATACAAAACTTAAACCTTTTGCTGAAGCATTAAGAAATATTTATTCTAAATTATAGAAAAACAAAATTCATCATTGGTATATGAATATTAAATAACAAAATATAATCTGGATAGCTTTACTGAAAGTTGTTTCTTAAATCCTAATTTGCAATACTTTCTTTATGCAATTATGAAATCACTTTTATTCACATATGCATATCATTTTAAAACATCATTCAACTTTTCTTATGTATATAAAAGTAAAGCACCTGTCGGATTCCACTTCTCCGTCCACACAACTTCGAAATAAATCCGGTCTTTTGATATGCTGCCACCACCGATATGAATACGTGATATCGGGCACGATACTTGATGTATATTCAAGAAAACTTAACTCTTTCTATTACACTTAAACAAACACTTTATTAACAATATTTACACTTAAACTCGGAGGTAAAGTATCCGGTTTAATATTAAATCAAAATAATTACAGAAACGCTTTACGTGTACCGTTAGACTACGTTCATTTATTCCACACTGAGATTTCTATTCATCTCACACCCGCTCTCAGCGCTCATTCCCCGAGCAACCTTCACACTTCGCTGCTCCGTCCGAACTCAACACTGGTCTCAGAGCTCCAACTCTGAACGACCTTACACCTTCGCTTCCTACGTTAGAACTAACTTTCTCTCTCTCGTAAACTGCAGAACACCCTCCTTTCTACGGTGTTTCTCCTGTGTTTCCAAGGGTCCTTGACAACCCTTCCTCCCTCTTGATGGATCTGTCTTCCTAAATAAAAGAGTGCAATAGCTTTCTTATCTCTGAAAGACCACATTACAATGGAAATACTTCTTTCATTCTGTCCAAGTCGCCACCCTTCGGATTAAGATTTTCTAAAGGACGCCTTTAATGGTACACAATAGATACATATACAATACATACAATATGCTAATCCCTTAAGAATAGCTTTCAACTCTTGCACCTGTGAGAGAAACCTGACACCCCCCACCTTAGCGGAAAATATGCCTTTTAGGGGCTAATTTTCCTCAAACTATGTAATGTCTGAGAAGAGTTCAACAGTTCCTTGATAGGTTTCTTCATTACTACAATTACATAAATATTTCAAGGTGTCTGAAAATTTAACTACTGACATCTCTAATGAACCATATACTAATATGAAAAATACAGAAAAAAAAATTACACAATATGCTAATACACTGTTATAAACACAAGATATACATACAATTATAAATACACAAAAAAAAATAAAATTACACTAGTATTATGTCATTTTAATGTCAGTCTTTAGGCTGAGATTGCTGGAGGCGGAACTTTTTCCTTCCAGTGCTTCCTCGTTAACTTAATTGGTACATCCCTTTCCGCAATGCACCCGCTTGAATGGCTAACTTCTGCCTCTGATGTCCCAATTAAATCTTCCTCTAACCAATCAGGCACTTGCCTGTCCAAGTCCTCTTTGTACGTAATAAAGACATTGTACAATTTCTGCCTTATCTTACCCCTCTCCGGTTTACGACCAATCCGATTTTTCTCCATTTCTACCAGTTGGATAGGACCCATAAATAATTCCTTATTTTTCCTTAAGATTGATTTTATGTCCCCAACTTGAATATTGGTTAAACCTTTTATTTCAAATCCCTTTAAGTCTTTATTTTCCGGTTGTTCTCGGTCTAACAACAGATATTTCCTACAGTCTTCAAACTCCCCGTCACTATCCAAGACAATATCGACTACTTTATTTTTAGCCATAAACGCTCTCATTTCATCTTGATACACCAGTTTCTTACTCCCGTCCCCTAACTCAACTATAACTGCAGGTCGACATATTTCCTCTTTCTCCTTATTACTCACATTCATTTCCCTCGTTAATCGACATTCTACACATGATTCGCAATATATTTTAGCTTCCTTCGCCATATTTTCCCAATAAAATGAATGCTTGATTCTTTCTAACATTTTCTTAACCGTCTGATGTTCTCCATATAAGGAGGTATGCGCTAGTTTTAGAATTTCCTGCCTTCTAATTTTAGGTAATACTAATTGAGCTACAGTTTCATCTACTAATTTCTCTTTATGATATAACATCCCATTCACAATATAATAAGACTCTCTCTCATTTTCAGCCAATTCCCAAGCTTTCTCTAAATCCTTACAACTCATTTGGGATTCCTGAAATACATTTAAACTACTTTCCGTAACTTGATTAATCTTACTTTTCTCTACCTCGGCTTTTTCCTTTTCATGACTTTGCAACTTCACCGATCTCGTTTCTACGACATAACGGTTATTATTATCATTCCTAATCCTTTCCCCTTCCTTCACTTTGTTCCGACTATCTTCCTTACATTCCCTTTCTACCGATTCTCTTAATGATTTCTCGTTGTTTAACCCTGACAATTCATTAGCCACGTCAGGATGTAAAATTACCTGTTCCTTACTATTATCAATTATCGCACAAAGTACGTCCTGATGAATTACATTAGTTTCTCCGCATTTTGGAATAGCTAAAGGTAACTGAATTAATGGCGATTTCACTGCCTTACCAAATATCCCTTGTAAATATATGCTACCAGCCCCTCTTAATTTTTCTGCTGGTACTAAATCTTTATGAACGACGCTAATTTGGCAACCAGAATCCACCAATTCTTTTGTTATCTTCCCATTTACACTAACTTCCACTTTCTCGAGATTATTTAACTTCTCTCCAATAACTTTAGCTCTCCAATTCCCTCTTGCTCCGATTCTTGCCATACCCGCTCCCCTTGGTAATTCTTTAATTCCTCGCACTGAGACATTATTGATACTAGCCCTTGGTTCTTGTCGGTTATTAATTTTATTACTTCCCTCATTATTTCCTTTTGTACAAAATCACTGAACATGTCCTCGTTGAGAACACTTGAAACAGATAGGCGTCGTATCATTAGGTTTCTTATATTCCGGTTTTCTACCCAAAAATGGACTAACTTCATTATTCCCATTTTGTCTCCAATTACTACTAACTCCCTCATCTTTTGCCCTTCTAGAATCTTCATTATTAACATACCTTTCTTTACCTTTATAGCCCTTATAAGTTACCACATAAGATTTTTGTTTAGCATCAAAGAAATTATCACATTCCTTAGCAATTTTCGAAACTTCTAACCAATTACTGTGCTGAGTTAATCCAATATGCGTCGCGGTTTCCTCATCTAGAGTAGTTAACAACTTATCCGTGACAATTAACTGATTAACCTTCTCATACATATCTGCACCTCTAATCTTACAGTAATTTTCCCACGTTGCTATTAAACATGACACAAATAATACATGAGTTTCATTTTGATTCCTTCTAGCCTTCTTGAAATTTTCCAAACACGCCTTCGGTGTCGGCTCGTGTTCCCTTAGAACTAATTCCTTTAACTTCTCATAACTCTCAATTTGTTCTCTAGTCGTGTATATTAGCAAATTATCGGCCTTATCCCCTAGCATATTTAGTAAAATTTCGGCCTGCTGGGTTTCCGGTACATTTTTTGTTTGGAATGCTCGTTCTAAACTGCTAAAAAACAGATTCCATCCCTCAGTCCCTTCTGGAACTTTGATAGACAAAGTTTTAACACTTTTAATCAATTTCTCTAGGCTACTCTCATGATTAGATTCTCTAGTCCCATTAGCGTTAATAGCCGAACTTTGAATCTTTATCCTTTTCAACTCTAACTCATGTTCCAATCTCAATTTTTCAGCCCTTTCTTCTCTATCTAACTTCTCACGGTCTAACTCCCTTTCTAACTTTTCTCGTTCTAACTCCCTTTCTAACTTTTCTCATTGTAACTTTTCCTCCCTTTCTAACTTTTCTCGTTCTAACTCCCTTTCTAACTTTTCTCGTTGTAACTTTTCTCGTTGTAACTTTTCCTCCCTTTCTAACTTTTCCCGTTCTACTACTAACGCTTCTTGTTCTAAGCGTTCCGTAACAATAGTGCTAGATAATTCCATAACGGCTCCCTCTTCATATTCGTCGCTCTCCACTATCTTTTTCTTAAGCTTAAACCTGGTATCATCTTCCGAGACCTCAATTCCTAACTCTCCACATATCACCTGAAGATCCACCCTTTTTAATTTTAGTAAGAAAGCCACACCTTCTACCGATAATTATTACCACCCTACAACAATACTTAATCACAATATCAAATTAATACTTCCTCAAATCCTACCCTCATAAGTTACCTCCACATATTATACTATATAACATATTTCAAATAAGTAATAATACAATAATAAATTTCCTTAACCAATGATACCCCACAATTTGCTTCCAATAACAAAGTAACAATAATCTCAATTTGACTATTATGCAATACAGATTTTAAATTTATACCATTAAATAATAAAATACAATTTACACAATAATACTGATACGTTGCAATTTGAATAAAACACTGATGCCAATCACTACATAAAAATATCCACCTAACAAAAATTTGCATGAAATACACATAAATTCCTAAATTTAATCTCAATAAAATATTTCAATTTCAAAATTAGTTCTCACATTAAAAAGTAAATCACAGCACTTTTTTTTTCTCTGGGCTTTCAGTTCTTCCTTGAAGGTTATTTCAATTTAATTTAAATTCTACACAAATTTCCTTTCCTCATTTACTATCAATATTTCAAACTTAAAGCAAACAATACCACTTAATTTAAATATTACTTTAATAATAATTTAAATTTAAGAATTCAATTATTCCCTCCAACTATTAACACAATGCATTAATTTTAATCATTAATCTTATCCATTTAAAACAATTAGAAAATCACTTCTAGTAATTAATATAAGATCCTTTTCTTAAAACAATAGTGTAAAATGGTTGTTAATATCTCATTTGATTTAGACCAATTATTATATTGCACATAAATTATTATAAATTAACCACAACATTAACTCAAATTACCATCAATTATACACAATAAAATAAAAAAATAGGTTCGAGAATGTCAGTAGAGTAAAATGATCAAAACACCTTACCTCGTACTTCATTCGCTGGGCAATTCTTTGCTCACTTTTCCACAGGGTAAATCTTGCACTCTCGGGCAATAATCACTATAATTTGAAACACTGTGTCCACAAACACTACACACAAACACTGGAACTAACACTACACACCGCACCAACACTTCCACTGGACGATCCGACAAGGCACTCTGTAACAAGGCTAGCTGGCACTGGTCTACGATGATAGGGCACACACACTTCCGCTAGACGATCCGGCATAAACTGACTGTAACACGGCTAACTGGCACTAGTCTACAACGATAGGGCACAAACACTTCCGCTGGACGATCCGGCACAAACTCTCTGTAACACAGCTATCTGGCACTAGTCTACGACGATAGGGCACGAACACTTCCGCTGGGCGATCCGGCACAAACTCTCTGTAACACGGTTAACTGGCACTGGTCTTCGGTGATTCAGATCCCGTCGCTGCCAACATTGTCGGATTCCACTTCTCCGTCCACACAACTTCAAAATATATTCGGTCTTTTGATATGCTGCCACCACTGATATGAATACGTGATATCGGGCACGATACTTGATGTATATTCAAGAAAACTTAACTCTTTCTATTACACTTAAACAAACACTTTATTAACAATATTTACACTTAAACTTGGAGGTAAAGTATCCGATTTAATATTAAATCAAAATAATTACAGAAACGCTTTACGTGTACCATTAGACTACGTTCATTTATTCCACACTGGGATTTCTATTCATCTCACACCCACTCTCAGCGCTCATTCCCCGAGCAACCTTCACACTTCGCTGCTCCGTCCAAACTCAACACTGGTCTCAGAGCTCCAACTCTGAACGACCTTACACCTTCGCTTCCTACGTTAGAACTAACTTTCTCTCTCTCGTAAACTGCAGAACACCCTCCTTTCTACGGGGTTTCTCCTCTGTTTCCAAGGGTCCTTGACAACCCTTCCTCCCTCTTGACGGATCTGTCTTCCTAAATAAAAGAGTGCAATAGCTTTCTTATCTCTGAAAGACCACATTGCAATGGAAATACTTCTTTCATTCTGTCCAAGTCGCCACCCTTCGGATTAAGATTTTCTAAAGGACGCCTTTAACGGTACACAATAGATACATATACAATACATACAATATGCTAATCCCTTAAGAATAGCTTTCAACTCTTGCACCTGTGAGAGAAACCTGACAGCACCATTTAGAATATGCTTCAAAGTTGCTGTTTTAAACAGATTTTCAAATCTACTCGTAAAACAGTTCTCTCAGGTAAAAAAGTTACTATAACTAAAAATGTGAGATTAAAGATTATATTTGTAGCAGAAAAAACACTATTCAAGATACCTTCAATAAATCTTCCCGATTCCCCCGCTAATGTTAAACCTATGGTATAGGATGTTTCCGTATATTTAAAATATCTCTTCAGGAAATTAATACTTTTAGTTTCTGTTTTCTGTGTACACTTTTTAAAGGATGTCTCTTGTTTTTCTTAATTGTCAAAAATTTTCTAAAATATACACTTAATTTTATGTGAAGTGTTAAAATCTTATTCACTTTCACTAAGATTTTAACACATAAAATTACAAATTAAGCACATATATTAGAATTAGATTTAGAATCTAAGAAAAAAGACATTCTTTAAGAACAGTACAAAAAAAAAAAAAGAGTTAAAAATGACAATTTCTTGAGGAGATATTTTAAATATATGATTGCATACTATGCCCATAAGTTTAACATTAGCAAGGGGAATCAGGAAGCTCACTGACGAACAGCCTTGAAAAAATGAAGATATATATAAGATATAATGGATATATATGAAGTCTATATATATAAGAGAGAAACAAAAACTATGATCAAAATAAAAAATGCATTAAAAGAAAAACAGTAAAAAAGCAGACATAATAAGTAAAAATTCTTAGAAGTGCATAAAAATCACAGGTTGAATGGAAGCATTAAAGAAAAAAAAAACCCTATACAAAGCCACTCTTTAATTCTATTCTGAAATTCATATAATAAATCATTCTGTAGTATCTGATGTTTCATTTTACTGTTAAACAGATTATTATTTTAAAATTATTATTAATAATATGACATTTATACTCTATCATTTGACACAAGCTTGACAAATATTTGGTAGTTAGTATTTAATTTTGTAATTAAAATAACACAATACCTGCTCTTATCTATGTTAGCATGTAATGGGTAAGTCTGCCAAACTCTACAGAGATCAGTATCAATCACAGTTAGTGACAACGATTCATTATTGGCTTGTTCTAAAAGACGCTCACAATCTTTTTCAGAATTCTAAGAAATGAAAAGAAACATACTGTTATAGTAAACGGAAAATTTAAAATGATTTTTCCTTTCTTTTTAAATAGAAGAGATTATGCAAACATTTGTAAAACACTATATGAAAAGATGATGTCAGTCTAGATATAATATGTTATAAGGGCATATTTTCATTTTTAGGCTTAATGCTGACAATATCTGATGAAATAACATATATTTACTCCTCTGGAGAATCCATAAGATAGTCATAGTATTTCCTTTTTGATTTTTAATTTTATTAAGTTTAATTCTTGCATTATCATTTCCATTGAATTTTACAATATATCTTCCTTTGTTTTTCACACATGTAATTTAATTTTTAATATTATATATATGTGTGTGTGTGTGAGAAATATGCCATCTTTTTCATGGGTTCCTTCATGAAATGGCTGAGTGAAATAGACAAAGAACTTGCTTGGTGAAAGGGACTCAGGGACCTCGTTGATTTACTTTCCAGTTCAATAATAGAAGTTCGTGGAGGCCCCCAGAACCATGTTACTTAGAGACTTATATGTTCCTGAGATCGGTAGAGCATCTCAAATGATACCAAAAGTTTGTCTGAATCACCTAAGGACCTTCTTTCATTTTCAATTCCCGTTTTTTTCCAGCAGAAGGTGTAATAGTGAAAAAAGGTGGAATCTTTAATTTAAATGAATCAGTATCTTTTGATGTGTGTAGTTTTGTGGTGGCAACAGGCTTGACTCAAGCCTGATTGCATCCCAACAGTCATTTCTAAATTTTATGTTAGTTGTTATTTATAATCTACACATAATAATAAATGTCAAACAGAAAAGTTAATTAGAATTTACGACCTAAATGTAATTATCAATTTCTTATCTTGATATTAATTAGAATTTATAACCTATATATAATCAGTTTATTTGAATTTATGATCTGAATCTAGTAACTGTCACAACATTAAAAGAAAGTTAATTGGAATTTATGGCTTTGAGTAATCATCTAATGTAAACATGTCAATCAACTCATATTTTGGGGGAATCACCTTTAACAACATTAATCATTGTTAATATGCTTATGATGGGTAATTTCTTCTCGTATAATTTCATAATCCACTCTAAGATGAGGTCCACCAGATTTGCCTGCAAATCTGGGAGGACTCTCTGAGGAGACTGAGTTTTTATTTTCATAAGGCTATTAAAGTTAATGTGAAAGTTAAATTTACCGTTAAAATTGCTGAGACATGAGAGTTGAATTTTGCTGTGGGAATAATAAAATTTAAAGTTTGAATTTTGAGGCTTAAAAATTAGGTAAGAAATTTAAGACTTTAGTTTGTATGATGGAAATTCTAAATTGAAGATGTGGCTCTCGGGATAACCTGTTAAAACTTTACATAGAAAAAGTTTGAAAAATATAATAATAAGAAGATAAAACAAAAAAAAATATCTGAAAATAATAATACAAGAATAATAAAACAAGAAATGTATGAACCAAATAATAATAAAATGATAATAATACTTTAAAGTAATGGCTATACTTTTGTGCTTTCTAGGTGTGCTAAATTCTTTAAAGCATGAAACTTTAAAAATATTAATAAAAATCTAATTCTGCGCAAAATATAAGTTTATGGCACAAATATAATAATAACAAGAAGAAATTAGCTTGATATGAGTTCAAAGAAAAAAAATATTTTTTAGACACAAAATCTTCAAATTATCTTAATAGTAATTCAAAATGTAAAGTTATTGAAAATTAAATTTTATTGTCAACATTTTACTGACTAGTTTATTTGAATTTTTATTGACAAGAACACAAAATATGTAAAAGTATTCAAATGAAAAATAATGTAAAGCAAACTATAAAAATATTTTTAAAAATGTACCAAAATTAATAATTGTAGCACATGAGATTTATTTACATTTACTACTACTTGTAGGGTAAGTAATATTAACCTAAATATCAGAGAGGATTTTGCATTTTATCCTAAACCTTTGCAGGTTTTTGCAATATCCTAAATCTCCTGGGAGATTTTAGCAACATTTTTTGAAAAAAAGAACCAAAAGTTTTAAAATGTTAAAAAAAAAAAAAGAAAAAGAAAAATGAGCATGGTGTTTATTCTTTTGTGAAGATGCCACTATAATTTAATGGTAAAATTGGGAGTTTATAGTGTGCAGACTGAGGTGTATTATTAATTCTCCTCAGTGGTGACAATAAATCAGATTTACTATTTAATAAAATCACATTTGCATCTCACTATTAGCTCATTTGAAAGAAAAAAGACTGTTGACAAGCTAATTCAACATTCTCAGGACATTTTTCCTTATTGAAGACCAGAATGCTCTGCGTTTCCTTGCTAGCTTCCTATTCAAATAGCAAAAATATTTTAATGATTAAAGTGTTTTACTACTGGCAAGGGAAATAATAATAATAATATACCCTGTTTCAACTGAAATAGGATAATGCTTTAGTTTTTTGAGCACATGGCAATCTGTTGAAAATTTTATTTTTTATTGTATCCTTGTCTTTTTGTTGTATGCCCAGGTGTTTATTATCAACAGTTGTCACATTTGCTCAGATTGTAAAAAAGTCACTGAATCTTTTTTGACTGTACAGGGGTTTTTTTGGTTGGGGTTTAACCCACTCAAAAATCTTTTTTTTTTAAATTGGAATTAGAGAATCAATTAGCCAATGATTGATTTACTTAAAATATTTATGAAATGGCAAGGACGTGACCTCCCATTTAATCGTTCAAAAAGGGTTGGGATGGTTACCAACTCATTGGTTTTGAAAGGGATATCTGCTCTGTAGAAGGTGATTTGATTGAATAACTTCTTTTAAATATTTAATACAAATAATAAAAATTTTAAAAAATCAACTATTTAAAAATATTTTGCAAAAATATAATAAGATTAAACTATGTACAAGACATGCTAGATATAGTATTGGAAAAACTGATTAGGGTTCTTACCAATTCAGTATAAAATAATTTTTTATATTCAAGAAGCATAGAATGAAAACAGAGAATGAATAAAATATGTACTAGCTAAAATAAGCACATATTTACAAACGTTTCAATCTCAAATTCACCCATATCAATATTTAAACTCAGTGAGAAAAAACTGTTAATTACTATTCAGAATTACAAATGTTATTTAAAATATTCCTAGGTACTTAAACTGTTTTTTTTTTAATGAAAAACTGTCAGATGAAAATTTATAGTGCAAATGCACAAAATGAGTAGAATTTGTAATAGAAATTTTCATTCCATGGAATAAGCATAATTGCTGTATAAATTTAGTTTAAAAATATCATTCCAATTAATTGTTTTACAGCACAAAAAGCATTAAAACTAAAACAAAAATTGTTGGCGACCACACATATGAAATCAATTTACAGAGACTACTTGTTAGGTAAAGCAGTCTGCCTAATACTGGACCATATAATATGCTAAGAAAAGAAATTACCCATCATAAACATTCTACCGACTTATGTGAAATATGCCGTCATCTTCACAGGTTGTTTCATGAAATGGCTGAATGAAATATACAAAAACTTGGTTGGTGAAAAAATTGACTCAGGACCTCATTGATTTATTGAACACCCTTATTTTGCAGTTCATGGAGGTCCCGAGAACCATATTAATTAGAGATTTACATTTTCCTGAGGTTGGTAGAGCATCTCAAATGCTATCAAAAGTATGTCTGGATCACCCAGAGACCTTCTTTTATATTCCAATTTCCATTTTTTCCCAGGAGAGGGTGAAATAGTGAAAAAAGGCAGGATCTTTAATTTAATTATATCAGTATCTTTTGATAGGTGTGGTTTCGTAGTGGTAACAGGCTTAAGTCAAGCTGATTGCATCACGACAGTCATTTCTAAATTTGATGGTATGTTGGGTAATTTCTTATTATTTCAATACATACATACACATACATATGGGGTGTCCCAAAAATGTATACACAATATATTCACTAATAGCTGGCATATTGAGGATTTTAATTTTCAACAAGATGGGGTACCCCCACACTACTACAGAGATGTTAGTTACATAAAGCAATGCCTACCTTCAATGCAAAGTGGCATGATAAGAAATGTTATTAGATTTATTTTCTTTCTTGTCCTTTCCTTTCTTTCAATAAATATTGTTGATTCTAACAAATTCATTGAAAGTTTATTTACTTGAAAAAAATATAGCATTGGATTGAGATTGTAGATATTTTATATTTAATAAAATAGTTATTCTTTTCATTAAACTATATAGAGATAATTAGGTTTGTCATTCCCACTTCTCCCAAAGGTATACATCTATGTATACCTTTCTAATATGATTGGCACCTTAACTTTCATGTCAATACTTGCAACTTAGCACAAATTTATTATGTAAAATTCAAACATTATTTCAATTTCAATAAACAAACAGTCTGGACAGATGAAATTAAATGTAATTATGACTAGAATTCAATATTCCCCTCCACCAAATCTCCTGTTGCTGATCTTCGTAAATGGGGAATTTATAATGTTCCGTGTAATGGCTGTGATTTATCTTATATTGGTCAAACTAAAAGAAATCTCGAAATCCGCTTAAAAGAACACTCTCGTTATGTAACTAATCAAGAAATTTCTAAATCTTCAATTGCCAAGCACTCTTGGGATTCCGGCCATTGTTTTAATTTTAAAAATGCTAAAATTATCTTTAATGCTAATAGTATCTCTGAATTGGACTTTCTGGAAAATTTAGCTATTTATCTTAATCGTGAAGTTATTGTTAATGATAAATCCGATTCCACAATGCTCTCTGCTGCTTGGAAAAACCTCTTCAGTACTTCCATATAATTTATTTTGTATTAATTAATTTTAGTCTGTTTTTTTTTATATATATTTATATATTTTGGTTACTTATTTAATTCTTAATTTTCATGTGTTTCCATGTTTTTTAATGTATTTGTGTGCTTTATTTATTTTTATTTTATTTATTTATTTTTATTTATTTATTTATTTATTATTATTATTATTATTTTAATTATTTATTCATTTTATTTTATATATTTATTTATTCTATTTTATTTATTTATCTTTTATTTATTTATTTATTTTTTCACTTCCTTATTCCCCTTCTATTTTGTATTCTCTATTGTTTTGTTTTTACTCTTCTGTGATTGGCTGTTGTCTTCTGTTCTCCTATTGGCTGTTGTTTTCTACTTTCCTATTGGCTGTTACATCAGCTTGTTTCCTCTCCCTTACCTCTCATTTCAGTCTTGCTGCTGCTTTCATAGTAGACGCACGTCTTTTTACGCCTGGCGAAGAAAGACTCAGATCTTTCGAAAGGCCTAGCGCATTTTAAAGTTTTTATGGTGTTTTAAGAAGTTATTTTAGTTCTTAGTGTTTCACACCAGTTTCAACTTATTTTATTTTCTGCTTCTTAAGGGTAAAGTTTCATATAAAAACAGTTTACAAAATGTATGACTTTCCATAAACCATCAGAAATTAAGAAATTTATTTTTTAAAGAAACGAAGGCTGTCTAGGAGGAGTGTATTCACATAGGATGTTTAGAAGAGAATCTTTCTAGTCAAATGCTCTATAAAAATTACATAACCACACAACTCTAAATGTACAAGATCAAGCCTATGAACTTCAGCTTCGAATTCTTATGTTCATCAAAAACAGTAAACTACCCATGGGCTCAATGGATGCTATTAATATTTATTGTAAAGAAAATCTTGTTCAAATTATGCTAAACAGTACTAATAAATTTTGATACTGAAACTTCACACTTCTCAGGTATAGTAGCATTGTCATATATAAGGTGTAACAAGGTTGCTACTCAAATTTGGAATAAGAATTCTCTGTATGTATACACATCATCCTTATGTAAATTACAAACAAATCTACTAATTTTGTTACAATATCCTCTTGTTTTTATCACAGGAATAAGCAAGTTGAAATAACAAGAGGAGGGGGAGGAGTGCAACAGGCTCATAAAATCTTAGGTATGGTCTTGGGAAGTAAACAACAATTCAATAATATTGCCTTTTTACAGATATGATATTTGGGAAATATATATAAGAATAAAGTGCAGAAATTTTTCAGGAGTGTTTGCAGACCTACTTCTAAAAAATCTAGAAATTGTATGAAAGAAATATGGGGCTGGGATAAAATTGACTTTTATAATTGTTTAATTGTAAACACTAAAATATGCTAAGAGTTCTTGAAAAAAAAAAAAAAGTGCTACAAACAATGCAAACAAATAAATGAACATTTTATGCATTCAATTCTTAGTATTTACACGCGAAAAGAGCCTTTTTGTATAACATTGATTGTGCTCTTCAACTTTGTAACGAACTATTTTCCTGTATCTTGTATAGATTGGCATGCTAACTCCTAATTTTACTGCAATCGGAGATATACAATATTTAAGACTGTAAGAATTATAAAAGTTTTCTGAACTAGAATAAGTAATTTTTTATGTAGAGTTGGTTGGGGTAGGTGGGCCACTGGTGTAAGTGGGTCCTCCCCAACAAACTAAAATGTGTACATGATATTTCACACTTATTTGCATTGATCATGTCACATTTCGTCACACTGATGGGTTTTGCATATATTTGAGCTTTGTTTCATTTCTTTTTCATGTCATAGAACTAATGTAAAATAGATTTCCAGAATAGTTTATTTAAAGCATTCAAGGTGCAAAGCAAGGTGCAAACTGTTGCTGATTTTATTTAACATAAAAAAAAAAAAAAAAGAGAAACAATTTATAATGAGAGATAATATTATAAAACGAACATATTTAATTTAAACATGAACGAGAATTTTAGAAATGTTGAAAAATGCATTCATTGTGAAAGATATTCAAACAATATTTGGCGATTTATCTTTTGCGTCCGATTAAAAAAAATGCATCTGAAAATTTTATTAGATAAAACTGACTAATAATTGTTTTTTTGATTTGTGCTTTTTTTGTTAAATTAAATTTTTATCATGCGACTTACAGAAGAAACTAGAAGATGTAATTATAAAAATGACCGTACTTGTATAGCTTATACTACATAAATTAATTGTTTTTGGAATTGTCCATTTTATTTTTCAAGCTCACAATTTAAATTAGAAAATTTGAAGCATTTTATGTAATTTGTGCCTTTAACACTCATTTGCAGATAACATTCCTATGCCGCATAATATTAGGAAGGCTTTTTCATTAAACGATAAAAATGAATGAAAAATCATACATCAGGCATAGATTATGAAGTGTTTTCCAACACTAACAGAATATTATTAAGAAACTTTTTTTCCCAAGAGGTGTTTCCAGATTAGTCTTCATTATCTATTAATGTTTATTAAACTCTTGTGGAAAGTTTAACCTAAAATAAAGAGATTTCAATTGATGAATTAAAAGACAATTATGAAGACCTAGAAGGAATCAATAGTTTAGCTAAAAAAACTTCTAAAGCTAGTGACTATGTATTTGTGAAACTTGCACAAGTATTATGTAGCTCTAATTTTAGAAGTTGATGATACAAATGAAAAAATAAATGCTAAATTTGCAAGAAAGAATAGAAATAGTGGACTTTTTACTGGCCAGATGCAGATGATGTTGGAATTATTACTGCAGATAAAGTAATAATGATTCTCCCTCAGCCAACTTTAAATAGACGCTGTCATTTACTGTTTCCAATTTTTTTTTCCAACTTACAGTGTTTGCTAATGTGCCAAAATTAATCTTAATCAACCTTATTATGTTTCTTCAGCACTGTTTTATATGTTATAGTAAAACATATGCCTTTAGGCTTTCAAAAAATTTCATAGATGTATTTGTTTTGTTTCTCATTCTATAATTACCTGTCATACTGATCTTAATGTGAGTAGATATCTCGTACATGGATACATTTACAATAAAATATTTCATATTGAAAATTTCTATACTTTATCAAGTAACACCCACTTACCACTTCTTTAGTTATTCTTGCTTTAAATTTAAATAAAGAGCGGTGGGTCCACTTACCCCTTATTATGGGGTAAGTGGGACATTCACCTGATTTTTTAAAAGAAAAGCAGTTAAAAAATATTTAAAACATTATTTTAGAAACTAAAGATAAACTTTTGTTTATTAATATAGTCTTAAATAAAATAAGTCAATAAGTTAAAATTAAACTGTTTCAAAATTTGTGTATAAGGCTTCAAAAACGAAGTATTCCATAAAGGGGTTCCACTTACCCCAACCAACCTTATTGTATAAACAATTGAAATTTTAATCAAGTGGCCAATTTTTTTTCTTTATCATTTGAGTATTCAATTTTTGGGAGATATTGTCTCAAGAATCATTCAAATCAGTGGACCATAATTTCTGTCCAAACTAAATCTTATAAAAAAATGTTATATATATATAAATCTTATTGTACTTGACAAACAAGCAGAAATAAGAAAAAAAAAAAATGTTACATTTGACATACAATCATGAATGCTGACAGCACAACCAAAGAAAAATATCCTTAAAATCCTAAAATACTGAAAATGTTGCTTTTTTAATCATTATAAATAATTACATTTAGAAACTGAAATGGAGACTGTTAAAATGTCACTTAAGTTTAGCTATGCATTTTTAATTAAATTTGAAAAAAAAATTCTTTGTTTACTTATCACAATAATAAAATTTTTTACCAATGTAAATGTTTAAAAATATCCATAAGAAATGGAATTTTTAAGATCTTTTTTGTTTAAGACTTAGATCAAGCAGTGTAAAATCAATCAGGTAGTAGGAACAAATTACATTTTGATTATTTTCTTCTGACTTTCAAATCTCTGAGATGTACACTTGCAATAAAAGCCATCATCATAAAGATATTTTTAAAAAAATATTGAAAATTTAATATAAAGTAACACAGTAAATTTATGAAGAGACAAAAGTAAATAATCTGATATCTCAGGAAAAAATTAATTATGTAAAATTGTATTACATTATATTACATTGCTATATCTATATTAATAAAAGAAAGTTTCACTCTGTGTGTGTGTGTGTGTGTGTGTGTCTGTCTGCGATGGTTAGCAAAATCTAGCCCACCTAGAAGTTTGTAAATTTAGGTGTGGATAGTCCAAGGTCTGGCCATGTGCACCTGAATCTCAGAATTTTAATATTTTGATAATTACCCAAGATATTACCGTAAAATACCGTTAATCCGCCCTTCCCGATTAAGCGCCCCCCCCCTCCCACTTTGTAAACAAATTGGAAAATTTAAAAAATCCCGAGAAAGTGCCCTCCCCCAAAAGAAATTTCGTCGTGCACGTCAAGATCAACACCAAAAATTTTATCTCCCGAGTGTTTTTTTTTTCCGACGGATCAGAAAGGCGTGACGATTCTTTGATATATCACAAACATGTACAAAAACATTGTCGATCTGAAAAAGCAATATAACCAAACATTAGTTTTGCTGTAAATTTATCTCCATGGCGATATGAAGGTAATAAAAATATCGATAGTGAAAGTTTCTCATGAAATAAGTTAAAAAATGTTTATTTGGTGCTGTGTGGAAAATATTTTGATTAAAAGAGAATCTATTTATTTTATTAAAGAATTTATAGTCGTATTTAACATTATTATGATAACCAATCACAAAAAAAAAATATCGATTCATTGATCAGATCAATCGATTTGTCGATACACAGTCGAATTTGTAGCGTAATTTGTGCTATCTTTGTGGTAGCAATGTTTTTTTGTTTTAATAATCTGGCAACACTACCAATTCATTCTATACCTTCTCAATTTTCGTGATTTGTATTATTTATCTGTATGTTCTCAATTTTTGGGATTTGTATTATTTATATAGCATTTATTGATACGAAATCATGATTTTAAATAAAAACGGTTATTTAATCTTCTTAACTTACAACAGAGGGCGACACCACATAAAATGTTACTCGTTCTCGAAATTACTTCAGAACATTTTCAACTGCAATTCTCAGTGTTTTTTAATTATTTTAAATAATTAAGTTCCTTTTATTTTTCTGTTACAAAATTAATGACAGATATTAGTGTTATTATTTATCAAAATGCATTCCAGTTTCAAAGCTTCTGAAATCCAGAATTTTCTATAATCTGAAATCGCCATTAATCGTGAAGTTATACTCTTTTTGTTATGTCATGTATTAAAGTTTAAGTGTAAAATATATTTATTTAAATATTTCCTTTTCACATGACATGAGTTAGTTTTTATCATCCCCAAGCCTACGTTAAAGTACAAACGAACTCCATTGCTTCGTGAGGTTTTTCGGATAAACACGCGATTCATCCACGATCTATTGCTGTGTTTTTGGATCGCGGTTAATCACTGTTACTTGCTGTTACTTTCGACCCAGAGCTCGCGTCTGACGATCGCTGCTCTGATTGGTCGTCGTTTGACGTCATAGTCTGTGAAGCCAATGGAGTTTCGCGTACGTTTTTCTCTTTATAGAATGGCAACAACTGTATGCAAATTTTCCAGAACAGGCTGGTATATGTAGCAGTTCAAGATGTTTGGATTTCGCCCTTGTCTGTTTTTGCTTTGTCTTGTTTTTCTTACGTAGCTCGCTTGAAAGCAGCACTTTGTTTTTCTGCCATGTAACTACTTACGACGCCGTAGCTTGGCTACGGTTTGAAGGCTGCTGGCGGCTGTTAGTTTATTGATGAAAGTTTATTTTGCTTTTAATTTTAAGTTTGTTCAGCAAAAGTAATGCTGACGTTGGATTGTCATTTGTATATTATTCATCAATAAAATCATCTTGTTGTTACACCTGCTGTACTCCTTAAAGTCTTCCACATTCAAGCATTTCCATAAGTTAAAGATTCCACTGTGTACTCTGCTTAATATATAGTTAATTATTGTGAAAAGAGAACAGGGTTATGGGCCCAGGCTCATAACCGGAATTTAAGTAGTTTTTTAAGGAGATGTGGAAATGAAGAAACTGTGATACTTTTGTGCCTGTGGACTCTCTCTCTCTGCTTTGTTTTGAAAGTGAACTTTCATTTTGTGAATTGTTTTACATGCTGTTGACCTTCTGAAAGCTTCAAGTTCGAGAGTTGCCATGGTAAAGCGACAGGGGCTGATGGAAAATAATCAAAACGTCACCCTGCTGACCGGCAGTAACTGGGAAAATTGGAAGCATGAAGTTAAAGTTCTGTTGCTGCATTATGGAGCGTGGGAGTTCATTGAGAAAAAAGACGGAGAGGAGATACCCAAGAGTTTATCACCTGCTAAATCGGAAACTACAGAGGCTGCTAAAACGGAAACAGCTAGTGGAGATACTAAGAAATCTGATCTGACATGGAGAGAAAAGCAGGATGTGAAACTAAGGAAAAACAGAGCCTACACCATTGTTTACCAGTCCCTGAGTTCTGAATTCAAGCCTTTAATTTCAAGTACCACTGATGGAGCAGAAGCCTGGAAAATTCTTCATGACCATTTTGAGCCAACCACAAGAGCAAGAGTAATTCAACTTCTTGATGTCTTCTTTAATACAAGGTATGTTCCTGGTGAAAACTTAGGTCTTTTCCTGTGTCGAGTGAAGCAAGCTGCTGAACGTCTTCGTGACATTGGTCATCAACTCCAGCCACTTTACTTGGGCTATCAGATGATTCGGAGCCTTCCAGATGAATTTCAAGCTACTGTTCAATCCATTTATAGGTGGACTGATGCTGAGTTCCTGCCTGAAAGAATAGAAGCTGAGGTGTTGCTGGAGGAGAATCGCTTAAAGTTGTCTCAAAAGGACTTTTCTAATGTAGCTTTTGCCAGTGAATCATCTGTTAAACCAGGTAAATCTAGAGATTTTTATAAAAACAAAAGTAAAATTGGTCCTTGTTTTTATTGTAAAATGTATGGTCATTTAATTTCTAATTGTAAACTTAAATTAAGTAAATCTAGTAATGAAGCTTGTAATGAGAAAAGTAATTCTGATGTTAATCGTAAAAGTAATTTTCATAAATGTGGTTCTGGAAATTTTAAATCTAATGTTAAAAATAAAAGTAATTTTCAAAATAAAAGTAACTTTCAAAGTAAAAATTTTTCAAGACCTTTGGAAACTAGTAATGTAGAATGTAAAAACCTTTTGAACTGTACCTTCTCTGAATTTGAATGTAGCTTAATTGAGCTTTCTCCTGAATTATGTGAGGCAAATTCATCAGATCTGGGCTATGGAAATTCCCATTGGGTTTTTGACACTGCCGCTACAGCGCATTTTTGTAGCAATAGAAATTTATTTTTCCCTTTTGAGCCAGTATCTGACTTGCACATGTCTCTTGCAGTTGGGGAGAAAGAATGTCCAGTTGAGGGTAGGGGTACAATTCAGTTTTTAGTACGTTGTAAAAATGGAAAATTCAATCGTATTATCTTAAAAGATGTTTTATATAATCCAAATTTAAGAAGAAATTTGCTTTCTGGTGTTAAGCTTGAAAAACTCGGGATAAATTTTGTGGGTAAAAATGGTAAAGTTTTTGTTTATGACAAGAAGGGAAATGAACTTTTTTATGCTTTAAGGAAAAATGACCTGTATTTTTTGAAGCCATCAAAGTATATTACTAAATGTAAGGGAAATGACAATCCAGTCAATTTATCAGCAAATCAAATAGATAAAGTAAATGTTAATGAGTTGTGGCATGAACGTTTTTGCCATATTAACAGTGAATATGTAATTAACAGCAGTAAACAAGAAAGTGTTAATGGTCTTCCTATGCTATCAAAATTGACTGAAGATTGTATTTCTTGTAAATTGGCTAAATCAAAAAGGGTCTCTTTTAAGCCTGTTGGTCAAATTCATTCTAAAGTTCCTCTCCAGCTGCTGCATATGGATTTGTGTGGGCCACTGCCAGTTTCATCTCATGGGGGAAGCAGGTATTTTTTATCTATAATAGATGATTTTTCTAGAAAAGTTACTGTATATGCCCTTAAAAACAAATCTGATGTTTTCGAAACATTTCTTAGGTATCAAAAGAGAGCCGAAAGATTTTTAGATAAGAAAGTAGTCTCTGTTAGGACGGATGGGGGACTTGAATTCTGTAATGATGAATTTGATAACTTTCTAGAAAGTCAGGGCATTGCCCATGAGAAAACGAACCCGTATTCGCCCGAGATGAGTGGTTGCGCGGAACACTTCAATTTAACTGCCCTTGACGGTGTAAAAACCCTTTTGAATTCTAGTGGCTTATCTCAGAAATTTTGGGCTGAAGCTCTTTTATGTTTCACGTATGTATGAAACAGAGTTTGCCATAAAAATTTCAGTAAAACTCCTTTTGAATTGTATTCTGGGAGAATACAAGTATACCCAAACAAAAAAGAAAGAAGCTCGATATGAGAGCAAAACTTGGCATTATGTGTGGTTATGCACAAACAACTAAAGGGTATCACATTTGGATAATAGATGAGAAAAGAATTTTTGAAACTATAAATGTTAGGTTTGATGAGAGTAAAAGGGGGGTTGATGTCATAAATAGTCCAAAACATAATTTTCGCTCTTTTTCTTATTTGAACTTCCCAGAGGATGGTGATATCTTTCCTATGATAGATGACCTAATAGAGTCAGAAAGTAGAAGTGATATCCCAGCCAAAGTAAAGGAAACTATTCCTAGTCCTGTAAAAATTAGAAGTTCAACTATTCAGAATTTAAATGACAGCCCAGATTTAATTCCTTGTACATCTATTAATTGGGTACGGAGCGCTGTCCCTAGGAAAAATGAACCCAGGCAGATATTTACTATGGCATTGAGGGAACTAAAGTTAAATTAAGATCTTTAAATGATACAATAAAGTACTGTGCAGAAAATAACATAAAATACGATTATGATTTTTTTGATTTCAGGGGAAAAAATAATCAATCTGGTAAAGTTTCAAATTTTTCAAATGAAGCCAATTTAATTGAATTAAAAATCCCTAGAAGTTACAAGGAAGCTGTTAAAACACCCGAAGCATCAGAGTGGGAAAAAGCAATGAACCAGGAAATGCAGGTCATGTATGAGCGCAAAGTTTGGGATCTTGTTGAACCACCTAAAGATGCACAAATTTTGGGTAACAGATGGGTTTACACAATTAAGAGAAATGAAAATAATGAAATTGTGAGGTTTAAAGCACGTCTTGTAGCTCAGGGGTTTAGTCAAGTTAAAGGTTTAAGTTATGATGAAGTTTTCAGTCCAGTTGTAAATTTTTCAACTATAAGATTGTTTTTCACTATTTTTGTATGTCTTTTTAAATGGTTAAATGTTCAAGTAGATGTAAATAATGCTTATCTATATGCAGATCTGGATAAGATCATATATATGCAGCAGCCGGAGGGTTTCATTAGTGAAACAGGTAAAGTTTGTAAATTAAATAAAGCTTTATATGGCCTCCATCAAAGTGGTCGTCAATGGTTTTTTGAAATAGATGATGTACTTTTAAAACTAAATTTTATTAAACTTAACTGGTGCAACTGTGTTTATACTTATGAAAATAAACTTGTTCTTTTATTGTATGTAGATAACATGGTCATCTTCGATAAAACAGAAAGTGATTTGGAACTTGGTGTAAATTTGTTAAATAAGTTTTTCAATCTGAAAGTTTTAGGGAAAACAAGAAAGCTATTAGGTATTGAATTTCAAGAGGTCAAAGACAAGCTGTACATTCATCAAAATTCTTATATTGACAAAGTTTGTAGCTTGTATTCAAAATATAATATTCCTTTGAGTAATGTCCCAATACCTAAGGGGCTAGTGTTTTGTCAAAAATGGACTCTCCAGTAAATCAGAATGAAGTTAATGAGATGTCTGAATTCCCTTATAGAAACTTAATTGGTTGTCTAAGTTTTATTGCTGGTCGAACAAGGCCAGACATAACGTATGCTGTAAATCTTTTGTCCCAGTTCCAGTCTAACCCAGGTATGAAACACTGGCACAGTTTACTTAGATTACTCGGTTATTTGCAATACACTAAACATTTTAAATTGGAACTATCTAGAATTAAAGAGTTAAAATTTTCTTGCTATTCAGACTCTGATTTTGCAGCAAATAGAGATGATCGGGTTTCCATAGGAGGTTTTATTTTATTTTTAGATGGGTCACCAATTTCTTGGAAAACTTTTAAGCAAAAATGCATCAGCCTTTCAACTATGGAAGTCGAGTATGTAACTCTCACTGAAGCTGCAAAAGAGTTAATATGGATTAAAAATGTTCTAGAAAATGAAAGTTTAAATTTAAATCTTAAAGAATGTTCATTGTTTTGTGATAATCAGGCAGCTATTGCTTTTTCTAATTCACCTGTTGAGAATCAAAGGACTAAACATATTCATATTAAATATTTATTTCTAAGAAATCTAGTTTATGATAAAATGTTTAAATTAAAGTATATTTCAAGTAAATTAAATTTAGCTGATCCTTTCACAAAACCTCAGGTTAAAGAACAATTAATGAAATTTTGTATGCAAATTTTTGAAGTTTAAATTTTTAAATTACATTTTTGGCCACTCTTTTCATTGCCATGCCTTTTTTTTATTTGACATGACATTGATTAGACTGTTTTTTTCAGAAGAGTTTAAATATTTTTTAGAGTTAGAAATTTGAGATGATGAGAGTTAAAGAGGGGGAAAAAAAAAACCACCACAATTTTTGGTCATTTTGATCAGTGCCTGGCCGGTGAGATTGTGTTTTCCCTGACCTGGTTATGATTAGACTGGCTGTTCTTGAATTAAGTATAATGTGTATTTTTCATGTTTAAATTTTTGAATATTTTTTCTTGAAGTTGTTGTAAAGACTTGGGGATGCTAAAAAGGGGGCTGATTGTTATGTCATGTATTAAAGTTTAAGTGTAAAATATATTTATTTAAATATTTCCTTTTCACATGACATGAGTTAGTTTTTACCATCCCCAAGCCTACGTTAAAGTACAAACGAACTCCATTGCTTCGCAAGGTTTTTCGGATAAACACGCGATTCATCCACGATCTATCGCTGTGTTTTTGGATCGCGGTTAATCACTGTTACTTGCTATTACTTTCAACCCAGAGCTCGCGTCTGACGATCGCTGCTCTGATTGGTAGTCGTTTGACGTCATAGTCTGTGAAGCCAATGGAGTTTCGCGTACGTTTTTCTCTTTATAGAATGGCAACAACTGTATGCAAATTTTCCAGAACAGGCTGGTATATGTAGCAGTTCAAGATGTTTGGATTTCGCCCTTGTCTGTTTTTGCTTTGCCTTGTTTTTCTTATGTAGCTCGCTTGAAAGCAGCACTTTGTTTTTCTGCCATGTAACTACTTACGACGTCGTAGCTTGGCTACGTTTTGAAGGCTGCTGGCGGCTGTTAGTTTATTGATGAAAGTTTATTTTGCTTTTAATTTTAAGTTTGTTCGGCAAAAGTAATGCTGACGTTGGATTGTCATTTGTATATTATTCATCAATATCTTGTTGTTACTCCTGCTGTACTCCTTAAAGTCTTCCACATTCAAGCATTTCCATAAGTTAAAGATTCCACTGCGTACTCTGCTTAATATAGTATAGTTAATTATTGTAAAAAGAGAACACTTTTTCTATTTTGTCTATTATTTTTTTTTTTCAAAATGTTTTCTTTTGTTACTTTATTAAAACAATGCATGCTTTGCGATGATCGGCCATTAGCATCCCCCCACCACCACCACCCATAAATATCATATACTACAGTTTTAATACCATGTAAGCGCACCCCCCCTGCTTATTTTACGATTTTCTGTCATGTTTAGGGGGGCGGATTAACGGGATTTTACGGTAATTAGTTTCTCATTAACCATCGCTTCTAAAATGCCATATTTTTCTGAAAATGGTGCAAAAGAAATGTGAAACCGCAAAATGAGTTGTGTGTTGGGAGAGGAAGAAAGATTTTAGGTTTACTGGAAAAAGGTTGAGCTACCACAATGACTTTTAACTACGCCTTTTCGACACATGTCGAAATAACAGAAACTATTAGGTCTTTCAACATGAAAATTTGCAGATCTATATAAACAAACAATGGCAAGTTCAAAAAGTCAAATTTCAAAAAATTACATCCAAAACTTTCAGAAATATTAATTAGAAATGTTTAATTTTTCGAGCAATTTAATCTTGCAATGATCAACACGTTTTTTGATAAAATAGTGTCGAGGTGTCTAGATAATGAAACCACAAAGAAAGAGGTACTAAGAGATTTTTTAGGTGACTCAAATTAACAATTCTAATTAAGTACGATTTTAAAATTAGCACCTTTCGAATCCTCTCTGTTTCCACATTACAAGTTTGTAAAAATTAAGATTATCCGATTCTTATAACCGAAGATATTTATTATTTCGCATTAATTTGGCTGCAGAAAAAAAAAATTATTTAATGTGTTTTCTTTTTTTTTTTTTTTTTCTACGAGCAAGCATAGCAGACAAGATGTCCGTTATCTCTTGAATAAAGAAAGATACAAAACAAGTAAATAAAAATTTGGATTGGTACTATTAAATATTAGAAGCTGTATAAAATTATTAAAAATCTTGGATTTTTTTTTATTGGAAAATTATGCATCCTTATCGAGTTAAAGATATAAAATCATACAAACTTTTGGTTTGTTTAACTTTTTTATCACGGCCCGGGCAACGTCGGGCGGGTCAGCTAGTATACTAATAAAAGAAAGATGTTTGTATGTGTGTGTTTGTCTGTCCACGATGGCTAGGATACTTTACAACATGTAGAGGTCTGAAAATTTGGGTGAGGATAGTCCAAGGAAGGTCCTGATTCACCTGAGGCTCAGATTTTTCATTTTTTGATAATTAGCTAAGATATTAATTAAAAACCACAATGAATACTTCAAAAAGACATTCTTTGTTTCAGCATGGTGTGCGGTATCCATTCCAGAAGATCGCTAATAGAGAAGATCAGAAAGTCAGAAACATTTTTTTCCTTTTGCATATTTCATGTCCCCTATCAACTAAATGGTTGGAAATATGGAAAAACAAAACAGACAATCTATTAGACGGTACTTTAAGCTCTCTATCGGAACAATCCATTTTGAAAAATAATGATATGTTAACTCTTTCAAAAAATTTAATTTTTAAACTTCAATTTCCATGGGGGAGGTAGGGATGGGGGCTTCTGTCTTCCATAAGCTTACAATCCACTGAATGAAAAGAAATATGAAAAAAAAAAAAACAATTACACCTAATTAAAGACAGCACTTTCAGCTTCAAAGGGACATATTCGATTTTAAAAAATATCAATACTAACTCTTTTTTTTTTTTCCCCAAGAGCCACTTCAGTGTTTTCGCACTTTACTACAAAGTTTTAAAACTTGCATCCACACTTCGGATCAAAAAAAAAAAAAAGACATCTACTTAATTTGTGTACATTCAGCTTTAAAAAGGCGTCTTCGGTTTAAAAAAATATAAATATTAACACTTTCATTCTGAAACTAACTCTCATATTTTTTGTCTTTTTTCACAATGTTTAACGTTCTACACCTGCCCATTTTAATCAAAATAAGAAAAAAGAAATCATACATACTTAACAATAATACATTTAGCTTTAAAATGACATCTTCAGTTTTAAAAAATATTAAAATTACATCCTTTAAAAAAAATTCCTTTCCGAAACTCACTGTGCTGACTTTCATTTTTTATGCATACTTTAAAATTCTGTACCCAGTTTGGAAATCCAATTTTTAAAAAAAATCATACGCATTTAACAATGGTACATTTAGCTTTAAAAGAATGTCTTTGGGATTAAAAAATATTAATATTAACTTTTTCAAAAAATAATTGACTGAAAGTCACTTCTTGACTCCTCGAAACATCTTTTTTCTAGTCAGAAATGAACTAAATATCGGTATTGTAACACAAATTTTTTACACAGTCTTTGGATGCATAATTTATATCATATATTAAAATTTTAAAACATTTGGATAATTCCAAGTACTTGAAACTAATTAAAATCAGCTCCGCTGTTTGCTTGCTTTGATCATGAATCTGCTGGTAGCTTTTGCTATTGGTGTGAAATGAAAAGAAGGAAAGAAAGAAATTAGAAGAACAACATTTTTATAACTAAATATCCATATTTGTATGCTGCTGAAGGCAGTGGACCCCCCAACTCTAGGTTCGTTTGGGTAGATATTTATTTAAAAATATAAATCATACAAATTTGAGGGCGTATGCTGCTGAAAACAGTGGAGCCCTCGTTTGGAAAGATTGTCATTTAAAAGTAAAATATTATTCAACACTGATTTCAGGTATATTTAAGATTATTATCATGGGCCCAGGAAACGCTGGGCGGGTCAGCTAGCAAATTATAAAAGAATATAAATATCTTATGGTTATAGGTAGAATGCTATTTTATGCATAGACTGAATCATTAATAATGCAAAAGTTTTTCTTTCCTGTTTATAGATAACTTAATTCATGACAAAGTCCAAATTTTATTTTTTAGTAACAGACTTGCTGAATATTACAGAATATACAATGGTATTGAATGTCTGGAGCTTACATAAAAAATGAAGCAATAAACATTGAAAAGAAGAAAACAATAGTAACAATTGTAAAATTCAAAAGAAACTTACTTTTATAATACCATGAATGCATAGTTTTGAAACTTTAGATATTAGAGGTTGGGGATTTGCAGAGAATGAACAAGATATATCTTCATTGCTGCTAAACATTGCTAAAATGTTTATAATCTATAAAAACCAGACATATATATTTCATGTTATTCGATCTAACAATTAAAAAAACAAACATATTTCATAATTTCAATTTCATGTTTCATGCATTCAAAAAGAATAAAATATAAACAAATATATATTCACTATATTCTATCAATTATATTTCACACTTTAAATTTCAATTATTAATTCAATCATATATTTAATTTTACATCAAAGTGCAAAAATATAAAGGACACATCAGCAAAATAAATACATAAAAACAGGGATGGCAAAAACTAGTTTTTTGAAATTTACACATAATATAATGTTACAAATGCTCATTAAATATAGCTGAAAAACAATTAGCTGTATTAATATAAGCATAAACACTTATAGCTAAGATATTTCAATTAAAACACCTAAGAATATGCAATTTCAAATGTTTTGTTTCTATATAGAGATATATTGCATAAAATAATGTATCTTGAAACAAGCAATTCCTCTTGGTAAAACTATAATTTAAAAATCTGTCACAGTCAAAGTTACATTATTTTTTCCCAAAATATATATCTATAGATTTACTATATACAGAAATATTTATCAAAACTTCTCAAGCAAAGCAATATTGTAAAAATACATATTTTTCCCATGCCAATTTATAAAAGAAATGATACAGTGCGCAAAATAATTATGGATTCTCACAATTTTAGAATAAATATTATAATGACAAAAAAAAAAAATCATGTGCTACTTCCTCCATTGTAGTAACATGCAAAGTAAACATGCATACATTGGTGGCTGTAGAAGTACTTGGGCATGGGCTGTGAAAGCTTATCAGTGAAATCAGGATATCAGAAGCGAAGAAATTATGGCTTTACTCAATCGAAAGGTCATCTGTATACGTGTCGTTTAGAACACTAAACATTTTTTTTTTAATTTGTGACAACAGTTTAAATAGAAAATTCACTAAATTTGTTTAAAATGTATATTAAAAAAATAATTAATATGCCATCTGGCTCATGACTTTCTGATATTGAACAGAGTAAAATTGATATTTTAAGAACACAAACAAATATGAATTCTACAGATATTGCCAAAGCTATTGACAGAAGTTCAAAAGTCGTCCAAAATTACCTTGAAGATCCACTAGGGTATGGAAAGAAGATGAGCATGGACAGACCACCCTCATTTACAAATAACGAAGTCCGTCTTCTGAGGCACAAATCATCAAATAAAATTGTAACAGCTCGACAATTAAAAAATGAATTAAATTTTATGAAAGTCTTCCACGTCCAATGGAAGCTTGCTACAATACCAAAGGTGGGTGCAACAAATATTAAAGATTTCTTGTTTGAACAACTAATATAGGAGACTTTAAACTAAAAGAGGTCATAATTATTTCTCAATTTATGTATCATTTAAACAAGTACAAAGCCTGTATGAATCTATTGTTTGAGCATACAAGATTTGAATGTTCATTGCACATAATATAGAGTATAGTCTTTTCTATTCCATATGTTTTTATTAAATTCTAACTATATTTTTTGTGTTTGCTTAAAATTAGCAAAAAGGCCATAATTATTTTGCGCACTGTATGTACTATTTCAGTTTTGAAGGAATATGGCACACCGTCAATGTTTCATAGCAAACAAAAAAAAAAGAAAAAATCCTTAGACTGAGTTGTTTGTTTTTCTTTTAGAAATCTTGTTTTATGAAAAATACAAATTTAAGATTTCAGAAAATTGAATATCCATTAATATTTCAGACTACTTCAAAACTAAACATAATATAAAATAAAGCATTTAAAGTATTGCTTTGTATTACTATGAAAATATAAACAATTAAAAATGAAATTATGTAAATTAATAAATTGCTCTTGAAGGGAAAAAATTTAAACATTGTTACTATTTTTATTTCTTTGACATATTTATTTCTTTAATTTTTAGGCAAAAGACTCAAATTTTCTATAAAGTTTTCTATATTATTCTGGTACTCTTTCATACTTTTCTTTAAAAAATAAGAAATAAAATAAAAAAGTTTTTTTTATACTTTTATAGCATACATCATTTTTAAAATTTTCAATATGAGATACCAAACTGTTCTATATTTTCCAAAAATGTTTTATAGCATACATCATTTTTAAAATTTTCAATATGAGATACCAAACTGTTCTATATTTTCCAAAAATGTTTCTCAAAGTATGATCTTTAGTAAATACTGAATAAAATAATTTATGTACGACATAAGCTCAATATAATCTCTTTTTTATAGGAAATATTTGAAAAACAATTCCGGAAATGAGACTTGAAGAAATGTTTTCAAAATTTTGAAGCTTCATGACAGAAAAATCATTAAATCTTTTGTGAAATTTTGCCCAACATTAATACTGATGAGGAAATTAATTTTATAAACAACTGTAATCATTTTTTATAGTATATATCTGTTGGATAATTATTTATGCTCTCCCAGGTTTTAACCCCTCAGCTCCCGGAGAAGGAAAACAAAAACTGTCTGCTATGCCCATGGCTAGTTACTGTAGAACATCATGCTATGTCTAGGCGCTTTTCATTATTAAACCTAATTTTAAATAAAAATTCATATAAAATCAACATATAAATGCATATAAATGCAACAATTTTGACATCTATATATTTAGTATATATGTCAAATTGGTCAATTTCACATTCTATTTTTCGCACGAATATCATCTCTTTGCACGTGTTTCAACATTTTTTAAAGGTTTCTCCCCTCAGAAAGGGGAAACCAGATTGATTAGCCCCCACCTGTTTAGCCTAGGGGGATTGAAAACAGATGGAGTCGAATCATTGCATTGAAAGCATACACCTTCTAATATATTTTTGCTCTGAGGTCAAAAGCTAAAAGCTTTTTTTTTTTTTTAAAAACTCATGTTTTCACTACTAAATATGCATATTTTTTTGCAAAATTTTAAAGAGAGCTTGGATACACTTATATTTATAACGGATTGAAATGTCAAAGAGTTCGAGAGATGTGAACAATTTTTTTATTGCTATGTTAAAGGAGCCAATGTGAAAACAAAGAAACAAAAAAGCAAAAAGAAAACATTTCTTTTACAACTAGATAACACTATTTTTTACCGAAATTTTTACACGGGTTGTAAAGCCGTTTTATTTATTACCAATAAAGATTTCAAAGAGTTTGGACAAAAAGCACTTTTTATTTTAAAACTATGAAACTAAGCCTACGTAAAAAAACAAAAAACAAGAAAATGAGCGCTTTTATCACTAAATAAATATTTTTTCGAGAATTTTTCATTTAAAAATATAATTTCATACAAAATTTTAAAGAGAGCTTAGATACAGTTATATTTATAACCGATTGAAATGTCAGCGAGTTCAGAAGATGAGAACAATTTTTTTATTGCTATGTTAAAGGAGCCGACACGAAAACAAACAAAAAAGCGAGAAGAAAACATTTCTTTTACAACTAGACAATAATATTTTTCACAAAATTTTTACACAGGCTGTAAAAACGTTTTATTTATCACCAATAAAGATTTCAAAGAGTTCAGACAAAAAGAACTTTTTATTTTAAAACTATGAAATGACCCTACATAAAAAAAAAACAAGAAAATGAGTGCTTTTATCACTAAATATCAATATTTTTTCGTGAACTTTTCATTTGAAAATATAAATTCATATAAAATCAGGTTAAAGATATAAAATAATAAAAAAAATTATATATTTTTTAAATTTATTATCATGGGTCCGGGCAATGCCGGGCAGGGTCAGCTAGTATGTATTTAAATTACATTTTTCTCAATATAAACAGCATTTTCATTAAAATTTAATTTTATGAACGAATTATAAGATGAGCTCAGATAACTACAGGTGTTTACACATTTTTAGAAGGATTTAACCCATTTTCGGCCAAAGGTGCATAAACGCATCATTTCACTAATTATATTTTTATTAACACTGTGACATATATTTTTCACTAGTTTTATTTTTCTGCTATTTTTAAGAGTTCTGGAGACATCTATAAAATATTAGTAATTCAATTGAAGTAATCATTTTCTGTTGAGAAATTTTCAAAATAGGCTGTTTTTTTACTTGAAACAGTTATTGACAAATTCCACTTTTTGAAAATATATAATTATTCCATTTGAGATTAATCATATGTTTTTATAATGGAGTAAAGTTGCAATTTCTGTAAATAAAATAAAAATAAAACAAATGCCATAAGAAAATTTAAAATTTTTATATAAATTTAATGGTAAATTAATAATGATAACATCAAAATTAAATAAAATATTATTTTTCATGCACGAAACTTTTTTTGTGTGAATGTAATTTAAGCAAATTTCAATGCAAATACCACATTTTATAAAATTTCTATGCTTGGCCTAAAATGGGCTAAAAAGTGAAATGTTTGGGGAGGGAGGAGATTTCTGGCAATGGCTTATTATTTGAAATTAAAATTATCATCTGATACTTTCAATGTTATCCATTTTTCAAAATGGTGCATGTAATTAAGCAGTAGAACAAAGGATTTATGTTTTTGCGCTTAGAAATATTCTTACTCTGTAATTAGAAAAGTTCTGAAATGCATGGTAAGATTTGAACAAGAAATAGTGTCACTGAAGTTTTATTTTAATACTAGTATATAAACCCCGTCAAAAATGACAGAATGTTGATCAGTGTTTCATATTCATAAGACTTCATACAAACAAACAGCACGAAAATTTTGTTATTAAAAGGTTTATATTGTAGAAAAGTACATTTTAAGAATGACAAATAATTTCTACAAATACAAATGATGAGGATTTTCTTTTACTCAATATTCAATTTCTGAATTAGTTCAACGATTGGACAAAACATTAAAAAATATTAAAAAAAATAATCCATGTGTGAAAGTTTTTGAATAAAAAAAATATTAATGAGTTTCTGAAGAGCTTGACATACAGCTCATTGTTTGGTTACATAAGAAAAATGAAATGCAAATTCTGAAATGGTTTAACGATTGCACAAAACATTACAATTTTGTTCGTTTTAAATTGTCTAAGTTAATAGTATAATAGAGTTCAATTTTAAAATTTCTTGAAGAACAAAGTTTTCCAGTAATGAAGAAACAAATATATAGCAGAAAGACATAAAAAGAGACAGAAAATTGCATGTTTATGGATATTAGCTTCTTAATTCACAGTAGGAAAACATCCCATTTAAAATGACAGAAAAAACAAAGTTTTCCAGGAATGAAGAAATGGTTAAAATAAATACAACGCTGAAAGTAGATTATATTACTTAAACTTTTAAAAGTATACCTCAAATTAAAGCCTGATTTTGTCTTATTTTTAAAATATGCCTGAAAAATCTATAATAAATATTGATCATTAAAAATCATCTTATTTTATTTCATAAGTAAATTGAAATTATTAAATGCATTAGTATGACTGAAAAATATCTTTTCACATTCTCTTATTAAATTACAATTTTTTTTTTTTTCAGTACAAAGTTAGGTTTAAATGTTACTATGTTAAAAATCAAAATTTGATCTGCATTGATATAATTAACATATGTGATATGCTATCAAAATGTTTCAAATGTTTCTCAAGTGAAAACGCTAGTAAGAAGAGAAAATCTGCTGATGCAGAAATTAACTTCAAAGTTGTAATATCTGTTAATATTGTTCTACTTCTTAAAATTAAATATCAATTCAAAGAAAAATAAGCAAAATTCCTACCTGTATCTTCAGTCCAAAGGTCAAGACACGATTTATACTCCATTTAATAAATCAAATTTACAAATCTTAAATATCCAATAGACAGGCTTTTACTGTGGGAGATTTACAAAATATCCTACGAGTGTGTGTGATAAAATGTATAAAATGTGATAAAATGCAACCTTTTAAGGTCTGCTTGGGGGAGCATGAAAACAGTATTAAAAATGATGATATTAAACACTCCACTATTGTTAAAAATCGTTAGTGTAGCAACCACAATTTTAACTTTTCCCAAGGTTCAATAAATTAGAAATGCTCATCAATATATGATCTTGATTTTTAAGAAGCTTATCACATATGGAAAAATTCTAACAGTTTGGCAAATGATTTGTCCAGTACCCTCAGATTTTCCAGAGTTAGGCTACCTTTTCTTTAATTCTCTCCCCCCCCCCCTACTACTTCTTGCTTAAGCTCCTCCTACCTCACTTTGAATGAACTAAGCGCTGCCTTTTCATTGGTCTCTTTGATTAGATCATCCATCTGGAAAATTCTTAACTCTACTGGTTTCACACCTATTGCCATTTCGCCCTTGACTATGGACTGCATTTTTTACACCCTCTATAGTTTTAAGCATTTATTTTTAGAAATTTTAACCATGTCATAGATGATGGAGCTTTAGCAGCTTCGAAACAGCTGTCTGCCCCTTTTTGACATCCTTATTTTCATTTGGTCTCATATTATGTTGTATTTTCATTTCTTAATAAGTGTTAAACAGGATGAATGTTAGTTAAAAGTAAGTTATTTATACTAGAGATTGGATCAAACTTTATTTTTCAGAGCTCAAGCCTGCATGAGCCTGACAATGTGAAATCTAAGCCTGCCCGAGCCCAAAATTGAAAGTACGCAATAAAAATATTTTAATAGCATTTTAAAATTGTTTCAAGATTAATTTTCTCATTTAAAAATCTCTTCTTACATTAAAAAAAAAGTATTAATCCAAAATACTCAATTGTGACAACATTTCATGATTTTCATGTCCCTGAAAATCTGTTTAAAATAACAAATTTGTTATTTATACCAAATCACTGGTGGAAATCTGCAAAAGTCATGATTCTTGTTCTTTAAAAATATCATTCTACAACTGTGGCAGAAAGACATGAGTCCTGTTTTCCAATAAATCTGGGAAAGGACTGAAAGCAGGGATAGACAAGGAATATCCCATGGCTTCTTTATGTTACTAACAGTGACCATGCCAAGGCTTCAGACTCAGATATAACATTTATCTTTATATCCCCCATTAATAGCATTTGTATTCAGAGCCGTCCTTAGGGGTGTGCGACAGGTGCGGCCGCACAGGGCCTCGCGCCTAGGAAGGCCTCGCTCTCGAAAAAAAAATTAATAAAAATAATAATAATAATAATAATTTAGCGTTTGCATAAATGTTAAGATAATTAGCATTTATTTGGGTAAATCAGTTTATTTCGAATAAGAGTTTTATCAATTAAATGTATTACATTGTGTATTTTCATTTCTAAACTTAACACTGAAAAACAAAGTTGATTCTGCTCTTTTCTCAGCATATCATCTACTTATTTAAAATGCAGCAATTTACAAGTGTGATACTTTTCAGGAATGAAGTTGCCACTATACTCAAGACAATCAATAAAAGCTATAGGTCTACACGTGCCGAAATTTCCAGGCCTCGGCCAGTCCGACTGTGTGAAAACCATATTGCCCTGGCCCGTGTATAAAATTGATGAAATCCGGTATTATATGCAATGGAATCAGGCGCATAACATTATCTTAAAATGAAAAGCATTTTAATAATATTGTTAAAAAAAAAAAAAAAAAAAAGTAGCATTTTTCCGATTATATGTTTGTAAGTCATGGAATACGGAATAATAATACTAATCATGAGAAAGAAAGGGGGAAAAAAGCACACCCATGCTTTTTATCACAGATTCTCGCAGAGAGATCCTAGAGGTAACTGTTCGACTGAAATTGTGTCTACTTGAAAATAAATGAAAATTTTTGATAGGTGTCATCTACATATTAAAAATATACCAACTTTGATTTTTCAAATGTAACATTCACTTTTGATATTTTATTTCAGTTCAGGAATTCAAATAAAGTGTCTAAACTGAATGCTAACACATGAAAAATGAAAGTTGGTGCAAGTTTTAATATGTAGACGACCCCTATTTCAAAAATTGCATTCATATTCGACATATAGACATGATTTTCCAATTGCGCGGTACCTGTCATATTTCTCTGCGACAATTTGGTGAAACATATACGTGAGCAGGTGCGATTTTTTTTCCCAATAACTGTACTTGAACACCGGGGGAAAAAAGTAGATTTAAAAAACTATTTCTTGGTAATTTATTAAGTCAAATTAAATTTGAAAGATTTCGTTGAACAAAAGTACAATATCACTGTTACTTAAAAATAAAACCCACTAAACAGACATGAGCTTGGGGCAGTTTTCTTTCCTGGAAAGAATAAAATCCAGGCCCTTACTCAGCACAGATAAAATCAAGCCCATGCCCAGCCCGTCCAGAGTCAGCAGAGAAAAACGAGGCAAGAGCCCGTTCCGACATGGAAAGAATGAAGTCCAAGTCCGGTCCGGTCCGATCAGAGTCTGCAGAAAAATGTAAACCCGAGTTTGGCCCGGGCTTAGGTTTCGGATGTAGGTAAGGTACGTATTAACTAGTTTGGAAGGAAAGGGCCTCGCAAAAATTCTTGCACCGGGCCTCGCTTTCATTAAGGACGGCTCTGTTTGTATTTCCTTCCAAACTGATTTTTAGAGGATTGTAAAATATTTTAAGAAACTTAAGACTACATTCTTGTTTCTCAAACAGCAAAGTCTTTTTAGGTGCATTTGTAATTATATAAATACGTTGCATCTATAGTCGTTGTCTAGCTTGTTCATCTGCCTGCACATAACAGCGCAAGAACTACCCAACCAAATGGTTTGAAATTTAATATATATATATAATCGTTGCAGAATTTTGTTGAAGTTTTATGAAAATTTAATCAAAACTTAAAAAGATATTAATAAAATGTTTAGAAGTGAATCAACATTCAATTCACAAATCGATGTAATGATTCACAATGTGAATTACAAATGAAAATGACTGAAGCAGGCAAGTGTTAAACAGATTGAAAGTTACGAAAAAGTCAATTAGTTGGGTATACTCAATAAAATGGATTTAAGTGAGCTTTACTATTTAAGAAGGGAATTCTTTATTTTTATTTTATGGTAATACCTTTGAATCAAAAATTCCTGTGTTTCATCTGCATAAAAATCAAAATGATCAATAACTAAATATCCTTCCATTTTAAATCCTATATTTGGATCAAGTTATACTATGCATTTTGTAATGTTTCAAGCAAGGCACATGTCAAACTGGCACTGTATGCAGGGTTGCTACTCAAGCAGGAAAAAAAAATTCCCTGACTATTTTTTAAAAATTTCCCGACAAGTGTGGTAATACGTATTGGTTGCGTTCACCGCAACCAATAATTAAGTTTATTATCAATTGAAAAAAATAAACTTTTCTAAGTACAGATAAGATTAACTTAACATTCCACATTTGAATCTTGTAGTGAAGAAAGAAAAATGCTAAAATAATATCAAACAATGTTATTTAATAAAAAATATATAAAGTTTTAACTCGAGTATTTAGTCAGTTCAAAATATAACTTACTGATTGAGATATAATCACATACATTTAAAAATAAAAGGAATTTATATTTCATCTAGACACTGAATAAAAGAAATGCATGGAGCAAGAATAAAATAATTACACAATTTCTTCCTAATAGTTCTAATGAAACTTACTGAAACAATGAATTTTTTCCCCACTATTAACAATTTAAAAAAAGAAAAAATCATTGTGAAATCCTTATTAACACAAAAACCACTCTCTACTGTGGCATTACCATGAGATAAAATTAAAACAATTTTCATAACCTTCCAAAGTTCTATAAAGTCTAAATTGTTGATTAACTCTCGGTAAAAATGATCTAGACGCATGGTGGAGGAATACTTAATGAAAGTGTCTTTCCACATTCCCTTACTTTTAAACAACAATTCTTTAAACTGCATTTTCGCATTATCAGCAGTTTTAGCACACCCCAAGGTCAGGGATTTAGCTTTACTGCTGCCATCAAACATTTTTTTTTAATATAGCAGCAGCATCATTAAATGAGTTAGGAAATGTGTGAGAACACAAGTTTCATTGCCCATATTAATTCTGCAGACAAGACATTGTCTTCTGTCACAAAAGTGTTAATATATGATTTCCGAGCCGATACATTTGATATTGAAGATGTTAACCACGGGCTCCACTGAAGATTCAGATCAGGATCTTCCCATTCAGGATTGAAAAATGTCTGTTTGGGGTTCCAACATTGGCGCAGACTTCGCTCGGTTGGCGATCGCTGCAAAATTTTCCCTGACTTTTCCAGATTTTGGAGGAAAAAAATGAAGTTCCCTGACTTTTTGTGTTAATTTCCAAATTCCCTGACTTTTCCAGGTTTTCCAGGTGGCGTAGCAACCCTGTGTATGAAACTTTGTTCTAGAAAGATTCTAAAATTGATCAAATGGAAATATTATTCTGGATAACTGGTTTCCAAATAAACAGTTCCATACTATATATATAAATCAGACATGGTACAAGCACACCGAAAAAAAAAAGCTGAACTTTCACGCCCTCGCGCAACCCCCTTGACGGTATTCATGTTTTTTCGGCCCTTTGACGAAATTTTCGTTTTTTTTGCGATATGTCAACAAAATTAGCAGTTTTCCGAGAAATTCTTTGATGAATTTTGCATTTTTTCCTTGGCTTTTGGACGAAATTCGCATTTTTTCTGTGATCCTTTGATGAAATTCTCCATTTTTTCATAATCGTTCAACGAAATTTGCGTTTTTTAGATCTTTTGCCAAAATTTGCTGTTTTTTTTTAGATCCTTCGACAAAATTTTCTGCTTTTTAGCGATCCTTCGACGAAATGTGCCATTTTTTTGGTGATCCTTCGACCAAATTTGCCGTTTTATGGTGATCCTTTGACGAAATTTGTCGTTTGTAGCGATCCTTTGACGAAATTTGTCAGTTTTTGGCAATCTTACATCAAAATTTGCCGTTTCTTTGGATTCTTCGATGAAATTGGCCATTTTTCCGTGCTCTTTCGACAAAATTAGCAGTGTTTTCCATGATTCTTTGACGAAGTTGGCGTTTTCTCCATGGCTCTTCAGTGAAATTCGCATTTTTCCATGATCCTTTAACGAAACTCATGTTTTTTACGGCCTTTTGATGAAATTTGTTTTTTTCACTATCTATAAACCAAATTAGCCATTTTCCGTGATTCTTTAATAAATTGTGTGTCCTTTTCTCGGCCTTTGGACGAAATTAGTGTTTTTTCCACGCTTCTTTGACGAAATTTGCCTTTTTTCACGATCTTTCAACGGAATTCGCTGTTTTTTCGGATTCTTCGACAAAATTTGCCGTTTTTTTCTCTATCCTTTGACGAAATTAGTTTTTCTTCTGCGGGCCTTTGACGAAATCGGTCTTTTTTCTGCGATTCTTTTACAAAATTAGTCTTTTTTTTTTTTTCAGAGATCCTTTGATTAAATTCGCCTTTTTTTCGCGGTCCTTGGATGGAATTCATGGTTATTTCGCGATTCTTCGAAGAATTTACGCATTCAAAAATTACGTGGCCCATGGGACGCGTAAGAAGTTCTTTGGCATCCCAACTCCAATTTTTCGTGATATTTTGCGTCCGCGGCATCGCTAATTGCTTTGGTGCATGCGATCTGGCAGGTGGAAGAGAGGGTAGGGGAAAGAGAAGGTCGGAGGAAAGCAAAAACAAACTGAATTTGGCGGTCCCTATTCGTTCTCCCGTTTTCGTTTTTGGTGTATTTCGTCCGCTTGCCCCCCCCCACCCCCCACCCCCCCAAAAAAAATTCATGCATATTTGCATTGATCCCAGGAATGATAAAATTCAGCGCCGAAAAAGCAGAATTCTGCAGATAAGTGGCATGCGTGATAAATAGAAAGCATAGCAGTTTAATATACAAAAATAAAGAAGAGATACAAGTGGATGAAAAGAGTTTTGCACTAGGGAATACATGTCAAGCAGACATGTTGGAATTTACATTAACAGAATCATTAGCAGAAGTGTTGAATGTTAAACAAGAAATTATACAGTAAAAACATGATTAATACACACAAGGCATGCAGGTGAGGAGTTTTGTGTTAGGGTAGACAAACTGGGTTGGCAGATGGCAATTAAAATTATGAAATCACTATCTGTCCCTGTGGTAAAGCTATGCAGGGAAAATAACCAGAAAATGTATATATAGAGAAAACAAATACGCTTAATCCACAGGAATGATACAGAGACAAAATACTAACAAATCAGAATTTTACTAAAAACTTAGATTTGTATGAAAATATAATTCTAGACAAAAGTAAGAAATAATGCATTGTTACAAACAAAATAAATAAATATATATATATATATTATCAGTAATTTAAAAATAACTTTTCCACCTGAATTATTTTATTATAATAGAAACTGTATGATAAAAAGTATAGGAAAGAAAACAGGCTTTTTAATTTCATAATTAAAGTTCAACATCTCTTCAACGTACAATTTTTCCTGAATACAGTAAAATCTCGTTACAACGAATTTGTAGAGACCACCGTTGAAGTTCGTTATTCTGAAAAATTCGTTAATGTGAAATTCCAATATGGCAGATTAAAAAAATTAAATTTCGATACACATTAAATAAAATGACATATAGTAAAGTTGTATTAAATTTCCTCAAACATGTCAATAAAGAATTTATATACAGTATATTATTGTGAACATTTTTGTTATAAGATAAAAATTAAATTCATTAATTTTGAAGATTTTAGTCGTAACTTCTTAAAGAAATTATAATTTATCTCACATACCTGACTGCTGAAAAATTCACACTGATATATTCCATTAATGTAACTATTAATTAAATGTTTTTACAAAACAAGTCGGGCATTTTCGTCCTTTTTCAAATTGACAACTTTTTTCCAAACAAAATCTTCAATATTATTTAACGTTGTATAAAATGTGTCCGGAATAATGCTTTGCTGGGATAAATGCTTTTTAAAAGTTGCAATGTTCGACAAAGCTTCTTTTGATTATAGAAAACAATTTTTAGTATTGTATGAATAATCGCTATATTAACTTTCACTGTCATTTGCTTTCCATTTTTTTTATTAAAATTTCGGCAGTATGTCAGGCATGTGACGACTCCTTCATCCATTCAATGTAATCATTAGCAGATGATATAAGTTAAAAAAATTCTGTAACTGTGGTCCAGAAATCAGAAGGAAATTTGATGCAATAAGTACACTCTTCTGCAGTTTTTTGTGCTTCATTTGTCAAATATACAAGGTTGGAGTTTCTCCAAGAGTTTTTAAGTGTGGTAGAACACTTTGCCAGGCAGCTTATATCACGTCAATTGCCTATCTCACATTCACCGTTACAGAAATTTAATTTTTATTTCAGAAAAGGACTTTTCTATTTGTCGGCGCCTAAATTAACTTTGGCATTTTTTTTAATAATGACTTGATGTGTGGGCTGCAAAATGGAAGTACAATTCGGAGGTCAAAATTTTACTTTTATGTTAGATTAATTTTCTGTAATTTAGTGTACAACACTATTATCTAAGCAAAATTTATTTTTCTTCTGATTTTGCTCATTTATTCAGTCCTAAGCCGTTTGAAAAAGTTTCTTCACAATTTTTAAGCAATGTGGATTGCAGATGTCCCAAAAGAGCTTTAAATGGTTTTAAAGGATTTTAGTTTTTTTTGTGCCAGTGGCATTACAACAGAACAAAACCAAAATCTGCGCTTTAGATTTTTCTGCCTTTACATTTTTGAACTTTTATTGATGTAGTGCGACTTCCATTTGGTAGAAGTTGATACAAAAGCAATTTCGTCGGCATTAAAAACTTCTCACGATATATAAGTACTTTTTTCTTCTCCAATTTTTTTTTATACTATGCCATACATATGACGAAAACAAATCAACCAACCAGAACTCGCTTCAAATTTTTCGATTTTCATGTTCTGTGAAACATTTTTGGCTTTATACCATGTAATATAGGTCATGAAATGGGCAAAGTGTTTGTCTTATATCTTTAAACCAAGTGTATACATTTTCATAAATCGCTTGATAGTCCACAAGTCACAATGATTTCCAGTTTAGGCACATATTTAGACCTTTTAGAAAGCTTCAAAGATTTTCATTTTCATTTAAAATGATAGCCAATGCCGAAGTTTCTTTCGCGGCATTTACTTGACTTCTTTCAGCACTTGCTGCTTTTATAATTATGATTTTTTCTTTCAATGAAAATTGCTAACTTTTTCATTTCTGTACCATTAAAAAAAGAAAGAAATCTAATTTCAAAGTGAATTGTTGCAGATTAGAAATTCGCCGATAGGTACAACTATTTATTGCCAAATTCAAATGTAAATGACTACTTCGAAAATAAAATCTTTAGACTTCTAATATTTTTTAAGTAAGTGTAAAGGCAAACAAAAGTAACTATTAATAAAAGTGATTAGTTATAAATAGAAAGAAAGAATTTCTGCATAGGAGCAACAATTCTTCTCGTCTCTCGAAAAACAGCTGCGAGATACGCTGAAAATTTGAAAATTGTGGGGTAATGAAAATTTAAAAAAGTTTTCTTTCAGTATTATAGTTTTTGATAGATTTTTTTCCTTCTCAACTCAGCGTTCGTTAAACTGAAATGAGCATTCGTTTTAAGACTTCAATAAATTCGTTAATTTGAAAAATTCGTTAATCTGAAATTCGTTAATCTGAAATTCGTTAAAGTGAATATATTTGTAATGACAAACTATAGGGGATTTTTTTCTAATCTAAATAAAATTCGTTAAACTGAAAAATTCGTTAAAGTGACATTCGTTGTAACGAGATTCTACTGTATAAGCTTTGTAAACTCTTAACAATTCAAAGAAAAATTTTGTTTGTTTTATCTGACAATGAAGAAGTAAAAAAAACAGGACATTAATTACCTGTTTAATTTTAAATTCAGAGCCACCTAAAACAGCTGTATGGCTAGATGTCTGCAAATGTGATACAATAGCTTTGGATAGAACACCCGATTCAGAGTAATCTTGAAAAGATGAAACTACAGGGTTCTATAAGAATTTAAAAGTAAAAAAGTATTTACAGATATCACTTTTAAGATATTTACTGAAAAAAATATGTTACTTCTAGAAAGAATAATATTTTGCTTTGAAAATGATTTAAGATAGGTAAAATATTTTTCTGTTTTGCATTTAAATTTTCATAGAAATACAGCTAATAGTTAGAGTAACAAAGAAAAAATCATAAACAAATTGCTGATCTATAATTTGAAGATTTGGGTCCCATACAATGTGAATTTCCCAGAATTGACTGTTGTAGTTATGAACTAAATACAGTGAACTCTAGTTATACATGCAGACAAATAAATGTGAATTGATATGGTTGAAGTGGTCTAACATTCAAGTTGCTTAATAAGATGTGGTGTTATTTTAAACACTACAATGAATTCTTATATTTTTTACTAAAAATAAAAAATGTTGTATACCAGCAGAAAATTTAAGTAAAAATTCTCTGATTAACTGAAGCTACCTGAATCATACCGTAAAACGGGGTGAACAGGAACAAAACTTCCTGGTCATACAAATATATTTAAAATAAATATACGTGAGGACATTTTTAGTTGCCAATTTTTTTAAGAAGGTAGTATCATGAAGTGTTGGGGAATTCAGTTTTGTCATGCTTGCACCACTACTGGGTTATATAAAAAAACTGCAAGTGGATAATCAAAAACCTCCTATTTTCAACATCTGCAAAACTTTGTATGTAACTGCAGACTTTTTCGTATCCTAAACCTAAGAGTAGTGTTTTTTTTTTTTATTATTATTATTAAGGATAGACCTATAAATGATATGCTGTATTAGATTTTATGTATTTCTAAAACTACATAATGAAAAAGTTAAAAATATTTTGTAACATCATAGGTTTAAGATTTACGGGGTGAATCGGAACACAAACGAAAGAAACTATCCTGAAGATCATCGTCTGAAGATTCAAATTCTAATTATTATGTTCAAGACAGTGATAAAGAGTTCATATTGCCTACTACTTTAGAAAAAGACCCAGATTTTGGCATCCCAGAAAATCCCCAACTTTCGAACAAATTTGCTCCAGATTTCCTTGTCGTTAAAGTGTGTGGAAACAAGTCATACAGACTATGTGACCAAAGTCCTGTACCCAGAAGATGATAGTTATGTGGGAAAATTTTACAAAAGGGCCCCACATACTTGGAGATTTCAAGAAACAGTGGAAGAGGAAGCAGCATTTCTTCCAGAAGATGTCACAAAAAAATTTCAGCTAAAGAACAACATTCAAACATCTGCTCGTTTCAAGGATATGATAATTTTAGTGACCGACATGAGTGAATTGAATTTGTATTAAATTTCACCTTTCTCAATTCAAATACATTTTCTTAAAATAAATTTTAATCTTTCTTGAGTTCAAAGTTTTTTTATAATTTCTGAAAAATCATACCTTTACGTGTATAGAAAATAAAGGATTTTTTTTATAGTAACAACGTGTTCCTATTCATCCCTTATCATTATTACCTGTTTTTATTAACTGAATCGAAACAAATAAAGATTATAACATTTGTTCCGACTCACCCCTACCTGCAGGGAATCGGAACACCATTAAAAAATTAAAAACTACACATAAAAGCTATAAAAAATGTTTTATTTTTGCTTAAAATTTCAAGAACAAAACAAGACTGAAGTTTCTAGTAAAAAAATAAAAGAATAAAAAAATCGATAGTTGCCTTTTTTTTACATTAAAGTTGAAAAATGTTCCGATTAACCCCGTTTTACGGTACCTCAGTATCAAAATAACTCAACTATTACTCCAGAACAAAGAAAAATAGAGTTTTACAAGATCATAAGCTTTTGAAAATTTGATTAAAGGAAATTTTAAAAACAAATATTGTAAAGTCTGGAATTCGACAATTTTGTTAATTTTCTCTAAGTTTGAAAGATCAAAATTAACATTATTATTTCCATATCTTTTATAGTCTATTTCTCACTGGGAGAAAATGTATTTGTAAGTGATATAAAAGAAATATGAAAAACATACTACCTGAACAGAATTTAAATTATCACACAATGAATCGAGATTTGATGTCAAGCTTAGCACATAACTGGAAAGTTCAGCAATTGCAGATTCATGAGGAGTCTAGAAAATAGAAACACAGATGTACATTAACTAGTTAGCAACTTACAAAACATAACAAATATACAATTGAGTTCCATTGGGTTCTGTTGCCAGGGAATGAAATAATTTTCATCTCCAGACAATATCCTATAAATGAAATGTAATTACATTCGGCTTAGATATATCAGACGCCCTCAGAAGGCGGCCATCTTGTTTGGCAATTTTGTCAGGTTTTGCTGGCGATGTTGCCCAAACCGTCGAGTTAGCATTCTGGCAACCCTAAATTTTTCTCTGATCAAGAGCCCTTTTTTTTTTTCATTTTTCAGTTTATTTTCAGGCATCGTGGTGTGTGCAGTGTGCATTGCATTTGGACTACATGTGGTAACCAGGTTATATATTTGTTTTTTTATTCTTTTGATTACTATTTAATTCTTTTTATTTATTGATAATGACTTTTGTTGCTAATTTACTTGTTGTGAGACTTTGAGAGATGTTTTATTTAAATATAAGGAATTTTTTTAAGCTAAAGGCGGTAGTGTGATCTTTTAATATGTGTATGCAGCTATGCTGGGAATCCGCTATTCAAAGAACTAGCTGATTTTTGTAATTTATGTATCAATGTTTGTTTTTTCAAGTTACGGATAGGATTTTCTGATTTTTCAAGTCTCATTCTTTTGGGTTAGGTTATTATGAACGCGCTACATTTGTTTATTCCTTTAACCCTTTCAGGGGCAAGCACTTGTGCTCCTGTAACATTGAATTCCCACCGGAATTTAGGAAAGAATTTAGTTCAAAATAAGAATAAGCAATTTTTCAACTTTTTCTCGTCAAAGTTAAAAAAGTAAAATTGAATTAAAAGTTTGTGGTTTGAATTGGATTAAAATTAGGTGGTATATAATATATACCACCGCCTCTCAAAGGGTTAATGTGATTGTATGTTTTTTATTTTTTGAGAAAAGTTGGTTTAATTCTGTTGTTGTGTGAAAAAAATTGTTAATTTGTGTGACTTTTTAATATGTATATGTTTCAAAAATGAATCTTTGCTTTTTTTTTTTTTTTTTTTTATCAGTACAGTACAGGATCTCAAATCCAGACTGGCTGGTGCCGCGATCGTTCCAGATTTCGGAATTTAGGAACTGCGTATTAGCCCGCAGTTCGCCATTTTGTTTCTCAAACAATATCAAAATAAAGGTAACATCTGTCTAAAAGACATACAATAATCAAAATTTATATTATTTCATAAATACTTCTACGCAAACTGTTCCAAATAAATAAAATCTTTTCATAAATCTTATAAATTCGACTAAAATTATTCCAAAATATGACTAAAATTTAGCCAGATGTTACCTTTATTTTGATATTGTTTGAGAAACAAAATGGCGGACGGCGGGCTAATAAGCAAGGGTATCCCTGACGGAAGTATTAATTACAAAAAACGTATTTAAAATAATGATAAAAAACATGAAAACATTTTTAAGAAAATGAAAAGGGGTCGCTTTTCGTGAGAGCTGAGTTAGGCCAAGGAATCTAAATCGTGCATTGCCGTGTTAGGCTAAATGCAAGTAAAATAAACAGAGAAAAACATATATTACAACAAAAATAGAAAATAAAATAAAGCATTTATGACAAAATGATAAAAAATAACATTAAATTAAATATTTCATTGGCCGGATTTTGTAGAGATTGACCTCAACTATTCAATAAAAAAAATTAAATATTGAAGTACAAACGAGATATTTTTAAAAAAATGTCTCCCATAGGATTAACATTATTAAGCGGGTGTTTTCACTTGAGTGAAGTAGCCCCTTAAAAAATTATTTTAAAATGAAATAAACGATAAACTGATTTTTCCCTATTATTTTTTTAGTTAAAAAACTTATCTGATTTTGGCCAATAATTGAAAAATCTTCAGTAGCATTTGGGGGCCCCTAAAATTCGGGGTCTCTGGGCCCATGCCCCAAATATCCTGCCGTAAATCAGGCAACGATTGAGCTGCAAGCAAATCGAAAAAAAATTTTAAAAAAAAAAGAACGAAAAGCAAAATCCATTTTTTTCTTGCTATTAAAAAATATATTTTTATCTCCATTGTTTATTTGCAGATTTCTTGCAAGTTGCAATAATAATAAATGAAGCTGTGTAACAATTTTTTATTAAGATATAATAAGTTATTAGAAAATTAGAGCTGCCTTTGGCCACTAAAGAGCTACCGCAAATAAAGGAGAGTGGTTTGTTTTGTTTATTCATTCAAACTCCGTGAAGTCAACAGTCGAAGGTTATCAAAATGAGATCATGATCTTGATGGATAATGTTTCATTATGCAGAAGGAAATCGTGCAGATTTTTTTAAAAATTATTATTATACAGTCTGTTCTCAAATGGTTTGGTCACTAACATGAATCTTTCAGACTCATTTTTAAGCGCAGAAGCATAAAATTGGCAGTTCTGACTGTTGAAGTGATTTGGATTCGAAATGAGTTTTCTATTTTTTAATAAATAAATAAATTACTTATCTAGTTATAAGCGATTCATGTTACGTGACAGCATGCATTTTCCGTTGCTCAGAGCACTGAAGCAAGAATTTGCTTCAAATCGCAGACTTTAAACATTAATTTCTAAAAAAAAATCTACCTTTACCAAAAAATGAAAAACGTGTTTCGATTACATAGTTTCTGAATAAGAACACCTGCCAATTTCATGCGTCTCTGGAAAAAATGAATTAAAACTTATGTCTGAAAGAAGCCACTTTTGATTTGGGAACGGGCATAAAGAAAAAAAAAAACCTTACAAAAGCGTACATCCAAAACAGGATATTTTATGTTTTACCAATGCTTTGCTAATCAATCTAGAAAATGATAAAGATGCTGCGGCAAATAGTTTTGTTTCATTATAGATAAATAATGTTATCATGATCATATAAGATTTATAAATCAATTTCTGTTTTCCAATGTCATGTGTTTTTCTAAGGGAAAAAAAAAAATTTGCAAATTCAATGGTTTTTACCCCATCTCAAAAAATTCCCAACGCGCCTAAAGAAGTTTTCACTTCAAAAATAAAGTGGCCTTAAAGAAAATACATGGAAAAGGAACAGAGTACATTTTCCACGTGTCAAAAGAGCAGGGGGCACCGGCTCTTAAAACAAAAACGCCAGAGTACGGCGTCCTTTGAAAAAGCCAAATTGTAACACTGGGGAGCATGAAATAGATATCTGCACATGTCAGGGCCAGTTTTTATTCAAGGTAACCTGGTCAGGCCTGGTCTTCATCCATTCCTAACTTTTTACTACAGACTCGGGACAGGACGGGGCAGACTTCTTCCGAGCCCGAGCAAAAATCAGTAATATATGGCCCGGCATAGCCTGAAAATAAAATCTATGCATAAATAAGTGTGCTTTTGAATAATTTTAAAGGTAGAATAATGTTGCTTCAGAAATATCGGCAAGTTTTCCAGAAATCCAATCAGGTCAGGCACCATCTGAGATTTTATAGCAATCTTCGTGAAAGCGAGAGAGAAATTCCTTGCTTCAGAAACATCTGTTGCGCAGAGTGGATGCGTGAAGCAAACGCGTACGGTAAAAAAGTTTTAGTTTCGTTTCGAGTCTCGGAGCGAAGAAGTGGGCTCAGAATCTACACTGTCTTTTTGGATCAATCTAATAAAGTATAAGGATTATAGTGAGTGTTCATTACAGAGTATAACTATAAGAATACTCAACACCGTAAAAATTTCGTTAAAGGATGGGTAAAAACATATTCGAACTATACATTTTTGGTATGGGAGAAATAAAAAAATGAAATTTGTTGAAAATTGGGAGGGGGGGGGTATTTTTGATATTTTACGGTACTTTAGATTAAAAACATTACAAAAAATTATTCAGAAGAGTGTAGTTTCGTTAAATTATCTGGAAACTAATACGGGCGCACGAAGCGCCATCTATACGCGTTTTCGGGAAAAAAAATTTCCAGTTCTATCACGGTCTGGATTTTGGGTCTTCCGGATTTGAGATCCTGTACTGTATATTTACGTTTTTACCATTATTTTTTGCATATTTGAATGCCTACTGATTAAAATTACTTGATTTTGCTTGAATTCCTTTTTTCTATATTATGTGTAATCTCTAAAAAAATTTTTATTTTGAAATATATAGAGATTAAACATAATACAAAAAAAAAAAGGAATTCAAGCAAAATCATGAAATTTTTTATCAATGACCACTTGGCGACAAATACTTGTTGGCCAAACAAGATGGCAGATTGAGGACGAGTGATGCATCTGTTCTTATATTCTAATAAAATTTCATTATATACTAGCAAATAGATTTCTGCAGTCACATAGAGTTTGTTTAGTAGTATTTGACTGTATCATTATGCAAACATTTTCTTCTTTATTCAGAATTTTTCATCTTTAAGCATGTCAAAATGCGGCAAAATCCTAGAACAAGCAAGACGCCCGATTTGGTGATTTTTTTACGCGTGGCAGACCGAAAAATCAGCAACCTCCAAATTCTACCCAATCAAAACGCGTGCTTCCTACGGCAAGCTTTTTCACAAAGTAAACATCGATTTTATTCCGTTTTGCAACTATTTACAAAGTTTTAGCAAATTTTTCTGCACGATTTTTTGATTTTTACAAACATTTAGCAATATTTTCCTCCACATTTTTACAAACTTTTAGCAATATTTCCTCCAGAATTTAGATTTTTACAAACATTTAGCAATTTCTTTCCTCTGAATTTTTCTATTTTTACAAATTTTTAGCTATTTTCTCCTCCTTGCTTAAACTTTGTAAATTGTCACAAAACAGAATAAAATCAATGTTTACTTCGTGACAGAAATTCTCATAGGAACTGTGTAAGTAGTGAATTCTCTGCCACAAAGCACACAGTTTATGATTGGGGAGTATCTCGAGATTCCTGATTTTTCGAATGCACAAAACTCAGACAAGCACCGGTTAGTAAGTTACATGTATGATGTACGCTTCGTGTACATTAAAAAAAAACTCTGGATCCATGAAACTCACGGTACAGCAAATCTCTAGAATGCATGAAATACATCTTATCAAATAAAATCAAAAATACACTTACCTTTTATTATTGTTGTTTGTATTCATCTTTGAATCACATTACAATTTAATCAGCATTAATAAACGTATACAAGCAAACATAGCGCCATCGAATATTGAAATAAACGGTCTTGTTGCCAAAACGTCTATAGAAAAATAGTGTTGTCACAGTAATAATATATATAACACCTTTATTTTTCATCTTTCATTTTTGGAACAGATGTATTACACTCACGTGTCCATATTTGGTGACTTTTTGATTCGCGTGTTTTTCAAATCTGTGCCAAAACAATAAATTAATACAAGCATAGCATAATAGCCAGGTTACCATAAAAGGAAAAAATCCTAGAAGTTTGGCGACTTTTTTCCTTTTTATAACGGATTAAAAAAAAAAAAATCTGTGCATGAGTGTATTACATCATAGCCCTTTTTTTTTAATATTTCACCGGAATTATCCTTCTATGACATACGACAAAACGTCAAACCATTAAACTTCACAGAATACATTCCACAAATGTAATTCAACAAATCCAACACACAATAAACCAATCAAGACCTTCTTCAATCTTTGCTCTGAGCTCAAAACCCAATCCAATTTCCAGAACAAACAACAATAAACCAACCAATCAACCACAGTAGGCATGGAAAAAACGCAAGAAAGGAGCCGGTAGCAAGAAAAACTTGTTTATCGCTTTGCCAAGTGTCTCGCTTGTTCTAGGATTTAACCCAAAATGGTCCTTGCACTAAACACTCTTTTTCATATATACGTGAGGACAAATTTTGAGTTCTAATAAAGTTAACAAAAAAATTATTTTATTTTATTATATTCTCTAAATAAAAATCACTAAGTAAGTACAGAATTTTCTAGTATTTTCTTGGTAACCATTTTTTTTAAAGAATATGTACAAAATAATTTCAGAGCTTTAGAGAAATTAACTTGTATTTAACCATGTAAACTTTGCAAGTAGCCAATAATGAAATAAATTTTAACAGCTCTCTAAACAAAATTAAATATGCTTCTGGTTCGCTTTTAAAGTGTACAATGATCAGGGGTGGATGTTATAAAGGAAAAAATATATAATGGGTTCTGGCACAATCAATAACATTGATTGTCTCAAATGATGTCAGAGATTCAAAATCTATCAACTCAAATTTCTTAAAATGTCTGAATTAACTGCTTTTGAACTTTGTACATAATGTTGAGTTGTAATCAAATCAAAAAGAAATTCTAAATGATATAAACAACTGAGGAAGTTCTTTTTCCTGTTGAAGAATGGATTCTTAAAGATTTAATTCAAAATACAGTTGTCTGTTTTGGAAAAAAATGCTAGAAAAATCCTGGAAAAAACTGCCAAATATATCATTATATAGATTCAAAATCTATAAACTCAAACTTCTTAAAATGTCTGAATGCTTTTGTTTCTAATAGTTTCTAATTTATATTTTGTTTGAAAATATTTATTATCTGCCTAAGTTGAGTATTTTGAAAATATCAGATATATATTTTAAAAAAATCAGATAGTTTTAATATTGTACAAAATATCATGAGATTTACGAACCCTGACAAACATCAAAGAATACAAAAGTATAATATAAAATAATTTAATAGCAAGGATAAAAGGGTCTAATAGAAACATACTTGTGTCTTTTGTAGAAAATCAGCCATTTTTCGCAGGTGAATGTCTAATGTAAATTGATTTTTTAAAATAAAATCGAAAACTTCACGATCATAAAAAAATCCAATACAAACACAAACATTTTTTACTTCTTTGACAGTACCAACATAAACCCAAGACTTCATACGAAAAACTACACCAATTAAAATTTTTAAATCTGAAATATAAGTTCTGGAAGTAATTTCATCAAACGCTTCAGATGCATCCATTTCTCCAAGCAATAACTGGCCACACATGAAAGAATACAAACTTAAATTTGATTGGTATTTAGTTTCATCACTCAATTCTGCCTTTCGGAAGTGCTTAGAAACATTGAAATCTCTCAGAACATTGATAGGAATTTCGTTTGATGAAAATTTAGGATCAGAATTTATGAGCCAAAGTCTTTCAATTTGGGGTCCCATGATATAATCCCAAGAGGACAAAATTACTCCTTCCATTTCAAATATTCGATAAGCGCATGCCTTATAAAGATCTGCAAAGAAGCTAATTCTATGAAAATGCAAAAAAGCTATTTTTCACAGCGGGAAAATGAGCTAATATAATTCAAATAAAATCATTTTCATCAGTTTCTTAACTGGAAAATTCTTCAGGTTACATTTTACAGTATCTTTATTTTTCTTTCTCAATATAAAATCATGTTTGACAGTTAAAAAAAAAAAAGACAAGCACCACATTAAATAATAACACAATAATCACAAAACTTATATATTAACGAAAAACGAAATCAAAACGCCATAAGCATGCCACAAGACGTCAATAATCAACAAAACAATACTGCTGCCAAAATATTAAATGACAAATATTACAAAATTCCTTGCTCCGAAAAGACCTACTCCATAAGGTCCAAGGACACCTGTCTTGCGTGCGCGCGACCTGATTGTCGTTCGTGAACAGAGCTTTGCAACCAACCAGCTAACCAACTAATCAAAGACTTCAACTAACTCTTGCTTAGGGATCGGATCGGACATTCTACTCGTTTTGATTTTATTTTGAACGTCGGTCGGTCTGTGATTCTTTTATTCTTCTCAAGATCTTCTTAAACTGGTAGTAAGTATTTGGCGACATTTATTTTCTTTCTAATAAGATTCATCAAAGCTTTTTAAAACTCTTTTAACGTAATAGTTCTTATGCTAATTGATTGACATTCTTAGTTGTTTTCCATTTGACATCTGTTACAATTTATCTGTTTTGTAATGGGAATTCCTAGCTTTATTTTAAAATTAAGACTGTTAATATTTCTTTTCGTATGAAGTATGCATAATCGAGCAATATTTATATTATACTTTATTGTTTTTTAATGCTTTTTAAAATTCAAAACGAAAAACACTTTGATCTAAAATTTCTACAATATTCATTTCAACATTTAGTTGCATAATAAATTTGAAGAGATTTAATATGTTTATCATAATTTATTAACACAATGTTGATGATGATATTGTTTCATGTATCTAAATATGTTCCCAAACCATGTGGAATGAAATGTTCCTCTGCTTGGTGCGTTTTTCAAAATCGCCAACTTGGAGCATTTCTTCGTAGTAACTTATGGAGCTGTAATCCTTCATAGAACAAGCAGCAACTGCAAAAAAAAAAAAATAATAATAATAACTAGATCATTTAATTAAAAACTGAAAAAAAAAAGATAATTTATCATGGCAAAGCAATTCAGCAAATTCAAAGCAAACTCAAAGCAATTCCATCGTTACGGACGTAACGATTGCAGACTTCAAACACACATAATTACAATTTGGTTTGATAAAAATATGCAATTTTTTTTTCTGATGTTCAATTTGAGGTTATTTATGCTATCCTAACTTTGGGTAAAGATTCCTTGATTACAGGGCTGCCATTTGCAACTAAAATGCTACTAAAAGCGACTATTTTCAGCATCAGGCAACTATGGCTACTATTTTAGCCCAAAAAGCTTCAAAAGCGACTATTTTAGAAGAAAACCAGAAAAAAGGAGACTATTTTCCAGTCCCAGCTACTATTTTTGTAAAAAAAAAAAAAAAAAAAAAAAAAAACTCAGCACTGCAAATTTTTTAACCCAATACCCCAATCTAATATTTCCGTATAAATTTTTTAAGTTTTTTATGCAATTTTTAAAATATGTAAAAACTTCCATTTGAAAAAAAAAAAAAAAAATACTCTTTCAATATAAATGTAGTGCAAAGATACCAACATCCAAATTTTAGTGGAAAACTAATTATTGATTTTTGGTTTGGCTACCACCCATAACCCTTATGCTTTACAGTATATTCATGAACCAGTCCAATTTTTGATTGTTTTTAAAGGCATTTAACCCTTTAACTGTCGTATGAACCACAAACGATTAACTGTAGATTTGTTCATTCATGAACCAGTCCAATTTTTGATTGTTTTTAAAGGTATTTAACCCTTTAACTGTCGTATGAACCACAAACGATTAACTGTAGATTTGTTCACTATGCTGCGTGAATTGTATTTGTTTCTAACCTCGTATAAATGCTTCATTCCAAAAATTTAAATTAATAAACGAGCTGAAATAAATGCTACTTAGAAATAAGAAAATCTTGTTTTCTATCGCAGTTTTTCAATTTAATAACAGATTTAAAATGTTGCGAAAAACATTTAGAATATTGCCTTTTTTACTTATTTAGATAGCTTTATTTGGCCCATTGGTGTCTATAAAATCATACTTTATTTTTTTCAGAAGATTTTGCTATTTTATTTTACAAAAATTTCTTCTAAAGAATAGTTTAGTATGTACACGTATTTTCTTTATCAAATGCATCCTTTTTTGATAAAACCACTTTCAATTGGTTCAGTTAATTTTTGTTTACAAAATGGAATTAAAATTGCAGCTAATAACATGCAATAAAAATTGTATTGTTTTTTGTTGTCTCACAGTAATGCTCAAGCACAAGATAAGAATATATTCAATTTAGTTTGGAAAAACCAAACTGCATTCTGATCGTATATCTCAGATGATAATTTAAAAAATTTCTTCTTTCTTTCTTTCCGTTTGTGTGTGTGATTTTATAATTAAAATACAAAAAGTAGAAAATTTGGATGGTAGTAGCATACCTGCCAACTCTTCTGATTTTTTCAGAATTCTTCTTAATTTCAACTCTACCTTCTGATTTTCTGATCAGAAGATGAAATCTTCTGATTTTTTTTTCTTTTTTAAATGAAAAAATGGTGTTCAGAAATATTTGAAGAAATTGCAGAAGTAAATTTTTTTAGTGGCTGTTTCTTGTCATCTGTTAAATTTAGCAGCCCAGCCACCAAAGCAACTTATAGTATATATTTGGAATTCGGTGCCAATAGGAAGGAGGGGGGGGGGGGGGATTTTCAATCATTATGATGTTGAAGTTAGGAAAACTCGATAGCTGTCTCTCAGCTGATGCTTGCAGAGGATCCAGTATAACCATTAGCACGCTTTCTCTTAATAATAATAATAAATTTGCTGAACTTTGAATTTAAATTTTCAAAATTAATGGATCATCTATTTGATAACAAATTTATCTAAATAATGAAGAACAAGTGGTACATTATCTATTAACAGGAAATTTTTTTATCAGTTGCTTAAAAAATGAAACTACCTTTAGTTTTCTAAAAGGAGAAGAATTCAGATTTAAATAAAGTTTACTTTGCTTTCATTTAAAATAGGAGTAGTGAATTAAAAAAAAAAAAATCTTACAATGTAACTTTTTCTGTTTTGTGGAAAAATTTCCATTTTTTAAATAAATTGATGAAGATGATGATGTAGCCTGGAACTTATTACAGAATCAGTTCACAAGACTTCAATCTAAAAAAAAAATACCTATTATGGCACATGCAAATTCGTGCATTGCCATGTTAGGAAAGATGTGTTCCATTGATGAAATTTTGAAATATGGTAGGATTTGCAAAGTATTAAAAGCTGTATTGACTATTCCTCACAGCAGTGCTGAATGCAAATGTATTTTCAGTTTAAGAAAAATATGACTCTGTTCAGCTCATCAGTGATGACGAAAACTCTAGAAAATATTTTGTTAGCGAAATCATTTACTGACAATAAATGTTATAAAGCACAATTTTCTAATAACTTTTTAAAAAAAGCTAAGCAATCTACTATGAACATGTTGTCAAAATAATTTTTTTCTACTCATTTTTTTTTTTTAGTAATATATAATAAAGTTTTAGTAAATTTTCTATTCACGTGTGTTTTTTTTTCTATCATATAATATACAGTATTTATTGCAAATATTTTAATGGTTCATGTGTTGTCAATTTTGAATAATATAAATATTTTTACTCAGTTTTGGTTGTATATGGCGACAAAAAATATTTTACTGGTTGAATTGTTTAAGTGGTGTTGCATAACACCACCAGTTAACTAGTTTAACACCAATATTCAAATCACGGCCCTCAGCATCAACATCAGTTATCCTTGGTTACTAAATGTTAGGAAGCTGAAATTTTAAGTGTATTTTAATGAAAAGTAAAAAATCTATTATGAATGTTCTTTTTTTTTTTTTTTTTTTTTTTGTAGTAATTTTTTTTATGTATTGAAGTTATTCTTTTCTGTCTGTAATATACATTCTTTACTTGCAAATTAGTGACTATTTTATTTTACTCTTGCTTGTCTTTTAAATTTGCTCATTTATCCCAGCTAGTTTTATTTTATCCATGTTGAAAGTTTTATAAAATTTTTAAAATCTTCTTATTTCTTCTGATTTTTTGTCAAAATCTTCTGATTTCTTCTGATTTTTTTGTCAAAACCTTCTGATTTCTTCTTATTTTTGGTCCAAAATCTTCTGATTTTCAATGAAATTTAGTTGGCAGTTATGTAGTAGGGAAAATGTGGATTTTCATGATGTTATTTTTATGGGAAATAAGGATTCTTGCCCCTCTTTTCTTAAGTAAGCATGCAACTATTTTGGCTACTATTTTTGTGCAAATGCTACTATTTTGGCTACTATTTTTTTTATTGTAGGCTACTAAAGCAACTATTTTGTATGCCATTTGGCAGTGGCAGCCCTGTGATTAGAAAAAATAACAAAAAATAAAAACTGCCTGTTACGGACGTAACTCAGGAAACAGGCAAAATTCTACACTGCTATACAATTGCAAATATTTCTGTGAACTATTCAGAATTTTTGAAAAATTTCTTTTGGATACTTGTCCTAGAGACTTTAAGCTTTCTAAAATCATAAAGCTTTTGTAGATTTTACTTGTGTAATTTACGACAGAGGTTTTTATTAGGAATGCAACGGATATCCGGTAAATATCCGATATCCGGTAAATATCCGATATCCGGCATATCCGGCTGATTTTTCAATATCCGAAATATCATCGGATATCCGAATCACAATTACCGGATATCCGACTTCTCTGTCGGATATTCGGCTTTCTACTACATAAGTTCTATGAATAATATGCATAGGACATGATGGCAAATTGTATTCAAACATCCTTGATAAAAGTACGGATGGAATGGGGAATAGCTTTTGTTATAATTTTGTTATAACTTTTGTTTATAATGCAAAATATAAAATATATTAGTAAGTTCCCTATCCACGTGTAAAAGGTCCTAATTCTCAAAAGTTAAAAAAATTGTCAGCTTTCCTAATATAGATATTTGAACTCTGTATAATAAATTTAAAAAATTACGTTTACATCTTTTAGAAAATTGTACCTTTACTGTCAGATTGTAAAATAAAATTTGAAGTTGTTTATTAAAGTAGGACTTAATTAATTTTCTTTCTTACTTTTAAGTTAAACAATTAAACAGACCTACTTTTATTTTTGTTTTTTAACTTGTATGTTAAAAAAACTTTATACTTATTATTATCTACTAAAAGAAACTTTTGTTCTGTGTGTGTGTGACGGCTACCAAAATCTACCGCACATAGGAGTCTGAAAATTTAGGTGAGGATAGTCTACGGCAGGTCCTGATGCTCAAACTTAATTTTTTGTGATCGGGGGCACCTGTACATTTTTGCCTTTAATTGTTAATAACTTGTCCCCTTTTTATCCGATCTTCTTCGTTTTTGGGGTCCTTTCTCTATTTAGCTATTCCTATAGGTGAAAATAAGCGGTCGCCACTCGCCACGTGGCGATTAAAAAATCAGCCATCGATCGCCACCCTAGTCGCCACTTGCCAAGTGGCGATTAAAAAATCTGTTATCGATCGCTGTAGGGTTAGATAACACCTCCCCCACAATATCTTGAGCCACACTGCTTACCATTTAATTAAAATAACTATGTGCATGATGGAGGCTAAAATAATTGCAACATTTTCTGAAGGAAACAAAAAGGGTTTATTAAAACTGTAGGTTATAGGTAGCAAACACATCTTTTAGAAGATACATCATCACAGGCACAACATAAGTCAAACTCTCAATAATTTCTGAAGTCCAAACATAGTTCATTTATACTGCATATATTAACTGAATATTTTATACACTAAAAAAACAAGTAGTCACCTGCTACTAAATGAAACACCACCAGAAATAAGGCCTATTTGCAAAAGCTACTCACATGTTGAACTGACTTGTCAAACTACAAACTTCCCAAATATATACTTCAAACACAATACAAAATCTGCATTTTAATGTTGCCAAATTAGTAAATATAACTTTCAATAAGTGATAGACACACCCACTAGAACAAAATGACATCACTCTGTCAGAATGACATCAGAAGAAACAACAAATCAGAAAAAGGTTAACTAAAAAGTAACAGAAAGTTAACTTCACTACCAACCACCCAACCATATGTTGAAAAAGGTAAACAAGCATGCACACTTGCTGTAAGTACCAGACTATTGAATTTAAACATTAAAAATGATTAACTAAATAAGATACTTAGAAAATAAATTAAACTAAACATAGAAGCAAGCTTTTATATGGTGGTGGTGGTTATTAAATAAAATGAGGAGCTGGGAAAACACAAAAATATAACTTTAAGCCTACAAATGCCCCCTTTTTTCCAGGTCCTCTGCCTAGCCAAACAACCATTTTCTAAAATAGAAAAATTTTTCACTTGACAATGCTTTTGTCATTACATCAGCAACATTACATTTACTAGATACATACTTAAGTTCAAAATTTCCAATATTTTCCTTTACAAAATAACTACGAGTATCAATATATTTGGTTCTTGTATTTTCTATATTGTTTTTAGAAAAACTTATAGTACTTTGATTGTCACAATGAATTGTTGGTTTAGTTAAGTTTAAGTTCAAAAAGGAAAAGTCATCAATTATTCTTGTTAACCAACACAGTTCCTTGACTGAATCTGATAAAGCAACATACTCAGATTCCATACTTGATAAGGCAACACATTTCTGTTTAGAAGAGTTCCATATAATAGGTACTTGGTCTACAAAAATTACCAAACCACTAACTGATTTACGATCAACTAAATCTGAAGCCCATGTAGCATCAGTATAGACATTAATATTACAATTTGAAATTCTAGATAGATTTAAACTTAATTCTTTTGTATCAATAACATATTGCAAAACCTGACACAAATTTCTCCAGTGATCCCATGATGGTTTATTAGAAAACTGAGATAAAGCAATAACTGAAAATTGAATATCAGGTCTACTTCTAGAAGCTAAAAACAACAAACAACCTATCAACTGTCTGTAAGGGACATCTATTTGTTCCCCCTCATTCGTTAAGTTTAACACTGTTCCTGGTGTTAACGGCAATTTGCATTTTATTCTAGGAACATTAATAATTTCTGCAATTCTTTCAATATATTTAGTTTGATGCAGTACATAAGACCCCTCACGTTGCTCGAATTCAACTCCTAGAAAATTTCTAATTTCACCTAAAGTTTTTATTTCAAATTTAGACTTTATTAATTCAATTACTTGGTTTAATATTTCCTTATTCTCTGCAAAAATTGCTAAGTCATCAACATAAACTAGAATTACTACTTTTAATTTATAAACATATATGCAGTTGCAATTCAATGCTTTATCAAAACCTAAATCCTTAAAAGTTTTGTCTAATTCATTAAACCATTCGCGGCCAGCCTGGTGGAGTCCATATAATGCCTTGTTAAGTTTCCATACATACTTTTCATCAACTTCCCGGAAACCATCTGGCTGCTCAACATAAATTTGTTCATTTAATTTTGCATATAAGTATGCACCTTTCACGTCAATATGCTGGCTAAACCATCCCTTTAGAACCACAAGTACAATAAAGAAAAATCTAACAAGTGGAAAAGCTATGACAGGTGAAAATGTGTCAAAATAATCGATTCCCTCAACTTGTCGGAATCCCTTCGCTACTAACCTAGCTTTAAAACTTTTAATTTTACCTGACACATCCTTTTTCAGTGTATATACCCATTTTGTACCAAGAACTTTACTCTTTTCAGGACGGGTTACAAGGTCATACACTTCCCTATCTTTTAATATTTTAAGTTCAGTACTCATAGCTTTAACCCACTCTTGTTTCTCAGGAAGATTTTGGGACTCACTAAAACTAATTGGAATTTTTATTTCAGCACAATGTGCTTCTGGGTTAGATTCTAAGTCCTCTTCATCAGTTTCTATTACAGGTTTAGAATTAGAGTCACTTTTCAGTTTAACTTCAGGCTGGGAGGGATCTGAATTAGTTTTAAGTGGTTTAAAATCAAATTCCTCAGATTTAAAAACTAGACCCTTTTTCTTACAATAATCCTTCACATCATTTTTACTTCTTAACCTAATACCAGGTTCTGGATAGTAGTAAACATCTACACGACCTGCAGAACTACCTGACTCTCTAACCTTTTCAATTCTCTTCCAATCTGAAAAAGAAGTATTTTCAACTGGGTCATCTTGCACTTTAAATTTAACCATTCTATTGCTAGAGTCTTTAACTGGTTCTGAAATAAAATCATTTTCAATGATTTTCAAATGTTTAGTTTCCTGCACTTCTTTAGTCCCTGGAAACCATACTCTATAACCTCTCGTGCTCCTGGCGTAGCCAATTAAAATTCCCTTTTTAGATCTTGCCTCTAATTTATTACGATACCTTTTTGGAATATGAACAAAAACAGTACTTCCTATAACTCTTAAGTACTTAACCGAAAAATTTCCACCTTTCCAAACATTCAGAGGGGCTTTCCCATGCAATTTAGTGTGAGGGTATCTATTTTTTAAGTAATTTACAGTACAAACCATTTCAGCCCATAATTCTTTAGGTAAATTTGTCTGAATTAACATAGCTCTAACTCCCTCCATTAAAGTACGGTTGTATCTTTCCGCGATGCCATTCATCTGTGGCGAATACGTATTCGAGTGCTCATGTTTAATCCCCTCATCTTTTAAGAATTTCTCAAATTGATTAGAATCAAATTCTTTACCCCAATCAGAACGAAGTCTTTTAATTACATGACCTGTCTGCTTCTCAACTAAAGCTTTATAATGCTTGAAATAATCAAATGCCTGACTTTTATATTTAAGAATGTATACATGTGCATACCTAGAGAAATCATCAACTAAACTCAAGAAAAACCTAGCCCCACCTAAAGAAGGTTCAGGAGCTGGTCCCCAAATGTCGAGGTGCACTAACTCTAAAATGCCACCTGTCTTAATATCATCTATAACATGATGAGATTCTCTAGTACTTTTTGCTAAATTACAAACTTCACATGACCCCATTTCACCGGATAAATTTTTAAGTCCAGTTACATAATTTGTTTTTGAAAATTTTATCAAGTTTTTAGCATTTAAATGACTGAAACGCCTATGCCATAGCACTAAATCATTAGAACAATTATTTAACTTACTATTTCTAACAACATAAGCACACGATTCATTAGACACACATTTAGCAGTAATACAATAAAATTTAGTTACTAAAGGTACTGTTAAAAATTCAGAATTATCAGGATTAAAAATTATAGCCTTACATTTGTCAAATTTTACTTTAAAATTTTTATCAGTTAATTTTCTAACAGACAGAAGATTTCTCACCATATCAGGAACATAATATACATTTTTTAAAGTAAAAGTTCTTACTACAGTACCACAGTTCACTCGTAAGTCAATGTCCCCTATACCACAAATGTCAGCAATTCCTTTTGCTATAACAGCTTGACTTTCTAATTCTCTGAAATTGTAGAAGAGAGATCGATCATAACTGAAGTGATCTGTTGCTGCAGAATCCAAAATAAATTCAAGTTCAGGTCCATCAGATAATAGGGCGGATGCGAAAAAAGCTTGATTAGGCAGTTGGGATTTCCTTGAACTTGATCTGAATCTTGGTCTATACTGATTTAATCTCCTGGTTTGGGATCTATGTCTACAATTCTTGATTAAGTGGCCAACTTGACCACACCGATAGCACTTTCGGGTTTCTTGTTGCACAGTTGAATTCACAGCACTAGGAGGATGGACCTTTGGTATAGTATCAGTCGAAAAATTTCTAGAAGACATTAGAGCTGTATTTTGATTTTTGAATATATCTTGGTCATCGATCTGTTTATTTTGCAAACGGTCATATTCAGCAAGCAAAAATGGTCGAAGACCTTCCACAGTGAATTCATCATCAGCCAATTGATAAAGACGAGATATAAGGGTCTCATAAGATGGCGGTAAACTTTCTAAGATTTGAAAAGCAATTTCATCTTTAGGCACACTCTTTCCTGTTTGCTCTAAATCTCTAACTATTTCCAAAACTTTTCCAATATACTGACTCATAGTATCACTGGCCTCAAACTTTGTATTTATGAACTTTCTCCGAAGGTGAGCAACTCTTGCACGTGACGTAGGTTCATAAGCACTTTTTAATAACTGCCACGCCTCAAAAGATGATTCAGCACTAAAAACTACACTTTTGATCTCTTCAGTCAAGCTTAAACATATGTATGCCAATGCCTTCTTACTTTTCTTCATATACTCCTCAAAATTTTCAATATTTCCTCCATCGGCTTTTGCTTTACCTTTTTCTTTATCAGAAGTATAAATTTCTAAGCCTTGGCTAATTAGCATCATATCCATGCTGAACCTCCATGCCTTCCAATTATCATTACCCAATTTAGGGAAAGAGAGAGTCTGCTCAGTTATCTTACTCATTTTATCACAAAATAAAAGGTAAAGCAGTAAAGGTAAGCAGAGCGCCCAACCACGCTCTGCTACCACATTGTAGGGTTAGATAACACCTCCCCCACAATATCTTGAGCCACACTGCTTACCATTTAATTAAAATAACTATGTGCATGATGGAGGCTAAAATAATTGCAACATTTTCTGAAGGAAACAAAAAGGGTTTATTAAAACTGTAGGTTATAGGTAGCAAACACATCTTTTAGAAGATACATCATCACAGGCACAACATAAGTCAAACTCTCAATAATTTCTGAAGTCCAAACATAGTTCATTTATACTGCATATATTAACTGAATATTTTATACACTAAAAAAACAAGTAGTCACCTGCTACTAAATGAAACACCACCAGAAATAAGGCCTATTTGCAAAAGCTACTCACATGTTGAACTGACTTGTCAAACTACAAACTTCCCAAATATATACTTCAAACACAATACAAAATCTGCATTTTAATGTTGCCAAATTAGTAAATATAACTTTCAATAAGTGATAGACACACCCACTAGAACAAAATGACATCACTCTGTCAGAATGACATCAGAAGAAACAACAAATCAGAAAAAGGTTAACTAAAAAGTAACAGAAAGTTAACTTCACTACCAACCACCCAACCATATGTTGAAAAAGGTAAACAAGCATGCACACTTGCTGTAAGTACCAGACTATTGAATTTAAACATTAAAAATGATTAACTAAATAAGATACTTAGAGAATAAATTAAACTAAACATAGAAGCAAGCTTTTATATGGTGGTGGTGGTTATTAAATAAAATGAGGAGCTGGGAAAACACAAAAATATAACTTTAAGCCTACAATCGCCAAGTGAAATACACCATTTTTCATGGAAATATGGTGATCTACATTGATTACATCTAATTAGAGAACTGGTTAATTCTTTTTCCTACCAGATGCAAACAGATTTCAATGACTTAGCTGTATTTTCAATATTTCGGCTTTTTCGCATGTGCTCTTTAGTTGGATTATTTTTTTCAAGAAATACTGTTTTATTCTGCAAAATATATTCATCCACTTTGACTCCACATGCATTTCAAGTAATTTATTCCTTTTTCCACCGGATACAAGCGGGTTTTAAGGACATTTCAGTATTTTCAATATTTCGACTCCTGCCACATGCTCACCAGTTGGATTATTTTTCTTCAAGAGATACTGTTTAATCATGCGAAATACACTCATACTCATACAAAAGGTATAAAACTCTTATAGAAAAATATGTTTATATACAAAGATTATAATTTATCTAGGTGTCAAGACAGTTTAAAACATAATAGTGGCTACTAACTTTAAAAAGTGGCCACTAATGAAACTGAGTCTACCGGCCACTGGCTACTAACTAAATTTCCCAGTTTTCACCTTATTCCCCATTTCTACATTCCAGTTAAGACCCTAGCCTCCTGGAGCCTGGTATGGGGACCCCCGTTGAAGTTTTTGTTCCCTAAATTGTTACTAACTTGCATCCTTTTAATTTGATCTTCTTCGTTTTTGGGGCCTTTTTTCTCATTTAGTTATTCCCCCATTTTTACATTCCAGTTAGAACCCGGGACCCCTCGAACTTATTGTGTGCCATGCGTTTTTACCCCCCCCCCCCCCCCCCCAATTGTGTTACCCTCTCAATGCATACTGTATATACTCGCGTATAAGCCAGCCCCCAAATTCGAGATGAAAACAGTTTTAATACGAATATTTTGCAGTAGTTTTCTTTGCACCTTAAATTATTTAGAATTAAATGAGGTGAAATAAGGCGTAGAAAACCATTCTGAATTATACATGTTTTTCATCTTGAATACGGGAGTCGAGTATGTATGGTGACTATAAAGGTGAGTCTTGGACACCTCTCTCCAGGCCACTACCCTCAAACCTAGGGCCCAATTTTTTAAGCATTTCTTTAAAATTTTATTTTAATGATTTATTTATACCTTATGCTTAATTTCGACTAATTGAAGATTAAACATTCCCCCATTTTTACATTCCAGTACTAAGAAATTTTTAAGATGTTATCTTCTCACGGCCCTGCTCAAAACTATCAGTTGGCCCCTTTTGGGTCCTCTACGATAGTTCCTTTAAAAATCATACGATTCACACGCAGTTTAGGTGTGTTCGTAGTTATATAAATACGTAGCACCTAATTTGCTGTTCTTTCTGCATATAACAGTGCAAAAATTACCCAACTGAAAGGTTTGAAATTTAATATATATATATAGTCAATGCAGAATTTTGTCGAGTCATTTCAAGTTTTATGAAAATTGAATCAAAACTTAAAAAGATATTAATAAAAATATTTAGTAAGTAATTTGAATTTTTTAAAAATCAGTACTTCTTGGTTATAGCAGCTTCCGAGGATTAATCGTCAAGCGACCGAGATGTATCGCCAAGTTATCTGATATGTATGACGTTTATAGTCATATATGACATTTTATAACCTCTAGGACCAAGTTATAGTTACATTCTTCATTCTATTAAATCCTATCATACATAATTAATTCAATGATAGCCCATGATAGGTAATGTTTCTTGGTTGGCATGGTGATTACATCATATTTAAGATGGAGTCATATTAATTCCGTATTGCTGAATTTAAAAACCGAATTTTTATACTAAAATTGTTTAATTATAGCAATTATATAATCTACCAACAGTTTTTTGGATAGATGTTTCCGGAGAAATAGATATTAAATGGAAAAAGAATGTAAATACGGACTTAAAGTTCTGAAATTTTCAAAACTAGGCTTCAGTTTCCCATTGAAATTTTCAGTAAATGTCAACAAAAGATAAAATGTTGCCAACTTAACATGCACTTATTTTATTACAGAAATTAATTATACCATAATAACAGACACTATAATTTATTTCACTGAAACTATTTATAATACGAACACACCTTATTTGTCATGTTTGACGTACAATTTCCAACTTGTTTTTCTAACAACTTCTTAGGACTTCCAGCTACTACATGAACAACAAAAAAATTTCTCAGACAAGACCCAGGCACCCTTTAAGTTTTTGTGCCGTAAATTGTTAATAACTTGTCCCTTGTTTATCCGCTCTTCTTTATTTTTAGGTCCCATTTCTCCATTTAGTTATTCCCCCATTTCTACATTCCAGTTAAGGGCCCTGGGGCCCAGTACAAGGACCCTTGAAGTTTTTATCTCTAAATTGCTAATAACGTGCCCCATTTAATTTGATCTTCTTCGTTTTGGGGGATTTTTCTTTATTTAGTTAATCCCTCATTTCTACATTCCACTTACGACCCTGCTTCCCGGTCCGGGGCCCATTGTCTTTTTTGTGCCTTAAAAGACAAAAAAATTTCTCGGATCTCAGCTACAACCAATTTTGAATATTAATCTCCTTCTTGGGGCCCTTGGTGCAGCTTCTTTAAAAAAAAAATCGGTCAAACTTGAGTTCTGTTTAAGGTTTTTATCATGGGCCCGAGCAACGCCGGGTGGGTCAGCTAGTTTTTAATAAAAGAATTTTAATGCATAACCTGAAATTCTGTTTCATACCTGTATAAAACTACTAGGGGAAATATAACTTCATTATAAATATTTAAAATTAAAAGTAATTTTCTTTTTATTTATAAATCTCTAAAAGTAATTTAACTTAAAATAAAACTAAATGGGACTTAAAGTAAAACAGCATTAAATAATTAAAACAGAAAAAAGCATCAAATAAACCTATATTTGAAGAAAATAACTCTTCAACCATATTAGTAGATATTTTATGCTTAAATTAAAAAAAAAAAGTATGTATTTATTTGTGAAAATACTCTACATTTATAGGTATATTAATTAAATGTGTTATGGTTAAAATTTGTTTACTTCTGCCAGCATTGTACAAATAAACAAAATATTTTAATGTTTAATTTACAATTTTTATGCAGCATTATTAATATACATATATTTAAAGAGATATAGTTTTGTAAATTATATTTCAATATATTTAAAATGTTTTAATGATATGTGAAACATGTTTTATTTATGTACACACATTACATGTACATAATTTATTGTTCTGAAATGGCATTATATAAAGAAATAAATAAGCATACACCATAACTAAAAGCACAATATCTAGTGCCGGATATCCGATATCCGGCAGGCAAACAGCTTCGGATATCCGATATCCGGCAAAATCCATATCCAGTGCATCCCTAGTTTTTATATTTGTTACGGACGTAACTTCTCTGATACTTGAAATTCCCTAAGCATGTAAAATCATGGATATACGCAGAATTTTTGTTAGGAGAGGACAGTACTATCAATTTATACTCTCTTAATATTTCAAGTTGTATCTTACTAGTTTAAAAGATTTAGGGGGGGGGGAGACATCACCCCCCTGCATACACCAATGTGGAAATACATAATAAATAATTAGATGCATCTAGAACTAAATCACATGTAATAAAATATTAAAGTTAATGAAATAAAACTTTAGAAGGATCTAATTCAAAATTTATTTTTCAAATTCCTGATAAGTACATCGATAGACTTCTATAAGACTAATTCTGGGAAGGTCAATTTTTCCCTTGAATCTGTAACAGTTTCTGGGAGTACTTTTATAATTTGTGTTTTATCTATGATAGCAACATTTTCTACCACTGGCCAAACATATTTATTGCCAGATTTCTTTAAAAATTTGACAGTAGCTTTTGATTTTGTAGGATTTTTAATAACTTGTCCAACAAATTGTAAAACACTTTGTCTGTCTGACTTAAACTCATCTAGAATCCAGTTTCCAAACTGAATTTCATCATTTCTGGTGATAATAGGTTTCGTTGGTAAGTTGGTGGTGGTTGCTGCTGCTGTTGACAGATTATTTTTAAAAACAAAAATATTTCCTTTTTCATCAGATGTTAGAGAAAATCTAATAACATTTATGTGTTTGGTTCGAACACAATGTATGTCATGTGTTTTTGGCAAATGCTCTATGTCTTCCCACCGTTCTTCTAATTTTGGCGATTCTTTTAAAATATCTTCTTGAGGAATATACATAACTTTAACTTTCTCCATAATTGAGTCAGCACACTGAAAAAAAGAGATAGCATCATTGACAAATGCAGTTCTAGATTTTACTCTTTGCCATACATGATGCTTTATCATTCCTCCAACTCCATCAACAGCTCCTTTGCCGTGAGATGTAGCAAAAAAATGCCAGTTAAGGTATAAATTGTAATTTGTGATTCCATAGGTTATGTCGCACAAAGTGTATTTTTGTTTAAAATGTTGTGCGGCAACATCAGAGAAAATATCAATGCATTCAAGTTCTGGAAGCTTTTCTTTTAGGTCTTCAAACAATTTGCTATTGAATGTATGAACAGCAGTTTTATTGTGATGCATGTAATCTGAAATGATTGCATAGGAAAATGTTCCTAAAACTGTGTAAGCAACTGCTGTATATATCAAGACTTGATCATTTGTCCAGTGCGCACTTTGAATTTCATCTTGTTGCATGATCGAGTAATTTTCACTAAAATCGACTTGGAGTTTATTGCATTACTCGAAAAAAGAAAAAATCTTTCATTGAGAGGAAAAGATATATGCATTACAATAGTCTTAAAAAATAAAATTATTAAATACTTACTCTGGTATATTTAAAAATTTCAAAGACAAAGTATCTGGAAATTTGTCAATACATTAAATAATGACTGATTGTACTGTTTTTAGCACTTTCCAACCTAGTTGAAAAGTGCTTATGACTTCGGTTTGTCTGTCCGTGCTCTAACTCCCGTAAATATGCTCGGATTGCTCTGCAATTTTTATATGTTATTGTCGTTATCTATGGCACGTTCCCTATTTCAACTGAAGTGTGTAGCACTTATAGTTTTCTTACAGGGACACTCAAAAGAATTCCGTTACATTGCGGTCTATGGGGAAAAATCATTTGCGGTTTATTTTAAAAATGTTTCACTATCGTAAACGCATTGAAATTTATATAGATCACTAAGATGCATTAGAAGAAGCTTAATATGGAATAGTAGGTGTATAGTACTTAGAGTTACTTTACAGGGACAGTCAAAATAATTCCGTTACATTACGTCTATGGAGAAAAATCGTCTGCGGCTTATTTAAATAATGTTCCACTATTTTAAACGCATTGAAGTTTATATATATTACTAAGGTGCATTACAAGAGGCTTACTACAGAATAGTGTGTGTATAGCAGTCATCGTTCATTTACAGGGACACACAAAAGAATTCTCTACTGTCTGTTAACAATAATTCCTGGAAGTGCGTTTTAAGTTACTGAACGCGATTTTAATCTTAACTAGCTTTTTGTCTATTACGTGGTGTGTATAAATTCTGTAGATCCTATACAGGGCAGCACAAAAGTTCGCGAACACATTTCCGTTTATTGACAGAAACTCCAGAAGGAGAATTTAAACTGTGCTACGCGTTTCCTAACTAAACTAAAATTTAGCATCCTATGTATATATACAAATCTATAGATCATATACAGGGCTACATAAAAGTATTCTGATATTTTTCCGAATATTGTATATATTGAAAATTCCTGAAATTACGTTTTTAAATATGTTATGCGTTTTCTAAATTGTTTACTTAGATGTCATCTTTCAGCTTATTAAACGGTAATGATTTGTAAAATTATTTTAGAAGCGTTGGAAAGTGCTACATAATCTATGCTTGACGCATGATTTTTCGTTCTTGTTTTATTATTTAATTAGAGATATACATGTGTTACGGACGTAACATACTATCTTTTGTTACATCCGAAACAAAAATGTTACGTCTGTAACACCATTTTCTAAAAAATTTAAGATTAAATGTTTTAATTTATGGTAAACATTTAGTCTAATGAATTGCTAGGAGCACCAGAAAGGGTTTTTTATATTTTCAATTTTTTAAAGAGATAATGTTAACTTTTGTTATATTTTTGTTACGAATGTAACATCAAAATTCAGTATTTTAAATTTTAAATTATAGAATTTTAATTTGTAAAAAAAAAATTTTTTCTCATATTACGGTAGTATAATGTTAGCTGTTAAAAATTTGCAGCAATTAGTTTTGTTTATTTTTATTTTGCTATAGAAATTATGCGTCTGAAAAATTGTGTTTTTTATTGATGTTATGAAAACCCAAGAGTATCCCATTTCAAACTAAAGAAAAGGCACATAAATTAAAATTTATTATAAATCTAATACTATATATTGAAAATAGACAGTTTAAGCTTTACAACAATATATAATATAGCAACATAAGTACAATATGAAATTTTGACATCCTGGTTTCACTTTTCATGGAATTGCCCAAAAGTAATAGAGAGTGATTCCACCGTTACGTGTGTGACTTTTAGAGAGTGTTTTTTTAGAAATTGAGACAAATTTGGAAGTGAAATTATTTAGATAACGTTTAATTTTTTTTATTGTTATTACAGGACACATACAGAATCATTTTTGTAGTGACACCTTTAGACTAAAGTAATAACAATTTTTAAAAAAAATAGTAAAGTCGTTGTTATGTGTGTGATTTTTCTGAGTCACACACGTAACGACGACTTTACTATTTTTAAGGTTACCTCTCAAATGTCATGCATAGTTAGTCCAGTAGCTGTGAAAGAAATAAAAGTTAGAGCAATGGAGGCATTACTTATTGACTCACCCTCGTATATTATATTAATCGGTTTTAGATGCAGTGAATAATGGTTGTCGCTTTTATAGAAAAACTTTTGTTTTTTATGTAATCCGGTTTGAAAATAGGGCTATTTTCCTATGCGTATTCTCGTAGCATTACATGGGAACATTTCACCTTTTTTTCCTATGCCAATCTAAGGTCATTTTGTTGCACACAGTTAAAACGTCTGAATGTAGTGGGTAAATTAGGTATATTAATTTCTTTTTTAATCCAAAAACAGTTAATTTATATATTTTTGATATGTAATATATATGTATTAACTTAAATTGTTGCTTATATATTTTTCCTTTTTGTTAATCAAAATATGTCAAATTTTAATCCGGCATTTGGCCGAAAAATTATTTAGGTTCATGAGAAAATATTTTGTAATTATATGTATTCAATTTGTTATTTCAAATAAGTTTTTGGTTTTTTAAGGAGAAAATGATTTCACAAATAGCGTCTTTGTTTTCACAGTGTCTCCAATCAACCAATTGCTGCTAACATGCATCGTTTGTGAAACAGAGAGAGTATTTTTTCTTTCGGTTGAAAACATAAAGTGCCATTTAAAAACACAGCCACAAGTACAAGGTTGTCAGAAAATACTTTAAGTTTTAAAAACAGTATAATCTATGTGTGTTTTAAACAGCGGATAAAATTTGTAAACAAAAGAGGGAAACCATTGTTTTTTTTATTCAATGGTAAATTTAAATGCTTTTCAGTGTTTCGTAACAATCTTAATTTTTTAGATATCTATGTAGTTTTTAACCACTGTAATACAAAAAATAGTTAATGTCCGAATTTAATTTTAGTGACTTTAATACATGTAGTCTCTAAATTTTAGCTTTATCACTCATAGAAGTAAGTTTGTTTATTTATCTTAAAAAGAATTTTATTTGTATTATACTTGGTAAAATTAGTAATCAGATGAGTCTTTAAGTATAAATAATAAGATGATTATATTTACTTTTGAAGTTTTTCATTTGATTTCTGATAACAAAAGGGAGGAGGGTGTCTAATATCACAGAATGTTTAGCATGTACTTTAAAATCAATTTAATGTGAAAGCATAAAGTTAAAATACATATCCATGGATATTATTTTAAAATAATAATTGTTTATATTTAACTTCATTTAGGTTAATATTTATATTTAAACAAAAAAGAAAATTTTACTGTCACATATTAAATTATCTATATATTTAAAAGGGAAGGCTTTTTTTTTTTTTTGTCAAATTCACATAAATCGTGCCCAATACACATGCGTAAACTTAAATCTAGAACCTAACCAGTTTTAGAGCACACTCAAATGCAAACAGCAAATTTCGCTGTTCCCAAAAGGGAGCAAAAAGATGAGGGGTTGTATCCAAATGTACTAGCTTATCAAAGTTGACATAATAAGAATGAAGTGTCTCTCAATCTATATTTGATACAACCCCTCATCTTTTTGCTTCCTTTTGGAAACAGCGAATTTTGAGCTTATTCTATCGACGATTACTATAAGAATTTTCAAGCTATGTTTTTGAGACTTTCATAAAAGTTGGTCTATACATTTAGCTAATATATTATGCACAGTATATTTTGATTGAATTCGCGCATGCGCAGTGAAACAATATTTAGTAAACCTGCTCATTTTTCATACAATTTTTATTATTTTTCAATTCTGATTGCAGGGTATTGTGTATAACTGTTTGTCATATTTTCTGAAAAAAACTTGTTTTTATATTAAAAACTACAAATTATAAGCAAAAAACTTGGTAAAATTTGGGACTGTTTTTATAAAAACCTGAATTTCTCTTCGCGTATACATGCTATCTTCATACAAATGAACCCAAATTATTACAATAATTCACTTAATCATAATCTACAGTTTGCATGCTTTTGCAATATTAGTTTTTACAGGGTTATCCAAAATATATTTGTTTTTCTTCAATTTGTTGATGGCCCCTTATGGGGTTTTGGGAAAAAATCTTCGTGGAAATATGACGTTTATCATGTTGTTTACATTCCTGAAGTTTCAGGATAATTCCTCATGTATCTTTCCAGATATTTAACAAAACGTCTAAAATCGCAAGTGACTGGTCATCATTGGAAATATAGTGTATATAGGGTGATGTTTAGCCCTCTATTTCCCTAATGTATGTACTCATACAGTGTTCATATACGTACATACGTATTCTATGCATATTTCTCTTTCTATATAACCTTTCTAGATCATCATGTAGCTAAATGTCCTATTACAGGCACCTTATGAAAAAAAAGCATGATTTTGTAATCCCTTATTTTTTGCTCAAGTTTTATACATATGTCTAGTTAAAATATTTTTTCTCATTAAATTATGTTTTGAATCAAAAAATCGCCCAGGTGGGTTTTTTCAAAACCTTTATTTAAAATTTCACTTATCTAACTAATAATAAATATATTAATATAAACCAAACATAATATACATATATGTCACAGATATAGTTTTCAGGAAATTCTAAATGGGCCTAATTGCTCTACCTGAAACAAACTTGGAAAATTCACAGAGAAAAATAATTATCTTAATAAAAATACATGTAAAATTATATAAACAATTAAAAATCAGGATTATTTTGTCAATATGACGAAAACAGTGTGTGTGTGGGGGGGGGGGGGGGGGGTCAATCAATTCTCTAAAATTAGAGACACAAGTATTTTAGTATGATTCAAAATATATTAAGCATAAAACTAACTTCAATATGTAAAATTGTAAATAAAAATATTAAACTTCTGTGAACTTATTTTTAATTTTTCCTTATACATACATTAAACATAAGAATATACAAAATGCAACAAACAAAATTATTACATAAACATTGATCTATGATAATTTAACTCTTTACCAGTCACCATTCTTTTTCTACGCCTTTTGATGACTTTAAAGATCTGTACACTTTGACTAATTTTTTTGCATTATCACATCCTAGTCTGTTTCGTAACTTTGACCAAACTAGTCCAAAAGAGGAAAAGATCCTTTCAATAGATGCTGAAGTCGATGTAATCGAATGTAAATTCTCTAAAAATTTACAAAAATCAACATTTATTAGTTTATTTTTTTCTGCTTTGCAACTCATCACTTTCCACCATTTTTTAGCTTCAAGTGATTCTATTACCTTTTCTGTAAACATCGAAAGTGGAAAATAATCTGAATCCTGAATTTGGAATATCTTAATGATATAGGTGAAAATTAGCGGTCGCCACGTGGCGATTAAAGTTTAAAAAGTGGCGATTAAAAAATCAGTCATCGATCGCCACCCTAGTCGCCACTCGCCAAGTGGCGATTAAAAAATCTGTTATCGATCGCCAAGTGAAATACACCATTTTTCATGGAAATATGCATCTCTACATTGATTACATCTAATTAGAGAACTGGTTTATTCTTTTTCCTACCAGATGCAAACAGATTTATATGACTTAGCTGTATTTTCAATATTTCGGCTTTTTCGCATGTGCTCTTTAGTTGGATTATTTTTTTCAAGAAATACTGTTTTATTCTGCAAAATATATTCATCCGCTTTGACTCCACATGCATTTCAAGTAATTTATTCCTTTTTCCACCGGATACAAACGGGTTTTAAGGACATTTCAGTATTTTCAATATTTCGACTCCTGCCACATGCTCACCAGTTGGATTATTTTTCTTTAAGAGATACTGTTTAATCATGCAAAATACACTCATACTCATACAATAGGTATAAAACTCTTATAGAAAAATATGTTTATATACAAAGATTATAATTTATCTAGGTGTCAAGAAAGTTTAAAACATAATAGTGGCTACTAACTTTAAAAAGTGGCCACTAATGAAACTGAGTCTACCGGCCACTGGCTACTAACTAAATTTCCCAGTTTTCACCTATACTTAATGATATATTAAACTCAGGGTTCAGAGTATCAAGCCACTCTTCAGCAGTAGCTTCTTGGACTGCATTTAATAGTTTTCCTCTCAGAGCAGGATCGATCATGCTTGCGAGGTAATGAAATGGAGTGAGAGCCTGTTCTAAACCATACTTTATCTTCATAAGATGATAACTCTTTGTTTTCAATGTCAATGACATCTAACAAAATTTCTACAGTTTGTGAAAGAGTGCAGCTATCTTTTTGCAATTTATCTATTGCTTTAGCAATAACAGTTACTTGTGTGTGCAAGTTAGCACATTCTCGATACAATCCTTTATTATCTAGCAAAGTCAAAATATTTTTTTCAAACTCATCACCATGCTCAATAGAGATTTAGATATACTTTTGATAGTTATAAATAAATGTTGACAGGCAAGCTTCTTCAGATTTCCACCTGGTATCATTAGGTATCTGAGGCCTGAGACCTCCTTTTTCAATAAGCCTCCCAAGAGGTATGTGGTGGTTCCGAAAGAATTTTTGAACTTCAACAACATATTTCATCACATTTTTAGGTGATTTCTTTACCAAGAAGATTCATATGATGGGCTGAGCATCCTAATGCAAGTATATGAGGATATTTTCCAACAATTATTTCTCGAAACTTCATTTTGTTTTCATTGTCACAGCATACAGCAAAAATATTTTTATTATACTCCAATTTGATTTCATCAATAAATTTTACAGCGATTTCAGAACAAAATTCTGCAGTTTTCTTTTCTGATCTACAATCTATGGCATCTAATAAATATATTCCTTTGCCAGTATGGACACTTGCAGCAATAATTGGGTCAACACTAGTACTTCTCCAGACATCCAACATAAGAGTAATGGTTGCATTTTTCATTTCTTCTTTCATTAATAAACCAAATGATTTATCAACCTCATCTAATAATTCTCCAGCTAATCTCTTTCTATTAGGAGGGTCATAACCTGGACGCAAAGCATTAATCATTTCTTTAAATGCACCACTATCTGCAATATTGAACAATACATTATTAGCATAAAAAAATTCAGAAATTTTCTGATCAAGAAATTCTTTTTGCCTATCATTTGTTTTTATTGTGAATTCTCCCATCGATAACTGATGCTTTGGATTTGATGATGTATCTGATCCCGATAATAAGCTGATACCACTATTGATATTGGGTATTTTATTTACAGGAAGATGGCATTCTTCAAGTGATAGCTTTCTTTTTTGTGTACTGAATATTTCTATTTCATTTGAAGTTTCATCATCATAATCTTTAGAACTTGAAATAGCTTCACGTTTCTTGCATTTATTCATGTGAGCATATATTCTTTTTACTTTGGCACTGACTGTATCATTACAACAGGGTTCATACGGTGCTTGAAAGTCCTTGAATTTTTAAGAGAGAAAAAAGGTCCTTGAAAGTGCTTGAATTTGCTTATATTTTAATGAAGGTGCTTAATTTTCATTATTTTTTTTATAGGTGCTTAATTTTTCTTATTCAGATATTCAAAATAAATTATAATTGCAAGCTTTAAAAAAAAAAAAAAAAAAAAAAAGGCGAAAATATTTGTTCTGAGATCCTTTTCTTTTCAGGAGTTCAAAGTACGAGCATTTGTCGCTTCTCCCTTCCCTCTATAGGATTAAGTTAACAAAAGAAAAATGAAAAGAAGGGTAACTTGTTGCTACTACCGACAGCAAGATCAGAAATTTTGTTCTTATCTTTCTTCTTCTGTGTACGTTCTGTTTCTTCAATATTGCTATACCTATTATAGGAGTCTTAGCTATACCTATTGCAATGCTAAAATTCGGTCAGTTGACGCATGCACACATGCATGTACGCCAGTTTTCACAACAAGTATTTTTCTTCTGTAGATCTGTAGTAGTAGTAATTTGTTGAGATCTATGCTATAATGATGCCTAGAATGTGCAATTACAGTGACTTGTGGCTAGAACAAGAAGAATACAAGTGTTGGTTAGAAGCAGTACTGAATAGTGCATACCAGTTCCGATGCAAGTTATGCTGTGTTACCCGGCAATTGGAGAATATGGGAGAATCTGCATTAACAAGTCATATGAGAGGAAAGTGTTTTCCATAACAATAAATATATAATTCTGATACCTATTGTAAAATGTGAGGAAGATTGGAGGCGATGTGATAGCAATGTTATTCACGTGTCATGAATCATGGGTACCAGCAAACGGGAGCAAGGAAAGGTCGTCGCCCTTGTTGTAATTCTAATTGTTTTAATTAGATAATTTAAACTATTTGGATTTACTTTAATTTTAGTTTTAAGAAAAATAATGAAATTTATTTTTGTTGTGTGACTTTGTTTTGATTAATCAAATACAAGTTGATGCAAGTTTGAATACAAGTTTTGATTAATAAAGTTGACATCAAAGAACTTCTGAATTCAGCGGATGAGTTGTCTTTGAAGGCAGTGTCTACAAAGAAAATAACTTTCTGCATACAGTCAAACAGCCTGAGAAAAACAGGCTGAAGTTAAAGTTTTAGATGAAAAAATAGAAGAGGCAGTTAAAAAGCTTAAAGACTGAAAAAAGTCTTGTATTTAAAATGCAGTAAATTATTCATGCTGAAACATGCAAATTTTTCTTTGTGTGTGTGTGTGTTTTAATATACCTTTTTGTAAAATGATTTAGTGGATGTTTTCAAATTAAGGTAAAGTATGAAAAATTGTTTAGTTTTTTTAAAAATTTTATTTAAAATTGTGTGTATCATAGCCCCGTGGCAGACTGTACGTGACGCTGCGACGGGCGTCACAGACTTTTTAGGGCACCTGCACACTAAAAACATGCCGCAGACGCGCTCTAAATTACGTGAAAAACGGCAAACTTCGTCGGAGGATCGCGAAAAAAACCGACAAATTTTGTCAAATAATCGCGGAAAAAAACGAGAAATTTATTTAAATATCGCAAAAAATGACTAATTTCGTTGACAGATCGCAGAAAAAAAACAAATTTAGTCAAAAGATCGTAAAAAACGTGTATTTCATCAAAAGGCCGTAAAAAAAACATGAGTTTCGTTGAAGGATCGCTGGAAAATGCGAATTTTGCCGAAGGGCTGCTGAGAAAACGCCAACTTCAGCATAGGATCATGGAAAAAACTGTTATTTTCGTCGAAGAATCACAAAAAAAGGTCAATTTCATCGAAGAAACGGCATATTTTGTCGTCAGATCGCGAAAAAACGGAGAATTCTGCTGACAGATCACGAAAAAACGGCAAATTTCGTCGAAGTATCGCCAAAAAACCGTAAATTTCGTTGAAGGATCTCGAAAAAATGGTAAATTTCGTTGAAGGAACTAAAAAAAAAAAGGTAAATTTCGTCGAAGGATCTCGAAAAAACGGTAAATTTCGTCGAAGGATCTCGAAAAAACTGCAAATTTCGTCGAAGTATCTCAAAAAAAAACCCGGCATATTTCGTCGAAGGATCGAATTTTGTCCAAAGGCCCAAGAAAACACGCGAAATTCATCAAAGGATCTGGGAAAATGGCTAATTTCGTTGACAGATTGCAATAAAAACGCAAATTTCATCAAAGTACAATGGAAAAACTTAATTTTCGTCAAAAGACTGTAAAAAAAGAACCATGAGTTTTGTTGAAGGATCGTGGAAAAAATGCGAATTTCATCAAAGGGCAAAAGAAAAAAAACGTGAATTTCGCCAAAGGATTACGGGGGGGGAAAAAACGCTAATTTCGTCAAAGGTTCACGAAAAAAAACGTGAATTTTGTGAAATAGCCCGGAAAAGATGCAGCATTCCTTTAGAAAACAGCAGACACATAAAGTTCTATGCTTATTAATATAGGCATAGTTTTTAATCTGAAACAATATATTGAACTCACTTTTGAAAAATCGGGTTAACTGAACCCAATTTGCAAGAATCTACACTCAGCCTGAAATCGACTCGAATCAAAAGCAGAGTTAATCCGACCTGCAACAAGAATAATTATTGCCAAGATGGGATTTTCTCCCCTACCCCCTCTGCTGTAACCGTTCAGAATATTGCTGTGAATTTCAGAATTTTTTTTTACTCAGAAAGGCTGATGCTTTAATTAATTAGCACTACAACTACAACAGCAGCAAGAATAGATTTATATGATATATATATTGCGTGTTGCAGACTATTTTTGAAAACATTATTAGCGTTGCAGACACTTGAAGATAGTTCTGCCACTGGGATCATAGCAGTGCAGAATTATCAAGTGTCTACTTTTATCTAGTGTTAGCACAGATAACTTTCAAAGTATACTGCAAAAGTATTTTCTGTATCTTTCGGAGACTTTCTCATAACATTTCACATTTAAGACTTCGCTACTATATGTTATGTATGGCATTTACCTGAAAACATATGAAAATGAATTTTTTTTTTCCTTTATATATTTGCATTATACAAAGACATAGTATTTTGTAGCATTAAAATTTTCATTTCTGAAAAGGTGCTTGAATTTTGGGTAAGTGCTTAAATTTTATCATGTAAAGAGAGTATGAACCCTGTTACAAAATTTGCAAGTTACTTGAAATTTATTTTCAGTTTTATTCACCATTCAACAGAACCTTCAACTTTAGGCATAATGGAATTATATCTCAATTAAAGCTCAAAATACATATAAAATTTTAAACCACTAAAATAAAATGCAGCAGAAGAAAAAAAAATGGCACTATATCTAAAAAAACAAAATGAATGAATGTTCTGTTTAGTCCTTTGTTGGGATCTTTCTAGAGAGGATTGGCAGGGTGGCCTGCCCTCATGCCCTTTTCTAATACAATCCCACCCTTCTTGTCCATTTTCCATGTAGAAACCAGCCTTCCTGTTTTTCCAGATAAAAATCCCCTCTCTTTTTTTCTTTTTCAGTGGTAAAATCCTGCCTTGTTTGTATTGTGCTTTCAAAAATTCCTTACCCATCTCTCTTTAGAATGCTAATATGATATTTCTGGAGTAATTGTTCCCTTTTTTCCTCCCACTTTATTTGTTCTCTTATCTGTGGTATGTCACTAATCTTGGACTTGAGTATTTAAAGTTGAACAAAACATAAAGGGTAGATCATTGATTCATTTCACTTTCTTTAGTGAAATAGTATTATACTACAGCACAATGCACAACCCATTAATAATATCATATAATAATTTATTATAATTAATAATATATTTAAGATAGTAGTTTCTTTTTTTTTGGGGGGGGGGGGGGGGGTCTTCTAATTTTTTGAAAACTTAATGTATTTTAATAGAAATTTGGTAAGCTGCCTAATTTATTATTATTTGAATTCGCTGAAAATTTGAACACAATCGGATAATTAAAAGTTTTTTTTTTTTTTTTTAAATAAGTAAGGAAAAGAAAAAAGTATCATTTCGTTCTTTTTTTTTTTTTTTTTTTTTTCAAAGCAATAGCACTTAGACAAACATCTATACACTATTATATGCCACCAAATCAATTGAAGAATAAACAGAACAACAAATGAAACAAGAGTGACATATAGAGACTTTAGAGAAAACAAAAAGTCAATTGTAAACAGGGAATACAATCAATTAGGCTGATGTTCTGATGTCCTCATTAGTTCCCTGGCCTCCCAGTATCTGCCAGATATACTGTTACTTGATAGTGTGGGGCACAGTGGTAAATGCTGTGCATTCAAGATTACATCCCCTCCGCAAATAGGGCAATTTGGACTTTCAAGAATACCAAATCTGAAAAGGTAATTAGGTAGACAATCGTGGCAAGTCTAAATAAGGCAACACTTGTTCTTCTTGGTGCTGTAGGGCATGAGATATTGCATTTTTCCATTCTTTATTTTCGATTTCACTTAGTTTTCTCTTTTCATATTGAGAGTCCATTTTTCTCTTTATAATTCTTGATATTGAATTGAAAGGTATTTCATTGCTTGGTGTTTGTATTATTTTAGTTCCTTTTTTGGCTAGTTGGTCAGCCGCTTCATTCCCGTATATTCCACAATGGGACGGGATCCATTGTAGTTCCACTCTCTTTTAGTTGTTTAAAATTTTTCCTGCATTCCTCAATTCTTCTTGAGTCGGAGTTCTTAAAGGAAGTTATTGCTAGAATAGCAGAGATTGAATCCGATAAAATAACTGCTTTTTAAAAAAAAATTTCTCGTATAATTAGCTGTTGTGTGTCAATACAGATAGCCTGCACCTCTCCATCGAACGGTGTTGTGTTTGTTCCCAAGGATGCATAAAATGCGAAGCGTTCCGAGTAGATTCCAGCACCCGCATTCTCTTCCAAAGAGTATTTTAATTATTATTATTTCTATTTGCAGTTTAAAACTTTAATTAAATCTCAGTCAGCAGCAGCCAGCTAGAGAAAAGAAAATTGACCTGATAAAAATCCATCAATAAAACAAAAAAAGGATACACTGGAGTGTATTTTTTTCATTTTCCAATTAAAATACTGATGATCCAAACAAATTCCATTATAAAATACTCTTACGTCAATATAGTTTTTAAAATATAATATAGTATAAAGAATTAGTTAAATAATTAGAGTATAGTTAAATAATTCCTTAAAAATAATGATTTCTTATTCTTGAGATAGTTCTATTGTTTATCCCCCCCCTCCTCATCCAATTTCGCCAAAAGCAGGAGGATGTACAATCACAGACTGTGACACAACATGCAGCTATTCTGTGCTATTGAGATGCACCCCCCCCCCCTCGTACATCATGATGCCCTCTGGAAGATTTAAGAATTTATGCTTACAAGGTTACCAGCGACATAAATCTGGAAAGTCAGGGAATTTCAAAGTAGTCGGGGAAAGTCATGGAAATTTTAAAATATATAGGAAAAGTCAGGGAATTTACAAATATTTCCTAAAAAGTCATGGAAAGGTCTGGAGGGGGGAGGGGGAGGGAATTTGAAATCATTTGTTTTTCAGAAAAGTGTTACTATATTGCTTGCCTACATGGCGCTACTGAGAAATCTCTAGACTCTTGTCGGTTTCAAGATAGACATTCCTTCAAATGCAATGCAGAAAACCCATAATATAGACAAAAGTTTTCTACATTTTTTAGACTTTTTCATGACATTTCACATTCTAGATTTTGTTGTATATGGCATTCATTTGAAAAATGGCAAATATTAAGTTTTTTTGCATTATAGTATTTTATAGAATTTCATTTTGCAATTTTTTGAAAGGTGCTTGAATTTTTTTCCTGGGAAAAGAGTATAAACCCTGTTATTATGATACAAATTTCAGATTTTTTTTTTATGCTGTGTGTTATTTAACGCAGATTTTGTGTATGCCCGTTCGGTCAAAGAATTATTTTGGATTTGGTCAGGGAAAATCATGGAAAGTCAGGGAAATTGCCAGACATGTTTTGCTGGGAACCCTGGCTTACAATTTAGATGGTTTAAAAGTGAATTCATTCCTCCCACCCCTAGTAGGGCAATAATTTCAAACATTTGATAAACTTCTATTACATAAGAAAATTTTAATAAAACAAAAGTAAATGATTCACTGTTTAAATCCAATTTTTATTTATAAAAGACAAAGAAACAAAATTTAGACTATTAATTTAATTATTTTGACTTTCAAAAATTCCTTTCAACTCAGTCATAAAATGTCTTTAAAATTATTACAAATTTTTAAACTATTTTTATATATTAAATAAAAATTCTAAATAATTATAATTAAATAACATATTAAATAAAATTTATTAAAGTATTAACATTTATTTTTTAAAACATCATCCCATTAATTATATAGTTGTTACAAGACAAACAAAGAATGCCAAAAAATCAAAAAAAAAAAATCCTTAAAACCCTGAAAAAATCCTATAAAACCCTAAAACCCTGAAAAACCCCCACTGGGTTGGGTTTTTGCCAACCCTGCAAATGCAACTTCAACAGACATGCACGTCAGTCTTTTTTTGCCAAAACATTTGGCTATACTAATTCTCGCCAAGTGTATTGGGATGTTGCGTGTATATGAATAAGGGAGACGGGGGCTGAATCAAAGAACAGGGGGGGGGGGAAGTAATATTTAGATTTGGATTCTCTTCTCACAAGCCATGACTATTTTCCTGGATTTTGAGATTTAACTAAAGAAAATACAGAATAGGATCTGTTATCTGGAATGTTTGGGACCTAGAATATTCTGGATAAGGGGTTTTTCTGCAATTTAGACCACTTTATTATAAGAAATGTACAAAATAACTAATTTCACAACTAGTGATGAATATGAATAATATATGTAATTACTTACTTAGTATTTTGGTAATTTGATAACTCATTTAAATAGAATAAAAAACATTCTGAAATACAATTCAAATTATAAAAATATTACATTACAATTAAGAATTAATTTTGGGACTTGCGAGCAGAATCCTTTGATGTGTATTTTTGGAACATTTCTATTAAAGTTGATTACTTATAGCATGTCTCTTATACTAATTGTTATTGTATCCTGTACATTCGGATGATTTACTGTCCATGCAAGTAGCTTCTCTATTGCATTTCACAAAATCAGTTGTTCAGTGAAAAATATCAGTTGCTCAACTGTTTTTTATGCTTTTTATTGTAATATTTTTTGCACCATAATTTTTTATATTGAATTTGTAAATTAGTGATTGCAAAGAATCTTTGAGTTGACTCTAGAACAAAAGGGCCTTTAAGTGGGAATTCTTTCAAAAAGGGCACTCCTTGCACCCTGTTCCCCAAACATATTTTGAACTGGATTTTTTAAAAGTTCTTTTTTTATCAGTAGAATTTCGAGATATTTTTTCACGACTGATCGACAAATTTCATGATTTTATTTTTTTCTTGCAATCGATTAGTGAGTTTTAATTTTAATATCTGAAATTTTTCCCTCTATTTACAAATTTTACTATATTTTCCCGCAACCGATCAAAGAATTTCACGATAATTTTCCCGGGACTGATTGAGGAATTTTGTTATATTTTTTCGATGATCATCTAGCGAATTAAAGATTTTTCCAAGATCGATTGACGATGGTATTCTGCTTCTATCGATTGGTGAATTTTGCAGCTTTTTCTTGCAACTGATTGGCGAAAATTGCGGGTTTTTTCCACAACAGATTGACAAATTTTGCATTTTTGCCACAAACTACTGAAGAATTTCACAATTTTTTCTAACGACCGAATGACAATTTTTGCAACTTTTTCCCCGCAACCGATGAACAAATTTCGCTGTTTTTTCTGTGACCAATTGTTGAATTTCATGTTTTTCTTAGCGACTGACTGCCGAATTTTGCATTTTCCCACAACCAATTGACCATGATATTTTTCCGTGACCAATTGGTGAATTTGCAGATTTTTTTTTTCTCACAATTTACTGGCAAAACTCAAAGGAGTTTTTTCACGCAAACGATGGACAAATTTCATACAAGTGACTGAAAAATGTTGCAAATTTTTTACATTTTTGAAATGAAACAAGTTAAGTTGTGGTTATTGTTTTGCATTCCATATACAGAGACGCTGGATAACAGATCCCACACTGTATTTTTTTTTTTTTTTTCAGAAGACTTAAAATAATTAAACCTTAAGAGAAGAAACTATGATTTAGGGTAAAAGCACATTTGTTCATTTCATAGCTCTCTAAAGAACATCCCTCCCTTTACAAGATTTTATTCTGCCATCTAAACCAATGATTATACGTATTATGACTATGCCTGTGTTTATTGACTTATTTATTGAGAATTTCTGTAAATGTTAACCAAAAGCTTTTCAATCAGCTTTCAGAATTATTCAAAGATGACATATGTATTTCAATCCAACCAGTAATTTTTGTGTAAAAAGCAAATTATCATGCAAAAATTTAATCAACAAAATGAATGATGGAGCTTTTCAGAATTCCTGTAAGGTTTGCCATATTTTTAAATGCATTTCTGCTATAAATATTATATTAATGTAGAACTTAAAATATTGTCTTTTATATTATAGAGGATGAATCCTGTACAAGAAAAAATTCTTGAAGCAACTCAAGTTATTGAAGAACAAGTTGATGCTGCCATTCAAAAGTTGGATAACATGGATATGGATGAGTTGGATGTTATTCAGCGGAAAAGAGCTGCTGCTCTAAGAAAGCAGATGAAACAAAAAGAGGCATGGATTGCTAATGGTCATGGGGAATATTCTACACTTACATCTGAAAAGGAGTTTTTTGATGTTGGAAAGAAGAGTGAGAGAGTTGTATTGCATTGTTATCGCTCTGCAACTATGAGATGTGCCATTGTTGATAAGCATTTGGATCTGCTTGCTAAAAAGCATATTGAAACCAAATTTTGTAAATTAGATGTTGAAAAAGCACCATTCCTTTGTGAACGCCTGAAAATTCGTGTCATCCCCACTATTATTCTTTGCAAAGGAGCCCAAACCATTGATTACATTGTTGGATTTGATGAATTAGGTGGGGTGGATGATTTCTCAACTGAAATGATGGAGTGGCGTATTGCTAAAGCAGGAGCTATAAATTATGATGGCGATTTGGCTTCACCTCCTGAATCTGTTGCAGACAGTGATGAAAAACCAAAGCATCGTTCCTTCATCACACATGTCAAGAAAAACATAAGAGGTGTCGCTGGAGATAGCGATAGTGATGAATGAAATTTCATCATTCCATAAGTCAAGTGATAAGCTTATTTTTCTATACAAAGACAATATTTATTTTTTGAAGATTGCTCTTCATTTTATTTTGTGTAACGTACAAAGCTTTTTAAAAGCTAGTATTTTTCTCCATATTTTAGGAAAGAATTGCAGTTTTTTAAGCTTTTTTACTTTGTTCATTTTGTGTCTTTTGGATGGGGCCTTAATATTCATCAAATTTTTCTACATTATATTTGTAAGGAGTTACAACTTTTTCTAATATCAGGGGTGGAAAATCTGCTCCAATTGCTCCGAACTGCTCCAATTTTGATTTCCTGCTACATTCTGCTCCAAAAATAGCAATTTTTTAAAATTCTGCTCCAATCTGCTCCAAAAATGGAAATTTCTTAATCTAAAAAATTAGAATTAAAAAAAAAAAAAAAAAAAATTCATTAACTTCGTATAGGCTTGGCAACGCACTGCTATGATGCATGTAGCTAAGATATGCAGCATCATTTAAGTTTAAAAATTATTTCTAACTGAATAATGGATGATACTACATAATCATTGTCTTACATTTCAGTTTTTATAATATAACATATCTTAATCCAAAGAGAATGATTACTCCAAAACACAGCTGATGTACAATCTATCAAAAATAAGCATTATTGAAAAGATATCCAGCATTAAGACTGTTCTCAAACAAAATATTTTTACCCCCTCAACAGTGCAGAAATTTCTGACACATCCACAAACTATTTTCAGATGTAAAAGCATGAAATTGGTAAGGCATGACTACTGAAGTAATATGAAATTGAATAGCAGTTTTTGATAAATGTCACATCTTATGCTATAAGTGATTTTTGAGGCATAAAGACCTTTATAGAACTGTAGCGTCCTAAAATTGAGTTAAAAATGCTCACTTTGATAACATAAAAAATTAATCTTTGTTTTTATTGAAAAATAGAAAATTCTATTTGATTTCAATGCTAAAAGCTAAAACATAAGTTTGTTCTACTACAAAACCATTAAATTCTGATACAGAACTGCAATTTATTCTGATACAAAAACATTTTTTTTATTTTCTACTCCTGTATTATGAGACTCCAAATCAGAAGATTTGTTATTATTATAAAGTATGCTTCAGCCAATTAGCCAAAAGGTTGGTTACTGTCGTTCTTTAGCAGTGGACTGAATGACACGAAGATTGTAAAAAACAAATTGCATGAAATCAACAATAATACTGTTGATATAGAAGCATGCACTCTTCACAAAGTCCACAATGCATTTGGCCACGATTTTAAAATGTGTCTTATTGACTTATACTACTTTTTAAAAAGAAAACCACTGTGCAGTCTAGTGATTACTCACAGTTACAGGTATTACTTGGGTTATTTAAATTTACTATCAAATGTTTGTCATTTGCCAAAAATATACAATAACTATTGTAAGTAAACATATTTAACTTGTTACATTCTGTTTTTAATTTAAATCCTTTCCTAAATCTTTTCCTAAAGTGTTAGATAAGTTGAATTATTTTTTAATTTCTAAAAGGGATGTAAAACATTTGTTGTCAGAATATGGTATATTTGTTATGTATTATTGGAAAGTGGAAAGTTAATTCATCTGTTATAGTCATATTACTACAAATTTTGAAACTCTAAGTAATTAATTTTGTTGAAATTGTATATATGCACTATGTTAAAGAAAAGTTCATTAACAAAGCATATTTGCTTTTAATTTGGAGCTGCTACAAAATGTAATTAACCCACTTCAAAACTGTAATTGACGTGCTCCAAAACTGGCATTTACTGCTCCAAAGTTGTAATTGACGTGCTCAAAAATTGGCATTTACTGCTCCAAAATTGCAATTTGACCTGCTCCAAACCTGCTAAAAAAATGGATTTTCGATTTTCCACTCCTGTAATATACTTAATACTAGGGGGTTCTACCCCTGCTTGTTAATGCTCCTTAACCCCCGTGAAAATGTTTTTTGAAATGTAATTTTTTTTTTTTTTTAATGAAAGATACTGTTGGAATCTGGTAGTTAAGGAAAAACATTCATGTTTTTGGTAACTTTATAGGGGGCTCAGCGATTGCTATTTCAAAATGCTGAAAAAAATCTAATGCTTTGCTTTCATCTACATGAAGAATCACAGAACATCTGGAGATGGGCAGGCACTAGGGCTGGACGATATCAAAAATTTTATATCGCAATATATCATCAAGTTAATATCAATATTGGTGATATATCGCGATAACTACCTTAAAATGTGTGGGGATAGAAATATTGCTAATTTCAAAAGACAAATGTACGAGCAATTTAAATACCAACAGATGTAGAAAGCAACGAATCATATATATATATTTATATATATATACATAAAAGCAAAGAAACTAACAAAAGAAGAATAAATAAAAAGAAAACTGCCCAGTTAAACTGAGGGCATTGAGCTCACAAGCTATTCACATAATTGTATATTATACTCTTATTTCAAAGAATTTGAAATAAGCCTCTCGAAAAATAAAGAAATCGATAATATAATAAGGGGTATCATCACCCCTGTCCCCCTCCTTATAATTAACCAATAAACCCCTAAAACTAATCAGCGAAGCCTCTAATTACAATGAACACATATACAAAATTTGAAGCAAATCCGATAGTTCTGTATGAAAAAATCCATTTATATAAATTAAGGGGGGATTAGTCCCCCCGTATCCTCCTTTATACTTAACCAATGAACCCCCAAAACTAATCAGGGAAGCGCCTTACCACAATGAGCCTACATACAAAATTTGGATAAAATCGAAGAATTCTGCATGAAAATCTCATTTATCTAAATTAAGGTGGAGAGGATTATCCCCCTCCCCTTTACCCCCTTTATACTTAACCAATGAACATCCAAAACTAATCAGGAAAGCGCCTTATCACAATGAACCTATATACAAAATTTGAAGAAAATCTGATAAATCTGCATGAAAAACCCATTTATCTAAATTAAGGGGTTAGCCCCCTTTTCCCCCTTTATACTTAACCAATGAACCCCCAAAATTAATCAGGAAAGCAGCTTATCACAATGAGCCTATATACAGAATTTGAAGAAAATTGGATAATTCTGCATGAAAAACCTATTTATCTAAATTAAGGGGGGGGGGGGGAATTAGCCCACTTTCCCCCTTTATACTTAACCAATGAACCCCCAAAACTAATCAGGGAAACACCTTATCACAATGAATCTATAAACATAATTTGAAACAAAACGGTTATTTCTATCAAGAGTTATCACGTTACGTACATACATACGTACATACAGAACCGGCGGGCGCATTAGCTCTTAGGCTTTGATAGCCTGTGAGCTAAAATGTACCATATAATTTTGCTTTATTATGCAGAATACTAGGTTTGATATTTAAACCTGTTTTTTTTATTTCAAAGTGCCATTGAATTCAAAAGAAAATAAATTGCAAATTAAGTTATTGGCAAACAAAATCACACACACGCACTACACGACACCATACATTCATTTTAATATCAAGGCGCTACCGATAATATTAGCCAAAAAAATTATCTCAAAGAGCACTGAAGTAGTGCAATGCTATCGACTCGAGAATAACTAACAGATACTCTAGCTCGTATTTTATTGGCCATCACATATCAATACCTTGACCTATTGCAATGAAGTCTGGACGAATAGCAGCATCGAGACGAATAAGTCTGGACGATAGCTGTATTATTCAGTTAAGAACAAAGAGTTTAATTTGTGGTTTGAGAGGATAGTAACGAACTTAGACATAATAAGAGAATGTATTCGTATTGGGATATATTGTGATATATTCTTTATTTGGAGATATTAACGAAAGCGAGATAATTAAAGGATAATCGTTGGAGGGGATAATCTGATTGGAATAAAGTAGAGAAGTGAATATAAATGTATGAATCGGACGAAAGGAATGGGTTGAAGAGGATATTATACGGAATATTCGGTGCTTTTCTTGTGGTTTGAAGTCGAGAAAAAAAAGTTTTTTGGATATATCGGTAGAGTCAGAGCTTAACTTAGATATTGTTATACATTGCCAGAGTCAGAGCTTAGCTATCATTATTGGGATATATCGTTAGTGTCAGATCTTAGATATTGCTATTGCGATAATTAAGAAATATCAATATTTGATCGATATATTGATAAATAATCCAGCCCTAGCAGGCACTATCACCGAAATGAAGGAAACTTGTTATTTTTCAAAGCTTATTATGGTTATTAATTAATATCTCAGCTAGTGATAAAAAAATTAGCCTCAGGTGCTTTCGAACCTGCCTTCATCTATCCTAATCCAACTTTTCATATCTTTGTGCGGTAGATTTTCATAGCCATCACCAACAGACACACACACAAACATCTTTCTTTCTTTTATTAATATAGATAATTTTGAATTCCTACATTTTAAACTTATTTTCATTACATTTATTTTAAAGTATATTTTAAACTTGTTGTTTGAGCAGTTTAAAATAATATTCTTTTAAGTTCATTGAAATTTGTTACTTTTATAAAATTAAATTTTATGATTGTGTTTATTACAAGGAATATTCTGTTTTACTATAAATTGTTATGTATTTCATCCTGTTAAAATTTACACAAGTTATGTATGACTGTATTTCATTTCTTTAATAAATACTGTTTAGCAGTAATTTGTGTAAAATTCTATTCCAGGGGCCACGCTAAGAATTTCAAAATGTTAGCCAGTAAATTAGCCAAATTAAAAAATTATTAGCCAAATTTATCTGTTATTAGCCAAAAGTATATATATATGTAATATACCAATGTATGTATCTTATATGTAATCCAATACTTTTTCATAGATCTTATCCGAAGTGCAGCCATCATCTAACTGTTCTAAGCTTAAAAAATTTGAAACTACGTTACCTTCAACTACTGCTCGAATATATATCATCAGATTTTGACTTGTACTGATATCTGTAGATTCATCAATTTCCAGACCATAAAATTTCGCAAACTTTATTTTGCCTAAAACTTCATCTTCAATAACAGTTTTTATTGCTTGTATGAAATCATCGACACATTCGTGATGGGTATAATGAATATTTTCTTCAGATTTTAGCATTTCAATTTGTTTACAACCCTGTTGTAACAATAGCTCTTGTAAAGATAACTTTTCTTTTGCTATATTTTCCTTACAAATAATGTACACATTTCTCATTGTACTAATAATAGCTTCTTTCACTTTTTCATAAGCTTTACTCGAACCATTTCTTTTCCCTCCTTTGATCTTTTTGCTTCTGTCGCGAGTCTGTGATCCCCGGTTTTTTCATGTTTGGCAAAATCATCTGCCTTCGGAAAACTACTGGATTTACCAGTGGTAAATGTATTTGAACGTCCAGCATCAATGCAGCAAGTGCAAACTAATATCTGCTTTTCAAAATATGTTTCAGCCATTTATGCTTTAAAAACCAACTTTGCTGAATTTTTCGTTTTTGTTCCGGATGAATTTCCAAGTCTTCATTACATTTTTTCTTTTTACGCCTTACTTTTCTTCTTCTACATTATCGGAATTATGATCTATTTTTTCAAAATACGAAAGAACTAAAGGTTGTTGAGTCATTTTGACCACCAATTTTTTACAAACTTAGATTCAGAAACAAGCATTTCAAAACGAAACAAAGCAACAAGCATTTCAAAACGAAACAAACGTGGTTCCGTGGACAACGCAGCGCCCGTCATCGACACAAATCGTCTGCTCTCCGTGCAGTATCAAAGCACATGCGCACAAGTACAAAGATATTCGCTCCTCTCTCTGTCTAAGTTAGTGAGAAGTGGGCCCGATGCTAAGCCTAACAACGGCCGGAAAGGCGCGAAGGGGAAGGAATATGGCTGTACACGAACTCGCGACGAAAACGGAAATTCATTTATGTTTCAAAACATTACAGTACATATATTTGTACTGTGCAAAACATTATTACAACAACGAAAGAGTCTAAAAAAATCATTCACCATAATAAATATTTGTTCGCCAATTTCATAATGTATTCGCATTTGGCGCATAGGCGAATGCTTAGCGCGGGCCCTGCTATTCTACCACTTAATGCCTAAATTAATAACAGAACTGCATTATTACTTGTGATATATTTTATTATATAAATGATTTTGACTAAATTGAAAAATTTAAGAAATCCACCTTTTAGTTTTAAAATTGCACTCCAACCATAATTAGTTGATTCTAAAGAAAAAAAAACTGTGCTGGAAATTGAATTTTATATCTGTCCTCAAATAAGGATGATGAACGTTAACAGTTTAAAATAAGTATGGGAGTATGCATTCTTTTCTTGAAATGGAAGTTTGTTGATTGAAATTTGTTATGCAGCTCTGACAAAATCATTTTAAAGTAAACTATTAATACACTGACAGGAAAAAATTAAAGGAACAACTATAAAAAGGTACTTTGTTAATTCTATTAAATGTAGTCTAATGAAAGGTAGTAGATTGGTAGCTCAAAGTCAATGACATCATATCAGATAGTCCAATGGTATTCTCCTTTACTGCACAGAATTTTGATGAAATTTTTGTGTGTGAAAGGAAGAAGATACCATTGAGAAGTCATTTGGCAGATTGAGAGAATAGGAGGGCGGACAATAAGCTTGTAAATATTTCATTTCAGCCAAGGATATCCACACACCCTTTTTTTTTTTCCTATATGTCTCTAAAAAGTTGCAAAAAGTAACCCTTCTTTATATCACATTTCATATATTTTTTGCAGAAATAGGGTATTCTTCATTTTGAAGATATATCAGGCATCACAAAGTAAAGATATTGTACTAATTCCATATGTTTAGTTACAAAATTTTTCAAGTTACATAAGTTTTTATATTTGTTCCTTTAATATTTCCCACCAGTGTAGTAACATTGCAAAAATGTGTTACTAATGTGTGGCTCAGTTTAGAAAAACCCTGAGTAAGTTTCCTGTTTTCGAAAGTTCCAAAACTGGTAGGGAGGGAACAGGAACTTCGTCCGTAGGGGCAGAAGGATGAAAGACTGCAATAATTCTCTGAATGACCGATTGAACAAGAGAAAATTAGCAAGAAAAGAAAATTGCATATTTCCCTGAGATAAAGTTGACTGACCAATTACCTTGGCAACAGGACTGGGATGCGACCCGGTTCAGAGTCTTTCTTATCCCAGCCACACAGTATGTAGAAGAGAATAATAACAAATAAGACATTGCATGTATTTTTCTTTTTTCCTGATAATATTAAATGGGACATGAGATACAATAAAAAAATAATGATCTTAAGCACTTTTCTTAAAATAAACACAGACTTAATGAAATAAAGAAAAATATTCAAGAATGAACACAAAATAATTAGATTAATTTTAACACAATTATTCAAATTGGCTCATGCAAAATAATTATTCTATCAAATCATTTTTAAATAACATGCTGTAATTTGATCATTTTGTAAACATAACTTTGGTTCAGGAAGAACTTTCACCACCTGATTTAAAAAAAAAAAATTATATCACAATTCTGCAATAATGTTACAATTTCTATCCTTTAAATGAAGATTTAACCCCCATTTGCACCCTTTTTAAAATTGTTATTTAATCTGTCAATTCAAAGTTTATTTAATTTATATAAATTTCAGAAGTAAATATTATAATTTGTTTTACACAAATAATTTTTGTACATTTATTTATTTAAAACTTGCATCACATTTTTTTATAAGTAAGGTTTTGATTTAATAACTCATAGAATTTATTAAGTAACATGAGCCGAGCATTTTTGAAATTTATGTATGTAAAGAATTTTAAAAGTAGTTTATACTTTTTTTGCTGAAAAAGCTTCTTGCATAATAACGTTCCTTACTTACATTGTCTTACTTCCATAATAAAGTTATCATTATGAAAAAAGTTTTTTTCATCTTGCTACAAAAATTTTTAGTTGTAACTATTTTATCTTGTTTTTTAACTGTTATGAAAGTGATTTTTTCTGCTCCAAAAATGACTACAATTCTTTGTGTATGACCCTTGCAATAAAGCTGCTGCCAATATACAAACAGGCAATAGCAGTGGCGTAGCTACATTTTTCGGCACCCGGGGCCCAGAATAAATTCTGTGTCTCTCCCCCCCCCCCTCCCTCTCCCCCATAAAAAGGAAATCAAATTATTTTTCCTCAAGACAAAAAAAAAAGTCCTTCCAGCTTGTACTGGGAAGAAACGGTAGCTTCCTTCATCAATAGTTTTAAGAATTCGGTTAATTTTACTAAAGCACACGAAGCTAAAATGCAGGGAACCCGATTATAGAAGATTCCTAGTTTTTTTGCCAATACTGAATTTGAATGTTAATTTCAAAAAATTAATCAGCTATCGGCAAGTTTTCTTCATTTATGGCGACCTATTTCATAGTCATATTTGTTGATATTTAGCCATATGCCGCCAAGCTTGGAGAGTTATGGCAGTTGTATGAGTCAGTATATGAGTTGGACTTTAGCGAATATGACTATGTAGTTTGTTTTCAGCATATAAGAGTAGCAATAATGATTACAACAATGAAAGTAAGTTTACGAGAAACGGGAACCCTGTTTGCTAAAACCAGAGGTGGGCAAAATACATTGAAAAACCATTTTCGATACAGAATACAAAATAAATTGTAAAACCAACATACAAAATATTTTTCAAATTCTAAAATTTCACAATACAAAATACATTAATTTTAAATTTTCTACATTGTCTTGCATTACGCAAAAATGTTTTATTTGCAATATCATGGTATAAATAAAAATAATGGTATATATTAAAAAAATGGTATAAATAAATGTAATAAATTTTTATCTACTGTATGGAGAGGTCTGTAAAAAAAAAAAAAAAAAAAGAGGTCTGCATGGGCTGAATTTTCCAGACTAGGAAAGTTAAAAATTCAACCAAAGCCTGGCTGTGTCCGTACAAAAAATTCTTGGGCACGACCCTGTATAAAAGCTAAAAATTCTGTCCTGGCTTGTACAAAAAAAATATTGTCCCGTATAAATGCTAAAAGTTCGGCCCGAGCTTGGCTCGTACAAAAACTTAATTGACCCGAGTGAATTTCTACAAAAGATAAATTTTTATGCTGATGAGGTATTCTGAAAAAAAAAATATTTATTTTAGATATTTTTCATATTTATATTCTTCATTTTTTAAAAATCGTCCAGAGCTGCGAAGTACAGGCACAGCCGCTCCAAAATACTGCCCTCCCTAGATTTATTTCTGCCTTTGCCCATGTAAAGTACATTATTTTTTTATGAATCTCTATTTGTACACAAATGTTTGAGTTATCATTAATCCATATTACATGGTTTGGAGGCTTACAAATGTGAAAAAAAGCTATACAGAAAAATCTTTTAATGCGGAATCGTGTAGGATAAAAAAAAAATATGTTATAGACAAGTTCCCACCTTAGCTGGTACATCACCTGTTGTAAATACATTATATTTTTTCACACATATTATTACATTAATTTTGCATGAATGAACATATTTTTCCGTTTAAGACAAGATTCCATCATAGACGGGTTTATTTTCATAGGTTTTCGTGTACTGCAATTTTATTGACTAGAAATATATGTACTATTCTTCAAAAAGTATAAATTAAAAATTTTAATTGTAGAATAATGACAATTTAAAAAATATACATTTTTTTTTGCAAAAATTGTTGGACTGGCCCAAAATTTACTGATTTTTGCAAAGGCCAGGCTGGGTCAAGGATTTTTATATGATCTGGGTCAAGACCGGGCCTGAAAATTTCTTCCTATCTAGACCTCTAGGAAGAATGTACAGGTCTGGCTCGGTCCGGAAAAAAATAAATCTGGCCCGGCCCGATTCTGCAGGAAAAAGTAGTCCAAGCCTGGTCCAGTCCAAAAAGAGTGATGAACAGCCTCTGTCAGTATCGACCTGAAAATAGTGTTTTGGTTTTACAGCAATTATCACAAAAAATATTATTTCGAGTATACTTATATTTATATCTGTCGTGTAGCGGGATGTAGCACAATTAATTTCCTTTCATTAGGAGTTCTCAAATATGTATTATCTATCTTTTCACGAGTCTAGGCAATAACTAACCGCATTACTCTCCTAACATACTTTAAAAATGCAATACTCGGGAAAACTCCGGACGATCCTATTTGTGTATCACACGACAATATTTTATAATTCACATTACAACATTAAGAATTATAAAAACATTTACTAAAAGCATTCAGCAAAAATGTTTCGTCAGAAGATAAAAATCCTTATTGTACAAAATTTGGAAAAAAAAAATGCTTATATTAACTTCCAGGAACGAATTCAAAGACTAGACAAAACGAACAAGCATGTATTTTCCTGTTGTGAATCAGTAATTTGCGGTTTAAACGCAAGTTGAGGTTTAAATCAGCTTCAAGTCTGGTACGAACAGGTCGAAAAATAGAGAAATGTATTTTGAAAATACAAAATACATGGAAAAATAATTTCAAAATACATTACCAAAAACACTTTGGTTTTATGTTTAAAATACAAAATACAAATGTATTTCAAATACATGTATTTTCGATATTGCCCAGCTCTGGCTAAATCCCATAAATTACACCCAACTATGTAGAAAACAAATCTGCTGCCTTGTTTCATTTACAGCCATGGAAAAAATTATAAGGACACATTGAAAAATGAGTAATATGTATTAAAGAAAATCATCAGCTGTAAACAAAATCAAACGCAATTTACTATTCGTAATTAGGAAACACTAGGAACCTATTAATACAAAATTAAATTACAATAAAATTTAAAAATCACATGTTAATCGAAATATATGACAAGAAAGATGGAAAAAATTATAAGGACATAATGAAATATGTCTGGAAATAAATTAATATTCTACAAAATCACCTTTTGTTTGTAATTACCCTTATTAATTTTGCAGGCTTTGACTCAGAAAGTCCAGTTAAAGTTTGTTCAGAAATGTTTTTCCATGCTAATTTGATGGATGATGTCAAATCGTATGTACTTGCATATTTTGTGCCATGCTTATATACTTCTCTAGATAAAATGCCACAGATATTCTCTGTGCGGTTTAAATTAGCGATTCTTGGCAGTCAATCCAAAAGTTTGACAGAATTGGCCTCAAATCATGAACGAGATGCACGAGACACATGGCAACTGGCTTTGTCTTGTTGAGACAAATAATCATCACCTGTGATAAGGGGTGCTTCATGCAATGATTTTTCAGCTAGCATATGATTCTGAATTCATGCGACATTGAATGGACACGATTGGTGGTGTTCTATTGGCTATAAAACCTGCCCACACCATCACAAAACATCCTCCGAATTGGCATTCGGAAACAAAACGGTATTTCCTTTCACAAGTCATATTAATAATGGCGAAAACAATCTGGTCCGTCCAAATTAAGTTTTTTTGTCCGACAATAACACATTTTTCCAGCGAGATCCAAAAGAAACGTGTTTCTTAATAAATTCCAATCTAACTTCTTATATAGTTCTGTAAGTGGTGTATGTGATCGTAGTTTAGCATATCTAACATTGGGATTCTTTTGGAGAACATTACACACTGTTCGACTAGTACACGGTAGATTAATTTCTATTTTAATTTGAGTAGAACTCTGTTTTTTTTAAGCAAGCTCGATGTACAGTTGTACGTTTCTGACGCATAGTCATAGAAACAGGCCTGCCTTTATGGTTCTTCTTCCCATAATCATTTGGATACTTCAAAAAATGATAAATTACAGTTTTAGATCTGTTTGTATTCCTTGCAATTTCCCGTTCACTCATTCCACAGTGTTTGTAAGCATTGATTTTTCTCTTTTCAAATTCAGATAGTTGTATGCTCTTTGGCATGATGAAGAACAAGATAAACTGAACAATCTTACTGCGCAACAGTTTTAGGCTACTTAAACAATCCTATATTATATTGCCAAATATGCAAAATTTTGTTTGCGATTTCAAAAGAAATGCGTGTCCTTATAATTTTTTCCGAGTTGCAAGCTATTAAAACCTTTTTAAACTCATGCTTTTTAATGATTTTTCAAAATTTCATTGTTTGTTTGTTTTGAAATGTTCCGTTTAAAGTATTTTTATCACACAAATATTTGCATAATTTTCTAGCCAAGCGACTCCTACATTTGGCGACTTTTCGCTTGTCCTTATAATTTTTTCCATGGCTGTAGAAGGTGTGTACACTCTTTGGAATTTCCAAGGACCTTGTGCCATAAAACTCAATACAACCAACCAACCAAGGAGTTCCATATGTTCGAAGTGACAAAACTTCAGCAAATGTTTTTCAATTGACTAGCTGTTGTTTTTTTGTTTTTTTCTGGACAATTGTTAAGGTGCATTCCTAAAATTAAAAATAGGATTTTCAGCAATATAAATAGTTTATTTTCTAGAAATGAAAATATTAAATAAAGTCATTTTTATTGAATTATAAAATTTGTAATGACATTTTAACTAATTACCTTTTTGAAAATTAGTCCAGGCATTAGGGGATAAAAAAGAGCATGTAAAGGAAAGTTTTGGTGTAGTTTTTTTTTTTTTTTTTGGGGGGGGGGGGGTGTCCCTTTATGTTTTTTGGGTCGCTGAACACGAATCCGAGGTTTCCAACAAAATTTTTTCCAGGAAATACATTTTTTTTTTTTACAAAAAGCGTGTAAAAAAACTGACTTTTCTCCGTTTTTTCAAAATAATTCCAAAACTGTGCATTTTACATGAAAGTCGGCAGTATATGAATTAAAGAGAATAAAATTTCCTATATTTTATGTACGGAAAATTTTTTTCTCTGATCAATGGTTTAGCCGTGAGAGTGCCGCAAAAAAGGGTGTTAAAAACAAAAAACGGGAATTACGGTAGTGTATGTCGATGTAACATGGAAACTAACCATTTTACGCAAACGGTAATCATTAATGATACTAAAGATTATATGTATTGTAATGATACTAAAGACTATATTTTATGCATTTGAGGTAGAGGAAAAGTGCAGATCCTGCGCCAGGGTAAGGTGGGAGCAGTTCCACCGTCTCTCATGAGTCGAAGGTGCTCCTCCGCCGGAGTGCCCATACTGTTAAGAGGCGGTAAAATTGGGAGGTGTAAGAGGTAAAAAACGGAAATTACGACCCTGTATGTCGATGTAACATGTAAATTAACCATTTTAAACAAACGTTGACTGTTAAGGATACTAAAAACTATATGATTGACTACATTTTACAATGAATTTGCCTGATAATAAATTCGGCGACTCATTATGAATCATTATTTAATTATAAATTATTATGTACATTAGTAACAAACATTAGTATATTTACATAAAGTCAAAAAGCAAAATTCTTATTTCCGCAATCTTTTATTTGAAAGTCCTTGCTGTTCATCGACATCTACAACATAGAATATAGACGTATGGAATTAATGGATTTTTTATTTACTACCAATATTATAGAATAAATGTTTTCTTAATGGTAAATATTTCATACCTTGTGGCATGGCTTGTTCCTCTTCCATTGGGTCCATAGATTCAAATCCATCTCCAGCTCGGTTTCAGGGTATAACTCGTCTTCCTCATCTTGATTCACCACTGAGATGTTGCAGTTCCCTTCGCAGTTGAGGCACATGTTGTAACAACAAAGAACTGCCTCCTTGCACCCACAATTTTGTTGACAGTTCTTTTTGCACTACATGATACAAGCTTTAACAACGCAGGGAGCAGGGGGTAGTAAAGTAAATACAGGCTCAAGGCCAATATTTGTTTTTTTCCATCCCCACTCTTCAGCATTTTTTCAACTCCTAGCCATTGCTGCACGTGGTGATATACTCTTAAAGAGTGCTGCAGCTGCAGGTAAAGCAGTAATATTTGAATTGTATTTAAATGCTGACTTCTTGTACGAAATATACCTTAGGTGGTTCAGCGAAGGCACATTCGTCCCACTATAACCGTACAGCAAGACCAGAAAACGTTCCCCAGCAGCTGCAATCATCTCTTGAGTAGCGTTGGAGTCTTTAAATACTTTAACAGCGTCAGCAACATCTGAATTCTTCACAAGAGTTTAGAGGAACTTCATTTTTCCTTGCATAAATGGTGCTGACGTTGTATCACCCCTGCTCATAGCATGTAGGAAGAGGATGTTTTCCGCAACCATTGAACTCACAGCATTAATTGGAGAAACAGTGTCCTTTCCAGGTTTTAAAAAGAAAACGTTTTCAGCCCTGCAGAGAGCTATCAAAATGACCAAGAGGTCTACATCCTTCCCAACTATAATCACCGTCTCATTTGTTGGAGCCAAGGACAAAGCAGTGTTTATAATCAAGGTGTCTGCGTCTTCTTTTGCTTGCTTGCATGTAATATCTGCTGATGAGAACTTATCACTCATCATAGATAGTAACTGACCCTTGTTTTTTGGGTTAGCAAGAAACTTTTCTTTGCAAATGGTAGGTAACATTGTACCGTCAAACAATATATCCATTGAAGAATGTTTCCTTGCTCGTCTCATACGCTCAGCAGTTTTTGTACCACCTTGTAAGTCATCAGGGTAGCCATCAAAGACAACTACTGCCTGGGGTTGGTACCGTGACTGTACGTACTCAACATATTTATCGCAGATTGTTGAAAAAGGCTGATTCTTAGGCCAAACAACCCTATGCAATAAAAACTTTTAGGAACTGAAGTATGTGTCAGCTCTTCTAAGCGAAAGTGTGTTTTACTTATTTTATTTTTCTGTTATTAAAAAGGCAAATTAAAAAGTTTATTTTTTATTATTATTTTATTTTTATGAGTAAATGGAGATTTTGGTCACAGACATACCATTTTTATTTTTTAGTTATGAAGAAAACAATGAACCTCAGATGCATAAAATATAGTTAATCATATGACGCACGTACAGTGCCGTAATTCCCGCTTTTTGTTTTTAACACCTATTTTTGCGGCACTTACTAATATTTGTTGCTAATGTACATAATTATTTATAATTAAATAATGATTGATAATGAGTCGTCGTATTTATTATCAGGCAACTTCATTGTAAAATTTAGTTAACCCTATATATTTTAGTATCATTAATAGTCAACGTTTGCTTAAAATGGTTAATTTTCATATTACATCGATACATGTGGCCATAATTTCAGTTTTTTACAGTTTTTTCTCTTTTATCCACTCCCAATGTTACCGCCTCTTAGAATACGAGCTCTCCGGAGGAGTAACACCCTCGACTCATGAGAGTAGCTGGATCTGCCCCACTCCTCCCACCTTCCCCTGGTGTCGGATCCACACTTTTCCTCTACCTCAAATGCATAAAATATAGTCAAACATATAATCTTTAGTAACATTAATAGTTAACATTGCGTAAAATGATTAGTTTCTATGTTACATTGACATACAGTACCGTAATTCCCGTTTTTTTTACAGTTTTTTGTTTTTAACACCCATTTTGGAGGCACTCTCACGGCTAAACTATTGATCAGAGAAAAAAACTTTCAGTACATAAAATGTAGGAAATTTTATTTTCTTTAATGCATATATTGCCGACTTTCACGTAAAATGCATAATTTTGGAATTATTTTGAAAAAACGGAGAAAAGTCCGTTTTTTTACACGTTTTTTGTTTTAAAAAAAACATACGTATTTTGTTTAAAAAACGTATTTCTCGGAAAAAATTGTGTTGGAAAACCTCGGATTCGTGTTCAGCGACCCAAAAACATAAAGGGACCCCCCCCCCCCTCCCAAAAAAAAAAAAAACTACACCAAAACTTTCCTTTATTTTCTACCAAATGACTGGACTAAATCTGGTTCTTATAGCTATAGAACACATTTGTAAGAAAAGTATTTTTTTTTTTTTTTTTAAATAATGCGAAAACTTAAAATTTTTTTAAAAAAAGTGTGGTTAATTAAATATTTGTATTACAAGAATTACGCTTTTGCTTGATTAAATCATGAAATTTCATAAAACCATTTAATAATATCAATAAAAACTGTACCTTAAAAATTTACAATGGTGCATCCTGTTTGCAAAGTTTAATTATCCTAACATTTTTACTTTGATTAGCCCAAAGAGAAAGAGAGAAATATATCTTTGTCCAATTAGATGAAATTTCATTGTTTTCTGTTTGTTTTGCTTTCTTTTAATTATGATGGTTAATCCTGGTTTAAAAAGCAATCTAAATTACTATTTACGAACTTTATGAGCTTGTTTTAAAAGTAGGGCATGACTTCTGTTGCATCCCCGAAACTTATAATATTGTGGCTATAAAAAAATAATATTGTGGCTTAGCCTATAAAAGTAATGCAGATGATCTCTGCAATAGCATATCTGACTTAAAATAAATCCCTGATACAACGAGCGAGGAAGTTGATTTCCAATATAGTAAACCTGCAAAAGTTTGGTATATCGTCTGTCAGTTTTGCTGGTGGCTTTTTTGCCAATGCTCAAATGTCAATGTTCATTTACTAGTTCAGATAATTTGAATGTTTGTTCAAGGCTAAATGAGCATTTAAATAATCTTTGAAGGCTACAAGACTTAATATTGCCCTCGAAAGATTTTTCAAATCATCACATCCTTCTAAAGATCACACACTCTTACTTGCATTTAACAGTAAACGAGGCCAAGATAATATTTTCGATTTTTCTTCTATTTCCACGCAGCCTAGTACTGATCGTACTAGGAAGAGTGAATAGTCCTGCTTCGATTTTTATATGGTTTAAGAAGGGAAAATGTAGGTGTAGATCGCCCCCATTTTATTATTCGGCTTTTCTCAATGCCAATTCGATGGAAAAAAAATGGAATTTCCAATAAAAAGGAAGTAATATCTTTACTAGAGTTCTTCCAGCTAAATCCTTTTTGGACTGGTTCACAGAACCCCCATTACACGAAAATATTTGATTTGATAGCCTAAGAGGGACAGCTCAGAAACCAAGTCCGTAGAGCATAATGTCCCTCCCGGATTCCTTTAGTAAGGTATATAAAAAAAGTAAAATAAAATGTTAAAACACCTGCCTTGCCTGCGGAGAACCCACACGGGGCAGGGTGGCTTTGAATGGCATAAAACTAAGAAATATACAAATAAATTGTATACATATAAATATTTATGTGGAATGCTAAGAACACATAAAACAGCATGGAAACCAATAGCAATAAAGGAAACTGCCCAGTTAAACTGAGGGCATTGAGCTCACAGGCTATTCACACTAATTGTATATTATGCTATTTTTTCAAAGAATAATGCCACTCGAAAAATAAAGAAATCGACAATATATTAAGGGGGGGAGGTAAGCACCCGTTCCCACCCTTTATACTTAACCAATAAACCCCCAAAATCTAATCAGGCAAGCGCCTTACCACAATGAATTTATGCACAAAATTTGAAAAAAAAATCGGATAATTTTGCTTGAAAAACCCATTTATCTAAATTAAGGGAGGTGAGCCCCCTCTCCCGTTCCCCCCTTTATACTTAACAAATGAAAACCCAAAACTAATCAGGCAAGCGCCTTACCACAATGAATCTATATACAAAATTTGAAGAAAATCGGATAATTCTGCATGAAAAACCAATTTATCTAAATTAAGGGGGATTAGCCCCCCCGTTTACCCCCCTTTATACTTATCCAATGAACACCCAAAACTAATTAGGGAAGTGCCTTATCACAATGAGCCTATATACAAAGTTTAAAGAAAATCGGATAATTCTGCATCAAAAACCCATTTATCTAAATTAAGGGAGGTAGCCCCCCGTTTCCCCCCTTTATACTTATCCAATGAACTCCCAAAAATAATCAGGGAAGTGCCTTATCACAATGAGCATATATACAAAATTTGAAGAAAATCTGATAATTCTGCATGAAAAACCCATTTATCTAAATTAAGGGGGGTAGCTCCCCGTTTCCCCCCTTTATACTTAACTAATGCACTCCCGAAAATAATCAGGGAAGCACCTTATCACAATGAACCTATATACGAAATTTGAAGAAAATCGGATAATTCTGCATGAAAAACCCATTTATCTAAATTAAGGGGGGTAGCCCCCGTTTCCCCCCTTTATACTTATCCAATGAACCCCCAAAACTAATCAGGGAAGTGCCTTATCACAATGAGCCTATATACGAAATTTGAAGAAAATCGGATACTTCTGCATGAAAAACCCATTTATCTAAATTAAGGGGGAGTTAGCCCCCCTTTCCCCCCTTTATACTTAACCAATGAACTCCCAAAACTAATCAGGGAAGCGCCTCATTAGAATGAACCTGTAAACAAAATTTGAGGCAAAACGGATAATTCTATCACGAGTTATCGCGTTACGTACATACATACAGAACGGGCGGGCACATTAGCTCTCAGGCTTTGATAGCCTGTGAGCTAAAAATAAAGAAATGCTTTTTTAGCTCACAGGCTATCAAAGCCTGAGAGCTTATGTGCCCGCCCGTTCTGTATGTACGTATGTACGTACGTAACGCGATAACTCTTGACAGAAATAACCGTTTTGCTTCCAATTTTGTTTATAGGTTCCTTGTGATAAGGCGCTTCCCTGATTAGTTTTGGGGATTGATTGTTTAACTATAAAGGGGGGAACGGGGGTGCTAACCCCCTTTAATTAAGATAAATAGTTTTTTCATGCAGAATTGTCCAATTTTCTTCAAATTCTGTATATAGGTTCATTGTGATAAGGTTCTTTCCTGATTAGTTTTGGGGGTTCATAGGTTAAGTATAAAGGGGCTAACGGGGAGGGGGAATCCACCCCCTTAATTTAGATAAATGAATTTTTCATGCAGAGTTATCCGATTTTATTCCACATTTGTTTATAGGTTCCTTGTGATAAGGCGCTTCCCCGATTAGTTTTGGGGATTGATTGGTTAACTATAACGGGGGCTAACCCCCCTTAATTTGGATAAATGGTTTTTTCATGCAGAATTATCCAATTTTCTTCAAATTTTGTATATAGGTTCATTGTGATAAGGTTCTTTCCTGATTAGTTTTGGGGGTTCATAGGTTAAGTATAAAGGGGGTAACGGGGGGGGGGGATTAATCCTCCCCCCTTATTTTAGATAAATTATTTTTTTCATGCAGAGTTATCCGATTTTCTTCAAATTTTGTATATAGGTTCATTGTGATAAGGTTCTTTCCTGATTAGTTTTGGGGGTTCATAGGTTAAGTATAAAGGGGGTAACGGGGGGGGTTAATCCTCCCCCCTTATTTTAGATAAATGATTTTTTTCATGCAGAGTTATCCGATTTTCTTCAAACTTTCTATATGGGCTCATTGTGGTAAGGGGCTTCCCTGATTAGTTTTGGGGGTTCATTGGTGAAGTGTAAAGGAGGGAAACGGGGGCTACCCCACCCTTAATTTTGATAAATGGGTTTTTCATGCAGAATTATCCAATTTACTCCAAATTTTGTATATAGGCTCATTGTGGTAAGGCACTTCCCTGATTAGTTTTGGGGGTTCACTGGTAAAGTATAAAGGGGGGACTAACCCCCCTTGATATAGATAAATGGGTTTTTTAAGCAGAATTATCCGATTTTCTTCAAATTTTATATATATGTTCATTGTGATAAGGCGCTTCTCTGATTAGTTTTGGGGGTTCTTTGGTTAAGTATAAAGGGGGGACGGGGGGCTAACCCCCCCTTAATTTATATAAATGGATTTTTCATGCAGAATTATCCGATTTTTTCAAATTTTGTATATAGGTTCGTTCATTGTGGTAAGGCGCTTCTCTGATCAGTTTTATGGGTTCATTGGTTAATTATAAGAAGGAGAAACGGGGGATGGTTCCCCCCTCTTAATATATTGTCGATTTCTTCATTTTTCGAGGGCTTATTTCAAATTCTTTGAAATAAGAATATAATTTACAGTTAGTGTGAATAGCCTGTGAGCTCAATGCCGTCAGTTTAACTGGGCAGTTTTCTTTTATTGATATACCCATGATGAGGGCCAGCAGTCCCTTTGTTTTATAAGCTGGAGGCAAAGACGATGAGTCTTGGCGCTTATAGATCTCTGCAACCTCCTCCTCTGTCTCTTTCGCTAAATTTCTTCAAAGCCTTCACGCACACCAAAGAAGGTCAACAAATCTTACTTATTGTCAAAATAGGTGATATAATTTCGGTTTAAAGCGTTTCTCAGTTTGGCGCCTCCCTTTGAATCATTTTGCACCTCCCTTCAGGTACGCAATCCTGTAAGGAACGAGGTGTGTAGAAACATTTCCAAATAGTCTAACAGCTAGCAACGTCAGAAAACACGTGATTTTAGCAAGGCTCATTTTTAACACTTTCCAAGCTAGTTGAAAAGTGTTTATGACTTCGGTTTGTCTGCCGTCTGTCCGTGCTCTAACTCCCGTAAATATGCTCGGATTGCCCTGCAATTTTTATATGTTATTGTCGTCATCTATAGCATGTTCCCTATTTCAACTGAAGTGTGTAGCGCTTATAGTTTTTTACAGGGACACTGAAAAGAATTCCGTTACATAACGGTCTATGGAGAAAAATCATTTGCGGTTTATTTTAATGATGTTACACAATTTCAAACACATTGTAATTGATATATATCACTAAGGTGCATTAAAAGAAGCTTAATATGGAATAGGGTGTGCATAGCACTTATAGTTACTTTACAGGGACAGTCAAAAGAATTCCGTTACATTACGTCTATTGAGAAAAATCGTCTGCGGTTTATTTAAATAATGTTTCACTATTTTAAACGCATTGAAATTTATATATATCACTAAGGTGCATTACAAGAGGCTTACTATACTGAATATTGTGGTGTATAGCAGTCATCGTTCATTTACAGGGACACACAAAAGAATTCTCTACTGTCTGTTAACAATAATTCCTGGAAGTGCGTTTTAAGTTGATGAATGCGATTTTAAATTTAACTCACTTTTTGTCTATTACTTGGTGTGTATAAATTCTGTAGATCCTATACAGGGCAGCACAAAGGTTCGTGAACACATTTCGGTTTATTGACAGAAACTCCAGAAGGAGAATTTTAAACTGTGCTACGCATTTCCTAACTAAACTAAAATTTAGCATCCTAGCATATATACAAATCTATAGATCATATACAGGGCTGAATAAAAGTATTCGGATATTTTTCCGAATATTGTATATGTTGGAAATTCCTGAAATTACGTTTTTAAATATGTTATGCGTTTTCCAAATTGTTTACTTAGATGTTATCTTTCAGCTTATTAAACGGTAATGATATGTAAAATTATTTTGGAAGCGTTGGAAAGTGTTACATAATAATCTATGCTTGACGCATGATTTTTCGTTCTTGTTCTATATATTCTCCGTCTTTATTGTGTAGTACGAATGCGGACGGTCTGGCTGGTGAAAGGGGTTGCGTTTACCTGTGGGGGGAGGGGCAATGCAGGTAAAAAAAGTGACAAAATTACGTCATTTTAGCATGAATTTTGTTTATAAAACTTGAATCTGCTAACTATTTGTGATATTAAGGTATTAGTCTGGCACCGTTTTAACGTTGCCAACACCGTGCCAGACCCTCATTTATAGGCAAAATAAGGTGTCAAATTCACGTCATTTTAGCATAGCTGAAATTTTAGTATGTTATACTTTGGCTATCAGATAAGCCATAATTAATTTGCCAGACCGAAATTCGGTTGCTAAATTACTGCCAGACGCCGATTTAAATCTGGTAGAGAAAGCGCCTATTATGAGAGTTTGCAGCTTTTGTAGTGCTTTGTCTACTTTCAATACACAATAAAGCCGTAATTATTGCCAAAGCAACGATCCTTGCTTTAGATAAAAGTATCTCTCTCTCTCTCTCTCTCTCTGTGTGTGTGTATATATATATATATATATATATATATGAATAGCCGCCCGTCCCGACTTCGTGTGGGTTACTATCAATACACAGCCAAGCCGTGATTGTCGCCAAAGCAACGATTGTTGCTTTCTATAAAACTACATATATTTATGATTTGAAAAATGCCACGCAAAATATCTAATAAAAAATTAGCAATAGATGTCTTATTCGTTTAGCCTTTCATAACCGAGTTCATAGTCGATGTTGGCTCTAAAATCGCTGAAATATATGTTTAACTCCTTTTTTAGTAGAATTGGTATGCTGAATTTCACACTCCTATCTAAAACTGCTTTTCAGATATGGCGGGGAAATGACCTAAACTCTAAACCACCCCCATTTAACTCCCTTAGTGATTGAATTTCTAAAATCCATGAAATAAATGTTTAACTATTTTTTTAGTAGATTTGTTATCCTGAATGTCATACTCCTACGTAAAACTGCTGCAGAGATATGGAGAAATGACCTAAATCTTTCGAACCTCCCATTTAACCCCCGTAGGGCTGAATTTTCAAAAATACTCTCTTAGTGGGTACATATCTTCCAAATTTCGTAGTCCTAGGAGCAGCGGTTGAGACTCGGCGTTGATTCTGAGTCATGAGGACATGCTCTTTTATAAGTATAGAGATGTATAAAATCGCCAAAGGAGCGAAAAAAGAGCAAAACTGAAACTCCACCGTAAATTGTCAACCATTTATTTAAATTCTGTCTTAATTTTTAAGTAATATTATAATTAATCTTTATTAATATTCGCTGTTAATTTTAAACTATACAACATATATTTTTTTCTCATAATTTTCTAAATAAACTTATAGTGGTTAGAAAGAAATAGGCAATGTTAATGATGATAAAGATGATAATAATTCTTATAATGATGACAGCAGTGACGAAGATGAAGACCTTGAAAATGCACAAGGCGAAATAATTTTGAAATAATAGTTTAAGTTAATGTACTTTTTAGCACTTATTTTTCATTATATTCAGCACTTATTTTTATTATTATATATAGCACTTACTTTTCATTCTTATGTATAGCACTTACTTTTCATTATAATATATTTTTTGAAAACTCAAAATGGAATGTATTCACTTTTTCTTTCGTTTACCTGTTCGCTACAGTTCGCTGACCTGTTATTGCTAATTTATGCCTATTATTATATTATTTTTAATTATTTATTATTATCAACTACGACGTATTTTCATACTTAATTTTATTGCTTGCTTACTTCTTTCTGGATGTTAGCATTAATTTAGCAACGGAATTTGTGTCTGGCTAATTAATTATGGTTTGTCTGATACCCAAAGAATAACATATTTAAATTTGAACTGTGTGTAGATGACGTGTTTGACGTGTAGATGATTTATTTTTTACCTATAAATCAGAGTCTGGCACGGTCTTAAAAACGTTGAAACTGTCTGGCATTAATGGCTTAATATCACAAATAGTTTGCAGAAACAAATGTTATAAACAAAACTCATGTTATCAAAATTTAATGTTGTAATTTTTTCACCTGCATTGCCCTTACTCTCACAAGTAAACACAACATATCTTCTGCCAGCCAGACCGTCAAATAAGGTTATATAAGTTTATTCAGATAATTAAGAGAAAATATTTACTAAATTATTTAAAAGTTAAGAGAGAATATTAAAAAAAGTTAATTCACTAAGGGGGTTAAATGCAGGTTCGAACGTTTTAGGTCATTTCACCATATCTCAGCAGCAGTTTTAGATAGGAGCACAAAATTCAGGATAACAAATCTACTAAAAAAAAATAGCTAAACACGTATTTCAGCGATTTTAGAAATTCAACTACTAAGGGGGTTAAATGGATTGTCAAACGTTTTAGGTCATTTCACCGTATCTCAGCAGCAGTTTCAGGTAGGAGCATGAAATTTAGGATAATAATTCTAAAAAAGAATAATAGTTAAACACGTGTTTAAAGCAATTTTAGAAATTCACCCACTAAGGGGGTTAAACAAGGGATATGAACTCGATTATGGAAGATTAGACGAATAAGACAACTACTGCTGATTTTTTATTAGATATTTTGCGTAAGACATTTTTTAAAAGATTCATTTAATCAATTATAAAGCTGAGGGATTTAGCATGATTGCGTCAAAATAACATATGTTTTTTTCTGAATGTCATTTTGACGGTTTATGGACGCGGATGCGTTATTGTGATCGGCGTATTTTTAGAATATTGAATTTTTACTTATGTTACCTGGTAGGCCAAGGTTAACTCGGGTGAAGCCTGGTGGTTCTGCTATATTAAAATTAATTTATTATTGTCATTATGTACATAAATAGAAAAACATTACTTATCACATTTTTACAAGCTTTTATTTAAAGTTTAAAATTTGTAAGTACTGCAGTTTTTTCTCACCTCCATTTCTATCCTATTTAGAATTATTTTAGAATATTATTTAGAATAATGTTTAATTACCTACCACCTACCCTGCATTGTAGTCGACACATTGTGCACCCACGCGAAGTCGGGACGGGCGGCTATTCATATATAATATATATATATAGAGAGAGAGAGATAGATACTTTTATCTAAAGCAAAGATCGTTGCTTTGGCAACAATTACGGCTTTATTGTGTATTGAAAGTAGCCAAAGCACTACAAAAGCTGCAAACTCTCATAATAGGTGCTTTCTCTGCCAGATTTAAATCGGCGTCTGGCAGTAATTTAGCAACCGAATTTCGGTCTGGCAAATTAATTATGGCTTATCTGATAGCCAAAGTATAACATACTAAAATTTCAGCTATGCTAAAATGACGTGAATTTGACACCTCATTTTGCCTATAAATGAGGGTCTGGCACGGTGTTGGCAACGTTAAAACGATGCCAGACTAATAACTTAATATCACAAATAGTTAGCAGATTCAAGTTTTATAAACAAAATCCATGCTAAAATGACGTAATTTTGTCACTTTTTTACCTGCATTGCCCCTCCTCCCACAGGTAAACGCAACCACTTTCACCAGCCAGACCGGCCGCATTCGTACTACACAATAAAGACGGAGAATATATAGAAAAATGAGCCATGCTAAAATCATGTGACGAAAACGTTGCTAGCTCTTAGACTAAAATGTTTTTCTTTCATTATTTGGATATAACCAAATATTTTACTAAATAAAAACAATCAGACACACGTAAAAAAAAATCAAAAATTTTTTTTATTGTCAAAATTTGTGAGATAATTTCGTTTAAAAACCTCTCAATTTTGCGCCCCTTGGCATCAGCCCCCTCCCCTCAGTGGCGTAGCCAGTATTTCTTTTCGGGGAGGGGGGGTCCAGGATTTTCCGTCAAGTATATTATATATAGAAAAACCTGTCAAGATAAAATCGCAAAGGGTGATGAAAAATTCCGTTTTAAACAGGTATTCGTGTTAGCAATTCTTTTCGATGGGACTAGGGAATATTTTCGTTTAAAACAGCATTCTGTTATAGGCAGGTTCCCGTTTTCCAAGTTTTGCTGTATTTATATAAACATACTCCGACATTTTATCCTGGGTTATATGTATAGTAAAACCTGTCAAAATGGTAATTATTTATAACAGAATCCTACCTTAAACGGAAGAATTACATGGTCCTGATATGGATTACCATACAGTTAAATTTGCTGAAAGGGGATTTTCACCGCTCTTTTGTAGTTCTGGCTTAACAGTTTTTATTGTACTTATAAACACAATAAAACCTGTGAAAGCGGAATCTTTCTATAACAGAATCCTGCCTTAAACGGAAGAATTTATATGGTCCTGATATGGATTACCATACGGGTTAAATTTGCTGAAAGGGGATTTTCACCGTTCTTTTGTAGTTCTGTCTTAACAGGTTTTATTGTACTTATAAACACAATAAAACCTGTGAAAGTGGAATCTTTCTATAACGGAATCCTGTCTCAAACGACAGAGTTTCAGGATTCCAACGAAACGAATAATAGATGTTATTGAGATAGTGTATCTTAGAAGTAGAATTAATTACACTTCTTTAATCGGAAGCCTATCTAAAATGGAACTTTTTTCCAGTCCATTTCGACTACGTCTTGACAGTATTGACTCTGTGTGTTGTGTGCATGTGTAATAGAAGTATTTCAAGTAACTTTAAGAATTTATATATATCCTTATTTTGGAAGTATTAGGTTGTGTAAATCATTAAGGTGGTTTCTGTTATTTTACTTTTCAACCAATTTATTTTAGGTGGTTTGAAACAGTTTTAGAGCAACATCCAAGTTCAGCAGTAAGCTCTCGGACTTTGGAATGTGGATTTGCTTTAACTTATGCTTTCGGTTTCTTATTGTTAAAGACAGAATGTCACCCATGATCTTCTCCATACACAAAACTCTCATTGCCACCTTGAAATTTCTGGAAGTAATGTTAAACGGAGCGTTCACAAGTCGTAATTGTGGTCAAAGGTAATGTTGAATTCAGACATTTTCTCCGGAAAGGATTTCTGCAGCTCTGGAAGGGACACTTTGGAGTTCCAGGGAGGGAGTAGCATTTCTAGATCATTAATATGCATAAAATCCCAAATCTTTCGGGAAGACATTTCGATGCTCTATGGGTGGGGGACTCCCCCTGCTGAGCCTGATTATCCAAAAGCACAAGAAGCACGTACTTCGCCTCTAAAATTTCAGAGGGGCTCCAAAACGGCTAAAGCTACTATAAAAGGGGGTCTTTAAGTCCCCTTTTTTATATTGCTTTTTTTTTATCCACTCTTACTTCAACTGTACCTATAATATATATATATAATATAAGGAACATACAAAAAGCTGTATTATGATATACAGGATGGTTATAAAAAATTTTGCCGATATATCGAACTCTAGTGGCCGGTCCGTTCAACCGATCGAGATGAGATTTCAGATAGAGTTATTCACAGGTATGAGCTCGGTATTCTACGAACGGCAACAAATTGTTAATTTGTTGCCGGACCGTGACCGTAACCGCGCACGGTCACGGTTATAGCTACAGAAACTCAAAATTTTCAAATGGCAACGCCCATTTTTTTTCAGCGCATGCGAAAACCCTAAAGAGCATAGGAACGGTACGTGTATCGCAATAAACGGACACGTTATGCACGCACAAAAACAACTCTCCGAACGGCCAAAAAAAAACACGATCAGGGCGCACGAAGGAAATTTGCATATGACAGGGGCAAAACACCAATCACGAAACGCCGTTCGCCAGATAGTCAGCGTAGAATACGGATAAAAAGTGTTGAGGGAATGCAAACTGTAAGAGGTGCATCTCGTGTATTGGATATACCGAAATCAACGGTCCTAAAGCTACTGCGCTCTGTAATCCGCATGTTTCCTTACCGGTACCAGCGCGTCCAGATGTTGGAAGTGGGAGACCATCAACAACGTATAGACTTTGCTAATGAATTTCTTATCCGATATGATGGAGATAACGACTGGCCTCTTCGCGGACGGACGAGGCACATTTCACTTTAACTGGCAACGTCAACACCAAAAATTGTGTGCACTGGGCAGACATGAATCCGCACACTGTGGCACCAGTACCTTTATGCGACGTCAAAGTTACTGTGTGGTGCGGCATTGCAGGCACAATTATTCTCGGGCCGTAATTCTTCGAGGAAGCGACACCAACGGGATTTATAACTGGCTCTGTAACAGGCTCTCGCTAGACGGCAATGCTTCAAAATTACGTCATACCAGAATTGCTGCAGCGAAATGCTCTGAATGACTTCGTTTGGATGCAAGATTGTGCACCTCCACATGAAGTCTGTTCGCAGGGTCTTAGAACAGCATTTTGGCGACCGTGTCATCTCACGCCCTTTCCATTTCCGTAACCTCCGCGATCCCCCGACCTCACTGTTGAAAGTAATCACACTTACTCTTTGGTGTATGTTATATATAACCGTAACTGTATTATTATATTTGTGTATTCTGTTTGGCAACGCTAAGCTGAGTGACTGTGAGAAGTGATATGTCATGTAGCAGTACCGCCATGTGCGTGATTTAGTTATTCTTAATCTCAATTAAACTTTACTTGTGTTTATCGGCCTCTGATTCAGTTATTATCTTAATAGCAGAGCGTGGTTCCGAAACTGAACATGCTAGAAGTAAAAATATATTAAGATTGTGTTAAAGTGAACTGTCTTGTTGCTTTGAACTGAATCACGCGGACGTGGAAGTCAAAATGGCGGTACGTGATGAAAATATTAAGTACTGTGTTGAATCTTTTAGCGGTAAAAATTTTGTTCTGTGGAAGTGACGTGTTAAAGCCGTCTTTGCAGCTAAAGATCTTGATACATATTTAAATGAGAAATACAATCCAGCTAAAGAAGCGGAAGTTAAAGAATCAAAGAAAGCATATGCTTTACTGCTAACTCTTTTGGATGACACGGTGTTAGCGACTTTGGCGACTGCGTGTCAAATATGGACAAATCTGAAAAATAAATACGCGAAAACCAGTGCAGTGAGCCAAATTTTAGTGCGAAAAAAACTCGCGACTTTGCAGAAACGTCGGGAATGCAGCATGCAGCAACATATTAATGAACTGTTGGCCATCGTAAATGAATTGCGACTTTCAGGCGCAGAAGTAAAAGACATGGACGTTGTTATTTATTTGTTAATGTCTCTACCTGCAGAATATGATGCGGTTAAAGCAGGGATGGTCAACACGCGGCACGCATGCCACAGTGTGGCACGGCGGAGTTTTAACAGTGGCACGCGAAGACTTATTGATTTTTTTTTTAATTAAAAATAATAGGCAGAAATCCAGATAGAAATGTTCTTTATTAACTGTCCAAAGTTAATTTTCGCAATAAACTTAAAAGAAGTCACTACATTAATCTAATAAGCGCCTGAAAATTAATTATTACCCACCTGAAATCCAAATCGAAATTATTGACCTACAGAACCATGCTATACTGAAAAGCAAATATAAGGAACTTATTTCAGCTGCAAGTGATCCAAATTATATTGAATATTGGAAATTTGTACCAGCAAGTAATTTTCCAAATTTACATGATTTGGCTGTCAGATATTGCTGTAGGTTTGTATCAACATATGTTTGTGAACAAATGTTTTCTATTATGAACATAATAAAATCAAAATATCGTTCAAGATTAACTGATATGCACCTAAAAAACCTAATTTTGTTAGCGTCTTCAAAAATTAATCCTAATATAGATGACTTAGTAAAAAAGCTAAAAATTCAAAAGCCACATTAAGTAAGTACTGACTATTTGTTTAATAATTATTTAGAATTAAATGTTTCAAGTTATTCATTTTTATTTAATACATAATCTGGCAGAACCTTTAAAAATGTTTATTAACAATAAAAACCTAAGTTTATATTTTTGTTTTATTTATATTATTTTTTAAATCTCCATTACTCAGACTTACAGGGAAAAAATGTGGTATTGGCGTAAAAATCACATAATCAGCTTATAAATAACATGATATCGCCTTTTGATATTTTAAGTATGTTGGAAAAATTGGAAGTGGCACGCATATTTTTTTTTTCAGATAGTGGCACTCTTCCCAAACAGGTTGGCCACCCCTGGGTTAAAGCTACGATTGAAAACCAGCCAAATGAAACTTTGACTTTAGATTTTATTATGCAGAGACTTTTGAATGCTGAAGCATTATAGTTTGAAAGAAATCCAGATAATATTTATGCCCCTGTTTCAAAGGACAACATAGCTTTTCAGTGCAGATAAGCGTGACATCATTTGTCATAAATGTAAATCCAAAGGCTACATTGCCAAATTTTGTAAAAAGAAAATAGTTTGCTTTCAATGTGGACGCCTGGACACATTAAAAAGGATTGTAGAGTTCGCCTAAAAGCAGATTACAGCGAAACAGCGGCAGTAACATTTATGGCAGGTGAGCCTGTTGAAGGATTTCTACTGGATTCTGGAGCATCCACACACATGTGCAGCAAAAATGAGTGGTTTGAAGAAATTAAACAGTATTCTGGAACTGTTACTTGTGCCTCCAAAAATGATGTTTTGAAGATGGAAGGTATCGGCAACATACCTGGAACATTACACGGTAGGAAAATAATTTTAAGAGATGTGTTATTTGTTCCTGAGCTGAATGGTGAATTAATATCAGTTAAAGACATTCGAAAAACAGGGTACAGTGTGACTTTTGAAAATGACCTTGCTGTTATTAAGAAAGGCAGTGATAAGTTTGAAATTGCTAGGCTTAACAACAAAGGACAATGGGTCATTCCATGTCAAGTGGCCTAAATTTTGGCATAGTTCCTGCTCGACCCCCTTCATTTTTTATATAATTGATACAGGACATACATATAGGTATAAGATGGACATCTGCAAACGGTCAGTGTCAGAAATAGTATAGTTGGGGCGCTAGGGGTCATTTTGTAAAACTCACTATTTCATGGTAATAGAAAAAACGACGAAATCACCAAGTTTGCCATCTTATTGCTCATGATACAAGAAACCTTACTTATTGAAAATAGGTGATCTAGTACAACTTTTTGTGCTAAAAAACGTAATTAGAGTATTAAAAATCACAAATCAATATCTTTGTCATTACTTGACCTCAAAGTAGGCCATACGGTCTGTCGTAATGAATTTTACCCGGATTTTAACATGCTGTAACTACTGAAAAAAATTATTTTAATAGTTTGTCACTTTAACAGTTAATTACCTATGAAGATGTCATAGAGCTGCTGGAGTTGTTTCCGTCCTGCTTAAATATTCATCAATTTATTCAGCTTTAAAATTTTCTAAAAAATTAAAATCATCAATTCCACCCAATTTTCAGAAGCGTATATCTCAAAAGGGACACTCCTGATATGATTACAGTTAGTACCACTGGAAAGAGCACATCTTAGTCTATAAGAAAAACTTTATTTCATTTTGGGCCTCTTACATATAGGGGAAAAATAATGAAATTCAAAAGACCTATTTTACGCGATATTTCTTCTTCGAAGATCTTCTCTTTCAACACATTTAAAACAAATCTTTTTATTTACAATGATAAATGTATACATAATTATTTCTTGTTGTGGTCCATGGTTGCTTCTGCTCTACCATACTGAATCACTGGTAACCGAGTCACCAAGGGGTCACGCCCGATAGCCATGAAAGACTAGCTCCTGGGGATGCTTCAGTAAAATTGACTATTTCATGGTCGCAGAAAAAATGAGGAAATCACTACTTTTGCCCTCTTATCTCTCAAAACAAGGTACAATAAATCTTACTTATTAAAAATAGGTGATCTAGTACAACTTTTTGTGCTAAAAAACGTAATTAGAGTATTAAATATCACAAATCAATACCTTTGTCATTACTTGGCCTCAAAGTAGGCCATATGGCCTGTCGCGATGAATTTTACCCTTTCTTTAACAAGCTGTATCTACTGAATAAATTATTTTAAACATTAGTCACTTTAGCAATATTTTACCCATGAAGATGTCATAGAGCTGCTAAAATTGTTTCATTCCTGCTTAAATATTCAATAATTTATTCAGCTGCGAAATCTCCTAAAAAATTAAAATCATCAATTCGAACCCATTTTCAGAAGCGTATATCTCAAAAGGGACAGTTTTGATTTGATTACGATTAGTACCACTGAAAAGAGCGCATTTTAATCTATAAGGAAAACTATCTCATTTTGGGCCACTTAGATATAGTGTAAAAATAATGAAATTAAAAAAACCTATTTTACACTGTTTTTCCGAGATTTCTCTTTTTCAAAAAATTTGACTGTTGAGCAAAGTCTATCCCAAAAATTCCTTACATAAGACTTTAGAACTGTGTAAATACATTTCTCTGTATGATAATTTATTTTTATGAATGGAGTTTTTTTCTTTGCATATACATTATTTTAGGGACAGATCTGCTGCAAGAATTTAAAAAATATTTTGAATCTTTGTTATCAACAGAGTGACTTTGGAATCTCTGCAGAGTGGAATTTGTTTGATACAAGCCATTTAAAACCACCCTGTGACGGAATAGGAGGAACTGTAAAGTGGCTGGCTGCAAGAGAAGGCATTCAAAGACCACTTAAAGAACAAATTTTAACTCCGTCGGATCTATATAAATTCTGTGAAAAGAACATAAAGGAAATTAAATTCATTTTTGTTTCAAAAAAATAAATTGAAGCAGTACAAGCTGACCAAGAAGAGCGTTTCAAAAGCGGAATGCGCAGTTTCTGGCACAAGAGAACATCATCCTTATTTCGTACTCGTAAATAAAAAACAAGTTCGTGTCAGTAGAATAACAAATGATGCACCATTCTTTATAACACATGTTGATAAGAGTGTTAAGACTGCATTTCACTATGCATTCGTTTCCAACTTATTTAAAATAGGTTTTTTTTAATTTCATTATTTTTACACTATATCTAAGAGGCCTAAAATGAGATAGAGTTTTCCTTATAGATTAAAATGTGCTCTTTTCAGTGGTACTAATCGTAATCAAATCAAAACTGTCCCTTTTGAGATATATGCTTCTGAAAATGGGTTCGAATTGATGATTTTAATTTTTTAGCAGATTTCGTAGCCGAATAAATTATTGAATATTTAAGCAGGAATGAAACAACTTCAGCAGCTCTATGACATCTTCATAGGTAATATATTGCTAAAGTGACTAATGTTTAAAATAATTTATTCAGTAGATACAGCTTGTTAAAGAAAGGATAAAATTCATCGCGACAGGCCATATGGCTTACTTTGAGCCCAAGCAATGACGAAGATAATGATTTGCGATTTTTAATACTCCAATTATGTTTTTTAGCACAAAAAGTTGTACTAGATCACCTTTTTTTAATAAGTAAGATTTATTGTATCTTGAGAAATAAGAGGGCAAAATTAGCGATTTCATCATTTTTTCTGCGACCATGAAATAGTCAATTTTACTAAAGCATTCCCAGAAGCTAGTCTTTCATGGTTATCTGGCATGACCCCTTGGTGACGCGGTTACCAATCATTCAGTATGGTAGAGCAGAAGAAACCATGTACCACAACAAGAGATAATATGTATACATTTATCATATTGTAAATAAAAAGATTTGTGTTAAATTTGTTGAAAGAGAAGATCTTCGAAGAAGAAGTATCACGTAAAATAGGTCTTTTGAATTTTATTATTTTTTCCGTATATGTAAGAGGCCCAAAATGAAATAAAATTTTTCTTATAGATTAAGATGTGCTCTTTTCAGTGGTACTAACTATAATCATATCAGGAGTGCCCCTTTTGAGATATACGCTTCTGAAAATTGGGTGGAATGGGTGATTTTAATTTTTTAGAAGATTTTAAAACTGAATAAATTAATGAATATTTCAGCAGGAAAGAAACAACTCCAGCAGATCTATGACATCTTCATAGCTAATTAATTGTTAAAGTGACAAACTTTTAAAATAATTTTTTCAGTAGTTACAGCATGTTAAAGTACGGTTAAAATTCCTCGCGACAGGCCATATGGCCTACTTTGAGGCCAAGTAATGACAAAGGTATTAATTTGTGATTTTTAATACTCTAATTATGTTTTTTAGCGCAAAAAGTTGTACCAGATCACCTATTTTCAATAAGTAAGGTTTCTTGTATCATGAGCAATAAGATGACAAACTTGGTGATTTCGTCGTTTTTTCTACGACGATGAAATAGTGAGTTTTACAAAAGGACCCCTAGCGCCCCAAATATACTATTTCTGACACTGACAGTTTGCAGATGTTCATCTTATACCTACTACTGTGTGCAAAAAATAGTAAGACTTTGTTCATAATTTTAAAATTCTTAATTTATCCTTCCAAATCTATTTCGTCCCCCTCAAAGTAATCCCCCCCTGGCCCCAATACACTTGTGCCAACGTTTCTTCCAATCCTCGAAACAGTTGTTTAAGTCAATTTCCGGAATAGCCTTCAATGCGCGTAGCGATTCACGTTTAATGTCTTCAATTGACTCAAAACGGTTCCCCGGAGCGGTCGTTTGAGTTTGCTGAATAGCCAGGAGTCACACGGAGCTAAATCAGGCGAATACGGTGGTTGCGGCACGATATTGGTTGAAAATTTGGCGAAAAACTCACGAAGAATTAATGCAGTATGCGACGGTGCATTATCGGTGCATCTTTCAAAATGGTTTTCACTGATCCTTCCGATATTCCAACGATGCCAGTAAGGTCTCTGACTGTTAATCGTCGATTCTCAAGCACCAATTCCTTGATTTTATTGACGTGTTGATCATCAGTTGATGTTGATGGCCGTCCTTGACGTGGTTCGTCGTCAACGCGTTCTCGACCCTCTTTGAATAATTTGTACCAATCAAAAACACTTGCTCGCGACAAACAATTATCACCGAAGGCCTTTTGCAACATTCTGAACGTTTCGGCACCAGAAATTTGATTCCGCACACAAAATTTAATGGAACTTCTTTGTTGAATAATTTCACTCATTGTAAAAATCGCCGAATGCACTTTTTGTATTTCAGAAAGACAAGCGTATACTAAACACTAATGATTATTTTGATGTGACATTTGGCACAGATGTCACTGACAGTCATACCAACCTAGAAAAAAAATATTTCGACGAATGGGTTTTCGTGCGAAATTTAAATTAAAAAGTCTTACTATTTTTTGCCCACAGTAGTATATGTATGACCTGTATCAATTATATGAAATTTGAAAGGGGTCGCATGGGAGCCTCTTGGCCAGTTGACATGGAATGACCCCAATATATAAGTGATTTCCAACCTGTTAAAGCTTCGGCATATCTTGTGAATCATGATGCAGAACTGTGGCATAGGCGGATGGGGCATCCATCTAACAATGTGTTAAAAGAAATGGGTTTGCTAATTTCTGAATCTTTATCAAATTTCTGTGAAGAGTGTGTTACTGCAAAGCATTCTAACACTCAAGTGAGCAAGAGTCCTAGAAGTGGAGAGCATGTGGCAATGAGAATGATCCACAGTGACATATGTGGACCTATTGATCCACCTACCAGGGAGGGTGAAAGATATTTTGTTACACTCATAGATGACCATTCAAGGTTCATTGAAGTACATCTTTTGAAACACAAAAGTGATATTACTGAAGTTTTCAAACTGTTCATCAAGCAAAACCCTGAGCTCTACAAAATTAGGTGTGACAATTCCAAAGAGTATGTGTCAGGCGAACTAGCCCGTTACTGCAAGAAAAGTGGTTTTTTGATTGATCCAGCTCCCCCATATTCAGCTCCTTTAAACGGTGTTGCTGAGAGGGAAAACAGATATCTCTTAGAGAAGGCCCGTGCCCTAATATTTGAATCCAAGTTGCCTAAAACTTGTTGGGGCTATGTTGTGCACGTGCAGACAGCTGCATACCTCAAAAATCGAATTCCAAATCAAACTGTTGGAAATGTGCCATTTAAGCTTAAATATGGTGAACCACCTGATCTCAGCATTACAAAGTGTTTGGTTGTGATGCATATATGAGAATACCAGACACTTTAAGAAAGAAACTGGATCCAAAAAGATGATTTTTATAGGATATTCAACTATGGGATACCGTCTGTTAGATCCAGTCACAAAACATATTGTGGTTTCTCGCAACGTAAAATTTAATGAAGAAAAAAAATGCACAATGAATTTGATTCAAGATGATTCCATAGAAGTTAAAGATTTTGCTAATGAAGAAGTGATCTCTGACACAAGTGATGTGGAAACTACAACTCCTGAAGAGAATGTCAGACCGAGAAGAAATACTAGATTACCTGCCAGACTAGATGATTATTTTGTATACGAAGCTAATGTGACATCTGTTGATTCTATATCATTTGAGAATGTAGAAAAATTGCCCGAAGAAGAGCAAGTCCCATGGAAGAGAGCTATGAATGAAGAAATGGAATCTCTTAATAAAAACAAAGTTTGGGAGCTACTTGAATTGCCAAAGGAAGAAAAGACAGTGTCCTGTAAATGGGTGTTGCGTATCAAAAGAAATAATGTTTACAAAGCCAGACTGGTTGCTCGTGGTTTCGAACAAAAGCCAGGAATTGATTATTTTGAGACCTATGCTCCTGTCATCAGTATGTCATCACTTAGACTTGTACTTACCATCATTGTCCAAAAAGATCTCAAAATTTATGCTTTGGATGTCAAAACGGCTTTTCTGAATGGTAAACTGGATGAAATAATCTTCATGGAGCAACCCATGGGCTATAATGATAATAGTTGACGTGTATGCAAGCTACTTAAGAGTCTCTATGAGCTCAAACAAGCACCAAGACAATGGTTCAAACGTTTCACAGATTTTATTCTTCATTTAAATTTCCAGCAGCTAAATAGTGAAGCGTGTGTTTTTGTAAGAAAATCTGAACATAATGAAATCTTTATAGTATTGTATGTTGATGACTTGCTTATTGCTGGTTCTGATTATTCAGAAGTTAAAGTTGTGATTCAACTACTTAGAAATGAGTTCGAGATGTCCAAATGCTGAAGAATTCCTAGGAATACGTATAGAATATTCACAAAATCAACTTTCTTTAGGTCAAAAGCCTATGTTGAGAAAATTTTAAATAAGTTTAAAATGGTAGAGTGTAAGCCATCAGACACTCCTCTTGTGCCCAAGAGTGGCGCCAAGATTTGCCCGACGGGGGGGGGGGCATGTTGTCCCCGACAGGGGGGCCAAATTGGTAATATATATATATATATGTGTGTGTGTGTATATATAGATATATATGGATTAGAGTCCGGCTCGAGTCTTATTATACACGATAATTATCTGTTATCTGTTTCTGTCACTAATTTATTTTTTTTCGATGCTAGAGCTACAGACCACGGATCCTTCTTTTTGAGTTCTCCAGGCTTAAACATCGGAGCTAAGTGATTTTGCTGAAAAAGATCATGATGCTTTAAATCCGTATGTTTCTTCACGTAATCATTGTCAAAAATTTCATTGCAGATGCTGCACTGGACTTTATACCAGGGCTTAAATTGCGCCGGAGTCCACCGGAGCCCGGCTTCGGTACTTCTCTGCTTTTAGTAAATATTTAAATATTGGTCGGAATTCACCGGAGCCCATAAAAACTGGCCTCCGGAGCCCAGTGCAAGCGCTTCCGAAAAACCGAATCCTAAATTACCCTTTCCTTTTCCTCCCATATCGAAGCTTTTGCATTCTTTTCTATCAAAACACTATATGTGGCATAATGTATTGCACGCGTAGGATTGTTGGTTGATTTTATGAAGGCCAATTATCTACTCGAGGAATATAGGCCCTAGGGGGGAATGTCCTCCGCGGGGGCCTTTGTAGGGGATCCTAACCCGTATTTACGGCAAGGTTAGAAGAAAACTCCGAACGGTTACATAGACGAGCGCGACAGGGGTTTGAACCCAGCACCTCCCGTCTACCAGCTTTGAGAGCAGAACCTCTCAGCCACTGGTGGGGTTGCACGCGTAAGGAACTGAGTGAAATGGGCTCAATTTTTATATCATTCTTCAGGCTTGTGTGCGCTCGAACTCAATCTGGCTGTAAATTAAAAATTTTATTTATTCATCTCTCTCTCTATATAAAAAAAACTAACGATTTGGAAATGGACCGATAAAATTGCGTAGATATTCCGGGTTATTCTCATCGCTTTTTACTAGGGACTATTTTGTGGAGTGATTACTTTTTTTCAAGCTATCCTACGGATTCGAAAATCATACCACCAGACGCGAAATATAATAAGCTTTCAGAAATTCAAAAAATTATCACTGTCGGACAATAAAAACTCAATCGGATCATTTTTTTTTTTTTTTTTAATTTAGATATCTAACCGAAAAGAATATTTTCTGTTTTTAGTCAACAAGCATCAACTTGAGTTTTTTTTTTTTTTTTTTTTTTTTTTTTAAATCTTATAATGCAGACGAGTACAAAATAATGTTAGTAAATTTTCTATTTATTTTTCATCAGAACACTATCTATCCTAAGGCTCTGCCCTGCACATTTACGAAGTCACTTTCATTTGCAAGTAGATATAATTGCCACGTAATCTTATTCTTATAGTAAGCAATTGAGCAGTTCTCCTTTTTTCTATAAAAGCATCGAATCTTTCCGATCACGGTGTCAAATGTTTAATTTTATCCGATTTTCAAGGACTCATCACGAAAGACTGTTATGCGGAAGGAATCGATTATAGTTTAAGATATGCACCTTTCATAGAAAATTGAAAACCTTTGTTCGATTCTTCAGCATATAAATATAATTTTTGAAAATTTCATTCATTTTTTCATAAAAATGCATAGCTGCGAACTATTTTTTTAACACTATTTTCGAATCACAATCCTTACTTTATTTAATCGCAGAATTATGCGATTAATTAACAGTAAAATTAGGTAAAGATTTCTATTCGGCCGGAATGATAAATAAAAAGTGGAATAATTGACAGCTAAGTAAATGCACATAGATATATTTATTTATTTTTATTTTGCTAACGAAAAAAATTTCTATAGACGGTGGAGGGAGGCTCCACCGTCTATAGAAATTTTTTTAGGGTGATATTTAATTTTTTAGGGGTCTATAAAAAATTTTAGGGGGGGGGGGGGCACGCTACGGTTATTAGTACTGCAGAATATTAGGGCTCCGGTGCTTTTTTGGTAGAAATTAATCTCTGCTTTATACCTAGTACACTTACCAGTCTTTTGTTTAGAGAACATTTAAAAGGTATAAAAAATATTTTTTTTCTTGGAAATCAAATCAAGCTTTTTGCCGACAAAATATCTTCGTATGTCCAAGAGAGCCCATGACGTTTCGAAATGATTCATTTAACTGCTGAGTTTGCTAAATTTACGTACTACATCTATGAATCACCATAACCAAGAATACTGATCATGTGATCTCAAATTCCTCATATCAGAAACAAAAACAAAGCCAACTGAGGGTTTTTTTTTTTTTTTAATATACATATTATTGTGTTGTTTAAAAATTGATCTAATTAGTATTTTTTACCATTTATTTTATTTTAAATTGTCTAAAATAAGAGAGAAGGCTTTTTTTTAAACGCATAATTGACAAATATGAATTCAAAATTTACAAAAAGAACAAATTTTTAAAAATTATCCCAAAATCAGAAAAAAACTTTTGTGATTTAAAACAAACTTTGTTACTATAATAATATTCTTCTCTTTCTAACAATGAAAACTGTTTTGTTTTCAGAAAATCAGAGCATACGTCAGAGGAGAAAACAAAACAAAACAAAAAAATGAAAACATTAAATTAAAATAATTCCCGGTCGACTTTTTAAAAAATCGCTTTCGGGTACCGTATCTTAGAGCTATCTTTATATAAAATAAATCTGCGTGTCAAACCGAAACTCGAAATAATTGAAACCCAACCCAAAATATTCAAACCTGAACCCAAAACGAAAAAAAATAATAAATATCTTAAAGCTCTTCTCAAATACAAAGGGGCTACTTTCACACACATATTTTAATTCGTTTTTATTCAGAAACGCCTGAAATGGGCAGGCGTTGTTATTCAAAAACTTTGTAATCGAAACACATTTTCCATTTTCAGGTAAAGACAGAAGATCTTTCAGAAAACACTGTCAAAGTCCACGTTTTGAACCGAATTCCTGATGCTTCAGCGCCAGAAAGGAGAAAAATGTGTTGTCACGTGACACGAATCGCTTATATAACTCAATAAGTAATTTATTTATCAAAAATTTGAAAACTCATTTCGATTCCAAATTGCTTCAATAGTCAGGCCTGTTAATTTTATGCCTTTGTGTTTAAAAATGAGCCCGAAATTGTGTCAGAAAGTTTTTCGTTGTTTAGCAGATCATTTGGTACAAATACTGAAATACGATTACTGAAATGTAGTCGACAATTATAGCTCTAAAATCAATTTTTTTTCTTGTATAAAAATTAACACATTTACATTCATTCAAATATATAGTTTTTTTCATTTGCAAAATATTCACGCATTTCTTTTGAAAAATCGTGTCAACCCTAACCCGATCTGAAAGAGTCAAAACCCAACCCAAAACAGACCCGAAGCCAAAACGCGTAAAGTTGACTCGACCCGCAACGAATAAAATTAACTTCAACCTGACCCGATACGAACAGCGGGTTGGTCGGGTTTGGGTAAAATTGGGTTGCACGACGCAATGCAGGACTCTAATCTGAAACAATATTCTGGACACTTTTTTGAAAAATAAATCATGTAACTCAAACACGACGTGGAAGAATCAAAATTCAACTCGAAACCGAAACAATTGCAGTCAACCCGGCATGCAAAGAAAAAAATCAGCGCCAACCTAACTTACGGGTCGTTTATTTTAATAACACTAACGTCGAGTCATTTTTTAAAAAACTAACCACCACCCGACTGTCAGGTGGTATGCGGGTAAATTGGGTTAACCGACTCCACTGTACTCCGAAATGAAACTATTTTCCCCTACAGCAATTAAATTTTAACGGCAAATTTTTTTGTCTACCCGAAATTCGAAATACTTCTATCCTAATCCGACCCGAAAAAAAAAATCTATAGTTTAATACAATTATGAAAAATAATCTACAATCATTTTTCTAATATCAATTCTACCTTTTATGTAGACAATTAAACATGTAAAAAGACTCATTCTTATTTAAATATCTAGTTTTTCATCTGAAACAACAACGTAGAGTTTTATTGTGGAATCAGATTAACCCGAACACGACGCGAAAGTATCTAAACTCAACCCTGAAACAATTACAGTCAACCCGACCCGAATCCAACAGCAACAACAACAAAAAAATTAGCTCCAACCCGAATCACAGGTCTGGTTGAATCAGGTAAAATCGGTTTACCCGACCCGATACAGGATTCTAATCTGAAACAATATTCTAGACAGTTTTTTGAAAAATTAGATTAACCCAAGCCAGACAAGCAAGAATCAAAACTCAACCCGAAACCGAAACAATTGTAGTCAACGCGGCTTACAAAGAAATAAGTCAGCACCTACCTGACACACGAGTCGTTTTTTTTTATAAACTAACCACAGGTAATTTTTTAAAAACTAACCTGCCCCGACTCGGTTCGGGTGGGGGGCAGTTCCTTGACCCTATTCAGGATTCTACTTTAAGGTAAAAATATTTTCCCCGACGCGAATTGAATTTGGATCCCGGATCCCCTCTAGTGCCGCCGTTGACTTCGAATATGATAAAACTCGAACCGAATGAACCTCCGGTTCGGATCCTCGCTGCCTTCGGCACCATATACCATTTTTAAAAATGTATCGCGCTACAATACAAACTAATAGAGAAAATAACAACTACTGTAGTTTCGCAATTTGCGGCCTGCATATTTTATTTAAAAACAACCCGAACCCCGATCCAAGCTTTACAAAAATATTTGGTCCACTCGCCACCCGATCCGAAAATGAAATACTTCCACTTGAACCCGAAATATTATAATTCAACCCGATCCGAAAGCCCCGATCGGAGAAAATTGATCAAAAACTTAATATGGAGAAAAGCCCTTAATCATATTTCTAATATCGATTTTGTCATTTATGTTGAAAAATAAATATGTAAGTAATTATTCATACTCAAAAATGTATAGATTTTCATCTAAAATAGCTTGAGTTGTACCGACCCGAACTCGAAAATTCCGTTTAAAGCCGACATGAAACCCAACCTGAACCCCACGAAAAAATTTCTTTTGACCCAAAATCGACAAACATTTTTTCGTCGACCTCAACCTGAAATATTTAAACCCCAAACTCGACTCGAAACAAAAAATAATTCTCGAAACAATAAATATTAAAAAATATATAGTCGTTCATTTTAAGCTATATTTTGGAATTCTTCTGAGAAATCGGGTCAACACGAACCATAGTCAGAAGTGTCAAAATCCAACCCCAAACCCCAAACCAACCTGAACCCGAAACAGTTAAAGTTAACTCGACTCGAACCGACCCACAGTTAAAATATACAAGTCCGACCGGCAATAAAAAGACTAGCGTCAGTCCGATACGATAGGATCCAAACCACGAGCCGGGTCGGGTTCAGTTTGCCCCACACGATGCAGGGCTCTACCCCCAACTCGAAGCCGATAAAAAAAAAAGTTTCGTCCTTCGCATTCCGACCCAAACCTGAAATACTTCAACCTAAGCCGACCCGAAATCAAATATAAAATTCCAACTTTTATAAAGCAAAATTAAAGGCGTCGCGTCAGACAGGAGCAGATGGCCTGCTGAAACAACAATAAGAACATTTTATTTGTTTAATTTAAACGAAATGCATCGAGGTGGGAAACACGGTCACCTAACATATACTGACATAATTTTTTTTCTATCTTTTTATTTTTACAAACCACAGACCAAAGGAAACGGTTATATTACATATACTCGAATAAAGATATTAAAGATAGCATAATAAGTTGCCTTTTGATTAGACATAAAATAGATTTTTGATATAAGATATTATAGCCGAAATAAAGGAATCTAAATTATAAAATAAGTTATTTTGAGTATATTAATTTACTAATATATGATTCTGTATCATAAGAGTACCAACCCGACCCGAACCGACTCGAGTTGAATTCCAAAAGTCAAAATATTTTCCCCGACGACAATTGAATTTTGACCCCGACGGGGGCAGGTATGCCGTCCTTATCGTGAGCTCGTAGGGGCTCTGCTCTACTTATCCATGATGACTCGTCCTGATATTCTGTACTCTGTTAACTGCCTTAGTCAAGTTCAAGAGCAGCCTACTGAAATTGTTTGGGCTGGTCTTAAAAGAGTTCTTCAATATCTAAAAGGGACATATGAACTCAAATTACTGTTTTGTAAATCTGATAGTTACAGTAGTGTGATTAATGTTTATGTTGATGCAGATTGGGGGGCTGATGCACAGGATAGAAAGTCTATTTCTGGTATATTATTTTCTTTAATGATTGTCCAGTTATTTGGTCTGTAAAGAAACAAACCTCCATTGCCCTGTCCTCTACCGAGGCAGAGATTTTAGCTCTAGCAAAAGCTGTCCAGGATTTAATTGTTCTTTACAATGTAACTTCAGAAATCTTCGGGTATCAAAATATTAAAATTTTTATTTTTGAGGATAATCAATCAGCCATTAAGGCTATATTAAATGAAAACAACTGTGCTAGATTGAAACACTTAGATATTAAATTGAAATATGTTAGGGATATTATAAAATTGCAGGATATAAATCTTGAGTATGTTGCTACAGAAAATCAGTTAGCTGATATGTTTACAAAATGTTTACCTAAACCAAGATTGTGTGATTTAAGATACAAATGTAAAATAATGTGTGATTAAGGGAGGGTGTTGAAAGTAATCACACTTACTCTTTGGTGTATGTTATATGTAACCGTAACTGTATTATTATATTTGTGTATTCTGTTTGGTAACGCTAAGCTGAGTGAAGGTGAGAAGTGATATGTCATGTAGCAGTACCGCCATGTGCGTGATTTAGTTATTCTTAATCTCAATTAAACTTTACTTATGTTTATCGGCCTCTGATTCAGTTATTATCTTAATACTCACTCCTATGGATTTCTGGTTCTGGGGATATCTCAAATCTAGAGTGTACCTATGCAATCCACAAACTTTGCCGGATTTGAAAGATTCTTTCAAACGTGAGATTGCAAACATCCCTCATGCGATTTTACGTTCGACTGTATTGTCCACAGTCGCCCGCATGCAATGTGTAATTGCCTGTGATGGCACCCATGTGGAAAATGTGTAATCAAAATAAAAGTTTTCTTTTCTCTCCTATCTATGTTGTAATCAGTGGTTGGTGTACTGACTCTGTGTCATATGCAAATATCCTCCGTGCGCCCCGATTGTGTTTTTTTTTGTTTTTTTGGCCGTTCGCAGAGCTGTTTTTTGTGCGTGCATAACAAGTCCGTTTCTTGCGATACACGTACGGTTCCAACGCTCTTTAGGGTTTCCGCATGCGCTGAGCATTTTGCAACGAAAAAAAAAAGGGCGTTGCCATTGGAAAATTTTGAGTTTCTGTACCTATAACCGTAACCACCACTTTGTTACCGTTCACAAAATCCCGAGCTCATACCTCTGAATAACTATATCTGAAATCTCACCTCGATCGGTTAAACGGACCGGCCGCTAGAGCTCCATATATCGGCAAAGTTTTTTTTATGACCACCCTGCATATGTGAATTCCGCTTGCCTAGATATGTTACCATGAGTATGTAAATTAAAAAAAAACTTTCACAAATGAAAGGGGCTCCAAAATGAAACTGTGCTTCCCCTAGCTTCAGAGGTTAATCGAGCCCTGTCCCCCTGAATACAACTCTGTAGTGCAATTAATGTAAAAACCGTTTCCGATGCTTTGAGCATCATTTTGAATTCGTTTAAAAAATATTAATCTTCCCATAGTTCTGTAACTACCTTAAATATCCCGTACAATGGCGAAAAACAAAGTTACAATACTAAATAAATCGATAAAAATCTTCCCTTCAAAATAATTATAAACAACGTATTATTCCATTAAAAAATTATTAAAAATAGCTCGGGTGAAAAGTTCAATAACAAAAGTTGCCATTATTTTGTAAAAACCCAAAAGATCATCAGAACCTTTCAATATCCCTCTGACGTTCAACGAGACTAAAAATAAAAGTATCCAATCTAGAAAGACACATTGATCTCCTGAAATAATCTTCATATTTGTCATGAGATGTATTACCCCTCTTCATCGGATGGCCAACTTAACAAGCAAAGTAGTAGGAAATTAACAGCTCGTTTCATAAGGAGCAATGAGCAGAGGGTTAAGGATTAAGGGGCGTGGTTAGAGAAGAATAGTCAGGTGAGTGATTGACAGGCGACAGATCAGATAAGAAGCTTATTAAGATTAATTAGAAAGTTAATGAGGATAATGAAGATAAAAGCGGTAAGATCATATAAAAAGGATACTTATTTACGGAGAGCGACGTTGAGACAACCTTCTTCCTTGACGTCCAGGTCTTGACTGAGACGGTAATGGGTTGTGTATGACATCATGGTTAGAGGGCGCTGAGATCGGCGTTCTGATTGGTCGAGAACTTTTCCCCTGAGGGCAGGTGACAATGTCGTTTTTTGTGGAAAATTCTGAAGGATGAAATCATAAAGTTCTAGAAGCTTTATGATGCAATACCATTCCTCTGGAAAGTTTTGCACGTGACACTAAGACTTACCGAATTACGTCATGGTTTTTGCTTTTAAAACAATCTACGAGAGAAAGAGGTATGATGCAATCACAAACAAATAATGTCATGAAACTGATAATAAAGTTTTAGAGAAATTTAATTATTTTTAAATTAAAATTAAAAAAAATTATTTTTTTGCTGTTTATTTTGAAAATGATTTTAAAATATCGTGCAATTAAGAAATAGATTACTGAAATGACAATAATTTAAGTGAAATAAAGCAACGAAAGTGTTTAACAAGTTTTTAATGAATCAAAAGTTATAAGAACAATTAGTTTTAAAATAAAGAAAGTTTAAATTTTTAATGAAATTAATAGATGACATTAATTTTTGAATGCACAAGTTTTTTAATGAATTACGTGAAATAAAGGAAGGTTCTTTTTTTAAATGAAAGGTTTTGCTGAAAAGGAAAAATTAGTTAAATTTTTTTTTTAATTATCAGGTACTGATAAATTTACAAAATCAAATAAACAGGTTTTGTGCCAATGTGGAAAATAATTATATTTTTATAGTTGAAGTATAACCATTGTTTTTTTAACTGGCTCCCTAATCCTTAATCCTCTGCTCATTCCTCCTTATGAAACGAACTATCAATTTCCCACTACTTTCCTTGTTAAGTTGGTTTTATTTTAAGTTGGTAATGTTTCTTTCTAAATTGGATACTTTTTTATTTTTGGTCTCGTTGAGCGTTAGAGAAAGAGCAGAGGGATATTGAAAGGTTCTGGTGATCATTTGGGTTTTTACAAAATAATATTTTTTTAAATGACTTAATTTTTTTATGAATGTAATAGAAAATGTTTCACCAGTCAAATAAGTTACATATGTGTTCATGCATTTTCTCTAAATTTATGTGAACTTTTCGGGACTTATGTAACAAAGACATCACCAACCCCACATGTATGATGAAAATTTGTTCTAATTGTAACTGTTACCTTACGCGTTACCCGTTATTTTGCTTGCATTCAACGCTATAGGTAGAAAGATTAATCTAGTGAAAATTTAGTCTCAACTTTAAAAGAAAATAATATTATGTGAATTTTGTAAGCGAGTACTGTAAGAATAAACTTTGAGAAATAACTTCATGTTTTTTAAAGACACGTTCTTAAAAGCATTACAAAATCACTTTAAATTGTTGTATAAAAAAATGTTTAGAAACATTTGTATAACTGACTGATAAAAAAGCTTTTATAACAACTGTTTAAAAAAAAACCCTTCTATTAATGTTTTGTTAACGAGTGGTTCATTTGATGTTTCAGACAGTTGATTTATCGATTTGTCGTTCTGAACATGTGTGTATTAGAAAAGTACAATAGGACAACCTTTTATAACAACAAATCGTCCGCTCAATGCTTATAACGACCGCTCAGATGCTTATAACAACCACTCAACTGCTTATAACGACCGTTCAAATGCTTATAACGACACTCGATTTGTCTTTACAAATCACCCACTCAATGTTTATAACGACAGTAGAGGGAAAATGGGGATCCGGCCCAGCAGGAGCAGGAAGTGGCAGGTGTTGACACCGGATGTGGCAGGTGCTGGTAACAGACATGTTGGAACAGGCATGCTTAGACAGGAAGTGATCCCGGAAGTACGATCGGAAACGCGACAGGAAGTTTAACCGGAAACAGGACAGGAAGTGAGTGCGATAAAAGAGACAGGGGGAGGGCTTATTTTTGTGGTGGGCTTATGCTAACATTTACCTGAAATAAAAATGAAATTATTATAAAAAATGAAATTATTAAAAATGAAATAAACTTTATAAAAGTTTAACATGAAATTTATCTTTTTTTTTTTTTCACCTGAAAAAAAATTCTATTTGCTAACTAACACCTGAAATAACAAGGGAAATCTTTCTGACTTTGTTTTACTTTATAAAAGTTTAACATGAAATTTATTTTAAGATCGGAAACGCGTCAGGAAATAAGAGCGGAAGTAAGACCGGAAACCGGATTAGACATGTTTTTTCCAAAAAGGGTTTTCAGGAAGCAGGTTGTTTGGGAGCATGTTGGAACAGGAAAGGTGGTTTGTAAGACCGAAAGTGATTAAGGTGTGAGAGATAAGGAAGGTACAGGATTAGACATGTAGATTTTGTTCTTTGTAGAGGGTGAGATTTTATTTTATTTTTAGATTTTATTTATTATTAAAAGTGTTTTAATTATTTTTTTTAATTTAATTTTATTTACTTAAAGCGTTTCAAATTATTTTTTCTATCATTTTTATTTTTAGTGACATAACTTTTAGAAGTAATCGTAAAGAACATTTTCCATTGCTGGCGATCTCAAGCATAAAACCTACAATGTACTGTATGAAACACACATGTCTTATCCAGTATGCTACTGAGGACTTGTGTTGTTGTCTCTTCAAATGCAAACCATAGCAAGGGATTTCAGACCTGCGTTGAATTATCTTTATCATAGTTTTAATGAATTGCAGGAAATTGTCTTTCACTATCGAGAAATTCGCGAGTTTTGGTTTAATATGAATAATCCTACAAGACTTAGCTGTTTTAATTTCAATTTACAAACACATTTCTCTCACAACATCCTGTCAACAGATCATTTCAATATTCAAATAATAATTTAGAAGGAAAACTTTTATGTGAAAATACTATGAAATATTATATATAGAAATTGACGAAAATAGTATGCATGATTCTTTCTTGTATTAACTTATTCTTTATATTAGAAATAGGTTTCTAGTTTTGTTATCAAAAATAACGTGTTTATATATTTTAAAAACGAAATCAAAGTGATTTTTATCAATGTAAATATTAGCCATACACCCACACATTTATGTTATTGAATTTACTATAATGCAATGTTTAATATTGTATTCACCGTGATATTTTTCTACAGAAGCTGTTTCACAAACTTATATATTGAAATTAATTTATCATTTTTAGGGAAAAAATTAATTCAAGTCTTTGAGACTAATCTTTTATAGGAAAATAAAAAGATTTGTTACACTTTCTGTTGCATAATGTCTTCCGTTTTTTAAGTTTACAAATTTGTTGAATAACGAGTGTATTTAAATAATCGTTTTTATGATAATTAAACAATATATTTTTTAAGTTATCATTTTCTTTAATTCACTTATAATAGCTAACATTTTTTTTTCTTAAAAGGGAACTGTAGAATAACTTATTTCACAAATACTACACCCTTCTTTAGTAAAATAGTTTAAGCTTAAGACATGACAAAGTGTCATTTCACTTTTTAATTAAGTGATTAAACAAGAAAAATATTATTTATAAAAGCGCAACACATAAGACCCAAACAATATTCTGCCCGGTACATTTTTATAAAATATATTTTAGAAATTTATCATATGATTATTGTACGAAAATAATGGTAGCCAAACAAGTCACTGCTGAGAAACCTATATTTAAGATGTAACAGCCTTAGCTATTTAATTATTTTATGATTTGAAAGAAAAGAAAAAAACAATAATTTGACAAGTTAGAGAAAATTATTGACATTTAAAAGAAACAAAAAAAATTGTTTTTTTGTTGCTGTTGTTATTTTGTGGAAACTGAAAATGCATATGCTTTATAAATACAGCTTACGAAACAATAATAAAAGTCAAACTTAGAAGTGGGAGGGGGGCGGCAAATGAAATTTTGTGCGTTTGTTTTTGAGATTTTGAAAATATGGTACATCTGAAATGCAGAATTGGTAAGCATTTTCTTTCAAAAAGAAAAGAAAAATGTTAAGTAGCAAATCCAGTATTCCTTAAGACCTGATTATATCCTATGCAAATGTATATCGCTTTTCTCGAAATTTTCAATCGCTATTTTTCCGGTTTAATCCTTCTTTAATCGCAGAATTTTAGGATTAAATAAAGTAAATAATATATTTTCGAAAATAGTAATGTGAGTTTGCTTAGGCCTTAATCAGGCTCCCCCGTCCCCCATCACACACACTAACACCTAAAATAACAAGGGAAATCTTTCTGACTTTGTTTTACTTTATAAAAGTTTAACATGAAATTTATTTTAAGATCGGAAACGCGTCAGGAAATAAGAGCGGAAGTAAGACCGGAAACCGGATTAGACATGTTTTTTCCAAAAAGGGTTTTCAGGAAGCAGGTTGTTTGGGAGCATGTTGGAACAGGAAAGGTGGTTTGTAATGCTCGACCCGATATCAAATATTAGTAGTAAATGAATTTTCGAATTATAAAATTGAAAAAAAAAATGGAGTTACTCCACTCAACTTTCCGAACACTTTACAGAAATACTCTGCGTTCAAATAAATGATAATACATATACAGGGTGTCTCAAAAGGTCGTTTACAAACTTAACATGCTGGTCTGTCATATCATGATAAACAAGATTTACATAGGAACTTGTGTTCGAAAATGCAAACTGCGACCGTTAGAGGGCGATGAGCGCAGGCTTACGAGAGAGTGGAAAGCGTAATCATTTCAGGCGAAGACGTTCCAGGAGAAGGATGAATCGGTTCAGTAACGCAGAATTCGCCGATATGCATTACGTATATGGCGCCGCGGATGGAAATGCTCGAGCCGCGGTACGGATGTGCCTTCAGAGCGCTTCCCAAGCAGACGTCAGCCAAGTCATGTTTTGTTTGGACAATTGCACCGCAGATTGCGTGAAGCAGGAGCTTTCCAAGTACGTAGCCACATCCAGGCCCTTATTACCGAATAGGCACGAGAAGCACGTGCTTCCCCTAGAAAATTTTAAAGGGGCCCAAAACTGACAGAACAGGGGGCCCTTTTTATTGAATTAATTCCATTCCAAAAATTTATCTAATTTATTTTCAAATTGATATTTTAAAGTGTTTCATAAAAATACCTTTCATAACAAATTATTTTTTCATATAATAGCCAGCTTTCAACCACATGATCACAATTCTCCAACCAATCAAAGTCGCAGGCAGTATTATTGTCCAACCAATCAATATCGAGAAAATCCAGCTGAAACAGCTTATCAATTTTGTTACAGTGAATTGACCTTGCGATTTGCGAGTAGAGTTTCATAAAGCAGCAATGAAATCTCTCAACTTTTAGACCTGTAAAATATTATTTGTGTTCGACGCCGCCTGCTCATGTCTCACGTGCTGAGTTTAACTTAATTCGCATTGCACATAAATTCAAATATTGATTCCAGAGAATCATATGCACGTTTTCGTTTTTCTAATTCACGAATAAGTGAATCACATATTACGTAGTGAGTCTGATATAGAAAAACTTCTCTTTCTGAAAGTCTAACATCCTTGCTTGAAGTTTCATCCAGCATTCTACTCTTTGGAACTTTTTTTGATCGTGTTACTTTATAAATCCTTGTACCAATTAAACTCTCAGCTTTCTTTTCCCATTCATCAAAACGATTTCGCACATGCTGAACAAACTTAATCAAGGAATTGTACAATGGCAGACATCTTACAATTTTCTGACTGGAGGCTTTTACTAGCGCTATTCATTCTTTGCAGAATGCTATCCCAAATAACTGTCATCAGTGCAAACTCAAAGTTTGACATTTTGGAATGTAGCCTCATGCCTAGTTGCAGCTGTTTCATTTTCACAGCTTGAAATGTCTTTCAAAATATTAATGTATTTTTTCTTCAAAGCTTTCACTGCATCAGCATTAGCAGACCATCTGGTTCCTGATAAGTACTTTAGTGTCAAATTACTTACATCAAAAAATTCCTCTTCACTCAATAACTCCCATCTGTGTGTTGATGCAGAAAAAAAACTCCAAAAAATGATACTGCTGCATGACAACATTCTGCAGCACTTGTGCCAATAACATTTAGAGAATGTGCTGAACATGGAACATAATGAATTAAAGGATAATCATTTTTCAATTTTGCCTGAAGGCCTGAGTATTTACCAGACATATTGCTGGCATTATCAAATGACTGACCTCGGCAATATTTCAGCTCAATATTCAAACTTTCAAGAAAATTTATAACTTCTTGCAAGTGTTGTGAACCATGGCTATGGATTGGAATAAATTTTAAGAAGCACTCGGCGGGCTCACTTTCATTTACATAACGCAACACTATAGCAAGCTGATATCAATATGGCTTATATCTGGTGTGGAATCTACAATAAGCCCAAAATATTTTGCCTTTTTTATTTGTAACACTATTTCTTTTAGCACTCTGTCTGACATGATATCAATAAATTCTGTCACAACTGTTGATGATAAATAGTTTACATTCCCTTTACCCTTATTACCATAAGAATGAATATGATCTGATAAAAATGAGGCTAATAATTCTAATATACCCAAGAAATTGTCATTATCTACAGAGCCAAATGTTTCATCATCTCTAAAACAAGCCAGTCCACGCTGAGATATATATTTTATAACGGCAACAACTCTCAATAAAATTTTCCGCCAGTACTCGCATTCATTTTGGAATTGCTCTACAAGATTGTTGTCAATTCGATTAGTAGAATTTGATCGTGATGAGAAAGAAAACATGCATCTTCGATGAAAATCTGAGTTTTCATGCGATTGGAGCCTCTTTACAATATTTCTCGTCTGAAAATCCATCTTTACACAAAGCTTGATCATTTGAGCCACCATACAATTTGCATACATAGCAAAATACTGCTTTTGCACTGGGAGAATAGATCAACCATTCCCTGTTTACTATTTCTCCATTTTTTTTGCATCTGAAAAAATTGTTTTTTGAGCATGTTCGCTGAATTTTTCCAATTACTTTTTTTGAGTTGCCCAGATAATCTATGTTTTGCTCAAGTTTAGTATTATTAAAATTTTCCCGAAAAGAGTCAGTTATGGGGGGCCACAAAGCAGGATCGCTATAATTTACACATTTTTGGTCAAGAACTGTTTCCAATGTATAATTTCAACTTCTGTTTTACTTTCCTTTCCAGGTGGAATTGAAGGGAAATCTTTATAATTTGAATCATAATCTTTTTGGCTGAAGGTCTTCAGAATTTGGATAAACCTTTTCTTGTGCCAAAGTTGATTCATTTTCACATTCAGATTGTTTTTTTTTTTTAAGTTCCTCTTCTTCAGAAATAAAAGGCTGATCTTCCAAATTTGGATAAATATTTTCTTGCGCCAAAGTTGATTCATTTTCACATTCAGATTTCTTTTTTTGAAGTTCTTTTTCTTCAGGAACAGAAGCCAAGACTTCAAAATATGAATTATCCTCATTATTTTGAATTTCATCTTCAAAAACTGGAAAAGATGAAAAATCTTTTTCATCCTCAGACTCTAATTCAATTTCTTCTTCTTTTGCAGGTGTAGGTGTTTTTGAACCTGGTAAATAGTCTTCACCATCTTCTGCTCTTAAAACAAATCTGTTCATTGCTAAGCTTAATCGCTTGTTACAAGCAAGTCTTCCAGCTTTCCTTTTTCGTTTATTGCTTCCTGACGGTACTTGAGGCTTAGTTTTAGCCATGCTGAATAATTAATTAAATTAAATATAAGAAGAATCTGCAAAAATTTAATTATAAAGCAATAAATAAAATATGCATGCACCGTATTATATCACAGATAAGTGTTAAAGAACATGCTAAAAAATTTCAAGAAATTTACTCGGAAGACATTGAAGAAGAATTTCGAGATGAATTTTTTCAATTTAACGAATTCATTACAAAAGAAATACGACACACTGAAAAATTAAAAGTAATTAAAACATTAAACATTGAACAGACTTTCCCCAATGTTGAGACAGCACTAAGAATAATGCACTTCATTCCCATATCAAACTGTTCAAGTGAACGATCATTTTCTGTTCTAAAAAGAATAAAAAATCGTATGAGATTATCACTCTCTGAAAATAAATTAAGTGGTTTATCCCTACTCGCAATAGAAAGTGATATTACAGAAAAATTAGACTTTGATGACATAATAGATGAATTTGCTAAACGTAAATCAACAAAGAAGCCCATGTAAATTAGAATATAAAATATATTTTTGACAGGTAAAATTACTATATAAACTGCTGATTATTTTCAAATACATGTCTAAATTATATAATCAAATATTATAATAGGCAGCATATTTTTAACTATTACAATATTTGCACTTAATTTTAAACTGATTTATTACATTTTTATTAAAAAATTCAGTACTTTTATGTTAGCCGGGGGGCAATGACATATATATATATGTATGTATATATTATATATATATTGGCGCTCGGCTGACATAAAACTACCAAAAATTCTTTAACTGAAACATCATGAACATTTATTTAAAGTAAAACTTATTTTTTTAGCTTCGAGTAGCAGATTCAAATAAAGAAGTAAATATTTAAAATTTAAAGATTACAATGTATCAAAAAATACTTTATTATTGATCAGTGAAAATTTAAGTTTCTTTTTTCCTTTAATATTTCTTATTGTTTCATAATATTTTATTTAATTTCTTAAATTTATTTTTAAAAAAAACTAATAAATTAGTTTTTAACTGTTTAGTTTTGATCTAATGGCATGAATAATTCTTGCTAGAACTTATTTTTCCAAAACTGCTCATTGCAGATGATTAAAAAATATTTTGCTTAAATGTATAAGAAAAAACTTTTTCATTTATTTCATTATTGTATGAGGAATGATTTATTTATTTATTTATTTTTTATTAAAAAAAAACATGTCAGTGACCATCCTCTTATTCAAAGTGAAAATATTTATAATTGTTTAAGCTTTCCAAATATTCTATATATTTTTAAGTGTGAATTTTCTATTTTATTGAATAATTTCATGAACATAGCTAATAACTATAAGTAGTTATTTTGAATATTTCTGTATCAGATTGTGGATATTTATTGTATCTTATTTCTATCTCAGAGATGTATTAAATTTCTCTATAAATTAGTTATAAAAAATTTCTGCAATTATTGAATTCCACCACTTAATTTTTTTAAGTTCATTTAAAAATTTGAAAAAATGTGAAATGCAGTGAAAGAAACCTGCAGAAATTTGTCTTAAATTTCATTTTTTCTTAAATGTTTACTACAATAAATAGATCCATGCTGTTGTATGAAATTTTTTGTCTCTTCACAAAAATCTACTTTATTAAAAAAATGTGTTTCTGAGGTTAATATGAGAGGAAAAGAAAACAAATGACGAAGACTAGAATTAATTGTGTATGTTGTTAAGTTTCCAATATAATGCATGTTTAATGTAAAAAATTAGCTTTATAATATGTTTCTGTTCTGAAAAAATAGCGAAATTAATTATATCCCTCCCTTTCTACTGTTCCTTGTACAAGTAGAAAAAAAAATGTGATAGTCATCTGGTAAAATTTCTAGTTGCTGGTGAAATACATTTGTGCCACCCCCTTTCCCTACACATACAAAATATTTAATCATACATAAAAAATAAAAAAAAATAAAAACATTGATTAAGGAAGAATAATTACTATTATAGTAATGATATATCATTAATTGCTTTAACAATTCCACTCGGTAAGTGAATTAATTAAAAAAAGTAATATAAACACATTTCGCCAGTTGATATATTTTAGCCAAGTGATTGAATTTGTCAAATCCTTGTTCTACAAAAATATCCTACGTGTTTCTGTTCTGATGTTTCCTATGATGTGCATGTGTTAAAAGGCTAATTGGTTGCCTAATTTTGACTAAAAATAATGTGATCAGAATCTTGATAATTATTTAAATTCATTTTGTGGAAAAAAAAAAAAAATACAGGAATACAAGTAAAAAGTAAATTATTACTTTAGATTATTTTACATATTGAATTTGAATATTATTGATTTTGGCTGGTATGCACAACATAAAATATTAATAATTTAAACTATTGCCGAAATTGAAAGACGCATTTTAAAATATTGATATTTTATGTTGTGCATGCATGCTGAATTCAACCTTTTTTATCCAACTTACATTATTCTGCTAATACTATGCAAAATCATTTGTGCATATTTTTCTTGATTGTATCCATTTTTTGTGTATAGGAGAACATAAAAAAAGCTGTTTAATGAAATGGTTCTTTTCGGTTAGCCAAGCGCCAGTGAAATATATATCATATATATATATATTCACTGGTGCCTGACTAGCCGAATATATGTGAACTCAACTGAGCCACTCTTTGTAGCATTGGTGAGTTTGTGGGTATGTCGAATTTAGAAAACTCTTCTAGAATGAAATGGGGGCGGGGGCCCTGAAATGACGCTGTGCTTCCCATAGCTTCAGAGGTTAATCGGGCCCTGGCCACATCGGTCAAGAACGCACTACACGCACACCTGTCGTAGAGGAAACCGTGCTACGGAAATTTGACAGGAACCCGCAAACAAGACTCCGAGCAAGCGAACGCGTCTTGGGTGTACGTCGTTCCAGCATCGCATACTGCATGAGGACACGAACCACCCCTACCACTTACAAAGAGTACAGGCATTGTGCGTTGACGATTATCCCCAACGCGTTGCATTCGCACGCTGGTATTTGCAACAACGGGTCACACAGCCGGATTTTCCTATTTTGAACGGTCCGTGAATTCATGCGTCGACGTTATGAAGCATTGCGATTGCATTGCGGCGAATGGAATGAATTTTGAACATCTTGTGTAAATTAAATCATGTTCTTTAATAAAAGTCATATTAATACCTCTTTCGATATACTTTCTTTCTTCCCCTCCACACCTGCTATCATCGCCCTCTAGCGGTCGCAGTTTGCATTTTCGAACACAAGTTCCTATGTAAATCTTGTTCATCATGATATGACAGACCTGCATGTTAAGTTTGTAAACGACCTTTTGAGACACCCTGTATAAATAAAAACTTAGATCATAATTTTATACAAAGATGAAATATTTCAACTGGTGATAAAGATCTCGTGTTTTAACCCTTTTTATCCTGACGGTACTTATAAGTACCTCTTTAACTCCTTCGCGACGAGCGTCTTTTACAGAATTTTTAATCTGTTACCACCGGTTTTTCAAATGAGAAATTTTCACCTAATTGAATCGCAAAAATGCTGTCATTAAATAAGGCAAAGTTTACAATAAAAAGTTACTGGTGGAAATAATCGAGGATTCTGAGCACCTTATGCGTCACGTATTCGTGTTGCTCGTCCCCAAGGGGTTAATAAAACACCTATATATTCGTAATATGACCGTTTTTCCTAACGGTATTCACAATGGCACAAAGAGTGTATTTCTGACAGCAGGCAGGAGATGGCAAATTCAAGCACATATCCCCTTTCTTTGCATTGTAGGGATTTTACATTTGCCACGCTTACATTCGAAATCCATTTTGCAATAGAATTGACATGCATGTTGTTCTTCATTTGAGTAATTTTAGTGGTTTATTACCGGTTATTTAGTACTATTATTTTTCTATTGTTTTCTATACTCTACAGGTGAACATTCCCTATATTTTATTTGAAGTTTACTATTTTAAATTTACTATTTTATTTTATATCATAGGGTAAAAAATGTATGGTGGTTACAGTTGCATAATTAACCACTAAAACACTATAAAAATTATTTTCCTCTTTCCTATGTTTATTCTGCACCAAAACTTATCCAATGATGCAAAAATACAATTAAAAAGTAGCTGGAAAATTAATTCAGGATATAAAGGGTTAAAGAAAACGTGCACTTTCATTCATACAGCTTAAACTTTTTAATAACATAATTTTCAATAAACCTTCATTCCGCCCGTATTGAAAAATAGGCCTATAAATTTAAAAATAGTAATAAAAGAATTTTACTAAATTAAGTTACATTCTGGTATACTCGGACGAGCCTGCCGGGCAATCGACCCGCGTGTCGGTGCACCCTAAACATAGTAAAAGCTGCGCTGTTCCTGAGGTGAAGCTAATAGTTACAAAATTTGCTAGAAGCATTAGATTTAAAAGTCTTTAATTATTTAATTTTTTTCAGTTCACTTTTTTGGAGCATTATTAAGGATTTCTTCCTCTTTGTAAAGCAGAAGAATTGCATTTTTTTTTCTTGAAAGTTTCTTTGTTTCAGAGGAAAAACTAATGTATATTCTGCGATTCTGTCTGTTACCAATATGGCGACATGATCAGTCCTAGAAAATTTTAGACTGTCTGGCACCAAAAAGCGTCAGCTCTACTTTAATATATATATATAAGTATTTCATATTTTATTTTATTTATTTATTTATTATTTTTTTATTTTTTGTAAAATCATTTATTAAGTATTTGTCTGAAATGTGTAAGCTTCGTGTATTCGTATATAAATTCAAATGTTGTTATTGTAACTTCCCTTATATAAATGTTTATTATATAGATTTTTGCGCTTAATGCACAAAAATATTTATGAAGAATATTTTCGGCAAAGAAAAAGTAAGTCAAACATTAATTTTTGTTAAAAATTACATTTTAATATGAAAACGGAACTGTTTCAACATTATCTATAAATGTGATAATCAGAACAGCGCGGCGGTTAGCCAGGGCCTGATTAAAGCATAGGCCACGGCCTTGGGCTCACCAATGATGGGGGCCCAATAATGAGTAAAATGATTTAGAAAAATTTTCTTAAATGTTAAGTTTTATGCAATTATTTTCTCAAAAACAAAACAAAAAGATTTTCCTTAACTTGGCAACTGTATCATAATATCTAATAATAATCCTCGAAAATATTTCCAGCTACTACTTTTTTTTTAGGGGGCCCAAAAAGTTTCTGGGCCTTGGGCCCATAGGACTTTAATCGGGCTCTGCGGTTAGCTATTTTGTATAAACGTTAGAACAGGACTGTTCAACGCGGCGCCCTTTGAAAGATTTTTTTGCGCCTCTTCGATTATACCGATGTATTTTTATTACCCTAGGTATTTTTTTAATACAGTACACTCTGCCTATGGTGCATTCTGTATAAGACGGAAATCTGTCTTACATAGAACTTGACTGAGTTTACTAAATAAAAACTTATTTAAAAAACCTCTTCTTTAAAATCAAATCAATAAAATTTACACGTTTTTTAATATTACTAAAAGCATTAAGATTTTTTTTTCTTCCGCTGCAAAAAAAGTTTAAAATAGGTTTATTAATCATAACATTTATTTAGTATTAAAATACTAATACTTAGGGTCCTACGTTAGCCACTCGCAAGCTAACGTTAAACCAATGGCAGTGTTCTTTAGAAATTTATAATTTACATTTCATTTCATTTATTTTATTTTATTTTTTAGCATTAGGATATGTGAGGTTGGTGTCTAAACGGTTATCTTTATTCTGTTTTGATTTTGGTTGCAGTTTTTTTTCCCTAAGAACTCCAGGTTCGAAATTTCTAAATAATTCTAAATAACCGGTAATAAACCACTAAAATTACTAAAATGAAGAACAACATGCATGTCAATTCTATTGCAAAATGGATTTCGAATGTACCGTGGCAAATGTAAAATCCCTACAATGCAAAGAAAGAGGATATGTGCTTAAATTTGCCATATCCTGCCTGCTGTCAGAAATACAATTCTTTGTGCCATTGTGAATACCGTTAGGAAAAACGGGCATATTACGAATATGTAGGTTAACCCCTTGGGGACGAGCGACACGAATACGTGACGCATAAGGTGCTCAGAATCCTCGATTATTTCCACCAGTAAATTTTTATTGTAAACTTTGCCTTATTTAATGACAGCATTTTTGCGATTCAATAAGGTGAAAATTTCTCATTTGAAAAACCGGTGGTAACAGATTAAAAATTCTATAAAAGACGCTCGTCGCGAAGGGGTTAAAGAGGTACTTATAAGTACCGTCAGGATAAAAAGGGTTAAACAACGAGAAATTTTGTTCATGAAATTACTAATCGTAAAGTGATTGTGAACCTCCTGATGAGCCGTCACTGTCTGCGTGGTGAAACGTTGTTCTATAGATATAAGATGAACGTGAAAAAAAAAATAATAATAATAATTGAGATATAAGAGAAAATGTTTATCACTTATCGTCACAGAATGGAAAATAGTTTAGATTCCAAACTCGTCGGCCGATCTTTTCGAAAAATAATAAATTCTTGTGACAGTAGAAACACTGTCGACTATTATTCTATTGATCAATTGAAAGCTTAATCGAAGCATATTTTGGGTACACATACATACATGCAGACATCATCGAAAAACACAAAAACGTGCTGTGGGGACCTGAAAACATGAGGCATTTCTTTACATACAAGCATACATACACACATACATATTGACTCACTGTAAAAATTGTGAAAACGGATTCAGAATATTTGAAAATGTAAAAATATACCATTATTTTCATTTATTTTTTAATGTGATTACAGTACTTCGCTATTTCCTTCTTTTCATTGTATGTATATAGAAAGTAAAAATTGCAATCTTTGAGTGTCGATACACTCTCAAAAATAAAACACTCAATTTTGACGATTCCGCAATCCTCAGGCCTCATTTCCTTATTTTTGACAATCATTTCGTCACTGAGTCACGTGGTTTTTGACGAAACGCGAATCCTCAAATATCTTGACGAAACTGTTTCCTCGCTGTCAAAAATAAAACTCTCACTTTTGACGATTCCGCAATTCTTAAGCTATATTTCGTCATTTTTGACAATCGTTTCGTCTCAAAATTAAATGATTTTTAATGCAATGGAAAATCTCAAATATTTTACAAAAATGTTTCCGCATTCCCGGCCAGATTATTTTTGTTACAAAATCGTTCAAAAAAAAAAAAAAAATAAATAAATAAAAAAAAAAAATTACACGAAAGTATTAAATTTAAGATATAATTAATGAAAACAGAAACAAAAATATTTCATCCTTGGGGGCCGCTATAACACGAATGTACCAAATTTCTACTTTATTTTTTATATCTGATAATTTGCGTCTATCCTTTTTGTAATGAATTTAAGCATTCATATTGCCGATTCAAAGATAAATTTTTCTGAAGTTACAGAATTTCGTTAAAAACGCTTAGAAAAATCATCTAAAGTTACAAAATTTCGTTAAAAACGGTTAAAATAATAAAATGCGAACATCATTTGGTCCATTTTCGACCGAAAGCTGTACATTTTACCAATGGTAAAAAAAAAAATAATAATAATAACAATAATAATAAATAATAATAATAATAATAATAAATAAAAAATCACAATATTAGGTGCTTTTTTTTATTTAAGAAATATATTCATATAACAATCAAATTTAAAATACGTATAACTGACCTTTCCCCTCTATAAACAGTAATCTTATCCGCTGAAATTGATGAACTCGCCTCCAAAATATGCACTTCAAAATTAATTATTTCTGATCAACAAATTAACTAGAGCATATTCATTGAACAAAGGAAATTTCTCTAATAAATTATATTAATCAAGCCATTTTCTAATTATTTATTAACCATAATAATAATCTAGCCTTATTAATTAAAACATGCAGAAGTTATAACAACACCGATAAAAATACAATCTGCTTTCTAAAAATATAAACACACATCAACATCTCGTAAATACTTTTAAAATCAAGCAATTTCGAAGTCCCGCTAGCTGAGAGCTAAGACGCTGGTCTGTCAAGCTAAAAGTCGCGCGTTCGACCCTCACCGAAGGACGGTGTAATTTTGCCCCAAGTCAATTAAAAAAGCTTCTAAAAGCTCCGACAGATGGAGCCACCAAACATTTTTTTTGGAACTTTCAAAGAATCAATTTGACGAAACCACTTTCTTCGTAATTTTGAGGATGCAAATTTACTCGATTTGACGAAACGTTTACTCGGAGCATATTTCAAGAAAGCGTTTCGTCAAAAACGAAGGAAATTTCTTGAAATTTGAGTATTCATTTTTGAGAGTGTAGGGGTGTCAACCAGGGTTCTCGCTGCCGATCGCCATTGAGCCAAAATGTTTCATTTGGCGAGAAAACTAAAGATTGAAATCTCCAAATTGCAAGATTTTTTTTTTCTTTCGGTGACACTCTCAATATTATTGTACGAGTAAACCTTTTCTGTGTAACTCATTATTTGTGTTTTGATATTCTTAGTGTTTCACGATGAATCTATTACTAACATTAATCAAAAGCCAGTGAGAACCCTGGCGTCAATTTTTATCGTTGTCCATTGGCTAATTTCCGAAGTCATTGGCTTTAGAAATATAGTTCCGGTAGTAAAAAAGTTTCAAAGTTGGTCTTTAACCTCTTAAAAGCAATTTATGTCAAAATAGTTAATTTTTTTAAGTTTTCGAGGTTTACAGTTTTATTCGGTCCCTGGGTTTTATACGTTATATTTAGAAAAATCTTCTCCGTATTTAAAAGGGTAAAGTAATAAAAATTTCTTTTTTTACGACCGAAGCTTCCCGATTTAGGATAGTTTGAATTTTATGGATTTTTAGTATTTTCTGGCACTAAAAACAGAAAAACGTGTTCATCTATATACAAAAAGAAAAAAAAATCTTGACAATAGTGTTTTTTTTTTTTTTTTTTTTTACAGTATTCTAAAATATTTCGAAATCCTTGAAAATAAAAATAGGACGTAGATTTTAATGGCTCATTTAAAACGAAAATACCAACCAATTCTCAGTAAATATTGGTAGGTACTCCATACTTTAAGGATGCACACCTGTGGCTCGCGATAGGTTGAGAGCCTACGCTAGTCACGCGAAGAAACGCTCCAGCTAATGTTAAGTCTATGGGAAAGTTCTTGCGCGATTTCTCGCTCGCATTTTAATATTTTTAAATGATTTTTTTTTTTTTGCATAGGATAGCTGAGGTCGATCTCTAACGTTGTTAGTTTTTACTTTTTTGATTTTGGTTACGGTTTTTTTTATAAGCGGATATTTTCAATTTTGGAACCGGTTCTGAAAGTGAAATTACCCTTATATAAAATAACTGGAACCAAAATCGAAAAGGTAAAAACTAACAACGTTAGAGATCGACCTCAGCTATCCTATGCGAAAAGAATCATTAAAAAATATTAAAATACGAGCGAGAAATCGCGCAATAACCTTCCATAGACTTAACATTAGCTTGCGCGTTTTTTCGCGTGACTGATGTAGGCTCATAACTGGTAGTCTTCGGAGACCCTAGATGCCAACATTTCCAGAAATTCCGGAATAGCGAATTTTACCAATAAGTCGCGGAATAAATTGCAAATTTTGTCCATAGGTTGCAGAGAAACATCATGAATTTCGTCGACCGAAAGCGTACAAATCATGAGTTTCATCCATCGAGCGCGTAAAGTTCCTGAATTTCGTCGATCGAGCACGTAAAGATCGCGAATTTCATCTATCAAGCGCATAAAAATCGCCAATTTCGTCGATCGACCGCGTGAAAATCGCCAGTTTCATCGATCGACCGCGTGAAAATCGCATTTTTATAAATTTATTCGACAATCCAGCCATTTTTGTGACTGGCCCTCCTCTTATAAAGACTGTGCACCCCTTAAAGAATTATAATTCATTTCATTATTTATTTTTAATTATTTGTATTTACTACTTTGTTAAGATACTTTAACTTTCAAATAAAAGTAAAGTTTTAGATCGAATTTGGAATAGTGTATAATTTTTAAACTTCAAAACAAAATTGCGCAGAACTTTTTTGAGGGCGCACAAACTTTAGTTGCTCCAGGGCGCTGAATATGTAGCTACGCCACTGAATAGAGTGATCGAAGATATTTATTGCATATTTGAGGTCTTGTTATGTGAAAAGAGAAAATGGTTGGGTTTTTTTAGTCCTTAATTTTCCAGATGAAGGCCAGTGTAGGCTTATAAATTTCTTGGCTCAAACTGGGACGCTTTGAAAGGCAGAGGGATACACTCTGTTTGCATTTTCATTAGTAAAGCATTGAAAACCACTATAGTTTTTTAAAATGTCATACATATTTTTTCCGACTCCATTCCCATTAAAAAATTATCATCAAATGATTTCATAAAAATTATTAGTCCAGTGTTAATTTGTTATAAGGCATTTGGCCCTTGAGATGCTTACTAAGATGACCTGACATGAATTCCTCTGTTGCATGATAGGAATAATGCACACACCCAACTCATACAATCACCTCACTCTGATTGTTATAGCATTTTTGCCTGTTCTGTTTGATTCCTGGGAAAGTTGCCAAGGCCACCAAATGAAATTCTGTTTCAAAAATCGTGTGTTAAAAAAAACTTTTAAAAAATTTAAGTTAGTTTTGGGGGCTTTTTACAGTTTTGCATAAATACTAAATTATAGTATTTGTTTAAAAACTGAAAATAAGTGCTTCAACGCATCCTATCTGCACATACTCAGAATTAGCAACCTTTAGCTGATGCAAACATTGACTTTTACATAAGTTATATACTGAAATTTTTCCATTTTGCAGCGTTTTCCATTATTAACAAAGTTATTCTAATGAGTTTGATAGTAAATATAATGCTTATGATAAACATTATGTTTTGTATTTGAGTCATCCTAGTTAAAAAAAAAAATATATACATAAGATCCTTGATTTATAAATCATACTAATGAAAAAAAGCTAATAGCCAATTTAAATACAAGCATTTGACTAAACACAAAAATAATTTTAAAATGCAAAATATATCCTTGGTTTTTCTAATGTTTGTTATCCTATAAAAACATAACTTTAGAATTCTTAAGGGCAGGGAATATTCAGAAAAAAAAAATCCAAGATTGCAACTCTTTTGAAACAGGTGAACTGTCTGTTTTTTATTTTCTTATTGACATCATCACTTATTATTTCACTAGTATAATTATACACTGAAAATTTTCATTCTGCAGCCAGTGAAGTAGTTGTTAAAAATCCAGAGGGCATACGCTTTAGGCAGAGGGTATACCCTAAAGAGTATATGCTATAGTGTTTTTGAGTAGAGGGTATCCGGTATACCTTAAAATAATCCAGAAGGTATATCGTATAGGTCGTATCTACCGTATAACCTCCATTACATTCCAGTGGTGTAGTCCTGGGGAAAAAAGTGGGGGGACGCTCATAATCTCGATCATTAGGGTCTGTATCACACTTAGGGCAAACTTGATTATGAATCTTGCTTTTCATTTTGAATTGCAGAGAAAAGTAATTGAAAAATTAAATTAACACATTTAAATTAACAAATTTAAATTTTATTTAAATTAAATTAATTAAAGTTTCTTTATCTGTTGCTCGTTCATAGCTTGCTTATAAATTTTAAAAAATTTAACCTTATTTCATTTGTGAAAATATTTGAAATAGAAATCGTAATTCAATAATACTAATCCACGCAACGAGACTTTTGTTAGTAATTGTTTATTTTTGAGATAGTCATAGAATAACTATTGTATACTAAGAACATTGAAAATTATTGCATTTTTACGTTACGGACACGTATAGTGTAAGGAAAACGACATGGAAACATGACAAGAAAAAAAGACTATGAAATTTATATTTTTACTTTTATATGTTCCCAGAATCCGCTTTTCCTATTTCTGCAACAATTCTGTATGTGCGTATGCATGTGTGTGAGTCGGTATTTTCTTTAAGATTCCCAAAGCCTGTTTTTGGTGTTTTTGCGATGAGTCAACATGTGTATGTGTCCGAGCAGGATAGCATTTAAACCGTGTTTTTGACTGAGCTCAAATTTCGCAGGTATGTTATATATGATGAAAAGATTATTTAATATTCTGGATTATATATGCCACTGCCCAAACTCTGTATAAAATTTTGGACAACGTGTTTCGTGTCTAGACAATTTTAAAGCAATTTTGTGACCAGAAGTAAAATAATGTGCAGTTTCTGTAGGAAAAGAAACATAAAAAAAATGTGACCGATGCCAATGATAACCCATAAATAATGCTTTTTATTGGCACAAGAGACTACATTTAGGATTCATATGCTACCCCAAATTGGATTTTTTTTTTAAATATTGGGTTGTTCGGAAAGTTCCTTCCGTTTGGGAAAACCAATTCGCACCGGAAAATTCTATCATTTAATTATTAGACTTAATTCCGATATCTAATGTTTAATAATAATTGATGGGCACAGTTTTCCGGTACGAATTGGTTTTCCTGAACAGAAGGAACTTTCCGAACATCCCAATACGAATTTGAAAGGGGTGAAATAGACCAGTATCCTTATAAAGAAAATTTCTGAAAATCGCGTTTCATCAAGATTTCTGTAGAATTAGTAAATCTTTAAATCAGTAACTAGGTTACATCTAATCTGTAAGTACAATACTAGAAGGGGTTGCCCCCCCCAAAAAAAAATCGAATTTTTACTGGGTGAAATGCAGAAAGAACGTTAAAAAATATTGGTTTCATCACGATTTGTGTGGAAATATTCGAGCAAGAGCAACTAACTTAAAACTTTTGGCACACAGGTACTTTCAGGACTTACATGCTCGTAAAATCTTATTTATTATTATTTTTTAATTTACATTTTAAAAGGATGAATTGTTCAAGGCTCCCAAATGGTCCCTAACTGAATACCAATATTTTTTAACAGAAAATTTCATAGTAGTTTTCTACAACTATTCCGCAAAAATTTACCTCCAAGGTTGTTTATGCAAAATTTGCAAGAAAAATCTAAAAATAAAATTTTTCTAAAAAAATACTGGTATTAAAAAAGTGGACCATTTGGGATCCGCTGGGGATTGTTAAGTAAATCTTCTAAACTCGTTTCATCACGATTTATCTGGAATCTATTAACATGCTCACGAAGAATGGCTTTTAAAATATTCGAAATTTAAAGTGGTGAAATAAGCGGAAAACTTTTTTAAGTTGTTATTCTTCTGAAACTATCAGTGCTAGAAACTTCAAACTTGACATAGAGTTATTTAACACGTAGACATTCTCTAAGAAGAATTGAAATTTTAATGTGGGAATCGTCTCAGTGAATGTTACCACACTTATTAATAGCGATAGAAAAGTCTACCCTAGTTATAAATTGATTTGAATGCATGCCATTATTAATGTTTAGAGAGTTGAGCGGAAATTTTTAGCGATATAATTTTGAAGTAGAGTTTCTATGGCAAATAATACGTGTGCCAGATGACTTATTTAAGAAACACTTTCCTAATAAAATTACTTTTAACGTTAATAAAAATAAATTAAATATAGAAAAAAAAAACATACTTTCATTAAGATTCACAAAAAGTCACCTTATATTATAAAGCACAAATGTGTGCGTCGTTCAATGATGATGTCATACTGATGTGGGCAACAATCAGTGGCGCAGCCAAGGGGGGGGGGGTTAACCCCTCCCCCCAGAGCTAAAAAAATTACTATAATTGCCGCTTATATGAATCAAAACTACTAAAGTTAAAATTAAGTTTTTTGGCCTTTCCGCCTTGGCAGAATCCACCGCTTTCTTAAATCAAATTCTATTCAACAATGTGATTCAATTAAACGGCGAAAAATCTACTTAAAACTGTGAAAGCGCATATTACACGCATATAGGTTATGTCAAAACTTGATTTTTGGACTGCGTCACTTTGTCGAGACGTCTTATAGTAAAATATGGGTCATATACTCTCACACAGACGCTTTGAGTTATATAGTATACAGTGGTCTGTTTCTTAATTGCATTTCTGTCTTTGTTCCACGTTCGAAACAATAACAGATCATCGAATTCCAGAGAAAAAAAAACATACACTTTGTAAGTCTCTCTCAGTTTCAAGCGGCTTTTTTTGCTCTCAGTTATATCTAAGACCAAGCTATGTGCGTACCCAGGAAAAAAATCTTTGCAAAAGTAAGAATTTTAAAAAAGTACTTAAAGTTATAAAAAGCTATTTTTCGATTATGAGCAGATTTTTGCAATCGGTGTTTCTTTCGAATCATTTGTTTCGTAGGGGATCTGTACACAAATTTAAAGACTATATTTCATTTGTTGGTAATGTAGCAACGACGTCTTGCTTATGATGGAGATTCATATATTTATCGTTAAAATTTTATAAATTAGTTGTGGTTCCTCTTTTAGCTATTTTTAATTCTATCGCGCTTCTGTGAAAAGAAAATCTCTTTCCTTTCTATTTAAAATTCAATAATTCTTAAACTCTTTTATCGCAGCTTGAAGTGATCCTTTTTCAATTAATGTACGTGTCTAAATTCTTTCTTTCGTATGTGCTTGCGGTTTTCATATGAGAAATGAAATCATTTTCAGTTTGGCATCTGCGTGCCTTCCTAATGCATACATTTTGGATCACAGAATAAATAAAGAAAGATAAAATGCAACGTCTATTTCTCGATACATCTGTATGCTAAAATTCCTGCAGATATGTTAAGTTCGGACAGTTAGTTTTATGTTATAAAGATACTGATATGGTAATCTGGTTTGGCGGTTTGCGTTCAAAAAAATTAGAATGTGTTTCTCCCTAACGAATTTTCTTCTGTACCCTATGGGTCGACGCGGATAAATTTGTGGCATCTCAAAAAAAGGCATTCGATTTTGATTTTTCATAATGTGAAGATATAGACGTTCTGAGTGCTGGGGGACCGCCTCATTTTTTCAATTATCTTTCTTCAAATAAAATATTTTTTTCATGGAAGCCTCAAGTCTCCGATATGTTTCTTCACAGGATGAGAGCCTTCGAGTTCTTGCTTATAGCGTATGTGTATGAGCTCCGGTATTCTTTTTTCCTAGAATTTAAGCCCTGCCTGTGAGTATGGATTTTTTTTAAAAAAAGGCGTTAAATGTGCGTTAAATGCATTTTTTTAGAAAAATAATATCTATAATTACACACAATTTTACGCTAACCATGCATAATTTAAATTGATCAGCAATATATTAGTTATGCATTGACTTACACTTATTACATTTTAACGAATGCTATCTGCATGTCATTAAAATTATACTAGCTGACCCGTCCGGCGGTGCCTGGGCTCATGATAATTACCTCAAATTTGTAAGGTTATATATCTTATATCAATTTTATATTTTTAAATGAAATTTTCGCTAAAAAATATTGATTATTAGACAGAAAAGCATTTTTAAAAGACACCTTCTTGTTTTTTTTTTTTTTTTTTTTTTTTGTTTGTTTGTTTCTTTTCCTCGTAAGGGTCTCTCGTTTCATAGTTTAAAAAAAATAACCCCAGTTGTCTGAATTCTATAAATGTTTCATCAGTTATAAACAGGTCTTGACAAATGCAGTCGCCAGGTCTCCACTGGCGACCTAGTTTTTCTATCTAGCCACCAAGCTATTTAACCCGATTTTTTTTTTATTATTATAATTTTTTGTACAAAAATTGACCTAAGAAATGACCATAAATGGCATTTTTTCTCATTTTCGGCATTTTTAATTAGGTAAAAATAAGTTTAACAAATGCAAATTTTAAATTAATAAAATATAATTATTTGACCGACTTCGACACGAAAATATAGGCAGAAATTGTTTTCCTGCTTCACTGTTTCATCCATGCCCCCCTCATCAGATATAGATTTTGCAGCACTCACTTATCCAGACATTTGAAACCTTCGGCAATCAGCATTTTCTGAACATACCGGTTAATGCAGCCTTTACATTTTTTTCATAGATAAATAATTTTGATAAATTTCATTAGAAAACTTTGTTTATACCATCTTTTTAAATGATGTAACTGTTCTAAACTATGTAACTAATACTACTACAATAGACTTGTTATTTTTCTCAATTAATTGATAAAAAACGTTTGTGCTTTTGAAAATTAGTGACTTCGGAGGGGAGCAGGTTATATTTTTTTACTGGTAACTAGAATTTTTCACTGGTTACCAGATTTTATCAAATTTGTAAAGCCATGGTTATAAATATAATGGTTTTACAGACCGTGGAAAAATATTGATATCTAGCTGTAAAAGAAGTGCTTTCTTCTCGCGTCATTTTTTTTTTTTTTTTTTTTTTTGCGACGTGTCCTTTAAAATAACAACAAAAAAAAGTTACTGTCCGAACTCTCTGAAATTTTATTCGATTGTAAATATATCTGTATCCAACTCCTCTTTAAAATTCCATGAAAAAAGTCTAAGTATTTGACTAAAGTGGAAGAGAACAGAGTCACTTCAAAAAAGACTGAGTCACATTTAATACTGAAAACATGAGCCGACGCCGAGCAAACCCACGCCAAAATACCCAACTTTCTTTTGCATTGTCATCGAAAAATTCTCAGATTTTTTTTAAATACTTTTATTCATCAGAGCGTTTCCAAATTTTTGTAGGCGCTGTAATTTTGATTTTCCAAGATGCTTTTAATGGATTGTGTCGAAATACAGACGTTTAGTTACTTTTAGCATAGAAAAAAGATCGTCTTCGAAAGGCTCGATATGACGTGAGGTTCTAAATAAATCGTAATTTAGAATGCTTTCAGCTGTTTCACACCTTTAAATTTCCCATTTATAATAAATTCTTTATGCCAAGCATTTCCATCTTAAAAGTAATCTCTATACTAAATTTCAAGTTTCTAACACTAACAGTTTCAACTAAATCATAATTTAGAACACTTTTAAAAAGTTTTCAGCTCATTTCGTCCTTTTAAATTTTTAAATGTTTTTAAAAATGTTATAAGGAAGCATTTACTACATAAAAGTAATCATCATGCCAAATTCCAAGTTTTCATACCGATTGTGTCACATAAATCGCAATTTTAGAATGTTTCTTACTCTTGCATTCTTTTAAATTTTGAATTGAAAAAATAAATTCTGGGGAGCATTTACGTCTTTTAAGTAACATCCATATAAAATTTCAAGACTCTAGCCCTAAAAGTTCTAACAGACTTGTTACATTTGGCAAAAAGCAAAGTAAGTAAGTCTATTGAAAATTTTGTTAAAATTGCTTCATTATTATTAAAGTTAGGAATAAGAATTCGCGATTCTCTTGTAATGAAACCTTGGGTATTTTTGATTGAACAAATGGATTCCAACTCTGTTATTTTCTGTGTAAGAATTATTTTCTGTACTGTGCTCTTCCATCTTTAAGTTTTCCCCTCATCATTTTTAAACACTTTATAAATCTAACCTAGTTTTGTGTTATTTCATTGGTGCATTTAATAGTTTGTAACTCTAATATTGTAAACGCTGTTTAAATGAATAATAACCAACGTAATTGCGGAGAAAAGCATTATGATTTCATTCATTTAAAAGACTGATTCCATTAACCGATGATTCATATAACCGGCGACCATCTTTATTATAAACTCAACCCCCCCCCCCCCCTAGAACCGTATTCTGGCTGCGCCACTGGCAACAATGTGGTAAAAATGGATGAATGTTGCAACAATGGAGCTATTTTTTTCAAATAAACAATCGTAGCATTATTTCTATGGGGAAAATGCAAGTTTTGTGCCGACGTTGACCCCCTTTAGGGATAGAATTTTAAAAAAAATAATGTCCAATTCATGTATTGTCTTCAGGTATACATATATATTCCAAATTTCAAAGCTCTATGTCAACAGGAAGTGGGTGAAAAACGAGTCACAAGATTTGACTGCCACATACACACAGAAATTTAAGTTAAAAAAAAGAAAGTAAGTAAAAAAGTGGCTCAAATTAATTTCTTTTATTTATTATAAAAGGGGAAAATGTGTTGAAAACAACAGCAATATATTTAATTCTGCCACAGTATGTATTATTTTTCCTCTTTCAACGAACGTCACAAAAATACTTATTTTCAAAAAATTTCTCTCCTCTTTATATTTTCTAGATTTTTTGTCAGTAGCCATTCTATGATTTGCCGCTTTCCAAATTTTGAGTATGGCTGTGGTTTTCACTTAGATAAGGATGAATCGTTAAAGATAAAGTACTATTATAAATTAAAATCATCAAGTTTTGTCACTAAAAACCACTTTGAACCACGTTGCTATCAAGTCTTGCATTTTTTCAATGAAGTCTTCAAGTTTGAGCTAAGGTCGACTTTTACAGGGCGTCCGAAAAAATTGCAACTTGAAAATAAGTAGTCAATGTAAGATACAAAAAAGTTTAAAATAAGGTAAGAAATATATGCAGGGGGAGAAAGGGGACAACGACTATATATCAAATTAGAAAAACTATGAGGTATTAAGAAGAAGGTAACAGTAACATGGATGATAATAAACATGCGCGGTTGACCCCCAGTTATGCACTGCAGCTGACGGAAAATACATAGAGTCAATTTTTATTTTTTTTAAATTAATTTCTAAGTTTTAAAACTACACTGTCTCTTTACATGATTTCTGCCCGTGTAGCTTTTTATTCAGATATACTTGTGATGCATTTTTTTTTTCTTTTACACTTGTTAATATTTAATTTTGTTCTAAAAATGCTATCGCCAATATGTGCACAGGACCATTTTCACTGATGAAGTTATATTTAAATGGTCCGAAAAGGTTTTATAAGTCAGCTTTCTTCCTTCATTTTTTAAATTTAATTTTAAATATATAGGTATGCAGATTTTTAATGATTTTGTTGCAGCAAAAAGGAAAATTTTTTTGACTGACAAATTTTGAATAGAAGAGTCGTATAAAAAGTTATTATATAAATGTTTGAAAATTAACGAGATAATTATTTCATTGACAATATTATTTCAATATTATTTTTTTACTTTATTTTAAACATTTTTATAATTTACATTATCTACTTATCTCCAGCAGGTAAAAAATTGAAGTGCGTGTCAACCTTTATAATACAAGAGACACACTGTATACTGGCCAATATATATTATATTCATTACACACAAATGTTTGTAAAATTAATTTGGTGCAACAATGTGTGAAGGAAAAGCATGTCTAGCGTTTTTTTTTTAATCGAAAATAAAATTTCGTTCAATTTAAACACATACCAAGCAATAATCACCTATAAATGGAAATGTATTCATTCAAATTATTTTGAGTGGTCATGTATAGAAATTAATGATCATATGCGCATCACATAACACACTAAAATTTAAACTAGCTGCAAAACGCATTTCAAGAAATATCCGGCCATGACGGTAGGTAGTGTATTTGAATTCTTTTGTGTAGCCCTGTATAGGAATATCATTTACGTATCACTTAGCTAACGAATATTTTATTCAGCTGAAAAATGCAAAATATAACCGAAAACACGTTTCGAGCAATTGAACCCACATATGACAATGTATCCGGATTCTTTGGCCTTGTAAAAAAACTATAAATGTTTCGTGCACAGTTTTCTATGCATTGCAAACAATTACTGTTAATAGCTCATGGTGTTTCGCTGTTTCGAAATATTTTTGAGTGTTCCTGTAAACGAACGAAAAATGCTATTTTCGATTGGGAATATGTTGTAACAAATTTCAATACCATATGGCATTACTTCGTTTATGTAAATTTCAAACAATCTCAGCCCATAAACACTAATATGAAAGAACTCTTTTTTTTATCACTCGTAAACGAAATACTGGTGCTATACACATAATTTACAATAATGATAATACTACATTGAAAAAATATAAATAAAATTTTGTCGAAATTCAAGCAAACTTTTGGAAGTTACAAGTAGAATGCGAACAGATGGAGACAGACAAGCGATCCGACACCGTAAACACTTTCCATGTTGTTGAAAAGTATTAAAAACAATGCCATATTTCTTAAAATTGTTAATTTATTGGTGTGCTCATCCTTTTTAAAAATTAGTAAGGTTGAAAAGGTTGCGTCCTCTCGCGTCCCCCTTGAAAATAAAAAGTAAGGGGACGCTCGAGATAAAATAAAAAAGTGAGGGGACGCCGTCCCCCCTCGACTACACCACTGTTACATTCCCGTCTGCAGCTTTTACTTTTCTCATCAAATAAAGTTATTATAAACAGTTTAATAAGAAACGTAGTGCCTACAATATGAATATGCAATAATTTATCTTTCTATATAGTACTTTGATCATATATATATATGTGTGTGTTTGTGCGTGCATGTGTCAGAGAGAGAGAGAAATAGTATGAGCCCCCCCTACATTTTCTTGAGCACCCCCTGTTTACTTCTAGCTACATCCCTGTTCATAAATAAGAGAGTTACAGCATGGCAAATGTCAGATATATATATATATATATATATATATATATATATATATCAACATTTGAAAGGAGGGGGTTTTGGGGTCTGGGGATCATGATCAGTGAAAATATACCAAAATTTTCTGGAATTGCTTTCCTCCGAACAGCTACAATAGGTAGCTTTTTGCAATGAAAGTTACCTAAAATAAGTGAAGGCATTTTAACTTGTGAAAAACTGCTATACCTGCCTGTCAATATGTGAAAAGGTTTGTCATCCTTGGTATATGGGGGAAAAATCATTTGTGGTACATTTTAATGATGTTGCGATGCTTTATACATAATGTAATTGGTATGGATCACTGAGGTGCATTACATGTTTTTTATATAGATTATGAAATGCATAGTATTTATCATTCATTGAACCTCTGTAGATTTCCATGTTCAAAAGCATTTCCAAAAAACTTGGGATTAAAGCCTAGAGTCCAGTCACTCCTATGGGTATCTGTCATATCTGAAGCCCCCCCCCCCCCCCCCCAGAGAAATCGGAGGTGCGAACACCAAGCATCGCGGCTTAAACCTTTTAGTGCATGGGTCTCGCTGTCATAATGACCAGTCATCAAGAGTTTGGAATGTCAGGGGTAATGACATGCATTGGGCAGTGCTTCTTCTAGGCTTGCAGCATGTACCTGTACAATGTCCTGGGTAAACTAGGCCTGCCTGGCACATGTGCAGAAGGATTCTGTGAACCTGGGACCAGAAGTTGGTTTGCCAAGTTTTATCGTTCATTGACAACAGACACACACACAAAAAAAAAAATCAGTTACAGGACCGTCTATGATCGATAATTACAGAAAGTGCGTTTTCAGGTGTGTATAAATTCTATATGCCATATACTGGGCTACACAAAAGAATCCGCACACATTACTGGATATGGACAGCAATTACTGAAAATATATTTTTACTGAATTATGTGTTTTTTAAACTGCTTATTTAGATATATCAGTTCATTTTATGAAAAAATGAAATTTCTTAATAATATTCTGATAGTGTTGAAAAGCGTTTCATAATCTATGCATGATTTTGTATTCCTGTTAAACTCTGTGAATACATTCTATCTAGTGAACATGGATGTCCTTCCCTTTTTTTATATGATAATAAGTTTGATTTTCTATCCATGAACCTGAAAATCTCAACGATAATGTGCACAAAAAGAGTTAAAATTAAAAAGATGCTGTACTTACACGTTAATAAATAATAAAAAAATACCCACATTATTTTTGTCTTCAGTATAAGCTGTTTTCAGTCCTTCAAATATGACATAAGATTATAGGATTTGAAATTTTGAAAACCAAAACAATTTAATGTTATCAGTATTCCAGATATATGGTTCTACATTAGGAATTAGTTGAAAATCTTTCTAAATTTTGGACATTTTAAAAATTAAGGCTAATTTGTGTTTTACAGTTGCATAGTTAAGATTATCTAATCCAGGAACAAATATGCCTGAAACATATTTGGGAAATAATTGAAAAAAAAAATAAATTATTAGAAAATTCCATCCAGTAACTTATGTTTGACAAAGTGAAGCAATCATTAAATTAAATTTCACAAGATAATAATAATGACTTATTTTAATCTGTAATCTTCCTCGGTCAAGTGTTGCCATTAATCTGTCCATTAAACCCTTAAAATAAAATGGCATTAACAGCTCTTAAATATAAAAAGTTTTATACACAAAAGCCAGTTTCACATCGCCTAATATTTTGAACTAAATACAGATTGCACAAGAATGAAAATTATTTCTCACAAATTTTATTTTATAATATTTTCATAATCGATTTTATTAATTGCTTCTCTCAAACACATCAAAGTATTTCTCCAATTTTAAGATTTTTCCAATGTAAAATAAAAATGGCTTGTTGAAATTTATATAAATACATACTATTTAAAAAAACTTAATCCAGAAAATAATAGGGATTGTTTATTTAATATTTCACAGTTTGAATAAAGAAAGAATAAATATCTGCTATTGATGGTAATCTTAAATTATTCTGGTACACAGAATAATTTGAGAATCAGGAACTTATCCATGTAGTTATTCTTTCAGTCACACTATGTTATAAAAACTCAAAGGTGAAAAACATTTAAATTTAATATTAAACAATTTCTGTTTCAACAGAAGTATACAAAATGTATTCATATCCGTAGTGATATACCATAGACATATGTGAAGCTGGTGCCAAAATGTTGGAAAATTAATCAAGTTTTTTGTAACATGGCTGTAGCTGTAGTGTGTCAGTGTCCAGGAAACCGGGCCGTGTAACAAGAACTCGTCAACCTCAACTGAAAGGGTGGAAGAAGTGAGTCTTTTGTGCAAAATCCTAAGAAATCAGTGTGTATGGTCTCATGTGAATTACAGGTGCCGAAAGGGTCTTGTGATACCAGAAGACACACTGAGCTTTTCTTGAATTGTGAACATTTCCGGTTTCCTGGACACTGGCACTGCTACACTACAGCCACGTTACAGAAACCTGCAACAAAAAAACTTGCTTAGTTTTCCAAAATTTTGGTACCAGTTTCACATGTCTATCTTATATATAGTGGATATGAATAATTTTTTTAAGGAAATACTTTTCGGACACCCTGTATGTCATTGCAGTAGATATGAATAACCAGGTTAATAGATTTAAAATGCTGTTAATCTTTTATGTAATAAGGATTATTGTTTAGGAAAGAAATGCTTAAAATTTGATTTTTAATTAATTATCAAATATTTTAAATTATGACCTATCTATGAATGAATGTTCTATATTTGAAAAACTAGAATACTGGTTTTAAAACAGAGTCAGAGTTGGACTAAATGGAGCAGCCAGTCAGCCAAGTGTATGGCTTCTGGTAATTTAAAAACTCTGGTTTTAAAACTGAATAAAATACCAGAAATTTAGATTATAACCAGAACACAACCACTCAGTTCTGCTGTTCCTGCAGCTAATGACCAACGTTTTGACAGTTAGTTCTAATCATCTTTTAAATAATTAGTTTTTATAATTTGACAAAAACATCATTTTTATTTGCCAGTAAATTTCTTTCACAAAATATTTGGTTGAAAAAGAAAGAGTTAACAGATTGAAAATTAGAACTTATTTTATAAGAAAAAATCATTTTTAGCTTTGGGGTTCCAGTGCTTCATATTACACATGTGCATCATGCTTACAAATAGGTCACCAAAGTCAAGACAGAAAATTTTTCCAGGGACTGAAGCATTTTTCTGGGAAAAGGAACAACACCAAAGGGCTATGAAGATTAATATTCAAATACTAGGATTAAAAGAAGTCAAATTTAGTCAGGGTACAGTTGCCAAGAAAACAGGTGGTGATCAATTTAAGTTCAAATTCCAACAAAATGTTTTAAATCAAAGGTTTGGTCTAACTTTTTATCTCAAGAACTTCTCCAAGATGGAAATCTGTCCTGAAGCAGAAAGTCTTGCACTGATGATATAGGTGTATGTGTGGGAATTATAATTATTGACATGATTGTGTTTTTCTTCTTTTTTTTTTTTTAATATGAAAGTTTCAAAAATTTTTCAATACTGTAAGTCATGTTTATAAATTGAAAGTATACACATATATAGAAAAAGGTTTATTTATTAAAATACAATACAATGTAAAAATAGTGCCATTAAATTTACAGATTCTCTTCAACAAGTTTTTATGCATATTAATCTCAATTTGTTATTATTATTATTAAATACAATAATTTACACTAATTTTCTTTCTTTTATTTATGATTACATTTTCTCAACCAACCCTCTTATAACTTTACAAACAATAAATTTCTGAAACGACTAATTTTCCCATATTTTTAGATATGCAAGTACATATTAGTTAACATAAAAATAAGCTTACAGTTAGACTTATAAAACAAATTCAAAACAATATAATAATTCAACTAACTTATATATTTAAACTAATTGAATAAAATCTTTAAAATACATGGTTTTGAGGCAAATTACCAAGCATGAATTTAAAAATAACCGACATAAAATATTCAATGTATGTAATACACATATCAATGCCCTTTTCTACTTATGTACAACACAGCTTCACTATAAGCCCTCCATTGGCAACTTTCTTTTCTCTTAGCACCAACTCCGGTAATTTTTTTCATGGCTAGAATCCTTGCTGCAGCCTTTAGGGGCAACACCTATTAGCAGGAATTTCGCACTGAATGACTCATGACTAAATCATTTTCAGTGTTGTTTTCCATTGAGTATGCTCTGCCCAGCCATTCATTATTTTTTTTTAAGTGTTTTGATTATAAACCCTAGTTTAATATTTGTTGATCCTGCAACAGAATGTTATACAAATCAGATCAAAAGCTGTTTGCTGGCACATACAGTAGAAGATCTTTATAATGCCATTCTTTATTGTATAACACACAACTTCTCACAAGTAAAGGTACTATAGTCTGTGGCGGCAAATTTCGATCTCACATATCGGCTATTGAGTTTTTATAATGACAGAGGGCCAGGTCAAAGTTCAAAATTTTGTTCAGTGAAAAACAGATCCCTTCAAAGAAATAAGTGCGATTTAAGTTTACTAATTGTTTTTACAGTGCCATACATTGTCAATAACTACTATAAGGTTATATTATTGCTGTTATTATAAGAATTTGTAATTGCAGATAAAATATTCGTATGCTACTTGACAGGTAGATTTTCGCAAGTTATGATGAAAGCAGAGCTATTTTGAATGCATCGTCGAGTCAGCTGAAGAAGCCTTTGCTCGTTGTGCGTACTGTGAGAAATATTTTTGTTTTACTCACTTCTTTGGAATGAACAATGTGTCAAGAATTGACTATCAACAATAACAATGCATGTAAGTGTAAGAACCATAAATAAACTTAAATCTTACTTATTTCTTTGATGGCAACTGGTTTTCAATGAACAAAATTTTAAACTTTGACCCGGCCTCCTGTCATTATCAAAACTCAATAGTCGATATGTGAGGTAGCAAATTACTTAGCTCGATGAGACAAATCGAATGAAGTATAAAAATCAAAATTCGCCGTCACAGACTATAGTACCTTTACTTGTCAGACGTAAACAATGAATTTTACAGTTAAGAAGCAAAATCATTCCCACATTGTAAAATACTGCTACTCTCTAGAGCAGCGGTTCCCATTCTAGGGTACATGGGGGTCTGGTTGGGGGTATGCGAAAATTACACCACTAATGGCAGAAAACATAAAAAAAAGTTAAAATGAAAACAAATAAAAAAGCTGCTGACTATTCCTTTACAAGAGAGATGCTTGTAAAAGTAAAATATAGGATATTCACATAAAATGAAGAGAAATGCCTAAACTCAGTAATTGGTTGATTATTTGTTGCTACTGTATCTGCCAACTCCTAATAATATCTTGCATGCCCCCCTCCCTCCCAGCCTTTCCTTTTCTTTCTAGAACTTCAAGAGATATGTAGATAAAACATGAATCATATCGGGATTTTATTTAAAACCTATTTGAAAGCAGATCATAATTTTAGAGTTCGACTTGGCAGCATTAGTATAAACTCATCAATGCGAGTGTCAATGGAAGTACTTTTATTCCTTCTTTACAAGTGCTTAATTTGAGATCTTTAACTAATATTTATTGTTTTGAGTGACTTTATATTGATACCGTGTTGTGCTGTAAAATGGATAAGTGGTTGACATATGAGAAAGAGTAATGAAAAGTCTAAGCAAGGGGTACGTGAGAGAAAAAAGGTTGGGAACTGCTGCTCTAGAGGACTAAATTTGATACATTAGTTCAGCATTATCTACTTAATTCTGAGTTTTTTAATGAAAAAATTGCTATTATTACTATAAAAATTTCTGAACATTGATTATTGCATATTTGGACCATGTTTATAAAATAAATTTAACAATGTGTGAAATGATCTATATTATGCAAAAAATTATAATCCGAACAACTCCTGGTCCCAAGGAATAAAATATAAAGATACTCTAATGTATTTTGATAGATTTTAGACATATTTATCCATGTTTACAAGGTAATGATGTGTGAAATGTGATCTATATAATGCACAACCTCACATTTTTAGGTTTGCGTTATAAAGATCTACTACTGTAGTTGATAATAGTCAAAGCAAATTTTCGTTTACCATTTGTTTTTTTTCTTAAATCAAAGGAGAAAAAAAATTGATAGTTTTAATAAAATAATTTTTTGGAAGTTGTTAGAGAAGTATAGTGACAAGATCTCAAAATTTCAATAGAAGTTTGTTTTAATAATTACACAGGATTTCTTTTGTTTTGTCATTTAATCTATATACATATAAAAAGATATTTATCATGGAAAAAAAAAGTAAATTTTATAATTAACAAGGACTTTATGTTGCACATATAAATACAAACATCAAACACTTGCTTTCAACGTATATTTTGTTTAATTTAAATATGAGTTATTTAAAAAACTACATAGATAAACAATTCTTGACGTTTCGGTTATTCTTCATAACATCATCAGGTTTCCTTAAACATGGTTTCCAGTTAAGTAGCTGGTTCATAGAGGGCGCAACCAGGCTTATTTTTGAATATGTTTTGTAAATTCCATTAATTTAAGTGTCTTCTCAGCTGGAACATTTTTCTCAATTATGTAACACGTATTTAATTTTTTGCTGTTTGTGTTTATGGGAATTTTCTCTTGATGATGGTTATGAAGAATAACCAAAATGTCGAGAATTGTTTATCTATGTAGTTTTTTAAATAACTCATACTTAAATTAAACAAAATATACATTGAAAGCAAGTGTTTGATGTTTATAAATTTATATTTGTTGTACTTTTACAGCTGCTACATAACCCAAACTTTGGGATAATCTTTTAAACTCCTGAATTCTTAAAGTTTTTCAAACTATTTCTTTATTATGATTTTAAAAAAAAAAAAACATCTATTTGTAATTATTATTCCTAATCAAAGAGGGGGGGGGGAGAGCCACTAGAGTCCTGCATTGGGTGACATAACCTGATTTTATCCGAACCTGACATGCAGTTTGGGTCGGGTTGATGCTATTTTTTTCATTGCAGATTGGACTTTAAAATGTTTTGGCTTCGGGTTGGGTTAACCCAATTTTTCAAAAGAAAGTCGTGAATATTTTTTAAATGAAAAAACTATATATTTGAATATTAATGAGTAGGGGAGATTAGGGAAGGATGGGACAAAGACTAAAAGCCATGTGCTTTTTGAAAAAGCCTATTTTTTAATGTTGCTGTAAGGGTTGGTTGTATAGGGTTTTATGGTGCAAGGTCCCATTCGGGACAAGCTGCGTCAACTTCTTGCTGTAAGGGAGGGATGGGGGACATGTCCATCCCTCGCAAATGATATCTCTATCCAAATAATAATGTTTAATTACATAATATATTTTTGTATTTTATATTTATAAGACTATCTTGTTTTGGAATTGAATAGTGTAACAAATAAAACTAATTATTTTGCAAGCTAAAAGGGAATTTTAACTACTTTCATGATTTTCATAAAAAACAAATATACATTGAAAAATTAAAGCAGAACAATTTTTTTCCCTTACTGATGCATTATTTATCAATGTCAACCATTAGTATTAAATATTTATATTTATTTCTACAATATCAATTTCCTTAGCTTTTTTAAATAAAATATTACTGTTTTGAAATAATTATTGAACTCAAACTGAGAACTTTTATTTTTTCATTGCAATACACTATTTAAAAAAATATACATGTAGAAGTACATTGACTGTTCCATCATTGATGAACAAGACACAATTGCAAAGCTACATCCACCAAAAGTAATTGTTGGCACTAGTCGCACACAAGCATATTTTTCATTTGATTTGGATTTTACAAAGCATAATGTAAGATAAAACAAATGTTGTGATTTACAATAAACCTTAAGAATGCAAATGCCACACTGTTTTTGTCATTTATGCCATACTCCTTTTGTCATTTTTCCCATCACATTTTAGAAAAATAAATATGAATTTTCCTTTTAAAAACATGTCCCATTTTTCTTGTTAATTTAATTGGTTTATTAAACTAAAATTTCAATTATTATCATAAAATTTATATATTTTAAATATGTTAATAAAATGTTTCAAGATGTTATTCTGAAAATTCACTTTTTGTACTGGCGAAACATAATTTGTAAAAAATAATTTTGTTAAAATTGTCCCATCCCTCCCTAATATCCTCTATATGTGTGTTTATTTTATTATTTTTTTAAAGATAAAATTGATATATTAGAGATATAATTGTAGACAAACTTTCCATAATTGTATCAAAATATGGGTTAATTTTCATTCACTTCGGATTTGGGATTGGATATTTTGGGTTTGGGTCAAGATGGCAAAATTGTTTTTGTCGGGTTGACTTTAAGCAGAAATTTCGGGTCTGTGTAAACCCAATCTGTACAGGACTCTAGTAGCCACTCAATTTGGAACAAGAAAAAATACTGAAGTAGAGCTTATACTTGTTTAGATTCTCTTATTTTAGCCTATCGCACATACTTTTAGAGATCATATTTCATTCATTGTCACAAACTATGATGATTTAGTTTTATGAGTACATATTCCAACCACTCCAAAGAAGTTTACATTAATGGGAAGGAGAGTCCCTATTCTACTGCAAAATTGCTTATCTTTTTTTATTTTACCATTGCACTATTATAATATTCCATCTTATATCCTGAATTACATCCTACACAAAATCTCCTTCAATTTCCATTCTCTAGGGTTGGCAGCTATGTATTTTCATGTTTGCAAAATGTTTTCATATTTTTTAACATATTAGAATTTTTATTTTTCATTTCTGTACATATTTTGAAAATTACTTATTTTTTAAAAGCAGTTTTTTTTTTCTCTTTTCCATTTGTCATATTTGTTTATACTGGTTATATATATTGTAACACAGTGTTACAAGAGGCAACTCCTAAGCAAGAAATTCATTGTTGATAAAATACAAAAATCACCAATGAAGGGTTTATAGTAAAGTTGATGCCCAATGTACAGTTACACATCACTAGAGAATTTATGTTTCCCAAGGTGTTATTCAGTTAATGTGGTTATGTTTTTCTTTGTTCTTTATTAAAAGTTCTTAGTTAAAAATGATAACTGATACCTGTAACATACTAATTTAAAAAACAATTGCAAAAATTCCAATTCGTATTTTTTATAAATTTATTTTTAAAACCTATCTATTGTACCACATTATTTATTTTAATCATTCATCAAGTAAAATATATTGTTGAATAAGAAGACATTTCAGTTTAAAAAATGTATTACACAATAACAATTCGAAAGATTAAAAAATAACTCAATCATTCCATGCCAAATCAACCAGTGATTCAACCTGACCATTTCAGATTTTGATGAAACTAATAGGGATAATTTTCCCTGATGATATAAATGAGAATATGCTTTTGTAAATTTTTTTATCTCAGTGAATTTTCATACAATTAATCTTTTAAATTTCGAAAAATCATCATTTTTTGGCTAGTATAAATGTTTTCAATTATGAATTTATCAAGTTCTATCAGTCATAGAGAGTTCTTTAACCCATCGTTGTAAAGATAATTTCATAAGGTTTAATTTGATATGCAAGTTGACTATGCTGAGTTAAAAAAAAAATTTTATTTAAAATTTTTAAATAAAAAAAATTTAAATTGTGTTTTTTTTAAATTTTGAAACAATTATATGCTTTTTGTAATATTATAAACTTTAAATCCTGAAAGTTTTAGAGTGGGATCTCAATGGTATCAGCAGTTATGAAAAAAATAATGTTTAAAATTAATAAGACAATACTGCCTTAAGCACAATCATAAAGTTGACGAGGTACCAACTTTAAATACCAGCCCCAACTGGTGTTTAACATTGGTTTTTTTTAACATAACTGCTGATCCCATTGACATGATCCCCCACTCTAAAACTTTCAGGATTTAAAGTTTATAATATACACCATTTTTTTTAATTAAATTTAATTATTTTTTTAACCAAGCATAGTTTACTTGCATATCAAATTAAACCTTATGAAATTTTCTTTAAAATGAAGGGTCAAACAACTCTCTACGCCTGATAAAACTTGAGAAATTCAAAATTGAAAACATTTACACAAATAAAAAAAAAAGGTGATTTTTCGAAATTAAAAAAATTGTGTGAAAATTTACTGTGATAAAAAAATATAAAAGTATATTCTCATTTATATCATCAGGGAGAATGATTCCTGAAGGTTTCATTAAAATTTGAAATCGTCAGGTTGAATATCGAAAATTTTTTATTGATTTGATAATGGAATGACCCTAACATTGAAAATAATGCTGCAGATAAGGAATGATTTTCATAAATTGTAAGAAAATTACATTAAAAAAATCAATATACATCATCTTTTGGCAGCATATTGATAAAGAAAAGAAAAGTATTGTGATGGCCACAATCCACAATTATAAAAAGTTTGACTGAAAACTACTCATAACTAATATGAGTTATTTATTTTAATTTATATGATCATTCAAAATTGATTTTCCTTGCTTATAAATACATGATTCAAAAAAGGCTCGTTTAAACAACCACATTTTCTTATTTTCTGTATATGAAATGTTAGATGAACTTTTAGAATTTTTTGAACAGTTTAAATAAGAATATATTGTTGCAGATGTTGATTTAATTTTTTTATAACTCTGTTTATTTTTATTTGATAGCAATTTTTCGAAACTCAAAGGTGACAATAACTTTTTTATATTGTATATCACATTAAGTGGTTCAGCTTCAAGATTTGACATTTTAGTTTTCAATAAAGTATTGAACTTTATATTAAGTTCTTCAGCAATAAAATCATTTGAATATTCCAAACAAAACAATTTTTTTCCTAATTGAAGAAAGTCAAAATGTGAGTAATCATGAACAAATTTTTGCAAATCAACTGTCTCTTCAGGAACAATGAAACTATTTAAATCAAGTAATAACACAAAATCACTATGCTTCAATGACGATACATGAAAAATACAATCAATAAAGAAGGGCTTTAATTTTGTTCGACTGAATTCAAATTTTGGAGGGGCAATCCAAGGTAAAAATTCAATAATAATATCACACTCATTAGCAAGGTTGACCAGTAAGCTTTGAACAGCTTCAGAAAAAGCAGTATAATAAAAAATGTAATGTTTTATGCCTAGATGAGAATGAAAAGTCAAAAATTCTAAGACTGAATCAGTATCAGAAATGACAGATGGCAGAGGACTTACACAAGCTGTAAAAGGCGTTGTGTACTGTTGTTTATGGAATAAAGGTAAAGTTACAGAAATATTATTTTTTGAGAACATGATAGCATGAGGACTGCCATAATCATGTGCACTTCTGCATTCAACATAATAAAGAAAGGAGCTTCTCTTACCACTTAATAGGTGTATATCAAAATTAGACTGAAAAGTCTTTGTAACACCATCAAACCATAAATTGCACTGAATGCTTTTTAATTCAGTCACTGAAATACCATTCGAATATGCTAAAGAAATAACTCTTCCTGATAACACATGTAATGAATAAACATAAACTCCGTCAAATATTTCAGTCCAGTGATTAATGCTGAAAGCAATTTCAGATGTTATATTGTTATTTGAATGTTTTGGAAAACATTTATTATTTTTTGCTTTTGCTGCTGTAAAAAAATTCATAATTTCCAACAAAGAACGTAGATTATGATATTTGTATCTGTATACTAACATAGCTATAACAGAAAAAAATGCAATCAACATCAGTGTGAGCCTGATATATTTCCTCATTTTAGATAAGTCCTCTAGAGTTTTACCTAAATTAAAAATAAAACAAAATAGCCAATATTAAAATTATATAGTAACTATTCATAAATCAAAACAATGTATAGTAAATGAAAAGAAACTGAAATGTATATGCAGAGTTTTCCCCAGACAGTCCAGCAGGATGCTCCATCTTGCCTTCCCTTTGTTTTAAAATTTAGCATCCATCTTGCCCCTCTGTCAAAAAAATTGTGCTTTTTGCATTAAAAAATTTAAGTGCGTAGTAAAAACTGACTCATTTTTATGTCTTGTAAAGAGTGTCCTTAGTTTTAAATATTAAAAGTGCCTTTCATAAAAACAAATTACCATAAGAATCAAAAAAATGTCCTACATAATCCAAAATGTGCCGTTTTTCCACAAGTCACACCCTGCCCTTTTTTAAACCTGGGGGTAACTCTGTGTAATGCTTAACAAATAAATATGCAATAATTTTGCTACATAATGTAAAATGTAATGCATAAAACCTATGTAAAAAGCATGTGAATAAACAATAAATTTGGTGAATGAAATAACCGGAGTCTTCTATCAAGGTGTTTTACCCTTGTTGGGTTAACAACTTTCTCTTATGGCTTCACCTGATGATAAGAGCCGTTAATTTTTCTCAAAACTATACTTTTGAGTTATTTATTAACCACCATCTGGAGATAAAGAAGATCTATATCTATCTATTTGATATGCTGATTCACAGTTTCAACAAAAGATTCCTTTACTTTAATGAAAAATGGCAGTGTAAATCAGTATAAGCCAAAACAAAAATAATTTTAATGTAAATTAATAAAAAAAAAAAAAATAAATAAAAGTCATCAAGGGCAAAAACTATACATTATACGAACCAATGTATTTGCTGTTGATAATTTTACAAAAGATAAGAGTTTTTGGAGAAGGAGAAAACAGTTATCTACTTACAGTCAACTCTAAAAAATCTGCAAACGCCTAAAATCCGCATACCATTCACAATATAAACAATGAAATTTTCAGTTAAGATTCAACATAAAATTTCAAGATTGGTTGATTTTAAGCTTTCTAACAGTGAAGCAGTCACTGAGCATCACATAAATGAAGAAATTATAAGTAGTTGTAACACAGTCTTCACAAGACTCATCAGGACTGGGCAAAATCCTAGAACAAGTGAGACACTCTACCCATTCAGAACGCATGCTTTCGGCAGCCAAGGAGATACACACTTCTTACGGCAAGCTTTTTCACAAAGTAAACATCGATTTTATTTTGTTTTACGACTATTTACAAAGTTTTAGCAAGTTTTTATTCATGATTTTTACAACTTTTAGCAATAATTTCCTCCATATTTTTTTATTTTTACAAACTTTTAGCAATATTTCCTCTGGATATTTCGAATTTTACAAACATTTAGCAATTTTTTCCTCCAGACTTTTCTATTTTTACAAATATTTAGCTATTTTTTCCTCCTTGCTTAAACTTTGTAAAATGTCATAAAAAGGAATAAAATCAATGTTTACTTCATGAAAGAAATTCTCTTGGGAACTGTAAGTATTGAGTTCTCTGTCACAAAGTACACAGGTTATGATTGGAGAGAATCTAGAGATTTCTGATTGTTCGAATGCACGAAACTCATTCAAGCAGCGGTTAGTAACATAAAAAACCCTGGATGCATGAAATTTATTCAAGCAGTGGTTAGTAACTTATTATATGTACGCTTCGTGTACATTAACAACAACAACAAAAAAAACCCTGGATGCATGAAACTCCTTGTGCAGAAATCTCTAGAATGCATGAAATTCATTCAAGCAACAGTTAGTAACATATATATGTAGGAGAGACCGGTACACAGTGGACCTATGGGCACAGTGCACCACCACCTAATATTTTATTTATTTAAAAAATTTTTAAGCTTCTCTTCTATCCTAATAGACAACAGCACTGGACTGATTATTTATAGCCTTCAAAAAATATGTTTAGCTCAGATTGAACTATTTTATACTGATTGGTTGTTTTGAGCTTCTAAAAGTAAAATTTTTCATCATCATATTTTTATTTTTTTAGTAATTAAAGATTGTAGATAAATAAGATAAAACAGCTTTTTAGCAAAGCTAAGACACTTGTTTTTCTTTAACTGGAAAGTTAATATGTTTAAAAGAAAGTTATAAACAATATTAGTATGATTATTTATTGAACTTCAACATGGGACAGAGTAGACCACCCACTCCAGGGGCACAGTGGTCCACAATCCACTCTGTTCCTGTAATGCAGAATGTTCAAAATATTTAATAATTGCTTATTTTCTATACAGAAATATTGTTTTAAAGTAGTTATTTAACTGAAAAATAAAGTAAACAAAGAAAAATAACAATTTATTTAACATAGTAAGAAATATTTTGTTTTGTATTTACTGCATTTGATAAATATAACTGTATTCTAATTGATGATGATTCTATTCAAGTAAGATTCATGAGACACAAATTGAATGGAAATCAGTTTATTTTTCCCGAAACTGTAGGTGAATCTGTTGTTGATGTCAATTATTTCATAATGTTGCTCCCAGACCCAAAAGTATTTCAGGAAAATTCCAGGCTCAATCTTACTCATAAGTATTTTGAAATTTCATTTACAAATGTTAATGTGCGCTGATTTTTTTGTACTTAATTAATAACTTCATCTAAATTGCAATTGTTCCTGTATTAATTGTATTAATCTTATTATTTTCAAAATATCATTAATTTTGTTTTTGTTTCAAAATGTTACTTGCAAATTTATATTACTATGTTATTTTGGTGGTAAAGGGAAAATAAAAAAGAATTAAATTAATGAAAAATAGATTTATATTGTATTTCAGATAATACCCAATAGCGGTCCACTGAGCCCTGGTGGGTGGACCAGTGTGCTCCACTGGTCCACTTTACGGGTGCATATATTTTTTTTTTTTTTGAAAAGTGTATTGAAAATTATGATGAATGTATAAAGATTTAAGGAATATTCAAAAATATTTTCATGCAGATCGGTTTATCCATTAAAGAGAAGAAAAAAAATTTAACTGAAAAAGTGGTCCACTGTGTACCAGTCTCCCCTACGCTTCGCGTACATTAACTGAAAAAAAAAAACCTCTGGATGCATGAAATTCGCTGTGCAGCAATCTCTAGAACATATAAAATCCTTTCAAGCTGCGGTCAGTAATGTGCACACAAAAATCGGTTTACAGCAATCTCTAAAATGTATAAAATACATCTTATCAAATAAAATCAACAAGAATGCACTTACCTTTATTTCTTATCTTTCGGGTTTTTTTAATATTTCACAGGAATTATCCTTCTATGACATACGACAAAATGTCAAACCATTAAACTTCACAAAACACATTCCACAAATCCGACTTATATGACACACAATAAACCAACTCACAGACAATAGAACCCTATTCTAGAATATTCTAGTCTGTCAACCAACCAATCCAATCTAATTCCTTCAAAAACCAGCTCAATTTCCAGAACCATGCGGTCTGGCCGTGCCAGAACAAAGCACAGTACGCGTGGAAGAAATGTAAGAAACAAACTGGTAGCAAAAAAAACTCATTTATCGCTTCACCAAATTCAATGCCACCAAGTGTCTTGCTTGTTCTAGGATTTAACCCAAGACTGAATCAGAGTAAGAATAATATAATTTACTTTTTGATAAGGAACTAGAGGAGATACATGTTTGAATTTTCTAATAAGATAGACATTGTGTCTCTCAACAAGAATACTAACTGTTTGTAGGATGAAATAAAGATTTTAAAACATAAATTAAATGTTTTTACAGTACTATTGATTACTATTATTAATTTTAAGTTGTATTTTGCAATAGCAGTCATAATTATTTATTAACTAGTTTTTTAATGAATTATTTATATTTTCATTAGTATCATATGGAATTAGTCTCATATTGAATTTTATTAATATTTATTATTTATAATATATAGTTATTTTATAAAAGTATAACTGTTCTGATGAATTATAAACAAAACAATGATCTAAAATCTGCAAAGCCCCTGGGGTCCTAAGCAGCGTTCGAAATTAGTGGTCGTTAGTCGTGAAATACAATTAAATTTAATATGTTTAAAACTGTAAGCATTTGACGGCTACAAAATTATTCTCGGTCGACAAATTTGACGACTACAAAATTATTCTTGGTCGTCAAATTTGACGCCTAGCTTTTTAAAAACATCTATTAACCATTATTTTAACGGTTAACACAAAAAAAAATAATAATAATAAAAACAAATGAAATAGTGCACTGTTTTATTTTATTTTAACGAGATTCAAATGTAGATGTATTATAATTATTTTTTTTATTCACTAAATTCAATTGTAATTATTAACATTGGATAACATTTTGTTTTACATGATTAAGTGCATTTTTCTATTAATTTCTAAAAATGCTTTACATCAGTTTTACAGTTGTTTCAATTATTATAATATTGGAGATTAAGAACTTCAATAATTTTAAACAAAAACAAAATATTCGTGTTTTTTTTTTAAAGTAGCATACAATATTGGTTATGTTAAAAATGAATATTAGAAATTGCAACAAAAATTTTTAACTTGACACCATATTCACAGTAGGCATTATTCGATGCCTACGTTTTATTTCCCAATTTCTATTACTGGTCCCAAGCTGTGTGGATTTTTGAGAGTACACTGTAATGTAATCATGAAACTTCAAATGACAAGATTTTGATTCAATAATCACTTAAGCCTATTTAAACAAAATTATTTCATGAATTTAATCATATAGAAAAAGGGGGGGGGAGTAGACTATGTCTTAAAAAGCCAATTTCAGGTGCTTTTTTTTTTTTTTTTTTTTTTTATATATATATATAAAACAGAAAAAATACAGAAGAGTACAACTTTTTATATAAAATTTTCATGTTAAAATACCAAACAAATAAAAAGTCAGAAATTGAATCCCATAAGTTGTGCATATTAATATTATTACATAGCGCTAAGAAAAAGCAATTAAAGTAAAAATGGCCTGTTTATCAGTATTAGTGCAACTATGGAGTGGCTAAGTTAGTGAAATGTTGGTGGCCTCCAGCTTCAGAAGGCACCTGCATCTAGCTAAAAATTGAAAGATGACTGTGGGACTTTTGACCACAGATGTTAATATTTTCATGTATTTTGTTAATATAATGTTTAAATTTCAAGAAAGTACATCTTACTTTTTATTCAGCAAGTTTATTTACCAGTGCTAGTGCTATACTTACGTACCTGCATTTGAATCTCTACCAGAGCCTGTAGAATCTCTCTGTGACCCTGGGATTTTTTTTTTTTCCTCATACAAAGATGCGAAATAAAATGCTGATAACAGTGCTATGTGATCAGAGTTTCTCCCAGGCAGTTTCAGGAGGGTGCTGCACCCTGCCTGCCTTTAGGTTTAAAAAATAGCACCATTATTGCCTCTCATTCAAAAAATAGCACTTTTTTTTTCAGTAAAAAGAATGGAAATGTTGTTTTTTCTGTAAAAAAAATTTGCTTACATAGTACAAAAACTGACTCACTGTTGCGTCTTGATTTTTAAATAGTGAAAGTGCCTTTAAAAATCAAATGAAATCTTTTGAAAAAAAAATACCCTTAAGAATCTAAAAAGAGCCTTTTCTGACCAGCAATGCCATGCACTTTAAACCTGAGAGGAACTGTGATGTTATATTAAAAAGGGTACTAAAATGGCATATGCTTGAAATTTTTTTACCAATTGATGCTACAGTTAAAACTACTGATGATAAAATGTCACTTCACTATAGAGAGATTCCAATTCTTTTCTTTTCATTACATCAACTGAAAAATATATATGCACCTTGAGGTTGTAAACATGGGAAATGCAATTGGATTTGTAAATCGCAGAGATTGTATTTGCTGTGTAGAGAAATGTAAGTCAGTTAATTCCAATTTTTTTACATAATACCGCAACTAAGAAACTAAATATATACTTTCAAAAAGTTTCACGAAACTCTTCGATTTTCAATAATTTTAAAGTGTATGAAAAAAGAGAAAACTTTACCCGAATAAAAACAATTTGATTTTACATGGAAAACATTTTAACCAACCACTTTTCAAAACCAAAAAATGAATAAACGCATTTTCCAACATTTTATGGAAAAACAAAACCGTATTGTTCCAAAGTATAAAATCATAAATACAACCCTCTAAGAATGAAAAATGAGGATAATGCCTAAAATAAAAAATATAAAAATGGAAAACATACCTGAACTTAAAAAAAATATATCAAAATATGAGGTATTAAATTAAAGAAAGGATAAAGGAGTGAACATAAAATAACTTTAGAGAAAACTCTCCGAGTCAACTATCAACAAACAAACAACAAACCAGCATGTGCGCGAATACACAGTTTTAAAATACGTACCCGTGATTAGCAGAACAAGGTGGGGAATCGGGGGTGTAGGGTGCCCCGATATGAGAGTAGTCACTGAAGAATACGCCGCTGAAGTCGTGACGTCATCAATATGGCGCTGGGCATAAACAGACTGAAGTGCCCATTGAAATAACATGGACATAAAAAATAAAATCTTCTAGGAGTAATAATTTTCATATATAAGAACTTTCAGGCACTGTTCTGCAAAGTTTAAGGTACGCTTTTCATTATGAATTCACCAAACTTCTGATTTTGTGATTTAAATTTGAATAATTTATTAAAAAGTCATTAGCTTAACACCTGTTAGACAAACAACATGGCTACATCGGCTGAATTGGTGATATTTACATTCATGTCTATCAAGATATCTCTGTCTCTCTCTATTTATAAGTAAAACTTTTATTTAATTTAAATTAATAATTTTATATTTTTAAAAATTATTAAAGATATTTTATAATTTATAAATTATTATAATACATAAATTATAAATAATATTTAAATTAAGTATATAAATTATATATTAAATATGTAAAATATGATGTACTATAATAATATAAATAAATATAAAGTATAATATATTAAATTATAATACTAAAATGATATACTATATTAAATTAAATCAATTTAAACATATTAAATTATTTATATATTACATAAAATTAATACTAATAATAAATAATTATTTATCATTTTAAATGTTTAATAAATATGATTGATATTAATAAATAATATGAAATTTATTATTAATAATTTTAATTAATATTTATTTATTATATATATACAATTAAATAATTATTAATTAAAATTATTAATTTAATTATATTAAATATATATATATATATATATATAATTAAATAATAATTATTAAAATTATTAATAATTATTTTTATAGTAATAATAATAATTATTATTATTAATTATTTTATATTATTAATATCAATTTTATTTATTAATCATTTAAAATGATAAATAATTAATTATTCATAATATTAATTTAATGAAATATATATTTAATTTAATATGTTTAAATTATTATTATTATTATAGATTGCATTATAATTTTATATTATATTACTATCAATATTTATAATTATATTAATATATTTATATTTAATATAAATTAATAGCATAAATAATAATATTATTACAAATTATAAATTTAATTTATCATAGTAACGTAATTTAATTATTATTAATTAAAAATAATTGTAATATAATAATATGAACTAAAATATTAATTATTTAATAATTATATTTAATATTTTAAAATAATTATTTAATAATTATATTTAATATTTTAAAATAATTATTTAATAATGATATTTAATATTTTAAAATAATTATTTAATATTAAAAACTATAATTAATATTAATAATAATAAAATATTTATAATTATAATTAGTACTGATCTTAATAAATATTAATATTGTAAATATAAATAATATCCTGATGAATTATATTAAATTAATAATATAATATATTAAATTAAAATTCTAAATTTTAATATATTAAATATATAAAGTATTATAATATGTAAATTATTAAAAATAATCTAATATTTTTTTTAATTTTAATATGATTTTCTCTTTACTTATAATTAAAAAATTAAATTACTTATAAGTAAAGAGAGATAAATACATCTTGACAGACATGAATGTAAACATCCCCGATTCACAGACTATGTAAAAAACCGCCATGTTTGTCTAACCGGAGTTGATTTTTTAATAAATTATTCAAATTTAAAGCACAAAATCAGAAGTTTGGTGAATTCATAATGAAAAGCCTACTTTAAACTTTGCAGAACAGTGCCTGAAAGTTCTTAAATATGAAAATTATTATTCCTAGAAGATTTTATTTTTCACGTCCATGTTATTTCAATGGGCACTTCGATCTGTTTATGCCCAGCGCCATGTTGAAACGTCACACTTCAGCGGCGTATAGGGTAGTTGCGAGGCTAACGAAGCCTCGGGGCAGTTGCAATTGACGTCATGCTGGAGGTCACACATACAGATAAGTAGTTCTGAATCTGATTGCTAGAACTACCCTGACCTCCAGTTGAAAAACAATGGTTGATCAGCTGATTGCAACTTCCCTATTCACGAGGCTAACGAAAAAGAAAGGCTACCGCGATGCACAGCTTTAGGCAATTTTTTTTTTGCAGACTGCGGGAGTCACGTGATGCTCGAATGCACCAATGCAGTTGCACGAAAAGAGCATCACGTCACTCTAGCGGTCTGTAAAAAAAGATGTGGAATGCACCTGTCTTTTTTGTTAGCCTCGCCCTATTCATAAATGACGTCACTTGATGGCGTTTGAGGCTAACGAAAAAGACAGGCTACCGCAGTGCATTCCACTTATCTTTCTTTACAGACCGCTAGAGTGACGTGTGCTCTTTTCGTACACTTGCATTGCTGGATTCGAGCATCGCGTGACTCCCGCAGTCCGTAAAAAAAGATACGCGCAAAGCTCCGCGGTAGCCTTTCTTTTTCGTTAGCCTCGATGGCGTTCCTACCCCTAAAGCAACGCCACTGATCGCGATCTACGTTATACACGGCCGGTGCATGACGTTTAAAACGTCACATGCAGTGGATCATTTCTACACGGCGATTGGCGCAAAACGGTGGGCGCGCCGCTTTGCACCAATCGCAATGTTAAAATGATCCACTACGAGGGCTAACGAAAAAGACAGGCTACCGCGGTGCATTCCACTTATCCTTTTTTACAGACCGCTAGAGTGACGTTATGCTCTTTTTGTACACCTGCATTGGTGGATTCGAGCATCACGTGACTCCCGCGGTCTGTAAAAAAAGATACGCGTAAAGCACCACGGTAGCCTTTCTATTTCGTTAGCATCGGATACACTACATGTGACGTTTTAAACGTCATGCACCGGCCGCGAGGCTAACGAAAAAGACAGGCTACCGCGGTACATTCCACTTATCTTTTTTTACATACCGCTACAGTGACGTGATGCTCTTTTCGTACACCTGCATTGGTGCATTCGAGTATCACGTGACTCCGGCGGTCTGTAAAAATAGATACGCGTAAAGCACCGCGGTAGCCTTTCTGTTTCGTTAGCCTCGACCGGCCGTGTATAACGTAGGTCGCGGTTATACACGGACGGTGCATGACGTTAAAAACGTTACATGAAGTGGATCATTTTTGCACGGCGATTGGTGCAAAACGGAGGGCTCGCCGTTTTGCACGTAGGTCGCGGTATAACGTAGGTCGTGCACTGATAGATAATGCCTAAGAGTATGGCTACATACACTAGATACCGGGCTTGCTCATGGTGGCTGGCCGCGACGAAAGACATAAGGCACAAAACTAGAACTCCTATAATAGAGGCTGACGCATCCTCTTCTATTTGGCACCTGAATTGGAGCCCAGTCGAAAAACCAAACTAATCAGAACCGGTTCAGCCAATCAGAACCGAGTCTTAGGCAAGCCCAACTCCGGCTGCGGTAGATTGATGCTGAACTGGGTACCAATTAGGGTTGGGCAATTTGCCGGCAAAATGGTATTTTTGCCAGGACAGTGGCAAAAACTGGAAAAAACCTGGTAAAAACCGGCAAAAATTGGCAAAAACTGGCAAAAAGGCTAGATTTAATAAACATATTAAAAAAACATAATTTTGTATATATTATAATTGAGACTTAAATCAGAATATTAATTAGATGTTTCATTAATATTAATTTGATTAATTAAAATAATTTTCACTGGTAATATGAATAAAAAAATATCAATAATCAATCATAATCAATTTTGCAGATAAATTTGTGATGGTGACAGGTAAAAACTTTTTACTTTTCTCAAATTAATGTAGTAATGTTGCCTTTAAAATTAATATATATTAAAAAAAAATTAATCAACAGTTTCTACATTTAAAAAATCTATAATAAAAAACAATATTAATGCATCATAAACATTTGCCAAATCAATCTTCATTTTATCTTTATTTGAGCCTCTAGGTATAACTTTTACAAATATTTTATAGAAGTAAACGGTAGTACTTGATTATCCCGTCGACCAATTTCCCCAAATTAAACAAATCGCCAAACTATTCACCAAATTATAAAAATGAAAAAATATTGCCCTTCTAAAATTTTAAGTTAAGAAAATGAATTTTAATTTAAAAAAAAAATCTCTAAATATAATAGCGTTACTTTAATGATAAAGTTCACTCATGGTCATGACGTAACGACATAGCAAATGTAAAATTTGATTTATCCGGATTATTTCAGACAAAATAATACTAAGAACAGTTTACGTGTTTAAATGCAGAATTATTAAATTAAACCATAAGCAAACAGATATTTTTAAGATATTGAATTTGTGAATTAAATGTAAGTATTTTAAATGTAATAATCGAATTTATTAAGAAACATAATAAATATCATGATAACAGAAGATTGTAAAGAATTCGATCCTCTTTATTTAGTCAAAAAACATAGAAAAAAACCTATAAAATGTATGTAAACATTAGATATAGGCTTGAAGGAAATATAGAAAAATAAAAATATTTGGTGGACAAAAATTTGTGACGGCAGTTGAAACTAATCTGTTATATTTTTTTCTTTTAATATCATGAGATAATCATTTATTGACATAATTTTCATTTTAAATAACGAAAGAAGAAACAAATTAGTAAAAGCTTAATAAAAATACAAATAAATTAAAATTCACGTGATGACATACAAACATGTGCAATGTGTTTAATGTCAAGTGGAAATTACATTTAATCTTATAGTTTGGCGATAGTTTTTCGGTCGACATCGACAGGATATTCAAGTAGTACCAAATAAACTTTTGAAATTGCTACAACTTTTTTTTTCTTTTTTTTTTGGGGGGGGGGGGGGAGAGTTATAAGAAAACACATGGATTGGATGAAATTAATGTGTATAAGAGAGAGAAGGGTAGAATAATTTTAATTGATTATTTAATGTTGCAAATATAGGCAAATTAATCTTTTAGGTAATTTTTCTTACCATTTTCCCCATTGTCATTATACAGGCTACAGACTTGAATCTTGATTTGATCATAGGAAATGAGAATGAATTATCTTGCAAAATGTTTTGTTTCTATTGTTTTTAGTTTGTTAACTTCAAATTACTGTTGTTCTCATAGCATAATAAAATTGATAGCTATTTCTCTCTCAGACTTTGCTACAAAATTAACTGAAGCATAAGGATTGATTGTTTAATAATTATGACAGTTTGTTTAAACCGAAGCCAGTAAGTTATTTACTAAAAAATACAAACTACTTAGATTACTGTTTTAATGATGCATTGAATACTCTGAGGTAAATAAAAAAAATAAAATTACATATTATTAGAGTTGAAATTATTAAAAACTAAAATATATTAATCACATCGCTGTAAATAAAACATATCTATTTTTGCCACTGTGGCAAAAAGTGGCAAAAATGTATTTTTGCCAGGACGGTTTTTACCGGTTTTTTCCATGGTTTTTACCACCTTTGGCAAAAACGTGCCAACCCTAGTACCAATAATCCGAAACAAAATGGATATGCGTCAGCTCCTATTATAGGAGTCTTACACAAAACGATGGTCGCGTCGCTTTGTACCAATCGCTGGTTGCGGCCAGCCACCATTTGTGACGTCATGAGAATGAATGAGCAAGCTCGGTATCTAGTGTTGCCTTGCTTAAGACTCTTATAATAGGAGCTGACGCATATCCATTTTGTTTCGCATTATTGGTACACAGATCAGCATCAATCTACCCACGACCTACGTTATACACGGCCGGTGCATGACGTTTAAAACGTCACATGGAGTGGATCATTTTTACACAGCGATTGGTGCAAAACGGTGGGAGCGCCGCTTTGCACCAATCACCCTGTAATACTGATCCATTCCATGTGACGTTTTAAACATCATGCACCGGCCGTGTATAACGTAGGTCGCGATCTACCGCAGCCGGAGTTGGGATTGCCTAAGACTCTGTTCTGATTGTCTGAACCGGTTCTGATTAGCTTGGTTTTTCGACTGGACTGCAATTCGGGTACCAAATCTGCGAGGATGCGTCAGCCTCTATTATAGGAGTTCCAGTTTTGCTAAGAGCTCAATTTTGACGTCAGGGCAGATCGGCTAATGATTCAACTGATTACATCCTACCATTCCTGTAACTACAATAAAACAAAATTCTAAATGACTTTTTTTTTTCTAACTTGCATAATAAAATTGAGGATGAACTAATTCAAAACAGACACAATTTACTTTTCACATCCGCAAAAAACAAACTGTAGGATTTAGTATCAAGAAAATTTTGTTTTATGCAACAAAATAGTTATTTTATTGAAAAATAAAAGGTATCTTTTGAGGTTTCATTAACACTTTTTTTTGTTAATGTGCAAATGAAAGCTCATATTTGGATTCAAGCATATTTTCATGAAAATTAATAATATTTCGATTAAAGACTGGATTGCTTTCAATTAAAGTAAGTACTTATACGTGCATTTTTATCAATATTATAGACCGGGAGGCGGCAGCACAGACAATCACCTCATCGAGTTCACGGCTGAAATTCCAGAATTTGTTAAAACTTGATTCGCATATTAAAACGCAATCGGTCTGCCAAGTCATATCTTGGTGGAAAACACCCGAAAACCCGATTTTAGCGGTTAGCTCGTAGGTTTAACATGGACTTTACCCACGAATGGCAACACCCATGCCGCAGCGGGTATCTACCCTCCGAAAAAGACTGTTTATTGGATGAAGGGGAAGCAGTGTTAAAATGTTCTGCACGCCTATTGGTGTTTTTCTTCTGAATACCCGCGGCTGACGTCACATGGGTAAAGTCCATTGTGTGTTCCTGCTCCAAGTCCTCCATGTTTTCATACCTTTGGCTGCAGGAAAACACAATGATAAACCTATGAGTCAACCGCTAAAATCGGGTTTTAAGGTGTTTTCCACCAAGATATGACTTGGCAGACCGATTGCGTTTTAATATGCGAATCGAGTTTTAACTAATTCTGGAATTTCAGCCGTGATCTCGATGAGGTGATTGTTTATGCTGCCGCCTCCCGGTCTATTAACAATGTTAATCATTATCTATTAAAATATGTTTATTTTGTCGCTGCTAAATACTTGAGTGAATATTTGTATTTGATAATTACAAATTTAATTTATTTTGCCATATATGCTGTTTTTTTTTGCTTTTTTTATAATCACCAATAAAAATCTCCAGTGGTTGTTTACTATTATTAGAAAATATTAAATAAATATTTTAGTTATGTGCGATTGAAAAGATATAATTTTGTTTTGGTTTATATTTAAATATTTTGTTTTTGTTATGCAAAACTTGAGAAGATAAAAACTAACTTCTAATTATTTTTTTAAATATTTTTAACACAAAAGTAATTACAAATTTTAAATGATAGCTCTAAAAAATTTGCTAGATATACTATTATTAGAAATATAGTAGAAATATTTTATACACACACACACATATATATATACTATTTAATAAATACATTTTTTTTACTAAGTTTAGTAACATGTATTTATATAACAAATAACTAATTAAAAAACATTTTTTAGCTAAGTGTAGTATATTTAAGCCAGAGGCAGATTTGAATATTAACCGTAATAATTTCATTTGAACATTAGTAAAAATATATATTTAATATTTTCTAATAATAATAAAATATCTCTGGTGATTTTTATTTATCTTACACTTTTCCCTAACTGATATAATTTTGCATATGAATTAGTAACAGGAGAAGCATTTAATTATGTTAATATATTCATGTTAATAAATTTATAACTTAATCTCTGTCTGAAAAAATGTATGAATATTTTAGCTATAAAAGACATTAAACATGGGAGGGGAAAGGAGGGGGTGAGCATCAGAATGAAACAATCGTGAATTTCTCAAAACTTATTTTTATAAATAAAGTTTACATTTTTTTTTCTATGAGAAACAAATGTTTCTTGTTTTTTTTTCTAAACTCATAGCAGTATTAAAAATATTTGCATAAATCGTGCGAAGTCTTTACAAAGAATTGCATCGAAAAAACAGAAAGTTATCATAAGCGAACAAATATGAAATACATGAAATTATTTATGTACAATTTTCTATTCAGGGGCCGTCCATAAATGATGTCACGCTTGGAGGGGGGAGGGGGTTCATGAAATTGCGACAGTTTGTGACAAGGGGGTGGGAGGGGTAAGGAGAAGTGTGACATCATACATTTTGATTTAAATAAAATCATTTAAAATCAGCAGATTAAATTTTGAAGTTATTTTGAAATTACCAGAATTAGAGGGTATTTTTTAATCGGGGCTAAAACAACTTTCATGTGATTTGTTTTTACTTATATTCCTTTCTTTAAAAAAAAAAATCAATTGCTCCTTCATATTAATATTTTATTACTATTGTATATTAATTATATTTTTTGTTGTAAACCTTAATCTTATTTCATACAAAATAAGTGCACGAATCATTTTTATTGTTATGCTCACAAATGTCATTAAAACACATAGTTAAAGTTTAAAAATAAAATTTGAAATATGATCTATAACGTAGTGCTTTGTTTCTGAACTGCAAGTATATGTTTATGTAATATAGTGTGACATGTGACAAGAGGGGGGGGGGAGGGGGTATGGTGAAGTGTGACACTTTGTGACAAAGAGGGGAGGGGGGGGGTCAAAAATATTGAAAAAAAGTGTGACATCATTTATGGACAGCCCCTCATATGCATGAAAAGAATGACAGTTTTTAACTAAAAAGTATTACATTTACAAATAAAACAAATTCATATTGAATACAAAAATTGTTGCGCGAGATGTTAATTATTTACTAAATAAACAAATAGTGCAAAAGTAATACGATATTTTTCACATCCCCAGCTTCGACAAAGCTGTGGGATTAGGCCAACTCATGCAACAAAAACAAAGTAAAGATATTTTAATAGACAGTGATTAACATTGTTAATATTCATAAATATGCACATATATACTGTAAATAAGTACTTACCTTAATTTAAAGCAATCCAATCTTTTATTAAAATAGAATTAATTCCCATTAGACGACAAAAACTTTCTGATTACAAGGCACGTTGCCGCTACAACGCCCGGTACATGGGTTACTCTCCTTAAGCTGCAGTACAAAGAAGGGAAGGGCGAAAGGCCGATCCGCAAATACGTCATTCAATCCAATGTTGCCAGTCCTGAGGCATTAGCTGTAGGTAGTGTTGCCTAGAGCATAGAAGTAAAACAGTATAGCCAACTTCTTTGCCCTAGAGCTCCTATAGAGCCCTTATCTACCCCTGTCGGATTCCCTCTAAGTCCACCCAACTTTGAAGAATAATCCGGTAATTTTAGTATGCTGCCACCACCGATATGACTACGTGATATCGGTCACGTTATGAGAGGTAAATTGATAAAAAGACGAACTCTTTCACTTAAACGAACAATTTATTTACACAATCTTTACAAATAACAAGCCAATATTTACACTTACAAACTCGAATATAGCTGATCCGGTTCAACATTAAATAAAATACAGAAAATACGTTCTGTGTACTACTAAGCTACTCTATACCTCTCTCATGCTACGTTAATTAACTCAGAGTTACCAGAAATACTATTAATCTCACAAACACCTTATCTCTCCACTCCCAGAGATCTACCTCCACACGTGTACCCTGGACAACATACACGTCCCGCTCACAGCGTTAAAAACTAACCCAACTCTCTCTGCGAGGCAACCCTCCGTAAACGGGGTTGATTTCTCTGTCCGCAAGGGTTTGTCCGCTTGATAGAACGTAATCCCTTTATGATGTGTCTTTCATCTTAGAGAATGGATGAAGTCTGTCTTATTTAGGAACTTTGAATGACAATAGACAAACTCCCTCCACCATACTAAACATTCTTTCAACTCAGATCATATCACTCACCTACCCGGATTAAGATTCCAGATAAGAAAGGAATGTTAGTTTAAGGCTTGCAGTACACAGTAGATAAGCACACAAAAAGATAATATCACATAACAATAGTTCTAAACTGCAGCTGTCAGTGAAACCCTGACACCCCCCACCTTAGCAGAAAATATGCCATTTAGGGGCTAATTTTCCTCAAAACTATGTAATATCTGAGAAGAGTTCAACAGTTCCTTGGTAAGTTCCTTCGTTATTATAATTACATGCACATTTCAAGGTGTCTGAAAATCACCTACTGACATCTCTAATGAACCATATACTAATGTGATAACTATAGAAAAAAATTACACAATATGCTAAAACACTTACACAATACACACAAATATATATATACAAAAAAAAATTAAAGTTACACTAGAATTATGTCCTTACAATGTCAGTCCTTAGGCTGATATTGCTGGGGGTGGTACTACTTTTTCCTTCCAGTCCTTCCTAGTTAACCTAATAGGTACAGCCCTTTCCGCAGTACCCCCGCTTGAATGGCTAACTTCTGCCTCTGATGACTTAATTAAATTTTCCTCTAACCATTCAGGAACTTGTCTGTCCAAGTCCTCTTTGTGCGTGATAAGGACATTATACAATTTTTGTTTTATCTCCGAATATCGTCTCTTTGCGCATGCTTCAACGTTTTTTGAAGGCTTCTCCCCTGAAAAAAGGGGAAACCTGATTGATTAGCCCCCACCTGTTTAGCCTAGGGGGATAGAAAACGGATGGAGTTGTACCATTGCGTTAAAAGCATACATCTTCTAATATATTTTTGCTCTGAGGTCAAAGGCTAAAGCATTTTTTTAAGAACTCATGTTTTCACTACTCAATATGCATATTTTTTCCCAAAATTTTAAAGAGAGCTTGCATACAGTTATATTTATAACGGATTAAAATGTCAGAGAATTCGGGAGATGAGAACAATTTTTTTTATTGCTATGTTAAAAGAGCCGACGCGAAAACAAACAAACAAACAAAAAAGCAAGAAAACTTCTTTTACAACTAGATAACAATACTTTTTCAAGAAAGTTTTACACGGGCTGTAAAACCGTTGTATTTATCACCAATAAAGATTTCAAAGTTTTCGGACAAAAAAGAACTTTTTATTTTAAAACTATGAAACAACCCTACGTAAAAAAACAAGAGCTTTTATCACTAAATATCAATATTTTTTTGCGAATTTTTCCTTTTAAAATATAATTTCATACAAAATTATAAAGAGAGCTTGGATACAGTTATATTAATAACCGATTAAAATGTCAGAGAATTCGGGAGATGAGAACAATTTTTTTTATTGCTATGTTAAAAGAGCCGACGCGAAAACAAACAAACAAACAAAAAAGCAAGAAAACTTCTTTTACAACTAGATAACAATATTTTTTCAAGAAAGTTTTACACGGGCTGTAAAACCGTTGTATTTATCACCAATAAAGATTTCAAAGTTTTCGGACAAAAAAGAGCTTTTTATTTTAAAACTATGAAACAACCCTACGTAAAAAAACAAGAGCTTTTATCACTAAATATCAATATTTTTTTGCGAATTTTTCCTTTTAAAATATAATTTCATACAAAATTATAAAGAGAGCTTTTATACAGTTATATTAATAACCGATTGAAATGTCAGAGAGAACTACTTTTTTATTGCTATGTTAAAGGAGCCGACGCGAAAACAAACAAACTAGCAAAAAACGAGCTGTAAAACCGTTTTATTTATCACCAATAAAGATTTCAAAGAGTTCGGTTGGTTGGTTGATTGCACGGGGTTTTATGGCACAAAGTCCCTTTAGGGACATGCTGCGCCAAAAAAAAGATTAGAATAAGAACGTCAAATTAAAATTTAAAATTGATTTAAAACTTTGTCATAAAAACAAGATGAATGAATTTAACACAGTTAAATGAAAAGAGTGATGTGATGATAAATGTATAATTAAAATCATTCAGTGAAAATATAACACAACGTCTAAAAGAAATAAACACAAGTTTTCACAATTAAAATATATACAATCTTTAAACTAACAGTTGGTAAAATGTCCAAAGTCTCTAGCAGAAATATATTTAACTTTTAACTTAATAGATTACCAAAAAGAAACATAGTTAAAATCACGTAGGCTCGAGTACCTCAAAAACAGTATTATCATCATTTGAGTCAGAACTGTAAGACTCTGTATCCATAGCTTCCTCTGCATAGTGCAGCAGCTGTTTGGAATCCTTTGTAGTAAGCAGCGATGTATCAAGACAAGGTTTCTTGTTTTTCCCTTCACAGTTTTCCACTGTGAAGAGGGTTGGGTTGAGGTTTTCTTTCTCTCTTTCTGTGCACAAGATTTTTGTTTTGCTTTTTGTGTAGGGTAAACCGGTTTTTCCAATTTGTTTTCAGATGAAACAGAAGTTTGACCTGACTCATGTTCGATTCACTGTTTAGATTGCCGATTAGAATATCCTATTTTCACAGGTTCTGATGATGGTGGCAAAAGTTCTAGTGCAGGCAAAGGTCTTATTCTAGCGGAACAATACATACTACGCGGGTTTTTCTTTACAACGCTGGTTAGTGCAGTAAAAGAATCATTTGGTGGTAAAGAGAATTCAGATTGGGTGCTTATATGTCTTAAGGATTTTGATTGTCGCTTGAATAAACTAGAATAAAAAACTCCTACAGATAGTGTTCTGGATTCAACTAGTTTTCGAGCTTCAGGATAAGAAAGTTTTTGAGTGATTTTGACCGCAAGAATTTATTTCTCACGAATCTAGTTTGGGCAAGAGCGGGAGTATGCTCTATGGTCACCCTTACAGTTTGTACAGCGTTCAGGCTTTTAGCATGACTTCCCCACAACGTGCGCAGGCAACAAAACCAGGGCATGTAGTTGTAGTATGACCATAGCGCTGGCATTTAAAACAACGGAGTGGGTTAGGTACATAAGGTCGGACAGAACAGCTCAGGTAGGTAGCTTTAATTCTGATTAGCAATGTAGGGCTATTGAAAGTCAGAATAATGTGCTTCGTAGGAAGCACTTGCTCATTCCGATGGATAGTAATACGGCGTGCATCTACGACACTTTCATCTTTTAAGTTTTGTAGAAGTTCCTCCTTTGTAGAGAATAAAAGCTCTGGTTCGGATATTACACCACGGCTTGTATTCAGAGTTTGATGGGCCTGAACAGAAACAGAAAAAGAGCCTACTGGTATGTAATTTGAGAGAAATTGTGAATGTTTGGCTTTATAAACTTCAACAAGCAAATCCCCAGAGTGTAGTTTTTTCAGTGAATAACCATCTCCAAATACAGATTGGAATGTTTTGCAATAAGAAAGGGTAAAGTTCTCTTAAAAGAACTATCAGAGTGTCAGTGAGTTTAATTACAAAAAAAAAAAGGGTGAATGAGTTATTCTGTACAGTTTGTTGCTCTCCACATGGGAGAGAGATAGAAGGAATAAAAGTATTTCCATCCATATTAGAAAAAAAAACAATTCAGACCCCGGCCGCACCATCCACTACCGAGCCCAACAAGGGGATGCACTTCGTGCACCATTGTTAACCAGGGCCCATACGTTCACAAGACACAACTATGTCAGTCTCTACCCTTAACGAGATCACTAGTATGTGACCGCTCACTTGATCCCCAGCCAGTGATAAGTCAACTGACCAGCCGACTGATGCATATGGGACCAATATGCACCTTCCGTCTACCTGAAGCAGAGGCCAAAGTAGTGTGTTGGTTTCCCTCAACTGCCAGGATCCCCCTTTCCAGGGACACTGGTAGCCACGCACGGCAAAACGTGGGTGGTTTACAATTCTCCATAAGGCGAAATAAACAGTATGATATCGGCTTATGCAGAATCGCCCTCACCTCAAAAGAGGAAACCACAATGAAAGTGAAACAAAGAGGAAAGATTAGACAAGAGAATGGAGAGGAAAAAGAAAAGAGATAGATCGCTCAGGTGCATGGGTTTGTGATACCCGTGAATACCTAAAGAAGGTATCCCCCTGGGGGATCAACGAGTTCGGACAAAAAGAACTTTTTATCTTAAAACTATGAAACTTCAAAACTACGTAAAAAAAACAAGAAAATGAGCGCTTTTATCACTAAATATCAATACTTTTCGCGAATTTTTCATTTAAAAATATAATTTCATACAAAATTTCAAAGAGAGCTTTGATACAGTTATATTTATAACCGATTGAAATGTCAGAGAGTTCGGAAGATGAGAACTATTTTTTATTGCTATGTTAAAGGAGCCGACGTGCGACGTAAAAAAAAAAAACAAAAAAGCGAGAAGAAAACATTTCTTTTACAACTAGATAACAATATTTTTTCACGAAATTTTTACACGGGCTGTAAAACCGTTTTATTTATCACCAATAAAGATTTCAAAGAGTTCGGACAAAAGAACTTTTCATTTTAAAACTATGAAACGACCCTACGTAAAAAAAACCCAAGAAAATGAGCGCTTTTATCAGTAAATATCAATATTTTTTCGCGAAGTTTTCATTTAAAAATATAAATTCATACAAAATCGGGTTAAAGATATAAAATAATAAAAACTTGATGGATTTTTTTAAAATTTATTATCACGAGCCCGGGCAACGCCGGCGGGGGTCGGCTAGTTTTTATTAATTTAAAAATGATTTATCAGTTGCTTTATATTTTTTAAGATAAATAGAATACTCTGTTAATAAATCAAAATCGGGATATCAACATGTTAAGAGATTTATTTCTTTATTTGTAATAGTAAAATAAAATCTTTGTTAAAATTTGACAAAAAAGCTTTTAAATATTTCATTAAAATATCTTTTTCGATAACAACATTGGGGCCATTCCATTGTGACGGGTGTGACACCCAGACAAAATTTTAAGAGTTTATATCTATATTTTGGGAAATAAATTATCTAAGAAATCCCTGAAAAGTATTTTAATTATGTAATTCCATGCATATGCTTGGATAATTGAGCAAATATATAACTTCAATAGCTTTCAATTGAAGAAAATAAAAAAATTTAATTTTGTGACGGATGTGACTCTCTCGGGACAAGAGTTTTTACTTGCATACACATTTGTTAAAATTCCTGTGAATATTTAACTGTGTCATTATTAAAATAATTTTTTTTCTAATGAAAGAGATTCAAATTAAACTTAATACGTAATTTTCATAATAAATTTTAATTATTTTAATGTATAAGAATTTTTTTCCTGCTGTGACGGGTGTGACAAAGGAGTGACGGGTGTGACATTGTGCAAAGTGTACAATTTGAAAGTTGTTTACCAAAAAAATACAGTGATCAGTATAGACAGTAAACTCAACAATAGTAAATATACAAAAGAAAGTTAATAAAACTAACATATTTATGCAGTTAATTTGTAGTGTCCCCTACTCGTTATAAGTGATGGAAGAGCTACTTTTTTTACAATAGCAGAAATTTTTTTAATTGAGATGTCATCTTCCTCTGGCCAAATCCGGTGTGGCCCATTGGCTTGCATCTATTTTAAGCTTATTTCTTCCTTACGGAAGTTGATATTCAAGACATTAGCATAGTATAAGCTATTACGCTTTTTGCTACTGGCCAGGGAAACCAAAAGGTAATCACCAAAATTAAATCTGATATTTTCAAAATCTTTCTGGGGGGAGATTCACAATTAGCAGTAGTAGATGATAAACACCGGTTCTGCATCAGTGCAGTTCGTGCAGTCGACCTCTGTGACTGTGAAGGTCACCGGAAGTCGCAGGTGTTGACACCGGATGTAGCAGGTGGGGATAACAGGCATGTTTAGACAGGAAGTGAACAGGAAGTGTAGACAGGAACTTTAACCGGAAATGCGACAGGAAGTGAATGCGATAAGGGAGAGAGGGGGAGGGCTTATTTTTGGAGGGGGCTTAATTTTTTTTGTTGGTTTTGATCCTTCTAGTCGAGTGGAGTTGAGTTGTAGGAATCCTGCTGTAAGAATGAATTTAGTTTGAAAGTAATATTAACAGAATGTTCAAATATTTTTTTTTTTTTTTTTTTTTTTTTTAACCTGAAATAAAAATTCTATTTGCTATCTAACACCTAATATAAAAATGGAAATCTTTCTGGCTTTGTTTTACTTTCTAAAAGTTTTACATGAAATTTATTTTAAGACTGGAAACGCGACAGGAAGTAAGACCTGAAACCGGATTAGACATGCTTTTTCCAAAAAGGGTTTTCAGGAAGCAGTAAACATGTTTTGGGAACATGTTTGGGAGCTTGTTGCAACAGGACAGGTGGTTTGTGAGACCGGAAGTAATTAATATGAGAGAGATAAAGAAGGTGCATGATTAGACATATAGGTTTTGTTCTTTTTAGAGGGTGAAATTTAATTTAATTTCTTATTTAAAGTGTTTTCATTTATTTTTTTTAAATTTAATTTATTTAAAGCGTTTTAAATTATTTTTTCTATCATTTTTAGTTTTAGTGACATAAGTTTTAGAACTAATTGTAAAGAACATTTTCCATTGTTGGCTAAACAAAACTAGATACCTATTTCTAATATAAATAAGTTAATACAAAAAAAAAAAATGCATACTATTTTCGATAAGCTATAGGAAAAACATTTCGTATAAAAGTAAAAATTTTCCTTCTAAATTGTTATTTCGAATATGGAAATGATCCTTATAAGGAAAGGGCATGTTTACAGACAAACAGTTCCATCAACCAATCTACCACTCTATTTTTCTCATAGCTATCGTTGCAGGAATCGTCAAGGCGATGTAGGCCAATCATATTATAGACCAGTTTAACGCAGACCAATGAAACTTCCCCATTTCATGCATACAGTAGCAGTCATAAAGAACAAACAGGTTTTCCTTGCTAACCAACCGTAATTAAACCAACAGTGAATTCAGTTGCCCTTTCCTTATACATTCACAGTATAGACCCACTCCATATTTTAGTCTCCTTCGCCCGCGCGCCACCTGATCTTCGTCTGTGAACACAGCCTGGAATATTAAAAGGCAAATTTTTGTTTGTTTATTTATTTTTATTTACACGTATGTTTGTATTTTTTATGGTACTTTGAATAGTTTTACAACTTATATTTAAATACAGAGAAGGGGGAGGAAGGGCACTTGTATTGTGTCCTTTTAGGAACCAATTTCACATATAGAAAATATGTAATAATCTAAATTCCTTCAATTTGTAAAAAAAACAATATTGTGCATATGCATTAACTAACAGTTTTTTTAAACATTCTTTAAAACTATAATTTATCAACAACAACAACAAAAAAGATATTTATCGTTAAATATTAATTTGAATCATGAAAATTTTTGAGTTTTTATTTAATTAAGAAAACTATACATAAAATTGAAATAAAATTTTATTTTATACTGATATTTACTTCTGTTTAAATATTACTTCAATTTTGTGTGTGAATGATTAAATTGAGTTTTTAATAATCTAGACAAAAATTAATGTGTAAATTAATATTAAATAGTTAGGAGTTCATGTGAACTTGAAAAGTGGTTCACTATTTTATTTTCTCTTAATGTTTGTTTCATTTTTAGTTGGATGGGAGCATGAACATAGATCTAAAGAAGGACTTCTAAGGAAATAGCCTTTCCAAGAAGAAAATCGTTCCTGGAAAAATGTCTCAAATAGGTGACGCATGTGTAGGACAGCTTCTCCTTACGTCACCAGTTCGTCTGCTTCTTCAAACCGTCTGTTGGGTATCTGATATACAGTTTCAGTTTGATGTTGTAGGTGGCGCTGCTTTAGCAGGGATTCTCGCCGGCTGCGCAGAACCGTGCGCGTAGCTGTGCAGCTGTAATTTCGTTCCAAAGTCGCGACACGGTATTAACACTATTTCGTTGAAAGTCCTTCTTCAGTTCTATGTTCATGGATGGGAGGAAAGGGGAGTTACAGAAAAAAAGTTTTTTTTTGGGGGGGGGGAGGGGGTATTAGATTTTACTGGATACAACTGTATGAAAGACACCAATCACAATATTACTGCTTCAATTTTGACAAGAAAGTTCTAATGTAATATACGTATATTTAGAATTCACATTTATTCTTAATGTTTAATTTTGTTAAAAGATGGCGCTACCACGTAGAAAAGGGTTTATTATTGAATACTGGCTAGATGATGCGATAAGATTCTTAAATTAACTTCAAAAACTGATTTTAATTATATATCATGCTTTGTAAATTTTTTTTTAATGCAAGGAATTTTTTTAACCATTTGTATACCTAACTTTACTATTTAATTACCGAATAAGTTTTATTTCACTTAATTTTTTCTGTCGAAAAAAATGCTATGTTTTATTTGTTCTAAAACTAAAAAATAAATGAATTTATATGAAAAACTTTATATTTTATACTCTTTTGATTTAAAGTGATGTTTTAAAAACCTTTGAAATAACACCCCCGGCCCCTCTTCCCTAAAGATAAAAGTTAGACCGGGAGGCGGCAGCACAGACAATCACCTCATCGAGTTCAAGGCTGAAATTCCAGAATTAGTTAAAACTTGATTCGCATATTAAAACGCAATCGGTCTGCCAAGTCATATCGTGGTGGAAAACACCCGAAAACCCAATTTTAGCGGTTAGCTCGTAGGTTTAACATTGTGTGTTCCTGCTCCCAGTCCTCCATGTTTTCATACCTTTGGGTACAGGAAAACACAATACTAAACCTACGAGTCAACCGCTAAAATCGGGTTTTAAGGTGTTTTCCACCAAGATATGACTTGGCAGACCGATTGCGTTTTAATATGCGAATCAAGTTTTAACTAATTGTGGAATTTCAGCCGTGATCTCGATGAGGTGATTGTTTGTGCTGCCGCTTCCCGGTCTAAGTATAAAACTGCATTATGTATATGCCAATTTAACTGTGTATCAGTTTTATGAAACAGATAAAAAAGTTAATAACAGTTTGGTAAATTTATCTTTACATTTACATCAATTATAATTATGACAATAAACATTTATTAATTTTTTGTGCCTTACATATTTCATTTTTTGTGAAATACTAGTTTATTTGCTGATTTAAGTTTAATCCTTTAGTTCCAGCTAATTGCAGTAAATTATACAAATAAAATTCAAAATAAGAGCTGCTTCTACAGAAAAATATAATTATGTAGATTTTATTTAAAATTTATTATTATGCAATATATATATATATATATTAATATTTATTTTTTAACTTTATACAAGGTTTGTTATACAGGGTCATTCATAATTCCCTCCGGGGTTTCGAAACGTTATAGTAAAAAAACGAAGACGAATATGAAAAAAAGAAACATATGAAATTATTCCGAAACTATTCAAGTTTTACTTACATACATTACAGGTGTTCTATGTGTGAACCCTTGGTCACACGGCATACATCCATGCGATAGTCCAGTTCCTGCCATACTCCGTTTCTTTAAATTTCCGGTACCACACATAAATTGTTTTGTCAGTTGGTCCCTGTTTTCGATATATATTACGAAAGACCCGTTGAACTGACACCACTGATTCAGATTTAAAGAAACGGAGTATGGCAGGAACTGGACTATCGCATGGATGTATGCCGTGTGACCAAGGGTTCACACATAGAACACCTGTAATGTATGTAAGTAAAACTTGAATAGTTTCGGAATAATTTCATATGTTTCTTTTTTTCATATTCGTCTTCGTTTTTTTACTATAACGTTTCGAAACCCCGGAGGGAATTATGAATGACCCTGTATATCACTAAATTATCCCAATCAATTTTTTTCCCTTAAAAAAATTGCACAAACTGCTACAAATTTTAATTATTTTTCATTCACCATTTCAGTTAGTTAAAATATTAGTTTCTTTTACTTAAAAAAAAGATGATACAAGAGGGGAAGTATTTGATTGCTAATTCGATATAGATCAGTTTCAACAGTCACAACTTAGCAACCAGATGGGTGTTTATGTTTGCCCCTCAAAAATTGTGGATTGTGATTGGTTGGCTTATTTTTCAGGCTACAAATGGATGGTTATGATTGGTTGGATAAAAATTGGTAGGCTGATGATCACATGGTTGAAACTGATCTATTAAATGATACTTGTACATATGAGTTGTTTTCTTTTAAATTGATTAAGTTAATAATATTTATTTGACACGTTTATTATGTCACAAGCATCATTAAAAATAAAACATATGTGAATATGCAAGCTCTGACGCTTTTATGAATCTTCAACGAAATGAAAAATATCCTCTTCAAGTGCGTTAAGCCCCTCCTATAATGTCTCGTGTAATCGACCAATCAACATTCGACATCGCTCTTAATCTCGCTAGCAATAACGGTTTGTAAAATCGCCCCCCTACCCGCGTCCGCCATTTTTGACCGTGTTTTGCACTGGAGACTGCTGATTGAACTGCTATTGGCAGGGCTACACTAGATACCGAGCTTGCTCATTCATTATCATGGCGTCACAAATGGTGGCTGGCCACGACGAAAGACATACAGCGATTGCCACAAAACGATGGGCGCGTCGCTTTGTACCACTCGCTGGTTACGGCTAAGACTCCTATAATAGGAGCTGACGCATATCCATTTTGTTTCGCATTATTGGTACGCAGCTCAGCATCAATCTACCGCAGCCGGAGTTGGGGTTGCCTAAGACTCGGTTCTGATTGGCTGAACCGGTTCTGATTAGCTTGGTTTTTCGACTGGGCTGCAATTCGGGTACCCAATTTGCGAGGATGCGCCAGCCTCTATTATAGAAGTTCTAGTCGCGGCCAGCCACTATTTTCGACGTCATGAGAATGAATGAGCAAGCCCGGTATCTAGCGTTGCCTTGCTATTGGTCAAAGTCGTTTTTCGGCTTCAAAGCTTTATCAAGCTTCCACTGTGAAAGGGGAAGATTGATATGTCTACTACTCTCTTTTCATAGCTCCATGGTGGCGACAAACGGGTTATAAAATTTGATTGGCTGAGATGATTCTGGACAAAAGCTTATTGCCAAGTGTCTTGGCGAGTCTGTCATTATTGCTAAGTTAATTCTACTTAACTCGTCCAGGCGAATATCGCCAAGTCAGGAATATAGGTTTGCCGGCTTAGATGCTTTACACTCACGCTAAAAAAAAAAAAAATTAATCGGTTAAAAAAAAGAAAAAAGTCGCCAAATTTAGGGGATTTTTTCCTTTAATGGCAACCTAGCCATTGTATTAAGTTATTCATTTGGCGCAGTCTTGGAAATCGCGCCAACCAAACAGTCGCCAATCTTTTGTTTACATTTTAGCGTGAGTGTAACACATCTGTTCCGGTTTGCCATAGTTTGAACGAAAACGTCTGTCTAAGCACAGTCTGAGCATGCGCTTCGTGCATATTTCATCACTCTTATATAGACACCCTAGAGAGGGGGAGAAGGGAGCCAAAATTTTACTGTTCATTAGGAAAGGGCATGTGCCTCGATATGCGAGTGGGAGGACTTTACCAGGGCTACACTACATACCGGGCTTGCTCATTTATTAGGATGACGTCACAAAAGGTGGCTGACTAGGATGAAAGACATACAGCGATTGGCACAAAACGATTGGCGCGTTGCTTTGGACCAATCGCTGGTCGCGGTCAGCCACCATTTGTGACGTTTTGAGAGTGAATGAGCAAGCCCGGTATCAGGGCTACACTACATACCGGGCTTGCTCATTCATTATGATGATGTCACAAAAGGTGGCTGACTAGGAGGAAAGACATACAGCGATTGGCACAAAACGATGGGCGCATTGCTTTGGACCAATCGCTGGTCGCGGTCAGCCACCATTTGTGACGTTTTGAGAGTGAATGAGCAAGCCCGGTATCTAGTGTTGCCTTGCCGGTATCTAGTGTTGCCTTGACTTTACCCGTGTCACGTCATCTGCGGGTATATAGAAGATAAACACCAATAGGCGTGAAGAACATTTTAACATAGCTTCCCCTTCGTCCAATAAATAGCCTTTTTCGGAGGGCGTATACCCGCAGAGGCATAGCTGTTGCCATTCGTGGGTAAAGTCCATTCCAAATCACGGTAATGTCTCTTAATTTTATACATTTAAAAATCAAAAATATCAAATTTAGTTATTTTTACACATTGAATGCCGAACTAAAATCACTAAACATGCCTAGGGAGTCACGGGGTTATTTTTTAAATATAATACTGCTGTTGCCTGTTTGTATATTTGCAGCACCTTAATTGCAAGGGTCATACACAAAGAATTGTAGTAGTTTTTGGAGCAGAAAAAAATCACTTTCATAACAGTTAAAAAACAAGATAAAATAGTCACAACTAAAACCTTTTGTAACAAGACGAAATTTTTTTTTTCATAATGATAACTTTATTATGGAAGTAAGACAATGTAAGTAAGAAACGTTATTATAGAAGAAGCATTTTTAGCAAAAAAGTATAAACTACTCTTAAAATTCCTTACATACATAAACTTTAAAAATGCCCTGCTCATGTTACTTAATAAATTCTATAAGATATTAAATCAAAACATTACTTATAGAAAAAATATGATGCAAGTTTTAATTAAATAAATGTACAAAAATTATTTGTGTAAAACAAATTATAAATTAAAACAACGTAAAAAGGTAACTCAGCACAGCAAAATAAATTTATTATGTTTACTTCTGAAATTTATATAAATTAAATAAAATAAGAATTAACATATTAAATAACAATTTAAAAAAGGGTAAAAAAAGGGGAGATATTCATTTAAACGATAGAAATTGAAACGTTATTGCAGAATTGTGATGTAAAATTTTTAAGCAGAACGCAAGTTACTAATAAAATTTCTAAAATATGACTTTTTGACAACTTTTTTCAAATTTCAGAGATTATGTGTTCTGTAGACTACTTTATATAAACACAAAAAATCTTTACAGTTACACTAAATATGAAAGGGAAAAGTTTTTTCTAAATTTTGTAAAATTGCAAGCTTGTGTAAACTTGAGTGCTATCTATTAATGAGTTGACCGTCACAGATTGGAACAAAGTGGCTTTTTTGGCAGACATTTTGCAAAGCAGTTTTCAGTATTTACGGAGTCTGTTCACAATCGACTTTACCCATGTCACGTCATCTGCGGTTATATACAATAAAAACACCAACGGGCGTGAAGAACATTTTAACACAACTTTCCCTTCGTCCAATAAACAGTCTTTTTTAGACGGCATATACCAGGGCTACACTAGATACTGGGCTTGCTCATTCATTATCATGACGTCACAAAAGGTGGCTACTCGCGACTAGAGCTCCTATAATACAGGCTGAATCATACCGCCATTTAATAACCCAGCGGACCAAAAACCAAGCTAAAACTGGTTAGCTTACCGTACTAGTGGATGGCGAGTGACAGTAACAGGGACGGCAAACACCTGCTCAGGCTTCTTCCTAATGCTGAGCTAGGTTGCAATATGGCGGTTATTTTGGGCAACAGAATGGATATGCGTCAGCTCCCCTTATAGGAGCCTTAGTCGCGACGAAAGACATATAGCGATTGGCACAAAACGATGGGCGCGTCCCTTTGTATCAATCGCTGGTGGCGGACGGCCACTATTTGTGACGTTATGAATCAATGAGCAAGCCCGGTATCTAGTGTTACCTTGCATATACTCGCAGATGCTGTTGCCAGTCCTGTTGCCAGTCGTGGGTAAAGTCCATTGGTTGAGAGGAATCTGGACAAAAGTGAATCGCCAAGCATCTTGGCGAGTCTTCCATTATGGCTCAGCATGAAAAAAATATTTAATAAATGTAAGTTGCGCTGACGGCATCCCAGCTCGGCTCTTACAACAACTGAATTCAACCCATCTCCAGGCGCTCCTTTCGATCTACAACTCTTCCTTTGAGACTTCGATTCTCTTCGATCCATGGAAATTGGCAACCATTATCCCCATTCGAAAGCCGGGTAAACCTTCAACGCTTATGGGTTCATACAGAGCGATTGCACTGACTTCAGTGTGGGTCAAGGTTCTGGAGAGGATGATCCTTCGCTGCATTCTGATCTGGACGGGTGTTCGAAATATTTTCCACCCTAGCCAATTTGGCTTCCTACCTTTCCGGGACTGTATTACGGCCCTGCACTACACGAACACTCGGGCGCAGAATGATTTTGTTGCCGCCGTGTGCCTTGATATCAAGGCCGCTTATGAATCTGTATGGATCGACAACCTAATCTGACCTCCATTAGCATTCGTGGAAGCATGGGGCGCTGGATTGCGGCCTTTCTCACAGAGCGCCGGATTAAGATCCGGTGGAGGTCTACCACATCCGGGGTTGGCCCCTGTCGCCATGGAGTCTCTCAAGGGAGCGTGCTCTGCCCCTGCTATTTCTAATCTATATGGCCAACATCATTGAAGTCTTGGTGGAGGGTGTTTACCTTATTGTTTACGCGGATGACATGCTCGTGTATGCCATCGGCCTAGATGAGTGTCGCGCCCGCGACAAACTTAACAACGTTCTCCAGAGCATTGGCACTTGGTGTGCGGCCAACAAACTGCGCATCTCCCCCTACAACTGTATGGCGATCAACTTCTCACGTCGCCGCGATCCGGGTGATCCACCGAGGGTTGCAGGCCAGGATATCCCTTGGAACGCCACCATCAAGATCTTGGGTATATGGATAACCCGTACTCTAAACTTTCGTTTCCATTTCTCCATGATCCGTGCCAAGATTCTCACACGTTTCAATTATATCAAAGCAGTAGCTATTCACTCGAGTGGGGTGTCTAGTACGCACTTGCTGCGCAATATTAATGCTCTGGTGAGAAGCATCATTGAGTACGGGAGTGCGGTTTTTTCGACTCTAACCACACTGCCATGCACACCCTTGAAGTAATCTATCATGCTGACCTACGTACTGCTTCCGGCTTCCTGATGTGCACGCCTATACCAGTTCTTCGCCATGAAGCGGGCGCTTCTACGGCTCACAGTCGTCTAGTGTTCCTGTCTAAGGTTTTTATACTGAGACAGCTCGCCATTCACCCGGGGTTGGCTTTCAGTGACTCTATCAGGTCTGCCTGGCTGCCCAATACCCCCAAAAAATGGAAATGGACTCGCCTCTGTAACTCTATGACTGATTCCTATCACTTTGACCCGGCTCATATCATTCGCTTTATCTGGCCTCCTTTCCTTTAGGAGCTGCCTCTCCGTATCATTACTGAGGGCATCTCTTTCTTCGACCTCTCCGTTATGGACCGCGTCCTGTGCCTTCTTTTCATCGGTTGCCTCGAAGAATAGCGTGAAAACCTCTGTGGCGGCTGTTGATGCAGACTCAGACCTGTTAAATGCAGCCCTGACCCCTCACATTAACTCCGTATTTACTGCCGAAGCGATCACTCTGTGGCTTGCCATCACTCACCGTCCCTCAACAAATAGCAACCTCTTTCTCTTCATAGTTGCTTTCTCTGTCAGTCCTTCCAGCTCTTCAGTCCTACTGTCTCCGCTCCCCGAAGGTCATTCTTCTCCTGATCCACAGCATCTCGGCTCGCTGCAAAATGGGTTGCTCTATCCGCGACCTACGTTATACCGCGACCTGCGTTATACACGGCCGGTGCATGACATTTAAAACGTCACATGTAGTGGATCATTTTTACACGGTGATTGGTGTAAAGCGACGCGTCCCCCGTTTTGCACCAATCACCTTGTAAAAATGATCCACTACATGTGACGTTTTAAACGTCATGCACCGGCCGTGTATAACGCAGGTCGCGGTTATACACGGCCGGTGCATGACGTTTAAAACGTCACATGAAGTGGATCGAGGCTAACGAAAATGAAAGGCTACCGCGATGCTTTAAGCGTATCTTTTTTTACAGACCGCCGGAGTCCCGTGATGCTCGAATGCACCAATGCAGGTGTACGAAAAGAGCATCACGTCACTTTAGTGGTCTGCGAGGCTAACGAAAAAGCCAGGCTACCGCGGTGCATTCCACTTATCTTTTTTTACAGATCGCCAGAGTGACGTGATGCTCTTTTCGTACACCTGCATTGGTACATTCGAGCATCACGTGACTCCGGCGGTCTGTAAAAAAAGATACGCGTAAAGCACCGCGGTAGCCTTTATTTTTCGTTAGCCTCGAGCGGTCTGCGAGGCTAACGAAAAAGACAGGCTACCGCGATGCATTCCATTTATCTTTTTTTACAGACCGCTAGAGTAACGTGATGCTCTTTTCGTACACCTGCATTGGTGGATTCGAGCATCACGTGACTCCCGCGGTCTGTAAAAAAAGATACGCGTAAAGCACCGCGGTAGCCTTTCTTTTTCGTTAGCCTCGAGCGGTCTGTAAAAAAAGATAAGTGGAATGCACCGCGGTAGTCTGTCTTTTTCGTTATAGACCGGGAGGCGGCAGCACAGACAATCACCTCATCGAGTTCACGGCTGAAATTCCAGAATTAGTTAAAACTTGATTCGCATATTAAAACGCAATCGGTCTGCCAAGTCATATCTTGGTGGAAAACACCCGAAAACCCGATTTTAGCGGTTAGCTCGTAGGTTTAACATTGTGTGTTCCTGCTCCCAGTCCTCCATGTTTTCATACCTTTGGGTACAGGAAAACACAATAATAAACCTACGAGTCAACCGCTAAAATCGGGTTTTAAGGTGTTTTCCACCAAGATATGACTTGGCAGACCGATTGCGTTTTAATATGCGAATCAAGTTTTAACTAATTGTGGAATTTCAGCCGTGATCTCGATGAGGTGATTGTTTGTGCTGCCGCTTCCCGGTCTATTAGCCTCGAAGCGGATCATTTTTACACGGCAATTGCTGCAAAACGGTGGACGCGGCGCTTTTCACCAATCGCTGTCTAAAAATGATCCACTCCATTTGACGTTTTAAACTTCATGCACCGGCCGTGTATATCGTAGGTCACGCTCTATCCCTCTTGCCTGGTGTCCTACACATAAAGGTATTACCCCCAACGGGAAGGCTGACGCACTGGCAAAAGAGGGTCCTTTCCTGTGCCAGACTCTCCCATGGATTTCTCCGGAAGATTAACGCTCAAACATTAAGAACTGGATCGTCGAAAACAATTCTCTCTGGCTGAAAAGTTGAGTTGCAAAGGCTAGAAAAAACACGGTTTAAACCTGGGAATAAACCGGGTTTTTTGGTAATAAACCAGGTCTTTTGGGAATAAACCGGGTCTATTGAAAATAAACCTGGGAATAAACCGGATTTTTGCAACACTACTGAAGAGCAATTACGCACCGAACTTTCCCCATCTTTCGAACCGACCGGTCGTTCCGAAAGTGGGCGCCGACCAGGCTCATCGACGTGCTCTTTGCACGGTGGAGTTCCAGGATGATTCTCACACAGCAACGCGTTTATCGGATGAACTGATGGCCGTATTCTCCCATTCCACCGAAGTGGAACGAAACCGGAATTCAGTTCATCCGAAATCAGGCCTGGATTCCGGTTCGGTGGGAAAGAGCGATTCTCCCCTAGTCCGATTCCGGATTTGTAATAATCGATATATTTTCCGTGGCATTCGAAAGGAAGTGACGTTTCAAATTCTTAAGAAGTGTGAAAAACCAATCAGATTGAACGTAAACATATGCAACTACACATGTTTATTTATTTTTTCGTTGTCTAGTGAAGATGTTCATAGTTACTATGATTTAATCAAAATTATATTTTTAAAATAAATTTGAGTAAAGGAATGAATACCTAAAGGAAAATAAAATGTTTTTCAATACTGCAGGGGATATTTCTGAAAAAAATTGAAGGGGGAGGGGGTTATGTCCGTTTTTTTTTTCCCTGGTGTATTTTTACGTTAAATATGAAATATTTAAATCGGATGATTAATCAAACACCTAATCTAATTTCTTATTATTGAACTGTTTATGTCTGCGTTTTAAAGACATAATTATTATATATTCATTTGTTATAATTTTTATTAATTTTGTATTTCGATCGACAAATAATTCATGACATTGGATCCAAAATTTAAACTTAAATTTGAACCAGTATATTTCATGATTTATGGAGAAAATATTACAAATAAATAATAAATTATATTAAAAAAAGTGAATTTCTCAATGCAGTTTTTGAATCTTTACATAAGTTTAATTTATTTTTCTATTTTATAATTTATCTAGAGAATAAATTTATACTAATAGTATATATATGTATATATATACTATTAGTGTAAATTTACTCACTAGCTATATTTTTTATTTTACAAATACATCAGTTAAAAATAGCTACTTATATATTTATTATACAAGTTTGTGGATTTATGTTAATACTATTTAGCTGAATCATTATTTTATCTTGCACTTTAAAACACTTCTTGCTAATTATGCTACTGCAGGGGGACTCACAATTTAAACTATTTCCACAACCCCACATATTACCCAAGCTCAGCAACCCCCCCCCCCCCTCCTCTCACCCTATAAAAAAACAGAACCCTGCGTACTCTACTGTACTATTGACAAACTTCTGTACTTAGCCTTAGAATATTAGTGTATGTCATTTTGATATACACTTCTTATTGAAATAACATGCAGATGCGGATAATGCTAGCATTCTAGTATTAAAAGTCAGAGATCTGTTCAGGAAAAAATTGGGTCCTTTAAAAAACCCTTCACAATTTTTTAAATTTCAAAACAGGACTCTTCATAAAACTATTTTCCGACCCTTTACAAAACTATTTTTCCTAAAACAGGACCCTTCACAAAATTCTTTATCTTAAAAATAGGTTTTTCACAAAATTTTTCCATCTTTAAACTGAGCATTTCACAAATTAATCATTTAAAAGTAAAATCTGACCTGTCACTTTTACACATATAAAGAAAATATATGTATTTTACATCCATATATCTTCTTAAAAATGTATAAACAAGAACCTGAATAAAACGATCCTTTCAAATTCACAAAATTATGACTAGATTTTCCACAAATATGAAAAGCTGTTCACAATTTCACAAAAACAGGACCCTGGGAAAAAAGCCTGGACAGACCCCTGAAAGTACATTTTGTATTGTATTAAAATTGTTCCTATTCTAGTTCACATGTATTCTTTATTTATTTAAAAATATAGTTTTTCAAATAGTCATTTCACATTTTATTCTTGTTAATGCAATTTTAATTATCTTTAATATAGTGGCGCAGGCAGGATCTTCACATGTGAAGGGTTATTGAATCATTATTCATTATAAAATTAATAAATCCATTTTTTACAAGCTAACATTTAAATCTATTTCTATAATACAAATGCTGTTAGAAAATGAAATGTTGAATTTTATGTAATTTTGATTTTTTTTCTTAATTGTAGTAATTGTTTTCAATTAATTTATAATTCTTCTTTTCTTTAAACCAATAAAATCGCACACAAAGTATTTTTTTTTTTTTTTTACTTGTTGAATTATTAAATAACAAATTCATTGACGATGGCTATGATTGCTAAAATTTCATAGTAAATAATATTTTTGTGATAAATAAAGATATTTCATTAAAATAAGTTCTGCACATACTTATAATTATCATATATGAGAAACCAAAAACATAATTCAATCTAATTTATATAAAGACAAATAGTTTTTTTTATGTTAATCAACTCTTATTTATTGTAGGTATATATACCTTTGACTTTTCTTTAATGTACAAAGTGACAAACTATTATATTTTAATATTTCAGAATAACTGTAACATGTCAATTAAATGATCTGTCTTGGTTCAGTGATTCAAATATAGTATTTTGGGTACTTTTCCATTATATTCCAACACATTTATGAAAGGAAAAAAAGAAAATCCCTTGTTTACACAAGACAAAATGTGATTATGTGCACCATGTGTAAAGAATTTGCAAAAGCAGATACACCAACTTTGTGAATGGATGCCCAGCTTTGCACACATATGCATACAATCTATGTACAAAGTCGAACATTGTTGTTGACATTAAATCACTTAGCACTAATAAATACCAACGGATAAGATGATACTATTATTTTAATGATTAACACACACATACACAAAAAAGTGGTCCTTTTGATTTCATATTAACAAGATTCGACTGTAATGAAATTATAAGTTTTATTTTCTTTTTACTAAATTCTCAAGTGTCATTATCAGTTAAAGGATAAAATTTTGTTACTGACTTGATAGGAAGTTATCCAGTTTTAATTTTGATTTACATGATTAAGTACATTTTTCAATTAATTTATAAATACAGTAATACTTAAAAATGCTTTATATCAGCTTTACAATTGCTTCAAATATTTTAATCTGGTAGATTAAGAACATCAATTTTAAACAAAAGCAAAATATTTGTGCTCTTCTGTGAAGGAGTATATAATGCTAAATATGAATATTTGACACCTACCTTTCATTTTCCAATTTTTATCACTGATTAAGAAGCATAATTTATATTTTTATAATTAATTAACATTATAGTTATTAATTATAGAATAATAAAAGTTGCAATAAGTCATTTGATTAGTTAAACAAACAAATAACAAATTAACTATACCTATTAATTATTCTTACATACCTGTAGAGTAAATATAATTATAAGAATGAACAGTCTGAATTAACGAAGGATTTTTTACTATTTCTCTTAATCATATAATTTTCTGCCATGCTTATCAGCTAAAAACCCAAATTAATGAAAACAAATGCATATTCTTTCATTATTTAGTTATTAAATAATGAAAAATTTGATAAAAAAATGTTTTGCAAAAATTATATGAAAAATTTTCTAAATATTAAAAACTAATATAGAAATTGTGATTATAAGAATATATTTTAGTAAATAAGTTTTAATTTACATAATTTATAAACAAACCTCAATTTGAACATTTGAAATTTTGCTCATTTTTATAGACAATGGTTATAAAATAATTTATTTTAACGTTATATTTCTAATACATTCAATAATTAACAGTAAATTAATCAGAAATTAAATTAATATTTCTTTTTCTTATATTATTCAGATCTATTGCATACATTGCTATCATTTCAGTAGCAGAATAAAAAATAAGTGTATTATTCAAGAGCATGTTTTCAAATGGAACAATTTTTCAATGTTTTCCCAAACAGTTGGCTTTTTATAGCCTCGAATGAAAAGAAAGAATGTTGTCCATTATTGCATGATAGTCATTTAAAAATACGTTAAATAATTTTTGTAATTACTTTTTTTGTTGTGTTCTCAGAGTTTGTAGTGTAACATGCTATTTTTTAGAAAATCTAATTTAGCAAGTATAATGTAATAAAAAAAACTAGTTTGTAGGGAGCAACAATATTATTTTTGATGCTCTTATTTCACTGTCCTCTCTTTTGGCATAGCAGTGGGACTCTTATCGTATTGCAGATTTAAATGTTGTACTTCTTTGCGGCAAAGATGCATCCACAATTCTTCCACGTATACATTATTATTATTTTGTCCAAAGTAGCATTTTGTCCAAAGGCATTAAATTCCACTAGCTTGCAAAAGATCACTAATGATAGTCACTTATTATACAATAAAACTACACACTTGTGATCTTCTGAGAGCAATCAAACATCTATTCAGGCACCACAGGATCCACCAGACACTAATCTCCTTCTGAACTTTTTATGGAATGATACTGTATTTGTTGCTAGAAGTAATATCAAAAATAAAATCGATGCACCCTAGAAACTAGTTTTTTTTTAAGAACATTATTCGCTAAATATTCTCTCAAAACAGCATGTTACACAACAAACTATGAGAAAACTAGGGTCTACGGCAGTTTCATTACTTCTATCATACGACTTTTGATCACTTTATCAATATATATCAATATTTGCCTAAAAATTTATAAATATACACTTAAATCGAAGAATCTTCCACAGAGAGCATTCTATAATTTTTGATAATGGTTTTTCAAAAACAGTAATAATAATAAATAAATGCTTTTGAAAAAAAAAATCAAAATTTTTATTTTATTAGATAAATACATTTAAACAGATGACTTATGCTGTAAGATAAATCTATATCTTGGAAGATAAACACATCTAAATCACAATTTAAATAAAACTTTTTTAACTCTGAAATACATTGAATAGATAAAATGAAGTAAAATAAAATAAACTTTTAAGATAAATAAGTTTCCTTTCAATGTTCAAAAATTATTTATTATTATAGGGACTTTAAACTTATCCTTATTTTCATTGGGTCTCATTTGCCAGCAATTTTTATTCAAATTAAATTCACCAATTGGAAGTTTTTATTAATAATTATGAACTTTGTTTTTGCCAAACCAAAGACTGCTGACTCCAATAAGTTTTTACAAATCATTCAAAAGAAAAATTTTATATTTGTGTAGTATTCACATTAGGTAAAGTTTGGGCTTGGGGGTGTGATATTTAACTCGTAAGCCTTGCTGTTGGATCTGATACTCATGCACATATACTTCACAGTGGACAAAAAATTGAAAATGCAACTTACAGATCATATTTGAGCTAACAAAGAATATATAACAAATATTACACACAACTGTTATACTAGGGTTTCAACATCTAAAAAATCTTTTTCTGCTTTTTAAAAAACACAAGATTCCAATAAATGCTAAATTGCTATTGTAAAATGATATTAACTGCACTACCAAAGATTTGCTTTAAAAAAAAAAAAAAAAAAAAAAAAAAAAGTCTTATTTGAAGAAATTATCATACAACAATAACATGTGATTTTTTAATAATTATGTTATTTTCTACCTGTATTCGTTAACGTGCAACATGAACATAAAAATATAAACAAATAAGCGACTGAGCTTATTCCATTTGGATATTATATTACATGTCTGCATATTATATTGGATGCAAGTTGAGAACTGTGAAAGTTGTTTTCAGAAAAGGCAGCAAGTATTTTTCAGCCCATACACAGGCTGTTTTCAAGTAAATAGTTAGAAATAAAGAAACTCAAGATTTTGAATTTAGAATCAAAATAGCATTAATTATTTATAACATTGCAACTGTTTATTTAGCGATTTTTTTTTTTTTTTTTTTTTTTTTTTGCATAATATAAGAAATAAAGACAAAGTTAAATATAAAATAAAATAAGTATGTTTAGCTAGCATGAGTATGTAGATGAATTTAAATTGAAAAAATATAGTAGAATGTTCTTCTGCAATTAAAAGCCTTCAATAAAATGGCGTTATTTTTATATTATGTAGTGCATATAAAAGTACTTTTGCCCAAATAAGGGGGGGGGGGGCAATTAGGTTAATTATTTTCTATGTTGAACAGGTAACTGTACTGGTTACATCTCAAGAAAATAACAAATCTCCAAAAAATTATGAGAGTGATAAAATTGGCACCAGTGGTCAATTAAATATTTTATGACAAATTTGAACTAATTTCTGATTTATTAGGTATTCAGGGGTCGATGCAGGTTTTTTTTCTTGGGGCCCATTTTGTGAAAAGTAAAGGTTATTTTTGTGAAATTTATTATATTTTTGTGAAAAATAACATTTTGTAAGGAAAGTTGAAATCCAGTTAATCAAATTCGAACCAAACATTTATAAACAAAAACTTTTTAAAATCCTTTTGCTGAAGATTTCCTCTCTGGTGAACTTGTTTGTTTACAAATTACACATTTTAAAACATCACAAAATAATAAATAAATAATAAATAGTAAGTTTTTATGGAATAGAATTTTGTGAAGGGACCAATTTTATAAAATTGATTTTTGTGAAGGGGTCCATTTTATCAAATTGATTTTTGTGAAGGCGCCCATTTTATTAAATAGATTTTTGTGAAGGGGCCCATTCTATTAAATAGATTTTTGTGAAGGGGCCCTAAATAGGCCCCAAATTTTTCCTGGATCGACCCCTGGGTATTAGTATTTAACAAATAAATATTTGAAAAATAAAATTGCAATAAACATTGACATTAAGACATCAGTTCATAAAGTTAAACTCATTTTACTTTGAAAGAGAAATATAGTTCTTACAAACATGAAAATAGTACTGACAAAAAATTTCAAATTTTAGTTATCACATAAAAAATAGCCAAATATATTTTTTAAATCATAGCAACATGTATACTAGCCAAAAGTTATTTTGATAGTATACTGATAAATGCAGAATTCTTTTTGCAAGGCTGTATAATATTTTTAGATTAAAATTTACAAAGCTGCCATATCATGTGGATATTTTAATTCAATGTAAAAAATAAAATTTTCAACCCTCTTTAATTGACACTTGCTATTAATTTTATAAATAATTCCAGAGATTGGATCATATTTTTTTAAACAAATACACTTTAAATGTTGCAACGCTACTACTACTGTAGCATTTAAATTCATTTTTAAAATATCACACGAAAGTTTGCATGTGATAATGTAGGATACAAGACTTATTAAGCAGTGAAATGTGAAAACATAAGGCAATTATTTAACTTTATTAGACTACATTACAATAATATGTTTTAAAAAGTTCTAATACACACAAGCATATAAAATATCACACAAATATGTATAGATATGTACAGCACAGGTTTTTTAGTTATGTGTTTTTTAGTTATGTACATAGGTTATTCAGAAATATGAAATTTAGTTTTTAAAGAATCTTCAAAATATCTAAAGATGCATATTTTAAACAGATACAATCAAATATTACCAAGTCTTTTAAACAATTCGGGGGACAGATCAATATTTAGATTCTAAAAAATAGAGATACTTTTAATACATGTCTCTAAACAAACAAATATACGGAGTGGAAAGGAGACAGAATCTGTCATAGAAAAATTTTGAACTTATTACAATATATAATAATATTTTACTTCATTTCAGGAGATAATAATATTTATTACTTACCAATTTGAAAAGAACAGAAAATAAAAATATTCACATTCTAATTATCCAACAGGAATTAATAAAAAAAACATATAAAATAAGAAATAAACTCTACTTTGAACTTTGAAGGGAGTGGGCTTTGAGACCTATAGCTACTAGGCTGTCGTCTCGAATGATCCATATACATTTTCTTTATTCACAGAAACACAGACATGACTTCAACAATTACATAAATCTTGACGAGACAGTACAAGGAAATTTACAACACCAAGAGTTACATCCGGGAGCTCCACAAAGTGTGTGCAATGGAGCTGGCGGGAGTCGAACACCGCCGGCCTTGCTTCCTACGCTATGAAGCGATTAGCGGAGTGGTGCCTTAACCACTCGGCCACGGAGGCCCCAAATAAACTCTAAAAATGTTATACAAAAAACATCAACAATAACTGCTTACGTCCACCATTATTAGCAAATAGAGAGATTCCACCAAAGATACTACACTAGTGTATAGAATCTTTGATTCCACCTTCCGAAACGATATTCCGGCTGCCTCTGAGCAGCCGAAAGAAAGTAAAGGATATTCCACATTTCCGAAATGCCTGAATTCCGAATTTTGAGGGGAGAATCGCGATCTTCGAAATAACACCTGGAATCATCGAATTCAGTACGATATTCCGATTCCGCGTGAGGGGAGAATACGGCCGTGAGTCTTCTCCCCGCTTTGTGATGGACGATGGGCAGCCCGGAGCACATTCTTCTTTATTGTACGTTTTCTCCCCACCGTCAGTTGTTTTCAACACTTAACCTGCCTGCCTCCTCGACGTATAGAGAATGTGCATGTTTGTCAACAAACTGGTTCCTCACTAGACCACGCCTCTTCGGTAGGCAAAACATTTCCAGCTCAATGCGCTATTTCCTACGGTTTCCTATGAGAAAGCGAAATTTTTGAATTTAATTATGGATCATATTTATTCAAAAACAAATTTTCTTTTATCAGATTATGCACAGAACTTAGATTCTGTTGCTAATCAAGATTATTTAATAAAGCTTAGATTTGTCAAACCGAATAATAGTGTTATTATTTTAGATGATCCGTATATTATTGTGGATGCAGATTGGAAAGCAGATATGGCTTTTTGGCCATCGGTTGCTTCATCAGATATTGAAACTTATTTTAAAAAGTTTCCAGGTATGTTGTATTATGACAAGGAAATCTATGAAACTGAAGCATAAGTTTTGTCAGAATTCGGTTTTATTAGCTGAAATAATTTTTATACTAAATAAACACTCCTTAGGTTAAAAAAAAATATTTTTACTATTCTAATAATATGTATAAAAACAGGACCAAACAAAAAATTGACTTAATGAAACATTTAATGAAGTACTAAGGGCAATATTTTTTTAAGAAACATTTTACTCTTTCTTTTCTTTTTCTTTTTTTTTTTTGTAAAAGAGAATTATATATAATTTAATCTTAAAAAAAAACAAAAAAACAAAAACAGATGCCATGTTTTTAAAAAAACCTTACCATTAAAAAGCATTTAATCAGGTGTCGATACAGTTTTTTTTTTTTTGGGGGGGGGGGGGGGCATTTTGTGAAAAATAAAATTTATTTTTCTGAAATTTGTTATATTTTTGTCAAAAATAACATTTTGTAACAAAAGATGATATCCAGTTACTCAAAATCGAACCAAACATTTATTAATAACGAGCTGACTAGCGTCCGTGATAATTAAAAAAAAAAACTCAAGTTTTTAATATCGAGTCGAATGAACTAAACCCTGTTGAAATCGAGCCCTTAGAACCCAATAAAAAAAATGAGTCCCCAGGCGGTGGAATATGCACCCCTGTAAATTTAACGAATTTCCTTTAACATTAACGCGATATTTAATTTACGATAAATTCCCCCCCCCCCCCCTATTTCTAAACTTAACCCCTTATCTTTGACAGTAACGCGATTTCTAATTTACGGCTGTGGTGAGTAAACGTAAGTTGATGCCGAAAAAGAAGATTAATATTTAAAAAAATATCCTTGACAGCTTGACCTACAGGCACAGGTAAATTTCGAAGATGCAGACCGTGGGCAGCCTATTTATTGGGATTTCAGAAGAAATGACATTTTTGCCATGATGCGGCAGTTGGGACCGCTCACTTCGAAATCTACCTGTGTCTGTAGGCGGAGCACACAAAGATTTTTTTTTCTGTAAGGGTTGGTTTTATAAAAAAAACTTGTCAATATAAAAGTTGTAGATAATATTAAGAGAATTTGTAATAAATTAGTGGATTTGATAACTTGTGAATTGACAGTTATGATTTTTTTTCTTCTTAAACTCCTATTCTGTCCCTCCCCCCTCCCACCCCCAACCACTTGAAGCCATTTTTAATGATATCAAAAATCTGTCATATATAAATTTTCGGCCCTTTTCCTAGAAATAATAATAACTTTAAACGGATTCGATACGTATCATAATTAAGAAGTTATGGGTAACGTAAGGGGCCCAGGGGCCCGGATCTTGTCCGAGAAATTTTTGGTCATTCATGTAGTAGCTGGAAATGCTGAGAAGTTATTAAAAAAAAAGCTAGCGAATTGGACGATTTTTAAGGGAGCTATAGTAGAGGGCCCAAAAGGGGCCGCTGATAGTTTTCAGCAGCGCCCTAAGATGAACGGTCCTACCTGGAATGTAGAAATGGGGAAATAACTAAATGGAGAAAACGCCCCCAAAAACGAAGATCGAATTAAAAGGGGACAAGGTATTAACAATTTAGGGAACAATAACTTCGAGGGGGCCGGATCTTCTCCATTTTTTTTTTTTTTTTTTTTTTTTTTTTTTTTTTGTCGTTTATGCAGTAGCTAGAAGTTCTAAGTTGTTAGCAAAAAAAAAGTTAGTGAATCGGACGATTTTTAGAAGAAATATAGTAGGGGGCCCAAAGAGGGGGCAGCTGATAGTTTTGAGCAGACCCTAAGATGAACGCTCCTAACTGGAATGGGGGAAAGAAATGGGGGAAAAGTTAAATGGAGAAATGGCCCCAAAAACGAAAATCGGATTAAAAGGGGACAAGGTATTAACAATTTAGGGAACATAAACTTCAGGGGGCCCGGATCTTCACCAAATTTTTTTGTTTTTGTTTTTGTTGTTCATGTAGTAGCTGGAAGTTCTAAGTTGTTAGAAAAAAAAAAAAAGTTAGTGAATCAGACGATTTTTAGGGGAACTATAGTAGGGGGCCCAAAAAGGGGCCAGCCGATAGTTTTGAGCAGGGCCCTAAGATGAAGGGTCCTAATTAGAAAGTAGCAATGGGGAAATAACTAAATGAAGAAATAGGCCCCAAAAACTAAGAAAATCGGATTAAAAGCGGGCAAGTAATTATCAGTTTAGGAAACAAAAACTTCAACGGGCCCCGTACCAGGCCCTAGGGGCAGTGGCGTAGCCAGGGAGGGGGTCCAAACGCTCTGGATACCAGTAAAATTGTAAAGTTTTCTTCCACCTTGATTATCGCAAAAATTTCTCCGATTACATAAGACAAAGAAAACTTTACAAAATTAGTGGTATCAAGAGCATCTGGACCCCCACCCTGGCTACGCTACTGCCTAGGGGGCCAGGGTCATAACTAGAACGTAGAAATGGGGGTGAAAGCTAAACGGAAAAAAGGCCCCCAAAACGATGAGGATCGGATAAAAATTGGGTAAATTATTAACAATTTAGAGCAAAAATCTTAAAGGGGCCCCAGGGGGCCGGGGTCTCAAAATATTAAAAATCAGAGCCTCAGGTGCATCAGGACCTACCTTGGGCTATCCGCTGCAATTAAGAAAGGCAAAATTATATGAATAATTAATTAAAAAATATGAATAATAAGCACATAACACAGCTAACTATACAGTAGGCATGCGTATGTCTTGCCTACCGTTCGTTCTTTGCGGCTTCGTGACGTCACATGCACATTCTCTATAGCGACATCATGAACGCAACTCTCTTGTCCAACCATGGGGTTGAGGCCCTTATCCGCTTCTCTCGTGCGGCCTTCCCTAACACTACCGACAGATAATGCCTCAGGACTGGCAACAATTCAATGAATGACGTATTTGTGCAATGGTGCAGCCAAGTGGGGGGGGGGGGGGGGGGGGGGAACACCCCCCAGAACTAAGAAAAATTACTATAATTGCCTCTTATATGAATCAAAACCAAAGTTAATATTTAAACTTTTTAGCTTTTTTTCGGAATCCGCGCTTTGTTAAATCAAATTCTGTTCAACAAAGTTATTCAATTAAACGGCGAAAATTCTACTTAAAACTGTGAAAGCGCATATTACATGTATTGGTTAAGTGAAAATTGGTTATTTGGACTAAGTCACTTTTTCGAGACGTCTTATGCTAAAAGAATGGTCATTTCCTGCCACACTGACTCTTTGAGTTTAAGTATTATACAGTGGGCCGTTTCTTAATTGCACTTCTGTCTTTGTTCTATGTTCGAAACAATAATAGACCATCGAATTCCAGAGAAAAACATAAAACATACACTTTGTAGATCTCTCTCAGTTTCCAAACGCCCTGTTTTACGCTTTTAATAAGAATTTAAAAATATAAAGTTATAAAAAATTGTTTTGAGCGCGATTGAACAAATTATCCCTATCAGTGTTTCTTTCGAAACATTCGTTCCATAGGGGTACACAAATTTAAAGAATATATTTCATTAGTTGGTAATGTAGCAACGAGTAATGGTGCTTGCTCTCGGGGAAGTACTGCCACCGTGCTTCGTAGGAAAGAAGCATTGATTGTAATTTCATTGACTTATAGATACATGCCTGTGAGTATGGATTTTGAAAAGAGAGGTGTTAAATGTAAGACATTTTCTTAGAATTTATATAAAAAATACTATCTATAATTATACACAATTTTATGCTAATCATGCATTAATTTTAATTAATAAGCAATACATCAGATATACATTGATTTACACTTATTACATTTTAAAGAATGCTACCTGCATTTCATCAAAATTATACTAGCTGATCCGTCCGGCGTTGTCCGGGCCCATGAAAATTACCCCAAATTTGCAAGATTTTATATCTTTAAACCGATTTTATATGATTTTATATTTTGAAATGAAATTTTCGCAAAAAAATTTTGATTATTAGAGGTAAAAGCATTTTAAAGAAAAACATATTCTTTTTTTTTCTTTTTCGTAGGTTTGATTTACCGTAATTTCCGGCGTATAAGCCGCAGCTCAAAGAGTCGTTTTTCGACCCGGAAATTTTATTCAATAATTGTAGTTAAATATTTACAGCGATCTTTTAAGTTACATTTTATAAAATAATATTTCTGGGTCGAAAAACGACTCTTTGAGCTGCGGCTTATACGCCGGAAATTACGGTATAGTTTAAAAAAATAGTCCTTGTTGTCTGAATTCTATAAAATTTTCCTCGGTTATAAATATAACGGTTTTACAGACCGTGGAAAAATATTGTTATCTAGTTGCAAAGGAAATATATTTTCTTCTCGCTTGTTTTGCTTGTTTTGTTTTGCTTTGCGTCGGGTCCTTTAAAATAACAACAACAGCAACAAAATCTTACTGTCTGAACTCTCTGAAATTTTATTAGATTGTAAATGTAACTGTAACTAATCCCTTTTTAAAATTTCGTGAAAAAAATAGCATATTTAATAGTGAAAACATGAGCCGAAGCCGAGCGAACCCACGCCGAAACACCTATCTTTTTAGCATTTTCACCGAAAAATTCTCAGATTAAAAAAAAAAAATACTTTTATTCATCCGAGCGTTTCGAAATTTTTGTAGGCGCTGTAAATTTGGTCTTCCGAGATGTTCTTAAAAGGTTGTGTCGAAATACAGACATTTACTCACTTTTAGCGTAGAAAAAAGATCGTCTTCGAAAGGCGCGAAGTGACGTGCGGTTCTGAATAAATCGTAATTTAGAATGCTTTCAGCTCATTTAACACCTTTAAATTTCTAATTTTTAACTGTTTAGGTCCCGCAGTGGCGCGGACGGTAAAGCTCGGTTCTCGTAAGATCACCGAAAGCCAAGCAGCATCTACCAAGGTCAGTGTTTGGGAGGGTGCATCGTCTATCCTCTCTCGTCTGCCTCTGCTGTGGGACTGTGTACGTTAATGGGAGCTGGTGCACGTTAAATCTGTTCATGGCTCCAAAGTCCTCCAAGTTCTATATAAGCGTTACCTCTGGGGGTGCCAATCCAGATGCAGGTCTCTCATCTGGAATTGGTTCAAAATTAGGAGACCTGTTTCCATGTCAGCTGTATATAGAAGTCAATAAAGGCTAAATAAAAAGCTGCAAAAATAAACAAACAAACTGTTTATGCGTAGCATCTGCATCTTAAAAGTAATCTCTATACTAAATTTCATGTTTATAACGCTAACAGTTTCAACTAAATCATAATTTAGGACGTTTTTCGCTCATTTCACCCTTTTAATTTTCGAATTTTTTAAATACCGTTCTAAGGTGCATTTACTACACTGGCCTCCAAAAGTTAAGGTACAACAAGTTTTTCGAAGCTCACCAGACAAAAAATGGCAGTCAGATTAAACTTTATACTTTAAGTGAATGACAATAATAAGCTTTAAAAAAACTTACGCAAAAATTACAGCTACCACTTTTATTTTATAGAAAAGAATAGGTATTTGTGAATGAGAGAAAAATATGCAATTACGAAGGTTTCGTAATTTTGCGTGTAAGTTTTGTTGTATTCGAACTATTGTTGTCAATTTTGTTCACAACAGCCAGTAGTGTCTAGAAATGTCTAGAAGAAGTCGTTTGCCCGATGGAATAAGGTGGCGGGCGGTAGGATGGATGGAAATGGGGTTGTCACAGGCCGATACTGCTAGACGGCTCAATGTGTCTCGCGGTGTAGTCCAACAACTCTGGGATCAGTATGAATCCGAAGATTCTGTGTCCAGAAGACATGAGTAGAAGAGAAATGGGTGTTCTGCGCCATCAAGAGGCGGAGGCGGAGGGCGTGGCCGAAAAGTGATGGATAGGTGACAGGTGAGTGATGGATAGGTGACAGGGTTAATGAGAAGGTTAATGAGAAGGTTAATGAGAAGGTTAATGAGAAAGTGGATGAAGATGAAAGCGACGAGATCGTTGGAAAAAGATATACTTACGGAGAGTGTCGCAGACTACCTACTGTCTTGAAATCCAGGGAGCAACTGATGGGGTTTCCGATATATGCACGGACGATGTCATCATCATCCTAGAGGGCGCTGCGATCGACGCTGTGATAGGTCGAGACGAATGCTGCTTTCTGATTGGCTCTGTCTATTTCACCGGAGGGGAGTGCAGTACCTCCTGAGGCGGGTTCGATGACGTCATGTTCTAGAACACTTTGACATCATTATCCTAGGGGGCGCTACGATCGGCGTTCTGATTGGACGAAAGCTTTTCCCCTGAGGTGATAACAGTACCAGGTTGCTGCGATCGGGATGCAATGATTTAGCACATGTCATCCAGACTTAATGCTGCTCATGAAGAAATTGTAATTAATTTTTAATTAATTAATTAATTAATTAATTATTATTATTATTATTATTATTTAATGATTTTCAAATAACGTGAAATAAATTACTGTAATGATTATAATTTAAGTGAAATAAAGTCATGAAAGTGTTAAACAAGTTTTGAAAACAATTCGTTTTTTAAATTTTTGTATGCATTACGTAAAGGTTTATTTTTTAAATGAAATGTTTTTCTGAAAAGAAACAATTAGTTAAAACATTTTTTTAATTATCAGTTACAAATAAATTTACAAAACATGTTTTGTACCAACGGGTAAAATAATTATATTTTTTGAAATAACTTAATTTTTTTATGAAAGTAATACAAAAGGTTTCACCATTCAAATAAGTTATATGTTAAGTATGTGTTGATACATTTTGTCTAAATGTATGTGAACTTGTCGAGATTTCTGTAACAAAGAAATCACCAACCCTATATATATATATATATTGTCGGATTCCACTTCTCCGTCCACACAACTTCGAAATAAATCCGGTCTTTTGATATGCTGCCACCACCGATATGAAAACGTGATATCGGGCACGATACTTGATGTATATTTAAGAAAAACCTAACTCTTTCAATTAAAGTTAAAGTAACAATTTATTAACACTATTTACATTTAAACTCGGATGTAAATTATCCGGTTTAACACTAAATCAAAACAATTACAGAAAACGCTCTACGTGTACCGCTAGACTACGTTCATTTATTCAGAACCGAGATTTCTATTAATCTCACACACTCCAATCCTGCGTTCGAACTCACTCCGGTCTCAGCGCTCATTTCTCGAGCAACCTTCACCCTTCGCCACCACGCTAGAACTCAACACCGGTCTCAGAGCTCAACTCTGAACGACCTTACACCTTCGCTTCCTACGTTAGAACTAACTTTCTCTCTCTCGTAAACTGCCGAGCACCCTCCTTTCTACGGGGTTTCTCCTCTGTTTCCAAGGGTCCTTGACAACGCTTCCTCCCTCTTGACGGATCTGTCTTCCTAAATAAAAGAGTGCAATAGCTTTCTTATCTCTGAAAGACCACATTGCAATGGAAATACTTCTTTCATTCTGTCCAAGTCGCCACCCTTCGGATTAAGATTTTCTAAAGGACGCCTTTAACGGTACACAATAGATACATATACAATACATACAATATGCTAATCCCTTAAGAATAGCTTTCAACTCTTGCAGCTGTGAGAGAAGAACCTGACACCCCCCACCTTAGCGGAAAATATGCCTTTTAGGGGCTAATTTTCCTCAAACTATGTAATGTCTGAGAAGAGTTCAACAGTTCCTTGATAGGTTTCTTCATTACTACAATTACATAAATATTTCAAGGTGTCTGAAAATTTAACTACTGACATCTCTAATGAACCATATACTAATGTGATAACTACAGAAAAAAAAATTATACAATATGCTAATACATTGTTATAAACACAAGATGCAAATACAATTATAAATACACACAAAAAATAAAATAAAGTTACACTAGTATTATGTCATTTCAATGTCAGTCCTTAGGCTGATATTACTGGAGGCAGTACTTTTTCCTTCCAGTGCTTCCTCGTTAACTTAATTGGTACATCCCTTTCCGCAATGCACCCGCTTGAATGGCTAACTTCTGCCTCTGGTGTCCCAATTAAATCTTCCTCTAACCAATCAGGCACTTGCCTGTCCAAGTCCTCTTTGTACGTAATAAAGACATTGTACACTTTCGTCCTTATCTTACCCCTCCGGTTTACGACCAATCCGATTTTTCTCCATTTCTACCAGTTCGATAGGACCCATAAATAATTCCTTATTTTTCCTTAGGATTGATTTTATGTCCCCAACTTGAATATTTGTTAACCCTTTTATCTCAAATCCCTTCCTGTCTTTATTTTCCGGTTGTTCTCGATCTAACAACAGATATTTCCTACAGTCTTCAAACTCCCCGTCACTATCCAAGACAATATCGACTACTTTATTTTTAGCCATAAATGCTCTCATTTCATCTTGATACACCAGTTTCTTACTTCCGTCCCCTAACTCAACTATAACTGCAGGTCGACATATTTCCTCTTTCTCCTTATTACTCACATTCATTTCCCTCGTTAAACGACATTCTACACATGATTCGCAAAATGTTTTAGATTCCTCTGCCATGTTTTCCCAATAAAATGAATGCTTGATTCTTTCTAACATTTTCTTAACCGCGTGATGTTCTCCATATAAGGAGGTATGTGCTAGTTTTAGAATTTCCTCCCTTCTAATTTTAGGTATTACTAATTGAGCTACAGTTTCATCTGCTAATTTCTCTTTATGATATAACATCCCATTCACAATATAATAAGACTCTCTCTCATTTTCAGCCAATTCCCAAGCTTTCTCTAAATCTTTACAACTCATTTGGGATTCCTGAAATACATTTAAACTACTTTCCGTAACTTGACTAATCTTACTTGTCTCTATCTCGGCTTTTTCCTTCTCCTGACTTTGTAAATTTTCCGATCTCGTTTCTACGACATAACGGTTATTATTACCATTTCTAATCCCTTCCCCTTCTTTCACTTTATTCCTACTATCTTCCTTACATTCCCTTTCTACATATTCTCTTAATGATTTCTCGTTGTTTAACCCTGACAATTCATTAGCCACGTCAGGATGTAAAATTACCTGTTCCTTACTATTATCAATTATCGCGCAAAGTACGTCCTGATGAATTACATCAGTTTCTCCGCGTTTTGGAATAGCTAAAGGTAATTGAATTAACGGCGATTTAACTGCCTTACCAAATATCCCTTGTAAATAGATGCTACCAGCCCCTCTTAATTTTTCTGCTGGTACTAAATTTTTATGAACGACGCTAATTTGGCAACCAGAATCCACTAATCCTTTTGTTATCTTCCCATTTACACTAACTTCCACTTTCTCAAGCTTATTTAACTTCTCTCCAATAACTTTAGCTCTCCAATTCCCTCTTGCTCCGATTCTTGCCATACTCGCTCCCCTTGGTAATTCTTTAATTCCTCGCACTGAGACATTATTGATACTAGCCCTTGGTTCTTGTCGGTTATTAATTTGATTCCTTCCCTCATTATTTCCTTTTGTACAAAATCGCTGAACATGTCCTCGTTGACCACACTTGAAGCAGGTAGGCATCGCATCGTTAGGCTTCTTATATTCCGGTTTTCTACCCAAAAATGGACTAACTTCATTATTCCCATTTTGTCTCCAATTACTACTAAATCCCTCATCTTTTTCTCTTCTAGAATTTCCATTATTTACATACCTTTCTTTGTCTTTATAACCCTTATAAGTTACCGCATAAGATTTTTGTTTAACATCAAAGAAATTATCACATTCCTTAGCAATTTTAGAAACTTCTAACCAATTACTGTGCTGAGTTAATCCAACATTCGTCGCGGTTTCCTCATCTAGAGTAGTTAACAACTTATCCGTGACAATTAACTGATTAACCTTCTCATACGTATCTGCACCTCTAATCTTACAGTAATTTTCCCACGTTGCTATTAAACGCGACACAAATAATACATGAGTTTCATTTTGATTCCTTCTAGCCTTCTTGAAATTTTCCAAACACGCCTTCGGTGTCGGCTCGTGTTCCCTTAGAACTAATTCCTTTAACTTCTCATAACTCTCAATTTGTTCTCTAGTCGTGTATATTAGCAAATTATCGGCCTTATCCCCTAGCATATTTAGTAAAATTTCGGCCTGCTGGGTTTCCGGTACATTTTTTGTTTGGAATGCTCGTTCTAAACTGCTAAAAAACAGATTCCATCTCTCAGTCCCTTCTGGAACCTTGATAGACAAAGTTTTAACGCTTTTAATCAATTTCTCTAGGCTACTCTCATTATTATATTCTCTAGACCCATTAGAATTATTTGCCGAACTTTGAATTTTTATCCTTTCCAACTCTAACTCATGTTCCAATCTCAATTTTTCAGCCCTTTCTTCTCTATCTAACTTCTCACGGTCTAACTCCCTTTCTAACTTTTCTCGTTGTAACTTTTCCTCCCTTTCTAACTTTTCTCGTTGTAACCTCTCCTCCCTTTCTAACTTTTCTAACCGCTCCGTAACAATAGTGTTAGATAATTCCATAACAGCCCCCTCTTCATATTCGTCGCTCTCCACTATCTTTTTCTTAAGCTTAAACCTGGTATCATCTTCCGAAACTTCAATTCCTAACTCTGCACATATCGCCTGAAGATCCACCCTTTTTAATTTTAGTAAGAAAGCCATACCTTCTACCGATAATTATTACCACCCTACAATAATACTGGACCACAATATCAAATTAATATTTCCTCAAATCCTACCCTCATAAGTTACCTCCACATATTATAATATTTAACATATTTCAAATAAATAATAATAAATTGATAAATTTCCTTAAACAATGGTACCCCACAATTTGCTTCCAATAACAAAGTAACAATAATCTCAATTTGACTATTATGCAATACAGATTTTAAATTTATACCATTAAATAATAAAAAACAATTTACACAATAATACTGATACGTTGCAATTTGAATAAAACACTGATGCCAATCACTACATAAAAATATCCACCTAACAAAAATTTGCATGAAATACACATAAATTCCTAAATTTAATCTCAATAAAATATTTCAATTTCAAAATTAGTTCTCACATTAAAAAGTAAATCACAGCACTTTTTTTTTCTCTGGGCCTTCAGTTCTTCCTTGAAGGTTATTTCAATTTAATTTAAATTCTACACAAATTTCCTTTCCTCATTTACTATCAATATTTCAAACTTAAAGCAAACAATATCACTTAATTTAAATATTACTTTAATAATAATTTAAATTTAAGAAATTTCAATTATTCCTTCCAACTATTAACACAATGCATTAATTTTAATCATTAATCTTATCCGTTTAAAACAATTAGAAAATCACTTCTAGTAATTAATATAAGATCCTTTTCTTAAAACAATAGTGTGAAATGGTTGTTAATATCTCATTTGATTTAGACCAATTATTATATTGCACATAAATTATCATAAATTAACTACAACATTAACCCAAATTACCATCAATTATACACAATAAAAAACAGTAGGTTCGAGAATGTCAGTAGAGTAAAATGATCAAAACACCTTACCTCGTACTTTATTCGCTGGGCAATTCTCTGCTCACTTTTCCACAGGGTAAATCTTGCACTCTCGGGCAACAATCACTGTAATTTGAAACACTGTGTCCACAAACACTACACGCAAACACTGGAACTAACACTACACACCGCCCCAACACTTCCACTGGACGATCCGGCAAGGCACTCTGTAACAAGGCTAGCTGGCACTGGTCTACGATGATAGGCCACACACACTTCCGCTAGACGATCCGGCATAAACTGACTGTAACACGGCTAACTGGCACTGGTGGTCTACGACGATAGGGCACAAACACTTCCGCTGGGCGATCCGGCACAAACTCTCTGTAACACAGCTATCTGGCACTAGTCTACGACGATAGGGCACGAACACTTCCGCTGGGCGATCCGGCACAAACTCTCTGTAACACGGTTAACTGGCACTGGTCTTCGGTGATTCAGATCCCGTCGCTGCCAACATTGTCGGATTCCACTTCTCCGTCCACACAACTTCGAAATAAATCCGGTCTTTTGATATGCTGCCACCACCGATATGAAAACGTGATATCGGGCACGATACTTGATGTATATTCAAGAAAAACCTAACTCTTTCAATTAAAGTTAAAGTAACAATTTATTAACACTATTTACATTTAAACTCGGATGTAAATTATCCGGTTTAACACTAAATCAAAACAATTACAGAAAATGCTCTACGTGTACCGCTAGACTACTTTCATTTATTCAGAACCGAGATTTCTATTAATCTCACACACTCCAATCCTGCGTTCGAACTCACTCCGGTCTCAGCGCTCATTTCTCGAGCAACCTTCCCAGGCAGCACATCCTTATGGGCCCATGTGGGCAAAAGTGGGTCAGGGATATAGATCTATATGGGCTACCGATATGGGCCCGCATAGAATGTCCACTTTTTTTTCCATATGGGCCCATATGTGTTATTTATATATATCTATATGGATGCCTATGTAGATCTATAACGATATCTATATGGATCTATAAGGGCTACCTATACAGATCTATAACGATATCTATATGGATCTATATGGGCTACCTATATAGGCCCGCGTAGAATGTCCACTTTTTTTTCCATATGGGCCCATGTGTGTTATTTATATATATCTATATGGATGCCTATGTAGATCTATAACGATATCTATATGGATCTATAAGGGCTACCTATATAGGCCCATGTAGAATGTCCACTTTTTTTTCCATATGGGCCCATATGTGTTATTTATATATATCTATATGGATCTATAAAGCTATTTACACAGATCTATAAGGATTTACATGTTACAGATTTAAAAATAACATTAGTAATGTACTTTAACAACTGTAAAGTTTTGAAAAGTTGCAAAACTGCTATAACTATTTAATTTGTGGTTATATGTCATATCTATATATTAAAATATAATCATAAATGAAATAGTTATAACGATTCAAAATTTGTTTAGCTTTAAAAATATTTTCGCAGGCTAAGCACACAATCAAAGTATCCTAACAATATAAAAAACTTTAGACCAATATTGAATATTTCTGTTATCCATATAGAAAATAAGTGTAAAACCATGAATTCAATCAGCTTTCATTATCCTATTTCTTAATACCAAAACATAAGATTTAGTATCTGAGCAGCATGAATGGTTTGACACTCCTCATTTTCAAAATGTTTCATAAAACAGTCAAAATAAATTTTAACACTGTAAAACATGAATTTTCTCAAAAATATTTAAATTCAATTTTTTTTTTTTTTTTTTTTTAATGACAGATTTATTTTTAAACCACACTAGAACGTACCCATCCCAAAAAATTTACAGAATTTATTATCATTGCATAGTTTTATGTTATATGCTATGCATTGTATCATTGAAATTGAAATAAAAAGCTTCAAATTAAAGACTAACTATAGCAAAAGAAATTCTCAGAAACAACCCAGATCAAATTAATTGGCAAATCATTACTCTGATTTTCTACACCAATTAAATTACATTATTTATTTTTGCACTGAATTTATAATTATTTATTTTTCGTTCAATAATCTCAACAAGTTGATCTGCTGTAAACTGAGTACTGGGCTAAGTAGAAAGTAATAATTAAACAATAAAGCAAGATATTAGATAAGAATTAAGCAAAGTAGATGATCAAAGTAGAAATGTCAATGAAATACATTTAATTTTGAAGATATGTAGAAAATCAGAAATCTACTTCAATTGAAGATTATATTTTGACAGAGCTACCCGAAACTATGCAGTTAACACATTGACCACCGTAATAAAAAAAAAAAAAAAAAAAATTACATTTGAGCCTACTTCTTAAAAAATAACCACAATTTTTTATCAACTTTTGAAGCTAAATACATTTATTTAATGCAAATCATGTGTGCACCCATGCAGCCTGAGAAGCATTTTTTGTCCGATGGGAGTGGGGAAGGTGTGCACATGTGATTCAACAAGTTTTACTTTTTGTATAAATAAAAATTTATCATTTTACTGAATAGTAAAAAATATTTAGATATTTCTTCATATTGTTAATAAACACAGGTACAATGGTTACACAAGATTTTTCATACCACTATTTCAGGTTTTAAGCATTTTAATAGCAAAATTTTAAACAGTCTAAGTTTGCAATAATTTAAGCAATCCTTTTTTTCACAAATTTAAATACTTCTAACCTTCACATATTTTTACACTGTCAAATAGAAGAAAAAATATCTCATTTCAAATTCAATTAATTTAAAAACTGTATTTCAATTTATTGATTTTTTTATTTTAAAAATAATTTAAGCATAACTTTTTAAAAAACACATTGCATGCAGCTTGATTATAGACGATTAACACGTTTGTGTTTAAAACAATATAAATAGTTTGATGTTTGTCTTTGGCTTCAATAGAGCACTCAAAAAGGTCACTGCGAGTAGAAAATTTTTTGAAATTTTTGCCGATTTCCTCGGGTAAGCAGCTCATTCAAAAATATTATTTTTTCACAGTTTCATACTTACTTACTCTGCTAGCCTTAATTTGATAATAGCAGGGCTGCCACTGGTAACAATTTTTTTTTTTTTTGTTCTTATTTTATTCAATATTTCTGAACAATAATACAGCATCACAATTTTTTTTTTTTTTTTTTTGAAATGGAGATAGAAAAAAAAAAAAAAAAAAAGTCGACAATGGCAGTCTTGCAATAGCTGAAATAAAAATGGACACCTATACAATAAAGTAGGAACACAATTTAGTTGGTTTGCGGTACACCGCTCCATTTATTGAAAGTACAAATTATACAGATTAAAAAATATCAGACTAATACTTTTCAATTATAATCTTATTTTACTTACAGATTCCCCTCAAACAGTTTACTGAGGGTTATGTACCTTGTCTGCTCTTTGGTTTAAAAAATAAAGTAAAAAAATTATGCCTTTACTTCTTTTCGTATAAAAATCGAAAGAAGAGCTTACAATGAAGATCATTAATAAATACATGCCGGGTTTTAAAGCTTGATATAATATTCAGAGTCTGGTAACATGAGCTCCAACCTTCTGGTAAATTTCACCACCTGTTTGAAAAAAGTAAGGGTAAAATTTTTAAGATATAAAATGGCTTGTGCACACATAAGATAATTAAGAATGCAGAAATCTGCTCATTAATGTTAAACCTATGGAGAGGTTCTTTTCAAATTTCTGGTTTGAATTTTAATATTTTTAAATGATTTTATTTTGCACAGGAAAGCTGAAGTCTATCTCTAATAGAGCTATTTTTTTACTTTTTCGATTTTGATTGCAGATTTTTTTAAATAAATGTTCTTTCACTTTCGAAACTAGTTTCGAAAGTGAAAAAACCTTTATTAAAAAAAAAATCTGCAACCAAAATCAAATCAAAAATAGCCATAATTCAAGACTGATCACAGCTATCCTATGCAAAAAAAAAAAAAAAACTTTGTTTGAAAATACAGTCGAACCTCGTTAACACGAAATTGAAGGGACTACAATTTTTTTTCGTGTTATCCGAAATTTCGTGTTAACCGTTACAATAGTGGCGCCGTCTATGTTAGATATAAAAACTAAATGAATTAACCTACAAATATATGTCTGTCCTTAAAATCACAAATTAATAAAAAATAGAAAATTTAATTAAAAAATAAAACAAATTGATCATCATTTTGGGCAGTGATAAATTTATTTACTTGCTAAACATATTTTTAAACAGTCTGTTATTGAGTCCATCAATTTTTGTTCAGTACCTTCTTTTAGGAATGTATGGAATTTATCTAATTTGTCCAAAGTACGGGAAGCATCCTGTTGTTGCATAATGAAACATTGTACAGTTTTCAATGCTACGGTAGATTCATTTAATTACACTGAACTTTTCCGTTCTGTTTCAATTTCTTCATGTTCTTCTTACACTTGTGCAGGGTTCATACTCATTTCCCCTCAAAAAATCCCCTGAGAATCCCCTGATGTATTTTCCAGAATGAATAATTTTCCCATGTTGACAATTAACGACATTTTTTAAAAACTTAGTAAGTATTACCCCCCCCCCCCAAATAAATAAATAAAGAGGTAATCACAAAAGTTAAGTTTTTACATCAGAAGGTTAAAAAATAAATTAAATATGTATATATATATACACACACACACAGGTATGTATAAAAAACCTGTATGTATTTTTCCCAGATCAGCAGAAATTTTTCTAGGTATCAAGATTTTGTTATGTTACACACAAAAATCTTAAGAGTTGTGAAAGTTCCACTCTCAAGTTCACAACTGATTCTGACGCACAAACTACTGATTTGTTACAGAATTTTTTGCAAAATTTACAAATTGTTGAACATTTTGCAGATACATGCTTTTACTTCACAAAGCATGCGAATAGCAGCAAGTGCCCTCATTTCCCAGAGTAGCCGATTGTTTTGCCAAATTTTCCCAGGTTTTGGTATTTTTTGGAAAATCCCCTGAGATTCCCCTGATTTTTTTAGGACACAAAATTTATCCCCTGACTTTCCCCTGATTCCCAGGTTTCCCCTGATGAGTATGAGCCCTGTTGTGTCTGGTGTTGTCATCTTCTTTTCAGCTAATGCAGCATTTATTTCTTCGTCTGGCATCACATCCGAAGTCAGCATATATTCATTTAAGCAAATGTACTCTGAAAAACAAGGATTTCCCATTTTTCGATTGTAGATAATTCTATGACGCTCTTTGAATCTTATTAGTCATCCATTAGAACATGTGAAATAGCTCCCACAAAGAGCACCAGCCTGTGCTTTCTCTTGCAAAACTGCACCAGTTAGAACAATGCTCTGGCTTCTTGTCTCTTTCATTCACAGCAAGAGAGGAATTTCAATTTCTTCATTTTTTACTGTACAAAGTCGTTTTCTTACTGGTTCGAATTGACTCAAAGCATAAACCACTTCAAATCTTTTCACAATTCTTTAACATCGTAGAGAGTGTGCTGTTGGGTATCCCATACAATCCCTGATAGCTGCAATTTCTGATATTTTATGACTTCTTTGATATTTCTCATACTTTATCGCTGACTGTGTTTAAAATGTTTTGCTTGGTTTCTAAAGATGACCTTGCTGCTTTCAAATTTTCTTTCATAGAATTCTACAGAACAACTGCAAACAGAGTTTCAATTATGTAAGTCAGATGGTAAAGTAGGGATTGTTACTTCTTTCACTCGAAAATAGAGGATATCAGAAATCCGGTTTATGGTTTACGTCACTGTCAATATTATCAAACAAGTAATGGAACAATCACTTTCAAAAAAGAAATTCCTTCACTCAAACTTTCACTGTGACCGATGATCTATAGCTGATATGGTTGTGTGAAAACTTTCGCATATCCGAGGACAAAGAAAAGCATGAATTAGTCAGGAATTCAATAGTTCACTATTTTTTGAAACCCTTTACCACTTTAGGTCTTTTTAAAACCATCAGAAAAATTCCATTTTTAAAAAGATGTGACATATAAGTTTAAAATATTGAAAACTTTGCGTAAGGAATCATGTTTGGACTTTGGTGAAAAAAAAAAAAAAAAAAAAAATTGCGTTAAGCGGGATTTTCCGAAATTTCATTTCGTGTTAAACGACTTAATTAACATTGATTTCCAGACTGATCTGACGGGACCTCAGTATTATTTCGTGTTAACGAGGTTAGACTGTGCTAAAATTCAAACAAGAAATGCGAAAAGAACCAGGGCATAGGTTTAACATTGGCAGGCGGATGTTTATATGTGAGTAAAGAGTCCCCTTAACATTAACTTGGGATTGTTGTCATTAGACTAGCAGTCTCTTAAAACAGAAAAAATCATATAATTACAACTTTATACCACTTTTCAGACACTTCAATTTTCAAGCAATACTTTCACATTTGAGCTATATTTAAATTTTTTTGTTTGTTGATTATTCCCATTTCATTTTCATAATTTAATTTGAAAATTAAGACGACAGTGGACAATAATACTTTATATTTATAAATCAATTGCTATGATGAAGCATTGCATGAGTTTATAGATGGATAATACCAAATTGAAAATAAGATAAAATTTAATTAAAAATGTTCCTTGTGCATCAATTTTTGCTCCAGCCACCATTTTTTTTTTTTAAGTTAGATTTATACAGCTCAAAAGTTCATACTTAATTTTAAAAATAAAAATGTAGGAATTTTTCTAGATTTTTTTTCTCCCCAGAGTGCTTTTAAGGGAAAAAAAAAAGAAAGAAAGAAAAAGCTGATAAAAACTGCGAAAAATTGGAAAATGTTTGCCCCCCTTCCCCCCCACCTAAAAACACACATTTTTATGGGAATTTAGATTACTGAAATGTATCTATACTACGAAGTAAGAAATAGGAATTTTTTTTTGGATTGGGGGGGGGGGGGGGGGTAAAGATTTTAAACAGTATGTTGAGGAGGATAAGTTTAAAGATATACTGAAAAATGAGGTACATTATTACAGCAGTAAGAAGAGCTAAACTACAAAAAAGAGAAAGAAATATATTTGCCTCTTCCCACTCATATCTAGGAACACTCTCTTTTTTTCTGTGAGAAGAATGGGGGGAAAAGTATAAAAATATTTTTTTAATAAAAATTGATATTTTTATTGCAAAACAATCACAAGTATAATCTTTACATGGGTATAAATTAGGATAGGTGGTCAAGGCGGAAAATATTTGAACACACACAATGCACAATCAGACAAAACCACAATTTGTATGTTGTAAAATTTAGTTATGACAAAAGTGCATTTAAAAACAAACTCCATAAGCACATAAAATATTGGTATGCATATAAATTGTAAACAAAAAGTTATATTAATTAGAAGAAACTAGATAGAAACAGTTGAAACCTAATGAATCTTTAAAATTTATTTTGAACACACACACACACAAACTGTACAATTTGCAAAAAATCTAGTAGCTCGTAAAAGATATTTATCCCACCCCCACATTATTGTCAGTTTTCTTTCTTGATTTTTAAATTTACATATGAGTTTTCAAACAACACAAAAGCTCTTTATAAACTGATTGATAAAGAATCATCATGACCCTACTAATAAGTATACAGGGTGATCATAAAAAAACTGCTGATATATCGAACTCTAGCGGCCGGTCCGTTCAACCGATCGAGATAAGATTTCATGTATAGTTATCACAGGTATAAGCTCGGTATTATGTGAACAGCAACAAATGGCGCTCACGGTTACGGTTATAGCTACAGAAACTCAAAACTTTCAAATGGCAACACCCATTTTTTTTCAGCGCATGCGAAAACCCTAAAGAGCGCTGGAACGGTATGTGTACCGCAATAAACAGACGCGTTATGCATGCACAAAAACAGCTCTGCAAATGGCCAAAAAAAAAAAAAAAAAAATGATCAGGGCGTACGATGGAAATTTGCATGTGACAGAGGCAAAACAACACCAATCACGGAACGCCATTCGCCACATAGTCAGTGTAGAAAATGGATAAAAAGTGGGGTGGGAATGTTAGTTATTCAGTCAGGAGCACGCACATGCCGATGAAATGACTTCCAGTGACAGTTCGTGGTGAATTGGTAAAACTCTATTATCAAAATGGGATGAATGCTGCGAAAACCTTGCGTGTTTACCGTCGAAACCATCGCCAAATATGTGTCCCATGTAGCCCGCATGCTCTTCGTGATTTAGTAAAGAAATTCGAAGAAACTGGCTGCACCTGTGATAGACCGCGATCCAGACAACCAACTGTTCCTGAGGATACTGTTATGGAAGTGTATCACACAGTGACTACAGGACACATGCAAACTGCAAGATATACATGTATTGGATATACTGAAATCAACCGTCCTATCCTAAAGCTACTGCGCTCTGTAATCTGTATATTTCCTTACCGGTACCAGCACGTCCAGATGTTGGAAGTGGGAGACCATCAACAACGTATGGACTTTGCTAATGAATTTCTTATCCGATATGATGGAGATAACGATTGGCCTCTTCGCATATTATGGACGGACGAGGCACATTTCACCTTAACTCGCAGTGTCAACACCAAAAATTGAGTGCACTGGGCAGAAATGAATCCACACGCTATGGCACCAGTACCTTTTTACGACGTCAAAGTTACTGTGTGGTGCGGCATTGCAGGCACAATTATTCTCGGGCCGTACTTCTTTGAGGAAGCGACACCAATGGGATTTGTAACTTGCTCTGTAACAGGCTCCCGCTATACGGCAATGCTGCAAAATTACGTCATACCAGAATTGCTGAAGCGAAATGCACTGAATGACTTCGTTTGGATGCAAGATGGTGCACCTCCACATATAGCAAAGTCTGTTCACAGGGTCCTGGAACAGCATTTTGGCGACAGTGAAATCTCACACCATTTTCCATTTCCGTGGCCTCTGCAATCCCCCGACCTCATTCCTACGGATTTCTGGTTCTGGGGCTATCTCAAATCTAGAGTGTACATGTGCAATCGGCAAACTTTGCCGGATTTGAAAGATTCTATCAAACGTGAGATTGCAAACATCCCTCATGTGATGTTACATTCGGCTGTATTGTCCACAGTCACCTGCATGCAATGTGTAATTGCATTTGATGGCACCCATGTGGAAAATGTGTAATCAAAATAAGTTTTCTTTTCTTCAATCTGTGTTGTAATCAGTGATTGGTGTACTGACTCTGTGTCATATGCAAATTTCCTCTGTACGTCCCGATCGTGTTTTTTTTTTTTGGGGGGGGGGGGGGCGCTGAGCATTTTGCGACGAAAAAAAATGGCCGTTGCCATTGGAAAATTTTGAGTTTCTGTACCTATAACCGTAACCACCACTTTGTTGCCCTTCACAGAATCCTGAGCTCATACCTCTGAATAACTATATCTGAAATCTCACCTTGATCGGTTGAATGAACCGGCCGCTAGAGCTCCATATATATCGGCAAAGTTTTTTTATGACCACCCTGTATTTTGAATTGCCTTGAAATTTTTGCCACAATTTTACAATTTGGATGTTATTTTGAATCCCATGAACTCCTAAAGAAATAAATCCACTTTTTGTACTTTTATCAGACATCAATTACTTGAAAATATAAAGATAAAAGAACTTCCTAAATTATCTGAAAAATCTGATCAGAATGCAGTTTGGTTTAATTTCAGTTATTGAATATATTTCACATAATATGTGATTTCATTTTAAATATATAATTGTTTAATTTTACAATGAGTTTTATATATATATATATATATATATATTAGGTCAAAATTAATATTGTTTTCAATGGCCAGTTTTTTTAAGCACTGGCCAATAACAAATTTACAAATCCTTAATAAAATAAATCACAAAATTCGTTACATGGTCTCAGGAAAAAAAACAAAAACAAAATTTGTCAAACAATTGCAGAATAAATAGCAAAATTGGTCAAATTGTGTCTGGAAAGAAATCTCTATATTTAGGGTTTAATCTAGAGCTAGCCAAATAGCCAAAAGGCTAACTGATAGCACATTTTGCCCCCAAAGCATTTAGTGGATTAGCCAAATAGCAACAGCCAAAAAATATATATCATTTCCATTTTGTTGTTCCTGCCTTTCGTAAACCTGCAGCTGCTGCGTGAAAAAAATAATATCAAACCGCCTCTGTCCCGGCAACTCACTTCAAAATTTGTCTCGTCCTCTCTGTGCAAGCATCTTACAAATAGTATGACATCATTTACATTAAACAAGTATTGAGGAAATTAAAAAAGTTTGTTTATTTTTTGTTGATAATCCCAACTTAGGAAATGAAACCAAAACGGTTCATGAATGGAAGTTGTTCAGGCAGATTCTGGCTACAAGGGGTAAAGAAATGAAACCAGCTGATTGTATTCTTTTTCCATAAAAATGGCATTACTGACATGTTTCCCAATGTGACTTCTTGTATGAATTTGTAGCAACAATTCTGTTGTCTACAGCAGATTGTGAAAGGGAATTGAGTCTCGTCAAAAACTGAATTGAGAAATACACTGACAATCAAAAATTTGAGTAACTTAATGGTGATTAATTTGGAAGGGGAAGTTTGAAAAGAATTTCCATTTAAAAAAGCATTTGATGTGTGATGTATGGCCAAATCTCGAGAGGGTCAATCTTACACAGTTGTGTACTGTTTGTATATTGTATAATTACAAATAATACTCATTTATATAGAAATTTTGTTTAAATAAAAGGTTTTTTCCTTGGCTAAAGCTATTTTTATTTGACTAACAGTTATTGGCTGCGATTAGCCAAAAAGCTACAAATCTCTTTTTCCTAGATTAAACTCTAATATTCGTCAAATGGTCTGAGGAAAGAAATTAGGAAATTGTCCCAGGAAATAAATTGTAAAATTCATCAATCAATAGTGGGAAAAATCACAAAATTTGTCAAACAACTGCAAAAAAAAAAAACACTAATTTTGTCAAGGAATCGCAAAAATAAAAAGCAGATTTTGTCAATCAATCACAAAAAATTTAGCGAATTTCACAAAATTATTGCGGGAAAAAAAGTTCCTTCAAACTATTATGAAAAAATTAAAGAAATTCGTCGGTCTCTTGGGAAAAAAGTGTGAAATTCGTCAAATGATATGGGGGGAAAAATCGCGAAATTAGTCTAACAATCATGGAACAGAATTGCGTAATTCGTCGAACCACAGCTAAAAAAGTGTGCAATTCGTGAAACGATCGCAGAAAAAAATTCTAAAAATTTGTCAATCGATAGCAGAAAAAACACTATATTTGTCAAATGGTCTCGAGTAAAAAAACTGCGAATATCGTCAAATGGTTTTGAGAAAAAAAATGCAAAATTTGTCAGATGGGTGGAAAAAAAAATTTGCTAAATTTGCCAGTTTCAGGAAAACCTTCGCAAATTGTTTCAAAATTTGTCGAGCGACAGCAGAAAAAAATCACATGTTCCATTCAATCTTCACAACTGGCAAGTGTGACTATTAAGTTCGGCCAGTGGTGGTAATAAAGTCAATCGTTAAATTTTCAGTATTACTCGCAGACTGGCAAATGCTAATTTTGTCCTATAATATATATATTCAATATTTAGAATAAAATATTTTCATTTTTAAAAATGTAAATATTTTTCAGCAAGTAATAACATGATCTTTAAGATTTTGGTCAAGTTGTAAAAGAATTTTCTCGTTTGGGGAAATTATTTAAGAATTTGATAAAGAATTTACAATATGAAGTTGAATAAGTGCAGATTAAAAAATTTGGAGCCAGTTACAGCATTTCAATACCAGTTTGTCCTTCATTGTGGAATTATCTAATGACAAAAAATGTTAACTTGGAGGTATTAATGAAAAAACAAAATCACAAAAAGTATTTGAATATAAAAAGTTAATACAAATAAAGAGTAATTCAAACATTTTTAGATAAGTATATGCGTAAGTACTGGTTTGTATGATATTTTTAGAGTATATTGAATTCCTAACACGTATTCCAATATAATAAAAACAACAAAACATACTTACATTAATCATCTTTAGCATCTCATCGTTCAGCATCATCTTTAAAAATGGACTCCAAATTAACAATCTGCTAAAGTTGCTGTTACTTGGTGTTAAATCTGTTAAATTAAATAATAAAAAAAGAACTATCAATTCTTTTAAATTTAAAATATTTTAATTTCATTTTAAATACATGTTCTGGATCTGTTTTGTGCAGTAAACTGAAAATTTTGAAAATTGCTGAAATATGTTGAATTTGTTGAAAATATCAGCATTTTCAGTAAAAGAATTTTTTTTCTTAATAACTATACAAAATCAAAAATTCAATGCAAAATTTAACTTTTAGTTTATTGCACAACTACAAATGCATAAGTCAAGTTACAAGAAATTTCATAAGCATCTCTGTACGAGCTTTAGAGTCAACAAATCTATAAATATTTCAAATTTACAAAATTTTTAAAAAATAAAATTAAAATTACAGATTAGTTTTATGCTAACATACATATCATTGCAGGGCTTGAAATTCAGAGCGGGGTGGCAGAATTCACACACAAAATTTTCAAATCCTGCATGAAAGTATATTGTGGACAGGAGACTCCACACCGAAAAAAATCAACCTTTTCCGGAGAATTTTACTTTATGAAACGACAATAAAGTCCCGCGACCGACTGACAAATTTTGCAATATTTTCCTACGACAGACTTTGTACGCTTTTACCACAATTTTTTATAGAATTTTTGTATTTAATATTTAAATAGCAGAAATTGTAGACGCCTCGTTTAGTTGCAGGATTTGTAATACTTTACTGCATTTAAATAAGGCGAAAAATTCTATTAAAAATTGTGGTAAAAGCGTATGAACACTGTACGATTGACCGATGAAGTTTGCAAATTTTTTTTTCCTCGCAACCAATCGATATATATATTTTTTTTCCTTCTATGACCAATCGACAAATTTCGTGATTTTTCCATGGGACAGATCAACAAATTTCACAATTTTTTTACCGCAACCAACTAACAATTTTCTCGATTTTTTTATGATTGATTGGGGAATTTCATGGTTTCTTCTTGTGACAGACCGATGAAATTCTAAATTTTTTTTCCTGTGTTATGTACAACAGAAATTTTATTTTATTAATTTTTTTCCCTGTGACTGATTAATGAATTTTGCAACATTTCCCTACAACCAATTGGCGAATTTCACAGTTTCTTCTTGTGACAGATTGATGAAATTCGTAATTTTTTCCTGCGATCGACTGACAAATTTTGCAATATTTTAACACGACCAATCGACAAATTTTGCAATTTTTCACCATGACTAACAGACAAATATCACGATTTTTTCTGCAACAGACTAACAAATTTCCCCGCTTTCGTCTGGCAACAGAAAAATGACATTCACAATTTTTTACCTCTTGCCCGACTATAAAATTTTGCATTTTTTTTTTTTCACAGCTGACTGATAATTTTGCATTTTTTTTCTCATGAGCAATCGAAGAATTTCACAATTCTTTTCCCTCGACCGACTGACGACAAAATTCACAATTTTTTTCCCTAAGGGTACCTTGTGAAACAGGCTTTAATGTAAAGGTTGACTTTCTTCCTTTTTTTAAAAATAAATATTTTGAGTAATTATTCTGAGTCACTGATTTAAATTTTTTCAATGGTATTCTGTCATATCTGTATTAATGTATTTTAAATAGCATGCAAAACAATAGCACCATAAATTGAAGAAAATCTAAATTCAGAAATTCATTTAGTAATCCAATTCTTAACCTTCTCACCGTCGTGAACTGATATATCCATTCACTATGCTGCAGAATATGCCACAAATATAAAGCAGTTTTAAAACTCAAGGGTACAAACTCATATACATAATTAAGTTTTTTATATCAAGTTTGAAAATTTCTCTTTTTTTAGCATTTTTAGAAAATTGCAGAGAAAATAACATTACAAATTTACCCTTTTGCTCGGCAGTCAGGGGATTAAGCGCCCATAACATTTGATGGAAGTTTAAAATAGTCGTCGTATATGTAAAGGTTGACTTTCTTCCTTTTTTAAAAATAAATATTTTGAGTAATTATTCTGAGTCACTGATTTAAATTTTTTCAATAGTATTCTGTCATATCTGTATTAATGTATTTTAAATAGCATGCAAAACAATAGTGGTTTTTTTTTCTCCCTCCCAAACAAGTTCAACCCCCCCACCTCCTCCCATTTAAAAATGTTGGAAGGGAGATTCCCCTAATAGGGGAAATTGAATTTCAAGCACTGCATTGTATAAAACTTTCTAAAATTTCAACAAAAATTAAATTGCTCAGAATATTTTCAATTTGCTCAAGCAAAAAAAAAAGTTGAGAAAATAGTATTTAAAATTACATTTTAATCACTATTGCATACACCTTATGTCCCCTTCTTTAAAATTAAGTAGGGGAGACTTGTGTACCTAGGTCCTAACAATAACTATTTAAAAAAATTTTTGAATTAAATAATTTTTTCCTGTCAGACAATTTTGGATTCAATTTGGTTTGCCAATGCATGAAATTAGCAGATACTTTAGAAAATATGCAATCAAAAAGATTTTCTATTTTTCAGTAAAGACAGAAAATCTTTTAGAACATGCTATCAAAGTTGATGTTTCAAACAAAATTTCTGAATGCAACAGTGCAGGAGAAAAAAAAAACTGTGATCATGAGACAAAAATCATTCATAACTCACGATGTATTTAATTAACAAAAAATAATAATAAATTACAAGTAACTTTAATAAACATGCCTGCAAGTTTCATGCATGTAAGCTTAAAATTTTACTAATCAGAAAATTTGTCAAGAAAATAGCTGGACATCGGACTTTCAGCTATTTAAGCACAACGTCTGATGCAGGCCCTGACTATCGCACGGGCACCCGGGGCCCACGTCCTGGGCACGAAATTTCTGAGGGGCATGAAATTAGAATTTAAAATAGAAGTTGTTTTAATACTTTTAGGACTTTTGTTTGCACTCAGTTTCATTTTATCATTTAATATCAATAACAGTACTTTAATATCAATAACAGTATCATTTAATATCAATAAATAGATTTCCTATCATTATTTTATAGTAAATGATGTACTGTATTTATCAAGTCATTCAATTGTATCATATTGCACATTTATTCGAAAAGTGACACAACTGAAAATATGTGATGTTTGAGATATTAATACGATGAAATGACATAAATATATCTCAATCTATGGTTAAAAGCACATTTCAATAAATAATAGAAATAATATGTTATTTTTATTCTTGGAACTGTTTTTCAATTTTCCAGAAAACGTAATTTTTTTAGTTAACACTTTTCGAATAAGTAGACTAAAAAACTAGTATCAGTAAACCATCCAATCTATGGGGGCACGAAAAATTGAAAGTGCCCTGGGCACAAAAACTTGCTAATCGGGCCCTGGTCTGATTATCTGATTAGTAAAATTACCCCGTTTATTTACAGATTTTGTTTCCCAAACTACACAAGTTTGATTTGAATGAATTACTTTTAATTTTTAGATGATGAAACTGATATTTTCCAAAATAATTTCTAAAATACCTGTCTAAAACAAACCTGCATCATTTTCCATACTATATCCATAGCTGCCAACTCTTCTGATTTTTTCAGAATTCTTCTTATTTTCAACTTATCTTCTGATTTTCTGATCAGAAGATGAAATCTTCTGCTTTTTTTCCTTTTTTAAAGGAAAAAATGGTGTTCAGAAATATTTGAAGAAATTGCAGAAGTAAATGTTTTTAGTGGCTGTTTTTTCTCATCTGTTAAATTTAGCAGCCACCAAAGCAACTTATAATATATATATTTGGAACTCTGTGCCAATAGGAGGGGGGGGGGGGGGGAATTTACAATTGTAACAGTGATGAAGTTAGGAAAATTTGATAGCTGTCTCTCAGATAATCCAGTGATGACCATTAGCAAGTTTTCTCTTAATAATAATAATAAACTTGCTGAACTTTGAGTTGTTTAAATTTTCAAAATTAATGGATCATCCATTTGATAACAATTCAGTTATAATTTAAATAATGAAGAACAAGTGGTACATTATCTATTAACAGGAAAATAGTTTATCAGTTGTTTAAAAAATGAAACCATCATTAGTTTTCTAAAAAGAGAAGAATTCAGATTTAAATAAAGTTTACTTTGTTTTCATTTAAAATAACAGTAAAGAATTAAAAAAAGAAGGCTAAGCTTTGGGATTAGTCTGCTGCCCGCCATCTTGTGTTTTAAATCAAAACATTTGTTTTGTTTCTCATTTCCAAAATAATTTTCATCCATATTTACTTATTACAAACACGTTAATTAATTTTATTGACTAATTTAATTATATTTAATAATAAAAGTTAAAATGTTTTGATTTAAAATATGAGATAGCTGACCGTGGGCGATAAATCACAACATTTGTTTTGTTTCTGACATGATCAAGTTAAATCAAAACATTTTAACTTTTATTATTAAATATAAATAAATTAGTCAATAAAATTAATTAACATGTTTGTAATAAGTAAATATGGATGAAAATTATTTTGGAAATGAGAAACAAAACAAATATGTTTTGATTAAAAAAACAAGATGGTGAACAGCAGGCTAATCCCAAAGCTGTTGCAAAAAAATCTTCTTACAATGTATGTAATTTTTTTTGTGGAAAAATGTTTTTTTACTGTCTTTTAATATATCCTTGAAATAGCAGTAAGATGAATTCTTTCTAATTTGTGCTTTTCTTTATATTGGTTTTTAAACATCATGGCATTTTTTTTTTTTTTAATGAATGTTTAGTGTTTAACTTTCTTAATAATCCCCCCCCCCCCCTCCTCCATCTCTTTACCTTTGGTGCACTAATGTGAAATGTGAACTATTTTAGACTCTTTAAATCATAATCATTGCATTTCCATTTCCATAACAGTGAATCAGCAGTTGTAAGAGATTGGGGGAAAAAATCCAATACAAGCCAAAAGATTTAGCAGTTATTTTTAAAATTATCAAAAGTGCAAATTCTGTTTGAAATCCACAAAAGAATATAATAATAAATATAAATTTAATAATAATAGCAATAATATGAAAATAGTAAACAAATATTTAGTATACTTAATTAAAAATAATCTATATTTAAAAATACAGTATCAAATTCATATAAAATAAATTTGTATTAGAAGGAATTATTTTATAAATAAAAACAATACTTCTCTATTATCCCGTCGACCACTTTTCATAACAAAAAACTATCGCCAAACTGTAAGATTAAACACCAAAAATGCAGTCCCATTTACTTGATTCAGAAGCATTATACGTGTTTGTTACGTCATCAAGTGGTTTTTAATTCGACATTTTATTTATTTATTTATTTTGATATTCCAATGGCAAAGTTCTCCCGTTTATTTAGCGTTAGAGTTTGGCGATAGTTTTTTGTTATGAAAAGTGGTCGACGGGATAATAGAGAAGTACCATAAAAACAAATATTAGTACTTTTACGTTTGCTGGACACTAGTGATATTACATAATATGTATACACACACATATTTATATACATATATACAATAGGTACATATGTTTATACATACATTACATATATAAATTAAATTATATATCACTGGTGCTCAGCAGACTTGTATAAAGCCAAAAACTTTCTGCAAATTATTTTAATGTTTAATGAAATTACGTGTGATATTATTTTGATGCTATGAATTAAAAACAGTAGTTTAAAATAATTATGATTTATATTAAAAATTAATTAATATTAATAAAGAATAATTATTTTGGTTAAAAAAAATGCAACATTGAAACAGGCATTTTAGAATTTTCTCAGAGAGCAGGCTTAGAAGAATTATCTAAAACTTTAAGAGTTTCCTCACTCCAGGAAACAGTCAATTTAGAGGAATCCGCCTTCAATATTTTTAGAAATGGGATCAATATTTCCATTTCCATGCTTATTTTAAGGCTTGACAAAAACTGCAATTATTGATGTTTGATTTCAGCTTGGCTGTGCTTACATTGTAAATGCAGACTCATCACAATCTATTTAAAATTAATTTTAAATTAAAAAAAGAAATGAAGAATAACTATAAAGTTCAATAGAACAAACGTACTGGCCACACTAAGTACCACTTTGAAGCGAGTTGTACATGTTTATGTTTGATAGTCTGCTAAGATATGTGGCGGCAGCTTTGGCTATGTTTGTGAGTTGAGAGTTGCCATTCGAAAGTAAAAAATTTTCTGCAGAATCTAATTTTAGAGTTAATAATTCAGCCCGAATTCAATCTCTGTAGAATCTAATTTTCCAGCCACAGATTTTTCTTTGGCTAGCCGCCAGTCAGTCATTGATGTTCATTAAAATTTGATGCACTTTGAAATATTTAAATTTAGCTTTAAATCATTTTAAAGAAATTCAATTTAAAATGTTTTCTAAGACTACGAAAATATTTAATTGAAAAAACCTGGTTAAAACCGTCCTGGCAAAAATAGGTTTTTGCCAAAGTGGTGGCAAAAATAGGTTTTTGCCAAAAATGGTGGCAAAAATACACTATGTCCATTTAGTTTTTTTCCCCAGAAAAAGAGAAAGAAATATTTCATGAAAGAAAAAAGAAACTTAATACGTAGTTAAAAGTCAATATTCTAAATTTATTTTTTAACTCTAAGCACTATTTTTGAAGTTAAATATAATTATCCTTTTTATGAAAGAATACTAACTTATAACAAAAATTATAAATGAACAAACAAAACGTTAAACACAAACAAAAGTATAACTAAATTATAAATGAAAAAAATACTTATTTTATATAAATAAATAGAAAACTTAATTATTTATTCATGTTTATACAATAATTATTATTGATTATACGCATAATATTATTGATTATTCACATTGTGCAGGCTCTAAATGTGTAAAGCATTTATGTTTATATGTGTTAGAAATTCAAATAAACAATTATATTCTAAATTCAATTTATATAAAATTATATTTAAAGCAGAACACTATTAAATTTCATGTAATTCAGTGATATCTCCATCACAACCTAATTATTGCTGTTTTAACATTTCATAACAATAAACTAGTTTAGAAAAAGTATTTGTAGAAAATCTATTTCGAATTTTAGTTTGCACAAATGAAAAATTCGAAAAAAATCTTTCAATAGCAGCACTACTTGCTGGACATATTTCAAGATGTGCAACTAATGAGCAGAAGTCTTTTGAAATCTCACAAGTTTTTTCGATACTTCTCCACCAATTATACGCATTGACACTACTAATCACTTTTTCTGCAAAATATGAATTGGGGAAGTTTCTCTCTTTTAGCTCGAATAATCCTCCATAATCCGCAGTTGTACTTAAGTATTCTACATATTATATATTATGTAAATAATGTACTCTTATTACATATGCCATGTTTGTACTATTATTATTTTTTTTTAAATTGATAATTTTTGTGAAAACACTAATTTGAGAAAATCTATCTTTTCATTTAAGAAAACAATGCCAATTTAATTTTTAATTAACCACAATTTTTAATAAGGAAACATGTTTTAACAAAATGTAAGTGTACTATGTCAGAAACTTGTTCAAAATCCTTTTATATGGTATATAATTTATTGTTCTGTGTTTTGTATTTGCTTAGATAAAAGAATGTTGGCAGTAGAAATAATAAATATGATGACTGACAAAATGCTGTAGTTAAGGAAAAAAAAAGATAGATATCTGGTTTTTAATTTGGTTCTTAAGTTCCTATTAGACTGAATCCCACCTATTTTATAAACATTTAAAATATACAAAATTATTTTAATTATGTTTATTAATTAGCAAATTAAAATAAAAATATTAAATGGTATGTTATTAAATCTAATATCCAATTATTTATACCATTATGATCCTTTTTAATTTATAGATCACACATTAAAGACCAATAAGAATTTGCCATTTTTTTTCCATTTTTGCCCTGGTTTTTTCCAGTTTTTGCCACTGTCCTGGCAAAAATGCCAACCCTGCACCTGACATAATCAGCTGAAAACGAAGCATTTTATTACATATTAATGGTTTAACATAAAAAAATTAGGTACTTTTTGGTTAGCCGGGTGCCAGTGATATACATACATGTTATATACACACAAACACATATATATATACACATATCTACACATAAATATATATACATACACATATACATATGTATGTATATACATATGTATTTATATATGTGCATATATCACTGGCGCCCGGCTAACCGAAAAGTACCAAAAATTATGTAGATCATTCTAGTTTTATTATAAAAGAAAATCTGTGAATATGAAGCGCTCATGTTTTGCCAGAATTCTGCAATTGTTATTTTCATTTATTTTAAAACTAAATAAGCACTCCTTAGGTATTTTTAACTATTTTTAATATTCTAAAAAGTGCATAAAAACAGAGCAAAACAAAAAACATTGACTTTAGTAAAATATTTGATGTAGTAAGGGTGTTTTTTTTTTTTTTAAAGAAACATTTCACTGTAGGTTTTTTTTTTTTTTTTTTTAAAGGACAGCACAATAATAATTCTAAACTATGCTTCTTTTTTTCTCTCAATTAATTCATAAAAAACCCTTTTTTAAAAAAAATCAATGACGGGGAAGGGGTTATTTTTACTGGCAACTAGAACTTTTTGCTGGCTACCAGATTTTATCAAATTTGTAAAGCCCTGGTTATAACCTACGCTGCCTTCTTTGAATTTAAGTAATACATACATATATGTATTCTAAAAATTGCCCAAATATGCTTAATAAGGCATATTTAAGTTTGTTTCTTCAGCAAAATATGCACCATATAATACATTAGAACAAAATATAAATGGTTGCTATATAATTATAAAAAGTTCCTTAATAATAAATTTAGTGTCAAACAAGAACTTAACATCGCATATGGAAATAGATTACTCTATTAAAATAAATTTTAAAACGGAAATGAATGTATTATTTTACTTTTAACTACCTGAACAAAACCTTCATATTTAATAACGACATGGCATCTTACGGAAAAATTGATAAATGTCGTCAAAAACAAAACGCTCGGATCGCAGATTTAAATACGGATTAAGTTAGCTTTAAAACTTGTAGATACAAATATAAATTGTATGCATAAAAGATTAAAAAAAAACAGTTAAAACAAGTATACATTACAGAGTACTTGGTACTTACCTTAATTCTGAGACGTAAACACAGCGATCCTCCCTGAAACAGCCGCCATTGCCATTAGTCCGTCTGTGTTGCCACTCGAGTAGATATAAGTTATCGCAAAGCAGTTGTACCAGATTCAGCCAGATTTCTATAAAGATCTATATCGACAACCTATCTTGATCCACACAAATATACAAGTTTTACTGTGAATGCTGCACAGCTATGGCTAATTCGACATTTTATAATTTTTTACGATTAATTTAATGAATTACTAACGAATACACATATGATATTAAAATAAATACACGATAAATGCGCTCCGAACGACATATTACAAAATCAATTTGCATAGATATTATATTATCATTATTAAATATATAATGATAATAGTTAATTACATATTATTTATATTATCACGAACTTTTATTTTAAATTAACTTAAAAAAGGCTATGTGTAACGCTAAAAAGTTGTTCCCAGATTCTGGTAGATTTTCTATTAAGATCTATATAGGTAGCCAGTATCGATCCATGCAAATCTATGTAGTTTTACCGAATGCTGTACAGATACTATTAATTCAGCATTTTCTTGTTTTTATGGTTCATTTAATGGATTATTAAAGTAATATACATCTGATATTTTTAATTAAATACATGATAAATGCGTTCCGAACGACATATTACAAAATCAATTTGCATAAATATTATATTATATCATTATTAAATATATAATCATAATATTTAATTACAATATAAATAATTACATATTATTTATATTATCATTAACTTTTATTTTAAAGTAACTTTAAAAAAGTTATGTAACGCTAAAAATTTGTTCCTAGATTCTGATAGATTTTCTATTAAGATCTATGTAGGTAGCCCATATCGATCCATGCAAATCTATGTAGTTTTACCAAATGCTGCACAGGGACTATTAATTCAACATTTTCTTGTTTTTATGGTTCGTTTAATGGATTAATAAAAATGTATACATCTGATATTTTAAAATAAATACATGATAAATACGCTCCGAACGACATATTACAAAATCAATTTTCATAGATATTATATTTTCATTATTAAATATATAATGATAATATTTAATTACAATGTAAATAATTACATATTATTTATATTATCATTAACTTTTATTTTAATTTAACTTAAAAAAGGCTATGTGTAATGCTAAAAAGTTGTTCCCAGATTCTGATAGATTTTCTGTTAAGATCTATATAGGTCGCCCATATCGATCCATGCAAATCTATGTAGTTTTACTGAATACTGTACAGAGACTATTAATTCAACATTTTCTTGTTTTTATGGTTAATTTAATGATTAATAAAGTAGTATGCATCTGATATTAAAATAAATACATGATAAATGCGCTCCGAACGACATATTACAAAATCAATTTGCATAGATATTATATTTTCATTATTAAATATATAATGATAATATTTAATTACAATGTAAATAATTACATATTATTTATATTATCATTAACTTTTATTTTAATTTAACTTAAAAAAGGCTATGTGTAATGCTAAAAAGTTGTTCCCAGATTCTGATAGATTTTCTATTAAGATCTATATAGGTCGCCCATATCGATCCATGCAAATCTATGTAGTTTTACTGAATACTGTACAGATACTATTAATTCAACATTTTCTTGTTTTTATGGTTAATTTAATGATTAATAAAGTAGTATGCATCTGATATTAAAATAAATACATGATAAATGCGCTTCGAACGATATATTACAAAATCAATTTGCATAGATATTATATTTTCATTATTAAATATATAATGATAATATTTAATTACAATGTAAATAATTACATATTATTTATATTATCATTAACTTTTATTTTAATTTAACTTAAAAAGGCTATGTGTAATGCTAAAAAGTTGTTCCCAGATTCTGATAGATTTTCTATTAAGATCTATATAGGTCGCCCATATCGATCCATGCAAATCTATGTAGTTTTACTGAATACTGTACAGATACTATTAATTCAACATTTTCTTGTTTTTATGGTTAATTTAATGATTAATAAAGTAGTATGCATCTGATATTAAAATAAATACATGATAAATGCGCTCCGAACGACATATTACAAAATCAATTTGCATAGATATTATATTTTCATTATTAAATATATAATGATAATATTTAATTACAATGTAAATAATTACATATTATTTATATTATCATTAACTTTTATTTTAATTTAACTTAAAAAAGGCTATGTGTAATGCTAAAAAGTTGTTCCCAGATTCTGATAGATTTTCTATTAAGATCTATATAGGTCGCCCATATCGATCCATGCAAATCTATGTAGTTTTACTGAATACTGTACAGATACTATTAATTCAACATTTTCTTGTTTTTATGGTTAATTTAATGATTAATAAAGTAGTATGCATCTGATATTAAAATAAATACATGATAAATGCGCTCCGAACGATATATTACAAAATCAATTTGCATAGATATTATATTTTCATTATTAAATATATAATGATAATATTTAATTACAATGTAAATAATTACATATTATTTATATTATCATTAACTTTTATTTTAATTTAACTTAAAAAAGGCTATGTGTAACGCTAAAACGTTGTTCCCAGATTCTGATAGATTTTCTGTTAAGATCTATATAGGTCGCCCATATCGATCCATGCAAATCTATGTAGTTTTACTGAATACTGTACAGAGACTATTAATTCAACATTTTCTTGTTTTTATGGTTAATTTAATGATTAATAAAGTAGTATGCATCTGATATTAAAATAAATACATGATAAATGCGCTCCGAACGACATATTACAAAATCAATTTGCATAGATATTATATTTTCATTATTAAATATATAATGATAATATTTAATTACAATGTAAATAATTACATATTATTTATATTATCATTAACTTTTATTTTAATTTAACTTAAAAAAGGCTATGTGTAATGCTAAAAAGTTGTTCCCAGATTCTGATAGATTTTCTATTAAGATCTATATAGGTCGCCCATATCGATCCATGCAAATCTATGTAGTTTTACTGAATACTGTACAGATACTATTAATTCAACATTTTCTTGTTTTTATGGTTAATTTAATGATTAATAAAGTAGTATGCATCTGATATTAAAATAAATACATGATAAATGCGCTCCGAACGATATATTACAAAATCAATTTGCATAGATATTATATTTTCATTATTAAATATATAATGATAATATTTAATTACAATGTAAATAATTACATATTATTTATATTATCATTAACTTTTATTTTAATTTAACTTAAAAAAGGCTATGTGTAACGCTAAAACGTTGTTCCCAGATTCTGATAGATTTTCTATTAAGATCTATATAGGTACCCATATCGATCCATGCAAATCTATATAGTTTTACCAAATGCTGTACAGATACTATTAATTCAACATTTTCTTGTTTTTTTATGATTAATTTAATGGATTAATAAAGTAGTAAACAACTAATAATAAAATAAATACACGATAAGTGCGCTTTGAACCACATGCTACAAAACCAATTTACATAGATTTACCTGGGTTTCTCATGGACAAATGGGCCCAGCTAGACCCCATATGTCCACATGGGTCCCATATGGTCCCACATGGGCCCATACTTTTGTGCTACCTGGGTTCACCCTTCGCCACCACGCTAGAACTCAACACCGGTCTCAGAGCTCAACTCTGAACGACCTTACACCTTCGCTTCCTACGTTAGAACTAACTTTCTCTCTCTCGTAAACTGCCGAGCACCCTCCTTTCTACGGGGTTTCTCCTCTGTTTCCAAGGGTCCTTGACAACGCTTCCTCCCTCTTGACGGATCTGTCTTCCTAAATAAAAGAGTGCAATAGCTTTCTTATCTCTGAAAGACCACATTGCAATGGAAATACTTCTTTCATTCTGTCCTAGTCGCCACCCTTCGGATTAAGATTTTTTAAAGGACGCCTTTAACGGTACACAATAGATACATATACAATACATACAATATGCTAATCCCTTAAGAATAGCTTTCAACTCTTGCAGCTGTGAGAGAAGAACCTGACATATATGATGAAAGTACGTTCTCATTGTAACCGCCACCTCACACATTACCCCTTATTTCACTTACATTGAATGCTATTGTTAGAAAAAACTAAACTAGTTCCAACTTTAAAAGAAAATAATATTATATGAATTTTGTAAACGAGTACTTTGAGAAATAACTTCATGTTTTTTTAAGGACACTTTCTTAAAAAACATTACAGAATCACTTTAACTTGTTATTTTAAAATGTTTAGAACCATTTATGTAACTGATTCATTAAAAAGTTTTTAGAACAACAGTTTAAAACCAAAAAATTACTACCAAATGCTGTGTATAACAAGTTACCTGTATGCCATAATCATATGGATTTCGATGGGGCAAAGTCTCATTTCTTATTATGTTTAAAACAAAAGCTTTGGGTCTACAGCATGTAAAATGTTTAATTGTGATGGTTGTAAATATGAAAGCAACTCTCAACTGAAACATGATTGTATGATAATTAACACTCAGGAAAAATTTTCTATGTATAAAGATTCTTCATTATTAAATCTGAATATGTTTGAGTTATCCAAAAACATTTGTCGAAATTGTTCTTGTCAATTTTCAAAGACATTTTTTAAATGTTTCGATAGTCAATTTTATGAAGAATTTTTAGAAAGTAATCTGTTCAACTAGGAATCGTTGCAACCCTTGTTATGTATATTTTATCTTAATAAATATTTTTTTATGCTTTTAAAACGACTCTGTATTTATTTATATATTTAAACAAGAAATCTTTTACGAGTTAAAAAATAAATTAGTTAACTTATACTATATGATTGTCTAAGCTATGAAAGTAACAGCATATACTTAATGTTTTTTTATGAAACATATAAAAAAGTTTGATATTTTTTCTAAGGATTTGTTAACATACATATATAACATATGTATAATTTTTAAAAAGTTATCTAGTAATTTTTTTTTTATATTTTAAACTTATAACATTCGTTCAAAACATTTTTGAATATGTTTCTAAACGTTTAAAAATAATTCTGTTGATCTTTTTTAATGAAAATAAAAAAGTTTATACTGATATTTTTTTTGACAAAATATTTCTTTAACACTTGCTAAAAATCTGTTACATACAAAAAGTTTGTTATTACATTTTAAAAGAGTTTGATATTTTTTCTGTTACATATATAGAAAGTTTGATATTTTTTTGAAGACTTGTTAACATACGTATATAAATGTATAAAACATATGTAACCTATCTAACATATGTATAAAACATATGTTAGGAAAACATTCCAGTCTTTGTTTTTTTACAGAATCAGTGTTAGATATTACATGACGAAAGGTTAAACTTATTCTGGGTTGTTTTACATCAGGTTCTGCTATAATTGAATGTGTAAACAGTTTATTAGTAGGTTTAAACATAGAATACAGAGAGCCATGTTCTAAGCTTATTCGAACCTCTTGACACTTCAGTTTTTTAAACTCTAGAATTCGTTTTGCTCCGAAACTCAGTACAGTTATAGGAGTATTCTCGTCTAAATCACTCTCATTATCCTTGTGATGTGATATGTAGCTTTTTCCATCTGGGTAAAAATTTAGCAACACAAAGTTATAGGTAAAACCACAATGCTTTTCCACTAAATCTCTTATTTCCAACATGAACGGTGTCCATTCTAATGTAGAAATGGTGGTTCCGCTGAAAGAATAAGACAGTCCAGAATCACCGAAAGCTAAAACCTTTCTCTTAGGCTTTATTTCTTTTCCTCGAAGTTTCAAAGTAGGTGTATAAAAGGGTAAAGTTTGCAGTTCACTTAAATATCGATCTGCTAGATCATTCTGAATAAAGTCAGAAATGACATGTACATTCAGTTCATTTTCATCAAAACTGGAAAGAGGCATTTTTTCAGACAAACAGGATCAGACAGCTTTGTACAAGATTAGACAGGATCGAACAGCTTTGTACAAGGTTAGACAGGTTCGGACAGCTTTGTACAAGGTTAGACAGGTTCGGACAGCTTTGTACAAGATTAGGCAGGTTCGGACAGGTAAACAAGCAAGGTTAGACAGGTAAACAAGCAAGGTTAGACAGGTTCAGACAGGAAAACCGGCAAGGTTATAACAGCAACAAGGATCAGCGTTCAAGACAACTTACTCGAATATAATGATCTGAATACTGAGTACGCTGCTTTTATAGGGAGTTCTTATCATGTAGAGTATCGTGTGCAAAACTGGTCATGACATCACTTCCCTCGAAGTAAAGAACCAATCAAAACGGTTTTTCATATTCTTATAGACAGGAAAAAGTGACATCATACAACAAGTGCGCCATCTACATTAAAATTGTTTTTTGTCTCAGTTCAAAGTAAGGGTTTGTTGCAGGGTTTTAACGATGGTTTTTACCGTCATGTCAAAAACCTCCTTGTCAAAAATGTCAAAAACTGTCAAAAACCCATTTTTTAGTAGTTTGTTTGTACTTTTTTTTTCATTCTATCTTTAATATTAAGTTGTTTTACATAAAATATTCAGTATCAAAAAGACTCTAAAGTATACTTATCCATCCAAGAAAAACAAAAAAGAATTGCATTAGAATAGTATGTGTACATCTCTGTTAGAAGATCTCTACAATATCTTAAACTGTTTGGCAAAGTCTAAAAAAATTCGATTTTTTGAAGAAATCCTGTAACCTATAAGTATTAGCAGAGATCGATCTAGGAAAAATTTGGGGCCTATTTAGGGCCCCTTCACAAAAATCTATTTAATAAAATGGGTCCCTTCACAAAAATCAATTTGATAAAATGGGTTCCCTTCACAAAAATATCAATTTGATAAAATGGTCTCCTTCACAAAATTTTATTCCATAAAAATTTACTATTTATTATTTATTTATTATTTTGTGATGTTTTAAAATGTGTAATTTGGTTTAAAATGTGTAAGCAAGTTCACCAGAGAGGAAAACTTCAGCAAAAGGATTTTAAAAAGTTTTTGTTTATAAATGCTTGGTTTGAATTTGATTAACTGGATATCAACTTTTGTTACAAAATGTTATTTTTCACAAAAATATAATAAATTTCACAAAAATAACCTTTACTTTTCACAAAATGGGCCCCAAGAAAAAAAAACCTGCATCGACCCCTGATTAGATTAAACAATGTGTATAATTTCGGTACAATTTATTACATTGTTGAAAACGAAACTTAAAGATTCTACTTATTGAAGTGCAAATGAAAACCACCACAATTGCATTTATGAATACATAAGATATGCATTTTAAAATATTATATCGAAGAATATTCAAATTTATTCACTGCCAGTCTGTGCTTAACATCTATTGTTATACAATGTAACAGCATTTTTGCATCTCTAAAATAATTTTAATGTACTTTATTAAAAATGTATATTGAATGTTATTTAATAATTATAATAACCTTTTATTATTATTTAATATTAATGTTAATTGCAGTTAGTAGAATCTATATTAGTGAAGATTATGACAAATATTGTTCTTTTCCTTTAATCTTGTATTTTTAAATCTTTCCCATATTAGAAAATGATCTATTTTAAATAAATTTAACAAATGTAATTTTAAGTAATAATAATAACAAGAACAACAAGGTAAAATCAATCTAGAAATGTATTGTATGCTACCTTACACCATAAATTGGAGGACAATCGAAAATGATAGGTTTTTGACGGAATAAACCGGTAAAAACACGGTTTTTACCACTGTCATGTCAAAAACCAGTTTTTGACGTCAAAAACCCAACCCTGGTTTGTTGCAACAAGTTGATGTTAAAGTTCAGGAAAAAGAAAAATGATGATAGGTTAAATAGATGTGTTCAAGAAAGTTTAAGGTAAGTGTTTTTTGTAACTATGTGTAATATAATTTAGAAAATTAAAAAGTTAATGTCATTTACTATTTTCATCAAACAAGAAACCTTTCTTAAAATATTATTCATGTTTAAGCAAACATTTCTTTAGTTTTTATGTTACATGCTTAAAACAATATGCAGGTTTAATTTTTGAACAACAGATACTTAATGTTTTTTATCTGTTACATATAAAAAGAGTAATTTTTTGGTTTTAAACTGTTGTTCTAAAAACTTTTTTATGAATCAGTTACATAAATGGTTCTAAACATTTTAAAATAACAAGTTAAAGTGATTCTGTAATGTTTTTTAAGAAAGTGTCTTTAAAAAAACATGAAGTTATTTCTCAAAGTACTCGTTTACAAAATTCATATATTATTTTCCTTTAAAGTTGGAACTAGTTTAGTTTTTTCTAACAATAGCATTCAATGTAAGTGAAATAAGGGGTAATGTGTGAGGTGGCGCTTACAATGAGAACATACTTTCATCATATATATATATATATATATATAGGGTTGGTGATGCCTTTGTTACAGAAATCTCGACAAGTTCACATACATTTAGACAAAATGTATCAACACATACTTAACATATAACTTATTTGAATGGTGAAACCTTTTGTATTACTTTCATAAAAAAAATTAAGTTATTTCAAAAAATATAATTATTTTACCCGTTGGTACAAAACATGTTTTGTAAATTTATTTGTAACTGATAATTAAAAAAAATGTTTTAACTAATTGTTTCTTTTCAGCAAAACATTTCATTTAAAAAATAAACCTTTACTTAATGCATACAAAAATTTAAAAAACGAATTTTTTTCAAAACTTGTTTAACACTTTCATGACTTTATTTCACTTAAATTATAATCATTACAGTAATTTATTTCACGTTATTTGAAAATCATTAAAAATAATAATAATAATAAATAAATAAATTAATTAAAAATTAATTACAATTTCTTCATGAGCAGCATTAAGTCTGGATGACATGTGCTAAATCATTGCATCCCGATCGCAGCAACGTGGTACTGTCATCCCCTCAGGGGAAAAGCTCTCGTCCAATCAGAACGCCGATCGTAGCGCCCCCTAGGATAATGATGTCAGAGTGTTCTAGAACATGACGTCATCGAACCCCCCTCAGGAGGTACTGCACGCCCCTCCGGTGAAATAGACACAGCCAATCAGAAAGCAGCATTCGTCTCGACCTATCACAGCGTCGATCGCAGCGCCCTCTAGGATGATGATGACATCGTCCGTGCATATATCGGAAACCCCGTCAGTTGCTCCCTGGATTTCAAGACAGTAGGTAGTCTCTGCGACACTCTCCGTAAGTATACCTTTTTCCAACGATCTCGTCGCTTTCATCTTCATCCACTTTCTCATTAACCTTCTCATTAACCCTGTCACCTATCCATTACTCCCCTGTCACATATCCATCACCTTTCGGCCACGCCCTCCGCCTCCTGATGGCGCAGAACACCCATTTCTCTTCTACTGACATGTTCCAGGCCGCCCACGTGTTACAACACCTGCAGAAAACCGGTTTCTAGCTCTTTCGACCCGAAGGAAAAGACGCACCACTGTGCCGCAACACATTGCAGACCACTTTGCAGCTTCAGGAAGAAGAATCTCCGTTACTACGGTGCGAAGACGTCTTCACAATGCAGGTCTCTATGAAAGGCGACCAGTAGTGTCCACCCCCCTCAACAGACGACAGAGAAGTGCCCGCTTATGTTGGGCAAGAGAACATGTTTCCTGGACCAGACAACAGTGGGCTTCTGTACCCTTCACAGACAAGTCCAGATTCACACTGGAGAGCGATTCAGGACGTCTGGAGAGAACAATGCACTCGATACCATCAATCAAACACTGTCGAAACACGTACAGAAACGGTGGAATCATGGTTTGGGGACTCCCCTTCGCAAGCGCAGGCTCTCTGCGACGCGAAGATGGGCCAATTATCGGAGCGAGTGCGTCTCCGTAGGTGGTGGACAGAAAGTCCCGTAGGCCAATCCCAAGGTACTCGAGGATTTTGGGCAAAGGCTAGCAAACGCCAGCAAGATCTCTCCAAAACTTGACCGAGGAATTGACGGAGTTGTGGACCACCTTCAATGGTCATATCGGGGGGGGGGGGCAAGTCAAAAGAACGTTCACCATCCAGAGGTAGCCCGTCAGGTTACTGGGGACGAGGCCGTTCACTTTGAGGGAACCACACCCCTTCCTGCATGTGATTACGAGGAACCGGTCCGGAGGCTTGCCGACTATCGTGGCATCGATCAGCCAATCTCGAGACCTTGGTCCGAAACCCAGTCCGGCACGTCTTTTGTGCAGCCAGTCGTTTCCACATCTGGCGGGCGGACGAGTGGTACGCCTACTAAGTTTCTTTTACTAAACTCTATCGGGCCCGTCTCTTTGGCGTGCTTAGAGGGAGTTTCCACGTCCTCTAGAGTCCGATAGTGGTTCTTCATCCTTCATCCTCCTTGTAGTGCATATTTATGAGCGTGATCTCCCAAGGGGGTCGTTGGGCATTCCTTCGGTGAGTGACAACCCAGCCAGGCGTGACTATGCGCTTTGGGACCAGATTTCTTGGAGGTCCCGTGATGGCCAGAAGCAGCTCCTGCTCTTTTGTAGTGATATGATATGTTATGTATAGTGATATGATATGTGCACCCCACGGAAGAAGAGACTAGTTGCTTGCCCTTCCATGCATGCCAACGTTCGGACGCCGTGGGAAAGCAAAAGTTGTCGCGGTAGCTCAGCATACGACCTAGAAACCGATTCCCCCTATGGGGTTTCGGCGACGAAGTCGCCGGGTGTGCTTAGACAATTTATCAGGAGTCCGTCCCATGCGGTAGTTTCCCCAGAGTGGGGTTGCTGTCGTAGCGACCTATGTCGTCAACTCTTGGTATTTTGGCTTGGGGTCCGCAGTGAGGTGTGGCCCTGTGCCGGTCACAGCGCCGTAGCGAGACAAAGCTACTGGCGCGATAAAAGTCTCTCAGGACTTGGGTGCGATGGTCGGAGTGTTCGTTCGGCGACCCCGTGGGTGCCTTGCGGCGCAGCCTAGTTTTACCATAGGCAGACACAAACACGTGGTAGATAAAAATTAATCTACCAATCTATTGAAATTCGTTCATACTTGAATTTAGAGGTAAATATAATAAAACATGATTGTATAGACTTTACTTAAATATTCATCCTAAAAACTAAAAAATGGAATAAAATATTAATTGCTGCTGTGGGAAAATAGCAAAATGATGACAGAGATTTTTTTTTGCTGCATGAAAAATTTAAAGTTTATGTAAACGGTAATAAAAATATTTGATAGTTCACATACAAAATTATATTAATAGTTTTTTTCTACAACAGACTATCTAATTTTAAACATATTAAAATTTTTATTCAGGGAATCGATTCATTCAAAGATTTTACTTCGGAGCAAAAAAAAAGAGAAAATACCTTTGGTTAAATTAATACATGACTAGTGGTCGACTACATTGATATGTCTTTGATGAAGCTCCCAAATCATCTACAACTCTTTCATGCAACCTTCATCTTTTTCTTTCATGCTGTCGTGGCTAACTCTCCGAGGTGGATTTCTGTCGACGACTTCATGCTGCATCTCACCCTTTTTCCAACTCCTCCAGCAAGTTCTCGTACGAAAAAAAGCCTCCTTTCTGCTGCTGCTTCTAGGATATTTACCGAGGTGCCTGTGGCCAGCACCACACATCCCCGGAACATAACATCATGTGGTTACTAAGTGGTTGGTAGTACTTGCTAGTGGCCCAAAAATTTAAAAATTATAAATAAAAACAATAAATTTAGAAAAAGAACTGAAGATCAAAGATGAGCTCGTAAAAATATAAAAATTTGATGTCTGGGCTAGAATAGGATGATCCCTAACGCTCAGCGGGTACCCAAAGCAGCTCAGACTCTCGCATTGAAAATGCACTTCGTTACTTGGGTCTCCTGACGCAAGCGTGCGGACCGTTGAACGCAGTGGAGAAAATGCCTGTCATTCCGACCTATATATACCGTAGCTGCCCGACTATAGTACCGGTAAAAGATATTGGCAGTTCAAGGACAAACGTCCTGCAGCCCCGCAACTCTTATCTTAAGTCAGTAACTATGGTAACAGCTCACGTGACGGATTGGCCATTCTCATTTTCTCCACCCCACTTGAGACTGAACGAGAAGTAGCAAGAGATCAGTTGTTCAGTATAACTGCTTCTGCTTTGTTTGATTCGTACTTTCTTTGATTTTCTGTTCATTTTGCTTTCTTTTAATTATGGCTTCTAGTTCTAGTCCTGATATTAGAAAACAGTCGAAGAACGTTGTTTATCATGTATATCAATATTTGAAAGAGCTTGTTGCTTCCAATCCTGATGCAAAAATCAAAGATATATTTATGAAAACGCAAGAGGCTACCGCAAAAGCATGTGGCGTATCTCCTCGTACTGTTGCAAGGATCTGTGCTGAAGCTAATAGTTTTCCAGACTCCAGCTTAGAAAATCCGTCATTTTCATCGCCTAAAAAAAAAAGTTCCTCACTTAAAACGTGTGACAGGATTAGATGATTTTAACAAAGAAGTTGTATGTCGCGTAGTTAAAGAGTATTACGAGAGTGGAAATTATCCAACCTGCGACAATTTAAAAGAAATTTTGCAACAAAAAATAAATTTTCCTGGATGCGCAAAGTCTGTGTGGACTATATTAACAGATATGGGCTACAAATATAAAAAAGGCAATGATGGCCGAAAATATTTGATTGAGAGAAGCGACATCATAGCTGCACGTATAAAATTTCTCAGAAAAATGCATAATATCAGGAAAGAGTCTCCACTTCCCTCCATGAAAACAAATTACATGAAGTTTTTCTTACCCAAATTTCAATAAATGGAACAACGATTTGAGTTCTTTCATAGAAACAAGGTATTTTTTAGAAAATGCTGTTAAAAAATGCACAAAACACATAGTTGTAAGTTTGCATTTATCCCTACACTTGACGATTTCGGAACTAATAATGTAATATGAAATTGAATTATACCCCCCCCTCCCCCCCAACCACATCACACCAAGAACAGGAATTATTTTAGATTTATACAGAATGAATTTACGCCGTGCCGTTTACAGTGGTGCGATTTGGTTGACCCACACTTATCCCCCCCCCCTCCTCTTAAAATATTTTTTGTCGTTGTTTTAAGGGTATTTGGTCTGTGAGATCTCAAATTCTGAATATATTATTCGCAACATTCATGAAAGCACTTTCCTCCATGAAAACAAAATACATGAAGTTTTTCTTACTCAGATTTCAATAAATGGAACAACAATTTGAGTTCTTTCATAGAAACAAGGTATTTTTCAGAAAATGCTGTTAAAAAAGTCACATTAAAACAGATAGTTGTAAGTTTGCATTTATCCCTACACTTGACGATTTCGGAACTAATAATGTAATATGAAATTGAATTATACCCCCCCCCCTCCACCCCAACCACATCACACCAAGAACAGGAATTATTTTAGATTTATACAGAATGAATTTACGCCGTGCCGTTTACAGTGGTGCGATTTGGTTGAACCACACTTATCTCCCCCCCCCCTCCTCTTAAAATATTTTTTGCCGTTGTTTTAAGGGTATTTGGTCTGTGAGATCTCAAATTCTGAATATATTACTCGCAACATTCATGAAAGCCCTTTCCTCCATGAAAACAAAATACATGAAGTTTTTCTTACTCAGATTTCAATAAATGGAACAACAATTTGAGTTCTTTCATAGAAACAAGGTATTTTTCAGAAAATGCTGTTAAAAAAGTAACATTAAAACAGATAGTTGTAAGTTTGCATTTATCCCTTCACTTGACGATTTCGGAACTAATAATGTAATATGAAATTGAATTATACCCCCCCCCCCTCCCCCACATCACACCAAGAACAGGAATTATTTTAGATTTATACAGAATGAATTTACGCCGTGCCGTTTACAGTGGTGCGATTTGGTTGAACCACACTTATCCCCCCCCCCCTCCTCTTAAAATATTTTTTGTCGTTGTTTTAAGGGTATTTGGTCAGTGAGATCTCAAATTCTGAATATATTATCAAATCTGAATATATTACTCGCAACATTCATGAAAGCACTTTCCTCCATGAAAACAAAATACATGAAGTTTTTCTTACTCAGATTTCAATAAATGGAACAACAATTTGAGTTCTTTCATAGAAACAAGGTATTTTTCAGAAAATGCTGTTAAAAAAGTCACATTAAAACAGATAGTTGTAAGTTTGCATTTATCCCTTCACTTGACGATTTCGGAACTAATAATGTAATATGAAATTGAATTATACCTCCCCCCCCCCACATCACACCAAGAACAGGAATTATTTTAGATTTATACAGAATGAATTTACGCCGTGCCGTTTACAGTGGTGAGATTTGGTTGAACCACACTTATATCCCCCCCCCCTCCTCTTAAAATATTTTTTGTCGTTGTTTTAAGGGTATTTGGTCAGTGAGATATCAAATTCTGAATATATTATCAAATCTGAATATATTACTCGCAACATTCATGAAAGCACTTTCTCCATGAAAACAAAATACATGAAGTTTTTCTTACTCAGATTTCAATAAATGGAACAACAATTTGAGTTCTTTCATAGAAACAAGGTATTTTTCAGAAAATGCTCTTAAAAAAGTCACATTAAAACAGATAGTTGTAAGTTTGCATTTATACCTTCACTTGAAGATTTCGGAACTAATAATGTAATATGAAATTGAATTATACTATCAATAACATATGAAATAACAGCCAATAAAATTTAAATTTTATAATAATTCCAACATACTTAAAATTATTAAATTACTTTTGAGTTATATTATTTCTTTTTATATTGTTATTTTTAAACTCTTGGTCCCAAACTGTGCACCTGCCAAAAAAACACCTGCCAATTTCATTCATTTACGAAGAAAAATGAATTTAAAAATGTGTCAGAAAACAGCTTGTTTGGATTTGAGACCGTTTTGAATGCCGCAGTAACTCACTCTTGCATGGGGAAACTTGTTTCTGCGAAAGTGCAGTGGGGAAAAAAGAGACGAGAGGCTTGCGTCCTGCAGTGCCATGGCAACGGAGAGATAAGAAAGCAGGACATTTGTCCTTGAACTGCCAATATCTTTTACCGGTACTATAGGCGGGGCATGAGGGGACCAATGAAATTTAAGTACACTTTGAAAATGTGTCAGGAGTCGAAAAATTCAGTTGGGGAGAAAAAAAAGGCTCTTTTCAGGACCCGAAGAGAAATTAAGAACAAATTACTTTGGAGCTAAAAATTTAGAAGTTTAAATAATAGCATCGAGAATCATGGCCACTTGGGGCCTTTTACGATTACGGGTGTCAAAAATATCGTATTTAGGGAGGGAATTCAGAGTTAAGTTATTAGAGGATTGAAGAGAAATATGAAAATTAATATTAAGATGTTGAATAAAAGTGCTGAGTAAGGGGAATTTAATTTCTTTATAGAGATGAAAATTTGGAACATAAAAAGGGAATATTATAAATTTGCCTGATAGTTGCATTTTGAGCAGTACAAAGAAGATTAATATTAGAGAAGGCAGAAAAACTCCAGCTTTGACACCCGTAAGTTAATATAGGTCGAAGATAAGAAGTATAAAGGAGAAGCTTATTTTTAATTGATAATTCACTATTTCGAGCTAATATGGGTAGCAAAAGTTTTTTAGCAGCTCGAAATTTATTTCTCGCGGTATGGATGTGTTGTCTAAAAGTAAGTCTTTGGTCAAGAATAATACCAAGATAAGTACATGTGTAGGAACATGGCAAGTCAATGTTATTAAATTTAATTTTGAGTCTGTCCCGGTTTTCAGGCTTGAGATGACAGAAGATGATGGCCTGTGTTTTGCTCGTATTAATTGCAATTCTCCACTTCAGGAACCAAGTCGAAAGAATTTTTAAGTGATGAGAGATTGCTGCAATTACATAGCGCCTGTTACTATGGGTCGCGAATACACAGGTGTCATCTGCGAATTTGGCCAAAGAAGTATGAGCATAGGGGGGCATATCGTTAATATAAAGATTGAAAAGGATACCCGAAATTTTTTAACCCTGCGGTAGGCCGAATCGAGCAAAAAGCTTTCTAGATAATTTATTTTTAACTTTTACCTGAAAATTTCTATCTAAAAGATAGTGATAGATTAATTTGATCAGATAGGGTTGGAAATTATAATTTATTAATTTAAAAATAAGTCCGAAAATCCAAACTTTGTCATATGCTTTCTCGATATCTAGGAAGACCGCTGCAGTGAATTTTTTATTTAATTTTCCAGTAGTAACATGTTCTATTAGCCCGTAGACTTGATGAGAGGGGCCGAAAGCCCCTCTCTGAACCCATATTGATCTGGGGTCATTAAAATATTATCCTGGATGTGGGTCTTTCTAGCTATGAATGCTTCGGTTAATTTGCTAATGGAATTAAGAATGGAAATAGGGCGGTAGCTGGTTGGGTTGCTGGCGGGTTTGTTGCTCTTTAAAATTGGTGCAGTTAAAGCGGTCTTCCAGTATAATGGAAAATAACTGAATTTGAAAATATTATTAATCAGAAGGGTAATTTTTGGAATATAAGACATAGGTAGATTCTTAAGCGTCCTCCTTTCTCCGTGAACGGACGTCTTTTATCTGCTTGCTTCAGCACACTTTCTTCTCGCGCATCGGCAAAGAGTCCTATTGCGTGCCGAAAATAATGATATTACAACTTGTTGTTCATTTAAAAACTTTTAAAAAAAAGTGATTAATTGATGCACAGTTTGCACATTGTATACTTTCTTTTTCAGTAATTTCTGATTTAAAAATGGAGTAAAATCACTTGTAAAACGTGGTGTGATTGCCGCGGATGAATACGAAAACATCGGCACTCGGGACAACGTGCTTCGTAAAATATAAAATAATAAGTTATACTTATATTTTTTCAAACAGAACATCTCTAAAAACTTTTAAATAATAATATTTTTACATTTAAATGCATATTTTCAAAGTTAACTCACAAATCCAGCTATAACTTTAGCTATTTTTTTTTTTTTTTTTACATTTTGAAACATTATAAACTTGAATTTTATACACATAATATTCATAAATATGCAAAGAAAAAGTCTTTACATCGGCGGGCGCCGAGCCAATACAAAAAAAAATCTCCTCAAACAGTTATTGAACACTACAATATCATATATTCTAATACGAGCAAATCTTGTGTGTGGTTATTATATATATATTTATATATATATGCAAATTTTAGCTTTAAAACGGCTCTAACGATTTTGACGAAATTTCGTATCCTACCGTTTTGGGGCACCAGAAAACCATTGGGCTAGGTCCCATGTTCGAGAAAATTCGATTAGTGGGTCATTTTGGGTCATGTTCTAGCTAATTGTATCTAAAAAACCGGGTCAAACGATTTTAACGAAATTTTGTATCCGGCCATTTTCGGGCACGAGAAGACTATTGGGCTGGGTCACATGTTCGAGAACTTTCGATTAGTGGGTCATTTTTGGGTCAACGTGGGTCAAATTAATTTTATCTAAAAAACGGCTCTAACGATTTTGATTAAATTTTGTGTCCTACGAGTTTCAAGCACGATAAAATCATTGGGCTAGGTCACATGTCCGAGAAAATTCGATTAGTGGGTCATTTCTGGGTCATTGTGGGTCAAGATCTAAAATGCGGCTCAATTTACACTAAATTTTGCATTCAGTGGTTTTCGGGCACGAGAAGACTGTTGGGCTAGGTCACATGTTCGAGAAAAGTCAATTAGTGGGTCATTTTGGGTCATTTTGGGTCATGGTCAAACTAATTGTATCTAAAAAACGGTTCAAACGATTTTGACGAAATTTTGTATCCGACTATTTTCGGGTACGAGAAGACTATTGGGCTGGGTCACATGTTCGAGAACTTTCGATTAGTGGGTCATTTTTGGGTCAAAGCGGGTCAAATTAATTTTATCTAAAAAACGGTCCTAACGATTTTGATTAAATTTTGTATCCTACGAGTTTCGGGCACGCGAAAATCATTGGGCTAGGTTACATGTTCGAGAAAATTCGATTAGTGAGTCATTTCTGGGTCATTGTGGGTCAAGATCTAAAAAGCGGCTCAATTTACACTAAATTTTGCATCCAATGGTTTTCGAGCACGAGAAGACTGTTGGGGTAGGTCACATGTTCGAGAAAATTCAATTAGTGGGTCATTTTGGTTATGGGTCATTATGGGTCAAGCTATTTTATCTTAAAAACGGTTCAGAGGATTTGAAATAAATTTAACATCCTATGGTTTTCGGGCACGAGAAGACTGTTGGGCTAAGTCACATGTTCGAGAAAATTCAATTAGTGGGTCATTTTGGTCATGGGTCATGATATTTGAACTCAAATTTAATTTTGACCGAGCATAGCTCGGTCTTCCCTGCTCGTATAATATAATATGGAGTAATTTGCAACAATTGCCTGACAGAAATTAGAGATATCCTAAAGTTAGAAAAAGTAACTATTTAAATAAAACAGTCTAGAGATAACTCCCTTTTATTTAAGTTTTTATTTATTTATTTTATTTTATTTTATTTTATTTTATTTTATTTTTCATTTATTTAGTTACTTATTTAGAAAAACCCAAATTATCAACATAACATGTTAATGAATCCTCTTAAAAATATAGCTTTTATTTTTCAATAAAAATAACTATTTGGTATTTCAAAGTTTGTTGTATAAAACAAAATTTTCTTGATACTAAATCCTACAGTTTTTTTTTTTTTTTTTTTTTTTTTTTGCGAGTGTAAAGCAAATTGTGTCTGTTTTGAAATAGTTGATTTTCAATTTTATTATGCAAATTAAAAAAAAATAATTTAGAATTTTGTTTTATAGTGCTTCCAGCAATGGTTGGATGTAATCAGTTGAATCAATAGCCGATCTGCCGTGACGTCAAAATTGAGCTCTTAGGCATTATGTATAGGTGGCGTTGCCTTACCCCAGATGTTCCGTGGCCTACGTTATACTAGAACTCCTATAATAGAGGCTGACACATCCTCGTAGATTTGCCACCTGAATTGGAGCCCAGTCGAAAAACCAAGCTAATCAGAACCTGTTCTATTATAGGAGTCTTAGGCAACCCCAACTCCTGCTGCGGTAGATTGATGCTGAACTGGGTACTAAAATCCGAAACAAAATGGATATGCGTCAGTAGTATAGAAAGGACAGTTTTGCCCTAGCAGCAGCAATAAGCTGCAAGGTGCAGCGATCTTCTGTTACAGTACGATGTGAAAATAACATCTTGAAACGTAGAGTAAGTCGTAAGGGTGTACTATAGGAGGAGGTTATAAATGTGAGGGGGCTAATTTTTTGATGGGGACTTATTTTTGAGAGGGCTTAATTTTTAAGGGGATTATTTTTTTTATTGATTTTGAGTTTGAATGCGAAACGGAGATAAAAAAAATTTGGTGGCGCCCTCTATCGACAGGAACTGGAATAACTGATGTTTAAAATAGGTTTTCTTGAAAATATTTCACTGGGGTTTGAACCCGAATCAAAATAGTTTCTTGACTTGATAATTTGTGGTAGGTTTAACTGATCAAGCCAAGAAGCTATATGTATATGTCGAGATTTTAAGTGTTTAAAGAGAGGTATCGTGAGAATGACGTATCATTTGTTAAAATGACTTCAAGAGAGGAAGGGATTAGCGTCGTGTGCCTGTATATAACGGTCTACATTGTGTTTTCGCTTATTTATGTGTTTACCGGAAGTGAAAAGTTTAAGGTTGATTTTATACTGAATTTAAATTAAACCGGAAATTTATCTTTTTCGATATGATGTGAATGAATATTAACATATCGCGTAATAAAATTTCATTCTGTAATGAAGGCAATTTATCAGAATCCAAGTCACGCGGCAAGTTTCGGTGGTGTAAATGCTTTATACTCTGCTGCCAAAGGAAAAGTTCTCAAGAAGACGATTCAGAAATGGTTAAGAGGAGTCGACTCGTATACGCTTCACAAACCTGTGCGAAGAAAGCTCCCGACCAATCGTGTCATCGTATATTCCATCGATCAGCAATAGCAAACGGATCTGGTGGACATGATCAGTCTACAAAAGTACAATCGGGGATTCCGTTACATTCTAACCTGTATCGACATTCTCTCTAAATATGCGTGAGCGATTCCACTGAAATCGAAACAGGGAGAGGATATGGTGAAAGTGTTTCAAAGTATTTATCCAGCACGAAAACCTAAATTTCTTCAGCCGGATTCCGGAAAGAAATACAAAAACAGTGTGTTTCAGAGACATTTAAAACAACAAGGAGTACGATTTTTTACGACGTATAATAATACGAAAGCCTCAGTGGTAGAACGCTTTAACCGTACTTTGAAAACAAAAATGTGGAAATATTTCACGCATAATAATACTGTAATGAGTTGACGAAATCCAGTGATCCAAGACGATGATTAACATCTAGCACTTTATTTAGGCAGCGTTGATACACAAGTTAAAAAAACTGAACAATTTAAAAACATCTAAAACCACTACCATCCTCTGCAAAACTCAGCGCACCAAAGCTTCATACTTTTTACAAAAACCTATCTCACACTTTTCCTTTCAACATCGTCCGTCCAACTCTCTCTGCATCTCCCAGCTTTCTCGGTTCACTTCTCTTTATTCGCCGACCACCATCTCTCGCAGTCTCTTTGCCTATCGAAAAAGTTCTTTCGACTCGATTACCCGGCGATCCACCTCCGAAGCTAGGCGGAAAATTCATGGACAAAACTGGACAACTCCAGGCCAGCAACTCACAAGGCAGGCTAGGCCATAATTTCCTTCAGTCGTCACAGACTCCTCCCCCCTCCAAATTTTGGACATGTCCAAACGGGGTCCTTGACGAAAATTTAAATTTGTGACAAGTTCCATTCAACACCAAATGTTTTTTTCTTTAATTCATAATGTTCAGGATTAACCTGTTACGTTGTCACATACATGCCATCTCTCCCCCCTTCCTAATCCATCACAGCACTGTGCCACCTTAACTAAAATTCTTTAAATTTTAAACTCTTATTACCAAAATTATAATAAATGCAATTTTACACAAATACCAATACAATTAACAGATTTTTTTTAATTTTATATACGTTTAACAGGATACAAAACAAATAAATATCTGACACTTTCTTTCTACCAAATGAAACAACTTTTCATATAAATTAACACAATTTCAAAAATATTTATAAATTTGCAACCAAAATTTTAAATCATAATCCAACATTTCAAAAGCTATTTCCATATCTTTTCCTCTTATTCCAATACAAACAATATATAAACATGAAAATATACTTTTTTTTTTCACACAAATAATACCATTTTAATATATAGAATTTATAAACTTAATAACTATTACTCAGTGTATGGGTGCCGGCTCAGAGTGTCTGCATTACAGTGGTCTTTTCCTCTTTTATGCTCAATCCTATAATTGAACTGTTGTAATGCCAGGGCCCATCGTAAAAGTCTCTAATTAGATCCCGCATGAGTTTTAAGCCACACCAAATGTTGCAATCAGTTTGTATCGCAAATGGCAAATGGCCATCCAAATAGCACCCCACTTTCTTCACTGCAAACACAATAGCGGCACACTCCTTTTCAGTGGTACAATATCTCTGCTCTGATTGCTTTAGCTTCCCTCTAATGTATAAAATAGGATTCTCCTCCCCTTGATCGCTAATCTGCGCCAAAACTATATCCAGACTAGTATCCGATGCATCAATTTGCAGCAAAATTTCTCTCAGGAACTCCCCAACTGCATGCACCTTTAACTCGGCAGGTGATCTCTTCCTTCTTTTCTTATGATTTTTCATCATTTTATTTTTCCTTACTTTTACCACTGCTTTTCGCTCCATCTCTTTGTCACCCATTCTGCAACATTTCTTTACATTAACATAGCACCCATTTCTACCCGCATCTTCCTTGACCACTCCACAGCCGATTCCATTTTCTGTTTCACAAAGATTTTCATCTTTTGATGCGCATTGATTATATGCGTTTCCTATGTTAGGTAAGTTTACCTCAATATTTCTTTTCGCTGCCACACTTTCCTCACATCTTTCAACCCACAAATCAGGTTCAAGATTTCCATCATTTTGTTCATTAGCATAATTCTCTTTATCAATCTTTCCATCAATTTCATCTTTCGCCTCATTTACTAAATCAGCCATAATAGGGTTTTGATAACCTTCCACAATTTCCTCAGTCATTTCAGCAATCTCACTCTTTATCTCATCATTACTTTCAAATTCATGATCTTCACATAAATCATCTCCATTAGGATTAAAATTCTCCTCTTTCGGAACCTCATCATCTATTTCTGAATTGTCCTTATTTTCCAAACCAAAAGGACAACCATCTCCCCAGAATTCACTAACATCAGTTTGAGAAAGTCCAACATTGAATTCAAAATTAGTCTCGTTACCAACTTCATCAAAATTTACAGAATTTCTAACTTGCGATACCTTGAATAGTTCTATATCTTCTTCAATGTTTGACTCATCAGTTCCATTAATCTGCTTTAAGCTTAACATTTCCTGCGTTTCGCTTCCCTCTTTCATGATTTTCACTTGTTCACCTTCCTCCTCTTCAAATCTAGATAATTCAAGCTCCTCTCTCTCTTTTGCAACATTATCAGTTTCAACTTTAAAAGATTCACAAAGTTTCTCAGCCAATGACTGATTTTCAACTAAAGTAAAGTCCAAAACTCTCAAATCGTTATTAAGAGTTTCTTCACTCGCACTCTCTTTTTCATTTACCTCAGCAATATTTTCCATGCCACATATTCTTTCGCCATTCACAGGAACACTTTTAAACAAATGAGCAATGTCTAGTAATATTTGTTCAGTTTGATCAGGATCCCCAAGCAAATCCACCTCTTTTTCCATCTTATCAACTTTCTTCTTAACCAATAAGTTTTCTTCAACCACTCCAAATTCCTTGGATTCTGTTTCAGTCTTTCTGGCCATTATAAACAATGAAACCAATTCTTCACTCTTCTGTTGCTCTTCAGCAACTTTATTCGAATCCACTTTTACCAAATCCAGAATGGCCTCAGTTTCCACTATCTTCGGCAAAAGTTCACAAGCTGCACCAGAACACTCATCTCTCTCCTCCCTCAACTTTTCAGTCAGTTCCAATTTCTCTTCCCGGCCATTCACTAGCTCCTCACTAAGCTGTATCCGCCTCTGCGCTCGTGTCAATACAGCACTCACAATTTCTTTTTTCCTCTCACAATCATTCTCAATCTCTTTTAATAGTGCGGCTGTTTTATTTCCAAGGATATATGTCCCCTGATCCAATTCATTTCGGAGAACCACTGCTTTAGTGGTAACATGGCCCAATTCACAATCAATCTCAATTTCGGCCATAGGCAAACATGACCTCCGCTGGTTCAACAAATGCTGCACCCACATATATTCTCCTGTCATACTTTCAGGTGAAACATATTTTTGACACACCACATCGACCGTTGCTCCAGTGTCTCGTAGAATAGGAATACTAGTCCCATTAATCGTTCCCGAAATCGTATATGGTGCCAATAAATCCTCATCAACTTTATTTTTAACATAATTCACAACTCCGAAACCATTTCTAGTTTTAAGCCTGGGGCAATCAGGTCTGAAGTGCGTTGAATCCCCACATTCGTAACAACGGAACTGTTTCCTTCTCTCAAAATTAGGATCGGGATTCCTTCCATCAAAATTAGGCTGAGGTTTCTTTCTATCAAAATTAAAATCAGGTTTCCCTCTATCAAAATTAGGATTAGGTTTTCTACCTTTAAAGTAATTTTCCTTTCCCCCTACATCCTGTGTAGTTTCATTTCTCTGGCTATTTCCCCTCCAGAATCTCGGTTGCCATGATTTCTTCTCATTCCGATCCTTATAACTCATCGAAGCTTTATTTCGAACACACCCTCTTACATCTTCAAACTCTTCAATCTTAGTCACAAAATCAACTGGCGAAATTATAGTTGTCCATTGATCCAAAAAACTCTCCTTAAATTCAGACGGTACCCTCTTTTTTATCTGATCCACAATCATCAAATCTTTTAATTGATCATACGTCTCTATCTTCAAACCATTCAACCAACCCTCTAGATAATTTTTTATTTCATAGTAAAAATCATACCAAGTACCATCGGGTGATTTTTGAGTTTTCACAAAGTTCTGACGAAACTTTTCTGGACTCAATTTAAAACGCTTCAGCAACAATGTCTTAACATACTGATATTCACCAGCATTTTCTACAGGTTCACGAGCTATCAACTGAGAAATTTCAGATGGCAAAACACCAATTAATTGAGTAACCCACTTTTCGGATGAAATCTTAAGAACCCTTGCTTGTCGTTCAAACAGTTCCAAAAACAAACTGATATCATCCTCTTTCGCATCAAATTTCGGCATCAATTTCTGAATCTCCACTCTCGATTCAAGACCTGTACTAGATTTAACCGAATCGTCAGGGCTCTTACTCTCCCTTAATTGCAACTCCAATCTCTGTTTCTCCAATTGAAAATTTCTTTCCTCCGACCTCTCCTTCTCTACCCTCTCTCTCTCCTTCTCCTCTGCCTCTTCTCGCCCTATTCTCTCATTTACAACTGACATAAACATTTCCTTTACAAACTCTTCCTCATAATTATCACTTTTCATAATTAAGTTACGCAAATCAATTTTTCTCATGCTATCATTAACTTCCTCTCCCAATTCATATGCAACAACTCTCAGGTCCTTCTTTAGCCCCTTCCCAAGGTACGCCATCTCAAAGTTCAATTTAAGCACTCTAGTGCGTAGTTCAGACACTTCCTCAGAGCCACAGACACCCAACCAACTAACCAAAATTAATTCGATACTTTCAAAACTATTTACTCGATAGAATGTTACTAACTCAGTAAACAAAAATATATTATCTAATTTCTAAAATTTCAAAACAGTTTTCAACACATCTATAAATACTAATTTTATACACTACACAAGTATATATCAGAACATAACTGGAAAACGACAGTTTCAAACAGTACTATTACATTACTTCTCTAAAATTTGACACCATCAATTTAAACCCAGATAAATTTCCAACTTCTGAAAATTAATTTTATATTCAAGTTTCAAGGTTTACCAAACACATTAAATGCAAAATTACAATATCACTTTACTCTCAAAATACTGCATAAATGTTACCAATACCAGACTTTTAAACAAGTTTTCAATTTCTAAAATCACCAACTCTCTATCCTTATTTCAACCTCTATTCTTAGTTTAAGAATTTAAACCAGTTTGGCTTTGACACTATATACATTCCATAACTCAATTCACCAGTTTGGTGTAGCAATATACTGTCTTATACTCAGTTCAAGAACTTCAACCAGTTTGATTTACACTATATACCTACAATAATTCAAATCACCAGTTTGGTGTAGCAATATATCATCTTACACTCAGTTTAAGAACTTTAACCAGTTTGGTTTACACTATATACATACAATAATTCAGTTCACCAGTTTGGTGTTGCAATATACTATCTTATACTCAGTTTAAGAACTTTAACCAGTTTGGTTTACACTATATACATACAATAATTCAATTCACCAGTTTGGTGTTGCAATATACTATCTTATACTCAGTTTAAGAACTTTAACCAGTTTGGTTTACATTATACATACAATATTTCAATTCACCAGTTTAACACAAAAACCAAATATAAACTACTTAAATATAATCAAATAAAACCACTAAAACCAAAGGCATGCTGCGATGGATAAAAGGGAGAAATGACATACCTCTCATAAAACCCCTCCTGGTTTCACATGCACAAACACTAATCTCCGGTGGAACCTCCATTAAAACTTTTTAGACTGTAATGAGTTGACGAAATCCAGTGATCCAAGACGATGATTAACATCTAGCACTTTATTTAGGCAGCGTTTATACACAAGTTAAAAAAACTGAACAATTTAAAAACATCTAAAACCACTACCATCCTCTGCAAAACTCAGCGCACCAAAGCTTCATACTTTTTACAAAAACATATCTCACACTTTTCCTTTCAACATCGTCCGTCCAACTCTCTCTGCATCTCCCAGCTTTCTCGGTTCACTTCTCTTTATTCGCCGACCACCATCTCTCGCAGTCTCTTTGCCTATCGAAAAAGTTCTTTCGACTCGATTACACGGCGATCCACCTCCGAAGCTAGGCGGAAAAGTCATGGACAAAACTGGACAACTCCAGGCCAGCAACTCACAAGGCAGGCTAGGCCATAATTTCCTTCAGTCGTCACAATACCTATAATTATACCGATGTGTTAGATTCCCTGTTACAGAGTTATAATAATACACATCATTCAAGCATAAAGAGAACTCCCTCGGAAGTGACACCTGCTAAAGAAAGCGATGTGTGGTATACACTTTATGGAAATCTGCAGGATGAAAAAAGAAAACCGTGCGTATTTAAAGCGGGGGAAATCGTGCGTGTATCGAAACAAAAATTAACCTTCGAAAAAGGTTACGAAACGAATTGGACTGAAGAACTGTTCGTAGTAACGGAATGTGTGTCCCGAAACCCTCCCGTGTATCGGATTAAAGATTTGATGGACGAACCCATCCAAGGCACCTTTTATGCGCAAGAACTTCAAAGAGTGCAAGCGAAACAAAACTATAGTATTGAAAAGATTTTAGAAAAGCGTACATGAAAAGGGCGTGTAGAATATTATGTAAAGTTTAAAGATTACCCGGCAAAATTTAATCAGTGGATCCCCAACTCAGATTTATTTTCACTATAAAACCCGTGTGTTTGCTTAAGACACGTCATTTAGAATAATGTCTTTCTACGTGACGTCTTCAGATATCACGTCTGTAATATCACGTCAGATATCACGTCGTGACGTCTTCAGAACTATCTTCAGATAGTTCGCTGAATTATTACCGAGAGAATAAAATTTATCACTTTGTGACGAGATTACCCACCCCTTTAGATTTGAAAGGTGAGTGGGAAGTGGGTTTAACAGAACTCATCTACCCGCATACGTGGAACAATATGACGGAATATACAAATGGATATGAATATGTTTTAGGCGAGAATATAGCGTGGACCAACGGAAGACCTAGAAATGAAGCAGAATTTGAAATTAGAGCTAAAGAAGTGAAAAAAGCTCGAATCCCTGCCGGATATTATGAAACACCTAACGACATCATTAAAGTACTCAACTATCAAAAATTTTATGATAAAATTTCGATTCATTACAACAAAAATTCTAAAAGAGTGAGAGTGACTTTGAGAAAACATGCACAAATCAACTTTGAACCTGGTTTAGCGGAAAGTTTAGGATTTCCACCGGGTGATGTAGGCGACATTTTTGCAGGTGGTTCCGCATCGTTCGACAGTCCTTTCGTGGCTGACCCGCATGCTGATTTTAAATTGCTGTACATCTGCACGGATCTCGTAGAACCGCAAATTGTGGGGGATACGGTGGCCCCGCTTCTTTGAGTGATTCCTGTAAAAGGCCAAGATGGCGAAATGTTTTACGAAGTGTTTGATCGACCGCATTACATTCCGATTTCTCGGAAGAATTTTCAGACGATCGAAACCGTTATAAGGACACACACGGGTCGATTGATGCCATTCGAGCGTGGGAAGTTGATTCTGAAACTTCATTTTCGACAAAAATATCTATCATAATGTTTGTTCCTTACAAGTGTTGCGCAAAATCTTTCGAAGATTATTACACTAACCAGACAGGTAGTGGATTAAACTATTACCAAGGGTCGACTTTGCCAAAAGGATATGGATTCGGCGGACTGTTTCGTTCTTTGTTTCGTGCCGCAGTACCCCTTTTTAAATCAGTAGCGAAAGCTGTGGGAAAGCAACTGTTGGCGAGTCGATGTTTTGAAGGACGTGTCGCGTGGTGAAAATGTGGAAATGGCCGCCAAGCGGAGGTTGAAAGAAGCCGGTCAAACTTTAACAGACAAAGCTGCTACCAAGATGAAGACGATGATTGGATTAGGTCGACGCAATAAAAAGAAGAAGCGTTCGAATAAAGTCATCATTCGACGCAAAGCTTAGAAAGTGAAAACACACGATATTTTCGCTTAAAAATATCTGGACTGATTCATAAAGATTCTGCTGCCTGCTCGGAATCGGAAATGGATTTATTTCTAATCCCACCTACACAAACGGCTGTCGAAAAAGGTTTTTTCGTCGAATACCACCCCCTCATGAATATACAGAATGGAGTGCCTGTGGAATTTAACATTTTCGGAAACGGTGAAGACTATATCGATTTGCCCTCGTCTCGTCTGTATGTGAAAGTTAAAATTACGAAAGCCGACTAATCTTCATTGAAAGCAACAGACCCTGCCGCCCGTATAAATTTGTTTTTACACTCTATTTTTTCAAAGCCGATGTGAGTGTGAACGACAGAACAATATCCTTTTCTAGCAATACCTACCCCCATCGTGCCTACATCGAATCCCTATTGAATTATGGTGAAGACGCCAAGAAAAGTTTGTTAAACTGTGAATGTTTTTACCAAGATCAGGAATTAAATACCGTGGACCCTACTTCAAGTGACAATCTCGGATTGAAAAAAACGATATGAAATGGCTAAAGAGAGTAAATTTTGGATATGATCGGACCTCTTCATTGTGACATTTTTCAACAAAACAGACTCTTACTTAACATGGTCGACTTGAAAATTAAACTGATTCGAAGCAAACCTGAATTTTGTTTAATGGCTATTAAACCTGCAGATTCTGCCGCACCCCAACCTAATTTTAAAGTGATTTTAGAACAAACCTCTTTGTTTATTCGCAAAGTCAAAGTGAACCCAGGTGTTTTGTTAGGGCATGCGATGGCGTTAGAAAAAACTTCTGCTAAATATCCCATCGACCGTGTATTATGCAAGACCTATTCCATTTCTACAGGAAGTCGATCTTTTTTACAAGACAATGTATTTTTGGAACCTATGCCGAAACGCGTTATTATTGGATTATTGGAAAATGCTTCTTTGAATGGACAATATGATTTGAATCCTTTCCACTTTTATCATCAAAACGTAAACTTTGTCAGTTTACGTAGACGGACAGCCTGTTCCCAGCAAACCGTTGGAACTGAATTTTAAAGAAAACAATTATATAAGAGCTTACCATCGTTTATATTCTGGAATTAATCACGATGCTGGCAATTACGACAAAGCAATTTACGAATCAAAATTGAATTTGCCGAAGATTTGAACAAAACACTTTCCGTGTTTGTGTATGCAGAATTTGAAAACGTTATCGAAATTAGCAAATCACGACACGTTTTATCTGATTTCCCAATTAAATGAATTCTTTACAAATCGACACGATTTTATCACGTGATCGTGTGACTCGAAAATATTTTTAGGTGTTTTCGCCAGCGATCTACTACCTAGAACAATGAAACGTTACCCTGCTTGCTTTGTCTGTAGTGTAGACAAGTCTTCGAAACATGGGAGCCACTGGGTCGCCTTTTTTATACAATCACCGGACAAAGTAGATTTTTTTTATTCATATGGGGACGACCCGAGCTTTTTTCAAGGACCCTTATCGAACTATGTAACTCGTTTTTCTCAAGTGGTGTATAATCCACTCGTATAGCAAAGTTTTAAAACTGCTGTGCGTGGTCAATATTTCGTTTATTATTTGTATACTCGATGTCGAGGAAAAACCTTAAAATACTTTTTATCTCATTTTGTAACCGAAAATGCGTCAAATGATCGACGCGTTTATAATTTTGTAGCCAAACGATTTCATGTGATTGTGAATTTTTTTCAATAAATCGATATTTAAACTGTAAACTTTTGTGTGTGTGTTTATTTCGAGTGTGACCTTCCTTGTGTGTGCATCTGTGTGCGTGCGTTTACTATGGAGTTTGTTAACTTCCCACAGTTTCAACACCCTTTTTCTGCTTTTTGTAGCGGTCCTAGCGGTGTAGGTAAAACTTTCTTTTAAAGGGTTTTTTTAGAAAATAGAAGGCAGTTGATTAACCCTCCACCTGATGAAGTCATATGGTTTCACAATTTTTACAACAAATTCATGATGAAATAAGTGACGTGACTTTTGTACAGGGGTTCCCGATTAATTACAAAGACTATTTAGGAAACAATTCGCATATTATTTTAGACATTTAATGGCGTAATGTGCAGACGATAAACGCTATTTGTTAGAAGATGGGATTAGAAGCTATGCATATGGCCATTATGAAATAGAATCCATCAAAACAGAAAAATAAAAAATGTGCAGAAAAAAAATTCAAAACTCATGAACATCACACTCTTTTATTTATGAAGATTAAAAAAATGTATATAAAATTAATGAAGATACTAATTTAAACTGTATATATAATTTATGAAGATAAAACAATTGTAAAAAAAAATTATGTATATTTCTGTACAATGTGGGCCACAGTGAGTGAAGTGGTATTCATGAAACCCCTGTCTCGAACAGATAATACAACATATATTATTTTTTTATATATATGTTGGGGGACCCATAGCCTGTGTATAATAACAACATGGTTTTTATTCAAGCTTGATACGAAACTTTCAAAAAACTCCCTTTCCTGCCGATAGAGGACGCGACCAAAAAATTTTTGATCTCCGTTTCGCGTTCAAACTCTACGTCGATTAAAAAAAATAAAAATAAAATAACCCCTTAAAAATTAAGCCCCCTCAAAAATAAGCCTCCCTCCAAAAATTAGCCCCTTCACTTTTAGACCCTCCTCCTATAGTACACACTTACGACCCCCTCTACGTTTCAAGGTGTTATTTTCACATCGTACTGTAACAGAAGATCGCTGCACCTTGCACCCTACTGCTTATTGCTGCTGCTGGGGCAAAACTGTCCTTTGTATACTACTAATGTATTTTTGATCAATAATTGAGCTAATAAAGTTAAAATAATTGTTTAATTTGAAATGAAGTTGAACGGAACATAACACGTTTAAACAAACTACAAAAAGGTAAAAATATCACTAGAATTAAAAACAAATGCTTCATTTTAACAGAATAATAAATACATATTTCGATCAAATTAAATAACTATTATAAAAAAGTCTTTAACCCTTTATTATCAGTTTCAAAAATTTATAAATCTCAGTATCACAACTGTTAAGTTTAGAATGATTGGCTAATCCATTAAAATATATGAATCAGCAATTCGCCGAGCGAAAATGAGAAATGAGTTATCGATGAACTCGGAGTACTTATTCCACATTTAATCTGTGTATGAACTAACAGTCAAATAAAAAGTAGTAAATATAAAGCGAGAAAGGAGCCAAACAGCGTAAACGTGTCATACTATCCCCCTCTCCCGCTATGAATTCTGGGATTAATACTCCACAGGTGGCAACGTTCAGGTAGAAAGCGGCTTATGTTACGGTATTGACGTTATCCTTCCAGTTATAAGTTACTAAATATATTATAATACTAAAACAGATGATAAATTGATTACATTATTAAAAGTATAGAATTAAGAAAAACGAGAAGGAAGATAAGAGGTATTTTACTCAGGGTCTTCCCTGCTAACTGTTTGCCACCGGATTTTTTTATTTACTACTCACTACCGAAACTAATTCCAAGCAAGGGGATTATATGGCGTACTTATCGATTGCTTGGCACGTCTTTCCCACGATATTTTGGTATTTATTTTAACGTTTGATCGATTGTTTTGGTTTTTTCCATTTGTAACTGTACCAAGTTCTCCTTTTTAATTCTGTAGGTGCGTCAATCACCCTTTGCAGTGCCATCATTCCACAGTCTTAATCCTCAGGTAACGCCCTATTACCTCTCCTCTTACGCCAGCCCAACCGATAGGGGTCTTTGCCACTAAATTTCTATTGTGTGCCTTATACAGCCAAGTTTTCGCCAATAGCAGTAGGGTTGCAAGCAATTACCATATCAAACTTCCCATCAGACCCCGCGCGCTTCAGAACTAAACCGGTTCGTCATCTTACTTCTGGTTACTTCTTACTTCTATGATTAAAATAATTATATGTTTTTTACCAGCAAAAAATATATACATATACATATACAAATATATATACATATATACACACACACACACATATATATATATATACATACACTGGTGTCCTGAAATTAAGGGGCAGTGACCAATTTCAGACGTTTCCTCGAATATCTTACTGAAACACGTGACGAAATGCCCGGAATGCCCTTGAACTTTGAGGATGTAAAAAACATGTTTGACTTCATGTTTTTCCATGAAGATTTTGTCGCGAGGACAATTAGGGGGGAAATTATAGTTTTAATAATAAAATAATATTTTCGATCACCCGAGTAACAAAACGTTCTTCAGGCCTGTACCGGGAGGCAAATTCACAATCACTCAACGTCCTACGCACTTGACGCCAAGCACTTTGGCGAGAAAATGAACTTCGCGCATGCGTGGCATTTGGCCGGCAAACTCAAAATCGTACAAGTACCATTGAATAGATAGATGTTTTATTACAATTCTGCATCCTACAACATTCCTCCTACCTTTTTACCTCGAATTTTATCGCCAGCATTAAAATGCTTTAAAAATAAATGAAAGCTTTCATTTTTTAAAGATATTACAAGGATTCAGTAGCTACTGAAGTAGGTACTTGGTAGCTTAGGCTACCAAGCTCATGAAAATGAATCATTTCCTGTTTTGTAAACAGTTACATTAAATAAACAATAATTGTTTTTATAAAATAAGCTTAGAAAGAAGTAAAAATACATTTTATAATAGATGATGTTATTAGATTATCCCCCCCCCCAAAAAAAAAAAAAAAAAAAAAAAAAATCTTATACAGTTTGTTAAGCATTATGAGATACATTCTAAAGGGATAATACAGCACTGCAATAACACCAAATTCAATAAAATAATTAGGATCGTTAGGTTTTTTTACTTTTCAAATTCATCCTAATTAAGCATATATATATATATCACGTTTTCACTTGTATCACCATATTTTTTGTAGATCACGTTCTCCGGGCAAGGGTTTCCACCGAGGAATTTGCAGTCGGGGCGCCGAGAATCCAATTTCTAGTGTGCGTACAGAATGCAAATAAGAGGCAGTCGGTTCCAGTTCACTTTTTATTCGAATTCAAAGGAAAAGGGCCATGCTTTACTAATTACGATGCTAATTCCGTACGTGATGATTTTAATACCGTGGAGAAACTTGGTGAATTAATTTAATATCTTAAGAAGACATTTTGTTCTTACAGGCAGTCGTTTTTTCTATCGGCAGCCAAGGAGAGTTATTCCATCGTCGTGAAGTACGCGTCGGGGTTACATGTACAACCGGCTCCAGGAATGAAACTGACGCTACGCGGGAAAACTCCGCGTATAACTATTATTTAACGCCCCAGAATACAGTTTCCTTAAACAGTCTTTCGACCAATCACCGCTAAGGGACTAAATTCTCTGGCGGTATAATTTTGAAGTTATCAGACCGTAGGTTGAAAAAATGCGGGAAAAATATTTCTAGAACATTACTGAACAATCTAATTCCTTCAAGTAAATAAGAAGAAAAAAAACGTAGGTTTTACCGATAATGGGCAAGATGCCAAGGTAGGATTTTACATTGAGACTGAAGTTAGCTTTCATAATTTTGAGAAAGAATATTGTTTTGTCAGAAAACATAGGAAAAAAAAATAAAAAAAAAATAAAAAGACATAGGTTGTTATTTCAAGAGAGTTAAAATATTTTTAGCTGGGAGATTAATGTTTAAAAGAATTAAATTCTAGGATGCATTTATTTAATGAAACAAAAGTGCGTAATTTTAATATAACAGCGATCAGAGCCATTTTTTTAAGAGAATGAATTTAGAATAAAGTATTTTAACTAGGTGGAATTTTGACAGTCGAAATACTAGAACGAGAAAATAATTTAGGATAATGGGATTTACACAGAATTATAGCTTTGATGAGGCCAACGGCAAATTTTTTTTAAAAATTTGTTTCATATATATATATATATTTAAATAAATTTGTTAGTAGATTAGAGAAGATATAATAGATGTAATAGATGATGTTATTAAATTACCACCCCCCCCCCAAAAAAAAAAAAAAATAATAAAAAATAAATAAAATCTTATACAGTTTGTTACGCATTGATAGAATGAGATACATTCTAAAGGGATAATACAGCACTGCAATAACACCAAATTCAATAAAATAATTAGGATCGTTAGGTTTTTACTTTTCAAATTCATCCTAATTAAGTATATATATATATTTAAATAAATTTGTTAGTAGATTAGAGAAGAAACCTAATTGAGCATTCCAGTAATGGATACTAAATCTTAAAAATAAATGAAATTTTGTAAATGACCATTAGTATACAAAAAATCTAGTTTTCTATTACTGAAAAAAAAAAAACACAAGCACTCCGGAAGTGCCGACAGAAGTGAAAACATGAATTTCAATATATATATATATAATAAAATACCACTGTTTAATTTACATAAAAATAATATATAAATATATATTAAATATAATATATAAATAATTTTCATAAAAAATAATAGCCCACAGGCAAGCATGCGGCGCGCGACGCGCCTGCCTCGCCCTACCTCATACCGAACTATACACATTACATGTACATACTTATATACAGAGGTGTTGGTTACAGTAACAGTGTCGGGAGTTCAATGGTTTTTTCCCATCTCAAAAAATGTCCAACGCGCCTAAAGAAATTTTACCTTCAAATATACAGAGGTGTCGGTAACAGTGTCGGTTACAGTAACATTGTCGCGAGTTCAATAGGTTTTTTTTCCATCTCAAAAAATGCCCAACGCGCCTAAAGAAGTTTTCACTTCAATAAATTCTCCATCATTGCAACTGCATGTACTTTCATCAATACCCCTCTTTAGGTCTTTTGCATATCCATTATAATTAAACATAACATGGCCTAAAGGCTTATCATATTTAAATGCATTAATTATTTTTACTTTACTCACTGGTAGTAGATCATTGTACTTGTTTAAATATTTACCAAAATTAACTTCTTTATAGCAATTCCCCACATAATCTATACTAATAAAAGAAAGTTTCGCTCTGTGTGTGTGTGTGTGTGTGTGTGTGTGTGTGTCTGTTGGCGATGGCTAGGGAAATTTAGCGCACGTAGAAGTCTGTAAATTTAGATTTAGGTAGTCCAAACCCTCCCCTGGTATACCTGAGCCTCAGAATTTTAAAATTTTGAAAATTAAAGTAGTTATCATGTTATCAATTAAAAACTGATCAAAGATTACAAATAAAAAAGTCATTATTCTGAAGCGAGCTGCCCCATGCACAGAAACCAATTTCCGTATCTTCCGGAACAGAAGAAAGAAAGCAGAAGACATTCCGTTTCTGTTTAAAGTATTTCTAAATTCGCCATGGACAAACGGCTAAAAATACGGAAAAACGGTCTACATATTCTAAAAGAACATACTTTTACGTCTCGAACGATCTGTTTGGTTTGAAAAAATTTTACATTTAACCCTTTCAAAAAAAATAATCAAAAAGCATCGAATTCGTGTTTTTTATTTTCTCCCGTTTTCCGAGCCTTGCATCTACCGAAATACAAAAGATACGGAAAAACGAAGGTCACCAAATTAAAGAACTGCTTTTGTCCTTTTCAAAGCCACCTTTGGTTTTAAAAAATACAAAAATTAACCCTTCGAAAAAGTATATTTTCTGTATGCCGTTTTGCGATTTTTGCGATTTTGGCAATTTTTTTAATTTCGCATCGGCGATTCAGAGACAGATACGAAAAACTAAAAATACCAGACAATATCTAAATTTATCTTTTGCGACATCTGTATTTGTTTTTGAAAAAAAAAAGAATATTACCCCTTCAAAAAAAATTCGTGCGCAGGACTCTCTTTTGCGAATTCCGATTTTCTGCTATATATTAAATCTGGCATCGGCTTTCTAAAATAATCAAACAAAAAGCAAATACACCTAAAGACATCTACGTTCTATCGGGTTTAGGCAGAAACCTTTAGTTTAAAAAATAAATCACGTTAACCCTTTCGAAAACGTTTTTAACCGTAAGTCAATTTCGCTTTTTTAACTATTTCTCCTATTTTTAAAAATCCGAATTGGCGTTTATAAACAAGATACGAAAAACTAAAAATACCGTGCCTAATCTATATCCCTTTGTTTTTTAAAATCTGGTATCCGTTTTGAAAAATTTTAATTTTAACCCTCCGAAAAAAAATCCTTTCCAAAACTCACTCACGCGAATTTCCTTTTTTGGTCCAGATTTAAAAATCAGCATCGACTCGGGAAATGCAAGTACGAACAAACAGTAGACTCCAGATAATAGACACGTTCATTTTCTTCAAAATGCACGGTTGGGTTTTAAAAAATATCTTCATTAACCCTTTAGAAACCGATCGATTACGTAACCCACTTTCGCGATTTCCGCTATTTTGGCAATGTTTACCCGTAGTTAAATTTCAATTCTACTGGGAAATTTGGTTGGGTCAAGTGTTCTGAAAAGGCCTCTTCCAGAACAGACTGCGCCCCCTGGTGGTATAAAGTGGAACTATAGGAGTATATCTGGTTCTATGGACCCGATTACGACGAGGTTAGGCTCATTCGACTTGATATCTATAGCCTTAAATATTTTAGCTGCACTTTCGACCGCCAGGATGCGCTTTCCGATCTTGGGTTTTATGAGCCCGATTATGACGGGGTTTGCCTCATTCGACTTGATTTCGATAGCCTTACAGATTTCAGTGATATTCGTATAGAACAGATTATTAATATTTCGGGCCCGGGCAACGCCGGGCGGATTAGCTAGTCCAATATAAAATAGATCTTTTCTTCCGTACTTTTCTGACAGTTCTTTAAATTACAATATCTCTGTAGATCCTGTTTCTTGATTCTATACCGCAATAAATCCAAGCCCAAATCGTTATTAACACTTCTTGTGCTAGATTGTAAAGTTGTTAAAGTCTCCGGTATCAATTTCTTTTTTACATTAAATATAATTCCCTTAATGTCATTTTCCCTTCGATTACTATTACAATTAAATATTGATTTTTCTATTTCTTTACAAATATTTAGATTTTTCGAAGTATTCAAATTGATATTATGTATAATATCACTACTGATAAGCTCTTTCCTTATATCATGTTTTATTTTGTCATAAATAAATTTTGTCATCATCTTTATTTATCCAGATTCCTACTTCTAAAATTCTGTAGGACATTCTTTTTGCAATATATATATATATATATATATATATATATACAATTATAAATTTACATTAACCACACTATATAGCCAAAAACAAATAACATTATATCAACTGAACACTAAAATATAACCAATTAAAACTATAGTACAATTATAACCAAACACAAAATACTAACGAAAAACCAATACCAGGAAAATTAAACCTGAAGGCAGGAGGGCATGGCTAACGACATGAACTGCAGGGTTAAAACTGGTTTCCACGCAAGCAACGTCCAACTTCTCCTGCCGAGACAAAATTAATTCAAACTATCAACCAAAACACTAAGCTACACACAGCAGTAACCAACCCTATCTGAACTCATCGAACAACTGATCTAAACCACACTTAGCATTCAAAAATGAATTCAGTTCACGCCTATATTTACTTCTACCTAGAAATTTAATCATATTTCTCCGTACAAAGTTCACAGGGTAACCCTGCATGTCATGTTAATCCACTCCATGAATTTGTCAACTGCATCGCCAAATCTTGAACATAATCTCTCAATACGAACTAAACCGTTTGTAAACACATTTCTAAATGCTGAAATATGCACGTTCGATTCAAAATTTAAGATTTTTAAAGTTTTAAAATCGAAATCATTTCTCTTGTTATAAACCAATTTATCAAATTGTCATTCTCCAACTCTAAATCCACATCCAGATAATTGATGTTTTTAATATTCTGGGAGGGGAATTCTAGTTTTAAAGTATTTGGATAATATTTAAAATCTAGGTTTACATTTTTCTTTATTTAATCCAACTATTAAAACATCATCAATATACCTATAACTCAATATTTCTCTATTTAAAATATTGTTATTCTCATATATATGTAAGTACATGTCAGCTAAAATTGAACTGCCACTTCCCCCCATTGGGATTCCACGAATCGTTTTAAATACTCTACTCCCCTCATACCAGTAATTCTCTTGCACTACCAACTGAAACAAGTTAATAAACCAATCTTTATCGCTATCTATATTGCTGTTTTTGTTATAAAAATTTATAACCTTGTCCTTTAAATCCAGTAAGTTAATGGTACTGTATAGGTCTGCAAAATCATGTACAAACAAACTCTTTATGTTTTGATGTTTTTTCAATTTATCTAATAAAATGTAAGTGTTCTTTATAATAAATGTGGACTCCGTACTCAACACTCTATCAAACACACTACTCAAAACTCCCAACAATTTCTTATTAGCAGACTCTAGGTATGAACCATACCCACAAGTTACAATTCTAAATTTCACTGTTTTTTTTGTGAAACTTTGGCACTATAACAAGATATGGGAAACGTTGACTTTTCTGCTTCAACTTAACTTTTTTATATAGTGATATCCGGAAACCAGGACCTGACTATCGCACGGGCACCCGGGGCCCATGCCCTGGGCACGACATTTCTGAGGGGAACGAAATTTTTCATAATTTCATCTAAATTTCCATTAAAAAAATCATAATTGTGCCAACATTTTTATTTCTTTTAGAACTTTTTTTTACACTCAGTATCAGTTTGGTTTTATCATTTAATATCAATAACATCATTAATAAGTAGACTTCTGATCATTATTTTCTAGTAATTGGTGTACTGTATTTATCAAGTCATTCAATTTTATCAAATTGCACATTTATTTGAAAAGTGACATAACCGAAAAAATGTGATATTTGAGAAATTAATACGATGGAATGACTAAAAGGCATCTCAATCTATGTTTAAAAGCACATTTCAATAAATAATAAAAAAAATAGTTTATTTTCATTCCTGGAAACATTTTTTAATCTTCCGGAAAATGTAATTTTTGGAGTTGACACTTTTCGAATAAGCGTGCAATATGTAAAAAAAACTAGTATCAGTAAATCAACCAATCTAAGGGAGCACGAAAAATTGAAAGTGCCCTGGGCACAAAAACTTGCTAGTCGGGCCCTGGCCTTAACCCTGTTTTCCATCACTGAAACTTTCAATTTCAATAGCTCATAGTTATCGCTGTTATTATAACTTTCATTTAATATTTCACCATAAATTTTTTTACAGATTAATGCATAACTTGTGTTAGCTTTATCGACATATGTAATTATAAATTTACTCTGAAGCTCTTTAATAGATTTAGTTAACCTAGTATAATCCCCTTGAGACACCGTCACAATCTCTAGCACACACACACACACACACACACACACACACACGCACACACACATATATATATATATATATATATTATATTATATTTATATATATATATTATATATATTATATAATATATATATATATAATATATATATATATATATAATTATATATTAATATATAATTCCGTCCTACCTGATACCGAACTATACACAATACATGTACATACTTATATACAGAGGTGTCGGTTACAGTAACAGTGTCGCGAGTTCAATGTTTTTTTCTCATCTCAAAAAATGCCCAACGCGCCTAAAGAAGTTTTCACTTCAAATATACAGAGGTGTTGGTAACAGTGTCGGTTACAGTAACAGTGTCGCGAGTTCGATGATTCTTTCCCATCTCAAAAAATGCCCAACGCGCCCAAAGAAGTTTTCACTTCAAATATACAGAGGTGTCGGTAACAGTGTCGGTTACAGTAACAGTGTCGCGAGTTCAATGATTTTTTCCCATCTCAAAAAATGCCCAACGCGCCTAAAGAAGTTTTCACTTAAAAAAAAAAACATGCAATTTTTGTAAGAAAACAAAGAAGATATAAATGAATTAAGTAGAACCATCTCTTAGCTTGTTCAGTAAAAATGTCACTAAAATACAGTGGAACTGTGAAGCAATATTCCATGCTTGAGTCATTCAATAAGATACACTACATATCAGATATTGAGATCAAACATATTGCATATTCAATAAGATATATTGAATATTATTCTCTATCCCTGGGTTTGAGTCTCGAATTGGTTTATCTAATGTAATAAGAGAGGGCAGCACCGTACACCAGTTAAATGAAAAGCGATATGATTTTCCTCCCTCTTACGGAAATGTATTTTGAGCTGCTGTAACTTTGAGGTGTGTGTGTGTGTGTCGAATGGTTTTTTTAATGACACAAAAGCAAAATGAATAAAAGGTTGTTGTTTTATATCAATTTCACTTATCTTACTGAAATATATTATTTTCACGTGTTCTGAATGGCGATAATATAAGATCGGGTAAATTTTTGTTTATCGAATCGCCGTCGTTTGCAATACCACATTATAAAACATGCAAGGAAGAGATCTGAAAAAAAAAAAATAAAAGATGAATTTTTATTGAATATTTTTTTATAAAGCAAAAAGTTTGAAGGGGTGGGGTTCATTACTGTTATGAGCAACAAAACACTTACCTTAGCATTTCCTCAACAAGCAATTAAGGTAAATATAATAAACTTTCATCTATTTATTGTGATCATTTTAAGAAAGGTAAAATTATAAAGCGGATCTAAAACATTAAATAATGCACATGTTCACAATATATATATGCAAACATATGTATTATAATTAGTCAGAAATACTTCTTACACAAACAAGAAATGCGCGGTCGAAATGTCGAAGTAGTTTCAACCGTTTCCAAATTCGTGTAAGACACGCGAATGCGTGCTACAGTTCATTTTCTCGCCAAACCGTTTAGCGTCAAGTGCGTAGGACATTGAGTGATTGTAAATTTGCTACCGGGAGGAAAAGGTAGCTTTCATAGTCCATGTTATTTAAAAATTCAACTCATTTTACTCAAACACCCGAAGCTAAAATGTTTGGAACCCGATTACAGAAGATTCAATCCCCGTTTTCGTTAATACTGAATTAAATGCGAATTACAGCATAACAAAAATCAGATTATTTCACAATGTCACCCACCCTAGAAATTCAAGCTGCCATATCTCAGCCATTTTTTAAGGTAAAACCAAAACAAAAAATGTTCCGGAGTCCTTGTATCACGATCTAACACTTAACGGAAACAACTTTTTCAATTTATAATTTTTTATACATCTTTTTAATCAAAAAAAATTAACTTGCTGCCATTTTGAAACAAGATGGCGCATGAAGCTGGCCAACGAACTCGGTCGAGACCTTGGTATGTTCTGTACACATGATAAGTCACATTCATATGGGTTCATAAATACGAGAGTTACAACATAACAAAAATCAGGTTGTTTCAAAATGTAAGCCACCCTAGAATTTCAAACTGCCATATCTCAGCCATTTTTTAAGGTAAAGCCAAAACAAAAAATGTTCCAGAATCCTTGTATTACATTCTAACACTTAACACAAACAATTTTTCCAATTTCTAATTTTTTTGTACACCTTTTTGGATTTTTATAAATTAAATTGTTTTAACTGGCCACCATTTTGAAATAAGATGGCGGATGAAGCCGGCCAACGAACTCGGTCGAGACGTTGGTATGCCCTATACACATACTGAGTCACATCCAAATCGGTTCATAAATAAGAGAGTTACAGCATGACATATGTCAGATATTATATATATATAAATCAACATTTGAACGGAGGGTGGTTTGGGGGTCTGGGGATCATGATCAGTGAAAATATACCAAAATTTTCTGGAATTGCTTTCCTCCGAACAGCTGCAATAGGTAGCTTTTTGCAATGAAATTTACCTAAATTAAGTGAAAGCATTTTATATATCAGATATATATCAGATATATATCAGACATATATCAGATATATATATATATATATATATATATATATATATATATAATTATAATATCTTTGATTTTCAAAAAACTTTAATCAAGTTCTTGTAACATTCTAATTAAATCTCCAAAGAGATAATTAGTAATAAAGTGTAGACAGAACACCACAAAGTTAGTAATTTAACAAGTGCAATAATAATTTTACCATAGCATTTGCTTCAATGGTAATTCGCCTATATATATATATATATATATATAAATCAATATTTGAACGGAGGGTGGTTTGGGGGTCTGGGGGTCATGATCGGTTAAAATATACCAAAATTTTTTGGAATTGCTTTCCTCCGAACGGCTGCAATAGGTAGCTTTTTGTAATGAAAGCTACATAAAAATGATAAAAATGGTCTGTCACTGTAGCAAATGACTATGGAGGTCCTGTTCAACATTTGTGTGCATTTGTGTAAGCATAGCACGTATATTCGTGAAAATGTTAACGTTTCTGTGAAAAAATCAAAAGATTTTTTTTTTATTAGCATGCAGAGTTTTCAGCCGAATTTAACACCGCTTTCCATAAACTTGACAAAAAATCGTAGAAATAGTACACATGTGATTAAACTATTAATATATTGAATACTTGATGAGATATAGGTATTTTTATGAAATAAATTTTAACTGCGCATGCGCGAACTACAGCAAAGATTTTTTTTTGTCATGATTTGATAGTCAATACTATAGGGCAACTCATATAAAAAGGACCAGTAAAATATCGTGAAAACTCAAAAAGTTACAGCAATAATTGAAAAGTTGAGGAGGAAATCCCATATAATCCTATGGGATGTTCTCCTCACTTTTTTATCAACTGCATCAACGGTAATTATCAACTGTAAACGACAATGTATCTTTTTCTTTGCGTAGCCCTGTATACGAATTTATTTATATTCCACAAACTTCTATTAGTCTACTAAATATAGTTCAGCAGGAAAATGCGTAACACAATTAAAAACTACCCTTAAGCAATTCACTCCCATAGTCTGTAATACTTACGAATTCCTTTGGGTAGCCCTGTAATATGATCAACCGAGTTTATAAACACACACGTACTAGGAAAAAATTTAGTTAAACTTAAAAACGCAAACCAAAGTTGAAAACGCACTTATCACACATAGACTGTAAATATCGCACATGTACTGTAACCGATATCTGTTGTGTGTCCCTGTAAATGAACGCAATGCACACAAGAGAGCAATTTATAGTGCACCTCACAGTAATGCATATAATTTTCATTATTTTTGAAATAGTGAAATATCACTAAATTACACTGCAAACGATTTTTCCCCATAGAACGATATGTAACAGAATCCTTTTGTTTGACCTGTAAATGAATAATAAATGTTTTGCACCCCATAATCTACAAAAAGCATGTTTTAATGCACTTCATAATTCTATATCAATTTCATGATGTTTTTAATGGCATAGCATCATCAAAATGCACCTGAAACGATTATTTTCCCATTGACTGAAATGTAACGGAATACTTTTGACTGTCCCTGTAAAAAAACTATAAGTGCTACACACTTCAGTTGAAATAGGGAACATGCTATGGTAAACGACAATAACATACAAAAATTCAGGGCAATCCGAATATATTTACGCGAGTTAGAGCACGGCAGACGGCAGACAAACCGAAGTCATAAACACTTTTCAACTAGGTTGGAAAGTGTTCAAAAGCAGACAAAATTCTCGTAGAAAGGTACCTTTTGCATCTCTCTGCGATAATTTTATGATAAAAAAGTATGGAGGTTTCTTTTCTTTTGCCCGACAGTACATGTTTACATCGTGCCAAATTTCTGTAATTCCTTTTTCACAATGACAGGAAAATAATTTTTGTGCTAGGAATGTATTTATGGCTGTTCCCACTTTAGCCCCCTTAAAAAAGAATACTTTAATAAATTACTGTTTGACATCATACCGATTTGTTCTTCATAAATCAACTAGCGTTTTTGCACGATGGATTTTCTTTCCTTACCAAGAAATACAAAATAATTTAGCATATGAGTATGTCCAGATGATGAGCGATTATGAGCATGCAGAGATAAATATATGACACAAACTACACTGTAAAAAAATTTTCCTGAAAATAACGGAAATTGTACTGGCAATCGAGACGCCAGTACTATTTCCGTATTTTAACGGAAAAAAATTTCCGTTAATTCCAGGAAATTTTCCGTAATTTCTGAAATATCCGTTTTTAAATTTCCGTTTTATAACGGATATCTTCCGTATTCTTTAGAAATTTTTATGACGTTAAAATAAATTTTATAGGACCAAAAAAAAAAAAAAGTTTTTTCTCAAGTAACATCTTATAACGGACAGAAACTTTTTTTTTTTTTTTTTTTTTTTTCCCCCGTTCGTTTCTGAGCGAGATTTTAATAAACAAACACCATTTCCCACGATAAGTATCGAACCCACGACCTTCCGCTTACTAAACCAGCGCGCCAAGCCACTACGCTATGGTTGTACAGGAGTCGTATTCAAATGTTGTTACTTCTTTGAGAAGTTTTTAATGATGCAAAAAATTGAAGTTCTTCTAGTTAGATGGATATTTTCAGAGTTCTATTGTTTTTAATATTTTCTTTTCAAAATTGTTCTATATTCTGCTTTATTATTTGATGCTTTATAACATATAAATTAAAAAATTTTATGTATTATATGCGTAAAATATTGTATTAACAGTAATGATTGTTTCTTTTTGCAATAATACTTATACTTTAATAATTTGTGTGTTGGATTATTTATCAATTTCAGTAAAATCAATAATTATCTTAAGCAGACGTTTTTATTACATGCTATTAAAGTAAATTTCCTTTATCTCTTAGTTTAAAAACTTATGTGAATAAACAAATTTATAATAAATTAAATTATTATATTTAAGCTTTGCTGCGAGCTGTTGTGTATGGTTCTGTTAAAATGAATAATTTTTAAAATATCAAAACGAGAAAATAGATTTTTAGACAAAATTTTGAAATTAATAACTTTAGGATAGGTAAGTTTAAATGTGGACTTAATAATTTAGTTTAATTTATAAAAATTATAAACTAACAAAATAAATTATAAACTTTTATAGAAATGAAGTTTATAACTTTATAAAGTAAACAAAAAGTTCTTATTTTTTATAAATTTAAAGAGAAAATTATGAACTTTGTAAAATTATAATTTATAAAATAATAAATTTTAGTTTAATTCACAAATTTATAAGATAAATCAGTTTAGTTTAATACCCACATACCGATAATTTGCAAAGATACTATTTTATGAAGCCTTAAAAATATTAAAATAAAAAAATAGATTTTTAGAGAAAATTTTGAAATTAATGAACTTGGGATAGGTAAGTTTAAAATTGGACTTATTAATTTAGTCTAAATTAATTTAGTTTAATTTATAAAATCATAAACTAACGAAATAAATTATAAACTTTATAAAATCACAAACTTCATTTTCATGAAAGTAAAGAAAAAATGATTAATATATTTTATAAATTTAAAGAAAAAAATATAAACTTTGTAAAAAATTATAATTTATAAAAAATTAAATTTTAGTTTAATTCACAAATTTATAAGACAAATCAGTTTTGTTCAATACAATATACATATCTATAATTTGCAAAGATAATATTTTATGAAACCTTTAATAAACTAATATTGCCTCACGTTAATAAAATTAAAATAAAATTTTAAAACGTCTGTGAAAAAATTCACAATTTAAAGTACCATAAAGAAAAAAAAAAGGTAGATTAAAAAAAATATTTTTCTGTAATTTATGGAAATAAAATAAATTTCTAAAGATTTCACTAAAAAATAAAAAATATCACTATTATTTTCACATAAAATTACCGCCCAGACACAACCCTGGTTAGAATGAGTTCCAGGATTGACTCGAGTTTAATGACAAAAAATAGGCCCACGGGTAGGACTGGTTCAGATTTGGATCCTAGAAGAACTCTAGTAAATAAAACAATCTTAATTCGCATTTCTAACAAGGCGATTTCTGTACGCAAACCTCTGAACGTCATTTACGGAAATGGCACTAGAAATACGGACATTGTACAGTTTTGTAAGAAATACGGAAAAATCCATTAAATTTACGGAAAACTTTCTGCATATTTACGGATTTGAAATCTCCTTTACGGAACTAATGCCATTTACGGAAATTGTACTGTTGTTTTGGAAAAATGAAACTTCTCCGTAAAATTTAACAGAAAATCTCTTGTATTTTCACGGATTTTTTTTTAGAGTGTATGAATATTTGGAACTGAGAATGTGAATATACGAATAGGAAAAACTGTAGGCTGTATGGGACATGGGGCTAATGGCACAAATAGATTTTCTAATAAAATAAATCAGTTAAATGCTCAGGCTTTTGTCAATAGATATCACTATCAGCATTACATAAGCATATGTATTGACCATTTATTTTCCATTATCCGGTTGCAAAGTAAGGAACTAAACATTCCTAAGCCTGACCATGAGGGATTTTTTCAATGTCTTTTTTTGGTAAAATATTAACTTTGTTTAAAATAATAATGTATGTGATTATGAAGCTTTTAATCAATGTTATTTATTTGAAATCTTCGTATTGTGTTAGTATGAATAGTTAATTTACAATATTCCTAAGTGCAGTTCAAAATGGTATGGGAATTAATGGGGCATGTGAGATTGGGAGATCCAAAAGTGATTATATATAAACATTGTCATGTTATTGCATCTAAAATTTATGTTAAATGATAGATTTGGTGTTAAAAAACTTAACGTGCTTTATTCTTTTATATCTGTTAGAATTAATACAATTTTACCAAATTAATTTTCATTAAAAGCGCACGACAAGGTAATAAAGACCTCAATAAAATTTTATTTTTAAATATAAGCGAAAAATGCTGAGACCAGGACTCGAACCTGGGTACTTTGGCTTGCCATACCAACGCCCTTCCTACTAAGCTATCCCAACGATATCCTGGCTGGCATACTTCACACTTACTTGTTAGACAAGTCTGCGAACTGCAGAGCTAATTTCATTCACCCGAGCTATAACTATAGCATTTTACATGATGAATTTGAAATAACACGGAAACTCCTGTATACCATGAAATTGCTGAAACGTCAGTGAAGACTCACTGTGGAGACGCGAAAAGTTTTTGGTTTCCGTCTGTTTGTCTGTCTGTCTGTTCCGCGATAACTGCCGCAAAAATGATCCGATTAGGTTGATTTTTGGTTAGGTATGTTGGTGAGGTACCCGGAATCAGCTGCATAGTTTTTAGTTGCATTTGGTTCATTCGTTCGAAAAATATAGAACCTTTTGTTTTAAGTCATAATGCTTTTCAATGGAAAGTCAGACGATTTTTTAATTTTAATATTTACCGAAAAGAATATCACGCATTGGGATAATTGTAAATGCTAAATTATGTATGCTAAATTTACGAAATGGAGATCTTAATTTGAATAATTTGAAAGATATGAAACGTTTTAATTTCTCATTTTTTACGAAAACTTCCAATGCATTTTTTTTAATCTTTCATTAAATGGTTGCCAAGCAACTATATTTCAAAGAATATCAACAAAAGAGAATTCAAGTGAATCGCATTATTTTGACGCGAAATTTTATTAACAAAATAGCTAATTTACCGGTGATTTAAGTTTTTAATATGCTTTTTCTAATGAAATAGATGAGAATTTATTTTAACTACTAAAGAAAGATGACCAAATCAGTTTTCCAAACGAAAAAAATAAAAACGTCCAATGCGTAAATTGAATATAAGTTATAAGAGGAATATACACTTGTATAAGTATATTTAATACATGAAATTTTATTCAATTTCAGCAACATATGACGTTGCTTAGTTATACATTATTTAGTTGTTTATTTGTTGAAAAATAGTATTCTTTTAAGGATAGGATAAAATCTCCTGTACAAAGAGATGATTACTCTAATGAAATTACAATAGTATGCATTCAGATATATACTTGAATAATGAAATAGCACAATTATTGGAAATTGAGAATATAAAATTAAAGCGGCAACGGGCAGTTCAGGGGGAGGAGCCCCCCTGAAGTAATGTATTCTTATTATGGAAAAAATACAGTAATAAGTAGTTTATCCTATCATTGCATAAAATTGTGTTTAATGTGATACACTTCTAAAATTCCTGGCAGTTTCGATAAATGTTACATTCTTATAAATGTATAAATAACTTTAAAAAATTGAATTTTAGGATATCAAATATTATGAAGATTATATTAAAAATTAGTGAGATTAATGGACAATGATTTGTAGAGCTGACGTTGAGGCCTCTGATCTGTATATTTACTAGTTAGGTCATAATGAACAGAGGAAAGTATTTTCAACTAGGAAAATTATATCCAATGGTTGGACTATCATAGTTGAAAATTTTTCCATCAGAGCGAAAAATGCCGGGACCAGTACTCGAATCTGAGTACTTTGGCTTGCCGTGCCAACGCCCTTCGTATACTGAGCTATCCCAACGATATAATGGCTTCAGAATTCTCTTTTGTACGTTTTATAAAATTAGTAAGAAACTTTTATTTGCAAAATAAGATTTTGTTCATTCAATTTATAATAGTGGTGATACAACTCTTGAATTCGCCTATTTAAGAATCATCTTATGTTTAATTAATGTGCTCTACACTGTAAAAAAATTTCGGAACGTTTGAGGAAATTAACCTGAAACATTTCGCATATTTTACCGGAATTTCTAATTTCTTTATGTCCCACGTCAATTACGGCAATAATTCATGTAATATTTTTGATAGGTTTCAACTTTTCCGTAAACTACATTCTGCGCATGCGTGCTTCATATTTTATGTTCCATTAGCCATTTTGATAACTAAAAAAGAATAAAAAACAGCTGCCTAGATACTTAGAGACAAATGCAATCTGAACAAATGCCATTCTTTGTTTGAATATCAACCGATAAAGTAAGTAGCTAATTTAAATCTTTTTATGCTTCATTAATTGAATTTTCATTTTATCTTTAATACGAAACTTAATTTAACTGCTTAAACTTAAAATTTGATTGCTTAAATAAGACACTGAATAAAAAAAAGTATGTTGATTAGTGAAAATTAGAATGTTTCATTACTTTGTTGTGAAACGTAACAGCAAAAAGCCGTGGCATCTTAATGCCACCACTTTTTTCCGGAACCTTCCTTAAAATTTTGGCTAAGATGCTTTATACTCACGCAGAAAAAAAAAAATTAATCGGTTAAAAAAAGGAAAAAAGTCGCCAAATTTAGGGGATTTTTTCCTTTAATGGCAACCTAGCCATTGTATTAAGTTATTCGTTTGGCGCAGTCTTGAAAATCGCGCCAACCAAAAAGTCGCCAAACTTTTGTTTACATGTTTGCGTGAGTGTAAAGCATCAGTTCCAAAATTTTTTACAGTGCATTAGAGATTAGACCAATGGCAAGTCCTATTAGATCTCGGAGTCAGGGTCTAATGGAACAAAATTCCATTTCGCAAATTAAGGCTATTTCCCTTTAAATAATTTATCTATGACTAACATTTTTATCTACCCATAGAAAACTGTTTAAAGTAATTGTCAAAAAGAAAAATATCTGGCGATTTTATATATTTACACTTTCTACTGCATGAAATGTGAAACATGTCCCTTTAGCCCTCATCTCCCCTATAAAATGAATATAAATATGTTATGCAGAATGTGAACTAAGAATTAGCCATGCATAACCCAAACTGTAAAAAAGAGAAATGTTTCTTGATCTAGCAAGAAAGGTTTACGGAAATATAATAAAATTAAAACATCTTCGGAAATACCCACGATTTGGAAAAACTTTCCTTTATCTTCAGAAACCAATATATTTCTGATATTTAAAGAAGCTTCTCTGAAACAAAAGTTTCTTTTGCTGTCCGTGATTTTCAGAAACGTTTATATGTGCAGTTTTTACAGTGTATTAAAAATAACTGATTAATATACTGTGAAAACTACATAGAAACGTTTCCATAAATTACGGGTAGCAAAAGAAACTTGTTTCAGAAATGCTTTTTTAAATCTCGGAAATCAGTTGGTTTCTTAGGTTTCTGAATATAGGAATTGTTCTGAATTTTGTTCTGAATATTCGTAATTATGGGTAAGTCGGAAGAGGTTGTATTATATTTTCGTAAACCTTCTTGCTAGATCAAGAAACATTTCTTTTCCTTTATATGTTTATTCTGAATATTGTTCTGAATTAGGTTTCTGAATATTCGTAATCATGGGTAAGTCAGAAGAAGTTGTATTATATTTTCGTAAAGCTTCTTGCTAGATCAAGAAACATTTCTTTTCCTTTATATGTTTATTCTGAATATTGTTCTGAATTAGGTTTCTGAATATTCGTAATCATGGGTAAGTCAGAAGAAGTTGTATTATATTTTCGTAAAGCTTCTTGCTAGATCAAGAAACATTTATTTTCCTTTACAGTGTAGGAATGGAAAATTAGGAGACATTCATTAAAGTGCAATCATTAAAGGAATAGGAAAATGATGGCTCTTAAAAAATGTGTTTACATTTAAATTTACTTAATTGTTACTTTAGATTTAGAGACAATATAATATCCCATTTATCTCGAAAAAAAAAATGAAAAAGAAAAAAGATGAGTTGAAATTAGCATTGTGAATAAAGTACTAATCCTGTTACAATTGACGTCAAGAGAAAATTATCAATTCTTAAAATTTTGAAATACACATTGCATCGCTTTTGAATTATTGGAAAAATATATTTTTTATCAACTTAAAATTATACGAATGGATATGGTAATCTTTTATCATATGTTACATTTTATCTTGTCGATAAATATCTTAATAACATTTTTGTGGAAATATTTTATTTCTTGTTTGACCTATAATTGTGATACTGTCAGAGATATCAGTATCATTCAAGGTATTTTTTACTCTAAAAACACAATGAATTACCTTTCAATAGTCAATCAAATATGTCAGCTAGATGTTGTAAGATAAAATAATCTTTCTGCTACTCTTTATTTAAATTTAAGAAATGAGTTATTATCGACAGAGTAACTTTTAGTTTTCAGCAAGTTAAATCAAATTTAAGACATTTTTTCTGGTGAAACAAGGTAAGGATGATGCTTTGTTTGTTTTTTCTCTAGCGTATATCAAAATAATATTTTCCTTAACTGCTGCAAGAGAAAAGGAATAAGTGTAACTCAAAGTATTATTAATATGGATATTAGCATTTTTCAGCTACATCCTCTTAAAGTATTAGTTCTATTTATCTTGCATATTTTTAGAACTGGGCATTTTTTTTATTCAATCTTTTAAAAACTTTAATGACCACGGAACACTTCTTGGAAAAAAGAAAAATGTATATATATGACGCAATCCCAACTTATCTTAATTAGATAATATTCGATTTTTCATTGACATTTAAAACCCGCATCCTGTCTATAATTCGTGCGTAATAAACTGCATCAGAATAGTATTTTCCACGACTGCTGCAAGAAAATATGAGATAAAGCAGCTCAAAGTATTATATAGACATAGTTGCCATACCTATCGATTTTGTGTACTAATATTTCAGAATAGTTTATCTTACTTAAAAGTAAATTTCTTGCATTAAATAAAGTGAACTCCCATTGTATCATCGACTTTGCTAACAGTGGCGCAGCCAGAATTCGGTTCTAGGGGGTGGGGGGGGGGGGGGTTGAGTTTCTGATATAGGTGGTTGCCGGTTGTATGAATCACTGGTTAATGGAATCAGTCTTTTAAATGAATGAAATCATAATGCTTTTCTCCGCAATTACGTTGGTTATGATTCATTTAAAAAGTGTTTACAATATTAGGGTTACAAACTATAAAATACACCAATGAAATAACACAAAACTAGGTTAGATTTATAAAGTGTTTAAAAATGATAAGGCGAAAACTTTAAGATAGAAGAGCACACTACAGCAAATAGTTTTTACATAGAAAATAACAGAGTTGCAATCCATTTGTTCAATCAAAAATACACAAGGTTTCATTGCAAGAGAATCACGAATTCTTATTCCTAACTTTAATAATAATGAAGCAATTTTAACAAAATTTTCAATAGACTTACTTACCTTGCTTTTTGCCAAATGCAACAACTCAATTAGGTAATCGATGTTTTGGAATGTAGTTGATATTAAATGCGGTATTGTAAGACTACATTACTGTGCCCTTCCAGTACTTTACATGACATCGAATTTCACATTAAGTAATGCAAATCTAATGAAAATTTCGTTAAAATATATTTATTATTGTTACAGTTTTGTAAAAATATCCGAGTTTGAATTGAAGTCATATCTATATTAATATTATAAAACAGCAACGTTTGTTCTTTTTGCAGGGGTTAATTCTGGAACTACACAACGGATTAAAAAAAGTAATTGGTCATATGTGAGTTTTATTCGCGTACAAAGGGTTCCACACAAAATATCAGAACTGTTCAAATACAATATACTCACATACCTAAAACAATACCACATGTCATAATTTAATTTTATTGGTATTGAAATGAAAAACAATGAATATATCACTCTCTAAAACAAAGACCTTGTGCAAAGTTTAAACTTGGCAGAGAACCAATCACGCTTCGGAAGAAGTCGCAGAGTTTCACAAGAAAAGTTACTTGTCAATCATATTTTACGTAATAGTAGACAATTTTAAAACATTAAAAAAAGTATGCTGAACAACGCGAAACTTTCCGATTCATTTTCAAAAATGAAAGCATATGCAGGCATGATAATTCAAGTGATTTGTTATCGAAAAGTTTTTTCATTATAAATGAATTATATATTGAATTATAATTATAAAGCGATTGTTGTCTCAAAATTGCTGACTTTTAATATCTTGGAATTATTCTATGAATTATTTTTCAGTATTTGCCTTCAATAATTGAATTCAGTTGGAATGAAAAATGTAGACTATCACTATGATTCGTCTTAACTAAAGCAAAGATCCTGTACAAAGTTTAATCTTAACACTGTGCCAAACGCGCTTCAAAAGGAGGTCGCAAAGTAGCAACACTCTTTTGATACATCCCGTTATTTTCTAGATGGGTTTTAAATTAATATCTCAGCTAACTGCAGACACATTTTTTCGAAAATCATTACCAACAATCCTTAGATGAGTCTGCGTCGATAACCTTTAACTCCCCTGCTGAGCGCCAGAAAAATAAGACACATGAGTGATCTTATAATAGTTCCGTTTTAACATTTTAAGTATGGAACTTTAATAATGATGTCAAAATTCTGGTATCCATCTCCTCTCTAACATAGGCTATATTTTATACAACAATTTCCAAACAATATTTTCAGTACAACAATTTCCAAAGGGGTGCAAGAACAAAAAGCATTCTAAAATTGTGGTTTCTAGGATATTGTTGGTTCTAGAAACTTGAAATCTGGTCTAGCGGTTACTTTAAAAAGATGTAAATGCTCACTAAAAATGGTTTCTAAAAAGTTCGAAATTTAAAAAGGGGAAAGGAGCAGGAAACGCTTTACATTACAATATATTTGTACAGTTAGGGCTAGAAACGTGAAATTTGGCATAGTTGTTACTTTAGAGACTTAAATACTAGCCCAGAACAGTTTGCAGAAGCAAAACGGTTTTTAAAAAAATTCGAAATTTAAAAAGGTGAAATGAGCAAAAAACGTTCTAAAAATGTTCTAAATCATAATATATTTAGAACTTTTAGAGCTAGAGTCTTGAAATTTTATAGGGATGTTACTTAAGAAACGTAAATGCTTACCAGAATTCATTTTTTCAATTCGAAATTTTAAAAAATGCAAGAGTGAGAAGCATTTTAAAATTGCGATTTATGTGATACAATTGGTATGGAAACTTGGAATTTGCCATGATGATTACTTTTATGTAGTAAATGCTTCCTTAGAACATTAAAAAAAATTTCAAAATTTAAAAGGATGAAATGAGCGGAAAACTTTCTAAAGTGTTCTAAATTATGATTTAGTTGAAACTGTTAGTGATAGAAACTTGAAATTTAGTATAGAGAATACTTTTAGAGATGCAAATGCTCAGTATAAAGAGTTTATTATAAATGAGAAATTTAAGGGTGTGAAACAGCTGAAAGTATTGTAAATCACGATTTATTTAGAACCGCACGTCCTATCGCGCCTTTCGAAGACGATCTTTTTTCTATGCTAAAAGTAACTAAACGTTAGTATTTCGACACAATCTTTTAAAAGCATCTCTAAAGATAAAGTTTACAGTGCCAACAATAATTTGAAACGCTCTGATAAATAAAAGTATTAAAAAAAAAATCTGATAAATTTTCGATGAAAATGCTAAAAGAAAGTTACTTGTTTCGGCGTGGGTTCGCTCGGCTTCATCTGATGCTTTCACTATTAAATGTGACTAAGTCTGTGACTTAGTATTTTTTTATGTGACTGTGTGTTTCTGTGAGTCTGTTCTTTTCGACTTTAGTCCAAGACTTAGACTTTTTCACGGAATTTTAAAGAGGGGTTGGATACAGTTATATTTACAATCGAATAAAATTTCAAAGAGTTCTGACAATAACTTTTTTTGCTGCTGTTATTTTAAAGGACCCGTCGCAAAAAAAAAAAAAAAAAAAAAAAAAAAAAAGCGAGAAGAAAACATTTTTTTACAACTAGATATCAATATTTGTCACGGTCTGTAAAACCATTATATTTATATCTGATGAAAAATTTATAGAATTCAGACAACAGGGGTTAATTTTTTTAAGAACTATGAAACAAAAGACCCTTACTTAGAAAAAAAAACAGACAAACAAGAAAGTGTCTTTTAAAAATGATTTTCCCCCTAATCATCAATTTTTTTAGCGAAAATTTCATTTTAAAATATAAATTCGATATAAGATATATAATCATACAAATTTGAGGTAATTATCATGGGTCCGGGCAGCTCCGGACTGGTCAGTTAGTACAATTTTAATGACAGGCAGGTAGCATTCATTAAAATGTGATAAGTGTAAATCAATGTATAAATAATTTATTGCTGATCAATTTAAATTAATGCATGATTAACGTAAAATTGTGTGTAATTATAGTTAGTATTTTTCTAAGAAAATGCCTCACATTTAACGCCTCTTTTTTCAAAATCCATACTCAAAGGCAGGGCTTAAATTCTAGCAAAAACAGTACCGGAGCTCTAATTTTCAGCAGTAATAACAACCATCAACCCAAACCCACCTTCATTAGAAGGAGGGATGCATTATGGTTGTTATCCCATCCGCATATTTATATTTCATACATTATTTGTAAATTAAAACAATTTCGTCTTTTGTAAAAAAAAAATAATAATGATACAATTTGACTGTATCTATATCCAATTACACATAGTAAAATTTAATAAATGAATAGAGCAGAAAATAAGCAAAAAATAGAGCCCCAAAAAATAATAATAGAGCAAAAAATATTGAAATTGGAAATGAGGAATTTTCAGAAAATCCTACTCGCCAAGGATGTTTTTATATGCAGTGGTGAATACAGGGGGTAGCCCGGGGGGACATTCCCCACGGAACATTGAAATGTCACACACCCCCCCCCCCCCGGAGCCACAGAAATTCCTTCCGGAGAAAAGTGTCTGAATTCAACACTATTTATATGAACTAGCAAAACATAAAACTGGAGCTGTGCGCCAGTGAGCTTCATCGCAAATTTACAATGTTTTATTAACACGAGCAAATTATAGAGACTAAACATAACAATACCACGAGTAAAAATAGCAGATACAATTAATTAATGGTTAATTCTGGCATTTCTCATTGCTGTTCGAAAACCATTGAGACAAAAAACAATTTAGTCTACATCTGCGATCGCTAGACAGATACATGCTCCAACGTGTGCGACACGCTACGTCAAATATGTAAGCGCTTCGGTAGGTCTTAGATATAACTGGGAGCACAAAAAAGCCGTTTGAAACTGAGAGATACTTACAAAGTGTATGTTTTATTTTCCCCCTGGAATTCGATGGCCTGTTATTGTTTCGAACATGGAACAAAGACAGAACTGCAATTAAGAAACGGCCCACTGTTACTATATAACTCAAAGCGTCTGTGTGGCAGTATATGACCCTTCTTTTACTATAAGACGTCTCGACAAAGTGACGCAGTCCAAATAACCTGTTTTGACTTAACCGATGCATGTAATATTCGTTCTCACAGTTTTAAATAGAATTTGCGCCATTTAATTGAATCACATTGTTGAATAGAATTTGATTTAATAAAGCGGCGGATTTCGTCAAGGCGAAAAGGCCAAAAAATTTCATTTTAACTTTAGTTTTGATTCATATAAGCAGCAATTATAGTAATTTTTTTAGCTCTGGGGAGGGGGGAGGGTTTAACCCCCAAACCCCCCTCTTGGCTGCGCCACTGTTTGCTAACGACCCGCAATTTTCCCTTACTGCATACCATTGAAACGATGAACGATCTATCTTTCATCATCGGATCATTTCCCAGTTTGCTTCGTATCGATGTGGGTAGTTTCCAACTCGACATTCTTCCGCACCTTCTCGGTCAAATGGTATGACTTTGTACATGTCCTCGATGTTCTGGAGACTCCACCTACTGAGATTTTCTCTGTTAATGACGTAACATCTTCAATTCAAGCATTTGAAGAATCCTTCATCAGATGTACCACAAGTTACGGGTCAGTTGTTTGGGGATATTTTTGCGAAACTCAGATGCAGAAACTAAATGCCCCAAATACAATTTTACTTCAGATTGTTAATAAAGCAATCAGGTTTGTCTGGAACGACGTCATCCATATCGATTTCAATATTCGGCCTATTTCGCAAGTAATTAAAAAACTTGCACCAAATTTTCACAAAGGTCAAATGCATGTATCCAATGATACGTTGCAGTCTATTAAACAATATAGTGTAAACAACTATGTTGTTAAAAAAGAGATAGCTTGTCATCTTTAGCAGAGATGGCGGTCTGCCCCCACTCCCTCTAAAAGAAAGAGGAGAGAACCAACTCATGACTGTGGCTTTTATGGACCTTATGCACGCGACCTGAGTTCGAGGCTAAAATTCGTCTGCTGGCGGTATTTACTTTTGAACATTAGCATAGAGTTCTATGGAGTATGTATTATTAATGTTCTTTTGTTAAAAATACTGTAAAACAATTAATTATTTTGGCAGTAGATATTTAATATATTGTAATGTAAATTCAAAATGTTCTTCTGTATCCAATAATATTGATTAAATTTGCAAAATTCCGGTTAAACTTTATGCACGCTATTTGGGTCGAGGCTAAAAGTCATCTGCTGGCGGTGTTTGCGGCTGCGCGTACTGGCATTCTGGCGATACAGTTGCTAGAATATCGGATCACGATACCGCCAGCTCTGGCGTGTAACATCATGTGCATAAGATCCATTCTAAATTTATCATTTTTAGTTAAATCCTTTCCAGTGGTAATTTAGTGGACAACATTCACAATTGTAGATTGAAGCCGGTGTTGCCAGTTCAACTTAAAAAATAATCGGAACAGGAAGACAAAAAAAGCGGGACAGCGGCTATTAAAATACAGTAAATCGTATGAAAACGGAACCTGTCTATAACGGAATCCTGACTTAAACGCAAAAAAATCATAGTCTGTATGGAAGAAATACATTAAAATTAAACTTACTAAGACGAAAACCTGTCTAAAATGAAATAGTTTCCCGGTCATTTGAGATTTTTTATAGTAAGTTTTACTGTATAATAAATAAGCTTAATAATCTTACGCCGTAAAATCTGTGAAAGCGGGATCGCTAAGGACCAAAGTAAAATTCAGTTTTGCAGAGGTTTACGATTCAGCAGTTATAACTGTATCGTATTCCTTCAGTAGGGTATATGAAATTTTACATTTAAGATAGGCTTCCTTTATCCCAGGTTTTACTGCACAATGCACATTAAACTTGTAAAAACAAAATCACTAGGGACCGAAAGTATATTTTGTTTCAGACATGTTTTCAGCTTAGCAAGTAGATTTGTACAATATTCCTTTCGGTAGGACCATAAAAAAATTTCGTTCTAGACAGGTTCTGTTTAGACAAATTTTACTGTATTAAGTTCCACTCGATTAAGACTAACGGATAGCATGGTAATAAAAGAAATTTAAGAGAATTTGAGTATCATGAAAAATCGAAAATTTTGGTTTCCTGTACAGTGGTTCCGCGGGACGGGTCATAGAATCCCTGAAAATCGGGACGTCCCGCGTAAGTAGGGACACTTGGAAACAATATCTGAAGCACATGTTACTGGAATAAGATGTTAAGTGCTTGTACAATATATTTCATTTATTTTTAGAATATTTTTTAGGAACATGTAAAAACAACGACGTCTGAATAAAAGCATTAATTAATATTTACAGTCTTTAAAAATAAAATAGATAAAAATGTTTATCAGAGTGAGTTATAACGGGAATAGGAGAGGGTGGCCGGAAATTCACCTGGCCCTATCGCTTATAGGAGACACCAACGAGACTAAAATACTTTTACCTTAGCCTATTTTATAAAGTACTACACTTCTAAAATTTTGCGTCCTGGACTTATACTTATAGGGCCACAATTGAGACTAAAAGATTTTATTCTTTTATCTTTGAAAGTAACTGTGAGCCCCAACAATTATCTTGCAGTTAGACCTTTTAGAGAGAAAAGCAGACGTGCCTGTGACTTTAATGGAATCACTGTCTACAGTTTCTTATATCTACCAGAGGCTAGACAGTTTGAAGCCTACAGACCTGATTGAGTTATCTCCCCTTCCTTTTCACTCTCAAATTCGTTCACTTTTAAACGGCGATGCTGTGCGGATAATCCCTTTCTAGCCTCCGTCTAAGGAAAAAGAAATATACGTAGTTCTATTATTTGTCACAGGCTTTCTATAGAAAAATTTAAAGTGGTATAATGATGAAATGATCCATACCGTCATCTTAAATTTCAAACAATCAAACTCTAAAAGTGTTATCGTATAATTTGTACAGTGTTTCTTATTATCTATTTGCAGTTTAAAAGAAGAAACTCTGTAAAACAATGGAATATTCAATATCACCAAATAATATGTCTTCAAATGGATGCCATCCTATAGAGCAGCCATTAAGAACGTTCGTTGGCAACGAAGTTACCGTAGTCAGAAAAGGAAGCATAATACGACCTATGTATTTCGCAGCATTTAGTTGCTTATTAATGGCATTAGCAATGGGACTTTGTGTAGGCTATTCTGCACCAGCAACATATGATATGGAATTTCGAGAAGATAGTACAATTAAACCAACAAAGTCAGAAATAACATGGATTGGTAGCGCTCTAGCTTTAGGAGCTATGGCAGGAGGCCTTTTCACAGGTTCTTATAAGTTTTGATTATTATCATTTTTATCAGTAATTACTAAACACAGCTCTACCTAACAAATCAAATACAAATATATATACTTTTCCTTGATAATGCTCAGTTTTTTAGTTTTAATCTGTATCTTGTGACATATGTCCTGATTATATATATATATTTTTTAATGGAAAATATGTTCTCCAGGTGCCTGCATATAGGCAGAATTCTTTATAAGGAGGTTCTTTTTTAATATAAATATTTTTCATCGTGTTTCTGAAAATAAAATATTTTTAAGCTTTAGTGTACAGTCCACACTGAAGATCTAAAGGTATGGACGTAGTAAATAATGATGCTCTCCGAACACTGGCAGTTCAATGATGAATATATTAGTGTCGCATCGGTATTGTTAAGCGCAGTAAATCATGAAATCAGAAAAAAATCTTCCAAAGATAGTGGCTTACTTTCGCAAGAAAGAAAAAATAATTATTTTATGACTTATTTTGCTGTTATTCCTGGATTTATAATTTTACGCACTATTAAGTCCATGACTATGTAGAAATGTCATACACATCTTTGATTCTATGAAGAAATGTTACCCACAAATTTGACTGTATGGTAAAAATAGCATATAGAATATTTAACTCCCAAATGCTTTTGTGTCTTTTACAAAACAATATTTATTTTATGTTTCTTAAGAGGGTCCGGGGGTCAAATTTCTCAAAAAAGAAAGAAAAAAAAGCATTTTTCTCTTTTTTTTCCTACTTAAATTGTTCAAAATTAAATAAATTAAATAAAGCAAACCGCGAATTTCTGTGATGATTATATCAGAACATATAACAATATTTGTATTGTACTTATCAGTCCTGCTCTGCCCATAAGTAAAACTTCAAGTCCATTTATCTCAGAATGGATTTTTTCAAAATTTGTCACGTTTAGAAGGATATATCTAAGCTTCCTTGCAAGATATATGTATGAATTTTAGTACAGAGATTTTATGTTATGTTTTTAATAAATTGTCTTTGGGTTTTTTAATTTCATATGAAAAATTTGAAAATATATCCTTTAAAATAAAAATCACTCTCAAAATTCCTCCTTTTTTTAACTTTTAAATTTATTATAAATTTTGTAAGTAATGTTTTTATAAATCCTGAAGACAAATTATCAAGAAATCTTTTCTGCACACAATATTGAAAAAAGTAATGAAATCCGGCAAGTAGTTCTTGAGTCATATCAAAAAATAAATAAGTTTAAAATTTAAAATTTTTTATAGAAAAAATCAAAGTTTTCAAAAACTTTTTTTTTTTTTTTGAAAAATAATCTTTACATTTCATGAAAAGAATTCATTAGCAAATGCTTATAAATAATAATAAATAAAATAACATTTTGACCCCCGGACCCCTTAAACAGGATACACATATGCCAAGACAGAAAAAGAAAAAAAGAACTATTTAATCTTCAAGTTTTGAGCTATAGAAAAAAGGATTAGAAATGATCCGATACATTAAAATCACCGATAGCCTCACATATTCAAATACCTAACAAATTTAAGTCAATTGCTTATCACACAGAAAACGTTGAAATACATTTTTTATGGTTATATGATTCAATGCAATTGCTTACGACATAAGGGAAAAATCAATAGTTTTTTTTCTGTTTTTATTACTGTTCTTAAAATTACTCAAACCCATTGTTTACTTCTTTGAAAACTACTCATTAAATTTTATTGAGATTTTATGATTATTCTTAACAGCATTCCATAAATTTCTTTGGACTTGTGTATTGCATTGATGGAGTTTTTAATTGTAATTATTTTAATATTATGATACCAACATGTAATATATACGATTATCAAAAGAAAAACAACAAGCGTAAAAATTATCTTACAGATACATGTTTCATATCCGGCTAATTAAATGACCCTCGGTTGTCATTTAATATCAGAATCTAAAGTGCCTCAACTCTTTTACCAGCCCCTTTTATTTTGTAAAGCATTGTTGAACGAAATATATATCTAAAAAATCACAAACAGTCCCTTTCCTTCACATTTCATTGAAAATGTTAATAATGCATTTCAATTAAACCTAGGCGCATTATTTTAGTTATTATTGTTTAAAAATTTAATATCTCTTCTGTCACAATGAGTTATTTTCGAGATCCAGAGTTGCCAGTTTGGCCACCTTTTTTTTTCAGAAATTCCAAATTCATACCAGAAATTTCGAAAGAAGAATTTTTACTTTATGTAATCACGAAATGTCTGTAATTAAATGAAGCAAAAATATTATTCAGAATTTCTGGTATGAATTCGAAAATTCTGAATAAAAAAGGCTGTCAAACTGGCAACCCACACCACATGTTTAATGAATTTTGTAGATCAAGTTTTGGGCGGCAACTTTTCTACTATTGAAGATGCGTATATATATATATATATATATATATATATATATATATATATAATAAATATACGTACACTAAACAATCGCATTTAAATTAATTTTATCAAATGGGTACTCAAGTATTTGTTTTACCTCCCACATATTAAAACAAACGTAAGAGGCAAGAGATAATTTTCATGCATATATAGCAATCGGAATGAAGTAACAATATACAAAATTTGTTATGTAATCGTGTTTTTGTTCTGTGAAATAATAATAAACAAATATTTTATCTTGTCTAGAGATCTAATCAGAATTCAAGTAGATATCTAGAATAGAAAAATAGGAAATAGGAGATAAGATGGAGAATTCCCGTGATGCCTTGCGAATTTAAAATCACTTTACATCGTTAGGGATTCAGATAAATTAATAAGTGAAACTAAAGTTATTAACAAATAATCCCTATTATGTGATGCCAATATACTGTTAACTTAAAATCTTAAGGCATTTTCGCGTCCAATATATAGTTATTAATGTGTTCTATAAACTGTGCTTCAATATAAGGAAGAAATTAGAAACCAATTATTCTGTATATTAAAATCATATTTTTTATTCAAGGTTGTAACATAAGTTATTTTCCAATGTAAGAATTAGCGATGTAATCATCAGCATTACTGAAAATTTAAATTTGATGCTTTAGATATTTTGCATACATGCAGAGCCGGGCGCTTGCTTTTTCTGTAGTGTGTACGAAAAATTGTATCGCGTTTTTAAAGAAACTTTTATCATGTTACGCATGAATAATGATACTTTCCAATCACATATATATTATACACATATATTATACTATGTATAATATTATGTAAACACATGTATATTATATAAACTTTATGTATACTATATGTATATTACCAGAGGTGCCAAGCTCTCATTAATATTCCGTAATATGAGGATTAATTTGACACAGGTTTAGCATATTTTGCACCAGAAATTGTTTCAAGAAATGAATTTAAATAGATTCCACGTAGAAACCTGAAATTAAATAAATAAAGATTTATCTAATAACTTTTCTGGTTTGAAGCATTGTTAAACTGGGTCAGATTAAACCACATATTACGGAAGATTAGTGGGAACTTGGCACCTTTGATATTACATATATATTATACTATGTTAATTTACAGTACACTCTGCTAATTTCACTCGGTTAGTTTTCACTCTGCCCTCAATGCATTAAAATTTTTTCAAAACAGTTGCATATTTACATTATAAAAATTTGTTTTAGAAGTAATTGCTCATAATTTATAATGAATTTCACATGTTCAGTATTAGCTTAAAACATTGTCCAGCTTAAAGGAGTTTTGTTCAGTTAATTGAATCACTAATTTTTAGCTCGTAAGAAAACATTGACACGCATCCAGATTAATACAATTCAAAACAAAATTGTTGACAATTAAAGGGCGTTTTTAACCCATTAAGGGCGGAATTATTTTTCTCTTTAAAATGCAAAAATTGCATTTCATACCAATTTTTCAGAATAGCAATTTTTGCCTCCTTTTATCACGGAGTTTCTGTCATCAATTAAGGAGAATATTTCTCTTAAAAATACTGGTATTCAACAACAAAATGGTTGAAAGCTATTCCGGGACATTGTGGTACCATTAGGTATAAATGGGATGATTATTATTTCATCTATTATCGAAATAATAGTATAATAATAAAAGTTTCTGCAAAAAGTTTTTAGAAAGAGTTTTCTAGGGTGAATCTTAGTAAATATTTTGGAAAAGTTATAATCATTTAAAGTATCTAAAGGTTATTTTAAAGCATAAAAAGATGATAATATTTCAATAATTTAATATCATTCCAGGGATTTTTTTTAAGCCTATTATAGAGACACTTCTCATTAAAGAACATAGAAAATTCCTTTTCAGCAAAATATTAAAATTTAGTTTTGATTGGAATTTATTAAAGAGGTTACACTCTAAAAACGACATTTTCAAAACTGGGCAAAAAATACTCAAAACTGAGTATGTCGCATAGTCAAAATGGCTCCGAATCAAAATTACTCAAGTTTGAAACATATATATACTCATTTCTGAAAACATGCACACACTCAATAATAAAACATCATGTGCTCATATTTGAGTATGTCCATGTTTCAAAAATAAGTATGAATTGACTTCTATGTGCTCATTTTTGAGTATTTCCATGTTTCAAGAATGAGTTTGAACTGATTCTAATCATTTTTGAGTATGTCCATGTTTAAAAAAATGAGTATGAACTGAACTCTATGTGCTCAGTTTTGAGTATGTCCATGTTTCAGTATTCTGAGTATGTCTGGTATTTCAGAATTGAAAGCGCTGGCTCGTCATATTTGAAACAAAAAGTTTCATAACAAAATGAAAACACCAACTCAGATTTGAAAGTGTCATTTTTCTCAGTGTATAGCAGGCTGAACAATACCTGAAGGGAGCCATCCTGGATATTTTTCAGTAAGAGTCAGAAGACTCAACAGTTTGATCAATTAAATAAGAGCGATATTGAGAATTTTCCCCATATATATATATATATATAACCGTTTAAAGACAAAACATAAACATCATACAACAATCGGGGAATAAAAATAGGGCAAGCCCGGGATAGTTGCCCTACCTTCATTTTTCTTTTTTATAGCAATGATTTTTGTAGTGCACATGTAACTTATCTACTCCAAATTTTATGTAGAATTTCATAAAATATATTACTGTAATATAAATACCATATAAAGTAGTGTTTTTGTAAAAAAAAAAAAAAAAAGAAAGATTTTGGCCATTTAAACCGGATTTCAGTGTTAGACACCAAACTCGATCGGAATAGATGCCCCATTCGTAAAAGAATAGGAAGCATAGGTAATTGACCTTTTTAATTCAAAAGCTGGAATTGCATTTGACTTAATATCCTATATTCATATCAAATTTATGACTTTTTTAATTGTATTACAAAATGTTCAATAGAAACTTTTTATTTCTTACTTACACTTTCCTATTTTTTCTTTTACTCCGCAAATATTGCAATGGATATTACACATTGTACACTGTAGCCACTCCACACGAAGTTTAGTTTCGTAATAATCAATAAGGAGACTGACTTGTAGAAGGACGAGGTTCTTCTTGAACGTTTTCAATCAATACAGGTGAGTTTTGATTTCGAGAAATGTTGATATCAAATCTGTATTCTTTCGGCTGTCATCTAGAGGTCCCATTGTCTTCTCTTCAAGAATCCAAAATAGAGGAAGGCAAATCACTTGTGCTTCTTTCATCATTCTGAGAAAACGTCTGTCAGAAATGGCAAAAATGTTTCGGGACAGCTTCACGATTGAGAGGAAAATTCCGGTACGCACAAACCCATTAATTCAGTACTCAGCATACGATGTCATTTTCCATGCATTTCCAATGACAATTGCCAGCAGGATTTTTTTAAGTTGTTGCTGGGGATTATGCTTCACCCACTGATTCGCGGCTTTCTTGAAGTTAACTTTGAACGTTTTGAAAAGTACCCTATCAAGCTGTTGCAGAGCTTGTGTGGTATGACATGTCAGACACAGTAGGATTATGTCCAGCATTATGTCATTCTTATCTGCATAATCCAGCGTATCCAAAGAACTCATATGCGTTGAGTAACCGTCAAGGATAAGCAGACTTTGCCTGGTGGCTTTTTTGGAATGAAGTGTTCCTTCAGCCACTTATTGAGAAACTCGGAAGGAATGAAAGAAGATTTTGGGTTCATATAAATTTTTTATCCACGAGGAAGACCGTTTGAAAACCCGGGATTTTCTCTCACAACTTTAAACATTGGAACAGGGGGCAGCACCAAGCCCTCTGCGATAATACATGCAAAAACTGACACATTCTCTCCTCTTTCAGATGAAGTCAAAGAGTGGACATCTTTAGCTCCTTTTATAGCTATTACTTTCCCTACTTCATTATTTGTTTTACATCTTTTTTCCTTACTTAAAGATTAAAAAAAATATTCTCACGCATCAAAGGTATTTGATAATTATAAATGGGGCGTCTTATCCCGAATCACAAGGCATATATTCCCGATGCAGGTGGAGCTTGCATCCTTTTAATCCGGGATAGATCATAGATGCCCTAGCCTTTAACTCTGGAAGTAGGAACAAATATGGCTGCAAACTTTAACTAACTTATTACTCGATACCTGTTTCAACAACATTCACTAAATATTTCATTAAAATTTCTAGTAAGAACATTATACTTCAAATTCTACTTGTCTCTATCTTACAAGAGCATACAATAAAAACCAAACTTATCTTTCTTTGATGGATAAAACATTTATTTGAAGAAATAAATTGATGTAACTTCGTCTACAACACTTTTTTAAAACGATTGATAGAAGAACGTCACTAGCTCCGTCACACGTCCAATAGCTGAAACAGAGTGACTAGGACAACTAACTCGATGGTGCATCTAATCTGGATTTACCCTAAATATGAATAATAAAAACACACCTGTTTTTTTTTAAATATATATATAGGGTGTCCCAAAAACATTGACCTCGGCTTTTATTCCTTAAATATTGATCATAGATATATATTATAAATTAAAAAGTTACGTAAAAAGAAGTACAGAATTTTATGAAATCGATTAAAAGGGGATTAAATGTGAAGAAATACAAAAATTCAAATTTTTATACTGCCCTCGTACAAAAAATTTCCCAGTGAGTAAAATGTGCCCCATACACTAATAAGGTCAAGTACAAAATTTCAGCATTTTATCATAAAAAGTCGCAGAGATATGTTTAAACAAAGTTGGTGAGGGATTAATCATAAATTAAAATGTAAATGCTTACAGCTAGAGTGCAGATGACGCAACGCAGAAATGCAACATAAGTGAAGAAAATATGGCTCTTATCTTTACTTTTATTTACAGATTTACAAAACTATGCTTCTTGAAAAATACCTTAAAATTTTACATGATGAATTGCAGAATAAAACTTGGAAATGGCACAGTCAATGAACATTAAAACAGCTTAGAAATGTTTTGCATATACAAATATCTGCCTCTAATCGGAAAATATGTTGAGCAAGTAATGTAATCTTTGCGTAAGACTAGTGGGCCATTGCTTCCCATCCCATACGGGACATTAGCGGCGTTAGACTACTTGAGAGATCCAACCGTAACAAACTCATGGGTACAAAAGGGGCTGGATCAGGTTCAGTCCACAGGGGCGCGTCCATGGCATCATCGTCCACGGGCACCTCCGGAAGCCCATAAGAGCAACTAGAGACCCAAAAACTTGCCAAGGGCTTCCTCCTGAGAATTGATATATCCCCAGTTGGAATTGAGGAGCACCTATGGAGGTCACCCCTGGACTTCCTTCCGGGGAATGGACGAACACATTAAAACAAAAAAGGGTTAATACACTTAACCACGGATAGCAATAAAAAATTAGGCAAATTAGTTCCCCACCACCGTCACGACCCAAGGTGCTTGAGGCTGGCTTGAGGCCGCCGTATGACCGGGTGGAAATGAAAACAAAAACTGGTCCGGCCGGACCTTGGTACCGACCAAGCCCGTTTAATCATCCTCGCCGGATACGACCACCTGTTTTCCATGTCCTTAACCAGTGGCCGCCCACCGCTGGCCTCGACCTGCAACCAACTATCTCCGGCGCTCCCCGCCAGGGTCCCTGAGCTCGGACAAGAGAAATCTTTGCTTAAAGGAATTATTTCTACACAGTTTAGATACTTTTGTACCATAAGTAGCACAATTATTATTTATTTATAAAATCATTGTTTTCTTTCGACATTTGTGTACGACCTTTGAAACGCGATCATCCTACATGATTTTTCCCCTTTGCGAACTAATATCCCGACATCGAAAAGTAATTTGAATCAGCATTTATGGATTTTCATTCCTCTGCGACTTTTTATGATAAAATGCTGAAATTTTGTACATGACCTTATTAGTGTATGGGGCACATTTTACTCATTGAGAAATTTTTTGTACGGCCATATAAAAATTTGAATTTTGTATTTCTTCAAATTTAATCCCCTGAAAATTTTAACCGATTTTATAAAATTCTGTTCCTTTTTTTACGTAAATTTGTAATTTATAATATATGTCTATGATCAATATTTAAGAAATAAAAGCCGAAGTCAATGTTTTTGGAACACCTTGTGTATATATATATATATATATATCATCATCATCATCAACCTTTTTCAATCCACCGCTGGATGTAGGTCTCCCCCCAATTTTCCATTGTTTCCTGTCTAGTGCTTTAGTCATCCAATTAACACCGGCCACTTTTCTGATTTCGTCACTCCATCTTACTTGAGGTCGTCTTCTTGGTCGTTTTACATCTCTGGGATACCACTGTAGGGTGTTTGTGCTCCATCTATTGTCCTGTCTTCTAGCAATGTGCCCAGCCCATTTCTATTTTAGCCGTTTAATTATCTCAATGATGCGATATATATACAGTAAAGCACCATTTAAACGTCTTTCAAGGGACCGACGTAAAACGACGTATAAATGAAACGTTACTAAACAACTTTGATTATTAGAGGTTTAACGCTACTAATGCAAATTTTAGTAAATACAATAATTTTGAAATTTTTCTAAGGTAGTGAATTACTTCATACTTGTTTTTAAACTGAAAACAATAATTACGTTTTAAAATATGTATTAAAACATTTAACATAAAAGTGAAACAAATCATACCTTTATTGTTTATCTTGAATACTTATTTCATATTCCATATCGTGAGTATATTGCATATCTTTAATATTAATGTATAATATACACTGCATATAAATTCTGTGATTTATGTTCATGTAGACATTGATTTAAAAAAATCTTTCACAGTAGTCTAATATGTTGATTGTCATTGAGTATTAATTACAGCACTATAAATCGAATTAAGTTCATGAAATGTTTTTCCACTAGTGTTCTGACAAAGAAAATAAGCTCTAAGCTTTTCAATACAGTCCATTGCGTCTGTAGAGGAAGGTGGAATAACTTCTTCACATTCTTCTTCATCATCGCTAAAAAAAGCACCAGATAACTTTTCGTCTATTAAATCATCAACTGTGCATAATCCTAAAGTCATAATATCGGTGTCACAGTTCATATATTCCTCAAAATTGATCTCTGCTTCCAAAAGATTCCACTTTCTTCATCCATGATCACAGTTGCATTATCTCTTTCTTCGAAAGCATTTTCATCATTAATTTCACAATCATCTAACTTTGAATCTGGAAACCCTGCTTTAATAAAACAATTCTTGATTGTTTCAGATTTGACTTGATTCCATGCTAGAGAAATCATATTTATTACCTGAAGTACGTTTATCTTTCCGTGCCCTGTATTGATGTTTTGAAGTGCATATTCAATTAACCTCTTCCTGTAGTGCACTTTTAAGTTTTTTATAATTCCGAGGTCAAGGGGTTGTAGCTTGCTCGTACAATTCGGTGGAAAGAAAACCACTTTCACATTTTGTAAAAAGTCTGTCTCTTGAGGGTGAGCCGTACACTGATCCATAAAGAGCAAAATTTTACGTTTTTGTTTTTTCATTTCTTTATCAATTTTTCTGTGGCACTCAGTAAAAAATTCTGTAGTTATCCTAGCTTTGGTATTGGCTTCATAACGTAGTGTCAATGTTTTAATGTTTTTAAAACATCTTGGCTTCAGTGATTTTCCTATAATTAAAGGAATCCTCTTATCACTACCATCAGCGTTTGCACAAAGTAAAACAGCGAGGCGATCTTTAGAATGCTTTCCACCATGGCAGTTGTCACCTTAAAATGCGAGAGTTCTTGCAGGCATGATATTATAAAAGAGTCCATTTTCATCAACATTGTAAATGTCTCTTTGCCATCAATTTCGCTCGGTAATTTTTTGAGCTATTCATGAACTTTTTCAGCTTGCACATCTTCAGACTATCCACTTATCGCTTGGCTTGAAATTCCATGCCGCATTTTGAACTTATGAAGCCATCCAGTTGAAAAACATGTATCACTTACATTCAATTTTAATGCAATTTCTTTAGCTTTTTCCATAAGTATGGGTCCGCTCACGGGAATATTTGACGCACGACAATGTGTGAAAAACTTCCTTAAAATGTCTTCTACCTCAGGGAATTTGCCATCTTGTACACGCAATTTCTTCGAAGCGGAGTTTCCACAAGCAGCTGCCCTGTCATCGATTTTCTTTTTGTCATACACAATTGTTTTCAGAGTTGAAACTGGGATATTCAAGCGTTTTACCAATTCTACTTTTGTTAATCCTCTGCTCTTGTCAAATTCTTTTAAAATTTCAATTTTTTTCTTTCAATGAAAGTGCTTTACGCTTTCGATACAGTTTAGGTTTTAAGAAACAAACAGAATAGTAATACAGAAAAAACGTTGGTGCAAAAAAAGAACTCCAGTGCAGAATGATGTGCCAAAGCTGAAAACTCTATCAGACACTGAGCTCCATATATATGGAGCTCAATGCGATCAGATAAACCAGTTTAGCGAACTGCCCCTGAACTGACCTCCCATTGGTCATTTCTCCCCACCAGAGATCTTCAACCCACCCCACATTCTTTATTTGACCATCTTCCATCTGGGAAAATTTCAGTAATGACTGAGAATTTTAGGATGGTGGGAAACGACGTATAACCGATTTACGCATCGTATAAACGAAGTATTGTTGCATTAAAATGAATAGGAATGAATTGGGACTTCACGAAAAAAACGTATAAATGTAAAAGTCGTATAAACGGGAAACGAATAAAAGGTGCTTTACAGTATATATATTTATATATACACTAAAACATCGCCAATCCGAACAATAAATGGTTACTGTAATGGATAAAAAAACTATTATTATTAAACTACTAGATAATGCGTGATAATAAACTACGTAATAAATACAGTACTTTAGATTTAGACAGTCATATTGCTTTACCGGTATAGTGTACGTACTGTATTATACATCAATAACCCCGCCCTATTTCTGAGCGCGAGATGTCATTGGTCAGTTGCGATGTGAGTGGAAAAAATTGATTGTACTAGTACACTATTTCAAATCTACGTAGCTATATAATTATTTACGTTTTGTATTACTTAAATGAAACTCGTTGATATTCTTAATAAAATTTGTATCTTAAGGCCAAAAAAAAAAATATATTAAAAAATTTTTCGGTTCGGATTATCCAGGATTTCAGGCTAAAGGTGTTCGGACTGGCAAAGTCTTAGAATATATAACTTCTAATGCAATTACTCTTCTCAAAAAAGTAATAATTTTGATAAAAACAAGACTTACAGAAAATTTACTTTTTGTAAAAAAGACTAGATAGGTCTTTTTTTTCCGAATTACTTAATTTGTTAATGTAAATAAAGAACATCGTTTTCAATTGAACTAGAGACAACCATTATATTTTTCTTGACTCATTCATGATTACCAATAATGTTTAACTACTTTTAATTTAGGAAAAGATTTTTGAATATTAGGAAATAAAACAGATACTGTAAGAAGAATTTTTAATGCTATCAGAGAATTTGGAAAAACTAAGCATTGAGTTAGTAATTTTTAATCCACTCAGTAGATTGCATCGGGCCTGCTAAAGTCATTAATGTTTTGAACAACAATTTTAACTCTACTTAAAACTCTTTCGCTTAACATTTTTATTTTCTGCTTCATTTAGTGATTCTTATATTGATTTAAATATATATATATATATTAATTTGCATTCATTTTTAGAATATTGTACAAAAATACAAACGATTTTAATCGTTTTTGAAATATTCAGACGGCTCTTTCACCGAAGTAATTGCTGTTAAAAATGTCAAACAGTCAAGCCGCCCAAGAATATTTGGTTTATTGTCGAACAAATATTCAGCTTTTTCGGATTCTACTTAAATATATATATATAAATGCAACAATTTAAAATTCGTCTGAGACCTATTCATCCAACAAGTGTTGTTAATGCAAATAGTTTGCACTATGGATGTGTTGCATTCAGAGAACATGGATTTGAAAGTAACAATATCTCCAGTGAGATAACAATAGAATTTCATATACAGTGGAACTCCAGTTATACGTTTTGCCCGGGACCGGACAAACGAAACGTATAACTCAGTAAAACGTACAACTCAATTAATGGTTTACCGGAACAATTTTTAAAATATATCATGCAAACTTTGATCCGCTGAGGTGTTTGCTACCTTTTATATTGAAAACAGAAGTTTCCTAAGTAGTACTGCACCCATGACATAAATTTTTGGAAATAGAAATGAGAAGAAAAAAAGTACATAAAATAAGTTCATGTGTACTTCTCTTATCTTAAAAGCTTTATTAAAATTATGTTTAATACACATAGAGTACTTAAAAGAAATCGTTGGAATCGCCTTGGCATATAAATCATTTATCAAAAGACATTTCAGTAGTTTATTGAATCTTGTTGAAGTAATCACTCATCTTCGTTTGTTTCTTTTCGGCAGAGCCTATACTGAAAAGCAAATTTTGCATTTATGTTAATAAAGCAGCCGCCTTAGGTTATTGCATTTACTACTGACGAACCGATTTACTACGTCAAAAGCTTTCACATCAGCTCTGAAGTTTGAGTGGGATCTTTCAAATCAGACTCCTCGGCCGCGTCATCAGTGTTTCTGGTTTCAAAAGGGATAAATGAAAAATAAATTCGTCCGGGAACGCAAAAACGTAACGTATAACTGAGGGAAATGTATAGCTCAAAACGTATAACTCAGCTAATTTTTAATGGCAAGTGGTCGGGACCGCTGAGTTGAAACGTATAACTGAGGGAAACGTACAACCCAGGTAACGTATATCTGGAGTTCCACTGTATATATATATAACCATTAAATAAACGTTACAACCACCAACAAAATCTGTGAAATTGTGAATAAAATTAAAATAACTAATTGACAACAAAACAGACCCCCGCCCCTCCAACAAACTGAACATAGATACCAAAAACATAGTATTAAAAGAAAAGAAAAAAAAAACAGAAATTGAATAACAGAAACTGAATAATGAAAATTTGTGGAATTTAGAAAGAATCTTCAGGCCCCCAAATTACTAAATTTCCACAAATGAAATGTGTGGTTTCATCTTCATATTAGCCATAAAATAGCTAAACAATATGAATTTGGGACAACCACACCCAGAATGTAGAGAAATACTCAATGCAACAACAATTAAGTTCAAAATAAAACATGATTAAAAAGGATTGAGGGGAAGAAATAAAAACATGAAATTATCTCATTTGAAAGCAAAATCCGAACTTGAGTCAGCATATATTACAAGAATTGGAGTTTTAAGCATATGTTGCCAAAAAAGGGAAAAAATATATTTAAAAATTGATGGACCATGGATCAAGGAACAACATGTAACTCCTAGCCAAGCACATACCCCAATATATAAAACCAGCACCCTCTATAGAAAAATTAAAATTGAACTCCACCATAAATTCAAAAGAATAAATGAATGAGGTGCTGCCATCTATTGATAAATATATACAATTATATAATAATTTATTACATTATTGGATGATGTTTTAAAACAAATACTGTCTTAAGACAGATAATTGAACAAAATTATGGTAATAAATTTATTGTATTAGAATAATGAATAAAAGATATATTAATAAATAAATAAATAAAAAAAAAATAAATGAAACGTATGATTAATGCCTAATATGTATCACATAAATATTTGTACCTAGCGATGACATACCACCATTTATATTACTGTGACACACTGCATCATATCTTAAGTTAATTTATAATTAATAAAAAAATGTATATAAGAAAGATGCTAAAGAATTAATATTAATAATTAAATTTTGAAATTAATTAGTTACATTTAATGTGTCTACAAACGTTCTTTAACTACACATGATATAAGGGGAGAGGGTAAAATAAAAAATAAAAATTAATACATGCAATGTATTCTTATTTAAGAAAATAAACTATGTATTAGAAGCTAATATGATATTGTCCACAGTGGGATAGAATTTAAATACAAGTAATCGTAAAATTATTAATGAATATGAATACATTTAATATGAATAAATAAATAAATGCATAAATATCACTAAACCAATATGCATTAAAAAATCGAAACAAAGTCCTTTACAAAATGTGTAATTGCATCGTAGATCTAAATCAAATGCCCCTTTCCATATTTATTTATTTATTTATTTATTTTTTGTTAAATTAACCAGTTTGTATTAACCAGTCAACTCCACCAAACCTCCTTAATCTATCATCTACCCACCCATCCGTCCCTGATTATTTCTTCTGCAAGGAGTGAAATCATAAGCATCGGAAGAACCAGTGCCCAGCGTACGGTAAAAGATGCTTCAAGTGCAATCGATTTAATAATTCCGACAACGTCTGTGAATTCAAGTCGGTTGAGGAAGTGAAATTTAATACTGAGGCCAGTGACTCAGAGGGAGATTTTTTTTTGTGAACTCTGTGAATGTGTCAAGGGTTAGGTCAATTCATTCTGCATCCACTCTAAGAGAATGGACAAAAACTTTGCTTGTCAATGGTACATCAGTGACATTCAAATTAGATACTGAAGCAGAAGTAAACATTCTACACCTAAGTGTTTTTAAACAAGAACGAAAAATCATGCGTCAAGCATAGATTATGTAACACTTTCCAACGCTTCCAAAATAATTTTACAAATCATTATCGTTTATTAAACTGAAAGATAACATCTAAGTAAACAATTTGGAAAACGCATAACATATTTAAAAACGTAATTTCAGGAATTTCCAACATATATTTCCAACATATACAATACTCGAAAAATACCCGAATACTTTTATTCAGCCCTGTATATGATCCATAGATTTGTATATATACTACATAGGATGCTAAATTTTAGTTTAGTTAGGAAACGCGTAGCATAGTTAAAAATTCTCCTTTTGGAGTTTCTGTCAATAAACAGAAATGTGTTCGCAAACTTTTGTGCTGCCCTGTATATGATCTACAGAATTTATACACACCAAGTAATAGACAAAAAGTGAGTTAAATTTAAAATCGCGTTCAGCAACTTAAGACGCACTTCCAGGAATTATTGTTTACAGAGAGTAGAGAATTCTTTTGTGTGTCTCTGTAAATGAACGATGACTGCTATACACACAATATTCCATATTAAGCTTCTTGTAATGCACCTTCGTGATATATATATCAATTACAATGTGTTTGAAATTGTTCAACATCATTAAAATAAACCGCAAATGATTTTCCCCCATAGACCGTAATGTAACGGAATTCTTTTGAGTGTCCCTGTAAAAAACCTATAAGTGCTACACACTTCTGTTGAAATAGGGAACATCCTATAGATGACGACAATAACATATAAAAATTGCAAGGCAATCCGAGAATATTTACGGGAGTTAGAGCACGGACAGACGGCCATACGGCAGACGGCAGACAAACCGAAGTCATAAACACTTTTCAACTAGGTTGGAAAGTGTTAAAAAGTAACCTCAGAAACTGAGTTAAAAAAAGTCCTTCCGGCCTGTACCGGGAGGAAAAGGTAGCTTTCATCGTCCATGTTTTTAAAAATTCAACTCATTTTACTCAAACACCGAAGCTAAATTGCTTGGAATTAGATTATAGAAAATTCAATCCCGGTTTTCGTTAATACTGAATTTGAATGCGAATTTCAGCATGAGAATTACAGCATAACTAAAATCAGATTGTTTCAAAATGTCAGCCACCCTAGAATTTGAAACTGCCATATCTCTACCATTTTTTAAGATAATGCCAAAACAAAAAATGTTCCGGAATCCTCGTATCACAATCTAACACTTAACAGAAACAACTTTTTCAATTTATAAATTTGTATAATTTTTTTTACTTTAAATTAAAAAAAAAAAATTAACTTGCCACAATTTTGAAACAAGATGGCGCATGAAGCTGGCCAACGAACTCGGTCGAGACCTCGGTATGTTCTGTACACATGATCAGCGACATTCATATCGGTTCATAAATACGAGAGGTACAGCATAAGAAATATCAGATTATTTCAAAATCTCAGCCACCGTAGAATTTCAAACTGCCATATCTCAGCCATTTTTTAAGATATAGCAAAAATAAAAACAGTTCTAGAATCCTTACATCACATTCTAACACTTAACAGAAACAGTTTTTAAAATTTTCGTTTTTTTGTACATCTTTTTGAATTTAAAATTTTTTTAACTGGCCGTCATTTTGAAACAAGATGACGGATGAAGCTGGCTAACGAACTCGGTCGAGACCTTGGTATGCCCTATACACATACTCAGTCACATCCAAATCGGTTCATAAATAAGAGAGTTACAGCATGACATATGTCAGATATATATATATATACAGTAGATTTCCGTTACAACGAACTCCACGGGACCACTAAAATATTTCGTTGTAACGATTTTTTCGTTGTAACGGAATTACTCCTATTTATCTAATGAATTACATATACACATAAATAAATTATGTAAGATAAATGTACCTTTCATTATAGAGGATTTTAATGGAAGACTAATTAAATTAACATAGAAAAAGTTAGTAAATTAAATTCAATATTAAAATAACAAAATTACGGACTAACCTTTATTTAGTAATACATTATTGCAGAAAATCTGTAATTTTAGTTTGTACAAAGGGATGTGTAGTTGATTATAACAAAAACGTGTGCAACGAATGAATGTGAGAAAATACCTCCTCTGGAACATTCTTTTGATGAAAAACAAAAGCACGCATTTTCTCCAAGCATGAGAGAGCTTCCGAAGAGGTAACTTTTGAATCGTCAGTGACACCAATATCGTCATCACTGCTTTCGTCATTTTTTTGGTCTAATGTAGTTTTAATGGATAAAATGATATTTTCATCAGTCACTTCAGAGCATGTTTGAATATTGTCATCCACAGATAAAAATATCCTCCCAATCCACCTGATCAGGGATTGATGTTAATTTTCTGGTAGCCTTCCAAATTGTGCTTAACACAGAGGACTCATATCCAAATCTAAAATTTCTGATTAATTTTCTTCGGTGTCAGTTAATCGAGTATGTTTCCAACAGTTAGAAATTGTTTTCTGGCTAATTTCTTGCCACGAACCAGAGATCAATTCAATAGCTTCTTTGAGATTTATTTTTGGTCTTTTGCCATTCTCTAAGCCGCAAAGAATTTCTTTTAGCAAACGAGTTCAGTTGCGAGATTTTACAGCACGGATGATGCCTTGGTCTAAATGCTGTAGAATAGAAGTGCAATTTTGCAGAAAGTACTTAAATTGGATGCAGTCCAATTTGGGGGGATTATTATGAGGAATGCAGTCATCAATCAGGAGAAGAATTTTCCGTTATTTAGCTTTCATTTCTTTGTCAAATTGCACTAGCCAATCATTAAAGATATCTTGTGTCATACATGCCTTCTTATTGAATTTATAATCTCAAGGCGAATGACAGTTCTTAAAGCAACGGGGCTTGCCAGAGTGACCAACAATTAATATATTTCTGTTCTCGGTTCCAGATTTGTTACAACAAAAAAGTGCTGTAATTCGTTTCTTTGAAGTTTTCCTTCCAATGCATTTGTCGTCATTAAATGTTAATTTTTTTCTCGGTTCAAGTTGATAAAATATTCCAGCCTCGTCAGCATTAAAAACATCATCGGAGCTGTATGTCTTTATAAGGGCAGCTACTTTTCCAGCTCTCCATTCATTTACAGTCTTTGTAGGTACATCACTTGCTTCGCCTCAAATTGATTTCATTACAATTTCATGGTGAGTACGGAAGCGATTGAGCCATCCGACACTGACTTGGGAATTATCGATACCAAGCATTGTTCCGAACTCTTGAGCTTTTTGCCTTATCAGAGGATCACATTGCGTGAACGAACATCTTCGAATCACTTGAACACGGCTTTATCGACATCTTGAAATTGGGACTGTCGCATTCGTTTTCTATGGGAACCAATGCTTGCAATTTAGAATTGTCTGTCAATATTTTCCTTATCTTTTAGAAATGTAGATAAAATCAATGGTGTTATTCCATGTTTTTTGGCCACATCAGCTTTCCGCAATCCTTTATCAATCTCAGAAATTATAGCTTTCTTTTCTTCCAACGAAAATTGTTTTCGTTTCACACAAGCCATTTTTTATCAATGAACAAAGCAAGAAACACACTGCAACAGGTATTGGTGATAAAGATATCCCAGAACAAGCACAAACACTCCTTTCACAGTGAAGTTCACCTGCTGTCTGTCACGTGATCATTTTGAAGCGTATGGGCTAATGAAGAATAGGAATTCAGAAACAGAAGTAGACAAACGAAAAAATAGCAAAGGAGAGAAAAATCTGAAATAGCACCTGTCTCCAAAACAACGTTATTTTTTATCTTCGACATTATATTCGAAGTATATTTCATTTCTGTTAAGCAATTGAGAAAAAAGAAAAAAAGAGCTCGATGAAGATTTTTCGTTGTAACGGAATTCCTAGTAAAATGCACTTCGTTAAATCGGAATTTTTAATACATTGGAGTTAATGAAATTTGTAAAGGGGATTTGTCAAATTTCGTAGTAACGGAATTTTTCGTTGTAATGGAATTCGTTGTAACGGGAATCTACTGTATATATATATATATATATATATATATATATATATATATATATATATATATATATATAAATCAACATTTGAACGGAGGGTGGTTTGGGGGTCTGGGGGGTCATGATCGGTGAAAATATACCAAAATTTTTTTGAATTGCTTTCCACCGAACGGCTGCAATAGGTAGCTTTTCGTAATGAAAGCTACCTAAAAGTGTAACGTTATTTTGGAAGCCTTTGGAGGCTCCAAACCTAAACCTTTAGGGTCTGTATTGCCTTGCATAGCTGATGCTGTAAATGATATCATAGAATTTCTGGTGTTACCAAACGATGTTAGGTCTTGAGACATTTTCTAATTTAGAGTTGATTCAATTTGTGAATAATGTAGAAATGCCAAATATAGGTAAGTTAGATTCTTATATGAGTGTATCATTTCCTAAAGAGCATTTTATTGAAAATTATTTAGAAGTATTTTAAGGTATAGGAAAATTTAATGGGATTTGTACAATCACATTAAAAGATCAGGGAAACCCTGTAGTAAGACCACCACGTAGGATACCATTAAGTTTAAGACTTAAAATTGAAATAAAATTAAAAGATCTTGAAAGCTAAGGTATCACTGCGAAAGTAGATAAACCTACAAGTTGGGTTAGTAACCTTGTAATTATTAAAAAAAACCTAATGGTACATTAAGAATTTGCTATGATCCTCAGGATCTTAATAAAGCAATTAAGAGGGAACATGTTCGGATTCCTACAATTGCAGACATTTTACCTAAATTATGTAATAAATCAGTGTATTCTGTGCTAGATCTTAAGGATGTGTTCTTTCAAACTGCTTTAGATGAAAAGTGCAATGATTTGTGTAATTTAGTACACCCATGGGGTGTTATAAATTTCTTAAGTTGCTATTGGGAATATCCTGTGCACCTGAAATTTTTCAAAAGCGTAATCAGGAAAATTTTGGTGACATACCTGGTGTATTAGTTTATTAGCAACGTACGTTTTTGCTCCTCCTACAATAAAATAGGAAATGTGTATACGGGCATACTTCCTGGGTCACAGATAAAAACGTACATATACCAGTGTTGCCAGTTGGACTTTTTTTTTTTTTTGTTATTCAGATTGCTTGATTCTACAACTTATTTTGAAATAGTAATATTCGCTTTCTTTAATGAGAGATTAAGTAAAGCGAATACTGCTATTAAAAAAATGTTGACAATCAAGGTATTTGAATAAAAAAAACACGCCCAACTGGAAACACCAATATATATGTGTTACTACTGATAAAAGTCAAGGAGTGGAGTGTTTTTTAATGAAAATTGAGAAAAGAAAACGAGTAAAACGAGGAAGGAAAACTTTTGCGCAAATACATTGATGCAATGAAAACGTGAACTTTTATTGTTATTGTTATTTTGTTTCAACCTGACGAAAAAAAGTCGAAGAAATTTTTTTATAGAGGAATTGAAATATTTGGATAAATGGAGAAAGAAAAATTTTGCGCAACGTATACTGTATGATAATACTAACAGACCTGGCCGATGTTGCACGGAATTATTTTAAATATACTTAAAATTACCTTAAATATAGTATAAAAATGAACCTAGTGTGTGTGTGTGGGGGGGGGGGGGGTAGTGATGGGAGCTCCACTGTTTTCGGCATCGTACTTGAGCGATCGTTAATATGACACTCACTGTAAAATTTCATTAATACGTAAAATCGTAAAGATTACTTTATAAAAATGAACAATTAGAAATGTCTTCGCAAGAACAGTAAACCTGAAAATTTCGATCGTGACCCATAAATCGTTAAAACAAAAATCACTACAACGAGGATCTTCCGTTAATACGTGACATCATCTAAATAACTTATTTCATCAAAATGCGCAATCATAAAATAACTTTATAAATATAAACAGTTAAAAATATCTTTACAAGAAAAATCCTAATCTGAAAAATTAGATCGTGCGTCATAAATCGTAACAACAACAATTAGTGTAACGGGGATCCTTCATCACGCGGCATCGTAAAATAACCCATTTCCTTAAAACACGCAATCATTAAAAACATCCTAAATCAAGAAAATATAATTTTAAAAAATGAACATTTAAAAATCTCTTTGCAAAAGAATACTAAAAAACCCTAACAATTTGTAACCGTGCAGACTGTTTTCAAAAATAAAATCTAGGATAAGCTGCGCTAAACTCTTTCAAAGTTACGCGTTTGTTACTATAGCAACCGGTTTCTTCCATGAGGCAGAATCTCGGGGAATGTTTTCTTCCTCATTTTCGGGTGCGGAAAAAACTTGTCAAAAACTAACTTTTATTGATTTTTTTTAAGAATTTGAGGGAAAGTATATATTTCATATTTTTGGAATTTTTTAAAACGATTCAAGAATGTTTCTTTCATAGATGAATATAAAATATAAGATTGCATGAAAAATATTTTGAATAGAAATCGTTTAATAAAAAAAGTACCCATTTTTGCCAGAATTTATTTCTTATTTAAATTTGTAATGAAAAGAAGAGTGAAAAATTCAAAATCGTTGTATAAATTCCGAATAAACTCTTTTGAAAACCTGAGAAAATTTACTATATTGGGCTAAAAGTTTAAATTCAGATTGCTTTTACGACTGGTTCAAAATCGCCACCGAACTTGGAAAATCAAAAAAATACGCGAAATTATACCTTTAATATAAAATAACAAAAAATATAATAAAAAAAATCGAAAATTTGAGTCTTAAGTGCATTTAAGCCTGTCTTCATCTATCCGGAAACAACTTTATGGACCTCTACGTGTCTCTATGAACTGAGGACACACAAGCACCTACCTCCGCTGTCCACCTTTATACTCATCTTTTTTATTATAGCTATTAGTAATACATGTGTAAACAATTTTTTTTGTTATATTTTAAAATTAAACGTATATTTTTTTAAGAAGAATTGAAAAAAAATATATATATGTAAGTTTGTTTTTCACACTGTTTGTGTATGTTTTTTTTTTTTTTTAAATAGAAACATACAAAATTTTATTTAATTAAAACCCTTTAAATGTTTAATACCATGGCATTTCATGATAAAAATTATCATTATAACTTTAAAAAAAACTTTGAGAAATATCTAATTTTTGACAATGAAATAAATTGAATCCAAATTGTTAATGAAACTTAAAAGTAATTTTCACCTAAGGAAAATTTATATAAATCAGTTTTAGTTTTGATGAAATCCTAATTGAAAAGCTGAATAAATGTCTATAATATAAATATATAATATAAAAAAAACTATATAAATGTCTCTAAGACGTTATTTTATCAAATGTTGTTTAAATATTTAACTTAAAGAATAGCCCTTCTTACATATACATATATTTATTTGGTGTGCCCAAATGAAAAGGAGACTACTTTTCTATTTAAAGAATATTTTAATTACAGTTAACATGTAACATGACACCTGCACATTATCGCCATTGATATCAATTCACTGATTTCAGTTCGTAAGGAGAGAGTGGATCGCTTCAGTATAGAATCTCGTCGGTTGCTTACGGATTTTTTTTTTTTATGGTGTTCTGTACTTCCTTGTCACACCTGAACCGGCGACTTTTCAGTGAATTTCCCAAGGAGCCAAAGATATCACAGCCACATGGTGAGGTATCGGGGCTGTATGGAGGATGTTTGAGGACTTCCCATCGAAAGGTTTTGAGCAGGTCGAGGATCTTCTGCGCCACATATGGCTTAACATTGTCCTATACTCCATTCGCTGAAAGAAGATAACAGAAGTAAACAAATGCACATGCGGATTGGCGATGCTTAAACCTGGCGCTGTGCCAGTAGCGCCAAATAGACTGTCTGAAGTGTTTGAGCGTCTGCTGTTTCAAATCGAAATAAAAAATAAAATTCGCCAACCTAGGGATTTGTGCCAAATGTGGGGCTCCTTGGCGATTTTTCTGCAACCCGTTTGTTTACTTTCGTTATCTCCTTTCCCTGAACAGACTATAGACCTAAAGCAACACTATCCCTTTCGGAAGCTTCTTCCTGTGTTTGTTTTTGATGGCCTGTTTAAACTTGAGAAATTTGATAACAGCTCTTTGTGCTAATCTGGAGTAATTCATCATGCACCCGACCGCGAAAAACAACTTTCCAAAACTGGGAAAACAGAAGGCGAAGCTGTTCACTGCAATTGTAAACTGGGAAAAACACTGCACCATCTATCGACAAGCCCATTTAGCCGTTTCGATTAGATACAACGCCATAACAGTGTAACGCTTTCCCTTGTGTGAGAAAGGGTAAGTCGATCTCAGAGAAAACATTTTTTGTATTAAAATATGAACAAATGAACTTTATTTACAGGAACATGAAAATAAGTAAAAGTTTTTTGATTAAACATTAATAAAATAATTAGGTTCGATCAACTTATGACACAAGAAATACAATAACGGTAGGTACACAATGAACCGTCTGTTAAAGAGATAATCTAGACATGGGCCTTAACCCTTTCACGGGCGGTGGTCACAAATGTGACCACTTAATTTTAATTACAAACTGTCAAACGACACCCAGAATATTTTAATAAAATCTTGCTTATATAACGAACTTGAAGAAAAGCAAGTATTTAGTTTCTAAGAAATTGGTTTGTAAATTCTGGTGTCAATCAATCATTTCACCATTTTACGAACAGAATTAATCCGCGCCTGAGGTTAAGCTGCGTTTATTCGCATTTTGAGCAAGTCTACCTGAGAGATACATACATAACACGACTTCCCATTCTTTCCGAATGATTTTGTGGTTATCGACAAAAGAAAGATTCTTTGACCATCTGTCATCGAAGTTCCCTGCTTGACATTTGAACTTTAGACATGCTAAGAAAGTCATAAAATATCAAAGTGTCCGAAATGCAACAAAAGAAAGCCCCGGTAAGTCTGGTAGTCTGTTCGGTCCTTCAGAGTCTATTACTGTTCAAATTGTCCTCGGATGGGATATTAAACAAAACAAGGTTGTCTCTTCGCATAGTCATTCATAATATAAATATGATATAATCGTTGAAATAGGAATAAGCGTACCGCTACACGCTATGTTTCACAATACTGCCCGAGATGGGTCATACAATACCGACAGCCGGGAGCCGGTTTCTTCCTCCGTAGATCGTACTGGATGAACAAATTGTTTACTGAAGTCTCGCGGAACGCGACCACTCCATATCAAAACTCTCTCTACTCTCAGATCAACTGAGATCAGCAGCTCTTAACTCTTACTCGAAAGCTATGTTATCTGTTTTCTAGCTTCTTCATTTCATTGGTTGGGGAGAGTTTTCCAATTATATCAGCTGATCTGGTCCTTCATCAGCTGATGCGGTGAGATTTCCGTTCTTGGAAGAACTCCTGGAATTTTTGCAGCTGAGCAACGGCTCTCTTAAAGCTATTATCATTTCCTGTTTCTGGAGTATCAAACGAGTGATGCATCGGTTTCTTCAGTTTGCCGGCGTGAGAAACTGGACTTAGATTATTTTTGTTAGAAAAGCTTATACATGTAGGACTCCTATACTAAGTTTTATAGGCTTAGTGAAAAATCTACCAACAGTAAAAGTTTCATATTAATTTGGGCACACCATGTATAATACACGCTTTTTAAAAGAATTAAAATATTTACTGTCATCTTATGAAATATATTTACAGGTAACTGAAAGCGTAATACGGGTATAAATCCTAACAATAAAATCAAGATACATGATAATCAAAATTAATCTTCAGTTTTCCTACTTTTCTTTTTATATTGCTCTGACTTACTTGTAAATAATGCATTTTCTCACATACTTTGCTACTGCTATTTTTTTATTTGATTGATAGCATGACTAACTTTTAAAAAAATTATTTTAGGACCTTTGGCTGATAAAATTGGAAGAAAAGAAACTTTGATTTTCAACATAATACAATTTGGACTAGGATGGCTTATAATCAGTTATGCGACATCAGTTTTACATATCATTGCGGGCCGCTTCATTTGCGGTTTAGCTTGTGGCGTTGTTTCTGTATCCGTTCCAATGTACTGTGTAGAAATATCAACGGTTGATGTACGAGGTTTCCTTGGTTCTGCTTTTCAAGGTTTCATAGTGATTGGAAGTCTTATGAGTGTTGTAATTGGACTTTATGTAAATTGGTCTTACCTAGCATTTATAAGCGCAGGAATTGCTGTTGCAGGAGTAATATGCTTTATACCTATGCCTGAATCCCCTCGGTGGTTATTAGCAAAAGGTAAATTAAAAACAGCTATTTCTGTTATGGACAAACTTCAAGGTGGACATATGAATGCCGAAAAAGAATGCAATACCATACACAAAGAAATGGAAGGCCAGCCTAAAGGAAGATTGTCTTTTGCAGAATGTAAACATCCTACTGTTTACAAACCTGCAATCATAGTTTTTGTTTTAATGTTTTTCCAACAATTTTCAGGCTCTAACGCTGTTTTGTTCTACTCATCTCGCATTTTCGAAGTATCAAAAGAATTTATGGAGCCAAAAAAAGCGACAATTGTGTTAGGTGCTGTTCAAGTTGTTGCAACTCTGTTAGGAAACTTAATAGTTGACAGACTTGGCCGAAAAGCACTTCTCATATTATCTGGTACTTTTATGGGTTTAAGTCTCATGACACTTGGTGCATATTTTTATAAATCATCAATAGATACAGTTTTTCAATATTCGTACAGCTGGATTCCACTTGTAAGTTTAACGATATTTGTTACTGCGTTTTCTATAGGTTATGGATCAATACCATGGTTATTAGCAGCTGAAATGGTACCATTAAGAGCTCGTAGTACAGTAGGCGGAATTGCAACTGTTGCAAATGGCTTATTTGCTTTTACCGTGACTAAAACTTTCAGTGAATTGGAAGACCACTTAAAAAATTATGGTACATTTTGGTTTTACAGTGCGATATCTATTATAGGTACACTGTACGTAATTTTAATTGTACCTGAAACGAAAGGAAAACAATTGGAAGATATAGAACTATTATTTCTCAGACATAAAGAAAAACAATCGGTGAGAGCTATTAGCATTTCAGTAATTACATAAATATTTCTGTAAAAATTTTCATTTTGTATATATTTCATCCTGTAACAATTTATAACATTTATTTATTTATTGGTCATATAATAAACAATATTTCAGAATAAACAATTTTAGTATGCTTTTTGTGTTAAATAAAATATGCAACTGAATGATTTTTTTAAAAGTTAAATTTGAGACTTTATACATAATACATTACTTAGAAGTGTTTTTGATAATCCCGGTTTACTTCAGTTACTAATAAATTTAATCATAGGTTAAAAAAGGAATTCTCTAGTTTATAATACTCATTAATATTATTTAAGTCACTGTCATATTTTATACAAGAGAATAAAAACATATTTCAGACTGAAAATTTAAAAATATTTTTAAATGTCTTTGCATGTGTTTTTATGCGTCTAATTTCGTTATCATTTACTCCCTCGCTCCCTTTTTTCAATGCAAGTAAAATGCACTGATGTTTAAAACAACATATTGTATAAATTTTGAATTTATAAAAATAACCCTATCTTTTTACTATGCGAAAACGCACAGTAAAAAATAACACACATTGTGATTCACAAATTCACGTGTGCGTGCACCGACATTATCCTAAATAGTGTCACTCAAATATTTTTAGGATCAATATCAAATAAAAGGAGAGAAGTGCCTATAAAACCGAAAGATTAGAATTACATATTTGTAATCAAAACGTTATGGGCACGGCTGTGTTGAAACACTGCCATGTGTAAGCCGCACGTTAAATACACTGGCCTCCAAAAGTTAAGGTACAACATGTTTTTCGAAGCTCACCAGACATAAAATGGCAGTCAGATTAAACTTCATAGTTTATATGAATGACAATAATAGGCTTTAAAAAAACTTACGCAAAAATTACCGCTACCACTTTTATTTTATAGAAAAGAATAGGTATTTGTGAATGAGAGAAAAATATGCAATTACGAAGCTTTCGTAATTTCGCGTGTAAGTTTTGTGGTATTCGAACTATTGTTGTCAGTTTTGTTCACAACAGCCAGTAGAGTCTAGAAATGTCTAGAAGAAGTCGTTTTCCCGATTCATTAAGGTGGCGGGCGGTAGGATGGATGGAAATGGGGTTGTCACAGGCCGATACTGCTAGAAGGCTCAATGTGTCTCGCAGTGTAGTCCAACGACTCTGAGATCAGTATGAATCCGAAGATTCTGTGTCCAGAAGACATGTTCCAGGCCGCCCACGTGTTACAACACCTGCAGAAAACCGGTTTCTAGCTCTTTCGGCCCGAAGGAGAAGACGCACTACTGTGCCGCAACTCATTGCAGACCATTTTGCAGTATCAGGGAGAAGAATCTCCGCTATTACGGTGCGAAGACGTCTTCACAATGCAGATCTCTATGCAAGGCGACCAGTTGTGTGCGTCCCCCTCAACAGACGACAGAGAAGGGCCCGCTTATGTTGGGCAAAAGAACATGTTTCCTGGACCAGAAAATAGTGGGCTTCTGTACTCTTCACAGACGAGTCCAGATTCACACTGGAGAGCGATTCAGGACGTCTTCTGATCTGGAGAGAACAATGCAATTGATACCATCAATCAAACACTGTCGAAACACACAGGTACAGAAACGGTCGAATCATGGTTTGGGCAGGGATCTCACCCGGAGGCCACACTGACCTGCATGTGTTCCTTGGAGGAACTGTGACTGGTGCGAGATATCGGGATGCGATCCTTGATTCATATGTGCGCCCATATGCCGGTGCTATTGACAATGGTTTCATTCTAATGGATGATAATGCGAGACCACACCGAGCTGTGGTTGTTGAGGATTACCTTGAGGATCACGGTTTGGAGAGAATGGAATGGCCAACTCACTCTCCAGACTTGAATCCGATAGAACATCTTTGGGACTACCTTGGAAGACAGGTTGCGGCTTTAAGTCCTTGTGAAGTGGATTTAACTTCACATATTCCACTTTCATAAAATTAATTCCCCCATTCCCTTACTTTTTCTAAATCTTCTTTTATTTTTCGTGTTATAAAATCTAGCTACTCCCTGTATTTCTCTTTTATTAAGCTTTCTTTAATTCATTCGGATCTCTTTCCTCACCGCATAAATCATGTCGTTATAAAAAAAAAGGAAAAAAGAATTTATTCCCATTGTAATTCGCTCTTTTCGATCTGCGTCCAAACTTTACTTACATTTTTACGCCTACACTTTGTTCGTCAAGGTTTCATTTCTTCTAACGTATTTCATTATTTTCCCAACTGTCCAGATGCCTTTCATATATAATATCTGTAACGTACCAATTCTATTTCTAACACCAGTTCTCAATCCTTTAAGCTAACTCCATGAGAAAGGCTCCATGCAGTTTCACTGGTTTACCAAAATTCCATATCTCCATTCTGGCGCTTAAATTCATAATTTTCCTTCATCTCTCCCCCATAGGCTTATCATTAACGGACAATCGCCACCTGTCTCTCGTCACATTGTTCTCGCCAGAAACAGTACGTTATCTGGCTAATTGGCGTATGTAATTATCGCCATGACTTCATTGTAACCACGAAAAGAAATTATGTAACAGCACTCACTCTCTCGCTGCTTGTCTGTGATTAAAGATATGTAATTCTTCGTGCCTCCTCTCCAGCGCTCTCGGGCATTTCCATGCCTATTGATGCTTGTACCTGAACCCATGGTCAACTGCAATCTATAATAAAAAGATTTGTTTATCAAGAAACTCTTGAGTTCGCATCCATTCACTCTGCGTGACCTATTTCCCTGGATATTAACAAATTACTTTTATTGCAGCTCAACCGACGTGAAATTATACCCCAACGAACCACGTTACAGTCCTCCTCCAAGGTCATTAAATGAGCTGGAACAAGGCTTACTCGAAGTCTGGTCAGCGTTACCTATTTCGGTGTCCGACAATTTAATTGAGAGCATGGAAAGTCGATGCCGCCAATGCATTCAAGTCCGGGGTGGACATATTCAGTATTAGAACCAGTTTTTTAATGTTTCTGTCACATTTACTGCATAATAATACTGCGATGTACTGATTTCTCCAAGAATGGAATTTTCCAGAGTGCTTTTTTGTTGTAATTTCATTTATACGTTTAACTTAAGTAAATTTCTATGTCGCATTTAATAAATAACAGTTTAGCGCACATTTCCTCCAAATTTGTTGTTTCTATATTCATTCATTTGCAAATTAGACGCAAAAAACCGGTTGTACCTTAACTTTTGGAGGCCAGTGTATGTGAAACGGGAAGTACTTTGACTAGATTAGAGAGAAGTATGGAGCCAGCCTTCCTTCAGGTAACGATCAATATTGTAGATTACCTCATGGAAGTCAACGTAGCTCAATGTATACAGGGTGCCAATTCTTATCATCGGCTAATAGACCATTCCTAAACTGTTAGTTTTATTTAGTGGTATAGTTACAGTTGCAAAAATGTTTCCAATATTATTCTTCACCACATGAAAATCCATTTACGGCAAAGTAGTAATTTTTTTTAAAGATACGAAATTTACATTTTTATACGGTCCATGTGTCCTATAAGTTACATTTAGAAAAAAATTCTCTATGCTGTAACAAGTAAAACAATAAAACTTCCACTCATCTATGATAAAAATTTACCTAGTTATTGATACTTTGAGTTTTATAAATTTTCAGTGTTTTCTGGCTCTAAAAATTGAAAAACGCGTTGCATGTGGAACCATACTTCTAAAACGAATGGTTTAGGAATTAACTATTGGTCAACGATAAGAAGAGACACCCTGTATAGCGGATCCAAAATAATGGGACCTATATATTGGCAATATGTATGCTATACTTAGAATAGTGAATCATTCACAACAAGAGCATCAGTATGAAAGTGAATTTCAGCTTGTATCAAGACGATTGGTTCTAAATATTCAAGTTCTTGAAGCTCTTAAAAAAAGTGCAGAAGCATTTTTTGATAATTCTGTGCTATAACGAAGGAAGCCACTGGACATTTTCGCGAAAACTCCTCAAAAGAGACATGCTCAGATGCCTTAAAAAAACTGATAAAAGTGACAGACGATACGAAAAAAAAAAATTAAATAGTGAACAAAAATTAATTAAAAAATGATAAATAGAGAAATCGCTTTACTTCGGTTACATTTTTTTTTGTTATTTTCTAGTCTTCTTTACTCACTTCAATAATTGTGGTAGTTTTTGTAATCACTTTGAATTTACCATCTGATAAGCACAAGTTCTGCTGGTTAGTTTAAGGCATTATGGTCATATTTTGCACACTAAACAGATTAGAACTTCAATTTAATGTGGAAATCGACCTTCTATTAATATCCACAACACAACCGAGATTCAAACTTGACATCGCTTGACTACTAGTCTCTTTAACTAACCACTAGATAAGCAGATGGGCAACTTTAAAGGTTAAATAAGAAATAAAATGTTTTGATCTTTCACTCCTGTGAGCAGCATACTTGAAAAAGACTGTCCCTCGACATTACCATTGGCATCAGAAAAATACTCTAAACATTTAATGATTTTGCTTAACAAAAAAGGTCTTTCAACACAAAATCTCAGAATTTTTTGGAAAAATAGAATGAATTACATTCATATTAATTAGCAAAACTCCAGCCGCTAAATATGAATTCGAAAGCAGTAAAAAAAATAAAAAATAATTGGATTTTCTACACCAAATGTAGCCCTATTGGCGGATAAATGCACGAATGCCGCATTGTCCAATGTTGGCTATTTCAGTGAGAATTCCAGATGCTTTAACTAGTGAGTCATTTCTGACAGATGCATTATTCGTTTAGAAGAATTGCTGAGTTAACTTAAATCTTTTTATTTATTTGTTTAAAATATAGATAATTTGTTCATTTTGTGGTTAATGTAATATGATTGAGTTAGATACGATATTAACTTCTTTTTTGCTTTCAATTTATTGTTTATATGTTAAAAATTTTTTGTGAAATGTTCAAACAACTGTTGTTTTGACAATCTTTGCTCTTTTATAAGAAAGTCCTTAAATTTGTGTTAAAGGATAGTTATTTTTATTTTTCTGTAACGCATAAAAAAAAGGCCAAGAATTAATCCATTTAAATTTTTTTGGATGATTTATCAAGAGTTTGTTCTGATAAATGAAAATAACTGAACGAATTACAGTTGATTTTTGATGCAACATTTTCAAACTGCAATCCGACACACAAAATCAATTTTCCTCGCCACGTTATATTAAAATTTCGAAATATTGATAGTTTGCATGCTCATACAAAAATACTCGGGCGTTTCGAAAATCTTAAAAATATCATATTTAAAGTAAATAGAACAAGAAACAAATAGCTACACTGTAAAGAAGTGAAATTTGAAAGATGTAACTGGTGAAAGTTTCTGTTTCGACAATTTCTTTAGCGACCCTCACAGGTCTGTTTCAGAGGTTTACTCCATAATTCATATGTTTTGCAGTTCCTAATGCCGGCTTTCATTTATTTCCATACGAAAAGCATAGCGGGACCAATTTTTTTTTTTTTTTTTTTTTTTTTTTTTGGGGGGGGGGGGGGGGGAGGGGGGATACTTAGTAAATTTTATACCCATATACAGGTTTATACAGGGTGAATTTGACGTAATCTGTCAAACGAAAAGGGGTGATATAAGAGCCAGTGTGGAACATAAAACAGCATAGAAACACTGTTCTGTCTCTAACCGTTTCCGAGTTATGGTAGATAGAATGAAATGTGCCAAAAAGGCGTCAAGTCTGAATACCCCAAATTTATGATGTTTTTGTACAACCTACACGCAACATACGCACATATTTGGAAAGAGGAGAAAAATTCCTATAAAATGACACTTTTCTCATCAGGATATATAGATTTAACAGCGAGCTACAAGCGCTGAAATATTGTCGAAGGGCAAAATCATATTGTCGTTAAAACATTTAATCGAAAATATCACAAACACCCTTCTAGTTACAATCGGTCAAATTTACCAAAAATTTGTCCATTCTATCCGATTTCGAATAAGCCTACTATAAACCAAATGGGTGTTCTATTTCAAGAGAAATGGCGAAACTCATCTTTCCAGACGTGATTCAGCTTAAAGGTATGGCTTGGAATGGCTCGCGATTGCTTGATAGGTCCACATGTATTCCAGGATCATCTGATAAGCAAAACATTTTGGAGCTTCTGGAACATCATCTGTCAGGATTACTTGCTGTCACTTTTGCACCTCAACGAGCAGAAATCATTTTTCACCACTATGGGGCCCCTGCATATCAACTACTCTTCGGGATTTCTTGACTAAGAAATTTTCTGACTATCCGCTCCGCGATGGATTGGTCGTATGTGGCCATTTTCTTGGCCACCTAGATCGTGACCTACGTTATACACGGCCGGTGCATGACGTTTATAACGTCACATGGAGTGGATCATTTTTACCCGGTGATTGGTGCAAAGCGACGCACCCACCGTTTTGCACCAATCGCTGTGTAAAATCGATCTATTCCATGTGACGTTTTAAACGTCATGCACTGGCCGTGTATAACGTAGGTCGCGCCTAGATCGTCAGATCTATGGACCCTATTCCTACTGACGTCAGAGTCACATTCTTTGGGGAAACATTGCCGACATTGTAGTCCTTAATTATGCAACGACTCGTTTGCAACTCAATCCTGCATGTCATAGAGCAGCAACGGACCAGATTTTTCGGGATGTTGAGTCACGTGCTTTTTGGAAACATTTCGGAAATTGTAGCCTCGAACCCAAACGGAGAATAGGGTCCATGGACTTAACCAAGGCAACACTAGATACCGGGCTTGCTCATTCACTCTCAAAACGTCACAAATGGTGGCTGACCGCGACCAGCGATTGGTCCAAAGCTACGCGCCCATCGTTTTGTGCCAATCGCTGTATGTCTTTCCTCCTAGTCCGCCACCTTTTGTGACGTCATCATAATGAATGAGCAAGCCCGGTATGTAGTGTAGCCCTGACTTTACCCGAGGCTAACGAAAAAGACAGGCTACCGCGGTGCATTCCGCTTATCTTTTTTTACAGACCGCTAGAGTGACGTGATGCTCTTTTCGTACACCTCAATTGGTGGATTCGAGCATCACGTGACGCCCGCGGTCTGTAAAAAAAGATACGCGTAAAGCACCGCGGTGGCCTTGTGGAGCTGTCAAGCGTTCGCGAAACATGCAAGCTGATAGACCGAGAGGCGACAGCACAGACAATCACTTCATCGAGTTCACGGCTGAAATTCCAGAATTAGTTAAAACTTGATTCGCATATTAAAACGCAATCGGTCTGCCAAGTCATATCTTGGTGGAAAACACCTTAAAACCCGATTTTAGCGGTTGTCTCGTAGATTTACCATTGTGTGTTCCTGCTCCCAGTCTTCCATATTTTCATATCTTTGGGTGCAGGAAAACACAATGGTAAACCTACGAGTCAACCGCTAAAATCGGGTTTAGGTGTTTTCCACCAAGATGTGACTTGGCAGACCGATTGCGTTTTAATATGCGAATAGAGTTTTAACTAATTCTAGAATTTCAGCCGTGAACTCGATGAGGTGATTGTCTGTGCTGCCGCCTCCTGGTGTATGAATCGCGTCTGGAAAGATGAGTTTCGCGTTATAAATAGATTTTAATGGGCGTAATGATGCCAATTATGTAATTTTAACATGCCATCCCGAGTGATTTCAGTGATGTATTTCAAATAAAAGGCTAAATTTCTTCCGAAGTAGCACACCGATTTGATTTATTATAGGCTTATTCAAAAGCTGGTATAATGGACAATTTTTTGGTAATGTTGACCGATTGTAATTAGGAGGATGTTTGCGATATTTCTAGTTAAAGATTTTGACGACAATTTGATTTTGTTCTTTGCCAATGCTTCAACGCTTGTAGCTCGCCATTAAATCTAGATATCTTGATGAGAAAGGTGTCATCCTATAAGCGTTTTTATCTTATTTCCAAATATGTGCTTATTTTGCGTGTAGGTTGTACAGAAACATCATATATTTGGGGTTTTTTTCAGAATTGACGCATTTCATTCTATCCACACCATAACTCGGAAACGGTTAGAGATATAGGACAGGGTTTCTATGGTGTTTTATGATACACATGGGCTCTTATATCACCCCTTTTTGTTTGGCAGATTACATAAAATTAACTTTACATATATATATATATATATATATACAGTGCGTGTCAAAAGTTTAAGCACAACAGCAATTTTCAAAATAAATTCTAATTAATCACTCTAATTTAAATTCCTGTTCATATGAGACACAAATTGTAGCTTTAAAAATACATTCAACACAATTATGCTATAAATTTTATCTGAAACCATAGAATTTATCAAACGAACAAAAATTAGCGTCTCAAAAGTTTAAGCACAGTAGTTATTTAATTTTTTTTTATAAAAGGATGATAATAAAAAATGAATACTTTTTTACTACTTTATTGTGTTTAATCCATCAATAAAATCCGGTTCTCTGTTGTTTCTGGCTTGATTTCATACCAAGCGTCCTAATGGCATATTCCAAATCTTGAATTGAACAATACTGCTTACCGTTTTGACAAACCTCTCGTGTGAGAATACTCCATATATTTTATATCGGGCTTAAGTCAGGACTAAATACTGGCTAGTTCAAAACCGATAGCGTGTTCGACCAAAGCCACTGTGACGTTAAGTTGGAAGTATAGGTTCAAGCGTCGTAATATTGAAAAATTCCGATCTTCTCCATCTAAAATCTCCCCAACAGGAAGCAAATGATTGCCAAATGTCTCTTGATATTTTCAGAGTTTTGACGACTACTGATGAATGCTAGAGACGGCTAACCATTGAGAAAAATAGTCCTCCCTACCATTACAGAACCACCACCATGTTGTCTACTAAATATACTTCTTGGTTCTTTTCGGAAGTCATGCCAATAGTATCCAAACCCATCAGGGCTATCTAAATTCCGTTTTTTTTCATAGCTGAATATGACATTTGGCCACTTATCACCAAATGACATATGGTGTGTGGCCCACAGCAATCAAGCTTCTTTATGGTGTGGTTTCAAGTATCGTAATCGAGCCATCTCTTACGATTGTTCATGTACCCCAATTCTAAAACTCTTCTATGAGTAGTTTTTTTCCGATTTTTGGCCTCCAACTGCATTTTCAATTTAAAAAAGAGAATAATTCCAGTTGAAGCCAAGTTTCTGAAGCCGTGGAAACTGGTCATTCGTAGCCATCCTGAACGGGATTTTCGTTTGAAATCTTCTTCACGAGCCAAAATTGAATAAATTCTCCACTTTGATCTTTTAAATGCAGTTGCAAATTTAGAAACCGTCTTATGTTTTGTTCTCATACTCTAGATTTTTAATACCTCCTCATCTGAGAATTATTTCAAATTTGCCGTTTTGTATTAACGCAAAAACAACAACCTAGTGCTTCTTATAAACCTAGAAATCGTTTTTGTGCGCAACCGCTTATGTAATTTTGTAAAATTTGTGTAAAAACAATTTAGTGCTTAAACCCACACAGCACACTTGGTCCCAGTGATGTCTCTGGTGTATCGCAAAGTCTCATTATCATCACGTCTCTGTGTGATGTACATGAAACATCTCTGAGATAACAAAACAGGCTGCCACCGAGATGTATCTTTGCGACAGCCTGGAGACGCAAGCTGCCGTTTTCGCCCATGCGCAAATACGCGATGGTCATTCGCGCATGTGCGAGCTAAATGGCGTCTAATGCAAAGTGAAGGATGTGTGTGCATGCCATGTTGTTTGCTGTGTGTTGGATTTCTGTCTTTTATTTTTTCGATTTGAGTGACGTTTCTTCAGTTTTTAGGAAAAAATCAAATAACTATGGTTATTCTTGAAGAGTAAGCGTACATATAAATGATTATGTTAATATAATCAGGCTTGATAACTGCACTTCCTTTCGTAATTTTAAAGTAGGTTGCTGTCTGCATTATTTTTCATATCCAGAGGAACTATCAAAAATATTAATCTTCAAATATAATAATAAAAACTTGTCATAATAGAAAAGTTTGTCATAGCAAAACATATTAAAAACGCTTTGCGATGTTATAGTTATTTTGTTTACATGTGATATTTTTAGCTTTTAGGTATCTAAATAAAATTTCTTTTTGATGTTTACCTTTTGTACTTTATTTAGATTTTTTTATGTTAAAAAATATAATTGAACAATTGTTCATTGCACTTAATCATAAAATATTTATATTAATATATATATAAATCTACAATATCGAGTAATGGTATATTCTAATAAAAAATAATAGTTTTATTTGCAAAAGTTGAGAGATCATGAAAGGTAAGTGATAATTTATTAAACTTTATTATCGTGTTATGTATTTATACATTTTACATTTTCTTAAATATATTTAAATGTCTTATAAAGCTTATTCTGCAGTTTTATTTAATGTATATTAAAGAAAAATGTGTTGCGAGTTTTAAGTAAAAAATATAATAAAACTGTAGAAAATTAACATTTTACATTATCCACCATCCATGCAATACTAAACATCATTTTTTTTTATGGTAATTGTGTAAACAATGCAATGAGTCAGTATTCAAGTTGCATGCACTTTTAAACTTTTTTTCGGTGTAAAAAATAATAATTTTAGTCTCTTATTTAATGTAAAAATGAACCATTCATTCAAAAATAGTTATATAAAGTTTAGAATTTGTTTTGTTCCTTTTTAAAAGGACTATTTAATTTTATTTTCTTAAAAGAGTATTGCTTTTTACAAATATGTACAGTTCAGATCTGTGAGGATTAAGATGTATTACATCAGTGAAATTACTATGTATTCTTAAAAACTGAGAGTGCATCATAAGTTGAAATTTATTTCATCTATTTGTGCTGGGAGGGGGGGGGGGGGGTTCCTGTTTTTACAATGAAACTCATGCAGTATTTTCTTAAAATTAAACACAGAATATATTTGTTAAATTGTGAAGATTTAGGTTGTAATATCTTTAAGGTCAGATAAAAAAATAATAGTAACTTTAGTTTCTCGATGGATTTTACATTATATGCTCATATGCTGCAGGATTATTTTAGAGGCTGCATTAATTGTGTTTGTTTAAATTATTATTCTAAAGTTATGTACTGCCAAAATTCGAGATAATTTTAAATATGCATTAAAAATAGGACATTTCAATGTGAAAAAAAAAAAAAAAAAAAGAGCACATTTGTATCAATATATATTTGTGCTATACAATAGGGACATCAAAGTTTTCTCATTTCTGTAAATGCTCGCTAAATATGATTTGATAGAAAAACATAGCAATATTTTAATTTAAACCTGGTTAGTATAATAAGGTTGGTTTATTTATATTTTAATATTATTCATGAATTTATTTTTGAGCAATGAAAAAATAAATTTAAACATTTCATTATGCATTTTAAAACTATTTAAAGTTTAAAAAATATTTAACACTGGCATGAGGAATTATTTTTAGAAACATGTTGTTTTATCGAGATGATAAAGTTCTTTAATTCTAATACAGCATATGTTGATTTCTAGTCAATGAAGAAAATTGTTAAAATTTGCATATTTGGTATACATCAGAAAATTTTCTCAGCATTTAGCACAGATTGCTTTTAAATAATTGAAATTAAAACAAATATAATAATCAAATTCTATCTGTATTAAATCAGATGTAAAATTTATGAAAAAATGATTGATTCATCAATAGCATTTTATCGATTCAAAGAAGCAATTTTTTAATATTAAACTAAATTATTTTAATCTGTAGGTATGTGGAATTTTATGATTAATAAAGTAATTATTAATTTCTGAAACCATAGTTAGTACAACAAACTGCAAAGTTTAACCCTTTTCACTCCAAATACTCTGCTGGAAAAGGGGGGGGGGGTCGGTATTCAATAGATTGCTTTTAGTAAGAGATTAATATATAATTTTCTATTACTGTTAATCATGATTAACAGTTGATCTTCATGAAATGCAAAATGTTTGCATTAAAAAATATGATTTTTTAAACAGTTGAGTTTGAACCAGTAAAATTCATAAATTGAAATAGTGACACATATGACATATGATGTAATGTAAGCAGCCACAGGAGTGTTAAAAATAAAAAGTTGTCTTAGTTTCGGTTTAAAATGGATGAGAAAAATTGGAAATAAACATTGAATAAATGTATTGTATAAGTTTTGATTTTTAAGAAAATTTCAGGAAAAATTCACCAACTATGAACTAGAATGGAGTTTAGTCTCATCAAGTAAATTTCAATACATACACACATTAAAAGAAGTATTATTGATTATAAATTTTACTATGCAAACACAATTCCAATAATTTAGGTACCCAGAATACAAATGATACAAGTCTATGAAAGCTAATTTTTTAGAAATGTAAACAAAAATTTAGAGTAGAATGGTAATGTCCTGGAATGAATTGGGATAATAAAGCAGCACTGTTCATACTTAGAAAGAACATAGTCATTAAGCACTTTTTCAGCAAAATTTCATCTTTGAATCAGATGTATTCTGGATGCCTCAATAATCATAATGAATGTTGTCGAGTTGTCACACAAACTTACAGAAAAATAAAAACTAAAAATCCTGCTTCATATATAGATTATGAAACACTTTCCAACATTTCCAGAATACTTTACCAATTAATACAGTGGAAGTTGAAGTGTAAATAAACAATTTTGGAAACACATAACAATTTTGAAAACCCAATTTCAGCAGTTATTATCAATTGTGGAAAAAATATTTGCATTATTTTGTGCAGTCTTGTATATGATCTGTAGATTTGTATATATACTACTTAGTATGTTAAAATTTAGTTCAGTTAGGAAACGCATAGCACAGTTGAAAATTCCCCTTCAGCAATTTCCATCACCCGAATTCTTTGCCCACCCCCCCCCTCCCCCCAATCACTGAAATTTTTAAAAGTTGGCTCTCTGACACAAAAGCAAATGAATATAAACAGATCTTATCAGGGAGTTTGATCTATTTCTACAGAACTTCTTTGAATATGTAAACTACTATTATAAATATAAAGATAATAAAACTGTATTAGTCATTGATATTTTTGCACAATAAGTACTCATGAAAGTATTGTGATTATACATGTGACAGACGTCATTTATCATTTAAACATTCTCATTACAAAATCAGCAGGAATATTTTAATTTAAACCTGATTAGTTTAATGATGTTTGAGTTTTTTTTATTGATATTATTCATAATTTTTTTTTTCATCAATGAAAAATAAATAAATTTAAACTTTTCATTAGGCATTAAAACTATTGAAAGTTACAAAATGTTTAACATCTACATGAGAAATAATTAATGAATTATTATTTACTAGAAACATATTGTTTTATCCACATGATAATTGTGAAATTTTACAAATTTGAAAATTATCAAAAGATTTCCTCAGTAATTACCACAAATTACTATTGAATAATTTAAATAAAAATAATTATTGTAAATAATGAAATTACATCTGTATTAGAGGATGCAAAATTCTTGTACATCCAAAAAGATTAATAACATTTTTATAATATTCAGAGAAGCATATTTTGAAACTTGTTTAGCTGAATTATTTTAATCAGCAGATATGTGGAATTTTATAATTAATCAAGTAATTATTGATTTACATTATTATATTATAGTACAGAGTACTACAAAATTAACCTTTTCACCCCAAAGACTCTGCTGGAAGGGAGGGGGGAATTAATATATTCCTTAGTAAGTTTTCTTAATAATACTATAGAAATTAATACGTAACTTTTGATTTAAAAAAAATAAATTAAGCATGCAAATATTGTAACGTGTAAGAGTTAACATTTTATGACAATCTTTTCTTAATCATAATTAACAAATGATTTTCATCAGAAGTAAAATGATTGCATTCAGTAATATGAGTTTATTTTTTTTAAATAATTAAGTTTGAACCAGTAAAATTCATCGATTGAAATAGTGAAACATATATGATGTAAAACAAGGAATATTTAATAAAAGGGGTTAAATATAATTTCTGTTTAAAATAGCTGAGAAAAATTAAAAAAAAACATCGAATAAACACTAATACAATTCTTTGTCTTATACTATTATATAATATTATTACTCATCATAAATCATGTATTGCATGAGTTTTCATTAAAAAAGTGTGTAATGAGAAATTCTTGAATTATGTATTAACATGGTTTTATCTCTACAGTAAATTCTAATATCACACATGCATTTTTAAAAAAGTGATTACCAATTATAAATTTTACAATGCAAATACAATTCCAATAATTTAGGTACCCAGAATACAAATGATACAAGTCCAAAAAACTTATTTTGAGAAATTTAAACAAAGATTTAGTTTAAAATGGTAATGTCTTGGAATGAATTAGGATAATAAAGCAACTTAGACTGTTTATACTTAGAAAGAATACACACTCTTTCACCAAATTTTTAACTCTGTATCAAATTTGCTGAAAGTGTGTTTTCAAAAAGTATTCATTAAAAGTGTATTCTGGATGCCTCACTTCTCAGATATAGACATATCCTAAGAAAGTTGTCACACAATACAATAACAAAGTTGTATTTCTATGTCATTAAAGGATGGAAGATTTTATTAAATGCAAGATGATTTAGGAACAAAGAAGAACTTTTTGACATTTACTTGGGCTTGCTTAAGTTAATTGGGACCCTGCAGTATGAATTATTTACTAACAAAGTATTTTACTTATGCAATGTCTTTTTAGGTAGATTTCGTAAGAAATACTACCTATTACATTCTCCCCTAAGTTGGAATTCTTGAAACATTTTTGCAGATCTACGCCGATCATGACTCACAGAACCCAAAAACATCCCTAGTTCAAAACTTTATCTATCTATATACCAATGTCACTTTTTTATGGACACAATAACTGCAATAATTCTGCACAAATCGTTTCCAAACTGATACATAAAATCAAGGGGCATAAAATCTCGGTCAAGTTCGTTCATGGGCAAAATCGAACCAGGGGGTGGGGATGATGGGGGGGCTTTTTGTGAAAACAAAAAAACCCCTATAATTTCTTAATTATGATACGTATCGAATCCGTTTAAAATTATTAGTACTTCTAGGAGAAGGGCCAAAAATGTATGTAGGACAGATTTTTGATATAATTATAAATGCCCCCAAGGGGAGGGGGGGAAGGGGTGTTTTAGAAGAAAAAAATTCATAACTTTGTCAATTTACAAGATATCAAATCCGCTTAAATTTATTATAAATCCTCTTAATATTATCTAAAACTTTTATATTGACAAGTTTTATATAGGACGAACCCTTATAGCAAAAAAAAAAAAAAAAATTAAAACAAAAAAAAAATCCCTGCCGGCTCCCCTGCAAACAAGTTATTTTTCGAAGTAGGCGGTTCCAACTTCCGCCTTTCTTCGAAACTAATACATAAAATCAAGGGGCATAAAATCTCGGTCCAGTTCGTTAATGGGCAAAATCGAACCAAGGGGGGGGAGGGGGGGGCTTTTTGTGAAAACAGAAAAAAACCATAATTTCTTAATTATGATACTTATCGAATCATTTTGAAGTTATTATTACTTCTAGGAGAACGGCCGAAAATTTATGTATGACAGATTTTTGATATAATTAAAAATGTCCCCAAAGGGGGGGGGGGGAAGAGGGGTTTTAGAAATAAAAAATTCATAACTTCGTCAATTCACAAGATTTCAAATCCGCTTAAATTTATTATAAATCCTCTTAATATTATCTAAAACTTTTATATTGACAAGTTTTTTATAGAACCAAAAAAAAAAAAAAAAATCCCTGCTGGCTCCGCCTGCAAACAAGTTAGGTTTTGAAGTAGGTGGTTCCAACTGCCGCATCATGGCAAAAAGGTCATTTCTTCCGCAATTCCCAACAAATAGGCGCCCCACGGTCTGCGTCTTCGAAATCTACCTGTGCCTGTAGGCCGAGCCGTCAGGGATTTTTTTAAAGTGTATTGATTACAAATTTAGTATGTAAACACAAGTAGAATAATTTATATACCCAGAATAAAGTCATACAAGTCCATCAAAACTAATTTTTTGACATTTAGAGTAGGGTAGTACAGTCATTCAAACTGTTAAATATACTTAGGGAAATAGATTATTGAGAAAGAAGAAGAGTACTGTTTTCAGATTACTTGTATTCAATGTGTTTTCTCATATTATAGATAATTCTTAGGAAAGTTCTTAAAACATGAATTTCCAATTCATTACTAGAATGCATTTCAGTTTTATTAGAGGATGCAAGAAGTTGCAGGATTCAAAGAAGGGAATTTTTGATATTACTATGACTATCTTGAATTGAAAAATAACAGCAATATGAAATTGAGTTATTTTGCAATACCTTTGAATAACCAGTCACACCTTGGGTAATTAATTTGATTTACAAGTAAGTGAGGTCCTTAAAAGTAATTTTTTTAAATTAGAGAAAAATACAGCAACAAAAAAGTCAGGGTAAATTTACATATCAGCAGGCCAATTGTCATCACTATTTCCGACTAGTAATTTTAATTTTATTTAGGATATAAATTTGTTATTAAATAAGATTAAGATTGGTAATCAGAAGTAGTGATAACAATTTGAGACCCGTAGACTGTAGATGTTACAATGTGACGTCGCATAGGTGTTGCACTGCGATATTGCTGAAAAAGGACATTCGCACATTTCCAGATCATTTCTGAGACCATCTGTGCGATGTACTGTAGATGATAAAATGCAATATCGCACAGATATCGCAATGCGATGGCTTATAGATGTTGCAATGCGACGTCGCTGAAAAAGGACATTTGCACATTGCCAGAACATTTCTGAGACCATCTGTGCGATGTACTGTAGATGATAAAATGCAATATTGCACAGATATCGCAATGCGATGGCTCATAGATGTTGCAATGCGACGTCGCTGAAAAAGGACATTTGCGCATTGCCAGAACATCTCTGAGATGTTCCGCGGGACATCACAACGTCGCAGTGCGATGTATATGCGACGTTCTAGAGATGAAAGTGTGCTGTATGGGAACTTTTGACACGGTTATTTTTGCTCCACTCTTAAACTCTATGGTTTGGGTTCAAACTTTAAGGGGAGGTAGGGGACATCACAAGGATTCAGATTTGCATAGCAACCCATGGTCGGAAACGGCTTCGTTCGCTGTTAGGGGGTGTTGTTCACAAGAGCATCGGAGGAAACCAGCGTTCTCAGATGATGGAATTTTTTAATTCAGAATTCATACAGAAACTATACATAGCACCATAAACTGTACCTAGCATGTTTGATTAATCACATTAAAGATATTTCCAGATTTTAACTCGAAACGCTGCGCTGGAGGAAACTGACCTGCATTGCTGCAGTCACTTGAGCTGTCATCGCCTGCAGAGGAGTATGCAACGTTTTACGAACACCGAGCTGGAAGATATGCATCTGATTTACGGATTGGCACAAGGAAATGCACGAGCAGCAAGAAAGGTTGTATCGCGAAAGGTACCCACAGAGAGATGCACCGGAACGCCGGATGTTTATGAATTTGCATCACAATTTGTGTGAATACGGATCATTACGAGGTAATTGGCATAGAGAGGGCAGGTTACGAGTGACTCGAACTCCCAGCATGGAGCAAAATATGTTGGATACTGTTCGAAGGAATCCGAGTACCAGCGTACGAGCTGTTGCTGCTGCCGTAGGAGGATCTCGGAGTAGTGTTCATCATGTTTTGCAACGTGAAGGCTTACACCCTTGTGTTAGCCTTCTATAAAGAGTACAGTCATAATCATACCAAGAGTACAGTCATAATCATAATCATACCATCTGCAAAGAGTACAGTCACTGCTCCCCACAGATCATCCTGCGCGTGTGCATTTTATACGGTGGTATCTTGACCAATGTCGCCAAGACGCGCATTTCCCATCCTACGTTTTATTTACGGATGAGGCGTACTTCACGCGAGATGGAGTGTTCAACCAACACAATGTGCATTTATGGGCTGGCGAGAATCCCTATGGCGTGAGATCACATACTGCCCGACATCGCTTTTCAGTGAATGTTTGGGCTGGTGTGGTCGGCGACCTCTTAGTCGGGTCTTCCTTGTTGCCAGCATCTCTAACATCTGCAGATTGTCGTATCTTTTTGCAAGAGGTGCTACCAAACTTACTTGACACTATGACACAACATGCCAGACGCCATATGTGGTTTCAACATGATGGGGCTAGAGCTCTTATAATAGGAGCCTTAGATGGGGCAACTCCCCATTATGGCAGATGTGTTCGTGATCACTTGAAAAAGGTGTTTGGTCACCAATGGATTGGCCGTGGTGGACCGGTTCCCTGACAACCACGCTCTCCTGATTTAAGCAGCATAGATTTCTTTCTTTGGAGTGCACTGAAAAGTTCTGTGTATGCAACGCCTGTGGATTCTGATATGGATTTGGTAGCAAGACTCGTCTATGCTGCTGCAGATATCCAACAAAATCCAGGTGTATTTGAGCGAGTCCGCCAATCCATGACCGACGGTGTAATGCATGCATCGCTAGCAATGGTAGAAACTTTGAACATCTTTTGTGATATTTTCTCATACCATCTACCACAGCACATGCAATATCTTACAAGGAAGGTCTCCTTAAAGCGCATACTCAGAATATTTTGAAAAAAATGCTAATGAAGCTACTCGTGTACGTAATAAAGGATTAGTCAAATTTAGCTGCGGAATCCTAGTAAAAATTGTGTAAAAAAATAAAATACTTTGGAGTATTTGGCGCAAAAAGACGCGATTTGGCGAGCAAAACTGTTCCTTCCCCAAATGCAAGCGACTTTAATGCATTTGAAAATGCCTGGTTAGATGAGTGTTTAAATGCATAGTACTTTAAGAATTTAAATTTCAACGATTAAATAGTTTATAATTTTTTCTATAAGCTTATATAATATAAATACAAATTAAGTATCGCTGAAAGTTATTTAATTTTACACGGTGTCGCTGGATGGATAAGTTTTAAGTGTATTTAACAGTAAATCTCGGATTAAGAACCCTCTCATTATACATTTAGATGTTGAATAAGTCATTGTTTCCATGGCAACACGACTTTTTTCTTGTTTCCGGCATATAACAATATCGAAGCCAAATTGACAGTGCTCAGAATCGGACAATTAATTTTCAGTTTGACGCATTTTTAATCAATTTAAATTTTGTTCTAAACCGTAGAATACGATCGTTAATTTTCTTTAAATGTACATATAAATGTACATGGGAAAAACCGTAGTTATAAAAGTTTATTTATTTAAGTTAAACTTACTCAAACTAGTTCAGTATAAAGAGTAGAAAACGTTTTTCCTTAAAGCGTATTTATCGTAAATGCGCATTTTAAAAATTTCATTGTGTTGCCAACCCAGCGATAAATCGCCAAAACACGAAATTTTCATAATTTTTTACGGACGTTATATCGAGGTTCCGCAGCAATTTTTTTTATAAACGTATATATCCTCATGAGAAGAATATTCTGTAATTTTTTCAAAAATTTCTGAGTATGCGCTTATGGAGACCTTCCTTGTTAGACCAATAAATTATTTCAGATGATCTCCAGTCTTGTGTCTCTTCGTTTCTTGTACCTGTCATACTACTTTCCCATGACGTTTCCGACCATGGGTTGCTATGTAAATCTGAATCCTTGTGATGTGCCCTACCTCCCCTTAAAGTTTGTTCAAATAATCCTAGGACACCCTGTATATTAAATTTAAAATTATTCGGTTGGGTAGTTTTTGCGCTGTTATCTGCGGACAGACAAGACGACGACTAGAGGTGTTACATATTTATATAATTATGAACGCACATAAAAAAGAATGAAAGAAATAGTTAAATTTTAAAATGCGTACAACTGAAAATGCAGTTCGAACAAATATCGCTCATAGACAGTGCTGTAACTGAATTCTTTTGTGTGATGAACAATAATTGCTATGCACACCCTACAGCAGGATTGGCATTAATCTATTACTTTTTTAGTTGATTGATTAGTCGACTAAACGTTCAATCATATGAAATTTAATCATGATGAATGTAATCATGTGTATAAAAATTGAAAAAATTAATTACCCTTACAAATTTTTTTATGATTAATTCAATCTGAACTAGTTCAATTGCGATTACTTTAATCATTAATCTAATTACACAGACGAAAATTAAATATGGCTGCCATTTAACTTTCTTAAATTCGCTTTCATTGCTATGAGACTGTTATTAAGCGTCACTATGCGATATTCCTTATTGAAAATTATACAGGATCACATAAAATTATCCAGATACACTCAGGTGAAAATGTGTAAATCATTTAGGTTAGAAGGGACTGTTGAGTCCCATTTTAGGTGCGTTCGTAATTATATAAATACGTAGCAGCACTGATAGTTGTCGTCCGATACGTCCCTCTGTCCGCATATAACAGTACAAAAACTACCCAACCGAATGGTTTGAAATTTAACAAATATATTCGTTGCAGAATTTTGTCAATTCATTTCACATTTTATGAAAATCGAATCAAAACTTAAAAAGATATTAGATATTACTAAAGTTTTCTTCATTCTATTAAATCCTATTATACGTAATTAATTCAGTGATATCCCATGACAGGCAATGATTTTAGGTGATTACGTCATATTTAAGATGGAGTCATATTATTTCCATATTACTGAAATTAAAAGCCAAATTTGTATACTAAAATTGTTTAATTATAGCAATCATATAATCTACCGACAGTTTTTTTGGATAGATGTTTCTGGAGAAATTGATATTAAATGGAAAAAGAGTCTAAATATGGATTTCAAGTTCTGAAATTTTCAAAGCTAGGCTTAAGTTTCCCATTTCTTTCATTTATCCTCAGTCATTTTAAAACTTAATGTTAACAAAATAATGAAATTAATTTATTTTAATCACTTTAGTTTATATTTAAAATTTTTTAAACTTCCCAACCTCATGATTTACATTACATATACCGATTTTGGCAAACTGTCTCTCATTGATCTAGAACTGACTTTACATTTGGATATATAGAGAATATATCTCATTATTTTATTTTACTTATTATACCCCTTCAAAGTGATGGTCTGTTCCAAATTATTGTCCATAGGACCTTCCATTTCATTGTGATGAGAGACACCACTGAATTGGTTTTTCAATCCATTTTCAAATCCCCTGTCCAAATGAGTGAGCGGAACTACTCCTTTTGAAGTCACTTTACTTCTGGGGAGCAAGGAGTTCATGTTGTATCTAAAAAAAGGCTACAATATGGACTCTTTCCCTAAACATTCTCTTCTTCTATGCGGCAATATAATTAAGCTAACGGCATAACACTTGTCAGTTGAAAATATTATGAGCAGGTACCACATTTTCACAAATCGTGTGTCAGGATCACTTTCCTTGTTTTCCTGTCCTGTGTGACTACACGAATTTTAATTTCATTCGACAAACATCCCTCATCTTGTATATCTTTTTCATATACTTATTACATGCAATATGCATAAATTTTTGGATTGTATTTACTTTTATATTACTCAAGTTCGAACTGTATCGTTTGTATTTGTATGTGTCACATTTGTTATCATAAATATCCATTGAAATCAAAATCAAAAGTATTGGTACACCAAGAACTTTTAAAATCTTGCAAGTAAATTTATAGTTATAGTAAGCATTAATACAGAGTTCAAATGTAATTCTCATTGAATTATTGAATACAAACGTAGTCTTGTTATTAAGAAAAAACTTACTTTATAGAGTATCTACAATGCGAAATTGCATTAAGATTATTTTGAAGCTTCATATATATACAGTGTGTCCTAAAAGTTCCCATACTCTAACTTGAAGAACTCATTGTCTGTGATTTTTTTAAAAATATTAAATTTTATCGTCTGCTTAGCATTGCATCAGTCCTTGAGTTTTTATTGTTTGGTTCTTTTCGCGCTCAATTGGTGCGATAATAAAGTTCTATGTTATTTTGTTCTTCATAGTGAAATGAGTTTATCACGCATTCAGAGAATTGCACTGCATGAAACGTATTTTGAATGTAAATCGTATGAAAGGTACAAAGATGTTTGGTGATAGTATTAATATTCAAATGACGCTTTATGGAGTAAAGATACGCTATATCAGCTCGTTCGACTATTTCGTAATACAGGTTCGGTGGAAGACAAGCACAGGAGTAGAAGGCCGAAAGTTGTTACACCAGCCTTTCTGCAAAACACTCAACGAAGGACATTACAACTCCTCAAAAATCCGTGAGTCGTTTGGCACAAGGAAGGAGCGCATCTCGTGGATCGACACATAAGGTTTTAAGATCTTTGCATTTTCGTGCTTATCATGTAAAAATGGTACAGGAGATACAGCGACCGGACTTTGAGAAGCAGATTCATTATAGCCGGAATAAAGAATTTTTTGGTGATCGACTCATCTCAAAAAATCTTTGGCCACCTCGATCCCCTGATCTGAGCATCCCGGACTTTTTTCTGTGGGGATATTTAAAGAACAAAGTTTATGCAAATAATCCTCAAGCAATAGATGATCTGAAAATTGACATTACTCAAAGGGTCCAAGAAGTCACTCCCAGCATGTTAAAACGTGTTATTAACAAACATGCACAGAGTTCAGCTTTGCCTCCTAGAAAGGGGTGGAGATTTTTGAACATTTATTATAAATGTAAGTTCAGTATTTTTTCCTATGTGATTAGACCGGGAGGCGGCAGCACAGATAATCACCTCATCGAGTTCACGGCTGAAATTCCAGAATTAATTAAAACTCGATTCACATATTGAAATGAAATCGGTCTGCCAAGTCATATCCTGGTGGAAAACACGTGAAAACCTGACTTTAGCGGTTGCCTCGTAGGTTTACCATTGTGTTTTCCTGCATCCAGTTCTCCATGTTTTCATACTTTTGGGTACAGGAATACACAATGGTAAACCTACGAGTCAACTTCTAAAATCGGGTTTTCACGTGTTTTCCACCAAGATATGACTTGGCAGACCGATTGCACTTTAATATGTGATTCGAGTTTTAACTAATTCTGGAATTTTAGCCGTGAACTCGATGAGGTGATTGTCTGTGCTGCCGCCTCCCGGTCTAGATGTTAAGCTTGCTTTTTATCATTAGCATAAAAGTAATCGCTTTAAAGTTTGCTGTTTTGTGAATAATAAATACATATCAGGTAAAGGAACTCCAGTAAACGCTGGATACGTGATTACACTAGATTAATTTTAACACAATTATTTCAAATTGGTAAATAAATCATACGAGTAGTAATTTTCCAACTGGACGAAAAATGTCCGGGCCAGGATTCGAACCTGGGATCGCCTGGCTGAAGCCGCCACGCTCTACCACTGAGCTATCCCGGTCAAATCTGGAGGGCACAATCCATCCAGTTAACCTAATTGATGGATTAACTGGTTAACTGGATGGATTGTGCCCTCCAGATTCGACTGGGATAGCTCAGTGGTAGAGCGTGGCGGCTTCAGCCAGGCGATCCCAGGTTCGAATCCTGGCCCGGACATTTTTCGTCCAGTTGGAAAATTACTACTCGTATGATTTATTTACCAATTTGAAATAATTGTGTTAAAATTAATCTAGAATAAATACATATGTCGTCAGTACAGGAACTTTTAGGACACTCAGTATATATATATATACAGGGGTTGGACAAAATAATATGAACACTTGTGAAAAAATAGCACTTGAAAGAAACCTCTCGTATACTCCTGCCCTCTAGTGGTGAAGGGTGACACCTAGAGGATGAGAAAGTACACGCATCAGTCTTCTACTAGCAGTTATAGAAGTCGGATACGAAATATATTTATGTGTTAAAATTGCATTATGGCTGACCTCTCTGATTTCGAAAGAGGCATGATTGTTGGGGCCCGTCTTGCTGGAGCCTCAGTAACGATAACGGCAACCCTTCTAGGTGTTGGGAGAAGTACAGTGTCGACTGTAATGTCAGCATATTTGAAACACGGAAAAACGTCATTTAAAAAGCACAACAGTGGTCGAAAGTCGAAGCTGAATGACAGAGACAGAAGAGTTTTGAAGCAGATTGTCGCAAAAAAACACAAGAAAACAGCATCCTAGATAACATCTGAGATGAACACACATCTAGAGGAACCAGTTTCATCAAAAACTATCCTGCGTGAACTGCATATGGTAAATATTTATGGTAGAGCGGCCATTTCAAAAACATTGATTACACCATCCAATGCCTCGAAGCGACGAATATGGTGTCGCAAGCATAAAAGTTGGACACAAGAACAATGGGAGAATGTAATATGGTCAGACGAATCGTTGTTCACATTATTCCCGACAAATGGACGTGTTTACGTTTGGAGAACGCCAAAAGAAGCCTATCAAGTTAACTGTCTTCGGCTTATGGTTAAACATGGTGGCATTTCTGTGATGATCTGGGGTGCGATATCACACTGTGGTCTTGGCCCATTTGTTGTTCCGAATGGCTGTGTTACAGGAGCGGATTATGTCAGTATTCTGGCCAACCAGCTTCACCCAATGGTGCAAACTGCGTTTCCTGATAAACGACCAGTCTTCCAAGATGATAATGCCCCCATCCACACCTGTGGAATTGCCCCAGACTGGTTTTATAAACACGATGATGAATTAGAGCACCTCATGTGGCCCCCTCAGTCCCCTGATCTCAATATAATTGAACCTTTGTGGAGTATTTTGGAAAACAAGCTGCGCAGTCGATCCCTCTCTCCAAGGACACTTTCTGAATTAGGGACTTTTTTGCAATTTGAGTGGGAACGTATCCCTCTGAATGTTGTACATGACTTGTATTTGACAATTCCACATCACATACAAGCTGTATTTCATTCAAAAGGAGGACAAACAGTCTATTAATAAAAGAAAATTCTCTTTTCACAGGTGTTCACATTATTTTGTCCAACCCCTGTATCTTCAAGGGAACTTTACAGTTATAGACTTTGTAAAGTTTTCAAGCATTTTTGTAACTTTCTGGACAAGATTTGAATTTTTTTTTATTAAATGGCCAAATATTTAGAAATTTTTTTTTGTACAGATGTGTTATGCCATATCGAATTATAACAATGATTATCAGTACATGTACAATAACATTAAATTTTTTGTTATTGCTTTATTACATGTAATCTTTGAACAGAGCATCATATTATTTACCCCGTCTAAACATTTTTCAATCATAAACAAGAGGGAGAAATATATGATATAAAGCATCATATTAATTATTCTCCTTGCATTTATTCAAAATTCTTATAATTCCCCTTTCATGTATTCAAAATTCTTAAATTTCATCTGAAAAATAACAAAACTTGACTTCATTTACTTTAAGTATATCCCTATTTAACGTTTATTATATATTTCCCTTCAAAAGTGCAAGATTGTGTTACCTGTTCTGTGCATCATTAAATATTTTTTGGTGAAAGAAATAATTAAATAATAATAAAAAATAAATAAACACATCTCTTCTCTCCCCCCCCCCCAGCTAAGAAATAATATATTGATTCACTTCCTTGTTTGCAGATCTAATTTCTCAGCTATAAGCACTCGTTAAATTATCTATTATTATTTATTGTAATATTAACCATTTCTAGTATAATCAAACATTTCAACACTAGATATATTTATCTTGTTTGAACATAAAATAAACATCCATCATTAATCTCTTTTTTAAATAATTTCCTGTTTGTATATATTTTTAATAATTACTATCTGTTAATAAATCATAAATATTATCTGTTAATGTGCTTATTTTCCCATCTCGAAGAACTCTGGCACCAAATTTTATCATAAATATGTCAAGTGATAATTAATTATTTTCTAGAGTATTCCACTATTTGGCTATAACCAATCAATGCTCAATTCGCCATTATAGTTATAACAGGCAAAACTCTTTTTTAAATATCTTCTGCTCTATTCAAAGAAACACGAAAAAATAATGTAACTTTTGGCAATTTAATGAAATTCTGGCAAGTTTAGAGTGTGGCTAATTGAGACACATTCTCTACTCGACCTCTGCTTGATTTGGTACTCTATGAATTCCCCATTTCCATGTCTGAGTATTACATACTTAATATAATGTAAAGTAAATTTACTTATTCCCAGCAAATGCCCAGTGTTGAAAATTGAAATGTTATCTTCCTAATCTATGGAAATATTTTCCTTGAATAAATAAAATATCTTTGGCCAAACCTGCTGTTCGATGCCTGGGACTTTTTACTTCATTCCACCGCCTTATATGCCACTACACAAATTTTTCTACCTTTAGGTCAATTCAAGTCTTCAATACAATTACAAAAATACTTTCAGTTTCATTGGTTTAAAATGCAAAATACAAATGTATTTTGAAAATGTATTTCAAATACATGTATTTTCGATACTGCCCAAATCTGTTTGTAGTACACACTTGTTAATAGTGTAACATCATTAAAATTAAAAAATATATTGTGAACGATTTTCTCTAATAAACCATAATGTAACATAATTCTTTTGAGTGTGCCTGTAAGCGAACTATAAAAGCTACATACTTCATTTTCAATATCGAACATGCCATACTAAACCTCAATAACATATATGAATTACATGGCAATCTGAATAAAAGCCTGGACAGACAGCAGACTCCCAGATACACCGAAGTCATAAGTACTTTTCAACTATGTTAGAAAATGGTAGAAACACCTTTAAGCAATTCACACCCACAGACAGTAATGCTTACGGATTTGTTTATGCAGCCCTGTATATGAGCTATAAAATTTATACATACCACTTAATGTACTGAAATTTGTTTAAGCTTAAAAACGCATACCGCATCTGGAAATGCGCTTCTAGCAATTATTGCTCATAGACAGTACTGTAACCAATATTTTTGTTCCCCTGTAAATGAAGAAATAAATATAATGCCGTCCATATTCTACAGTAAGCATCTTCTAGTGCACCTCAGCCACACCCATTTCATTATGTTTGAAGTAGTGTAACCTCTTTAAAATAAGCAGCTAATCATTTTTTCCCATAGGCCATAATGTAACAGAAATTTTTGTGTATTCCTGTAAATGAGTGATAAATGCTGTGCACTCCATATTCCATAGAAATAAATATTGTTTTACATCTCAATAATGCATATCAGTTTCATCATGTTTGAAATAGTGTAAATTTATTAAAATACATTGCAAACCATTTTTTCTCACAGACCATAATGTAACAGAATTCTTTTGTGTGTCCCTGTAAATGAACTATAAATGCTACACACTCCATTTTCAATAGGGAATGTCCTATGGTAAACTTCAATAACATATACCAAGCTTATTGTAATCCAAGGAAATTTATGTGAGTTAGAGCATGGGCAGACAGACTCACGTCCAGAGAATCCAAAGTTATAAACACATTCCAACTACGTTGGAAAGTGTTAAAAAAGGAGATGAGAATGATTGTAGGCTGCTAAAGTTAACTTTTAGAATTAAAGATGAAGGAAAGATGCCAAAAAAAAAATCATTGGATTTAAAATATACGGAATTTTTAGAATTATGGAAAGAATTACAGAAAATACAGAACTCCAAATTTTCTGCATAATTTATAATATGGCACTAATCATAATATATTCAAATTCTTTTGGACGTCTCTATAAATAGTACACACTTCATTTTCAATAGAAAACATGTTGTAGTGCATATAAAAAATATGTGTTAACTTTCTATTGTTTGAAGTAGTCTAATATCATTCAAATGAACCTCAAAAAATTATCACCTATAGAGCAAAAGGTATCTGACGTTTTTAGTGTTCCAGTGAGAGAACTATGCATGCTACACATTGCATTTTCAATAGGGAACATGTCATATTTAACATTAATATCATAAATCAATTACTTGGTAATCCAAACATATTTACGGATGTTAGAGCGCACTCAGAGAGATGGCCAGACAGACGAACTAAAGTAATACACATTTTTCAACTTTGTTGGAAAGTATTAATAAGCAAGAGAGTCACAGAAATATTTATGTGAAGGATATATTTGACTGTACTGCAAAAAGTGGAATGCTTTCAGGAAGGAATTTTTAAGGAAAAGTGTCATGAATTATTATTAATGTGCAAGGTAAATCCTGAAAATTGTACACAGTCATTTGGTTCTGGGTGCACAGATTTGAAAAAGAAAATTCCATTACCAAACGACCAAACTCCTTATTTTGTAGAAAGTGAGAAAATTTCATGCTAAAGTGGGTGTGCTCATAAAATAGGAAGAAATGCAAATAAAAGTAATGAATTGTCATTGCGATTTGGGATCAGTAGAACATAGTTTGTAACTGACTGTATCATTTCTTTAAAAAATGGTGTTTAGAAAGTTCATGATGCTATACCTATTCTTCCATACACAGTGGAATATTTTCTTTTACTACATCATCGGTTTCATTTGAGATTTAAAAACACAACTATAGCCTGTAAGCCTCCCCCTCAAACAAAAAAAAAAAAAAAAGAGAGAAATTGGACGTTGAGAGACAATGTTATTTAAAGGGTCATAAAACAAAAGAATATCTTCGGAATTACATTTAAATTTTAGATGTTTCTATGTGAAGTCACTAATACGAGGGCTGTTCAATAAAGAATGATCATATTTTTTTTATAATAATTATCTGTACTACCTATTACAACAGACATTAATTTATTTTAAAAACACACCAAAAAGCAGTGTGCATGTCTAAAAGCTTCAAAAAACACTTTCAAACTACATCAAAACTAGTCAATATGTATAAAAGTTTTTAAAAAAATTTCACTTCTTATTCAAAGGCATCCTCAGTTACTGATGTTATGTTTCTTCCTTTTATTTTTTTTATTTAGATATTTTATTGTACACAAGTTTAAATTCCTCTTATATGGTCAGATTAGTCTGTAATGAATATTTGGAAATTGTTTCATGAATTTAATTCCAGTAGTACAGCAGTGCAAGTTCAGACACATTCAGAACCACATACGGCAACGATGAAGGCAACACGCAATGAGCCATGTGAAATTTTGCTTCTGCTTAAATAAATCATCAGTTAAAGCCAGTAAAATGCTTCAGGATGCTATAAATTATCGAATAAAAAATTATGATCATCATTCTTTATTGAACAGCCCTCATAAGATAGAGGGAGCAGAAGCCCCTCTTGATCCATGACATCACTCTTTTGACATACCATCCTTTTTCCGCTGCAACTGATGAACAAGTCGTTTCCTCCCTCCCTAGGACTTAATGATCAGAAGTTGCGGTTACAGCAAAGGGTCATGGGAGTGGTTCAGCATTGGCCTAGGACCCAGTTCCCTCTTTAGGGTTCTGGCTGTAAAACCGTCGGATCACTTCAGTGTCTGCCCAAGTGTTGTGTGGTGGTGTCTTCTAAGTTTGTGCTCCACTGCATGTTGCACCGACCTTTGTCGTCAATTCATTTGGGAAAGGGTCAAGAGGCGCAGGAGGCTCATGCTGCCGCCGTCTCTTCCCCTGGCCGAAGAGCACTACCTGTGGAGGTGCACCAGGTAAACTGGCCCTCTCTGGTGGTGACCTCGTATGGATTCACGAGAATCTGGAATCGGCAGTGAAGTACGACTGCCTTCGGCAGCCATAGTTTGTCGTACCACCCATCTTCATTCAGTGCATGCATTTTATTTGTAATTTGACAATTATAAATTCAACATCGTCATATTTAAAGCCATTAGTTCCAATTTAAACAAGCTGAACTGTAAATAAAGGAGCTGGTTACCAACCAACCAACTAACAAGTTGTTTTTTAGAAATTTAAGCTCTAAAATTTTACAATCTCTCAGAATTTTCACCTTTCCTTACAAAGGGCAGATCACAGGATGAGTGTTCCGCCTGCCTGTTACCAATTGTAGTAGATAACACCATAATTTTACTGCATAGTTAAGTTCCGCATATCAAAAAACATTTAGATTGGAATGATTTTTGGGTTGACTTGATATAGAATTTTCATGTTCCAATTTGGCATAACCCAAACCGCGAAGGACTCTAACACTCACTCTGTTATTTAAATTAGAGATGAACTGTAGGAGGCCAAATAATTTTTATTTGAAGCATAAATTTCACAGTTTATCAAAGAATATTGTTGAGAAATGATGTTAAAAAATAGCTCTTTCCAAAGATTATTTTTCAAACACCTCACAGGTCACACAAACTTTATAGGCAAACAAATCCATGAAAGAAAAAGTTTGCACAAAATTTTGAGTGTTACCTGAATTGAAAATCTTTGCTTTGTACTCTTCTTCCACCCCAGAACCTCTGAATAAGAAATCATTCACTATTACAGATTTTACGAGCACATGTACAGCATATACACAGCAATGTGTCAACAACTAAGTATGGAACAGCCCTCTGGTTAGGAGTCCAGCTACTGCGGACCACCCCTCCCTTCAAAAAAATTAAATTAAATAAATTTAGTGTATAAGAACTAGAGTCCTGCATCAGGTAAGGCATCATTTTCACAAAACGCAGTTCGAGTTCGGGGCGGGTTGACTCTGGTTTTTGATGTCGGGGGTAACTGAAAAATAGTTGACAAATGACTACCAAAAACACATGAAGTGACCAAGAATTATTTACATTTGAAATTATTTAAATTTGTTAGAGAAAGTGTTATCGTGAAAATTAGCAGTTAAATGTATGTCCAACTAGAGCCATGTCCAGATAATAAATAAAATATGCAGACCTAATTCTAAAACTAATATTAATACTAAATAATAATAATTAATAATGATACTAAAATTTTATTTAAAGTCAACCCGACCTGACCTCAACAACAAGAAAAAATATTTAATCGACTCAAACATGAAATAGTTTAATCCAACCTGACCTGAAACCCGCAATCAGAATTTTTTTTTTATCCACAATTGAATGTAATTATTTAAAAATAGTCTGTAATCATATCTCCAATATCAATTTATCTTTTACTGGCTGACTAGCCTGGCATTGCTCATGTTAATAATCTTAATTAAATCTAAAATCAGTGTTGAATGATTCCTCTAGTGGTAGTGCTTAGAAATACGTTAAATGCTAGAGAAATGAATTATGTATCCAACTATGCAAAGCACTTTAATATTGTCCAATTAGGAGCTGAGATCATCTAGCGATTTGCCTCGCTGATGGCAGGCAAAGCCTGCATGCTTGTACACTGCTGAAGGCAATGGGGACTCACAAATTTAATTTCTGACATTTACATTTATTACACTTTCAATTCTGATGTATTGTTCCTGAAGAAAACCTAAATATAGAAAAAACAGCACCCTCTAGTGGTAGTGTTAACTATGTTAAAAGATATAGATTTGAATTATGTATCCAACTATATAAAGCACTTTAAAAATGTCCAATTAGGAGCTGAGGTTATACAGCGTCGTTGCCCCAGTGTCGGAGGGCAAAGCTAGCATGCCTGTCATCGTCGAAGGCAGTGAGGACTTGCATGTTTAATTTCTGACATTTACATTATTACACTCTAAATTCAGGCCATGAGAATAGTTTGTGAAAAAACCCTAAATAATAGAAAAATATAAACTGAGGGGCAGGGGGGCGTTACCTATGAATTATTTGCTAAAAGCTTAATTATAATGTATTATACATTACACACTTTATTCATATTATAATCTTGAATAAATTCATAAATAAAGTGAAAAATCACATTATTATTTCATTAATAAATCAGAAATAAGAAAGTAAAATCATGCATTAAGCATATATTAGGAAACACTTTCAGAAAACTTTAAAAAACATTCTCTATTTAATAAGGTAAATAATATACTTAAGTAAACATTTTTGAAAACACAAAACACATTTGAAAACCAGATTTCAGCAATTACAGAAAAGGATTCCAATTCTTTTGTGCAGTCCTCCATATAATCTATAGATTTTTATATACTCTATATTGTATACTGCAATTTAGTTTATAATAAACACATAACAGAGTTGAAAATTCACCTTCATTAGTTTCTGCCAATGGATGGAAACATATTTGAATTCTTCTGTACAGTTCTATATATTACCTTAAGATTTTTATACATGCCAAATATTAGCTAAAGTTTAATTCTGTCAAAAACATGCTATAAACTGTTGAAATCACACTTTCAGAAATTATCATACATAAGAGGCGATGCATCCAGTTCTTTGTATGACCCTATATATAATTTCATTTGTATTCTACAAAAATCTCTTAGTACACTAAATATAGTTCAGCTTGAAAATGCATATCTCAATTTAAAAAACCCTTTAAAAATTCATGCTCATGTGCAGTAATGCTTACGAATTCTTTTGTGTAGCTCTGTATATGATCTATAGCATTTATGTACATAGTATGCAAAAAATTAGTTAAACGCATACCTAACTAAAAGCACACTTCCAGCAATTATTGTTTATAGACAATTCTTTGAATACAGGACTGCATCCGAAATCTTTTGTATGTTCTTGTAATTGAACGATAAATGCCATGCACATCATATTATACAACAGGTATCTTGTTGTAAACCTCAGTAATACATATGAATTTCATTGTATTTGAAGTAGTGTAATGTAATTAAAATACGTTGTAAACAGTTTCTCCTTAGACCATTATGCAACCAAATACTTTTTTGTAGCCCTGTAAACGAATGATAAATGCCTTACACTACATTTTCTATAGAAAGCATGTTTTAATGCACCTCAAAAATTGATGCCAATTTCATTATGTTTGTAATAGTGTAACAGGATTAAAATGAACCACAAACGATTTTCCTCCATAGATCATAATATAATGGAATTCCTTTGAGTTTCCCTGTAAACTAATTATAAGTGCTACATGTATCCTATTCGATAGTAAGCATCTTGCACTGCACTTCACTAATGTATATCAATTTCAATATATTTGAAATAGTTTTACATCACTAAAATACACTGGAAAGAAAATTTTCCCATAGACCATAATGTAATGGCATTCTTTTGGGTGCCCCTGTAAATGAAGTATAAGCGCTACATACTTCATTTTCAATACTGAACATGTCATTACATATATCAATTGCATGGCAATCTGAGTAATATTTACATGAATTGGAGCACGGAGATATACTGACATATATAACATGATTTTTGCTTAATTTTACATTTTGCTGTAGAAATTCCACTATCTTGATAACTTTCTTAGCAGGAAAGAGGCTTCCATTAACTCAATGTAAAAGTGAAAAAGATAATTTTATTTCTAAGTCTCAGGTCGGAACCAATAACTTGATGTTATAGCAAAATACTGGAACACCTATTTCACACCTTGACAGATGACTGTAGCACTGAAAGTAGACCATGTGTTCAGGAGAGCCAGATAGCATGTTGATGTCAGAGAAAACCATGGGAAAACTATCAGATCAAATTGAAGGACTCCACAAGTAAATCCCCTTCGCTGGTGTTACAAGTACAGCAGACCCCCCCCCCCCTGAATTCAATCCTCCAGCAGTCGAAAAGTTATCTTGAGGAATTAAATGAGTTAGTTAATTTTTTTTAACCAGTGAAGAGTGAATGCTCTTCAATCTCTACTTTTGGCCAAAGAGAGGGAATTACAGCATGTCTCTGTGGGAATTTTAAGTCTGGTCAAGGACTTATGGAGTGTTGAGTTCATCAAAACTCAGGTGAAAAAAGAAGCATCAGCTACCTAAAACTAGTGTTTAATCATTCATCTATTGAAGATGTTTCTTCAGGTAACCAGATTTCAGTCAAGAAGTTCTTAAGAGAAACCATAACTTTTATAAAGAGTGGGAGACTTAACACTCCTGCATATATCAGAACCTTTATGAAGGGAGAAACATTGATAGCTCCAGCAAGTGCTGCTGGCTATTGATTGGTTATCAATCAATATAAAATGAGTTTCTCATGTATGTTATGTTGTTTTTGCTTGCTGATGTATGATCAACTACTAAATAAAGCTGCTGGGTTTTTAGATGAAGTATTTTTACTTCTGCGACTTCCATACCCTTATCCTTTTTTTATAGCAAGCCTCTTCAATTTGTAAGTAGATGCTTTTATTTCTTCATCAAAAAAGATGCAAGTTTTAGAAAATGTCACATTTTGAAATTAGAGAGATTACAACTTTACAATTCATCATTATGCTCGGCTGCAGAGAGAATAGTATTTTTACATAGCTTATGAGATTGACTGTTTTTCACACGTGCCTCACCACATCACCAGAATCAGTATGTTGTCTCAGCTCACCATGAGATGGTGTTGATAGTCTGGAAGAGCATCTTTTCTCCTCCATATCCAATGTCACTGCTCGGTACTTCCTTAGACAAGTAGGAACTGGGTTCCAACCCCTGTCGCACTCGTCGACCTAACCGTTCAGAGTTTTCTGTGGTTTTCTTTGAATCTTGCCATAAATACAGGTTAGGATCCCTTAGAAAGACCCCCAAGGAGGGCACTCCCCACTAGGACCTATATCACTCTTGTAGATAATCGGCCGTCATAAAATCAACTAACCAACCAACCTTAGATAAGTTCTGGAAGCTGGAAGTGAAGGTTGTCAGACTTATGGGATATTTCATTTCTCATAGGCTCAGGGAGTATTTATTATCATGTTTCATTGATGGAAAGGCAGTTGTGATCAGTGCCTGTTCTATTCTTGTGCAAAGAAGTAAACTTCTTAGCATTATACATTAAAGGCATTGCAGTTAAGCATTTAAAGTAGTTCTTCTTTTAAAATAGTTTTTAAGATGAACTGATGAATTCGCATTAGTTATGCAATCTTTTTTACTTTAGTTTTAAATGAAGTATAATTGTCATTGGCATGGCGAGCTCATCTTTTTAGAAGTGGTTGTTAGTGCCTTTTTAACACTTTCCAACCTAGTTGAAAAGTGTTTATGACTTCGGTTTGTCTGCCCGTCTGCCATCTGTCCGTGCTCTAACTCCCGTAAATATGCTCGGATTGCCCTGCAATTTTTATATGTTATAATCGTTATCTATAGCATGTTCCCTATTTCAATGGAAGTGTGTAGCACTTATAGTTTTTTTACAGGGACACTCAAAAGAATTCCGTTACATTGCGGTCTATGGGGAAAAATAATTTCGGTTTATTTAAATAATGTTTCACTATTTTAAACGCATTGAAATTTATATATATATCACTAAGGTGCATTAGAAGAAGCTTAATATGGAATAGGGTGTACATAGCACTTATACTTACTTTACAGGGACAGTCAAAAGAATTCCGTTACATTACGTCTATGGAGAAAAATCGTCTGCGGTTTATTTAAATAATGTTTCCCTATTTTAAACGCATTGAAATTTATATAAGATTCATTACAAGAGACTTACTACAGAATATTGTGTGTATAGCAGTCATCGTTCATTTACAGGGACACACAAAAGAATTCTCTACTGTATGTTAACAATAATTCCTGGAAGTGCGTTTTAAGTTACTGAAAGCGATTTTAATTTTAAATCGCTCTTTGTATATTACGTGGTGTGTATAAATTCTGTAGATCCTATACAGGGAAGCACAAAAGTTCGGGAACACATTTCCGTATTATTTAACTCCAGACGGAGAATTTTAAACTGTGCTACGTGTTTCCTAACTGAACTAAAATTTAGCATTCTATGTAGTATATATACAAATCTATAGATCCTATACAGGGTTGAATAAAAGTATTCGGATTACTTAGATGTTATCTTTTAGCTTATTAAAGAGTATGATTCGTAAAATTATTTTGGAAGCGTTGGAAAGTGTTACATAATCTATGCTTGACGCATGATTTTTCGTTCTTGTTTAGGTTATGGCATAAGTATTAGAATGTGCCCTAGAGTGTTTCATAATTTATGCATTTTGTATAATTTTTCTTCCTTGTTTTAATTCTTTAAAATAGTTTTATGAAAGAAATGTCTGATGTTGTATGAAAATGTTTATTCAGAAAATTATTAGTTATTACTCTGTGTTTAATGTTAATTTTAATTTAACAAACACATTTAAATTTAATACTGTTAACATTTTCAAACTTCCATAATTACAGATAGATTAATTTTTATAATAAAAGTAAAGTTTTTTACAATCAGGACATTAGAAATACCTTTAATAAAAGTAATAATTGTAATATTTCTATTAAAGTTTAAAAAGACTGCAAAACAAATATTGCAGTAGAAATGCTCTTTATAAAACCATGCATGTGATTTCTAATTCTATTAATATTGATATTTTATAACCCTCCTAATTATGATGCAGATGAGAGTCATACACAGTGATACAGGTTTTTATAAAACATTTTTGAGCGATAGATATAATCAATTGAAGAAATTTTAGTCATTGCATATATAAATCTGCTTATTGGGAGCATCTATCATACTGAATTTACTAATACACATGAGTAGAAACAGGAAAAAAATCACTTTAAAGTAATATTAGCATTTGTCTCACTGTGTACTATATATCTACAAAAACAACTTTTCAAAAGTAAAAAAAAGCCAAGCGTAAAAAAAAAAAAAGTTGTGGCTAAAAAATGGTGTGATATCAAATTTCCAAGCTATTATATTGCTTATTTAACTTTTTTCCATTAAATAAGTTATCATATATATAAGTCAAGTGCCTACGTATATGTTAATAGAAATCGTTTTCTCCTGTACTAAATACATCCTAACGCGTTTCTGAAAATTCAATTTTTTTCAAATTATGCATGATGGGCTTGGCGGCCATCTTTAAACTTTAAACTTAGTTATCTTGAAACAATGTTTTTCAGTGGTTTTTTCACAATAACTTTTGAACAAGTTACTGGATTTACATGTTTCATATTTTTAATGAAAGGAATTTACATTATCTACTAACTATACTTGAAAAACAAACAAACTGACAAAAAATTGTTTTAAATTATAACAAAAAATATATATTTTTATTTTTATTTTTTTTGTGTGTGTTTAAGGTATAATTGAGAGACAATGTAATAAGCAGTATGAAGAAAAAAATTATGACTTGAAAATATGGATCTGTGACTTCAAAATTGCAGAAAACTAGTTTTGCAAGATTAATTTTGTCATACAATATTAAAATATTTTTTTTTTTTTTTTTTTTTTTTTTTTTTTTTTGCAATTTAACAAATATTTTTAATTTTTATGAACATAAATAAATAAATGCAAAAAGAAGTAATAGTCTAAATTAATTACAGATTTCCTAATCCACAATTAAACTTCAGTCAATTTCAGGGAGAATCAAACTTCAGTCAATTCTCCCAAAAGCTAGAGAAGTGTTTAGACACATAATGTAAGAAAAAAGTTATTCATCTTGAGCAAGTTTTATAACATGAATATACATTTTTTAAAAATCAAACTTTAAGATTATTGATTCTGATTATAAAATAAATTCCAATAAATAGAGTGATTATAAAACTAAGAAAAAACATGTTCTGTAGGATTTTCAATAGAATAGAAAATCTCATATAGAGCTTACAGAAAAACAGCCATATGATTCTGTAGCATGAATGTAACTGTTTTTTTAATACTAGAATGCCATAGAACATTTTTGTAATGATATGTTTATGTTTATTAATATTATTATTGATCAATCATGTCATCATTTTTAAAACTGTATCTTTAGCATTTAAATAATAAAAAGCTGTATTAAAGTACTTATATTTCTATAGTTTTCTCCTGGGGATTTTGCTGACTTTTTAGGCAAAGGAAATATACATCTCTTTCTATATAAATGCATTCATACTTGATGCATTAATACCAGTTGTGTATTTTCTGTTCCAGTTTTAAAAATACTTTAAATTAAATAAGAAATATTTGATTTTATGTTAGTTTTTCAATAATATAATCTTTATTTTGGAATTATAGTTTCAGGAATTTTTTTGTTATAAAATATAGTCTTATATCAAAATGTGGAGAACATCTTCAGTTCCTTAATGTCTTAGGATTGTACTCTTTCCAAAAATCTGAACACATTATGTTATGATCTATTTCAATTTAGTACTTTAACCATTTTATGAGGTAAAATTGCTTACAATGTAAAATGTTCTTCATTTTAAACATTTTAATAGGCCATGTGGAAAATGTACCAGATGCAATGCACATGGGTCCTGCATTTACAGGAATGCTGAAAGAGAATCTTAAGTAAACAAGTCTCGTTCTCCAAGTTAACACAAAATAATGTTGAACTTATTTTTATATTTATAATTTATTTACAGAAAACAAATATATAGATCAAAATGTAAAGTAAACAAAAAACTATATTATACATTGTATTTAGGAAAGATGTAAACTTCTTTCATGAAAAGAATTGCAAAAATAAAAATTATGCCAATGAATCAATAATACTGCAGACAATGAATATCAAATGCATTTTCGAAAAAGAGCATATACATTTTGTCTTAAAATAGTTTTTAAAAGTAAATCTATTTCTAATTCCATTGCACATAAAAAAAATACACATAAAAATCAATTGTAGAAAATGTATCAAAAACATTGAATTATAAAAACCTAAAAGCAGTAAAACACTAAAAAAAAAAAAAAAAAAAAAAAAAAAAAAAGAGAGGGCCTGCTCTCAGAGAATATCATTAAATAAATATATTCACATAGTAATATGAAAAGAGTTAAAGTTTTTACACAATAAAAAACTTACAAACTTTATACTAAAAGTACAAACTAGTATCACTTGTAAATAATGCACACATACATGTATATAAACTTTAAAAAGTGATTACAAAACTTCATGTTAGAAAAAACTTTGAGATAACTAATCTTTTTAATTCAGTTTATATAAGCAACATTTTAGATGGAAGATTATTTTTTTTAGTCAATAATATCAAGTATAAGTACTTATTAAATATTATAAAATGTTTTTTATATGATTTTATTTACAAAATAAGTATAAGTTACTAAATATGAACCAAATAAAAGGCTACATATAAGTAGAATCCAGATTCTAAGCACACATAGTTATATAAAAACAAGCTTAACTACTATATTGCAAAATTAATACATCTATTGAGAGTTTTGTTGCCTGATTTTTAGTTTTATTTTGCTATTAAGAAAATAACATGCTTCTTGGAAAGAAAATAATTTATAAAGCCACATAAAAACAAAACTTATACCATGTAATTTTAAGAGCCTAGCAGACATCACTGAGGGTTCTGTGAACAGTCATTTTTGTTTTACACATGATCTTTGTCATAATAAATAGTAATGAAAATTGTAATTAAAAATACATTTAGATTAATATATAAAGATTTCCTAGTGAGTTATAATTATTCCAAGGACTCTGTAAAGGCATGAAAATTGAGCAATGATGCTCTAGAAACCAGAAGTAAAGCAGCTGTTTTGCCAATATCCAAAACAATGAGTTCATTTTTAAACATTTAAAAAAGTTCATACTTTCCTTTTACAAAAAATGCATCCTTTTCTATTGAACAGCTTACCATTTACTTAAAATGATGGATTTTTATATACAGTTTTTCTCTGGGAGACACAATAAATTTTTGTTATTGGTTATGGAAATACATCTGTATTATCTGGCATTAATGTGAAAAAAAAGCATTAAATGACATACCTGTAGATTATTTCAAGATAGATACTTTACTAAAAGTTGACTTTCTAAACAATTTGGTAGTGTGTGAATTGTTAACATTTAACTTTGTTATTTCATTTAGTTTTATCAGCTTACAATATAAACACTTCTTACATACAAAATATGCTGATAAAACAATATTTCATCCAGGCTGTCCAAGAGATCTAGCAGCATCAGAAGCATTATTATGAGCTAGTCAGGAATACTTAGCAAAACAGAAAATGTTAAGCACCACAAAAAATGAACACTATAAATATACACACACATATATATATATGGCATATGTACATACACTTTTATATTTACATGCATTCTGAAGCATAGTTTCCATAAACCTCTTTATTCTGCAATGCAAATTAAAAGCATAATGATTAAATGAAGTCATGATGGACAAAAACATGAAATGGGTGGGTAAACTGATATAATTTGCAATGTTAATTTATATTTTATGAGGGTTTCTACTGTAATAGTTTGAAGTTTACCAAAAGTTTGAAAAAATTTGTGCTTTTGAATAAATTTGTTTGATAGAGTATAAGGAGAATACAAACAGTAAAAATTGTGTAAAGCTTTTGAAATATATTCTTTTATAATACATCTTGGATCTTAATGTGAAAACTTTTCATTAACTCCAACTATGGCTAATCTAAGATAGTAAAGAAAAGAAAGAAATAGTTTGAGGAAATTTGAATCAATGAGCTATATTTCATTTAACTACAATCACATTCTAATGATAATACAAACAATACTAACATTCACCAGTTATATGCAAATATAAAACAAGTTTAAAATACATAATATTTACATGTTTAAAATATAAGCAAAGTTTTGGTCTTTTCTGATCATGAAGAATTAAAAACAAAAAATCTTTAGAAAAAAGAAGAAAAATCATAGGTACATTAGCACAAAACACCAAACATGTTATTTATACCAACTATAAATAATATGACAGCTGAAAATATCAGCTTGTTGAAAATGTATTTTGTATTGAAGATGAGATCTAAGAACTAAAGGAGAAAGAAAAGCGAGGTTCTGGGAGATAAATATTGAGAGTTCAATGAGATCTTGCTTTAAATAAAATAAAGTTACCCTAAAGATATCACGCTTGGACAGCAACACTGAGTTCAACAAAAACAGCAACAACCTCAGAAAATGAGGGACGGTCACTTGCATTTGGAGACCAACATCTCATTAAAAGTTTGACTAGGCTTTCTGGAGCATTTTCAGGAGGGCTGTGCTTCAAATCACCTTCTTGTAATTTTTGAATTACTTCCTCATTTGACATTTCTAAAAATGGTAACTCAGCTTTGTAAAATACTTCCCATACAAGAACAGCAAATGACCATACATCACTTTTTGTAGACCAATTGTCACCAATAGCAGCTTCAGCAGGAGCCCATCGAACTGGAATAACCCTAGATTTACTGTGATAATATTCTTGAGAATAAGTATCCATAGATAAACAGGGACAGCTTATTTTAATCTTTAAATTTGATGAAATCAAACAATTCCGAGCAGCTAAATCTTTGTGCACAAACTGGAATTTGGAGATGTATTCCATGCCAACTGCTACTTGCTGGCAAATCATTAGGTTTTGTGGAATTGAAAGTGGAGATTGTTTAGGACTTTTGGTAATTTCTTCAGGTCTAGTTGCCAGCAAAAACTGTTTTAAGTCACCCTGGAAATAATGAAAAAATATTATGAATATAAAATATTAATACAATTAAATGAATTCAAAGAAAAAATACTTAAAAAACATCATAAAAAATGCACAACATGTTTCCAAAGAACATGGTCATTCAAAATGGATTGTGCATCCTCAATTTTATGGAACATTAGAAGTAACCTTAAAGCATGAATATGGGATAGTAGGATCTCAATTGTAATAGTATTAAGATCAGATCACGACTTCAAACAAATATGACAACCAGCATAGAACTGTGCTAAGGTAGCACCACCTACAAACAACAAACCAAAACTGGTTCCAACAAAGTTTTATATTGTAATATATAGGAATAAGAAGACAAACTAACAGAACCATGCTACATAGGTGCAACCTATTTCAAAAAACGTTTGAGGAAAATTTATTCTTCCAGGTCTTACTACTCTAAGTTAATCTCTAAAGCCTGGGGAGTAGACTGGGAAAGCTTCACCGAAGTCTGGTCTGGAGTCAGTTCTATTTCTTGCATACACTTGCACAGAAAATCAAAACTCCAGAGGACTAGCTTCACATACTATACAAGGATCAAACTTTAGAGGACTCTATTTTAACCCTTTCCGGCACAGGCAAAGTCTGTTCGTAAAATGAGAAATTACTGAGTGACACCGGAATTTACAAACGACTTTTTTAGAAAATAAGAACCTCTTATTTTAAGCTTTCATTGTAGAAACAAAATTTTATTAAATATTCTTGGTGTCGAATGCAAGTTTGGAATTAAAATTAGGTGTGCCTGGAGTGGGACCACTGTGCCGGAAAGGGTTAATAAAATTATTTAGATAAGGATATGTTATCAAATTCCCAATTTAAGAAACTTGAGTTTTATCAAATCTCATAAAATTATGAATTTTCTATTCCATTTAAATGAAAAATTCTTCTAATCCCATAATTTATTTAAAACACTCTTAAACTTTAGAAACAATTTTGTGCTTTGAAAATATAAAGTTCTGTTAATATTATAGTTAACACATGAGTATTGCTCTTTAATGAATCTGAGCTGAAATTCTTTCTAACTAAACAGAAAGTTTATAGGGGAATATTTTACCCAATCAGTATAATCCATGATCATGTAGTGAGGAGTTACATCCTGACAAACACGCAAAACAGTTCCCACATTTTCATGCTTCATTTTCATATATATAGATAATTCTCTTTTAAAATCTGAAATGACATGCTCTTCTTTACTTTCCAAAGCTTTAACCATGACTACAGTTTCTGAATTATCACCAAGACCAGTAGCTTTGGCAAGGAATACTTCACCGTATTCGCCATGACCTAGAGAATTAAAGGGAAAGAAAAGAAAAGGAAATGAGCACAAAACAAATCACACAACTAGTATATTATTAATAAATTTCTAAAAGACAATCATAACATATTAAAAAAAAACTGTGGTACATGCAGTGAAGTTAAGTAAGACACAATAATCATTTAGCATTCTCTCCACCTGATATTGTAGAAATTCAGATAGATAATTATTCATATAAAAATATAGGGTAAACAGGGATAATTAGATAAAAGTGCTTTATTTTTTTAACACTATCTTTTTGATAATGAAAAATTATACATAACAGAAAAAAAATGTATTACGTACAAATAATTATGTTCAACTACTAACCGAGTAACATCACAGTAGATAGATTTTCTCTAGGAAACTGAAGTTTGCTGAAAGTAGGGCTTTTAATTAATCCACAATTTTCTTCGTTAGTAGCATTTTCATTAAGATGATTTTTGTGTGATGATCTGTCTTTCATCTCCATGTCATGAATAATTTCACTATTTTCAGCTAAGAGATAAACATAAAGTAATAAACTGTTAATCTCATATCTACATACAAAATACTACTCATAATCATAATATATAGATATGTAATGAATTGGTAGGTGGAAATTATTTCACTCAGGACCTTGTTGTAGACCAAACTATTTTATTAACAGTTCTACAATACAGTCATAGTCATGAAAGTTCAATCATGTTCAGAGGAGGTCCCGAGAACCACATTATTTAGGAACTTACATGGTTATTAAGTAAGTAGACTAACTCAAAATTTAGACTCTTGAAAATAGCACTTAGCTTACATTTCAAATCTTAAGATTCAACCTTAAGATCTTTTTTAATTTTAAGATTCAATCTTAATTATATTCAACTTTAAAGTTGAATATAATTTAATATCTGAGATTATTATTTGTTAGGCCAAGAAAATGACTCTCCAGAGACAGATTCAGAATTAGACAGAGTTAGAAAATATTTAATTGGAAATTAATTAAATTTTAGATTTAATATATGGGATTTTAATGCCTTTCAGATACAAACATACATAATGCTCATATAAACGCATACATATTTTTATATTTTTGTTGAGTTAAAAATCCTTTTTAAAATTCCAAAATGCATAAAATTTAGTAAATATTCAATTAAAAAAGTTTGAGAAAGGTTTTATTTATTAATAAATCATAAAGCTATTTTACAGATAATAACAGGTTTATCACATTGAAGTATTTGTTTTCTAATTTTAGACAAAAATAAGATACAACAACAAAAGTTATTCATTATATATAGATTATGGCATACCTTTTAATAATATGTACAAATCACAGCCAACGAAAGAGACAGGCTCTGATACTTCCACACCTGTTGATTGTCATGTGATCAAGATAGGCTAGTTTCCACTAATTGTTGAACTCCCATGAGATCAAGGTAGGCTGAAAAGCACCCAATATTGGAGGAATGTCACAACCTGTCTCTTTTGTTGACTATGGTGCAAATAGATTTAATATTTTCAATATTCTTTAGTTTATACAGTGGTTCTCAACTGGCATACCATGAGAGGTCCTCAGATGTAACATAAAAAAAAAATTCAGAAAGTTATACCAAGATTCTAGGAACCAACAAAATTAGTTTAAATAGCAACATTCTAAGTTCTTTAATATGTAATGAAGTTTAGTATCATAAAATTGCATTTCCTTCCAAATTTGTTTCAGCATTTGAATATTCTTAATAAGAAACATCAGAGAACTGCAATGAAAAGAATTAAAAAATGTTTTATAATCTATTGCTTTTCCTTAATTGCAAATTTACAATTATTAAAAAAAATGTCACCTACTCTCAATTTTACATTCACGAGAAATAAACTTTTCTGAAGTGGATGTTAAAAAAAAAAAAAAAGGTCTACATTCTTGGAAGAAAATTTACTAGGTATGTCTATCAGAAAACCCTATCTGGTAAAGATTTTTAAAAATAGCTTTTTATTACAAACTAGCAGAACCACTTGACTTTGTACATGTTAACCATGAGTGCCTCTCCCTCACATAAATCATTAAAAGACAATCAGTAAAAAATGAAGTTTCTTTGACACAATCAAAGAAAAATACTCTCAAGAACTAATGCTTGGAATTTAATAAAACTTTAGATTCAGTTAGACATTGATATAAATTGATGCTGAGATTTGTTTTTAGTGTATGCGATAAAAAAAGTTTTGGGATTGGCACATCTGACTAGTTTACTATTAAATTCAAATCTAACATTTACATTACATAGTTTGTAAGTAAAAAATAGAATAAGTAGTAATAAGTTAATCCGTCATTTCAAAAACCACATTAGTCACAGAATCAGAAGTTTTCAGAAAAAAAAAAACTGTATTATTCACAACTAAACGAATTTTTATGGGAGGTTTTTTTGGGCTGATTATAGAGTTTGACCTTCAAAGCTTGTAAATATCAAATAATTTTATAATTTATGAATAATAAAAAGAAAAATAACAGAAAAACTGTTCCTGGCTTATGTTGTTCAAGCAAGAAACAAGGTTAGGTCAGGTGGTTTTTAATTTGAACAAAACAGTCATATTAAACATATTTTTAATCAAAATTAATCAAGATAGCACTTACACAAGAACATTTTTATGTTTTAATATGGCATTGTATGCAAATGGTAATATGGTAATGTAATATGGTATCAGCATATAATCTAGTATTGCATGCAAAATCCACTTGTCACTGACTTTATGTCGTTTAAATAATGAATGAAAATTAGAAGGTATTGTTTGAAGAGGAAAGAATACACTGACTTATGTGGTTATTACCCAGATAATGGCTTTACCTTTAAGGAAGCATTTGTGACAAAAAAAGTATATTTGGAAAATACTTGACTTATGCAATTTTTGAAATGACCCATTCAATTGTTATGATGAAAATTTACTATTCTACTTTTCTAGCGAGTGTGAAAATGAAGTCTGAAAAGCAAAAATAATCCCCAGCTGCATTGGAAAAGTGCTTGAGAGATCTGCCAATTGGGATGGAAACTGTTTCCAAAGGAAAAGAAGAAGAACATAGGAACAAGAAATAGATGACTTTGAGAAAATTTGCTTGTAATATAATAATATGAATAGTAATAGTTTGTGAATAAAAAAAAAGTTAATTCAATTAAATTATACATTTAAAGGATGAAATAGTGATTAGTTTAATTTAATATGTTGTGATTTCAAATAAATGCAATGGCTGTAACACAATGGTCTGTAATTTTTTGCAATGTTTTATTTATCTTATTCTCGACAGTAGGTCATTTAGCAATTAGAAGACATTAAGGGGACTCTTCAAAGACTCGAAAACACCTGCTCGCTAATGTTAAAGCTTGCATTGGATAGCTATCTTATGCAAAAAATCATTTAAAAATATTCAAATTTAAACGAGAAATTAGAAAAGAACCTGCCCATAGGTTTAACATTAGCGAGCAGGTTTTTTCGTATCAGTGAAGAGTCCCTTAAGCCTAACGCCACTCATTCTCCAGAAAAGTAGAACTGCAGAGGGAAATATGCCATATAAACTAATTGTTAGAGGCCACCGTAATACTTACCCATCATGGATATGCATAATATAAAATATGAAAATAAAACATGTGTAAACTATTTCTAAAATTGATAATCACATTAACTAATAGTTTACTGCATTGGATTAAGCATCTCATTTCCAATTAAAATATATCTTTGAATTGAAATTTGAATGAAATACAGGGTCATGAAAAATCAAAGAGTGTGGAAAATAGGATTACAAATATCTTGGCAACTAATTATCTGATCGACTTCATTCTGTATGCAAAATTTATGTTTTTCTATTGTCTTTTATATTCACTCCTTAAAATAAACAATTTTGAATTTTTTTATATACCTTTTATCAGAACAAATATTTCGAGAGTCCGAAAAAAATAGTTCCAGATAATCGAGGTTACTGAAATTCAATAAGCTTCTTTTCATTATTACATACTAAGTACATACCAAATTTCAAGTCTCTATCTCAATTTGTTAGGGAGATAGAGCCTTTATACACACACACACAGACGGCAATTTTTATGTATAAACTATTTCTAAAATTGATAATCACATTAACTAATAGTTTACTGCATTGGATTAAGCATCTTATTTCCAATTAAAATATATCTTTGAATTGAAATTTGAATGAAATACAGGGTCATGAAAAATCAAAGAGTGTGGAAAAATAGGATTACAAATATCTTGGCAACTAATTATCTGATCGACTTCATTCTATTGTGTTTTATATTCACTCCTTAAAATAAACAATTTTGAATTTTTTTATATACCTTTTATCAGAACAAATATTTCGAGAGTCCGAAAAAAATAGTTCCAGATAATCGAGGTTACTGAAATTCAATAAGCTTCTTTCCATTATTACATACTAAGTACATACCAAATTTCAAGTCTCTATCTCAATTTGTTAGGGAGATAGAGCCTTTATACACACACACACACACACACACACAGACGGCAATTTTTTTTTCTAAAAATATGTTTTTCGGAATCTCCAGTGTCTGAAATTTGTAAAGCCGTCAAAATATTTTTTTCAATTTTAAAAATGATTACAAGACTTAGTCTATACTACGTATGATGGGTAAGTAAAATGGTAAGTGCAAAGTGTCTTGCTTTGCCACCTGACTCAAATGACTCAATATTTAGAAAGTTTTATTTATTTATAATAATTGACTTATGAGTTTTGTTTCAGCACTTTTAAAACTCGTGTTTCATGTTTGGGATATTTTAATAAAATAATATTTATAGAATAAATTTACAAATCTTTAAAATCATTGAAAATTAATCTTAAAGGCTTGCTGTTCATGACCAATAAAAGATTTGTGAAACAATTCATAAAATCAAATTAAAATTGGAATTTTAGTAAAACATACATAAATTATTGTGATATTTAAAAGCTAAGCTCTTTTAAAATTTCTATTTTAAATGCATTAATTACACATAATTTTCGAGAATATATTAATTTGAATTTTTAAAAATGTATAAGATATCTTCACTGCCTCCCCCCTCCCCCACAAATACAGGGTGATTTTTTTTTTAAGTTGTGAAAGTAAAACCATATAACAAAAGAACCACTGATCCAAATGATCTGAAATTTCACCAGTATGCTCCCAAAGCAATGGGAATTTTTTAGGCATGGTTAAAAAAAAAAAAAAACTTAAAATGGTGTACAACAGATGGTGCTGTATATGCAGTAAAGTCGGCAGATGAACATGCGCGCGACACACACTCAGTGGATACTCTTCGCTCTGTTGTGGAACATGCAGTTTCACGTTTTCAACTCATAGCTGAAAACGCTGGACAGCACATTGAAAATCTCTTGCAATAGTTGCACAGTTCCATACGAAGCTTTACTCCATATTTTTATTTCATTCTGTTTCTGCGAAGGTGTCGCAGTTCCTTTTCCCAATTACTGCATTCTGTATGCTTTTGATATGTGTAATAAAGTTTTCTTTTTCTCAAAATGCCGTCTATTATTTTACTCCCACTGACGATATTCTTTGTTTCTGTTAACTTACAGCGCCATCTGTCGGTGCGATTTTAAGTTTTTTTTAACCATGCCTAAAAAATTCCCATTCCTTTGGGAGCATACTGGTGAAATTTCAGGTCATTTGGATCACTGGTTCTTTTGTTATAGGGCTTTACTTTCCCAATCACCCTGTATATATATTATAAGAAGAAAATTGAACATGTTTTGTCTTATTTAGTTTTCCCCTTCTTTTTATCACTTAAAATGTTTTAAAATATTTTTTATTTATTTACACACATATATACACTGCTCAAAACAATTAAAGGATATTTGAAGTTTTATATAAAATAAAGATATAAACGAAATTTTTTTTGCCGAAAATAGAAGAAGAGAATCACAAATGCAAATTTTTCGGGTTTTCAAACTGTGGAGTATGCAAATTTTGAGTTCGACGTCAAAAACGTCGCTTCAGCGGCAGCGAATGAAATTTGACTTTCAACTGGATAAAAGAGAATGAAGACAAGGATGATCGGCATTCAGTGATTGCTTTGTTTCGATGAGTACGATGTCTCAGCGAAGTCATTTGACAGATTCAGAAGCTTGGAGAATTGTTGGTAGGTTAGAAGGGGGCCAAACTCAAGCCGAAGTAGCGCAAGCCATTGGAGTGTCACAAAGTGTCATTTCCAGGATCTGGAACCGTTTTTTGGAGAGTGGATGTGCAGTCCGAAGACCAGGGCAAGGTCGTAGACGGGCAACAACGCCCAATGAAGATCGGTATTTAGCGTTAACAGCTCGGAGACACCGAAACATGAATGCTACTCTTCTCCAACAACACCTTCGCTCGGCTACAGGCACCACAATTTCAACTCAGACTGTCCGAAACCGGCTCCATGCTGTAGGTCTGTATGCTCGCCGACCGATGGTATGTGTTAGATTAACATCAAGGCATCGTCGCGACCGCAGGGAGTGGGCAACCGAGTATGTCAACTGGAGGAGAAATGAATGGTGCAATATTCTGTTTTCTGACGAGTCCTGTTTTTCTGTGCATCCGGATAATAGGCGTATTTTCATCTGGAGGGACCGTAGCAGTAGGAATAATCCTGCGTTCGTGCACGAAAGTGTCAGATTTGGCGGTGGAGGAGTGTTGGTGTATGGTGGCATCTCCATTGACGGGCGCACTGACCTCTACATCATTCGAGATGGAGCTCTGGCTGGTCGCCGATATAGGGATGAGATCCTCAGACCTATTGTAGTCCCTTACGCTGCAGCAATCGGAGATAACTTCATTTTAATGGACGATAACTGCAGGCCACATCGTGCAAACCTGGTGGAGGATTTCCTTTTCGAGGAAGGAATCGTTCGAATGGAATGGCCAGCGTGTTCTCCAGACATGAATCCAATCGAGCACGTTTGGGACGCTCTAGGAAGACGAGTTTCTGGCCGCCAACAACCCCCACAAACTCTCCAAGAACTGGAAAGAGCTCTTCTGGAAGAGTGGGGCAGAATACCCCAACTCGTCATTAATAGCCTCATTGAGTCCATGCCTCAAAGGTGTTCAACGTTGCTGGCCGCCCGTGGAAACCATACCCCCTACTGAAAATGATTTTCTTTGAAGAAAACACCTTTTCTTATTCTTTTTTTCTCATATGCACAAATTGTGTTTTTTTTCCTTTTGTACACAAATGCGCAATAAAATGCATTTTTTTCTGCCAAACATGTGTAATTTATTCTCATATAACCTACTATGTCTGTCGACCATGTATCAATCAGCTAAAAAGTTTCCCAGATACAAAATCCACCTAAAACTGCAATATCCTTTAATTGTTTTGAGCAGTGTATATTCAACTAATTATTACATACTAAATCATAATTTCATAGTTTAAGTTAGTGTTATGGTAATGTTTCATTTATGGTTATATATATACATATATATTTGGTGGGGGTAGGGATGCCAACAATGAAAGGTGTTATATTTAGAATATTTTCTTTCTATCAATTACTGTTTTTTTCTGATTTTATCAATTAAGTAGACATTGGAAATTCTGAATTGAAATTTAAATAGCCTTCATGTCATATTAGTCAGTTATTTGTAGCGATGTAAAATTTCAGGAAATTTTGAAGTGATGAAAAAAAATATCTTTTACAAATAAGAAAACTTTTCCTAAGAATAGCTTTCCTTACTTCGGTTAATGCTTTTGTTTGTAATATATTATTTGACTGTTTAAATGGTCATTTCAGTTGCACTTCCTATTTTAAATTGCCATTAAAACTAATTTTTAAATAAAACTTATAAAAAATTTAATGAAAAATATAGAATTCCAACAGAGTGTTTATCCTCCAGTTGTATACATGAGACTCTGATTCAGAATGGAGATAAAGATAAAATATAATTTTTTTCAAAGAAAAAATTGGAAACTAATAAATTTTTGTATTGATTTTTGATCATTTTTAATATAAAGTAATTCAGTTTTAAAAGTTATACAACAGGTGGTTTTTGCATAAGTAATTTAACATAAATTGTTTTCAACTAAATTTAGCCAGAAGATTACTTTTTTTTCTTTTCAAAGTATATATATATATATATATATATATATATATATATATATATATATATATATATATATATATATATATATATACAATTAAACACATCTGAAGATCTATATTTATGGTAAGAGTAGAAAAGAATAAATCCCTACAGTTACATGTTATTTTTCTTAAATTTTTTATAATGGTTAAATATTTCTATTGATTATGTGAAAAAAAAATATGATAAATTGGTAATATGGCAAAAAAAAAAAAAAAAAAAAAAAAAAAAGTTTTTTTAAATAATACTATATGTTACAATTTTCAATCTTACCATTTCCACAAATTGTTGTTAGGGATATAATATGATTTTTTATTTTTAATGGGAAAAGTAGCCTTGAATTATCTTTTTTACATTTCAATGTTTTCACATAGAACACTGAACATGAAAATAATAATAATAAAGAAAGAAAAAACATCAAAATGAGGCTATTATAAAATTTTGAATAAATTATTTTATTAATATTAAATTTAATAAAATGCTTTTTTTAATATTCTTTCATTCATAATCCTTAATATTACAATTATATCTAATGAATATAATAATAAACACTGAGGGAATAAAAAATGAGGCCTTTAACAAAACAGGTAATCCATGTGGCATGGCAGATGCTTATATATACATAGATTAGCTAATTCAAAGCTGGACTCAACAATATAAAATGGCAAATTTTTTTTTCCTTAATGTAAAGAGTTGCTGATTTCTAATACTGTGCCAAGACAGGTAATCAATATCTCCCTATTTGGGAAAAAAAAAAGTTTTGCCATTTTATAGTGCCGAATCCAGTTTTGACTAATGTCAGCCAGTCCAATATTGACTGATATCAGCCAGTCTGATGTTGACCAATATTAGCCAGTCTGGTGTTCACCGATATCATCCAATATTGGGTCCCGATATTGGAAAAAAGTTTGCCATGCAATATTGGCTGGTCCAATGTTTACCGATATCATCCAATATTGGGTCCCGATATTGGAAAAAAGTTTGCCATGCAATATTGGCTGGTCCAATGTTTACCGATATTGCAAAATTGCGGTGCTACATGGGTTTAGTCATTTCAGCTCTGCATTGATGAGTCATTCAGTCACTCAGGAGTTCTCTCTTTATTATATTAGTATAGATAATAATAAAATATTTTACTTTGTGCATTTATGATGGAACATTTTGTTTGTGCTAGACATATATGTTTTTGATAGTTTTTCAATCATCATAAGCTTAGTGTGCTCTGGAAGTTTAACCATGCGTTCAAGTGTGCAACAAGATAAAAAAAAATTGAGAAACATTGGTTTAATATAACACGTTTTACAAAATTTTCATAAAATTCATACATATAATGTCAAAGTTGGAAAATGTTTTAGATTATATACTTCTAATGTAAGTGACAATAATTATTAAATTATGTCATAATGTAATGTCATTTTTTGAAAGGAAAACATGGTCATTAGTATTAACAACAATAATATTTTGCCAAAAACTGAAAACTTTTTATGAAAGTTAAAAAATAGATGTGCAGACAGACAAAATCATAAACAGAATATGGTGAAAAATCTGACAAAATAAAATTTTATTATTAATAAGATGATTAATGGTTATTCAGGAAAATAAAGTAACAAGTTACCATATTTAAGTGCATTTTAATAGTAAAAAAATAACTGCACAATTTTTGTTAGATTGCAAGCCTGTTTCTTTTTTGCAGTTAAAGTTTTAAAGTCCACTGTAAATAGCTTTTCATTTTCAACAGGGATTATTTTGAATCTGTGAAGCAGATTCAAAGGTAATTGATACGTTATTTGCATAGTTTATACAATTTTACTTAAGTTAAATCAGCTACTGTAGATATTAAATTTTTATGTATTTAATACCTACAATATAATTCCTATTTTATTATAATAGGAAGCATAAAATTAAGTGAAAGTGAAAATGTTTTACCATCAACAGTAGCTTGAGCTAACATAAGTGCTTTCCTTCTAGCTCTTCTATAACGACACCACATCATAAGCCCAACAACAAGAACTATATAAACACCAGCAGCACCAAGTGTTATAGCAACAGTTTTTGTCATAGTATTTTCTCCTTCATTTCCAAATCCACCTCTACCAATGCGGTTGGTATTGAATTCCCTGGCTGATAGATAAATAAAGAAGAAAAAAACATTAAATATGGATAAGAAACTTAAGTATCAAATACTATAACTAATGCAATATATTATTAGAGTAAGAATTAACAATATATTTAAATAATGTTTGGAGAAGAGAAAGCAAAAATAAAATTAAATAAAAGACCACATTTGTGATTAATTTAAAGGTAAAATATAACAATCCCAGCTCTATTATAGTTTCATAAATTATTGTAGTCCAGCAGTTGTTTTGATAAATGCTGTGAATTTGTCACACCAAAGACAGACAACTTTTCCAAAGAATATTCAAATCAGCCTTGTTTGCTTGTTCACATAATGCCCTAGTTGGAACATTTTCTTGAATGATTATCAACATAAAGTTGATATAAATGGTTAAAAAACTCTTACATATATTACCATAAACTCACATTAATTATTTTTTACATTTCTTTACTTTTCATTCTCATACTTAAAATAAAACAAACAGTAAGTTAAAGAATCTGTAGTTATTCTAAAAACGTATTATATTTATGTGTTTATAATAGCAAATCTAGCCATCAACTCAAGTTCACTGTTTCATCACATGTGTTTATTTTTAAGACTAATTTCCATGTATCATACTTAATCAGTATGATATCTTTAATAACTAGTAATAAACAAGAGCATTTGAAAATATTTCCCTTAAAAAGCAACGGAAGTTTGCAAAAAACTATTTTGATTAAAACTATTTTTCCATCAGCAGATTCTTTGCTTCAGTAGATCTATTAAAAAATTAATATTTACAAATGATAGAGATATTCAAATTAATATCTTCTTATACATGATCTATAGTTAAAATAGAAATTATACATTATACAAGGATCATATTCATTTTATTTTTTGAATACCACTTTTTTTTAAATACTTTTTTTAGATTTCTCTTGCAGTTTGTGTAGAAACTTATGCTAAAGTTTAATTTATTGCAAATCTACCACAAAAATATTTTTTTAGAAATACTGGTGTGCTCAACCCACTGGTCCATTTAAAAAAATAGACCAGTGGGAGCTCTGGTTATGCAGGTACCCAGTAATAAATTTTTAATTATGAACTGTAACAAAGTTTTAAAAATACAAGTAGAACAAAATTACAACTCTTAGAAATGGAAAAATAATTAGTAACAGAATAACAAAAGATTAAATAATTTAATAGCGTAAACTATTGTGTTATAGTTTGATAATGAAAAATAATGGATCCATCATAGACAGAAGTAAAAAAAAAAATGTATGCATTAGATAACAGTAATGTAATGAAGTAAGGATTGAAAACACTTCTGATCTGATTGTTTGATCTTTTTAGAAATATGACTTTAAATACATAAATAATGCCTATCAGTATCTAACAAACTTGATAAATATGATTAAATTGATTTGTAAATTACATATAACTGATTGATTGTGGCTAATTTCATTACTGAAGGCTGCATTTCACATGATAAATACTGTAGAAGACCACTAATCTACACAACTTGAGTACAAGGGTTTTGCAGATTAGAAGATTTTGTGGACTATTTTAGTTTTGTTTATAATTTATCTTATATATATTTAAAATAAATTTAAATACAAAAAAAAAAAAAATGCGTAAGCTATGTAAGTAAAATAAGAATTTTTTGGTATATATTGGTTATTTCAATTGTTGGTTCTTTTAGAATAGTTGGTTTTCTGAGTCTATTTTTTGGTAGGTTACAAACATAAGGCCCACAAAGAAAAAAAAAGATCCCCCTTTATGCAAAAGTTTCATCAAATGTTATTTGTTATTCTTCTCATTATAGAGTGTCTGGAATGTCTAATTTAATATTTTGGAGGTGAATTAGTGTGTGTGTGTGTGTGGGGGGGGGGGGGACATAATAGATTTGGTGCTACCATGAATTGCTGAAAATTAAAAGTTATTTCTTTAAATTTGTATGCAAGTCAAGTATTTAATGCACACCAAAATATTTAATTATTTGTACAAAGATCATATTTAAATCTTTAATTTCATTCAATTTTCTACTAATAGCTTAAGTGTTCAAACAGGCTGAAGGTTCATCAGTTTCAAACCTTCAAAAAATCATTTTTTGTTTTTCATATTTTTCAAAATTCATACAATTCTGAATTGAACAAAATAAACTACATGAAAAAAAATATTCAAACTACACTGTAAAAAATGACCAATGTTTCTTATTTTATGAAAATATGCTATAACCACAAACGAAAATATAATATAATCTTCTGAGTTATCCGAAATTTCAAATAGCATGTTTCATTGTCTTTTGAATTTCCAGAAACGAATACATTTTCAAAATTTAAAGAATAATTTATAAAAACAAATTATTTTTAGCTGCCCGAATTTTTCAGAAACGTTTCCGAAGGGATTTTATAGTGTATTAATTAGTGTCCTCAGCCTGGAATACCTGTTTTTCGAATGCTGTCAATTCTGAAGTAAACATTTTCATGCTAAAAAAATTTTTTAACAGACAAACATGCAAAATTAACAACGTTAACAATAACATTAAAATTAAGATTATTTCTTTACTCTTTCATGTATAAATTAACTTATGCGGCTGAAAATGTGTACTTGAGAATGGATAACATTCGAAAAACAGGTATTCCAGCCTGAGGACACTAATTAATACACTATAAAAGCCCTTCGGAAACATTTCTGAAAAATTCGGGCAGCTAAAAATAATTTGTTTTTATAAATTATTCTTTAAATTTTGAAAGTATATTCATTTCTGGGGATTCAAAAGACAATGTAACATGCTATTTGAAATTTCAGATAACTCAGAAGATTATATTATATTTTCGTTCATGGTTATAGCATATTTTCATAAAATAAGAAACATTGGTCATTTTTTACAGTGTAGAACACGTTCAATTTGAAATAAAAAATGTGTAATTTAACAGTTAACATAAACTGTAATTGATTTTTAACTTTGCATGTATTTTTCTCAAATGATGATTTTGCCATTGGTGTGTACTGTAAAGAAAAGTTGTTGTAGAAAGATAAATTTTTTTCACAGATATGTGTAAAATGATCATACCCACAATCTCCACCCACTGTTTTGTCACTTAAATGATGCAAATTTTACTTCTTGTGATTAGAATGTCTTTTATTACATGTAAGTAATGAAAGCATAATTTGAGAAAAATGCATGCAAAGTAAAAAATAATATGGAGATTGTGTTAAAATACACATTTTTTATTTCAAACTGACTTTGTTCGAATTTGAATATTTTCATGAGATTTGTTTTGTTTGATTAAAAATTGTATAAATTTTTAAAAACTATGAAAATCCAAATATGAATTTCCTAAAGGTTTAAATCTGACGATACCTCTTAATGTAAGCATAAAAAAAGCTTAAATACACACACACACACACATATATATATTGTCTTAATTAGCATCTTTATTTACTGAACTAATACTTTTAGGGAGAGTATGAACTCAAATTAAATTTTCCAAGTGATTAAATGAGTAAATTAAACAACGATTCATATATACTACTGTGTTTAAACTGTAAAGATATTTAAACCTATAAAAATATATGTACAATATAATATAAAAGCTGTAAAGAAATCAGAAATTTATTGCCATATGGCAATTTTTTAAGAATTATTTGCACTACATATACACTGTGGATCAGTGGCTCTTTGCTGTATTTATTATTAAATATAAGTGCAATAAATGTAATTATTCAATTTAAAAACAACTTTTATTTATCAAAATCTGTAAAATTTAACAATTTAAACCATATAAAAAGAATGTTTTTATGATAAAAATATTTTAAAAATACTTTAAAATAATTGTTGCTATAGATATACCATTTACAGTAAGGCTAACTTCATGTCTGCGTAGACCTCCACTGTTCCCAGCAGTACAGCCATATTTTCCTTCATCATCAGCATGAATTTCAGATGCAAACAAAGAGCCATTTTCAAGTACCCTGAAGCGCTGAGGGTTAAAGCCATTCAATTCATTATTTCTATCCCACTGAATGATAGGAGTTGGGTCTCCTTCAGCCAAACAGTGTAAAATTACGGGTTCACCTTCATTTGCAACAGTGTCAGATGGCTGAACACTAAATTTTGGCATAACTAAAATGGAATTAAAGGAATATAATATACACTAATTAATTTTTCAGCAGAGCTGATATATAATATATAAAAATAAATAAGATATATGGATATATACACCATATATTCTGGCATATAATACACACTTTTGAAACAAAATAAATGATTAGAATTTACAGGTGCATGTTATATGCTGAGTGTTAAAATAAAACATTAACAGGGAAGAAAAGATAAGCTAAGAATTTAGAATTTTACACTATTAAACAAGAAAAAAAAACATGGCCAATTAAGGGGCCGCTTCACTGAAACTCCCCGATCGCGAAATCCCATGTTAACCTATGGGAAAACTCCGAAGCGCGATAACTCATTAACTAATATAATTATTAAAATACGGTTTTCACCATCAGAAAGTAGACGCCAGATGCCAACGTTGTGTGTTTTTAAAATTTGTCTCCATTAATTTTAAGTATCTCTAAGAAGATGATAAAATTTCATCAAGTGGAAATTTCAAAGTTTATAGGGAATTTTTAAATTGTTAAAATTTAAAGAGACAATTTTAAAAAATGCACAACGTCAGCATCGGGCGTCTACTTTCTGATGTTGAAAACCGTATTTTAATAATTATATTAGATAATGAGTTATCGTGCTTCGAAGTTTTCCCATAGGTTAACATGGGATTTCGCGATCGGGGAGTTTGAGTGAAGCGGCCCCTTAAGCGAACCAATGAATGATCCAAAATGCTTTGTGAGGATTCAAGTAGACAGATGTACTTTGTATTCTGTTCTATGTTCAAGTTTGTTTATTTTTATTTAATGTTCATACTAGTTATTTTACTTTTTAATTATAACTACTACATCTTCATGATAAATGATGTGAGGTCTTTTTTTGCAAAGAAAGAGTTGCATGTAATATTTCAAACATAGCTAAAAATAGACATATACAGTCTCCAATCAAGAGTGTGTGTTATGCACCAGACTACACAGTATATGTACAGTATAGAACCATTTATCCAGAATGATCAGGGACACATGTATTCTGGATAACTGGTTGGATATTAAAGCCACATCCATTGCAGTGGTTGATGCAGTTTTTTTTTTCCCTTGGGGCCCATTCTGTGAAAAATAAAGATTATTTTTGTGAAATTTATTATTTCTTTGTGAAAAATAACATTTTGTAACAAAAGTTGAAATCCAGTTACTCAAATTCAAACCAAGCATTTATTAACAAAAACTTTTAAAAATACTTTTGATGAAGCTTTCTTTTCTGGTGAACTAATTTGCTTACAAATTACACATTTTAAAATGTCACAAAATAATAAATTAATTTATAAATAGTAAATTTTTATGGAATAGAATTTTGTGAAAAGGCCTATTTTATTAAAAGAAATTTTGTAAAGGATCCCATTTTATTAAATTAATTTTTGTGAAGGGACTCTAAATAGGCCCAAAAATTTGCCTAGATCAACCCTTGATTTGATGAAATTTGTAGAATATATATGGCTGTAATATTGTTATTGATTTCAAACTATTCAATTTACTCTGATTCAAAGATTAATCATTTTGAAAGAAGGCAATTTCTGGCAATACCTTGGAAACAACAATACTACTTAAAACTCAAAATGCTGAATATCCAACTAAATATGCTTTCATTTCAAATCCTAGATATTGATCAAGTTGTACAATGCATGATGTAATCTATCAAGGAATGCACATGTCAAATTGGCACTGCATGGCTCTTTTTCTGGAAAGATTCTGAAATCAGTCAGTTGGAAATATCATTCTGGATAACTAGTTTTCTGGTTAACTGGATGCCGGATAAATGGTTCCATACTGTATTTTAATTTAAAATTCTCATAAAAATTTTGCAATTTTTTGAAAATTGTTTTATAGAGCTTCATATTTTTATGTTTATAAAAAATACTATAGCATTCCATAGCTGTTGATATAGAATAATTTTATATAAAATATTATTTAAATAGAAAAAAAATTCTACACAGAACCCTCAAATCTTTGACAGAGTCCTTTTGTAAGGGCTACTGCCATTTCTAATAAAAAAAATTCCATACTAGATTTCTACTAATCTTCAGTGTGAATTATTTTATCCAAAGAGTAGATAAAACAATAAAAATATAGTAGCCAGCGGCAGCCCTATTTTGGTAATTTTAATGTACAATATTTGAAAATATGTAAACTAGCATAAAATATTTAATATAGCATAAAAATACATAGCATTTAAAAATTCAAATATTTCAGAAGTCATTGAATTCATGTACCTCATTCTGAGCTGATAGTACAGAATTTTAATGAATAATTACATCCAGACTGTTGCAAAAGTTTGGCAGTTTAGTCAAATGCTAAGAAAGAAGTATTGTAGGCAAAAGTTGTTACTGAGAAGTAATGACAAAAAGCACAGGCTAAAAGACAGTGAAATCGTACTTTATTTAACAAACAAATAAAAAATAATGGTTTGGTCAATAATACATTTAAGATTATACAGGGCAGAAAAATATACATTTGAGTTTTTGGAGAATGAGCTATTCCTATACACATATGCAGGAATAAATGTGCAACTACCATTTATTGCTTATTATAAATTAATTTAAAATTCCATTACTAACTAGAATTTTTCTGATGTTTCACAACAAAATCCTACAAGATTGTTTTACAACATATTGTTAAGATAACATATCAATAATAAATAAATTACTTATTAAAATTTGATTTAGGAATTAAAAGTTACTGAAGAATTGGTATTCTATACATTTATACTTTAAATTTCCTATAACATTTTGCTATTAACAGTCAGAAAAGAGATAACACTCTAAAATGCAAAATATTATTATTATTAATAAAGAAAACTAGTAAATCTATCAGATTAGTAAGATTCAATAATATTACCTATAACATCAACATCAATTGTTGCATTTATAATTCCTTGAGAACTTGTAGCAACACACATATATTTTCCAGTATCAGTACTTAAAACTCTGTTGAAATGCAATGTGCCATTGTCATCTCTAATATGAGGAGGCCATTCTGAAGTTCGAGCATCTATCTTAGTCCATTTTACAACAGGTGGTGTAGCTCCACCAGCTTTGCAGTAAATTTTTGCATTGGAACCTAACTCCAATTTACGATTAACTGGTGCGGGTATGAATTTCAGTTTTTCTGCAGAAAAATTAAAAACATTTCTTAAAATAAGCTTTCCAAAGTAAAATATTTCAATTTTGTTAAAACAAATTATCATTTAATACTTAGAAATTATCAGGACAGCAAACATTTTTGCATAAATTTCTTGATGCATCACATTATTTTTTAAATGATGCTTAACTAAATGTTTAAATAAAATGTTCATTTTAAGCATTATTTTATTAATAAGATTTTTTCATCATGGCTAAGTAGATGGAGTAGACAATAAATAGAGTCATTTTACTTACTGTTGTTTAGAGTACAATTCAAAAGACATTGTTCAACATTTCAAAATATACACATTAATAAACCATTAAACTATAATATTTTACTTTCATTCATCCATTCCTGTAACTGGAACTTTTGGTCTGTATATTAGTAATTTAATAGGTACTTAGTTGTTCATTTATTTCAAAGCACACCACAACATTATGAAGAATAGGGGGAGGGTGAGAAAAACAAAGAGTAAAATACCTTTTACAGACAAAGTTGCTTGTTTTGACTGTACAGAAGAGAATTCTTCAGACTGCACTTCACACTGGTATGATCCAGAGTCGGATGGTCCAACATTTCGAATCAGTAAGGTTCCATTTTCTTCACTTATGATTATGTGGTTGCCAGTATCTTTCACATAAGTGCCATCTTTTAACCAAGCAACAGTAGCAGATGATGTATTATTGTACTCACATTCAAATACTGCATTTTCTCCTTCATTCACCATAATGTCAACAGGATGTTTTGTTATCACAGGAGGAACTAAGAGAAAAAAAAATGCAACATTTTAATAATTTGTTTAAAAGAATATTACCATCAAATAATAGCTTAAATGACATTAACTACAGAAATGTATTGTTGAGTATACCTATAATTATGACAAACAGTGATTTTTCCAAAAATTTGTTCTCACTAATGGCAATAAATTTGTAATTAATTTTTTTACTAATGATATGTATAATTCTCTATGTATAATGTCTCTTAATTTCTATTATGAAATATTTTGCTTTTCCAGTAGCGTAACTAATATGTGTGCAAAAAATATATATTTTGTGCCTGCTTGTGCAAAAAACGTAAGTGTATCCCCTGAAAGGTTAAAGAAAAAATAAATTTCTTTAATTTAAAATGAGAAGAAATAGCAGTGAGAATAACAAGAACAACAACAAAGCTAATGCACATGAGAGAAATAAACAACACATAAAATACCCAACGAAAGGAAGATTGTCATATATCTTTGAAAACAGCTGTGAAATTTGTATGATTTAATTTATAAAGAACTAATATCTTACCATATCTGACTGTAATATTTAATATTTTTCTTTGATCTATAAATTTGTTTATCATTAAGCTCGGGATATATTTGTATAATCATTTGCATCCATTTGATAGTAAATATGCACTATATGGCTAAAAGTCATCAAACACTTACAATTTTAGATACTTTGTTAAATATATAGACAAATACTTGAAGCATTCTTCTGGAAATTCAGGAATATAAAGAACATGTTTGACCTCATATTGTTCAGTGAAAGTTTGATCACTAGGACAATTAAGGGACCAACAATGAATTAAATAAAAAATAGTATTTTCGATCACCTTGACAATAAAATGCTCAAAATGATTTGTACCTGTAGCATATGACTACATGGATACTGTGCAACATCTGTATAAGAATAGCACATACATTCATGGAGATATAAAGGTTTCTTTAAAAAATTCAAGAAATTTCTGTATATTTTTTGTCTATACAGTATACCCATTATCTGCAATTCCGAAATCCAGAAAAAAAGAATTCATTTGAAAATTTTCAGAATTTGTAAATTTTTACTAAAATTTTGCAGATATCTGAAATTTTTCGAAAATTTTAGATTTCTAATTTTTTAAGTTTACTGTTTCAATGTGTTAAACACTAAAATAATATGTTACTTCAGTGGCATCGGTGGGAGATCACAGAGCCCTTTCCCTTAATAAAATTAGAAAAATAATTTTTCTGACAAATTTTAGTTTAAAATAATTTTTTATGATGTTTTGTTTAAAAAAAAAAAAATTTCAGAATTGTCATCCTCTTATTTTTCCTGCATAGTCAGCAAAATGGCCTAAATTTTGCGAAAAAAAATTAAATCTGTGCATACACTTGACAAATAACATGTACAAACACAAATGTAAGTAATATAAAAAAAAATCAGGGATACCACTTTTTCAATTTTAGGCAGATTTCCTCTTTTCTTGTTTTTTTAAAAAGCAACCAGCAATTTCCACAGGATCGTAAAGGAAAAAAAAAAATATATAGCATTGATGTGCACCACGAATGAAGTCAGAGGCAGTGGCATGACTCAATTAGCTGGCAACATATTGAAATTTGTATGTCAAGAAGAGAATTTTTGGGTCCCACTGATTTCATTTGTAGCTCAGGAATTACTCAGATGATGTAGTTAGAGGGAGATACAAGGTATGGGCACATAATTTTGCCAATTATTAACTTTTGGCCTAATTTTTCATAATCAATTCTTCAATCGGTCACAAAAAAAAGGAGAATTTAGTCAAACATTACTGAAAAAAAAAATCGTGAATTTTGCGAAACAATTTTAGAAAAAAAGGGCAAAAAAAAAAAAGATAGTGGAAACAAATTGCAAATTTAACGGAACACTATTTTAAATCAATTGCATAATTTTAGGATGTTTAGGCCCTCAGAATATGAAATATGTGATTTTTAAAAAATGGGGGGGGGGGGGGGATTTACTGATTTTTATCCCACCGCCCCTCTAGGTAATTTTTTATAAATCATTTGGATTTTTTTTTAAATTTAAAAATCATATTTTATATTAATTATTTTTGACTTAATTGAATACAAATTGATTATCTAAGCTATTAACACTATTTTTTAGTTTTGTATTTAATTTTTTTTAGTTTTTTTTTAATTATGAAATTTACTAAATTTTCTGAAATTTAAAAATGTATAAAAATGTTAGAAGTTTCTTTCAGAAATTGAATATAACATACTTTATATAATATTTAAGTCCTCAATACATGAAATATGTGATTAAAAAAAATGTGGGATTTACTAATTTTTGAAAGATGGGATATATTTTATCCCACTGTCCCTCTAGGATATTTTTTTAATTTGAAAAACATATTTTTTATTCATTATTTTTTACTTAAATACATACAAATTGATCATCTAAGTTATTAACACTTTTGAGTTTATATTTCCAATTTTGTCTAATGTCTAGTAATAGTGTAAAACTGACATCACATTTATAAAAAAAGAAATAGAATAAATTACACAAATACACGTCCGGTGTGTTCCGTACACCAGTGGTATTTTTATTGGTAATTAACAATAAAAATAATAAAAGAGGGAACATTAAATTACAAATTTCAGCTTTAAGCATTGGTTGACTATTGAAGAGTCTTTGGGTAGAGGGTAAATGAAGCACAGATTTTAATCACATAATTATTTAAAAATTTGCAATTTTTTTATTGAACAACACACACAGGTGACTTTAAAAGTTAATAATAAAGAATATTATGTATACTACAAATATATCTCATAAATAGAGAACGATTAAAGTGTTCTTTCTACTTCAAAACACATCATGCAATTTTGAAATACATTATACATTTTGTTTCTTTTCTTTTTGTAAAAATATCTATAATTTTCTGTTAAAAATTAGTCTAATAGAAATAAATAAATCCATTTTTAATTTATTAAAAAAATATGTATCCAAATGTATGTAAAGAGGGAAAAAATGGTCTGAATACTCCAACAACAGATAAATGTAACAGATGTCAGCATAAAATAATAAGATAAAGAATAAAATTTTTTTCCAAATAAAACTAGGGGTAGGGGGATTCAGATTTTCTAATGGACCCAAATTCCAGAAAATTAAAAAATCCAGAAAGCTCTGGCTCCGAGGTTTCTGGATAATGGGTCCTGTACTGTAGTATGCAGGATTTTCAATAAAATTGAATGTAAATTGATAATACCCTAGAGTTATTTATTTATTGATACTACAGAAATATAATTTTTATTAATATTACAGAAATACAATTATATAACTAATAAATCTGCAGATCAGAAGATCATACTTCACACACATTTTGTATATGAAGCATCTTATAGTGCATATTAACATAGCATATCAATTTCTTTATGTTTAAAGTAGAGTAACATCACTAAAATGTATTCAACCATTATCATCCACTTACCATAATATATCTAAATTTTTTTAGTGTTCTTGTAAACAAACAAATATTCCAAATTATACCCAAACTATACAGCTAATTCAGTGTACCTCACAAACATATCCTGCAAATGGCAATCTAATTGGATGCATTTTTGTAGAAGTTATCATGAGACAGACAGACAGACATACATACTTGAAAAACATTTAATGTCTTCACAGTAAAGACTCAATTGATGTTTCATCAATAAAAATATAAAAGTATATCTTTTAATTTGTAAAAGAAAGATTTTCAGTTTAAGAGTGAATTAAGATAAAAATATCTTTTAATATTTTATAAATCCTTATGCCACTAACACAAATATATATTAAAATAAAAATGGTACCTTCATTCATTATTTGTGAAAAAGCAGATAACGTATGAAAATCAGTAAAAAAAATTAGCAAAAATGTGAAAAATATTCAAGTTTGGCAATCATTTGTTTATCAATAGTACTAAACTTAAACATTATATAATATTGACAATATATTATATAATAAACAGTAAAAGAAACTTTTATTTTTACCTTCAAAAGGGACCACTTTTATATGTTTATCGATACTAGTCCTTTTCACACTTTAACATTTTGAAATATAAAATATGCAGAAAATTTCCAGTTTGTAATTGATTCTGCACTTTAATGGAAAAAATCAGGTAATCCACATACATAAAATAATGCTACTTATAACTAACCTGAAACAATTAAATTAAAGATAATCTGTTTTGCACCAACAGAATTTTCAGCCAAACAGGTGTATTCTCCAGTGTCAGACTCTTGAACTTCCGAAAATATCAATCTCATATCTTCAACATGAATACGTCCACTGTCATTAATAACATGACCCTTTGGATTTTCCCACCACATTTTTGGTTTTGGAAGTCCTTTAGGAGGAAGGCATGTAATGTCATATGAGTTATGGACAGTAACAACTACATTCTGTGTATCCTTCAATTGAGGTTCTAGCGAATCTTCAGAAAATTCTTCTAAATCTAAAAATAGAAACAGTATATTTTACAAAAAATAAACATTTCAAGTCATGCTATAAGACAAAAAAATAATCATAGGATGAAATTATTTAAATTGACATTTTACATAATACATTATATGTATGATACATAAGAACATTTATTTCTTTCATGTGTGCCACCCCTATAACCAAAACTGCACAAATTTTCAATTACTATTAATATTCTTTTACTTAAGTATAATCATATATATATATATTTCAAATTATATACTTAAGTATTTAGTACTGCTATTAATGATACTTTATAAATCTACTTTTCAGGCTATATTATGTTGAATTATCTAAATTACAAAAAAAGTACAGTAACCGATCAACAACTATTACACAACTAAAAAGAAAAATACTCTTGTTCTATTAAACTGAAAGAATTCTTCAAATATTTTGTGGTTTATTATGTGTTTTATGTCAATTAATATATTTTACTGTGGAGGAATAGAATATGTAATGTTATACCAGCAATCTACAAATTAGTTGTAAATTATTATTTTTTTATCAAATGTTATCGTACTAGTATTATCTTTTGTTCGACAATCAATTTAGACATTAGTAACATCAAAATATTTTTGTGCTTAATATAATACTCAAAATATTCAATACTTGATATGATTTAACCTTTTAGATATGGTCTGGTGTAAAATACTGCGTTCAAGACCATGACTGGAGCTTTACTGCTAATCATATGAAATATAATTATTTTATCATTGATTATATCATTCAGACTTCATTCTTTCATTGGTTAAATCATTCAGGCAACCCTATGAGATAAGCCATACATTTACTTGCACATTGTGTTTAGTCTATGTACAATGAAGTTTTCTACATTGTAACTTTTTCAAATTTTCTCATAATTCAGAAAATGTATAATATAATATACATTCATATAAATGTTTCTGTGATGATGATGAAGCTTTTTATTATAAATAGGAGAAATATTTCACAATCTTTCTTTTTTTGTCTTTTCTTTTTTGAGGAATAATGAAATATTTAAACTCAACAACTCTTATAAGAAAGTGCCATGTGACTAATGGAGCAATATCCATAAAAAAAAAAAAACAGTGAGTAAACTCAAAGATTTAAGAGGTTACTTCACTCACACGAAAACACCAGTTCACTAATGTTAATCCTATGGGACAGTTATTTTTTATGAGGATACTGCCACTTTGAAACCGGTTCCAAAAGAGAACATATCCCTATAAAAAAACCTGCAACCAAAATTGAAAAAGTAAAAAATGGCCTGCATATCGGATATCCAATGGAAAAAAAAATCACTTAAAAATATAGAAATGCATACGAGATATTAAAAAAAAATTATCCTACAGGATTAACATTAGCGAGCTATTGTTTTCGGAGGAGCAAAGTACCCTCTTAAGGCAGAGTTTTATTTAAAATCCCACCATAGATCAATATATTATTGTTATAAAAACTAAAAGAATGTTGATTATTGGTTAGGCTTGGTCTTACTAAATACAAATAATTCCCTCCCCATGATCTGTATTATATTTGCTCCAAGCAGCTGTTTATATAGTCGTTACTGAATCACACAAGTAATCATACCAGAGTAAAATAAAAATATGGGATCTTTTGGAGAAAAATAGGAGTCCACAAGGAAAAAAAAATGTATATTTAGTAGTGAAAACATGAGTTGAAGCAGAGCGAACCAGGCTGACACACCTGCCTTTTTTTTTCAAAAATTTCTCTCATTTTATTTTATTTAAAATACTTCTGTAAGTCCGAATGTTTCGAAAATTTTGTAGGTGGTGTAAATCTTGTCTACCGAGATGCTCTAAAAAAACTGTGTCGAAATACAGACATTTAGTTATTTTTAGTGTAGAAAATAGATCGTCTCTGTGAGGCACTAAGTGACCTGCGTTCACTGGTGTTTTTAAAAAGGTTAAAATTCGTATTTTTAAAAACCGATTACACCGATGGTTAGAAGAAGAAATTAGCTTTTAGAGCTTACTTTTGGTTTGTTGATACCTTTAAAATTACGCCCTGGAGGGCGTTGACATAAGGGAGAAAAACATCCTTTGTAAAAATGACCCTTTTTGAAAAAAAAAATAATTCAAAAGATTAAAAACTATATTTATTCAAATTCATTAGAAGATTTGAGACATAAGACTACGATATTTCTGAATACGTGGTCAAATTTTAAGTGTAACAAATGTTTTTGCCTATTTAAAATTACGAAATCACAAAAAAAAAAAAAAAAAAAAAGTGTGTTCGCTTCCTTATTTTTATTTTCAGATGTGTAAATCGGGTTCTGGACATGTGCGAATGCTTTTACCGTCTCGCATAGAAAGAGATAAGTTTTTAATTAATATCTTGTCTAATTATAAAAATATTAAAAGCCAGAGACTCAAGTGCATTAGGATATGCCTTGGAGTAAATAAATCCAAATTTTCAGACCTATGCAAGCTGTAGTTTTCGTTAGCCATCGCCAACAAACACACACACAGACAAAAACTTTCTTTTATTAGTATACTAGCTGACCTGCCCGCAAATTCACAATCACTCAAAGTCCTATGCACTTGACACCAACCTCTGTAGCCAAACGCTTTGGCGAGAAGATGAACTGTAGCACACATTCGTGTGTCTTATACGAATGATAAATTTGTAAACGGCTGAAACTACTTCGACTTATTTCAGTCGCGCAATTCTTGTTCATAATAAGAAGTATTTCTGATTAATTATAATACATATGTATGCATATATATTGTGAACATGTGCATTATTAAATTTTTTAGATTCGCTTTATAACTTTGCCTTTCTTAAAATGATATCATAAACAGATGAAAGTTTATTATAATTACCTTAATTACTTGTTGAGGAAATGCTAAGATAAGTGTTTTGTTGCTGATTGATAATAGGGTAAATGTGACATGACAGTAATGGACCCCTCCTCCTCAAAGTTTTTGGTTTATAAAAAAATATTCAATAAAACTTCATCTTTTATTATTTTTTGCAGAACTCTTCCTTGCATGTTTTATAATGTGGTATTGCAAACGACGGCAATTTGATAAATAAAAATTTACCCGATCTTATATTATCGCCATTCAGAAAACATGAAAATAATATATTTCAATAAGGTAAGTGAAAATCATATAAAACACAACAACCTTTTATTAATTTTGCTTTTGTGCCATTAAAAAAACCATTTGACGCCACTCAAATTCAATTTCCATGGGAGGGAGGAAAAATAATATCTCTTTTCATTTAATCACAGTATGGTACTGCCCTCTCTTATTACATTAGATAAACAGATATTAAACCAATTCAAGACTCAAACCCAGAAGCAGAAAATATTCCTTCACAGTTGTCTTTCAGTGAAATTTTTACTGAACAAGCTAAGAGATGGTTTTACTTAATTCATTTATATCTTCTTTGTTTTCTTACAAAAACTGCATGTTTTTTTTCTTTACTTTTTTCCCTTTTTTTAAGTAATAGAAAACTGGATTTTTTATACTAATGGCCAGGCCATTTACAAAATTTCACTTATTTTTAAGATTTTCTAGTATCTATTACTGGAATGCTCAATTAGGGTTCTTCTCTAATCTACTAACAAATTTATTTAATATATATGTATACTTAATTAGGATGAATTTGAAAAGTTAAAATCTAACAATGCTAATTATTTTATTATTGAATCTGGTATTATTGTAGTGCTGTATTATCCCTTTAGAATGTATCTCATTCTATCAATGCTTAACAAACTGTATAATTTTTTTTTTTTTTTTGGGGGGGGGGGGGGTAATAATTTAAAAGTGAAAAAGCGTTTAACTAAATATAATAAATAAGTATTCATGTTTATTTGAGATTAAATAAAGTAGTATAAAAGGTAAATGTAAATTACATCATGTATTATAAAATGTATTTTTACTTCCTTCTAAGCTTATTTTATAAAAACAATTATTGTTTATTTAATATAACTCTTTACAAAGCATGAAATGATTTATTTTCATGGGTTTGATAGCCTACTGAATCTTTGTAATATCTTTAAAGAATGAAAACTTTCATTTATTTTTTAAAGCAGTTTAATGCTGACGATAAAACTAGAGGTAAAAAGATCGGAGGAATGTTGTAGGATGTACAATTGTAGTAAAGCATCTATCTATTCAATGGTACTTGTATGATTTTGAGCACATGTGTAAAAGCATGCGTAACATTTTAAGCCAATTAAATTGTCAAGGCTATATTTATGCCCAAACTCTTATTGAATATGCTCATATAAAATAAAGCAAATATATATTAAAATAACAGTTTAATCATATGAGAGTGTACAAAACTATTCTGAAAAGTAAGATTTTTAAATAGGGAGGGGTGATTTTTATCTTCGACAAATTTCTATATGTTAGCAAATATTTTAAAAACTTTGAAATTACAAATAATGGATGTAATTTATTCTACACATATACATCAGGCTAATTGTGTACAAAATTTCATGCACAGGGCACTACAAATACAGAAAAAAACTATTTGTCAGGAAATTTTCCTAGCTTGTGGGCCAAATGCCCATGCATGTATGCGCGAAGTTCATTTTCTTGCCAAAGTGCTTGGCTACGGAGGTTGGCATCAAGTACGCAGGACGTTGAGTAATTGTGAATTTGCGACCCACCCGGCGTTACCCAAGTCCGTGATAATAACCTTAAACAAAACTGAAGTTTGTATGATTTTATATTTTCTGAAAATCTTTCAAATGAATATAGTTTCGGGGGACCCACTGCCTTCAAAAGCGTAGATTGTTTCAAATGAACTTCGTTTCTGGGATCCCAATGCCTAAGGCAGTGTATACCATGAGTGCTCCACACGTCCCGGACACAATCGAAAACCAAGTTGAACGCAAACCATGCAGAAATCGGTCCCATAGAACCCGAGACAAGAATATGCCAAGTAGCAGTGAAAGATTGAACTAAAATCTGTAAAACAGTCATACGCTAAGTTGAATGAACCAATTCCCATTGAATTTTTAATTTATGGCTGTAGTGAGTAAACGTAAGTTGATGCCGAAAAAGAAGATTAATATTTTTAAAAAAATCAGTCAAGTACGAGTATATCCATTGCCCCCTAGAGAGGTGGCAATGGTATAACTCATGCTCAAAGGGTTCCGTACATTAAATTTATTAAATAATAAACTCCTACTGCCCCTAATTTTTTCATAATTTTAGTTTCAGTAGAATCGGAAATAGGAGGGGCGGGGCATATTTTTACAGTATTCTTTCAACAATTTTTCTGAAAATATAATACCTAAAATTAAAACAAATATATTTTTGAGTTCGATGTTACGAGATCTTTTGAACGATATCCCTATACGATATACAGAAAGAAAGATTTTTAAAAAGTAACATAATTAATATCTTGGTTAATTAACGACAATATTTTTAGAAAATCATTATCAAATATCCTTGGATGATTCTTATTCGATAGATACCTCGAGTGTCCGTCAACTCCCCCGCTGACCGCCCGAAAAGTAAAATTTGTGTGTAACAGAAAAATGCATTTTTCTCAAAAACTATGTTATCTAAGAAAATCGCTATAGTTTTCCTGCAAGGTTTAAATAAACTCCTACTACCCTTAATTTTTTCATAATTTTAGTTTCAGTAGATTCGGAAATAGAGGAGGGGGGGGGGGGGGTGACATATTTTTGTGGCGCAGTTTCGACGATATCTCTGAAAATATAATACCTAAAATTAAAACAAATATATTTTTAAGTTCGATATTACGAGATCTTTCACACGATACTCCACATGATATACAAAAAGAAAACTTTTTTTTCAAGCAACTTAATTCGCCCCCTAAATTTTTCCTAAATATATTTGTGAATGGCTAATAATCTTTAAAATATGTGGGTAAAAAGGCTTTATAACTTTCCCAAGTTTGAACTTTCCACGTCCCATAATTTACGAGAAAAAGGGCTCTGACAGATGAACAGACAGACACAGGACTGATCTTATAATGGTTCCGTTTTTACTTTTCAAGTACGGAACCCTAAACAGTGGTAGCTGGGGTCTAAGGAAATTTTTAGTAGTTTATGAAGTAGCTGGAGGACCCTAGAACTATATTAAAGAAAATCGCAAGAGAATCGGATCATTTTAAAAGAAGCTGCACCAAGGGAAACAAGAAGGAGATGAATATTCAAAATTGGTGGCAGCTGAGCCCCGAGAAATTTTTTTATCATTTGAGTAGCTGGAGGACCTAAGAAGTTGTTAGAAAAAAAATCTAGGGAATCGGATGATTTTTAAGGGAGCTGTAGTTAGGGGGCCTAAAAAGGTTCAAAATATTGGTGGTAGCTGAGGTCTGAGAAATTTTTTTTGTCATTCATGTAGTAGCTGGAGGATCTAAGAAGCTGTTAGAAAAAAAAAAAAAAAGCTAGTGAATCGGACGATTTTTAAGAGAGCTATAGTAGGGGGCCAAAAAGGGGCCAACTGGATAGTTTTGAGCAGGGCCCTAATCTTAAAAGGCTTCTTAGCACTTTAGATCTTCAATTAGTCAAAATTAAGCATCGGTTATAAACTAATCATTAGAATAAAATTTTAAAGAAAGGCTTAAAAAAGGGCTTTAGGGCCCAAATAAAAACATGAGGGTGGTGGGCCGGAGAGATGAGTTCAAGACTAAACTTTAAAGTTATGCATTGAGAGGATCACACAATTAGGGGGTGAAAAATGCATGGCGCAGAAAAAGTTCAAGGGCCCTGGACCATGCTCCAGGGGATCAGGGCTATGATGATGATTATTATTGGGCTGAAATATTTTAATGCATAACGCATGAATTGAGATAGTTTTCGGGCCATTCGTTCGTACCATTTGCGTTGTAAACAATTTCCCAAGGTTCTACATCCAGGAAGGCAGACATGAAATATCCAATGAACGAAGACATCTCAGCTGAAAGTTTTTTATTGATATATAGCAAGTATAAGATGTAAGAACGGGGTGGTCTCGGGTATTAGAGGCTTAGAACAGTTGTTGACAGAGCAAGAGCTAGGAGTGATCTCTGTTGTTTGGGCAGTACATTGTCTCGCCAAGATGCGATATTACACTGAGCCAACAAAACCGCAGACACACAGAAGAATTTATGTACGTTAAGGATAATTAATAGAAATGTTTTGGGAGGATGTAATGAAAAAGCTACCACATTTGGCGAACCCGTCACTTTTGTGAATTTTAGAGGACACAGGCGGGCAACACGGTGGGAAAGGAATTTTAGTCAAAGGAAAGAGCTAAACATTGTATCTGGGAAATTACATTACTTGCACAATTTGTTTATGAAAAGACAAAGGTTGGGCGCCCAAGCAGCTGTCAATGAATGTCCGGAACACATATAATTACATCTGTTATAACCGCATTGGAATTAAAATAGATCTCTAACGTACATGCTGCATTTAATAAAGATAGTCTTTCATATGAGAAAAAGGAAGTAACGTTTGAAGTTTTAGAATAAGATATATTTTAGCGAAGAGAATATTAATTAATATATTGAAAATTAAGTTAGGAAGATAATAATTTAGAATAAAGATATGTATAAATGATTCTATATCATATACATATTCTCCCCTTCGACAAAATGAAAAAAAATGACGCTGGCTCAATGTACATCGGTACAAACTGTTATACGTACCTGCAAAAAGTTCAGTACGCAATTACACTTGGAGACCACCCAAAAGTACACAATAAAACAAAAATACAAACAAACATATAGAAATAAAAATATACAAGTACTTGTTTTCAAAATCTTGCACCTTCAGTATGCGTGCAAAGGTACCTAAAATGATTTTTTTAAAATCATACAAATGTTCTGTTTCATTTTTTTTTTCAAACAGCTGCAGCATTTAAAAATACAGAACAATATCATAATTATCATTTCAATAATATTCGTCATAATTGACGGAGGCCTATATATTTTTCATACATATGTATATACATGTATGTGTGCACAATTATCAAAATTTTCAATGCTAGCAATTCTCATAATGATGGTAACATACATATCTGCAGATTTCTTTGATTTTAGCTAGCTTTACTTCAAAAAATGTTTATCATAATAAACATTAATATAAAAATATAATATGACAACAAAAACTAGTTTAAATTGGAAAGTAAATATAAACAAATACAAATGTATATATATAAACAATAATTATGCATATATAGATAAAAGTTGAATATAAGCAAGTGTTTTCCTTTATTCAAGTGAAAATAAAAATCTATTAGGCAAAAATATGTTAAAAATAGAGTGACACTGTGCAAAGTATGAATACTGACAATGGGAAATAAAATTACGTGCAAAATTATGAATCTATTGCATAAAAGTATTATAAAAATTGTAAACAATATAGCAAAGGAACTGGTGCATATGAGCAAAAATTGGATTAAAAATTGTTTGTAACATTTTTATCCATTAAATTGTAGTGTCCACAAATATGAATTTTTTTTTTTATTAATTGTAAAAGGTGTGGGATTTATAAATAATAAAAATATATAGGAAAGATAATCATATAAACTGAAAAGTAAACTCCATAGGTAATTATGCGCTATCAAAAAGTACGTGTGTAAACTGTTGAAAAAGCAGTCCTATCGTTCACCATATGACTCATAGACATGTCATATGACAGGAATGCAAAAAGAAAATTTTACTTATCTAGTATATCTATATTTTGTATGTGTGTAGTGTAGAGTACTTCTGAAAAATACATTTACCAGAATGACATTTACAAGACATGTTTATAATAATTAAATAAATTAAAGAAAATGTTTTTTGTAAATGTGTAAACATTGTACGTTGATGAGAGAACATGAAGTAAATGTGTGAAAAATGTATTAAAAATTTACCTATACCATTATTAAAATTTCAATTCAAAAATATTGAACTGATGAATTCCATGATATGAAGTTAAATTGTTATGTAAGTAGTTTTTTTCTTTTTAAATACATGAAGTATATCATAATCATGGAAAGAGATACGATGAAAAAGTGTGAAAGAAAAAAATAAACATTGTGATAGAGAAAATAAATTTTTTGAATAAATGTCACGTCAACTATCTATTAAAATGATTGAAATTGAACCAATTTGTGAAGAGTCACAGTTCAAAAATGATGTAAACCATAAATTTTAAATGAACCGACGAGAGAGAGAACCATTGGAATTTTTGTTTATAAAGTAAAAATGAATGTGTCAAAAATAGTTTAAAAAGGAAGAGTATATTGTAAAATAAAGAGAAAATAAATATTGCAAACAGTATAGAGAACCAATGTAAACAATTGCATGTGTAACTGTGAATGAAGACTACAATTTTATATCCAAAGCATTCTGCGAAAAATCATTGTAAAACTTTGTAGAAAAATATGCTATGTACCCCTTTGTATTGCAAAAATGCTCTGAAAATTTGTAGAAGGGAGTATCATCTACGAAAAGTCCATCAGCACTCAAAAGAAAGAACTTTGTAAGAAATTAAAACATTGTACGTTGGGCGCTAATAAATGACTTTCCTGGAAGACACTGCGTGTAATATATAGATACCAGAAAAATGAGAATATTCTGGGAAAATGCAATCGTAAACAAATAGAACTTGAGGAAATAGCAGAAAATTTTTAATTTTTTTGAACCTTGTATCAAGTAAGATACCTGTAAAGTAAACGTTAACAAAAGAAGATAAACAATATTTGTATTACCTGCCAAGAAAACTGTTAAACACTAAAGATGAGCATAAATATTGAAATTTTTAAATATTACCTGAATATGTGTCCTGACAAAAAAATAAAAATGCATCTTGTTACACATTGAAAACATGTAGGGGAATGACAAGATTTCAGTGTACAATAGATAATAGAGCCAATTTTTTTTAAAAATACAATAAAATGCAAAAAATTTAAATATGAAACAGCAATAAAAAAAAGTGTGTGTGTGTGTGTGTATACCCGACAAACTATTTGTGCCTAGGATGACGAGTACATAAGAATGTAGAATGTACGATGAAAGAAAAATACTAGTTACTATACTAGTTTCGATGAACAACGTGAAATATGTAAATTACTTGAATACGATGAATTTTCAGAACACATTGAACAGAACATAATATAAATCGATGAGAGAGAATTAAAAAGAAGGCGTGCAATCTGAGTACTTGAAAAGTACAAAAAATCACGACCAAAATAAAATTAAGGCGTGTGCAAAAATTTTAACAGCATAAAAATATATTGTACGAAGTGAGTAATACAATGTAAAATGGAGAACCTTTTCAGAATTGCAAAAAAATAGAACAAAAATTTTACGCCAGAAATTAAAATGACAAAATATGACATCAAAACTTTGAAAAGTGCAAGAAATATTTCACACATAACCACAGTGATTGGCTGGTCACCATGATTGAATGTGAAATAAACAAATTATCGTTCACTAATCCTGCAGAAATTAACCAACGAAAAGATGTACTTACACTTAAAGTGACTGTTAAAATTAAAAGTGTAATTTTAAATTATTCCATGAAAAATATATATATAAGCTCCTTGAATCGAGAATTATACAACTGCATAAAATGTAAAGAAAAATTATAAATCTTGAACCTACATTTTAAAAACTAATTTGTGTAAAAATGTAACAAGACGTTGAAAAAAAAAATCATATTCCAAGTATGTAAGTATGCCGAATGACATATTCTACCTAAAAGTTTAAATTGCCTATGGAAATGATTAAAACATGAATGTCTTTCAGTCAAATGAATTATAATTTCAGAACTGTACGAAGATGAGCATAAATAAGAAGAATGCGTAGAAAACTGATGTAAATATTATAAAGTACATAATATTTTAAAAGTTAAGTAGATAGCACTATGACATGACCAGCAAATATATCTAAAAATTGTAATTAATATCTGTGGGAAGAAGAATAATCGTGTGTGCAGATAAAAACATCCCTAAAAGAGACCAAAATATTTAAAAACTAAAATATACATGGCAACACTGATGTAATTCTTTATAATTATTATTATTATTATTATTATTTTAACCATGCCAGTATTCTTTTACACATATCTATCTAAACTCTTTAAAATATAAAGAAGTATTATAATTTCTCAATTACTAGCTTGAGAAAAAATATAATTTAAAATATTTTTGAAATACCAATTTACCTTTTCTTTTCCATCACCATAGATATCTCGATAGTGGAAAAAAATTAAGTGGGGAGAATCGAGATATTGACAAATCTGGAAAGTACATTACATACAAGAAGAGTGACAAATCCTAGCAAATCACTATGAAAGAAATTAAATAAATATTTATCCCATCACAGATTTTATAGAAATAATGGGCCAAAAATATAAACACAAAAATTTTAAAATAATTAAAGTTTTTATTTTTATTTATTTATTTATTTATTTATTTATTTTTTAACTATGAGAATGAGCATTACCACAAATTATAATATTTGTCAATTTCTCCTGAAACCTATAAAAATTTACCTGTAGTGCCCTAGTATAGATCAAAAACATTATATACACCAAAAATGAAAATATTACATGCATAAGCGAATGTTTCGTGGGTATATCCGGGATATTCACATTCGATCAAAACTTTGGGGCCAGCCCATCATATATGGCAAAATGTAAATATATATACACGGGGCAGAGCTTATAGCATCACACATAACATAAAAATGACCTACACAAAAACAAACAACATATAATGTAATACAGTTTACCTTTTAAGGAATTTCAGGAAAATTAAAATTCGTTAATGGTATAAAATGGATGGTGTGAAAGCAAACAAATATTCATTACAGTTAACTAAAAATGCTCAAAAGAGTAAAACTATAAATTTTTATGATATAGAGCTTTTAAACCGAAAAATTCTTGATGCAATGTTATTAACCAATTAGTTGATACTTACTTACATAATCTATCAATATCAGCTTTCAAAAACAGTAAGTAGTTCAAAAATATATGCAACACTCCCATATACATTCATTATATGTGAAAATTCTCCTCATCTCTATTAATTTGAAAAAATCTGATAAACATCTTGTATTTTTTTTTTAATATATTTAGAGAATGTTATGAAATAGGAAAACAGCTTTTAATATGCATAAAAAATCTAGAATATAATATTTAAAATATAAAATGCAGACGAAAAATGTATTACTAAATTTTTTCATTTGAGGAAAAAATCATACTCTGGTTGTACACAATTATTAAAAAAAAACATATATAATATCATATAAAATGTAACAGGCATATAGAAAAAATTGTGAATGTTTGCATGACTAATTGACATACTGATTAATGAAAATTTCAAAAGACATTAATTTAACGAGATAAGTTTCCAAGGAAACTTGCACCTATATTTTAACAAATTAAATTTCAAACTATTTATCTACCTTTATTCAAACGAAAGTAAAGGATATGTCATGCACTCATCGAAAATTTAAATAATATACTAATGAAATTATTTATAATCTTCATCGTTTTATACAATTAACAACAAAAACAGTAGGATTTATTTATTCAGTTTATAATATATGCATGATATAATTTAAGTTAACGTATTCAGCACGTGCAATCATAGATATAAAAAATTACCTTAGAAAATGAAGATAATTTTTTTTGATAAAAACATTATGTAAAAGAATTTTGAGAGGAAAATACTGTAGGCTGAAGGAAATCATTAAAACATGCATATATTAAATAATCTTTAAAATATGTACTTACGTCTTTGAAGAATAAAACATATATCCCACAGTAAATTTAAAAAAAATCACACACTTAAAAATTCAATAAGTCCGAAAAATGTATCAGCACTTATACGCACAACCTTGGTCTGAAAAACAAATTTCTTCGGGTTTTTTTTTACATTATGTCAATGTATTTTAACTTTGTGAAATTTTGATAGAGCGCGGTAAGGAAAAGGTTGCTCTTAAGAGGTTTCGCGCAAAAGTTCCGTTTTAACGGATGGAAGAAATCGGCACATTGAACAGCTGGGATCAAAGAAAGCTTTATCGTCCGGCCAGGCAAAATAAAAACCGCCGACATTGCATGTTTTGATAGCGAAATTCTTGGACCGCAGGAGAAATTTACTATGATCGAAGAAGAAAAAAAAACATATCTTCACAGCGAAAATTTTTATCACAAGTCAGTAAAATCCCCTCAGTAATGAAGAATAATTTGCGAACATGTGTTTTCTTTTTCTCATTGGCATAAAGTTCCTTATATATTTCTTTTATTTTAGAGTACTGGAATCCGACGTTTACGTTTACTTGCGTTAAAATGTTCATGCACCGCATAACAACAATAACACTTCATATAATTCGAAAACATCGGGATACTTTTTCTTTTTATACAGTTTTGTAGAATGAAGCAATTGAATGAAAATTCGGAACAGAAAGGGGGGGGGGGGGAATCAGGAAAAATTGTATAGCTTGAAAATTGCGATCCGGAAATCCGGAAGAAAAATTCACATAATCCTGAGAAATCCAGAACAGTACCGCTTGAAAAAAAATCTTTTATATAATCCAGAGACCATCTGAGACTATGGGATATGACTGGCAGATGAACGGGAGATGACTGGAGATGTCCGGAAAAGAATTGGAAAGGAACTGGATACCATCTGGATAGGAGACAGGATATCAGAATAGACGATGGGAGACAGGAGAAGACCGGAGACCGTACACATGAGGCCAGCAACCGGAGCTCACAGGATGCAGGATACAGGAGGAGAGCAGAAACGGAGATCACAGGATACATGATACAGGAGGAGACAGGACACGGGAGACCACCCCGACTGTACTATAATCAATTATTGCCTTCCGAAGTCACACCAACTGTGTATGATGATGATTATTATTGGGCTGAAATATTTTAATGCATAACACATGAATTGAGATAGTTTTCGGGCCGTTCGTTCGTACCATTTGCGTTGTAAACAATTTCCCAAGGTTCTACATCCAGGAAGGCAGACATGAAATATCCAATGAACGAAGACATCTCAGCTGAAAGTTTTTTATTGATATATAGCAAGTATAAGATGTAAGAACGGGGTGGTCTCGGGTATTAGAGGCTTAGAACAGTTGTTGACAGAGCAAGAGCTAGGAGTGATCTCTGTTGTTTGGGCAGTACATTGTCTCGCCAAGATGCGATATTACACTGAGCCAACAAAACCGCAGACGCACAGAAGAATTTATGTACGTTAAGGATAATTAATAGAAATGTTTTGGGAGGATGTAATGAAAAAGCTACCACATTTGGCGAACCCGTCACTTTTGTGAATTTTAGAGGACACAGGCGGGCAACCCGGTGGGAAAGGAATTTTAGTCAAAGGAAAGAGCTAAACATTGTATCTGGGAAATTACATTACTTGCACAATTTGTTTATGAAAAGACAAAGGTTGGGCGCCCAAGCAGCTGTCAATGAATGTCCGGAACACATATAATTACATCTGTTATAACCGCATTGGAATTAAAATAGATCTCTAACGTACATGCTGCATTTAATAAAGATAGTCTTTCATATGAGAAAAAGGAAGTAACGTTTGAGGTTTTAGAATAAGATATATTTTAGCGAAGAGAATATTAATTAATATATTGAAAATTAAGTTAGGAAGATAATAATTTAGAATAAAGATATGTATAAATGATTCTATATCATAAGGGCCCTAACTAGAATATAGAAATGGGAGAATAATTAAATGGAGAAAATCCCCAAAAACGAAGAAGATCGGATTAAAAGGGGGAAAGTTGTTAACAATTTAGTGAATAATAACTTCAAGGGCCCTGTATCAGCCCCAGAGTCTTAACTGGAATGTAGAGATGGGGCAATAACTAAATGGAGAAAGGGGCCTCAAAAACAAAGAAGATCGAATAAAAAGGGTTCAAGTTATTAACAACTTAGGGCACAAAAACTTAAAGGGACGCTGGGGGTCCGGGTCTTGTCCAAGAAATTTTTTTGTTGTTCATGTAGTAGCTGGAAGTCCTAAGAAGTTGTTAGAAAAAAAAGCTAGTGAATCGGACAATTTTTAAGGAAGCTACAATAGGGGGCCCAAAAGGGGCCAACTGATAGTTTTGAGAAGGACCCTAAGAGAAAAAACATCTTAAAAGGTCCCAGAACTTAGCGCTTTACATCTTCAATTATTCAAAATAAAGCATAGGGTATAAACTAATCATTAGAATAAAATTTTAAAGAAAGGCTTAAAAAAGGACCCTAGGGCATAAATAGTGACACAATTAGGTGGGGGGGGGGTGAAATGTATAGCACACAAAAAGTTAAAGGGGGCAGGGTCCTAACTGGAATGTAGAAATGTGGGGCGGATAACTAAATGGAGAAAAGTTCCCAAATAGGAAAATGAGTGGATTAAAAAGGGCAAGTTATTAAAAATTTAGGGAATAAAAACTTCAACGGATCTGGAATGTAGGAATGGGGAATAACTAAATGGAGAAAGGGCCCAAAAACAAAGAAGATCGAATAAAAAGGGGGCAAGTAGTTAACAATTTAGGACACAAAAACGTAAAGCAACCCAGAGTGCCCCAGTCTTAAAAAAAATAATAATTTAAGCCTCAGGTGCATCAGGACCTGAATTGGACTATCTGCACCCAAATTTTCAGGCTTCTTGCCATAGATTTCACTAGTCATCGCAAACAGACAAATAACTTTATTTTATTAGTATAGATAGATAGATAACTGGGTCAGAAAATGATAGTGGTTTTCTTCGAACCTTGGATAACTTTGCATAAATACAGGTTAGGTTCCCTTAGAAAATCCCCCACGGAGGGCAGCCCCCTCACATAGTTTTATAATAGATTCCTAAAATGGTAGGATTTGTTGATATTCTTGAAAAATTGTAAAATAACTTTTCTGTTATGTCTTCCTTAAATCCTGTGCCATTTCAAATTCAATAAAGAGATCATCGACAAAAAGAAACGGTTGCAGATTTCATTGCTGATCTTTGAAGGCTAATCAGAACATTGTAATTTTTGCAATCAACTCAATTCTATGCTTCGAGATCATCTATGCATTACATAACACAGTAATTAAACTTCTGGCTGATTTCAAAACTAACATTAACAACAGCATTATAGATGCTGTTCTCAAATTTGTGGATCTGTTGTGAATTCTATCAATCTTATGAAAAGTAAAAACAAAAACAAAATTTCAAGTCAAAATAATAAAGTTAAAGAAGGTGCAAAGAAACCATGTTATCATTGCAGTAAATGACACCCATTCTGGGAATGTAAATTAGTAAAGTTTGTTTGCAATTTTTTTGGGCATGAATTTTGGCAGTTTTAATCGGTTTTAAATAATCAATATATTAAAAGTATATATAGAAAATATGAGACACACACTGAAAATATAGGAAAGGTAGGTGGCCTGAATGGCTTTTTTAAGGCTGGGATAATTACTTTTTTATTGAATTGTATACACTAAAACTTACATGCTAATTGTAAAAGTGCTGCGTATTCCTGATTTGGAGAATCTTCAGAATCTGCACTCACACCTTTACATTTGTAGAAACCTACATCAGAATTATCAATATCTAAGATTGTTAGAGATCCATTCCTATGAATCAAGTACCTAACAGGAAGAAAAAAAAAGAGAAAGTAATTAATTATATGCGCGCGGGTGTGTTATATAGTTATAAACGGTACAGTGTTTATATAGTGTTTTTTTTTAGCTACAGATATTTTTAGATTTAATAAAAATCATCACAATGCATATAATGGAACAAAAAAATAAATACTTGGTATTGTTTCCCAGAATTTCAGTATTTTCTCCAAAATACCATTCAACATATGCAACATTTTCATAAATACAATTGAACTGTACTGAGGTGTTTTCGGGGGTAACAATGTTTTGTGGAATGGTGAGGATATATGGTCCCTTATCATCTAAAAAAAAAAAATAGATATATAATTTCTGATACACATTTCTATGCAAAATATCAGTTGCATACCATATCAACCTGTAAACTCCACACAAGTGCAAATTCTCATCGACCAAAATTTAAAATGGTCGGCGTTTTTTGAAAACATGTTTTCATTAATTTGCATTTTTCATTAATAAAATGATATTTTTTTTATAAAAATAAATATTACAGTTCGATTCCTCATTAAATTCTGTATAGGAATCATGTGTTATGTTTAATTATCACTATATTTTCAACAGTTGAAGTTGTGGAATTCCAAATCGCAGTAGTATGGAGAGTGTGAGTCTTGAACTGAAATGAGGAGTCCACAGGTTAAAACAATACACAGAGAAGATTAAGATTATAATATAAATTGCATTGACAAAAACTATAATTGAACAAAATGTGCACTTTTACACTGCTAGGGAAGCAATGCTCTCTCTCTATATATACAGAGTTGCCTCTCTATATAAAAACATCTAAAATACCGAAACCGAAAGATTTGTTTCGTAAATGGGGGAGTGTCTTATAAGAAAAAATAAAATATATCATTGTTATGGAGACTCAGCATTATGAAATGCACGCCAGATAAAACAAGACTAAAATTATTTTTTTTATTTTAAGAACAGCATTAGAATATATAGAAACATTCAATATTTACTGAAAAGGAAATAAACATTAAGTCACATTCAAACTTATTTATATTTTTAAATTATTAATTGCAATTTTTTCAGTAATTTGGATTTGATTGCCCTTTATAAATAAAAAAGTTAGCTTACTAATGAAAAATGATCTATTTCATGGTCTTCAGTATTAAAAACTAAGTTTTCAAGCTATCCACCATATTTCATAACATTTTTAAAGACTTATCAGTTTCGTGTTCATTTTAATCTCCTGAAATTAGAGAAATAAATATCTTGATTACTTTTCTTTAGCATAGAAAATATACAAGTGCTCATAAATATTCACACAATCCTTGGTGGTTTGTGGTGATCTTACTAACTTCAAGTTGGAAAACTCATTTTATTCTCAACTGACAAAGCATCGTTTTTCTTTAGGAAAGAGTTCTCAAAGAAGCTAATTAATCCACTGAAAATAAATTAATCAATTTTGTACAAATTAAATATCCTAAAATTTCATGGTCGCAGATTTTTCATTTGAATTTAACACCCGTAAGCTTTTTATTTCATCTCTATATAACTTATTATTTACATAAGCACATTAACACATTGTATACACTAATGTGCCTTCTGTTCAAAATTACCTCCGACTCGGGTCCCCGCTGCCTTTGGCACTGCATACCGCCGGAAAAACCCTTAATTTTCACGTCGAATAATATAATTCTCTAACCAAACGAACCTCCTGCTCGGGTCATACTCATATACGGTTACTTCACTACAAAATGTAAAATACATGCTTTTCTAGATTAATAAACCAAAGTGCTGCATTTGTTTTTTGAAAAGTTTGAAAATTAGTCAAATGTCCCTCGTATGTGGGAGATTTGAACCAGGTAAATGGGGGATATGACCATAAGAAAGTCACAAAACAGCAATAAAAATGAAATATAAACTATTTTGGATTATTAAATAAAAGTAAAATAAAATAAATAAAACTACTGATAAGGCATGAAACAACAAAGGGTTAGAAAATATAATTAAAAATATACTACATACATATTTCATAATTGAAATAAATGACGAGAAACAATTTTTAGTTTACAAATCAAACATTAATGCGTAATGCAGTTTTGCCTCCGAATTAATGATTCGATAGGTGAGTTTATGATTTGATAAATAAAATTATGAAGTAAGCATTGAACAAAGATCGTGAAATAAAAAATACATATTTGTGGTGGTTCATGTACCTTCCTGGTCAAGTGTCCCAGACTCCCCCTACACTTTATATATTTTTGAATACAGCCAAGTCAAATTAATTTGATGTAATAAATACATTATACTGCATGATTCCAAGCAAATGTTTAAACTGAGTTTTATCACTGGTGTAATTCATGCAGATCTTTGCTTTTTTGATATAAAAAAAAGCTGGAGAAAGAGATGCATAGCTAGGCAAATTAAAAATTTTAGTAGCCCAGATTCAAATTAGTTCAGGGAATTTAAACATTCATTTTGTATGACTAATTAGAAATACATAAAAATATAAATAAAAGAAATATGGTGCAGTTTCTATCCTTTTTAAGTTTTCAATTTTAGTAAAGTAAGTTTAATAAAAATGCTGACATTCATTCTGTGGATGGACAAAGATTTAAACGCCAAAAGCCTTAGAGTAATGCTTGACAAAGCTGACAATTTTTTTTTTTAACTGATCGACGAAAATCGCGAATTTTTTATTGACAAATGGTTGAAAATGGCGATTTTTTTGTGACCGATCAAAGATGGTTGGTTGTTTGATTTATGACGGCCGATTATCTACTCGAGGGATATAGGCCCTAAGGGGGAGTGCCCTCCGTGGGGGTCTTTCTAACGGATCCTAACCCGTATTTACAGCAAGGTTCGAAAAAAAAACTATGGAAAACTCCGAACGGTTAGGTCGACGAGCGCGACAGGGGTTTGAACCCAGCACCTCCCGTCTACCAGCTTTGAGAGCAGAACCTCTCAGCCACTGGTGGAGCAACCGATCAAAGAAAATCGCGATTTTTTGTGACATATCGATGAAAATCGCGTTTATTTCTTGACCGATTGACGAAAATCGCGCTTATTGTTTGACCGATTGATGAAAATAATTTTTTAAACGATGGATTGAAGAAAATTATGACTTTTGTGATAGTTATGCATCTGTAAAAAGTACGTTTGCCAGACCTCTCATCTGCCAGGTACGCACGAGTTTTAAGGCAAATTCACATTGATCTCAGAAATGATAAAAATAAAGGTAAAAAACACGGAAAAGTAGCATGGCTATATTTCGCCGTGCCGTTTTAGGCAGATTTTGTAAGAAATACTACCTATTACATTCTCACCTAAGTTAGAATTTTTGAAAAAGTTTTGCAGATCTACGCCGATCCTGACTCCCAGAACCCAAAACAACCCCCAGTTCAAAACTTTATCTATCTATCTATCTTTCTATCTATCTATGTCATTTTTTTATGGACACGATAACTGCAATAATTCTGCACAGATCTCTTCGAAACTGATACATAAAATCAAGGGGCATAAAATATCGGTCAAGTTCGTTAATGGCCAAAATCGAACCTAGGGGGGGGGGGGGAGGGTGGGGGGGGGCTTTTTGTGAAAACAGAAAAAACCCCATAATTTCTTAATTATGATACGTATCGAATCTGTTTAAAGTTATTATTACTTCTAGGAGAAGGGCCGAAAATGTATGTATGAAAGATTTTTGATATAATTAAAAATGGCCCCAAGGGGGGGGGAAAGGGGGGTTTTAGAAGAAAAAAAATCATAACTCCGTCAATTCACAAGATATCAAATCCGCTTAAATTTATTATTAATCCTCTTAATATTATCTAAAGCTTTTACATTGACAAGTTTTTTATAGGACCAACCCTTATAGCAAAAAAAAAAAAAAAAAAAAAAAAAAAAAAAATCCTGCTGGCTCCACCTGCAAACAAGTTATTTTTCGAAGTAGGCGGTTCCAACTCCCGCATCTTTTCGAAACTGATACATAAAATCAAGGGGCATAAAATCTCGGTCAAGTTCGTTAATGAGCAAAATCGAACCAGGGGGTGGGGGGTGGGGGGGTGGGGCTTTTTGTGAAAACAGAAAAAAAACCCTATAATTTCTTAATTATGATACGTATCGAATCCGTTTGAAGTTATTACTTCTAGGAGAAGGGCCGAAAATTTATGTATGACATATTTTTGATATAATTAAAAATGGCCCCAAAGGGGGGAAAAAGGGGGTGTTTTTGAAGAAAAAAAATCATAACTCCGTCAATTCACAAGATATCAAATCAGTTTAAACTTATTATTAATCCTCTTAATATTATCTAAAACTTTTATACTGACAAGTTTTTTATAGGATCAACCCTTATAGCAAAAAAAAAAAAAAAAAAATTTAAAACAAAAAAAAATTCCTGCCGGCTCCGCCTGCAAACAAGTTATTTTTCGAAGTAGGCGGTTCCAACTCCCGCATCTTTTCGAAACTGATACATAAAATCAAGGGGCATAAAATCTCGGTCAAGTTCGTTAATGGGCAATATCGAACCAGGTGGGGGGGGATGGGGGGGCTTTTTGTGAAAACAGAAAAAAGCCCATAATTTCTTAATTATGATACGTATCGAATCCGTTTGAAGTTATTATTACTTCTAGGAGAAGGGCCGAAAATGTATGTATGAAAGATTTTTGATATAATTAAAAATGGCCCCAAGGGGGGGGGAAAGGGGGGTTTTAGAAGAAAAAAAATCATAACTCCGTCAATTCACAAGATATCAAATCCGCTTAAATTTATTATTAATCCTCTTAATATTATCTAAAACTTTTACATTGACAAGTTTTTTATAGGACCAACCCTTATAGCAAAAAAAAAAAAAAAAAAAAAAAAAAAAAAAATCCTGCTGGCTCCACCTGCAAACAAGTTATTTTTCGAAGTAGGCGGTTCCAACTCCCGCATCTTTTCGAAACTGATACATAAAATCAAGGGGCATAAAATCTCGGTCAAGTTCGTTAATGAGCAAAATCGAACCAGGGGGTGGGGGGTGGGGGGGTGGGGCTTTTTGTGAAAACAGAAAAAAAACCCTATAATTTCTTAATTATGATACGTATCGAATCCGTTTGAAGTTATTACTTCTAGGAGAAGGGCCGAAAATTTATGTATGACATATTTTTGATATAATTAAAAATGGCCCCAAAGGGGGGAAAAAGGGGGTGTTTTTGAAGAAAAAGTCATAACTCCGTCAATTCACAAGATATCAAATCAGTTTAAACTTATTATTAATCCTCTTAATATTATCTAAAACTTTTATACTGACAAGTTTTTTATAGGATCAACCCTTATAGCAAAAAAAAAAAAAAAAAAAAATTTAAAACAAAAAAAAATTCCTGCCGGCTCCGCCTGCAAACAAGTTATTTTTCGAAGTAGGTGGTTCCAACTCCCGCATCTTTTCGAAACTGATACATAAAATCAAGGGGCATAAAATCTCGGTCAAGTTCGTTAATGGGCAATATCGAACCAGGTGGGGGGGGGGATGGGGGGGCTTTTTGTGAAAACAGAAAAAAGCCCATAATTTCTTAATTATGATACGTATCGAATCCGTTTGAAGTTATTATTACTTCTAGGAGAAGGGCGAAAATTTGTGTATGACAGATTTTTGATATAATTAAAAATGGCCCCAGGGAAGGGGGGATTTAAAAGAAAAAATTTCATAACTTCGTCATTTCCCACGATTTCAAATCCACTTAAATTTATTATAAATCCTCTTAATATTATCTAAAACTTTTATATTGACAAGTTTTTTATAGGACCAACTCTTATAGCAAGAAAAAAAAAATCCTGGTGGCTCCGCCTGCAAACAAGTTAGGTTTCGAAGAAGGCGGTTCCAACTGCCGCATCATGGCAAAAAGGTTATTTCTTCCTCAATTCCCAACAAACAGGCGCCCCACGGTCTGCGTCTTCGAAATCTACCTGTGCCTGTAGGCCGAGCCGTCAGGGATTTTTTATAGTGCACAGTTTCAAAGAGCACAAAACGATTTTTCGAATGCACCATGTTCTTTCCTGAGTGCACCGAATTGCCCTTCAAGTGTACTGTGCAATTTTTTGATGCACGATCTTGCCCTTTTTCTAAAATAAATATGAACAGTAGCGTGATCTCTTTGCCACAGAATCAAGATCTATCTTTATCTTTAACATTTCACTTATGTTTCATCAATTTCGGAGCCTTTTTTTACGGCGATCTTTTCAGTCAGATCGACTCCTGTACTGCTGTATACGATGTTTTTATTTCAAAAATACTAATATGTATTATCAAACATTATATGAAGTTGCGTAGCAAAATAAACTTTTAAATTTTCCTCTTTTAGCTACTTCGAAAAATGAAACTAAAAAGGCACCAAGAAAATAAAAATGGCATCAGCTAAATAAAAAATAAAAACTTCGATCATTGTTCATGTGTTTCGAATTTATTTATCAGTTAAAAAATTAAAAAATAATGAAGATGACCTATTGATATTTTATGACCCAGCTTATTTATTTATCCATTTAATTGAGAGATACAACAAACTTATTTGCTTCGCACCAACAGCCGCTTATAAGCCTTCGTCGAGATAAGGACTGGATAAACCTAAGGCTCCTATAAGGGTATTATAGGAGCTCTAGATAAACCTAGAGCCAAAGAAATAGGCAGCATTTAAGAATACAGCCGCGAACTCCAAAAAGAGTGTTCTGCGGAATCATCGCGAGTGGAACCAGGCGCTTTCCCCTACGTGATTAGCGGAGCTCGGGCATGGAGGGTCCCGATGTTCATGGTCCCGACCCAGACTTTAGCATTTCGTGGCTCCTAGCAAGGTTGGAAATTTTGTTCAGCCGTTTATTTTGTGCTCGATGATGATGATTTAAATTGATAATGGTATTAAATAAATGCTGCAATTTATTCAACTGAAAGTCAGAGTTTGACATATTTTCAGAAGTTACAACAAGGAAAAGAAAATTTTAATTCAAACAATCAGTTGTAGACTATATTACTTATTTTATTATTAGCATGTAATAAAGATTGAAGTTTCCCGGTCTCCACTATCCGCCCCCTATTGCCCTATCCATCACCGTCCTTCAAATAACTTAAGACGACTATAGGGAAAAATAATAAATTGGATATCTTTGTACGGTTGTTTTGATTATAATGTCAAACTTTTTACCACATAAAAGATTTATTTTAATTTTCATCGGTTTTCAGTTTCAGCAATTTCAAACATAAAAGCTGAAGAAACAGTTAACTAGAATTTAAATAACCGATGGTCAACCGTTTTTGCTTTTAGGTAGATTTCGTAAGAAATACTATTACATTCTCCCCTAAGTTGGAATTTTTGAAAAATTTTTACAGATCTACGCCGATCACGGCTCCCAGAACCCAAAACCACCCCCAGTTCAAAACTTTATCTATCTATCTATCTTTTTTATGGACACGATAACTTCAATAATTCTGCACAAATCTCTTCCAAACTGATACATAAAATCAAGGGGCATAAAATCTCGCTCAAGTTCGTTAATGGGCAAAATCGAACCAAGGGAGGGAAATGGGGCGGGGTCCTTTTTGTCAAAACAGAAAAAAAACCCATAACTTCTTAATTATGATACGTACCGAATCTGTTTAAAAAGTTATTATTACTTCTAGGAACATGGTCGAAAATTTATGCATGACAGATTTTTGATATCATTAAAAATGTCCCAAAGGGGGGGGGGGAAGAGGGGTTTTAGAAGAAAAAAAATTCATAACTTCGTCAATTCACAAGATATCAAATCCCCTTAAATTTATTATAAATCCTCTTAATATTATCTAAAACATATAATTTTTTATAGGAAAAAAAAATTAAAAACAAAAAAATCCCTGCCGGCTCCGCCTTCAAACAAGTTAGATTTCGAAGTGGGCGGTCCCAACTGCGGCATCATGGCAAAAAGGTAATTTCTTCCGCAATTCCCAACAAAAAGGCGCCTCACGGTCTGCGTCTTCGAAATCAACCTGCGTCTGTTGGCCGAGCCGTCAGAGATTTTTCAATTTGGCGTTGGACTTAGAGCTAAATATTCCCGATCCTAAGAATTGTTACAGACATTCATACAGCATTTTCCGCTGTGGAAAATTGAAGCAAATTTGAATTTATTGAACATTTAATATATTATCTAATAAATCATAGTTTTAAAAATATTTATTGAACTATATAATAAATAACGAGGACATTGAGAGCTCAAAAACTGGTCCGTCCACGAAAAGTTGGCCGATGTGTAAAGCAAATTTTGATGACTTTATTTGTTTATTATGGAGACAAGTCAAACTAGGAATTAGCAGAGTCCATTTTATTAAATAATTGCGCTTCCACTCCCATTTGTATCTGCAAACATTTTCCTTTCCCTGTATCATGGCAAACTCTTATGGTTATCGGCCAACTTATCGTGGTCGGAGTATAAAGTAATCAAAGTTAATGGTAGTATTTTTAAGCCCCACCCCACCCCATTTAAAATTTTGTATGTTTTAAAGTGAGTTAAATAACAGTACAGTTGATGGGAAATAATTAAACTAACGTTTAAAATGCTTCAGATTATTTAAAAAAAAAAAAAAAAAAAAAAAAAAAAAAAAAAAAAAAACTGCTTAAAACATCGATGTGTTATTTCAGAAATTGAAACAGTAAGTTAATACTATTACAATACTTGTTATAGAATAAGAAGAATTTGATATTATCTAGGAACAGTATCCGAAATATCTTAAGGCTTATAGTTTGTACTATTTCTGGAAATTCTTTTCAGTTTTGAATATTTCTTCTTTAAAACGTGCTTCAATAAGCTGTCCCTCTCTTTTATTGTATTTTTTACATTATTATTATTATTATTATTATTATTATTATTATTATTATTTAGCAGTATAAGTCTGAAAGCGGCAGAATTTGCTATAGTAATCTTTAAAACATAATCACACACTAAAATTGTTATACAGGTGTGAATTTTCACGCTTTTCATTTGAAAATGTTCTGACGTACAGTCAATATTCATGTGTGCATGAACGCCGCCAATTGCAGTCGGCAATTTTAGAGCCTGATTTAGGGGGAAACATTCATGGGGTACGTGCCAAGTGCCAACAGATCCTATATTATGTTTGAGCATAACGTCACTCTGAATCTACATTTAAGCATTTATACAATAATAAATCTACCATATGAATATACATACAAGTTTTCAAAATTGAAATTTAAAAATTACTTATATTACTAATATTTAAGATGTAATTTGATTTCTTTATTTTTATAGAATTCAGTATCTTATCTCCTGCTTGCCAAAATTTGAAATATCATTTACCTGAATAATACTGAATCGGTTTTAAATAATTCAGTATTTAAGTTTTGTCTCATAGACACTAGAAAATTTAATAAATAAGTTTAACAATTACAGATATTAAGATATTGGATTTCGAAATTTACAGCTAAAAAATACTGTAGCCTCTTAGCTTTAGAGGAGCACAACACTAGACATTGCAGATATAAGTTCTGATCCAATTTCTGTATGCCAAATACTTCTAAAAATTTTGATCACCCGATTTTTACGAATACAATTGTAACTTAAATAAATTTATGCCTTGGATTTTGTGTGAATTGTTAAACTATATATGAGATTCAAAATTAATAAATAAACAGAAATATATCTCCTAGGATGCTTAAGAGTTGTAATTAAATTTAAGAATGGAAATTATTTTCTTAAGAGTGTTTGAAACACCATTAAGAAAATAATTAACAATGTATCCTAATAAAAGAAAGTTTCGCTCTGTGTGTGTGTGTGTCTGTTTGTCGGCGATGACTAGCGAAATCTACCGCAAATAGAAGCCTGAAAATTTGTGTGAGGATAGTCCAAAGCAGGTCCTAATGCACCTGTGCCTCAGATTTTTAAAAAAATTTTTTAGCCGAGATATTAATTAAAAACTCTTCAAAAAGCTATTTTATTTTCCAAAATCGGCAGGCGCGCACGCTCATGCCCAGAATCTAATCTTCGAGCGAAGAGGAAGGAAAAACCAAATGCTGTCGTTTTTTGGTCTTTTGTTTTAACCTCATTGGCCAAACCATTCGGAATACGGAAAAACAGAAGGCACATTCTTAAAGTTTGTACTTTTACGTCTTAAAAGCCGCAATCAGTTCGAAAAAAATATCGTTGTTACCTTTTGAAAACAAACAAAAGAACATACAACGTCAAAAAATCAAAAGGGCCGTTTTCACGGTTGACGCTTTTCCCCTTACGGAAATGCCCCCCCCCCCGGCCGTAATTTTAGATGTACCGATAAACAACAGCAACAAATAATTGCTTGTAATGCAAAGACCTTCTTCTTTTCGCCGGTGCAATCGTTTTTCAAAAATATGAATTTTAACCCTTTCAAAAACATTGGCGCCCGAAGGTCACTTCGCGCCTGCCGGACACGATCTTTCATCTACGTTAAAAATAACTAAACGTCCGTATTTGGACACAATCATTTTAGAGCATCTCGGCAGACCAGATTTACATAGCTTACAAACATTTCGAAACGTTCGGAGAACTAGAAGTACTTCCATGAAAACGGCAAAACGCGGGCTGTTTCGGCATGGTTTCGGATCATGTTTTCACTACTGAATATACATATTTTTTCACTAAGTTTTAAAGAGAGCTTGGATAGAGCTATATTTATAACCGATTAAAATTTCAGAGAGTTCGGAAGATAAGAACTATTTTTCTTGTTATGTTAAAGGATCCGACCCGACCCGAAAACAAACCAAGAAAAAAGCGAGAACAAAACATATTTCTTTTACAACTAGATAACAATATTTTTTCAGGAAATTCTTACGCGGGCTGTAAAACCGTTATTTATAACCGATACAAAAACAAAACAAGAAAATGTCTTCTTACCAGCGATTTTAACACTAAATAACAACATTTTTTCGCGCATTTTTCATCATTTAAAAATATAAATTCATATAAAATCGGGTTAAAGATATAAAATCATACAAACTTGATGTTTGTTTAATGTTATTATCACGGGGGCCGGGGCAACTCCGGGCGGGTCAGCTAGTAATTAATTAATGCATACTAATAAAAGAGGGTTTCACTCTCTGTGTGTGTCTGTCTGCGATGGTTAGCGAAATCTACTGCACGTATAAGTCTGAAAATTTGGGTGAGGATAGTCCAAGACAGGACCTGATACACATGAGGCTCAGATATTTAATTTTTTGATAATTAGCCGAGATATAAATTAAAAACTCATCAAAACACGATCTTTTTTGTAAAAATCAGCAGACGCGCACGCGGATGCCCAGAACATGATTTTCGAGCGGAAAGAAAGAAAAAATCAAATTCTGGCATTTTTTTTCCTTTTGTTTTAACCTCCATTGGCCAAACCATTCGGGATACGGAAAAACGGAAGACATATTCTTAAAGTTCGTACTTTTAAGTCTTAAATGCAAAAATCAGTTCGAAAACAATATCGTTCTTAACTCTTTGATGATTTTTTTTTTTTAAAGGGCCGTTTTCTCCTTAATGGAATCGCTCCTCCGCTCCCAGGCCGCAATTTTAGATGTACCGACAAACAAACAAAAAATGTTCTTAAAGCTGAGACCTTCTTCTTTTCGACGGTGCAATTGTTTTTCAAAAATACGAATTTTAACCCTTTCAAAAACATTGGCGACCGCAGGTCTTTTCGCGCCTCCTGGAAACGATCTTTTTTTTACGCTAAAAGATCCGTCTTTCGACACAATCTTTTTAGATTATCTCGGCAGACCGGTTTACATCACCTACATAGATGCAAACACCCCCGAAATGTAGGATAAAATATGGTAGTACGGTAATAAAGTAGAAAATACGGAAATCTGCGGCTACAATAACGAAAAAAAAAATCCTAATGAATTTTGATTTTAGTTTCCCCGATAAACCGCGGCGTTTCTCAATCCACGATGTGATTTTTCGCGAATATATTTCGCCGAATTTAGCAAATCATTTATTTTTAGCAAAATTTGGAAAAATCTGTTTTGCGCGAATTAAGCGAAAAAAACCCGCAAATCTAATCAATCGGATGCAGAAAAAAATCGCGAATTCTGCCAATTATACGCGGAAAAAATTCCACATAACATCAATTTGTCGCCGAAAAAATCGCGAATCTCTTCAATTTATCGCGGGAAAAAAAAGGGAAAGCTTCGTCAATCGTTTACGAAAAATAATCACAGATTTCATCAATCGGTCGAAAAAAGTAAGTCTTGAATTTTGTCAATTATATACGGAAAATATTGCAAATTTCGCCAATGTATCTTAGAAAAAAATAATTTTGTCAATCGGTCGAGGAAAAATATCGCAAAATTTGTCAATCGGTCGTTGAAAAAATTGCGAATTTTGTCAATGATGCATGAAAAAAGCGCAAATTTCATCAATTGGTTGCGGAAAAATAGAAATAATTTCGTCGATCAGTCGCGGAAAAAATCGCGAATTTCGTCAAGTTGTCGGAGAAAAAAAAAATCAAAACTCGTCACTGTATCTCACGTAAAAAATCGCGCACTTCGTCAATCTGTCGTTGAAAAGATTGCAAATTTTGTTAATGGGTCGTAGCAAAATATTGCGAAATTCGTCCACCGGCCGTCGAAAAAAAATCACGAATTTTGTCAATCTGTCGTTGGAAAAAAATTGTATAAATAGTCAATCGGTCACAATTATATTAATCACGAATTTTGAACTCTGTATTGACAACATAATTTTTTATAAATTTATTACAAAAAATCATTTATATTTAAAAAATAGAAATAAATTATGTAACCTTTATTTCAATCATGTTTGTAGGGATAAATGCAAATGATGTAAGGAGTGAGGATTCAGGGGGAAAAAAGTATATATATATATATATAGCTTTGAAAAAAATTTTATACCTGAAATTCTAATATTTGACTCCTAAAGCGTGTCCCAAACTCCTGAAATTTAGCTAGTAATTAATAAATTAAAGAGAACTCTTACCATTTTCTTTGTCAACAACGCGAAACTTTTTGACACATTCAAGCAGTCTTGTTATCATAAAACTTTACTATTAAAGTACCTCGGAATGGAACATCGTTATTTTCTGATAAATGAATTACATTTTGAGTTATAATCGATTGATCTCCGACGATGATCTTTCTCTGTCTGTCGCGTGCGTTTCGAAAAGCGCAATACTCTGACTGAACGCAGTAAAACAAAACTCTGACTGAACACAGATTTACTGGTAAATGAAATTTTTAGCATCTCATCTATGTAACACGGCTCTATCAAAATTGTTACTAAGAAAATAAGGTTGAATTTTCATTGTGTAACAGTAAAACCCTACACCGTAAAACCTCATTTTCATGTTCTTGAAAATTACGTTTTTGTTCAATGCAAGACAAAAACGCTTGTAAACTATATTTTCCTAAATTTACATATACGTTTTTATAATTTTTCTTTCACATATCCCTACAGAAACAAAAAATCGACGTTTTAATGTATTTACATATACAGGAAACTTTAGTATAGCAGGCATATGCAACTGCTCGGATACCTCAAAATAGTGATAAAAGTGACAAACTATGTGAGAAACGTGACTTAATAGTGAACAAAAATTAATTAAAAATTAATAAATAGTGACATACGCATTACTTCAGTTAAACTTTTTTTGGTTATTTTCTAGTCTCCTTTGTCCATTTGAATAATTGAGCTTTTGTAAGTATTGGTAAGAAGTACAAATACTGGTCTTATGACAAGAAGTTCTGCAAGTTGCTTTGAGTCGCTATGGTCGTCTTTTGCACACTAAACAGATTGGAACTTCTAACCAATGTAGAATTCGACCTATTATGAATATCTAAGCCACAACAGAGAGTTGAACTTGTCAAATAGCCTTTTGAAATTCTAACCAGTAAACAAGCAGGTGGACAACTTTAATGGTTAAATACCATTTAAAATTATTTGAGTTTTCATTCAGCTGCGAGCACTTTATTTGAAGAAAATTGTCCGAAGAATTCGACCTATTATGAATATCTAAGCCACAACAGAGAGTTGAACTTGACAAATAGCCTTTTGAAATTCTAACCAGTAAACAAGCAGGTGGACAACTTTAATGGTTAAATACCATTTAAAATTATTTGAGTTTTCATTCAGCTGCGAGCACTTTATTTGAAGAAAATTGTCCTTCGACATTAGCCACTGCCACCATAAAAATACAGTAGAACCACGATTATCCGAAAATCGGCTTAACCAAAACACCTTAAAACTTTTTTTTTTTTATACAAGCATGTTGTTTATGAAATAATTAAAGCGTCAACTTACTTATATGGACATTGTGTAAATGCAGACATTTTATTGCATAGACACGTACAACACTTCATTTCTCTACAAAATAAGTTGTGTTTTCTTTTTCAACTTTGCATTGCTTCAATGCTGCCTTATCACGTTACCTTTTAAACAACAACACATCTGATGCTGTTGTTGCATTTTCTTGCACTTCAATATATTAAAGTGCCATTATCAACTCTTTTCAACGAGTTGAATTATTATAAAAACCCGTTTGTGCTTTAATCGTTTGATTACGGGCTTGGACTGGCGACTATTTTTATATTCACTCGTACCACAATTTGCAAAAGAACTTCTTTGTGGTAGATTTCTTTTGAAATTATCTTGGCATAAGTGTATGGCAGGTATTGATATGGAAAAAATGGGAGAATAGAATAAAGAAATAGTCTGGGACGACGTATGTCCCAACCCTGTAATCAAAAGGTTAAAGTATTACTCATCATAAATAAAGTTTGGAAGAAATTAAAACACGTGTAAACAGGAAGGGGAAATCGCACAGAATATGGACTCTTGCTGTTTAGGAGTTCTAGCTGCATCTACAGGCACGAACGCGTTACCTGACTGTGCGGGAGTGAGAAGGGCGAGTAGTGGAACATCTGGTAGAATAAATATAGGAAGCCTCCTGGTTATCCGAAAATTCCTAATGAATCCCGGTTAACCGAAAATCCTTTGGTCCCATGCTTTTCGGATAATCGGGGTTTTACTGTACTATGAACATTTAATAACTGTGCTTAGGAATACTTGATATCACCGACGGCATTCTGCATTGTTAACAAGTGGGACCACTATTGATCATAATGATCAACCATAATTAATTGTTTTAGATACACCATATTTAAGCTGTGGTAATTTACATTAATGTATAAACTTATTATTAAGAATATCTAGAGTAAATGTTTTGACAACAACTACAATATCAGTTGCATTGATGTTAATTTTAGGGGATATATCACCAATGCATGGTGTTACTAACATTGTGGATGTTACTAAAGTTTTTCCAGTAGGTTTGAAATACAAGGTTTCCATCTAAACTACGTTTAACATCTTCGCAGCAAGAGTGACGGTGTGCTGTGCATACAATCCTAAATTTGTCTTCCTAGTATTTTCAAATAGAAATTTTCGCCTTATTTAATCACAGAACTTCTGCAATTTGATTAGGAACTGATTTTTTTCTTTGTAAATACTGGTGCTAAACGATTAAAATTTATGTACGGGACGCTTGTCACGAAGGGGACAAGTCACCAAATGTGTTTCATCAAGTTTCTAGGGAAGTCGCCAATAAGCAGTGGCGTAGACAGGGTGAGGGTCCAGATGTTCTGGTTACCACTAATTTTGTAGTTTTTTCTTTGCCTTATCTAATCGGAGAACTTTCTGCGATAATCAAGGCGAAGGAAACTTTACAATATTAGTGGTATTCAGCGCATTTGGACCCCCCTCCCTGGCTACGCCACTGCCAATAAATCTAGTTCGCGCATATAAATCAAAATCATAAAAGTAAGCTACAATTTCTGTCAAAAAAGGTGAGCAAAAGTGTTTTTTTTTCTAAAAAAGTGACTAAAAGTGATTAACTGCAAACCAAAAAGCAACCAAAGAAGAGAAAAGTAATTGACTTGCATGCCTGGTATAGTAGAAGCAAATCTTCGATATTTATTAGAATAAAAAACTATAATCGTAAGCAAGTATTTCTAAATAAAAATAATTGAACTTTAAAATTGCAATTAAGAAAAAAAATACATGCAGATATATACAGGGTGTTTCAAAAAGATTGACACACGCTTTATCTTTTTACCTGTTGGAGATAGTTGGGAATGTAAATTGTAAAAGTGTTCAAAATAAGGTTGGAATTAAGATTATGTTATCAGTTGGTGTTAAGATTATGTTATATTAAAAACGGAAAAATGTGTTTATCTGTTTTTAGTGTGAGAAATGTTGAAAATATTTCTAAGTATAACTTATAGGACCTAGGGACCCTATAAAAATTTAAATGTATAACTTTTTAAAAATTAACGGCAGAACTATTTCATCAACATAATCTTAAATCTTACCTTATTTTGACCACTTTTGCAATTTTCATTGCCTACTTATCTCCAAAAGGTAAAAAATTAAAGCGCGTTTCAATCTGTTTGGGACACTCTATATATACAGTTTAAAGTCAAATGTACTTCTTATTATGTCTCGCAATTAATTGAAGTTCACAAAATTTGATTATAATTATTAGGACAAAAGAGCTTACCTGACAGCCTAAGAGCGAAAATTTCCGTGCTGTTAACAGAGCCAACATCATTTATAGCCATACACGAATAAACTCCATTGTCTTCCAGGGAAATATCAGAAATAAGTAGGTGATTATTTTTAAAAGATATTCTTTCATCTCGGTATAAACGAACTCCATTTTTAAACCAAGTAATTTGGGTTTCTGGATTACCTTCAGCTTTACAGCGTAAATCTAATTCACCTCCAATATCTGGATCCGAGGATGCTGCAGCAACTCGCACAGTATCTGTAATCCCTATAAAGAGAGAAAAATTGTTAAAAAAAAAAATAATAGTAACTTTTTAAAAATTGTTTTAATAAATTCATTTATAATATAAATATACGATTTTCCATAAAAATTTGGAAAACGATTTATCATTAGTTAACAAGCATTTGGATGTTTGAATTATGTTATTTGAAAATCATAAAATGAAGCATGGTAATAAAAAAAGGAACATGATTATAGTGATGACATATAATTTAATAGGTTATTTAAAACTGTAGAGAAATTACAAGTGGGAAAAAAAATGATCAAATAAAGAACGACAAACACCAGCAGCAACACCCTTTTTGCCCTTGCTATTTTTCACTCCATTTTTTTCACTATACACTGAAGAAAGCTCTGCTTTATGAATCTTTGAAACTGCTGTATGCTAAATTTATTTTGATTATTTTTGTTTGTTTAGACCCCAAGGGGATACGTTTCTGCCCCTAAAGCATTAAACGAAACCCGTATTTCTAAATAAAAATAATTGATTAGAATTTAAAATTGCAGAAAAAAATACACATACACACGTATTATCTTAGCATATAAATAACGAGAATATGTAAACAGGATAATGAGTAAAAATAACATTTATTTTTGGTAACATATACACACCGGGCAAAAATATCTATGCAATAAGTGTAAACTAATATTTTATTGGGCTAATTTTTGCAGAAATAACAGCTAAAATGCGTCGTGGCATTGGATGAATAAGCCTGCGGATGATATTTACAGCAATTTGAAGCTCCTCTACCATCGCTTGTTCCCGGAGATAACTGAGACTGTTAGGATGTCTCATGTCTATCATTCCGCTTTGTTCGTTGTTCTAGGTAGTCCCACAGATTTTCAATTGGATAAAAAGCTGTAACTTTGCTGGCCAGAGCTCCATGGAACGCTCGTCAAACTAGCCAGTAACAATTTTGGCTCGGTTTACGCGACAGTTGTCATCCTGTTACAATGTTTTTTTTTTTTTTTTTTGTTTTTTTCCCATGAATGGATTTTCACAAAGATTATGATAAGAGAAAGGTAATTGTTTAACCAAAATTTGAATGTAGCCGTGCTACTTTAATGTTTTATCAACTTCGATAAGGGGACTAAATTCAGAGTACTTGAAACATCCCCAGAACATCACAGACCCAACATGCGACGACACCTTGAATACAGTCGTCATGAAAAGCCTCATTCATCCTGCGATGCACTGTGTTTATAGCATCTGTACAGGCAAAAACGAGACTCTTCAGACCAGATGACTTGTTTCCAGCCCTCTACAGTCCACTTTTTTATGAAATTTAACCCCTTTTTGTATGCACGTGTTCGCGTGGGTGATTTCTGTGGCACTCTGCTTTATATGTCCATGTTATGGAATTTTGTCCGCAAAGTTTACTCAGAAATTGGAATGTGTGGTCCAGAATTGATGTTTTCTAGTAACTCAGATAACACAGAGATATTGGCCCAATATTGCCCAAGCAGGGCGTGCATCGGCGAAGGTCAAAACTTTTTTACTTCATAATGACCAATATTGATCGATATTGATCAATATTCGATATGTAATCATGAAATTTCTAAAAAGTTCGACATTTAGTCTTTAATTTACATTTCTTTTTCTTAAAATAAGAGTCTTGATATGCATTTGAAGCGACAACCTCCGGCGATCTCGATCGCTGAGTATTTCCTTTATTATATTTTTAATCGCACATTATGTTTACATTAATTTGCTAATTAAAATTATATCAGGGAATTTCTTTTTCTACTTAATCTATTAACATTTTTTATTTAATAATCAGACTATTCCATCTTAAAATCTAGTTATCTGCGTCAATCAACGAGTCTGCACCCATTCCTATCCCTCATCAAAAACATTTAATAAATCTATTTTAAATCTATTAACATTTTTTATTTAATAATCAGACTATTCCATCTTAAAATCTAGTTATCTGCGTCAATCAACGAGTCTGCATCCATTCCTATCCCTCATCAAAAACATTTAATAAATCTATTTAAATCTATTAACATTTTTTATTTAATAATCAGACTATTCCATCTTAAAATCTAGTTATCTGCGTCAATCAACGAGTCTGCACCCATTCCTATCCCTCATCAAAAACATTTAATAAATCTATTTTAAATCTATTAACATTTTTTATTTAATAATCAGACTATTCCATCTTAAAATCTAGTTATCTGCGTCAATCAACGAGTCTGCACCCATTCCTATCCCTCATCAAAAACATTTAATAAATCTATTTTAAATCTATTAACATTTTTTATTTAATAATCAGACTATTCCATCTTAAAATCTAGTTATCTGCGTCAATCAACGAGTCTGCACCCATTCCTATCCCTCATCAAAAACATTTAATAAATCTATTTTAAATCTATTAATTATAGTTTTTATTTATCCAAAGAATAGCTACACCAGTAATCTATGCTTTAGTCGATCACAATTTCGAAACAATTGTTATCTGTGTTTTTCCATGGTAATATATAGTGACAAAACACAAATTTCTGAACTAGATAACATAGGATACAAATATAGTGTAAATGAATGAAGCGACAAATGGTTTTAGAAACAAAAAAAAAAAGGGCAGTACTTGTTAGCGCATTTAAAACTTAATTTATTAATCTTGTAAACATGCCAAATAAAATGTTGAATTAGTTATTTAATATATCAAAAAAATACCTAGCTTTTTTTTAGTGCAACGAATAATTGATTGACTCTACAAAATCTGGATCTTCAGATTATTATTTTTAATTTCAAGCTAAATCCAACAAACTTCTGATTGTAAGATATACTACCTCTGAATGAAAAGAGAAATAAAATTTACATACAATTTCCTCCGTGAAATTCTACAAAAGAATTGAGACACATGTAATATTTAAAATTGATGAGTCTCGTGAAAAATTCTATTTTCACATTGGAAATAATTAAAACAAGAAACATAAATATTAAATATAGTGTTCGTAAAGTTAATGTATAATTGTCATGCATGTGAAAACACTGTACAAAAGGGTGGAGTTCAAACAGTCTCATTCGGTAGAAAAAAATGTTTAAGTAAAGATACTTCTTCAGAACTTTCTCAGCATGACCCTCCTTTCCTGAAGGAGAGCGGCTGAGACTATCCCTGTACATGTGTTTTGTATTTTTTATAAGTGAAAATGTTGCAATTTTTGCTAAAATATATAATAAAAGAATATATATATATATATATATATATATATATAAGTTTTTCCTTAGACCCTTTAAGGCGATGCTTTAATTTAAATTAACCATTCAGTTGCACAAAAGTGTTTCAATAAATCTTTCGCAACAATTGTGTTTATTCCACCGAGGAAGTGCAACTAAGTTATTTATCACTGAATGTTGCACAACCCTAAGAAATTTGAAACATATTTGAATAGCTTTACGTAAAGTAATACAAATGACATGTTTTACAATTTTAAGTCATTATCAAAAATGATTCATGGACTTTTGAAGAGGGAGGATTAAAGCAGGAAATACTGCATAAAGCGCAGTTTCAGGAATGTTGAGGAAATCCAACTGAAAATTATATTCCTAGAAACAGACATAGCACACATGAGTTTGTTGATGCTTTTCTTTTGGAATTCTACACATTTTCAAACCCATGTAAAATTCAATTTTGGGCTCTGCGCTGACAAATATATTCAAGATATGGTTTCTGGAATAATTCCTCCCTTTATACAAATGATTTGTGAGGCTGAAATACTCATAAATCAGTTTGTCCGAATATTTTATACAAGATAAACTACGAATAATAACAGTTCGTAATATGAGTTGTAATGCTGTTCAGGCAAGCGATTTTAAGTTTATGTAAATATTAATATAAGGTCATAATTCCTAACTTTTTCAATATGAATTTATTAATAATTTTCATAATTAAAAATGTGTTTTTGAATTAAAAAGATGCCTAGATTAAGTTTTTATCCATTCATTGTATCTCATTAAAAAAGAAACATTTCAATAGGAATTATTATTTTTTTTTTTTTGGGGGGGGGGAGGGGGGCATATAAATAGCAGTTTGTGACGTGGATTTAACATTAGCATCCTCAAATATAGACAGACCCCTTTTATCTCTATGAAGATTTAAGAAAAAGTATATAAACTATTCAATTTTTCGGACTGCTTTGATCAAAGCAACTCAAACATGTTAAAAACGGGAGTTTTCATATTTTTAATATGTAGACGACCCCTATTTTAAGAATTTCATTCATATTCTAAAAGAGGACATTATTACGAGTATAATGACACATTTTCGGTAATTTTATTGCAAGAGATCTGCGAATAAAGGCTGATGTATTATTTTTTCTTTGTTTAGGAAATCGCACAACTATTGCATTTTTTATTTTTATTTATTATTGAACGATCCATTTATAGTTTAACTACTGAAAAGAACTATTATTTCAAAAATTTGTTTATTGAAATCCTTTCAGTAGTTCCCGAGAAAAAGGTACATCTTTGTCATCTGTTTTACATGTGATTTCGCAACTGTTGTTGCCCTCTTAACATAAAAAACTTTTTATACTGTTCTTTTCCCTAAAGTAATTTTGTGTTATATGTATTTATAAGTTGTTCTAAATCTAACCCGAAAATTATTTCATTTTAAATATTGCTCAACTGCATTTTGGAGCCGAAAAATATTTCCACTCATGTTCAAAGCAGGGTTCGTACGCCTCCTGGAATTTTGCGACCAGGAAATTCTTCGGTACCAGTATTTTCTTACAGTAAATCTCTCCTTAAAAGAAGGCGAAGTTTTGCGAGTTTAACCCAGATTTCGTTTTCTATATAAAAAAAAAAAATACTGGTAACTCTCCTGGAAAATTCCCTGATCCGTACGAACCCTGTCGAAGAGCATAATTTAGATTTAAAGTCCTCCAATTGGTTCAACATTGCTATGTAAAATAAAGAATGGAAAATCATTAAAAGATTAAAAAAAGTAAAAAAATTAAAAATAAGCATTTTCTCAATCCCGTTTTTCTATTTGTTCATTTTGATAATCTCAATAATTTAATTTTTCGTTTCTTTTTTAGTTCGTATAAGAATAAAGGAAACAAAATAGATCTATTTCGATCCTTGAATGATTATATGTAAATGATAAAATCCATTTATTCAGTTTGACGGAACAGCTTCTGTATACTTGCTAAAACTATAACTGTACCTGAAAGGTTTTTTAAGTTTCATAGTAAAAAATTAAAATATTGTCTTCATTTCATTTTTTTTAAAGGAATGGGGTATTTTAAAATTGCAAAATTAAAAAAAATCAATTGAATAAAAAGGGCCAGAAAAATCAGTGTTTTCCTTTGATAAATTATCTAGAATCCACTTAAATAAGCCCGAATACGATATCAATGCAATCAAATTTTTAATTAATTTAACGCAGTTTCAAAATCTCATCTGTAACCACTGGTTAAAATGGCCCACATGAACTAATTTTCCACCAATCCTATTTCCCAGTTCCTTTCTTTTACATGTTCTTAAATTGGTTTTTAGTAAACACGTAACGTGCAAAAACTGACGTTATGAAAATCGCAAGCAGCCTAAATAAATTTAGAATTAAGTTATTTCCAAATCTCTGTCGACAAGCAAGGTTTGCCCAGAGATTAGGAAACGCGCGGTCTCACAGACCACATTTATTTAGTAAAGCTAGTAAAGTTTAAATAATAGTATGAAATTGTACAGATTTCTCACAAAATGAATTCCTAAAACACTGTGTTATCTAAGTAGGCTTAGTTGACACAATGCGGTCTCAGAGACCGTACCTGGAGGCTCCCCAGTTACTAATTAAATTTCATAGATTTCTTACGTAACGATCACATTAAATTATTTTCGAGTTCATGAAAATAGATATAATCAGTAGTTATTTTTTCTTTCTTAAAAAATTGGAAGTGTAAGCATCGGTAATATTTTTTTAAGGAGAATTTTGTTTTACTTCTTTCTTTCAATAATCTGCACGAGAAAAAAATGTATTCTTTCATTCTAGAAACTACTATCTCTATGTTCCAGATGATAAAGTTCTTATACACATGACGCAGTACGTCCCTAGAGCCTTCCAAACACACGAATGGAATCTTTTGCTACGCAACAATTTAAAAGGTACGCAAGCATTCACGATAGGAACTTCTGCTAAGGAATTAAAAAATATGTAACCAAGGATATTTCATGACCAGCTAACAGAAATGGAACAATGGTCGTGAGTCATACCCTAACATATATTCCCAGCTGCATCGTTTAATAGCTGGTAGTAGAGAGAGGGTCTGTCAAGGTGATATATTGAAGCGTGAGTTTCACCCCCCTTCTCTTATAACGCCTCGTACCGCGAACACTAAAAATGTAGTAAAATGCAAATAATTGTCTGCTTATAATCGTGTTGTTTTAGGTTTAAAGTGCGTGAGTCGACACTTAACAGAGCTCGATGAAATATTTTCCACACTTAAATTATCAAATATCACAAGGTAACAACAGGGATCTCAAAATGAGTGGCAAAGATCTCTAGTTGAATAATAACACTGATTTAAACGGAAGTTTACAAAAAACACAATGTGTCATTTTAACCTTTTGTATCTTTATACATACCCAACAAAACAATCAATGTTACTTATACAGCGAGCTTTAAAATGCGATTTTTATTTTAATTGCTGCTACCTCCCAACACAGCAGTTAATCTAAATAGTGCATAGAATTCTCAACAGACTGCGATACTGAGTTAATTTTTCATGCCAAAGTTTTATTTATCGTTTGAGCAGTTTCACAACGTTATCGCTAAAATGAATTTAGTAAATTTTTCAAAATTAAAAAGACTGGATACGTCTAAAAATAGATTTTTTACTAAGGTAATTTCGTATATTTTACAATTTTGTATTAGAAAATTGACAATATTTATGAGAAGTATGTATTTTTCTTCTTGTTGCAGATGAACAATAATCTTGTGCAAAAAGTACCTTTTAGTCAATAATTTTTTTATCTTTTATGTTCTAATTTTTTTCAATTATTTTTACATTCTTAAAATGGTATATTCTAACATCTGAGTAAATATTTTTCAAATTGGAGTTGTTGAGTCACAAAGTGTTAAATATATAGAGCATAACTGTCATGAAAATTTAGAAAAGTTGCGAAAACTTTTTGGAAATTTCTGATATGAATATTTCACACTGACACTGAATTCAAAGTTCATTGCTCCCCTTTTTATTAAAGAATAATATTTAAAAAATAATAAGTTGAACTCAAAGAAATACAGAAAAAGCAGAAAGAACGCGAAGATTTAAACATAACCTGTTCAGAAATCTTAACCAGCCAAACTGCTGAGAAAACATAAATACATCACATCACGATAAACGTATTATTCTGATGTATAAATTTAATAAAGTGGTCGTTGGAAAATAAAATCTTGGCGAGCCAGAAATAAACTAAATAATAAAAATAATACGCAAGATTGCAAAAATTCATTGAGAATAACACAAACACAAAGAAGCTCTAGATGCATTGCGATGTTTAGAATAGAAATACGTAGTGACGTATATATAACATGCGTCTTTCTCTAGCTTTCTTTTCTTTTCTCTCTATTTATCGAATGAGTTCGAATGATTCTAGTTTAATCAACCTCTTTTCGATGAACTTCACACTAAATAAGATGATCTTCCACGTCTAAATTTATAAATCAAAAGAAACTACATTTTAATAAATAAGATGTCCTTCGTGTATAGCAGGAAAAATGCCATTATTTGATATATCTATAAAGCTTTTTTCAACGCAGATAGGACATATTGTTAAAAATTACCGTGACTATTTGTTGATATGGTTTATTGAAAACATACAGACACCCTGATAAGAATAGTTAATCCTTTTCGGTCGCATTTACACCCAAGCAAATTTTTCTTAGGGTCGGAAATAATCAATAAGGAATACAATAGTAATTATTAATAAGACAATTTATTCAATGAATGACACGCCAGAAGTTTTTTAATTTCAAATCATTGGTTTTGACGAGGAATAATAATAATAATAATAATAATATTTAATAATGCGACAGTTTATTAAATGAATGACGGACGTTAGAGGTTTTCAAATTTTAAATCTTTGATATTGAGTAATAATAATAACAATAATAATTAGACAATTAATTCCATGAATAACTGACGCCAGAAATTTTAAAATTTCATATAATTGATATTGATGTTCTATAAACAGGACATTGATGAAAATATTAGTCATTGCCCCACATATGACTACTACAAACAATTATAACATCGGGAATCGCCTGACACACAATAGCAAAAAGTTATCATGACTTTTAAAAAAGAAACATTGGTTTAACATCATATTGATGAGAAATAATTCAATATAGCATAAATAAATGAGAATAACATAAAAAATAAATAAATATACAAGCTTTACTCAGGAGAAATAACCGAGACAGAAATGTTTGGGTAAGTTACGTGAAAGATCTGCAGATCTATTTATTTTCTATGAGATCAACTTTCTCTTTTTTTATAGTTTTATATTGTAGTTTCAGTCTCTTAAACTCAGCAATAGTTTTACCGATTACTTGCTGAAATGATCACTATGAATAAAAGGCCATTTTTGGTCACATTTCCTAAATTGACGCGACTAAATTTAAATAGATTCTACTCTGATATCCGAAATTTATTTTTCGTTTCCAGTTAAATAGGGTTTCTTTAGACACACAATGAAATTAATTGTTTCTTAATGTTGTCATTTTGACATTGTGAATCATAGATTTTTTATTTTATTGAAAAATGCTAAAAGTGTTTACATATGCCACTTGCACGTTTTTGTTTTTGTTTCCCCAGAAGAGTTTTTTAGGGACACAACCTATGGTTGCAAGCTTTCATTCATTTGAAAAAAAGGTCCTTAAGTATTTAAAAAATCATTTCATTATATTTTTATAGAAATGCAAATAATGCGATAGAAAAATGCATTTGAATGAAGCTTCACAAAATATTTCGAAAATTGCTAGCGTCACATAAATAATTTGCAGTTTGGATAGTAGTCTACAGCAGGAGTCGCCAATCTTTTTATTATCATGGACACATTTGAATTTTATAATACACACACACAGTTATTTGTATGTGTGTATGTGGGCTGTACATTCCATAAACATACACAATCTAATATGAGATAGATTTTGGATGGATACAAGTGTATATTTATGAAAAATTTCATATTCAAATGGCAACTAAACTTTTTCACAACCACCAAGGATGTAAATAATGAAACTAATGCCAAAAATGCTGTCTTTTGCGGTGCAAGTAGGGCTTTCAATACTTTGTACACGACAAAATTTATTTTTAGAAAAATTGCACATACTGAGAATTTTCTACTGCATCAAAACCCGTATTTAGTGTCTATGAGCGCAATATATATATATATATATATATATATATATATATATGTATATACATGCAAGTTTACAGAGGTTTCGTACATGCAAGAAAAGTTGTCGGTGTGTATGCAAGTGTGCCTGTGAAGTGGAATTAACTTCACATATTCCACTTCTAATTAATTTACACCTTAGCCCCCACCCCCTAAATAATCTTTTTTCAAAATTACCATCCTAAATGCATTTTATTTTCTACACTGTAAATGTATCTAGTCCCTGCCTTTTTTCCTTTTATTAAAACTCCTTTTCATTTCATTTGTATTTCTTTCTCTTTACGTTTCTCTTATAAAAAAAAAAGAAGAAAATAAATTATTTAGTTCGCCTAGCAACTGTGGATTTATCTCTATCCCACGGTCAGTCAAATTTACCAGATGCCCTCTGCTACCCTCTTTCTTTTACATTTCTGTTCCTCTATCTAATTAAATTGTATTATCATTGTAACGTACATGTCTATTTTTAATTTTTAGTAACACTCCTTAAATACAACCCTATGTGAACCAGACTTCACGTGGTTTGCGGAGCTACTATATTCATTCTTCTTTTTTGGCATCTAAAAATTCATATTTGATCGACATCAATCTCCCATTGACTTAACGTTTAACGGAAAATAACATCTGTGCTTCTATCACATTCCTCTCGTCAAAAGTACGTTAATCTGGCTACTTGACTTTCTGTAACTCTGCCATCACTGCTCGGTATTCACCGAAGAAATTGTTTAATTAATCATCATACACTCACTGTTTGTCTGTGATTAAAAGATGTAATTCTTCGTGCCTCCTCTACAGCGCTCTCCGGCATTCTATGCCTATTGATGCTTGTACCAAAACCTTGATTAACTGCAATTTATAATAAAGAAGATTTGTTTATCAAGAAAATCCTGTGTTCGCATCCAATCGCTCTGTGTAATCTTTTTCCTTGGATATTAACAAATGACTTTTTATTGCAGCTCAGCCGACTTGATACCGTACGCCAACGATTCACCTTATACATACGAGTGCAGTGACCAGTCCTCCTGTAAGTTGACCATAATGCGACAGACGAAAACCACCAAAAAACTTTTTTCACCATGTTTTATCCATTACCTTATGCCATTCTTATTATTTAAAATCAAGAAACATCTTAATAGAATTACTTAGGAAGTGATGTGTCGGAATATAGAATAAGTCATGTGAATGCAGTTATGATATCTAAATGAATTCAGTAATTTAAAAAATACACGTAACACAAAATATTTTTATTATGAATAATGAGAAATCTTGTTAAAAATCTATACTAATATTATAAAGGAGTAAAGATTGTTTGTTTGTTTGTTTGTTTGTTTGTAGGGGGTAATCTCTGAAACTATCGAACCGATTTCAAAAGTGATGGTGGCAAATTGATGGTGACAACCCCTGCTCCAACATAGGCTATATTTTATGTCGGTGCCACTAACCCCAGTGGGGTGCAGGAGCGAAAAACGTTCTAAAATTGCGATATTTTGTGTACGGAAGGATCTAGAAATTTGAAATTTGGCATTGTAGCTACTTATAAGATGTAAATGCTCTCTAAGAACAAAATAAAAAAGAAATTGAAATTTAAAAGGGTGAAATAAGCGAAAAGCGTTCTAAAAACATTCTAAATTACAATTTCTATGGAATCTCTGGAACTACAGAACCGATTTCAAAAGTGATGGTGGCACATTGATGGTGACAACCCCTGCTCCAACATAGGCTATATTTTATGTCGGTGCCACAAACCCCAGGGGTGGGGGTGCAGGAGCGAAAAAGTTCTAAAATTACGATTTTTTGTGTACGGAAGGATCTAGAAATTTGAAATTTGGCATTGTAGCTACTTATAAGATGTAAATGCTCTCTAAGAACAAATTAAAAAAAAATTCGAAATTTAAAAGGGTGAAATAAGCAAAAAGCGTTCTAAAAACATTCTAAATTACAATTTCTATGGAATCTCTGGAACTACAGAACCGATTTCAAAAGTGATGGTGGCAAATTGATGGTGACAACCCCTGCTCCAACATAGGCTATATTGTATGTCGGTGCCACAAACCCTAGGGGGGGGGGTGCAGGAGCGAAAAAGTTCTAAAATTACGATTTTTTGTGTACGGAAGGATCTAGAAATTTGAAATTTGGCATTGTAGCTACTTATAAGATGTAAATGCTCTCTAAGAACAAATTAAAAAAAAATCGAAATTTAAAAGGGTGAAATAAGCAAAAAGCGTTCTAAAAACATTCTAAATTACAATTTCTATGGAATCTCTGGAACTACAGAACCGATTTAAAAAGTGATGGAGGCAAATTGATGGTGACAATCCCTGCTCCAACATAGGCTATATTTTATGTCGGTGCCACTAATCCCACGGGGGCGCAGGAGCGAAAAACGGTCTAAAATTGCGATTTTTTGTGTACGGAAGGATCTAGAAATTTGAAATTTGGCATTGTAGCTACTTATAAGATGTAAATGCTTTCTAAGAATAATAATAAAAAAAAAAAATCAAAATTTAAAAGGGTGAAATGAACGAAAAGCGTTCTAAAATCATTCTAAATTACAATTTCTACGGAATCTCTGGAACTATAGAACCGATTTCAAAAGTGATGGTGGCAAATTGATGGTGACAATCACTGCTCCAACAGCCTCTTTAATAAAAAGCTATGCGATGCTGACGACTAGGTTTTTCTCTAATTGTTGCCACAGATTGATCTCGGAAAATGAAACCTTTGAAGTTACTGAAAAAAAATAATAGCTCGAAAAGTATTTGTCAGAAAATTGTTAGACAAAATGCGTTTGAAAGGTAAAAAATTGTATTTTTCTTGATATAAATTTAAAATCTAATGATTATGCCGTTTTTCAAATATTGAATTTCAAAAATTACCAAATTTCACAATGGAGTACCATAGCGAAACCTTCATGCGTAAAAAGATAATGGTAAGGACGACGTGTCCTGACGTGTATATTAGCACGAGTCACAAATTATAGTAGTCTTATTATTCTGTTAAAATATAAGAATGAATTATGAAATGTCAATATTTTGTTTGATTAAAAGTTCGTTAAGAGAAATTGACCAGCGTAGCGGGCGTAGCTTGCTAGTACAATACAAAGTAAAAAAAAAAAAATGAAAAAAGCAATATCACTATGTCTCTGAAATATGTTAAGGTGGTCCGAGACACAAAAATCTCGAAATTATAACATTTTTACTTTTTTGGCTTAAAATATACTTACAGCTTTTAGAATAAAATGATACAAACCGTATGCAAATTAAATCAAAAGATATAATCCTTCTTTTGTTGTACTGTGTGTGGTTGTCTAAAGAGTACCTGCTTCAGAGCTCAGATAAAAAGGTATTAAACAAGAGAGTGAAAATACAAAAATAAAAGACTATGCATATGGTTTAGAATCGTCAGAAGAGCCTCATATCCAGAATTCATGGTGAATATATGTTATTTGATCGAATATAGTCGGCACAAGGCCTAAAGATGACAATAATAAGCTCCTTATAACATATATAAAAAAACCAGTATGATTGAAATATATTAAGAAATAAAGGAAAACACAACTGAGAGCAAAAACAGCTCACCAAGCAGAAAAATTGTCATAGATTCAAACAGATTAATACGACACCACGTGCCACGAGCTAGCTAAATAGCATGAGCCAGGTTGGAAAGAGAATGAAAAACGAAAAAGAATAAAAATAAAAGAATATGTGCTGCTGCGGAAAAATGGTATGAATACATTACAATTAGCTAAGCGTAAACTAGTGTGGGAAGCGAATGGATAAGAAAACGATAAATAAAATTATATTATTAAAAATGTAGAAATAAAATGATATGAGGATAAAAGAACGATAAGGTATAATATAATCTGTATATATATATATATATATATATATATATATATATATATATATAGAGAGAGAGAGAGAGAGAGACGTGTGAGTTCCTATATTTCACTTTGCAGCCACAACTACCCAGCGCAGACAACTGGTGTTTGTGTGTGGTAGTAGCCTCCAGTCTCCCATCGTGCACTATGGTGTTGCATGTCGGTAGCTGTGGGGCTGTGGGAAATATGGTGGTTGAAAGTGGTCGACCTAGGGCATTTTCATATTGTGACTAAAGTGTTTAATAAATGTTTGGAATCTTCTTCAACGGGAATTGGATCATTCAACTTAACATGAACTAATAAAGATACATATATAACTAAGTAAGATGATTTCGCGTCCCCTAGCTGTGGAAATTGAAACTAAACAATATTGCATCATGTGCCTAGCAAGCCTGCTATACAATGCCGTTGGCAGCGGGGACGAATGCTGGAGTTTCGTTCGGAAAGAGGTTTGTTTAGAACAGAATGCGAAGAAAATGACAATTTTTATCGAAACCGCAAAGGAAAGTTACTGATTTCCGGGCAACGCCGCACCGGACGGATCAGCTAGTAATAATAATAACAATAATGATGATGATGCTGATGATAAAACAGAAAATGTCATTAATATTATTAAATAATTATTGAAATAAAATAGGATTGACCATATATATATATATCAATAATGTTACAAAATCAACAAGATGAGTACAAATTGAAGATTTAATGGAAGAATAATACAGAAGAAAAGATCAAATGCAGCTATAAATTTCTGTATTGAGAGAGGTAAAATGTAAAAAAAAAAAAAAAAAGGAAAAGAAGAATAGCTAAAAATAAGCTATAATGAATTATCAAGCAAAATTTACCGTTTACTTGGTATAAAGAATACCAATTAAAATGAAAGTTATATAACTAAAATAACATTCACAACATCATGGCGCATTATATACATATTTCAATAAAAAAAAGAGTAAACAATATTTATAAGTAAAAATAAAAATAAATAAAATTTTGTTTCCTGGACCACCTTGAGGAATGACAAAAACAAACCACTTGATTTTCAGACAAATGTGTCTGGATATGCATTGAAGTTAAGGGCGAGATTATCACTTTTACATATATTTTATGAGGAGAAAAACGTAGCAAACAAATTTATTTATTGGAAAGTAATCAAAGAGTCCGACTAACCCACACAGTCTACGTTTAGGCTTGAGTTGATCCCTTAATCTTGTAAAAAAGTCTTGATCAAAATCAATTTAAGAGGCTGTTTATGTAAGCATTGATTTGATTTAAATATGAGGAATTCACAATCCAAACTATCATATATGATTGTTTGGATTTTTGGAAATCATTTAAAATAAAAGACATCCGAATCTTGAAAATACGTTTTATCTTTCTGTTGAAATTGAATCTGAATTTAACAAAAAACTACATTAAAATCAAAAACCCAAACTTACATTGAAATTTTTATCTAACATATGGTGATCTTAAAGAAAGAAAAAAAAACATTAAATGAAGCATTTCTCGTTTCAGCATAAATGCTAAATATGTAAGCGAGGTAAAACTGCTTCAATAGTAATGTAGCATTATTATTATTTTTTTTTCATGGTGAAGCGAAAACATTTAAATGTCAGAAGCACTTTGAATCAAATACTGAGTCATCTTCTTTAGTAGCTGTTTTGCTGGGGCGAAGCAATATTTGAGGATGGCACACGAGGGCGAATCTAAGTTTCGGTGAGTTCTACATGCATATAGTAACATATAATGCAGCAAGTCTTATTACGTCTGTGAGATTCATGGAGCTATTTCACTCGGTACATGGTTTAGTCACCCCCATAGCCATAAAATTCATGACCCAGATGCACGCGATGCTACACATCTCCATTTACACGAGCAAAAAAAAAAAAAAAAAAAAAAAAAAAAATACATATATATATATATATATATATATATAGCAGAGGAGGGTGAACGATACACATCGATCGGTCCTGTTACGTATCTTGAGGTAGTTAAGCTGCACAGTTTTTAACACAGAAAAATTTGATGAAAGAGGAAGAAAACTTTTCCTTTTTCTACCATCACCAGACTTCTTACACCAGCTTTTATTGGACATAACATTGTAAAATTCAGTACTAGTAGGTATTGTCTGTTCCAAAATATCAAGTATTTTAAAGTTAGTAATTTAAGAAATAATTGACAGGTTTATAACAAACTTATATAACAAATAACAAAAAATAGCAATACAAAAATAATAAATTTGAAGAATTGTTTAAAACCCAAACCTGAGGCAACGAATGGTCAGAGACACACAGGCAAAGAGCGAGAGAGTAGTTTAAGGGCTAACATAACTCTGACCTTTCAAAACTTCGAAAAAAAAAAAAAATTCGCTTAAAGTACTCTTTATACGCACGAAAATTATATTTTATTAGTTAGAAAATCAATATCGAATTTGAAAGGGCAATTTTGTATTAGAACGGCATTTTCAAAAACGGTAGGCTCTCTAGCTCCAACACTTTTCAATGAATCAACTTGAATCTTTTTGAAAATTAATCGTCACATGTATTCGAGTAAAATACGTAGGATATTCTTTTTTCAAAATATTGATAACTCGCTTTTCTGTGTAACTTTGTGGTTGAAAAGTTGCATTTTACTTCGGTGCCATTTCAATAAATACGCATATATATATATTTTTAAACGACTACCTATTTTAATAGCAATTGCACTAAAAAACTAATTTTTTTTTGTTTCTTTGTTCTAGGTCAAATCTACGATAATTTATCGTATCCACAGCATGACTTTATTTTTTCGAAACGTTCCCTCCCATCAGCTGTGAAGCCGCTATATTTTAATATATCAACAAATGAAAAAAAAATATATATTCTACTTTAATATAGAGGGTGATTCCTTAATTCTGTTTTGCCTCAAATAACTAGTGAATCGAATTAGCAACAGCCATGAATGTCTTGTCTAGGTATAGCAAAACGGGTATGCACTACACGATAAGGTACCTGCTAGTGCCCCTAGCGGTTAACTGTGGAATTTGCGTTCCTATCTCCAAGATAGCACGAGGTATGGGAAAAAAGACAAAGTATAAGAGCGCCCAAGATTTAGTAAGAAATGATGTCTTACATGCAAAAACAACTCTATTAGAACTCCTGAAATGTAATTGTTTATATCCAATCACCAGCTTAAATATGCTACTAATTGCCTGCAGAAGTGTGATATTTTAAAGCAAATGCATTTACTAATAAAGCTAACACATGCATGCAAGGTGTAGTTTATTTTAATAAGAAAATTAGGTTAAGTATGTTCAATGTGCTCACCGTGGACAGAAATGAATCATGCATCTTGCATATGTCCCGAAAGTAGACCACATTGAGCATACTTACATGATTTTTTTTATTAAAGTAAATTGCACCTTGTTTACAGGGTGCGGAAAAAGTTTTGGATGGGCATAAAATCCATTATTTTCGAGAAAACAGTAAGTGTCAACAATTTATGAACAAATATATTAAATTTAAAATGTAAATAATGAAAAAGCAGATTCGATCTCAAAGTAATCGCCTTTTTCTTTGATGTAGCCCTTAGCTGTTTTGGAGCATCATTGACTGCGGCACGAAGCATCTCATCAGGAACATTTGTCCATTCCTTAATCAATTTTGCTTTCAGACCATCCAAACTTTAATTGGAAGTAGCACAGACCTTTGTCTTCAAAATTTCCCAAATGGAAAAATCCATTGGATTGATGTCGGGCTATTTATCTGGAGAAATGAAGTCAATGTTCTCCGCCCTAAGTCAGTCAAGAGTCTTGCGCGCGCGATGGGCTGGTACAGAGTCTTGCTGAAACACCACATTTCGTCCAGAAAAGTGTTTTTGAGCAAAAGGCTTGAGCACTTCGTGCAAAATCTCGTCCTGATAGTATTGTTGATTGAGCCTTCCAAAACTTTTTCCGCACCCTGTACATGTGTTACGTTTTATTAGTAAATATGTATTTGCTTTACGATATCACACTTCTGCATGCAGTAACTGTGATATTTAAGCTAGTGATTGAATATAAAAAATTACCTTTCAGGGTTTCTAATAATGTTATTTTTGCATGTAAGACATCAATACACAGTAAATTAAGGACACTCTTTGTAATTGACTTTTTTCCCGTATCTCCTGCCATTTTCGAGATAAGAGCGGCAAGGCAAATCCACAGTTTTCCACACAGGGGCGCTGCGAGGTACTTCATCGTGTAGCGCATATCCGTATGGCTGTAGATAATTCAGTTCACCAATAATGATGATGTCATATCGACAGTGGCAACGGTTTAAGCAATCCACTTGCCTTTTTTCGAAAATTTAATTACTTCTAAACATCTCACAATTTAAATTTTTACACCATCGAAAAGTGTAAAAAATGTACCTTCAATTGCAATTTGTTTGAAAATTGTATCTCAATTTACTGATTTTTTATGATTTTTAAAATAATTTTCAAGCATGAATTTCTTTTAAATCTATCTCTATCGCGTGCAGCCTGATTACGAAAAATTTACCTGTTTGCACTTAAAACAATATAAATAGTTCTGCGTTTTTTTTTCTGGCTAATATTCCATAACGAAGTCAACACTTCATCAATAAATAAATAAATAAATAAACAAAGTAATACACATAAAACACATGTTTAACAGATATGTAATCGAACTACCTGATTAAACACTGACATAATCAAAATAAAAAGGCTGCTGTAAGTAGCAAATTCTTTGGTGATTTCTTCGGTTATTAATCTCTGGCATGCGGCTAATACGAAAGTATCGTGATAAAAAAAAATTATATTGGAATACATATTTGATATTTATGCTTTTTGGTGTTGTTAGTGGGTAATCTACATGAAATGTAAAAATTCTATGAGAGTTTTAAATAAAAAATTGTTTTGCAACGGGCAGTATGTCTTGTAGCCCGGGAAGCCTGGGTTGGATCTTCTTGTATAGATTATTATAATACAAAAGAAGAAAAAAAAATATATATATCGTTTCAGTACATTTGGAGTGTTTGCTTTGAGATTTTTAGATGTTGTCTCGAATGATCTTTATTTACATAACCTTAGAACACATACACGTCTTCACACAAATACGTTCCACAGGACGACACGAATACAGCCGGGAACCACACACTAAAGTTGGATACACAGTATCTAGTTTAGCCCCACACTATGTGTGTGCAAGCGGGATTTGAACCCTGCACTGCCACCGTGACGGATGAACACCCTTAACGCTCTCGGCTGCGGGGAGACCTATCAGTTCCGTAGTTATCAGAAAAAGGTACATCAATATCAGCTGTTTTCTATAGAATTGCACAACTGTTGTGGCTGAAGAATTAGTCTAAAAGCTTGCATATGTAATAAAAAGTATAAATGGAATTTTATAAACACTTTGTATTTCTTAAAACAATTCCCGAAAAAAGCCTTAAATTTCGGGGCGTCAAAGGGATAACAGCTTAATAAAATGTTATTTATTCCATATTTGTCACGAAAAATGTGGGTAGTCAGGTTTCAAGGATACAAACAACATGCAGCATGTCAGAAATTTCTGAATAATAATAATAATAATAAAATTGAAACATAAAATATAAGAAATATGAACAGTAGGAAAAAAAAAATTCCAAACGATGGCTATAATTTTAATTCTAATTAATGCAAGGAAAAAAACAGTACAGTTTTAATTCGTAGGAAGTTTATAATTGTATGTAATTTATTTTGTCATAAAGGTTATTTACATACTAAAATTGAACCCAACTTTTAAAAGTTCAAAAGCAGCACCATAATTTTTATTACATATTTAAGTTCAGCATAAATAATAATAATAATAATAATAACTCGTGAAAATACGTATTTTTACTAATTTTGAATAATTAATTAGTGAGATATAAATTATTGGAAAAAAAAGAACTAATTGTTAAAGAAAAAATTTTGGTTATTTAGGCATAACTCGAACAATAATTTATATATTTAATTAATTTTTGTTAGCTGGTTATTTGAATAACGCTTTCTATAGTTTAAGAAAGTTGTTAAATAAACAAAGAAATGAATGTTTGAATGTATTAATAAGAAAAAACTTTTCAATAGCGTTGCTTGGTTTGCTGGGGGTATGTATGTGTTATGAGAATGCGGGGAATGTTAGGAAATGTATTCTCCTACGAAACAAGTGCTATTCAAGAAATCATAATTGTCATGCTAATAGACACTTTAAAATTTTACCCAACATTACTTTTTGTCAGATTTCTGAAGTTAGTGATACATTTAATTTAATGAATAACTTGACAATTCGGACAGATGTGTATGCCGTAGAAAAAACTAGTTTTTTTTTTCTGAAATACAAAATTTTTTTTTACTGAAAAAAGAAAGGATCCCCCACTACTATGAACTTCGTTTATGCGTCCATAAAGACTGTGGAATAGCAGTCGGGCCGAACCAAATCCCTATTTATGACGTTCACGAGCATATAAAATGACAAAAAGAAATTTTCGAAATATGCCCGTGCCATCTGGACCCTTTTATGGGTAGGGTTATTATAAAAAGGGGGTGAAACACAAGATTCGAGAAACCTAAATATATCATACTAATCTAGCACGCAATATTGGTATACTATGTGTTGCACACATCATGCTCATTCAAAGCAGCAGAAACAAAATGTCCCTTCCTCTTTTCCGGATAGGGTTGCCAGTTTGTACGTTTTCTCCCGTAATTTGGGCGTTTTTGAGTCTTATTGTACGTTATACCATTTCCCGTATAACGATTTCTTCAGTTTTTAGCTCACAGGCTATCAAAGCCTGAGAGCTTATGTGCCCGCCGGTTCTGTATGTACGTACGTACGTATGTATGTATGTATGTATGTATGTATGTATGTATGTATGTACGTAACGCGATAACTCTTGATAGAACTAACCGTTTTACTTTAAATTTTGTTTATAGGTTCCTTGTGATAAGGCGCTTCCCTGATTAGTTTTGGAGGTTCATTGGTTAAGCATAAAGGGGGGAAACGGGGAGCTAACCCCCCATAATTTAGATAAATGGGTTTTTCATGCAGAATTATCCCATTTTCTTCAAATTTTGTATATAGGTTCATTTTGATAATGCGCTTCTGTCAATAGTTTTGGGGGTTCATTGGTTAAGTATAAAGGGGGAAAGAGGGGATAACCCCCCCCTAATTTAGATAAATGGGTTTTTCCTGCAGAATTATCCGATTTTCTTCAAATTTTGTATATAGTTTCATTGTGATAATGCGCTTCTCTGAATAGTTTTGGGGGTTCATTGGTTAAGTATAAAGGGAGAAAGGGGGGCTAATCCCCCCCTTAATTTAGATAAATGGGTTTTTCATGCAGAATTATCCGATTTTCTTCAAATTTTGTATATATATTCATTGTAATTAGAGACTTCCCTGATTAGTTTAAGGGGTTCATTAGTTAACTATGAGGGGGGGTAACGGGGGGATGACCCCCCCCCCTTAATATATTGTTGATTTCTTTATTTTTGTATAAAGGTTTTAATTTATTGTCGATTTCTTTATTTTTCGAGGGGCATTATTCTTTGAAATAAGGGTATAATATACAATTAGTGTGAATAGCCTGTGAGCTCAATGCCCTCAGTTTAACTGGGCAGTTTTCTTTTTTATTTATTATTATATCATTTATCTTGAAAAACTCATATATAATTACCTTAAACAAATTACAAACCTCACACTGAATACTTTTGTGTCATAATTGTACAGTACTTCACTCAGATGATGAGATCAACTAAGATTGACTTTCATTTTATTGTCTTGCTGTTATGTAAATTTAATATTTATTTAAGCCATAAGTGAAATTTATGTAAATGATTATTTTGCGTCATAGTATCCTAACAAAGGGAAATGTATGCAAGTGGATAATATAACGCAAAATAATCATTTACATAAATTTTACTCATGATTTTGGATAGCGTGGCACAAAAGATAAACCAATTTATTGAAATAAATACATTTCAATACATAATATAGGCTCAGTGAAAGTAATATATTTAACAGTGCATTGGAAAATTAAAAGTATTGTTTGTATGTGTAAATATATTTTAGGAGACAAACCAAAAATAATTTAAATTTAATTTTAAAACAATCCTATTAAATTCACATCAAGGTATCACTCGAATTTTGATATCATTTCTTTTAAAACCCATATTTTGAATTTATGAGAAATGTGAATGAAAAAGCATCAGCGAATAAATTTTATATTATTATCCTTTCATGTTAAAAATAATATTTGCACCTGTGAATATAAATAAAACGAAAAATAAAATGATGATTAAAAAAAAAATTATTAACATAGCGTCATCCAATTTTGATATCATTACTTTTAAGACCTATATCTAAAATTCTTAGAGCCATAAGAAAGTGTTGCGTCACAAACTTTTCACACGTTAAGAGTTTTTGTACTGATATTTTATTACGTACCATTTCACGTTTTAAGAGAATTGCGCCAATATTTAAATTTTATTTTCGCATTGGGGGGGGGGGGGGGGTAATATTTTCTTTGCAATATGTGAATAGAGAAACATGCATGTGGGGCACATACTACACTACTAGAGTGACTATAAAGGGTGCTGTATAAAATCTGCTCCTAATTGGACGAGTTTGAAGTGCTTTATATAGTTGGATAAAGAATCCAACTCTCTACCATTTAACACAGGTTACACTCTTCCACTAAGATGGAGCTGTTTTTCTATTATTTAGGTTTTCTTCAGTAATATATGTAAATGTCAGAAATTAAACAGGCAATTACTATAACGCAATCCCCTTACAGGCCAAAGACCGACACGCCCGCCTAGTCTACGCTGCCGAAGGCAGTGGGACTAGCCCTAGTTTCACGTGGAAATTTTTTTATTAAAAATATAAAATCATACACATTCGCAGTTCGTTAGCAAAAACAGGCCGGAGCGTGTGCACATTGCTGAAGGCAATGAGGCTCCCCACGCACTATGTTCGGTTGGAAAGATTTTCGTTTAAAATTATAAAATTATACAAATTCGAGGGTGTATGCTGACGAAGGCAGTGGTTATCCCAACATTAAATTTCTACTGGAGAAAACTGTCGGAAATAAATATTGATTTTTGGTATATTTAAGGTTATTATCCCGGCCCGGGCAACGCCGGACGGATCAGCTAGTAAAGATATAAATGTTCACCTTCCTACTCACTTCCTATAGTCCAGGCATGTCAAACTCGTTTACCACCGCGGACCAAATTAAGCATGGCATACAAAGCTGTGGGCCATATAAAAATGTAGATAATGTGATTACCATTGCACAGAATACAATTGGCAGGTACAACACACAGCCATGTTAAAGAACTATTCTCGCAAAGTTCCAAAATTATTATTATACATAGTTTATTTTATCTTATTTTTTAGAAAAAATATTCAAAATTTCCTTCTTATCAACCAAGTCAAAATTTAATTGAATTTTCTAAATTGTACTTATTTTAAAAAATTGATTGTACACGCTGGTCTGTTAATCTTGATCCAGCAAAGGCATAGCTGTCAATCTTCCGTGTTTTCTTTGAGTAAAAAATTAAAATAAACATATTTTGAATAATCAAATTTACTTAATAAATTGTATCATATCTATGAGCTACTTATTTGGTTTTATTTATTTATACATTTTCTGTTTCAAAGTATGTTTATGTGACTTGAAAAATAACAAGCTACCCATAAAAATACGCACCGAACAGAGCTAAAGTATGCCTAATTGCATGCTATACTTTAAAAAATCGGTCGATTGGTGAATAATGACAGAATTTGGAAAACATATCCATATATTTTTTTCTTCAAAAATCTGCTTTTGAATACATTTTTAAATATATATTTAGTATATTCTAAAATTTTCCACTCCGATGATTTTTGTAATGCCTGGCAAGATTTAAAATGAAATAAATTTTCTTTCTGAAAATTGTTATATCAAAGTAATAAATTCTATGTGAAATCACTATACTATCCAAGTTACAACAAGCTATATTATAAAATTTTCCTTAAAGTTGAAATTTGCTCAGGTGCTTTGTAATTTAAAATGAAAACTCAAAGCACCTTGTCTACTGGTGGTCTTTTAATAATATACATTCAAAATTTGTCTATTTAAAATGAAAATTTTAACCTTGTTTAACAGTTTGAAATTAACAGTTACATTTTTATGATAGAAAGACGTCAGATATCTGAATAAGAAGATCTGTTATCTTCACTACCCATATTTTTAAGCTATTTTCTAGATTGTCGATGATTAAGAATGTGTGTACAAATATAATATATAAGTTTTAAAGCACATATCCGGCTTTTATAAATCTATATATATACTCCATAAATCTTTCTTAGCAATGGTACTTATGCTTATAGTATTTTTAAATGTCTGTCTGCTCTAGACATCATTTATTCAATTTCGCAGTGAATGATTTCGACTACCTGGACATTTAATGTAATAAAGAAAATAATTAGTTTTTTAAAGTAAATCTATTTTTTTTTCAATAGGCTTGGTGAAAGCACTTTGATTTTCTATTAAGAAGAATCATTTTCAATTTTGACAGTTTATCTTTCCGATGTTTAACCAGATTTTTGTAGGCGTTCTTCATACTTTGTGCTGTAGCATATCTTAATGTTACATTCTTTCCAAACTGTCTACATATCAAACATAAAATTTCCGTTTTACTTTTAATAGTTATCTAAAATCTGCCACATTCATCTTCAGTTTATCATATTTATTCATAATAGCAAAGGGTTTTAACATCATTTTTTTTTTTATATAAATCCCGGGGTGTATGAGAGTATGTCAATAAAATGTTTGTACATGAATAAAAAATGAACGAAAGAAAAGAAAGATCACGCAGGATCCCAGAAAGATCACACACAATTATTAACCTAAGTAATAAAAATAATTAAAGAGCTCAAATCCCAAATCCATATGCTCGACATAAGTCCAAGCTAAGAACCTGAATGACATTTCGGGGATTTTATTACAAGCACAAAAGCGATAATTTGTGTCACTTTCAAAGCGACTCATTAAAAGCTATTTAATTTTATATTTTGATTTTTTTACTGTTCTTAATTAGCGCCGAATTTTATTAATTTTGCTATACATTTCTTATAGTGTTTAATAAATACATTATATTATTTTGTAAAGTGGTGTAAAATCGAAGACAGCAGTACAAAGTACTAGTTTCGACATAAAACAATAAAAAATAAGTAAAATAATTTTAACTTTTTACGAATCTTTAAATTTTTAGACTCAAGATCACACGCTTTGCTATTTTCCAAGTGGTTATCTATGTATCCACAATTTTTGTGTGCTAAACTATAAAATTGAAGTATATCTGTCTATATACAACACTGTTGCCAGATTAGCGAGATTTTTCTAATGCAGAATGCCACGGCAATCTCAAAAGAAATATTTCCCTTATTTTATTACAGAATAAATAAGACAAATATATTACTATTCAAAAATAGTTGTAGCATTTTGAATAAAAAACCCCCCACCAAACTGGTAACATTGATATACATATCTTTCTTATGTTTGCCATCTCTAGGACCACGTTTTGTGAAAGTGTGTTCGTTCAAAGTGTATTTTCAGCATGCATTTTCTAAAAACTAAATTAAATACAGGTAAAATGTCAAAGACTTCGCGGGCCAAGTGTTTGACATGCCTGCTATAGACAGAGCCGAAGCAAGTATGGTGTAAGCGGTGCCCCAGCACCAGGTGCCAAATTGAATGAGCGGTCCATTGGTGCCGTCAGTCATCACTATCAATGCAACGGTAATCAGTAGTAAACCAAACAAAAGTTTTTGTACGAAGCACCAGAGTTCCTGCAGAGCTGTCTGTAGAGAAAGCCTTAATTATTTTAGGCTAAAATTTGAAATTATTAGAAACTCATCCAAAATATAATGAATTAAAAAAAATCATCCCAACAAAAGTTTATTTTCTGAAATTTTGAGGTCTTGCAATTTTTAAATTCATTTTCATCATTTATTTTACATTTAGTTTATTTGTAGGTCAACAGCCATTTTCACTACAAGATACACTCAAAAGTCCACCACAAATTTAAATGCATAAGTAAAGTTTATGAAAATGCTGAGGTCAAACTATTAATTCAAAATCACCATAAAATGTAACTTTTTATGTTCTAATATTTTTAACTAATTCTAATGTGAGCTTATATATGTTTTTTTCTAAAACCACACATTAAACTAAAATAATGCGATGATAATGTGAAGTTACCGAATTAGTCTGTTTGGTAGAAAAAGGGTCAATGTTCATTTTTGGCTTTTTAGAAAAAACTAATTTAATATATTTTTATTGTTTAAAAATTTCTTTCAATTATTATTGAAAAAAGAAAATTCCTTGCAGTGTAAATTAAAATAAGGACATCGGCATTTATGTATGTTATACCTATGATTATCGTGAAGTGGTTGGTGAATATAGAATCAAAGTACTATAAAAATCATTGATAAATTTCTTCAAATTACGAACGGTTTTTGTGCTGTAATAAATTATGTTTTGTCTAAGAATAATTAAGTCTTACCTACGGGAACATATTAAATAAAAGTGTAAGCATTGTATTCAGTCAACTCCCTCTAATTCGCAAATCTTTGGACCAAAGATTGTGCAGATTATAGATCATTGTTTATATATATATAAATTTTTTGGTCTATAATAAATAAATAAATAAATATATATATATATATATATATATATTTTTTTTTTTGGAGATACAAAATGAGTTATCTTTATTAATGCATGAATGAATGTTAAAATGAAAATATAATGATTTCAAAATAGTTTTGCAATAAAATATATCTTTTCAACATGAAAATATCTCTGACGGCTCGACCTACAGGCACAGATAGATTTCGAAGACGCAGACCGTGGGGCGCCTGTTTATTGGGAACTGCTAAAGAAGGACCTTTTTGCCATGATGCGGCAGTTGTGACTGACTACTTCAAAATCTACCTGTGTCTGTAGGTGGAGCCAGCAGGGATTTTTTTGTTTTTATTTTTTTTTGCTGTAACAGTTGGCCTTATAAAAAACTTGTCAACATAACAGTTGTAGCTAATATTAAGAAGATTTATAATAAATTTAATCGGATTTGATATCTTGTGAATTGAAGAAGTAATGAATTTTTTTCTTCTTAAACCCTTATTTTTTCCCACCCTTGAGGCCATTTTTAATGATAGCAAAAATCTGTCGTACATAAATTTTTGGCCCTTTTTCTATAAGTAATAATAACTTTAAACGGATTCGATATGTATCATAATTAATAAATTATGTTTTTTTTAATGTTTTCATGGGGGGAGTTTTGGCAAGTTTGTTTGAATGGGCAAGTTTTGCCCATTAACAAACTTGACCGAGATTTTATGCCCCTTGATTTTATGTATCAGTTTGGAAGAGATTTGTGCAGAATTATGGAAGTTGTCGTGTCAAAAAAAAATGTGATATAGATAAATAGATAGATAAAGTTTTGAACTGGGGGTGGTTTTGGGTTGTAGGAATCATGATCGGCGTAGATCTGCAAAATTTTTTTCAGAAATTCCAACATGGGGGAGAACGTAATAGGTAGTATTTCTTACGACAACTACCTTAAGATAAAAAGGCATCAATTTCATAAAAGTAAATAATGTAAGCATAATAAAATGATGCATAGCAATAAAAGCATATTGTATTTAAATATGCAACTGAATTTGCAAATGCAAATTTATCACTGATTACTTTAAATTTTCTGAAACATTGATGTAATTGTTATTTGTTTCAATATGTTATGTTTAAAAATTTCATCTTGCAAATTATGTAAAAATGCAATTTCCTGTTTAGGAATGAAAGAATATTTTGATAAAAAGTTTATATATATATATATATATATATATATATATATATATATATATATATATATATATATATATAATTATTATTTTAATTATTGTGTAATTTATTTTTCAGATTAAAGCAAGGATTAAGTGGAAAATTCGGTTACATTAACGAAGAAAAAAAAATACCGCTATCTAATTTCTTCAAAATCTTAACTATAAATTTCATTGTTTGCATCCGAATACGTATTGCGCGTTGAATACATTTGCGGATTACAGGCTCGCGGATAAAAAAAAGAGAGCTGACTGTATAACAATCGAGGTCGTCGTAGAAAAATATCATTCTTTATTCTAGTTAATATCAGCTTCGCAAATATTATTTAAAACCGCTGTCATTTCTTGTGTGCAAAGATATATTCTTAATACAAATTCAAAAATTTCTTTAAAAAAAAAAATCCAAATTAACAAGGATTCTTTCATAAAAAAGTAAGATTCCTGTCTTTTCACATTATCATTCGCAAACAACCTTTTCCGGCGCAAGTAATTGCATTTTACTTTAATTTCATCAGCTTTTAAAAAGGAATAAAATAAAAACCTTTGCCAACACAGCATTTAAAATCACAGAAAAAGCTACGTAGTTTCCGGTTTCATTTTATTTTTTTTTCCAAATGTTTTATTCCTAGGATTTACCGAACTGATTATTCATCCAACATTTAATTAACGTCCAAGAAAGTGTCGATAATTAACCTGCTACTTTCAATGAAGGTAAGAAGGGGAGGGGAAATGCAGTTTGAACTAATGAAAGCCTCTTTTCATTCTTTTTTTTTTTTCAACTTAAAATGATTACACTAATTGCTCATCAGATTTATATATTTCCACACTTTAATACATTAAAGCAGGACAGATAAAAATATGAAGTAATTTCTTTAATCATAGAAAAAAAAATGAAATTATTAATAAAAAAATTTGATGATTTCAGCAAGTAAAAAGCATATGTACAAGAATAATCTCTAAATTACCCTCTGATGTTGAAAATTTAATTTGCGACAACTTTTAATAGAAAAAGAGATGAATGATATTACCAATACTAAATAAATAAATAAATAACTATCAAATAAAGTTTGCCATGATTGTTTACCAATGTCAGTTTTGATATGTTACTTTTTTATTTCCATTATATTACAAGTTGAAACAAATTTTTTAACTTAGAATCTAGAAAGCAGAAAATACATATTTTTGTAGCTGTATAACGATAGATTCAAATAACTCAATTTTACTTTATTTTCTTTTATTTATTTATAGATTTACTCATATAGGCTAGTTAGTCTCATTAGAACTCTTCCGGATCACGAATGTCTACTTGCTGTAATGAAATTTCGTTATAATGATATTATATTTTATTAATAGTGATTTTGCCAGGAAATTCTTGTAGCAGAACTTTTGGGTGACGGTCAACAATGAAAATTACAAATCTACAACGAATAGATTACTATGTATAGTAACCATGGTGTTCATTTTCACGAGACTCGACTGTATTTGTTCGCAAGTTTTAGCCTGATATGAAGAAAAAAAATTTCACATTACGAGGACTGACTCAATTAAACAATGATTTTTCATACAAAAAACATGTTATTTTCACTGGAAGTATATTAGGAGTACAAATAAGTTTTAAAGCGTTTTAAGTGCGCATCTTAAAAACATATATAAATTCTTAATAAATAAATAAATAAATAAAGATAATTTGGCTGTTCTGCAGCATCATACTGAGTTTGTCTTAAGTTTATTAGAACTTTATATAAATTTACATTTCTACAAGTGAATTCTCTGTAATAAACTAATTTTAATCATTTGTATATACACATTTAATACGTGTGCTTTAAACGCTTTAAAACGTATTTGTAAACTAATATGAAATTCTCCTAACATTTATTCTTTTTTTTTTTTTTTTTTTTTTTTTTTTTTGACCAACTGCTCTAAAAAAAAAGTTCTTTTCGTATCGGCCTGTACCGGACGGAAAAGGTAGCTTTCATAGACCATTAAAAAAAAAAAAATCTACTCATTTTACTCAAACACCCGAAGCTAAAATGCTTGGAATCCGATTATAGAAGATTCAATTCCGGTTTTCGTTAATACTGAATTTGAATGCGAATTTAAGCATGAGAGTTACAGCATAGCAAAAATCAGATTGTATCAAAATGTCAGCCACCCTAGAATTTCAAACTGCCATATCTCAGTCATTTTTTAAGATAAAGCCAAAACAAAAAAGGTTCCAGAATCCTTGTATCACGATCTAATACGTACCCGAAACAACTTTTTCAATTTATAATTTTTTATACATATTTTTGAATTGTTTTTCCAAATAAAAAAAAATTAACTTGCCGCCATTTTGAAACAAGATGGCGCATGAAGCTGGCCAACGAACTCGGTCGAGACCTTAGCATGTTCTGTACACATGAACAGTCACATTAATATCGGTTCATAAATACGAGAGTTACAGCATAACAAATATAAGATTGTTTCAAAATCTCAGCCACCCTATAATTTCAAACTGCCACATCTCAGCCATTTTTTAAGATATAACCAAAACAAGAAATGTTTCAGAATCCTTGTATCACGTTCTAACATCACTTAAAAGAAACAACTTTTCAGTTTATTATTTTTTGTACATTTTTTTTAATTTTTAAAATATTAAAAATGTTTAACTGGCCGCCATTTTGAAACATGATGGCAGATAAAGCTGGCCAACAAACTCGGTTGAGACCTTGGTATGTCCTATACACATACTCAGTCACATCCGAATCGATTCATAAATAAGAGAGTTACAGCATGACATATGTCAGATATATATATATATATATATATATATATACATATATCAACATTTGAACGAGTGTGGTTTGGGGGTCTGGGGGTTATGATCGGTGAAAATATGGAATTGCTTTCCTCCGAACGGCTGCAATAGGTAGCGTTTTGTAATGAAAATTACCTAAAAGAGGGTAATGTTTTTGACTATGGAAAATGAAAGACTCATTATTCCCGAATAAAATAGAAATCAGTGGATGGATGACTATAGAAGCGATTTCGACTCGAATGGTGTTTTTCATGTTTTGATAAATAAAATACTTATCGAGTTATAAGTGATTGCTGTCACGTGACGAAAGATTTTTCTTCTTTCTTGCGTTATCGCGTCCGAAAATTCGGTTAAAAACTCCAACTTTGACAGTATTTTCTGGAAGATCGTTTGCCATTATAAAAAATGGTAAACACCATTCGATTACATCGTTACTGAATAAAAACACCTGCCAATTTCATGCGTTTTCGAACAGCTTCAATCTACCGAAGTATTGATTTTCTAAAATTAAATAGGATACTTTATATAAATTAGGCTGTCAATGTTTTTATTTACATTTATTTTTTTTTCTTTCTTTCATTTTTTCTGCATTTTTAATGGAAGGTTACCATTCTTCGACCTGATAAGTAGGTCAATTTCGGGATTTTTTTTCTTTCATAAGAAGAATAAAGTATTATGCTGTATCAAAAGTATTTTCGTTTTTTGAATGCTTTTGTACCAAAGCATGTACAAAAGCCTAAAAAAGCTTTTAAAAAATGTGATAAAGGTGATAAGGTGATAAAGTGCCTAAAAGCACTTTATTTATCATCCCTATTGTTGAACATAAGATGTTATTTAAGAGAATACATGTCCCTCTATATTCTATAATCATACAGACTTCTTTCTAGTCCAGTAGAAATAGCGCAAAAAAGGGCCTTGCCTTACAAAAATTCGGGTAGTTCTGATTTTTGGGTATGTTGTAAAGGTTGACCCTCTAATAAAAAAACCAAGTTTTCGACCTTCTAGACCTTGTGCGTTTTTCACAATATTGAAAAAACCAATATTTTTCAGCACTTTTTTCGATTTTTCTTAAATAACTCAATTTTAGTGCATTTTACAGAAAAAAGCACTGTAACTATTTTGTAGAGCATAAAATTCTCTACAACATGCAGTATTCAGGTTTGTAAATTGTCCAAATAGGGGGTAAGATACGGAGCCGGGAAAATAGGGTAAAATTTGCAAAAAATGCAAAAATCCACTAAAGACGTTAGTTTTTGCTTAATAACCTACTTTTAGTGCGTTTTAAAAACAAAAGCACTTCCACCATTTTGTAGAGCATAAAATTCTCTACAACATGCAGTATTCATGTTTGTAAATTGTCCAAATAGGAGGTAAGATACGGAGCCGGAAAAAGGGTTTAATTTGGAAAAAATGTAAAAATCCACAAATGACGTTAGTGCTTAATAACCCACTTTTAGTGCATTTTAGAAACAAAATTGTCATAATCAACTTTTTAGAGCATGAGATAGTCGATAGTTTCATTTAATATAGGTTGACCCTCTAATAAAAAAAACAAGTTTTCGACCTTCTAGACCTTGTGCGTTTTTCACAATATTGAAAAAACCAATATTTTTCGGCACTTTTTTTTTGATTTTTCTTAAATAACTCAATTTTAGTGCATTTTACAGAAAAAGCTCTTTCAGCATTTTGTAGAGCATAAAATTATCTACAACATGCAGTATTCAGATTTGTAAATTGTCCAAATAGGGGGTAAGATACGGAACCGGGAAAATAGGGTAAAATTTTCAAAAAATGCAAAAATCCACTAAAGACGTTAGTTTTTGCTTAATAACCTACTTTTAGTGCGTTTTAGAGACAAAAGCACTTTCAACATTTTGTAGAGCATAAAATTCTCTACAACATGCAGTATTCAGGTATGTAAATTGTCCAAATAGGAGGTAAGATACGGAGCCGGGAAAATAGGGTAAAATTTGCAAAAAATGCAAAAATCCACTAAAGACGTTAGTTTTTGCTTAATAACCTACTTTTAGTGCATTTTAGAAACAAAATTGTCATAATCAACTTTTTAGAGCATTAATAACTTTTTAGGCAGTATTTTCCTGTTTTCATCCAAAATCTTTTTGCTGTGATTTTAAAGGTTTATTACAAATAATTAATTTTATAATAAATGAAACTATCGACTATTTCATGCTCTAAAAAGTTGATTATGACAATTTTGTTTCTAAAATTCACTAAAAGTGGGTTATTAAGCAAAAACTAACGTCATTTGTGGATTTTTACATTTTTTCCAAATTTAACCCTATTTTCCCGGCTCCGTATCTTCCCCCTATTTGGACAATTTACAAATATGAATACTGCATGTTGTAGAGAATTTTATGCTCTACAAAATGTTGAAAGTGCTTTTGTCTTTAAAGCGCACTAAAAGTAGGTTATTAAGCAAAAACTAACGTCATTTGTGGATTTTTACATTTTTTTCCAAATTTAACCCTATTTTCCCGGCTCCGTATCTTACCCCTTATTTGGACAATTTACAAACATGAATACTGCATGTTGTAGAGAATTTTATGCTCTACAAAATGGTGGAAGTGCTTTTGTTTTTAAAACGAACTAAAAGTAGGTTATTAAGCAAAAACTAACGTCTTTAGTGGATTTTTGCATTTTTTGCAAATTTTACCCTATTTTCCCGGCTCCGTATCTTACCCCCTATTTGGACAATTTACAAACCTGAATACTGTATGTTGTAGAGAATTTTATACTCTACAAAATGATTACAGTGCTTTTTTCTGTAAAATGCACTAAAATTGATTTATTTAAGAAAAATCGAAAAAGTGCCGAAAAATATTGTTTTTTTTCAATATTGTGAAAAACGCACAAGGTCTAGAAGGTCGAAAACTTGGTTTTATTATTAGAGGGTCAACCTTTACAACATACCCAAAAATCAGAACTACCCGAATTTTTGTAAGGTAAAATGCTATTTCTACTGGACTATTCTTCCATTTTTAGATTACGTAAAGTAATACAAATGTTGAGCTTTTATGCATCTTAAGGCATGATCTTAAACTAGGCCTTAAAACCAATGAAGCTGTCCTCAAAACTCGTACAGTTGGAGGCCAGGGCAAGAGTAGTGTCCGGACAGTTCAAAACAAATACAAACGTTTTAAGAATGGGGACCTCAGTCTTGAAATCAAACCCAGAAATGACAGGTGAATTCTGACTAGTTGAGAAAAAAAAGAGGAGAATCCATACTCCACAATCAATTTTGATGCTAAAAATTAACAAAACTACACATTCAACAATGATTATTGTTTGAAAACTATTTTCTTAAATACTGTATACAAAATTTACGAGCTACCTGATAAACATGTCGCTTATTTTATATTTATTATAGCACCTTTATATTTATTATAGTTAAGGGGTCTCAGGACACTTAAACCTTCAAAATTTTCGAATTTTTAATTTTTTTATATATTAAACTCCTATCTTTTCTGAACATTTTAGTGTAAATGTTTTCTTGAAATTCCCATTAGAACAGACTTTATGGTTTTGAGAATTATACCTACTCAAAGCTGAAGCAATTTTTGGGCATAACGCGCATGATATCTCAAAAACTTATCAATATTTTTTCATGAAATTTTCCAAAAATATGTGTTAGGTTAGTCTACCTAAATTGAACCTAAAATTTCATTTTTATTATTAAAAAAATTTTTTTTTAAGTGGTTATAATGTTAAAAATTTAACAAATTTGTATTAGCTCAATACAACTTTGCATTAAAAATATAAAAATACTTTAAATACAAATTTATTTAGGTTCAGTGTAATTATTACAATATGAAGTATAATTAGGCTCCAAAATTTTTATTCTAGATGCAAAAATTATTTTGTAATCGCGCGCGTAAGCTGTCATGTCAATTTTCTGCTCGACAAATGTCTGACAGTTTGAAGCCCCCTATAAATATTAATTCTGCATCTTGTAACTTTTTAAATATGTGAAATGAAAGAACACGATAATATCTTTTCATCCCAATAAAAATTGTGTTTTTAAATCATATACATTTGAAGACATTAAATATTAAAAATGGTAATTTTTTCTTCTTTTTTTTTTCCAATTTTAAGAGTCCTGAGACCCTTAATGCATTACTGAATTTTCAAATAAGGAAATCCTTTATAAAAATGTCACCTGTAAATATTTACATTAATGTTTAGCTTGGTGAAAAATCGTTCCCTTGGAATGAAAAAGGTCTAACTAACATATTCAGAAAAAATCAAATGATGTCACCTACTGAAAGTCATTAGTCTTATCTACTATTTGAGAGGACATGCAACGCATTCATATAAGTATTTCAAGGGATTATCGAATTTCGAAATATTCCCATCAGTGTTGCAATGGAGAAACAAAGATTTAATGTCAATCTACTAAAATAATAATAACAATAATAATGGAAGCAATTAGAACCTTGTCATTCTAAGGCAACGACTCGTATAATTCGCCTTACAAAGTGGAATTTAATAATTAATATTTTTTTTCAAATCCAAAACCTTTCCTACGCCAATGAGAATAATTCACTGTCATTTATTTATTTATTTTTCAAAGATGCAAAAAAAAAAAAAAAAAAAAAAAAAAAAAACGCTAATGAACACAGTATCCAATCTTTAAAATTAAATAGTTTATTCGCAAATATGAAATTTTATGTAAACAAAATAAAATTACAGAAGAGCAGAGTTTTTCTTTTTTTTCACTTTAAGGGCACTGAGAGCTTTAAAAATACATAAATAAGATATTAATGAAACAGACCAATTTGTAAGCAAGGTATTTTTTTTATTTAAAGGATTACTTGAAAGAAAAAGATACGCGTAAATCTTTTTATGAGACACTAACGTTCTCTTTAGTTTAATTAGTTTAATTAAACGAAGTGTTCATTTATTTAACAACCCACTTAAGAAACTAAAAAACAAAATAAATTTTCCATAAATATTAACTTAGAGCAAAGTAAATTGAAAAGAAAAGCAAACTAAATATTTTACTTATAAAAATATTCCAAAAAAAAAAAAAAAAAAAACTTATACAGAATTGAAAAGCGATAAAGAAACTCAGTATAATTAAATTAAAGAAAATTTATCGCTAAAAATGTTTTGAAGAAATTTATTTGAAAATCATGCAGTGCTTCAGTTCATATTTTAAGAAATTTTAATAGACCTTTTATAAACTATGTCACACGGAACATTAAAAAATGAACCAATGAATAAACAAATGAAACTTAAATATTGTTATTAAAGGAAAGGTAATAACATCATTCATTAAGAGAGTGGCTTATAATTCCACATCAGAAATGATTAAACTGGGCTACGTTTATAGCCCAAGAAATGTTATCTAAATTAAAACTGCTAAAAGCACGTTTCTTCGAACCTTTGGTATTTGATATTAAAATTTCAGGAAGAAGTTTTTAAAAAACAAATTTTATGTGTAATCGAAAGTGTATGGTGAATATCGTTATAATTAGTATTGAAAGTAATTAAACTTGATACGAATCAAATACAAACTTGGAAAGTAAATTAAATTTTACTATTTCTTTGCATTAACATTTCTTTTTTAGCACAAAAAAAAAAAAAAAAAATCTTAATTTAAGTCAAATCCAGATATTCTGATGGAAATGGTATCATATTATAGGAATTTGTCTGCTCTTTACAAATATGTGCTTATTTTGCGTGTAGGTTTTACAGAAACACCACAAATTTAGGGTTTTTCAGACTTGACGCATTTTTGGCGCATTTTCTTCTACCACAACTTGGAAATGGTTAGAGATAGGACAGGGTTTCTATGGTGTTTTATGATCCACATGGCTCTTTTATCACCTCCTTTCGTTTGGCAGTACTTCAAACTCACCCTGTATACACACACACACATATATATATATTTGCCACAAGGTGTCAAAGCATCTATAAGATTCTTGCAGATCTTGAAGTATGTATTCATTCTTACTTCAAATGCTTTAACCTCTGGCATCGTGGTTGATCGGACAATTTGAGTTATATAAATTAGGCTTAGCGGCTCATTTTATTCAAACAGAAATGATTTACGATTTTCTTATATCGCGGAGTACTGCCCTTGATAAAGCGTTTCGCAATATAAGTTTTCATTTGCTTCTTGTAATATTTTCACATTTTGCTCGTGGGAATTTTTCTTCACGTACTTTTATTTATTTCTCCTTTTTTTTTTTTTTTTTTTTTTTTTTTTAATTTGTGAATTTTACATTTTTGGATATACATTCTTGTATTGTATTATAATTGAATTATAATTGTTGGTTCATATATATTGTCGATTTTTCTGAGATTCAATAGTTATTAACAAAGAGTTATATATATATAATGTGTGTGTGTGTGTGTGTATAGCAAATATTCATTTAAAATCTATACCACGTAAACAAAGGCATAGGAAAAAAATACAGATCTTGAACAACATCATTAATATGGAGATTTAAAGCCAGGGAAAATTCAAGAACCTCAAATAATGCCAAACTTATAATTTGATCTCCAAGAAAACGCTTAAAAAGGAACTTAACATCACAATAAAGAAGAAACAGAATGAGGACCAAAGCATGCTTAAGATAAGAACACTATAGCTTTCACTCTTATCAAAAGAAAAAGCCGGCTCCTTATTTTGCCTATTTATTTACTTATTTTTTGTGTTCAATAGCTAATCCAAAAGACTCCTGGCTTGTTTTAAGAAACGCTTGGATAACAAGGATTTTTCTCGCAAATTTGGAAAGAAATACTTTGTCTAGAGTACTTGTTTAAGAGGTTAAAAAAATATACTTTGTACTTGTGATGTGTTACTCCAGAAAGAGTGATATGAAGACGGATAATATAATACAAATAAGGTTTTTCCCTCTTTTATTTTTAAAACATTTGCTGTTAAAAAATATCCATCAGCTGAATTTTTATGTTTAATTTTTGAGAGTTACTTAGTATTATTATATGGACAAATTTATTGAAAACGAATAAAAAAAATATTACAACTAATCAACCAATAGGATCATCTTAAAGAAATGTAGATATTACTTTAGGAAAACATTGATTAATTGACTAGAGATGAAAAATATACTAGTGTAAATCTTCCCTTTTCGCCATATAATGATTACAAATTACTATAAATGATAAAATAATTTTTATGAATAAAATATCGCTATGTGTTGCATACATAAAAGGGTAACGAAAACTTAATTTTTCGTTTATTCTTCACATGAAGTTTTTACATAGCTTATCATATATTCTAATACGAGCAAATCTTGTGTGTGGTTATATATATATATGCAAATTTTATCTTAAAAACGGCTCTAACGATTTTGACGAAATTTTGGGGCACCAGAAAACCATTGGGCTAGGTCACATGTTTGAGAAAATTAGATTAGCGGGTTATTTTGGGTCACAGTGGGTCAGGGTCAAGCTAATTGTATCTCAAAAACTGTTCAAACAATTTTGACTAATTTTTTTAACCTACCATTTTCGGGCACGAGAAGACTATTGGGCTGGGTCACATGTTCGAGAACTTTCGATTAGTGGGTCATTTTTGGGTCAACGCGGGTCAAGTTAATTTTATCTAAAAAACGGCTCTAACGATTTTGATTAAATTTTGTATCCTACGAGTTTCGGGCACGAGAAAGTCATCGAGCTAGGTTACATGTCCAAGAAAATTCGATTAGTGGGTCATTTTTGGGTCACTGTGGATCAGGCTAATTTTATCTAAAAAACGGCTCTGACTATTTAGACAAAAATTTGCATCCTATGGTTTTCGGGCTCGAGAAGACTGTTGGACTAGGTCACATGTTCGAGAAAATTCAATTAGTGGGGCATTTTGGTCATGGGTCATTATGGGTCAAGCAATTTTTAGCTTAAAAACGGCTCAGAAGATTTGATCTAAATTTAGTATCCGATAGTTTTAAGGAACGGGTAGACTATTGGGCTAGGTCAGTATTTCGAGAAATTTCGATTAGTGGGTCATTTCGGTCATGGGTCATTATGGGACAAGCTATTTTTATCTTAAAAACGGCACAGACGATTTGCACTAAATTTTGTATCCTACGGTTTTGGGGCACGATAAAATCATTGAGCTCGGTCACAAGCTCGAGAAAACCCGATTAGTGGGTCATTTTGGGTCAGGCTCAAGCTAATTGTATCTAAAAAACGGCTCAGACTATTTTGACTAAATTTTATATCTTACGGGTTTCGGGCACTAGAAGACAATTCTGCTTGGTCACATGTTCTAGAAAATTTGATTAGTGAGTCATTTTGGTCATGGATCATGATATTTGAACTCAAAGCTAACTTTGACCGAGCATTGCTCGGTCTTCCCTGCTCGTAAGCTCTTAACTAAAAAGATTAGAATAATTAATATTATATTAATTAGTATGCGTGATTCTTACATATTTTCTCTTAGAATTTTTTTAACAAACTTAAGAATAATTAGCATATGTAAGAATTCTTTAGTATAGTAATAAATTTTCTATACGATAGATGATTTTGAAAATTATATTTTGTATGAGATCTAATTTCTATAAATACATTTAATCAATTATAAATTTATTTTCAAATATTGATTTACTAATCGTTGAATGTGCAAATTCAGATAATACAAATTGAAACAATAACGTTACTAATGCGGATACGTGTTCTGATCGAATACAGTTGTTCTGAAGTTTTGTTCATTATAACGTCGCCTTGTTCTTAAAGGAGTAACTAAAACTCAATTTTATAGAAATGTGACTACATTATATCTTAAAATAATGCATATTGGTCAACATATAAAAATCAAATTGAATACAAGATTTCAAAAATTTTGTTAATGTATGCGAAAAACATTATTTCCCCTCACCCCCTCACACACCAAAAACAAATCTTTATTTTCCTTTTTAAATAGTGTTCAAAAGTATATCTTATTGCTGTATTACAAGTAATATTTCTTACATTAAAAATATATAAAAATAATTTTATGCATCTTTACTATTTCTATGTATCTATTATGATAATACAAAACTTCACAACACCCCAAAAATGACCCAATTTTCAATAGTTTCAAACAAACACAACAAGAAATGTTTTTAAAATTTAAATAACTAAAATATGTATAAAATAAATAAACCATGTTTAAAATTCCATTTTCTGAACGATTGATGTAGCATCCATATTACAAAATTTCCCAAACGGTGATTATAAAATGAGCCGTTTGTTAATCTATAACTAAAAGAGATACAAGTTTCTTAGACACAAAATCGGGTTGAGATTATCTTTAAAAAATACAGCAATGGTAGATTTAAGGGAAATACTGAATAAAGAAGAAGAAAAAAAAAAGATTAATTGCAGTAGAGAAAATTGAAAATCATCAGATACCATACAAAATAATCTATAAAATTGGAAGGTAAAAGTTAGGAGGGAATATTTTTAATCTTATAAGCGTGTGGCAGTATTTTTTGCATATCTGTTAAACGATTCATAAAATAAGCAATGAAAGGCGTCGGTATGAGGATTTGTATTTGAACACCTTACATATTTATTTATTTTATGCAGAAAAAAATCAACACGAATTTCAAATTTTTGTTACATTAGCGTTTGAATTTTGATATTACTTCACGGAAAATGACAGTTAAAATGCTTAGAGGGTGTTAAATAACATAAATATTATTTTCTATAAAATCTCTATACGATGCTGGGGAATATTACAACCATCTTTCATCTTGAAAACGGTAACCGAATTTTAACAATTGTGTTCATATTTTTATTACTTGGCTTGTCTTTACAAAGCATCCATACTTATGAGAAAGTTTTTATTTTAAGGTACAGAAAGCCAAATAACTTTTAAAGTGTGATATCGTTAAATTTCGTGGCGAGAGAAAGCCTTTTCTAACATTTAGAAATTCAGTTTTCAAAATGTCTGTTAAATTATTTACAAATGTTGAATTAAATACGATATATTTAAAATACAATTTTCTCTATCTTTTTATTTTATAAATTAATTTTAATACTTTTACAACTGTCTATTACTATACGCCCAATTTTTATTAATTTTGATTATTTAACTGTAAATTTACCTTCTATGTATTCTTGATCCAATGAAAGATAATATATTTCAAAATATTATTATTATTATTGTATAAAATGTCATTTTATAAAACATTTTATAAGTACAATATTAAAACATTATATTTAATAATATTTTAAATGAAAATACTAATGTGAGTGTAACTTCATATTATATAAGGGAAAGAAAAAGAAAAAACAATAACAAAAGAGCAAAATGATCTTAAGTCAGTTGTTGTTCAAAAGGTTTTTTTTTTTTTTTTTTTTTTTTTTTTTTTTCAATTATTAATGTAAATAACGGCACCGCACACACACAAACCACAATTCAATTGTTTGGCTTCCAGGTACTTTTTTTTAAATACTTATCCGCAGATACATTATTACAGATTCATAAATGGAAGGGAAAAAAATCATCAGGAAATGAGGACTCTAATGCCTTTGGCGGTGTGGGGGTGCGATAATTTCAACTTCGGTGGCAACAATGCTGGGGGACCACGCCTGAGTTTTCTCCCAGGAGCCCTAAAATGTTTAATCAATACTGAAATACGGAGGGGTTGGTCTAAAATGACGCTAACTTACGGTATGTGCTGGGTAACATGGTAACACTTCAACGTTTCCCACTGATTTTAGTAGTTCAAGGAGATGATTTGCTCGGAGAAAGCGAAATCTAGTTATCCAGAATTAGATTACCTCCTTTACATTAAGGTTTTTCCTCGATTTCTGCCTTAATAAGTAAGGCAAATATTTACAGAAAAGTAAATCTAAGCACGAAATTGAATGCTGCGAAGAAGTTAAGCGGTAATTATTTAAATAGAAAATACAACCTTAACGTTTGGAGATTTAAAACTTTAATTCAATCTCTGCAAATTCCTATTCTTACTTATTTAGATTTTATTGTTACATTGCTTGTATTGATTAAATTGTGTCAGTACAAAACTTATGCCACAGTATTTGAATTTACATTATTATTAAATGGAGGAAGTATCCTAATTAAAAACTGTTTAATTGAACCGTGCCACTTTAGGAAATAAAAAATCTTATTTATATAGTTATAATGATCTTATAAAATAATATAGCAAAAATTAACGAGGTACTATTGAATCAAAAATTCAATCTATCTTAAGAAAACCATTTTAGATACAGAAAAAATAGCAAACGAGAAGAAAAATTAAAAAGCTACTATTTCTTTTAAACAAAACAGAGAAATTCTGACCAATTAGTCATTAAAACACATAATAATAAAAAAAATCATACGAAAATTAAATACATTGTCATAAAATGATTTAATATACTAAAAATTCTTGCATTAAAACTGTATTAACTCATAGTAGAGGCAGAAAGAATAAAAAGATTAGAGGTTGAATGGTGTCGTTAGAGCAACTATCGGAGTGTAGAATGTATTTTCATGATAATTTAGTGCATCTTATACGTGTACCTTTATTCATATTTCCGAGGATCCTTAGGGATATTTGATATATGTAATATTACTCATTTTTGTGGCTTCTTTTCCCTGTAGATTTTACGTATGTACCATTATTCATTTTACAGTGGTTTCTTCCTCACACAACCTTTAGGTGTGTAATATAGCTTATAGTTCAATGCAGTATTTCTATAGATGTTGTTTAGGATTCGTTTCACTTTTATGTCATCTGACTTTGTACTAATTGAAAAAAAGTAAAAGAATCATTGATACATCCAATTTTCTGATTCGGGATTCAGACTTTTTGAGATTTCAATGTAATATTACATAAAGTAGAGAAAAGGAAGACTAACTGATTATCGATGCCACAAATTTCGATAAACATACTAAATAAATCTCTGTTCTAGTTTTCTTTTTAAAATTCATCTACGAGATCAAATATTTAGTCTTTTTAGTTATGTTGACTTTTCGTGGATTTTTTTATTTTATTTTTAAAGACACTTCTTTTGCAAACTACTGTTAGAAATTTAAATTTTGGATATTGCAGATTCGAAAAAATCTGTGTTCATAAATTGTTCTCTCCAAATACATAATCCTTTAACGGAAAGGGAAAGAATTTTCCCATCCATGCCTAAGCATTAAATGAAAACACATTTAAAATCACATTGATTTATTCCTCTTGTAACCAGAGTTTCAGTCATCAAATGACTTAAAAAGCTAAAGATCGATTAAACTAGGAAACAAAGCGAGATGGAGATAACATAAAATGTATTTTTGATACAGCACGCATTATATCTTCTTTAAAATGTACCATTATGAAGACTGTTTGCATTTTTGTAAACACTTCACGCACTTTGAAAAGTCGAATTGTTTAGTATTTATATTATTTTTCGTACATTGTAAAAATATCACTCTTTTGAAAAGAACAATTTGTTGCTTTCAAAGCAGATCTATTAATCTAAGCAATTTTATATATGTAATGTCTGGATGTAATAATTCTTCATATTAAATAAAGACTTTTTCCTTACTTTTTTAGTATCCACATATAAAAACTTCTTTAAATTATTATTTTTAAGCACTTAGTATATCTGTTAAGATTTTTAATTTGTTATAATTTATTCGAAGATGTTATTATATAACGAAATAAGTAATCAAAATTAAGAAAGTGGAAACTTTTCTGAGATTTTTCCCAACATTAGTTGATCTTAAATCTTAAGATCAGGGTTGGCCAGGTTTTGGACACAACGGTAAAAAGCACGGAAAAATCCATGGTTTAAACCGTACTGTCCAAAACCCTTCTGTCTAAAACTGTCCAAAACTATATTTTGTGGTAAAATTATATTTTATCAGAACAATGCTAATAGTTTCAAAAATTGGCAAAAAGATTATAATACAAAAATAACAATTTAGTATTAACAACCTAATTACCCTACGATATATTACTTAACAATAAAAATACATATTTAAAAAAATAACTTCTAGATTTTAAATTAAAAAATTGTATTTTCTTTTATTAGCCTATAATCTAGAAAAGATAATTTACAATGAAACATTATTTAAAAGAAATATTTTTGAAACATTTTCTTGCACAAAAATTGAAACAAAAGCACCAATGATAAGCAAAGCTTCCCCTCCCCCCATACTACATGTGGTACTATAAAGAATTTCTTATTATTATAACTCAATTTTAACAGAAACAGAACTTTTTATGATACACAGATATTGGAAAAGTTTAAACTTTTTTCATTTAGTAAAGAATTAAATTAAATTTTAGTAAAATAAATTGTGCGATATTTATATTTATTCATATGTTTAATAAGTGTGTAGTGATTACACGTGGAATGTTGCCTTTTTTAAGGTTTTGGGCACTTTAGTACAGTTTTGGACGCTTTAGTACAGTTTTGGTCACTTTAGTACAGTATTGGACAGTAAAACCCACATGTCCTGTCCAAAACCAGTTTTGAGCGTCCAAAACTCCCAACCCTGCTTAAGATGCCTCTAATTATTATACAGGGTGGTCATAAAGTATTTCCCTGATTACAAAAAAATATTACGAAATAACCGTTGAATGTAATACTGTAAAATGTTTATTATGGGAAAGTCATGTTCTCAAGGTTTTTTTCATCTGGATGGATGATCCCCTAGACATACCGCTTGGTCAATCCAAGGCCCCTTTGAAAAGCAAACTGAACATAATTTACACAAAAATCCTTCACCTGACACACTGTAATAAATGCAATTATTAGGGTTTTCATATATTTGAATATTCAGGGGATATCCACTCAAGGTCAGGATTACGTATGATGTGTCTAGTGTGACAGCCAAAATATTGGGCAATACATGGCGAGAAATGGAATATCGCCGTGACATTTTTTGAGCTACCAAGGGTGCTCACATCGAAATTTACTGACGTAGGTACTTGTATTAAAAACTTTATAAATGTCTTTACAATATATTGAAACAAGCATATGCCTAATTATATTAGTTTTTCTGCAATAAATTATTGTAATCAGAGAAAGACTTTATGACCACCGTGTATATATCAACCACTTTCATACTTGAGATTTTGTAGTTTAAAGGAATAATGTTTGTAACAAGGGAATTTCTATAAATAAAATGGCTTTTTCTAACAGATTACAGAAATAAAAAAATTATGACTTCATTTTATTTTCAATAAGTTGATTCCATTTTCTGTTACAATTAACTAGTAGTTTATATAACATTTTTGTAAATGTATTTCTTCCTTTTAAAGTTATTACTTTCCTGACAAGAGAAGTTCGAGCGACCAACTTTTTTTATCAAAAAATATAAGAAGAGTTTACAACGTGCTGTTTTATAAAAATAATAATAATTTAAAAAAAAATTAAATTAATTAAAAGTTTTTTTTTTCAAATTCACTATTTGTATACAGAATGAAAGCAAAGTAAGCTTTATTTAAATCTGAAGAAAGGAAATAGTATATATATATATATATATATATATATATATATATATATATATATATATATATATATAAATATATATATACCACTTTGTTCTGTATTGTTTAGATTATACAGTTTGAATTGTAAATAATGGACGAACAATTAATTTTTGAAAATTTAACCAAGTTCAGCCAAAAAAATTACCTCTCTCTCTTTTTTCTTTTGCTAAGGAAAATGCTCAGCAATGGTTCGCACTGGTCTCAGATTCTCTATAAGGATCATTCGAGAGACAGTTTTCCAGTTAAGCATGCTTGCGAAGTTTCTCAACTTCAACATTGTATAATTCCCAAAATATTTTAATTTATTCCTCCCTATCGGCACTAAATTCCAAATAATATATGGCAGAAGTTGCTTTATATGCTGTTAAATTTAACGGATTAGAAGGGCAGCCGATAACAAAAATTTCTTTCTGCTACCTCTTCAAATATTTCTGGACACCATTTTGTCACTAAAAGAAAAAGAAAGAAAAACAATGACAGAATAGAAGATTTCATCTTCTGACCAGAAAAGCAGAAAATAGAGTTAAAATTTAGAAAGTTTCTGCAAAATTCAGAAAAATCGGCAGCTATGACTTTTCAAAAGACAACAACCCCTTTTGCATGTTTAATATTTACTCTTTCTTCTGTTTTAGACGATTTATGCAGGAGTATAAATAAATATATATTTTATTGCCTATCATGCACGAGCGCATAAATGCCAGGATTACATTTAAAACATGACGGCATTTTCAGCTGTAAACATGTTAATGAAGGAAAAAAATGCACTTCAAATGCAAAATAGCAAACTAGATGCAGATTAGCTGTTAGAGGGTTATCTCATACAACCTCCAGCAACAGGTACGGTAAAGAAGAATGTTAACATTTCAAACAAACTAAAATGAGTTAAAAATAAGTATTTTTTTTAATGCTAGCTTTTAAAAATTATTAATAATAGTAACGTACCGCCAGCTCTCGTTTTGTAATAAGAAGTCAGGGGAAGAAAAAATAAAATTTGAAACTGTTAAAAGTTGTTAAATGTAGTTTTTTTGCGCAGAGACTGTTGCTGCTGGAAAACCCGTTTTACAGTCAATATTGAATAATTGATAGACTGTTATGAAGTCTGATATATGCAGTCATATATATATATATATATGTGTGTGTGTGTGAGTATCTATAGAGCGTGATGAAAGAAAAATCGTGCCAACTACTTATTGGAACTAATAGAGAAATTGGAACAATGTGACGAATATCAAGCGAAATGCGAACGTGAGATGATGTCACAAATTCCTCATGGAAATATGTTTGAAAAGGACCTTATGCAGGTGACCGGAGTTCGAGGCTAAAATTCGTCTGCTGGCGGTATTTACTTTTGAACATTAGCATATCATTCTATCGAGTATACATTATTAATCATCTTTTAATAAAAATACCGCAAAACAATTCATTATTGTGGCAGTAGGTATTTAATATATTGTAATATAAATTCAAAATGTTGTTCTTTATCCAGAATATTTGTTAAATTTCAAAATCTCAGTTAAATTTTATGCACGCAACCTGGGTCGAGGCTAAAAATCGTCTGCTGGCGACGTTTGCGGCTGCGCATACTGGTATTCTGATTGTACAGTTGCTAGAATATTGGATCATGATACCGCCAGCTCTGGCGTGTGACAAGCTTCATACGTGTATAACTGAAAAATACATATGAAGGAAAGGCCCGCTGTTGACCGCGCACGTGTATGCAATGACGTACACAAAGAAGTGTAATTTAGCCAGATCTGATAGCAGTGGTGTAGTGGAGGGAATACGGAGGTATACGCCATACACCTTCTGGTTTTTTAAGATGCTTTGTATACTCTCTGTTGCTGAAATAAAGCTATAGCGTATGATCTATAGCATATACCCTCTGTTTTAGGTAGATTTCGTAAGAAATACTACCTATTACTTTCTAACCTAAGTTGGAATTTTTGAAAATTTTTTGCAGATTTACGCCGATCATGACTCCCAGAACCCAAAACCACCCCCCAGTTCAAAACTTTATCTATCTATCTATCTATCTATCTATGTCACTTTTTTATGGACACGATGACTGCTATAATTCTGCACAAATATCTTCCAAACTGATACATAAAATCAAGGGGCATAAAATCTCGTTCAAGTTCGTTAATGGGCAAAAGCAAACCAAGGGGGGGGGAATGGGGGGGCTTTTTGCGAAAACATAAAAAACCCATAATTTCTTAATTATGATACGTATCGAATCCATTTAAAGTTATTATTACTTCTAGGAAAAGGGCCAAAAAGTTATGTATGACAGATTTTTGATATCATTAAAAATGGTCCCAAAGGGGGGAAAAAGGGGGGTTTAGAAGAAAAAAATTCATAACTTCGTCAATTCCCAATATATCAAATCCGCTTGAATTTATTATAAATCCTCTTAATATTATTTAAAACTTTTATATTGACAAGTTTTTTATAGGACCAACTCTTATAGAAAAAAAAAAAAAAAAAAAAAAAGAAAAAAAAAATCCCTGCCGGCTCCGCTTGCAAACAAGTTAGATTTCGAAGTGGGCGGTTCCCACTACCGCATCATAGCGAAAAGGTAATTTCTTCCGCAATTCCCAACAAACAGGCGCCCCACGGTCTGCGTCTTCGAAATCTACCTGTGCCTGTAGGCCGAGCCGTCAGGGATTTCTTTTTTTTACAACTACAACACTGTCTAATAGTAAATATAGGGGAATGTTATACAACTAACAATGAAAAGCGTTTTAAAACACATTTTTCTTTCATTCTCATTTTATTAGGAACGGGGGAGTAGACGATAGGCTTTATTGCATATATATTTATAATATCCAAATACTGAACTTAAAGGGCATCATGGAGAAAACAGGAAGTGAAATACAGGAAATGAAGTAAATCTCTGCTAATTCCCCTTAAGCACAGTTTCTTGATATATATGGCGATCACGTAACGCTGCAAAGCTTTTATAAGACACTCAATCAATGCTTAATAGTAAACTTGATTAATTAAGCTCACTTAATGCTTTTCCCTATACCTATAGAGGCGATCCTTTACTTAAGTAAATGGCCTCGTCTGAGTTATTGATGTTTAATAAGAGCCAAGTCAAACTTTGTTGCTTAAAAGATTGGTATGTACACGATACAGTTTTAATTCGATTATTTTCTTTTCTGTAGCAATAAATTTTAGGTGTTTATATTAAAAACAACGTAATTAAATGCTGGTGTATGAACATTTCTGAAACACGTAGGAAAATATTACGAAAAAGTTTAAGAAATTTCAGAGTCTCCAAAGGTATTTGTTACAAATAGCTTTTAATTACAAAACTGGGAAATATATTTTATCTTTTATGATTTTGTAAATCCTTGACCAAAAAGTCTACAATAAATTTTTATCTCGTTTTAAACGTTTTTCTAATTGAACTAAATTTCTATGATTAATGGTTTAGAAACAGGCTGTAGGTTTAAGTTAAAAGCATGTATATAATGACATTAATTAGAAACACCAATTTAAATTCTGAACTCTTTTGAAACTGTTTCAAGAAACGAATTTCATTTTTTAAAACAGGAAGATGTCCCGGAATATTACATTTAAAAATAGATGTAGCCTTGAAGTTGCAAGCTTTGACAAAATTTAAATTTTCAAATCGCAACAATGTTCAAAGAAAAGGAATACTTTTGGCGTTATTTTATGTCATGTTCTGAGCATAAATGATATAGCAAAGCTGCGAAGTCTTGGGATTTTTGAAAACCAGTATTTTCGTATAGAATTTTTTTCTTTATTTAATCGGAGAATTTTGAGAATAAATAAAGCACAATTTTCTATGCGAAAATACTGGTAATTCAAAAGTCCGGAGACATGGCAGCTCTGATGTAAGTCATCTAATACCATTAGTAACGTTTGGTTTCAAATGTGAATATAGCCTAAGTATTTAACTATAATAACTATATTAACTATATTTAATCGGAAACTATATTAGTACGTCAGAAGGGAAATAACGGAATATAAATTTGAACGTACTGAACATAATTATTTTCTACCACTCCTTAATAAATGTATTAGTAAAAGATACACTATATTATTAAATTAATTGAAAATAATATTAACCCAACAATCATATATATTATTTCTGATCTCAACATTTTCCTTTTCCTATGCACATACAAAACCACAACGATGATTAAGGTTTTTTTTGAAAGGTTTTTGAGCAGCATTTTGACATAGTACACTCACAATTCGTTGAAACACGTTGTTTGATTAAAAACTGCATTTAATTAAAAATTAATTAAAAAAATGTATCAGCAATTAATCTCAAAGATTACAGTACGAAAGCCACACACAAGTCCACTGATGTTACATAGGGTGAAACCCCCGGTTATTGACACCAAACCAGTAACAGACACTTCAGCAGAAATCTAACTCAAATAAGCATTTTCTTGCAAAATTCTGCAAAGTAATGTCATCTAGTGGTAACTTATTTGTCTTAATTGTTATAACTTATTTTTCAGCTATTGGGTTTTCAAAAAAGGGATAGTGTCAGTTACTGAAGATATTGACCATATTTATGAAAAAAATTAATTTTTAGTAATAAAAATTATAATTTTTTCAAAATTTTGTCAACAATAATTTTTAAATGCATCTTTATTATACATTCAAAAACAAAGATAAGAATAAAATAGATTTAAAACTTTGTAATAGTGATTTGAACAAGAAAAAATTCCTTAAAGTGTCAGTTACTGGGGGGGGGGGGGGTTCACCCTAAATGATGTAATCAAATCAGCACGGAACCCGAAAATATTATTAAATTCCTTCAATCGATATTTTTACCTCAGAAAACAGCAATTTTGTTTTATCACTTTGTTATAACAGATGAGAGGTTATAACATCAATCAAATCTACACACACTTTATCCTTAAGCTATAAAAATTGCTCGAGCGGAAGTGTTAATATATCTGGTGCTCCTAAAACAACAAGCAGTGAAATTATTGCTCGGGATGCTGTCCAAATCATCAAGGGTTAAGATAAAAAGTACCCCCAAAAGTTTTTGGTTAAGTACCACCATGTGGAAATAATCTGCTGTTTTAAAAGCTGTTGCCAGCACATTTGCCGACATCAGAGGATATAAGACAGACACAATTTTCCGGACATCTTCAGTGATTTATTTCGCAAGCAAGAGCGCAGCGTTCTCTCACTCGCGTACCTAGCGTAGAAGCGGTCTAGGAATTTATTTCGAACAATTTCTAAGAATAAATTCTCATTCACTGGCACTATCAAAATAGTTTTTGAAACAGAGCGCGATTTAGAAAATACCATATTTCATACATTCTGTACAAATATGTGTTTTGCTTTAAAGGTTCATTCATGATTGTTGATATATGTTTATCATAAAGAATTACATAAAATAAAATTACGTGACAGAAGATGCATTTAAAGTCAACTTTACACAAACTACAGTTGTATGAAGGTACATTTCTTTTAATTGGTTGTTTTTTTCTCAGACCTAAGGCGGTCCGTAAAAATGGGTCATGTATTAAAAGATTGTATACCTAAAAGAGTAGGGAGAGATTCATAATGCACTATGTGTTCTGTTAAAATGTTTTTCTTTTCTTTTCTATCAACGACAATCGCTTTTGTCACACAAATGTATTATATATATAGATAGATAGAATGTTTTAATTTAATTTATTAATATTTAATTAACTTCTTTGTTTTGTCTGGGACAATGGCATATATAAATTATTTCATAAATCATCATAACTATATTTGTCTTATTTAAATGTTTCCTTCACCCTTTAATTATTATTATTATTATTTATAGATACATAATGTTATTCTGCACTGTCATAGAATTCATTCATATATTTAATTTTCTTTTATTATATTTTATACATAATTATGCTAATCATAAATTTAATTAATGTATTCTTCTACCTCTTAACTTTTATTTCCTTATATACATTAAATTTCTTAATTTATTACTTAATTAGGTGCATAATTTAAATTGTCAGTTTTTTCCGCTTGTCAGGAATAATCTGATTTTAAATATTGTACTGCCACTAGATGGCAGTACTGTTCCTTAATCACTGGTTTTATCAAGATTTTTAAGCTTCTGTGAGGACTTGGTTTGAATCATAGCACTTGAATATTTGTGAGTCATTCATACCTCTTTTAATTCATCTACTGAATTTGTAAATATTTTTTGACAACATGTGCAGATTTGTCAAATCATGCATGTTTTTTCTGAGACTTTTATGAGGAAATCTTCCTCACTTCAAACTTTTTCATATCTTTTTTTCATTCATTTTATAGTCTATTAATGTGCGATTTCCCAAATCTTGTATTATTTTAAATTATTATAGGTTGTACAAGGATGAAATTGTACGTTTTTCGTGGAATCTGTTTCATTAATTTACTTTTTCCAATTAATTTATCTTTTCTTGGTAATATATTATTATTTTCTTCTTTTTCTGGATATTATTCAAACATGTATGTGTTCATATTAACATCTTCATGAATGTATTATGCTTACACAAATGCACACAAATCTTGAACAAGACCTACATAGTCATTTGCTACAGTGACGGACCATTTTGAGTATTTTCTGTTTCTTGGGGAAACGCAAATATTATTTTATTATTAAATTTATTACTAACCCCCCCCCCCCCCTAATTGTCTCCGGGACTAAATCTTCACTGAAAAACATGAGGTCAAACATGTTCTTTACATCATCAAAGTTCAAGGGCATTTCGGGCATTTCCTCACGAATTTCAGTAGATATTCGACAAAACGTCTGAAATCGAATGCGTCCTGTCACTGCCCCTTAATTTCTGGACATCAGTGTATATATATTAGTGCACACACAATCAATGTACTTTTGCATGTATATATAAACATACATCCGCTACACCAAAATAAAAAATATTTGTGTTTCATGCAAATTAGGCTTTAGATGAAGAAGTCAGGACTAAACTTGCAGTTGCACAGTTTAAATTTAGAGTGAAATATCGGCACTTGTTTACTTTTCTGCCATCCATTTACGATAAACAAAAATATGTCGCTAAACAATGTGGTTTAATGCCAATAATGCATCGTAACATCACGTTCGTTGTTGTCAATTACGCCCCTACATGCCACACGCAAAGTACATATTCCATTTTTTTGTGTGTTGTCAATTTAAGTCAATTTAATTTTTATAATGAAGGATAAATTCTGCCAGTAAAACGATTTGCGAATTAATGGTCCGATATGAGAATATTTAAAATCGGATAAAGAATGGCGATGCATTGTGAAAAATCGTGATAAGCTAATGTATTAAAGAAGGAACGGAGTTCGACGGCTCAAAAATTGCATTTGTAGCTGTACTAAAGTTTATTTACAGCTGGTGAAAAGAATGAACACCGTTTAAATGGCAAAAGTCTTGTATTTGTTCATTTTCTGACCAAATAAAGTACAATCTGTTCCTTCAAACTTCCAACACTATTTGAGTTATATTAAACTGTTTTATGACAGATTGAGTTTAATACCCACTCATGTATTTGGAATCTTTAAAATCAGTTTGTCAAAAATAATTCCGGGCTATATAAAAACATCTTATAAGTATGTTGTGATGTCACGTTTATCCATTATTGGCGACAAGTCTCGCTGTTTAGTTTGACGACAGATTATTTTTATAGGATCGGGTTTTTGTGGTACCAAAATATCTAATAACTAATAACAAGTACCAAAATATCTAATAAATGCACTTACGGATTTTAAGTATATATAGAATCAAATTCCGTTAGAAAGAACATCGTGAGACCGAAAATATCTATTCGCTATAAGAAAATTTTGTTATATTGAAATTTGGAGTTGGTTGAATGCAAACTGCTTCTACTTTAAAAAAGTAAAATAGATATATATATAAACTTATCTTATTCTACTATTAACATTCGTTTAATTATTTTGTAAACGATTGAAATGACATAGATTGTAATACCTCCGATTCGATAAGCAAAATTGCTAAATTGTTCAATTTTACTTATAAATAATTCTAATATGTGGCGCGACGACAATACGCGTCACTTTATTATTAATATATAATTAAATAATTTAAGACGCCTAGACATTAATGGAATTTGATATTGGATATCTTTTTGTCTAGTCTTCATGATTTTTTAACTAAATTTTAACAGGCGTCGCAGGGAGATTTTGTATTTAGAGCACATATAGTGAAATAAAATAACAACTCTATAAAATTAGCAGGATAGTTTATTTTGCAACAATTATTTTCATAGTATGTAATTGAGCAAACAATTTTTAAATCCTTAACACGGATCCTAAAGCTTGATGCCTTACGCCAGGGCCTATTTGACCATACTGGTAAATCCTCCACTTTAATCTAGCAAAAATGATCGAAATGCTAAAATTACATCATGTTAGAAAACTAGAAAACGAAAACATGCACCATGTACTATGCACTTATCTATAAAAAGTCACGGAATTTCACATGTGGATACATAAGGGGCGCTAAGTATAAAGATAAAACTTTATTTTTATGCTAAAAAGTTGGAATTTGCCAGTTACCCTTTCTTTGATGATAGACTGAATCTTTCGGGCAGAGAAAAGGGGTTTTCTTTTTATCCAAATCAAATTATAGAATTGAAACGTAGACATTCTCTTGATTAAGTTTGGGCCATACATCAATTACTGCGAATTTTAGTCAGCAGGGTTCCATACAATCTAATAAGTACCATGTTTATTACATCAAAGTTTCGTTTAAGTAGTAAAAGCAAGTAAAAATGATTGATGCGGGATTAGCGTAAATGTGCGTATGCGTATAAAGGTTTTATTTCAAAGATGCAAAAATAACTTTTCAAGAATACATTACAAAATATAAATTTATGACAAATAAGATAACGAATTGAGAAAAAAAAATGAGTTGTGAGAAATGAAATGTGAAAAATATTTTTCTCTTGAAAAAAAAAAAAAGATTTTTTTTTATTGAAATCAATTAGATTTTTATATAAAAAATAAAGGTGCCTTTACCAAACATAAATAGGATGTTCCCAGTGCTTGTTTATGCTGCATATAGAACGCATTTAGAATGGATTGACCTGCATCTTTAATCTTTAGATTTATTTTCTAAGGATTTTAAAATGTGCACACTTGTGCAAGTATAATTTTCTTTTATCTCAATGTAAAGTTTTAGCAGTAAATTCTTCTCACGTTAAGAGATTCTTTTTAAACCAAAATTAGTTACTTTTTTATACACAATATTCTCAATTCTAAACCCATGTCTCTCACATATTTTCATTATACTAGTTTATTATGTTTTAAATGCATAAACATTCTATTACTATACACATCTTTAGGCAAAATTAGCTTCAATCTTCTTTTTTTTTTCTTTATATTTTAAACTAGCTTCACTAACTTTCTGATTATTACGAAATATTTAACTATGTAAACAATTTGTGCTTTTATCTAATTTAAATGAATGAATTAAAAAAAAAACAATCAATTGACTTAAATCAACATTTTAATCGAAGGATATAAACAAAATTAACCCTGATAAACAATTACCTAACACATAGAAATATTTAAAAAAGGACATCCACTCATTCTGTCACAATCAAGAAGGGCAATAATTTTGAAACATGTTAAAAAAAAAAAAAAAATAGGGATTATGTGCAGTAAATTATTTGGGGAAGGGGGAAGTATTCGGTAAATTGCGAAGTACCTAGGCCTTTTTTAATGTTGAATAAACGAACAAATTTTCATTTATTTTAATCTGTTATTAATGAAATAAAATGAACTTCACGACATTAATCCGAGAAGATTCGATGCATAAATAGTTTTTTATTTTTGAAAATTTCATATTTTTGCCTTCTCATCTATATACCGGGCGAACCAAAAGTTCGTTAAAACTTTAAAAATTCATAAAAAGGAAGAAATTATGATAAAGAAGTGCGGTTTGCAAGAAAGGGCTCACAAGGTGGTCGGATTTTTTTTAGCAGCAAAAAATTTTTTAGTTAAAAATGTCACCTGTAGATGGCGCTAACATGCGAGAAATTCAGCAGAATTATGCAAATTAATCCTGCAATAAAAGACCGGCATACACGAGGATTTCTCATTCGCTTTCAGAATGTTATTACCCAATCGAGTGTTGTTGGTGAAGTTGTTCTATTTGAACGGAGAGTCAGCAACTGTTGCGTTGCGAAAATTTCGCACGGCGAAAGGACTGAAGACGAAGAATGTGGTCTGGAGGTCATGTTGAACAATTGTTATTTCAAGAATAAATGAATGGAGCGTACTGTTGTCCTGTTCATTGCATTTCGGGTCGTCAGCGCCCTCTACCAGTGACATTTTTAACTAAAAAGTTTGTTTGCTGCTCAAAAATATCTGACTACCTTGTGAGCCCTTTCTTGCAAACCGCACTTCTTTATCATAATTTCTTCTTTTTTTTTTAATGAATTTTTAAAGTTTTAACGAACTGTTGGTTCACCCGATATATTATGTTTCAAAAACCACGCTATAGAGTTATGTTCATATAGTTTTTTTTTTTTTTTTACTACAATAGTTTATGATAATATACACTAAATTTAAGATCAATGATCACTTATTTGATATTAGAATTATTAATTAAACAGCAAAAAAAAAAAAAAAAAAAAAAAAAATCATGCATCAGGCATAGATTATGAAACAATTTCCAACACTATTGGCATATTGAAAAGAATTTTCACTTTTTCATAGAATGAAATGAGGTAACTAAATAAGCAACTAAAAAACAACATATAGTCCAGTAAAAATCCATTTTCAGCAATTGCTGTTCATATCCGGAAATGGAAGCAAATTCTTTCGTGCAACCCTGCATGTGATCTATAGAATTAATACACAACACGTAATGCACTAAAAATTAGACAAGTTTAAAAATGCATACCACAGGCGAAAACGCACTTCCAGCAATGATCAATCATAATCAGTCCTGTAACAAATTTGTTTGTGCGTCTCTGTAAATGAACGACAAATCTATAGAAAACATTTTACAGTCCACCTGAGTGATCCATTTTAATTTGATTATGTTTGAAGCATAAGCAATATTGGGAAAACATCATTAAAATGCAACGCAGATTTCTCCTCTCCACTCCATAGATCATAATGTAATGGAACTTTATGTGCGTCTCTGTAAATGAACTATAAATGCTACACATTCTATACTCCTGAGAAAGCATGTTGTACTCCAACTACAGTGATGAATATCAATCTCATTATGTTTGAAATATCGTAACATCCAAAACTTTCCAGTTATCAGGCGATTTCTGAATCGAGATGCGATTTTGACACATGCAGGAAACTAGGGTGCAACCGGATACCTTATTATTAATAGCCTCTTGAAGCCAGAATTTTCAAGAGAATTTAATGAAACTCTCCGTAAATACTCTGCTTTTATTCTTGAACAATAATATCACTGTAAGTATATGAATTTTTTTTTATCACATATTTATTAATAAATGATTTTCTAAAAAAGTCAAATTTTCCGATCTTACCCCCTTCCCCCACCCCCCCTCCCATAAGGTAAACCGGAAAAATCTATCTTTAAAATGATTTTCAGCATGATTTTTTTAAAAAAAATCGATCTCTATCACGCGTAGTTCAATTATGGAAGATTAACCCGTTTGCACTTAAAACAATATAAACAGTTCAGCGTTTGTTACCCGCTAATATTGCTTAAGAAAATTATCACTTTATCTATAAACAAATGAATATAAATAATCTATAAATAATAAATATAAATAATTATAAATCTATAAATAATAAAAAAATTATGTAAATAATAATAGTATAAATAAAAATCAAATTTAATAGATATGTAATTGAACTGTGTGCTTAAACACTGAAATAATCAGAATGAAAGAGTCTGCTGTAAGTAGCAAAATCTTTAGCGATTTATTCGACTATTAACCTTTGGCATGCTGCTAATGCAAAAGTATCGCTTTTAATAAATTTCATAATTTTATTTGGATACATAAATGATATTTTTTTAATATAAAAAAGCTTTATGGTGTTGTTAGCGGACAATCTAAAAAAATATATTTAATGTAAATAATCTATTACAGTTTAATTGAAATAAAGTGGATTTTCACACATTTTCTCTATACCGGGCAGTTTGTTTTGTTGTAATCCGGGAGGCCCGGGTTGGGTCACCTGATTTATATAAAATTACATTTATGTAATATCAATATATAAATTATAATAGTGTTATGGTAATCAATAAACAATTTTACAATAGCATCAATTTACAATAAGTTATATTTATTTCTTATTATGTACTATGTACTTAGCAATTTTCAAATAATTTTAGTTGTGTATTGTTATATAATAATTGTTCTATTGATATATATTGAAATTTCCATAAATGTCACAGAGCCCTCTTTTAAAGCCTTACCGACCTTTTTCCTTTAACATAACATTGTGCATCTTTATATAATTTATTTATTTTAAAATTATATATCATCTGTATATTAAGGGATTTTAAATATTTTTGAAATTGAAATAAAAATGACTGTCACAATACTTACACAAGATATTGATCTGGGCACCTCTGCTAACAATCGACCGCCCAGAAGTGGCATTCGTAGCAATGCACTTGAACTCCCCCAAATCGAACAAGGGACTAACTCTGTTGATATACAGGTCGCTGCCAATCATGTAGCGGCGAGTGTCGTTCTCAATTCGGTCGCCGTCTTGGGTCCAATAAAACGTGACATTTTGTTTTTTAGAAGCGCCACATTTGAGAGTAGCATTAGAACCCTCCATAGCTGTCACATCTTCTGGCTGGGGGCTAAAGAAAAGCGTATCCGGGTCGGCTGCCACACAGGAGATGACAACTGAAAGAGAAAATACACTTTTAGGACGTTGAGTGACAGAATATATTGCTTGCATATTTATGTATTTAGCGATACTAGGAAAACAGAAATCCTTCAAATATTTAAACAGATATTGGAAGAAAGTTAGAAATCTTACACGTAAATAGCAGTTTTCATAAGTTTGCATTTTAAATATCCAGGTTTATGACATTTGTGTGTAATTGTGTATATATGTGACAAAGAAGGAGAAGGCGATATCTTCAAATATTTCTGTTGTAAGAGTTGTTATGAAACATTAAATTAGTTTAATGAAGTTTGGACTAATTACGAAAATTAACGCAGAGAGATTAACGCTAATTAGAAGTTTCAGAAACTTTCACTTAAACTAAAAAAAGAAATTTTCATTTGCAAATTTTACTGTTTATATGTTCTAAAAGATACACAAATTCGGCATCTGGTATTTTAAATGGAACACTTTAAACAATCAAATTCTAAGTTACAGGTAAAATTAAAAACAACATGAAATCAGCTATTTTATAAAACTGCAATATAACCGGTTTGATGATAAAATTTAAAAGATGATAAATTTTCATTGTAGTTTTAAAGCTGTAGATGAAACGTCTTATGACGAAATGTTTTCATTTTAACGTTAACAAAACACCAATGCGTCTATTGACTGTTTCAATATTATGTGAATTTTATAGCAACTCGGAATACATATTTTATAGCAACTCATCTTTCGGTTCAAGGGAGTATAATAAAGAATTCTTTCCAGGTTTTAATTATAATCTTTAATAATTGGGATATTTTTTTCATACTCCTGAAATGATACAGTATCAAATTCAGAATTTATCATTCACAGAAATCATTTCTAAATCTTTCAATGTTCCGTAAAACGTATTCCAGCAGCACTGATTTTTTTTCCTTTGGGCAATTCAACTTTTTTCTAACTATTATGGTTAAATGACCTTAACTATTCTTATCGTTATTTTTGAACGAATAGGATCTGAATAATAAAAGATAAGTTAAATATTAAATTGAATAAGCAGAGGTTTCATGTGAATTAACAAAATATTTATAATCCCTTGCTGTGTTATACTGATAAGATGAATTTCTAAAGAAATTAACTATTTATATGTAATACAATTACATACGTAATACATTGCATTGTAGCATTACAAGAAATTGAAAATAAACAACATATATAATTACATTTTATAGTTTTAGAAACGACAAATGAATGTAAACAATTTTAAGTTATATCACTAATTTCATTAATTAATGTCACTACCTTTTATAATATTTATTTAATCCAATAAGAATACAAAATATATTAAATTTATTTCTAAAAGTAGTATAATTGTCGATATCAAGAAATGAGCTATTTGGACGCAAATCTTTCTGTAATTAAATTATTGATTTCTGAAATAACTATGAAACTGAGAAGGATAAAGTGGAAACAAATATTTAAACTACGCCTAATAACTAAAAATGTACTTATTTTGTTAAAAAATTAATTAAAACTTGCATTTAGAAGGCATTTATGAAAAAATCGATAAACAAGCAAGATACACTCAAGAAAGAATACTTTAAAGTAATTTAAGCAACTGTGCGTAGTAATGTGATTTAATTAATTAGAAAAACAATTAATTGCCTTTTAATGATTTATTTTCTAAAGGCTCTGGTGTGATTATTTTCGCTTATTTTCCAGGCGAACTATTCATTTTCCCCCTTTTTCTAAGCGATTATTTGTTTACTTAAAGAAAGTCAATTTTACTTAGGCCGATTAATGAAGCACTGCATATTCGATTGAAAAATAATAAATGCATAGCTGAAGTATATCAGATATTTATTTTTGAAAAATCAAGAAGAAAAATGCGATAATTATTTCAAGTATATTTTATATACTAAAAGCTTTCATTATTCAAGCGAGAAAAATACTGAAACAAAAAGGAGTCTGATAGTTGTGCAATAATTAACCGATTTCTCTTACATCTCTGCATAATTAAATATCTGGATAATGTTACAGTTCTAACGCCTGATATGCTTTATGTTTATATACTTTGTGTATCAAGAATTCCATGGAACTTAATGAAGAACTTCACCGAGTAGTGATAACGCTACTGCTAATACTATTTGATGGAGGAACTCAACAACCAGCAGACGTGTAATATTTCGAGACCGGAAAGAAACTTATCTCAGAAATATCATGTTACACTTTTTTCATGTGTAAGGATCAACTATGAAAAATAAAATAAAAATAAAGTATTGCGAGAAGTTTTCTAAAAGGTGATGTACTGAGTTTAAAAGTTTCAAAATTTGATTAATACACTATAATTTTTTTTAATGTATTTGAATTGCGATGGTAGTCTACATTGGAAACTACAGACCACCGTAATCGCAGAATTAAACTCTTAAAGCAATATATATATATTTTCTTGCGCGCAGGCACGATTATATTAAGATCAGTAAGTCAGTTCAGTCTTAATGATACACTTAGTAAATTTAACTAACAATGATAATTAGTAATTCATAATATGTCAAACATATTTGATAATTTAGCGGTAGTTATACATTTAGTCAATTTCCATTATCTACAATTTTACTATCAGCGGCGTATCCAAGTGAACACCCACCTCTTCTCCGAACCAGACACTGGTTTACCGAATCATGAATACACAAACAGTAAAAACTCTTAAGACAAATCGCAAGGGACAGGTGATAAAATTCGCTTTAAAGAGGTTTCTGTCTTAGCAGGCGTAATTTTAAGGTATTCCTTTAGCCGCGCGCGGACCAAGAAAATTTTCCGTTTAAGACGGGTTCCGTTTTTACAAGTATACTCTAAGACTGTTAAAACGTGTCTACTATATAGTACATCTCCGAAGAACACAGATGTATTACAGTAAAACCATTTAAAACTGAACCTGTCTATATCGGAATCCTGTCTCAAACAGAAGTTTATGTTCGATGAAAACACCAAACATTTATACCTGCGAAGACAGAAACCTATCTAAAATGAAATTTTCTAGTTCCTTTTGATTCTTTCTTTGCAGTTTTAATGTATTACAGAGGACCAACCTTTGAAACCGAATCCTCTCTTAAATGGAAACATTTCATGGTCCCGATGACTGAAGGATAACCTTACAAATATACCTGTTCAGACGGAAACCTGTCTAAAAGAGAATTTGATTCCATCCTCTAAAGATTTCATTTTCCCAGATTTTACCGTAACTAGATGAAGCATAAAAACTTCTTCAACAGACTTCGATGGAACCAATTGTTGTCATCACTTACGGGAAAAGACGAGTTTATATGAATGCAATAACGGCACATTTATCACATTTTGCGAATCTTGTTTTAATTTATTTTATAATTTTATATCGAGCAATATCATCAACTGCTTTTAATCTGTTGGCTGGAATTGAAAAATGTAGCATTATTGTCGGACTGGTTGTTTGTGAATTTTTATTCAACATTACATTGCCACTTTCAAAATACCTGCAGAAACCTGAATGTGATTTGGCTTCAGCTAAAAAATATACTGATGACGTCATTTCAACCCTACGAAGTTTGCGTCAATCAGTAAGCAAGAAACAGCTGACTCCTGATGCTGCTGACAAACACAAGTTTTCTGACCTGTTCAAGAAGGCAGAATCTTTTACGAAAGAAAGCTTTCGCACAATTTTCTTTAGCCACACACAGTTCCTTGTCAAGCTGGGCATCAGACGAAGAGGGGCAAATCTCATGACAAACATAAAGAAGGATTTCAAGAGAACAATGTTTCTTTCTTGCTTGGATACTTTTAGTTTTCGGCCCGTTGATCATTTTGGGAAGAACAGAAGAATCTTGGAAGATTTTTATTTTCTACTTCCAAAAAATACTAGTCCATCAAAAATAAAGTTCTTACAAAAATTTAATATCTTTTATGACGACCAAATATCGGAAAAAATTATTAAAGCCGAATAATTTACTTTAGTGTCAAAAATAACAAAACTTGAAAGACACAGAGGAGTTATGTTTGTTTAGACAATTGCAACCCAAAAACAATGTTTCTTCCTTCCTTGGATACTTTTAGTTTTGGGCTTGTTGATCATTTTTGGAAGAACAGAAGAATCTTCGAAGATTTTGACTTTCTATTTCCAAAAAATACTAGTCCACAAAAATTAAGTTGTTACAAAAATTTAATATCTTTTATGACGACCAAATATTGGAAAAAAATATTAAAGCTGAATAATTTACTTTGGTGTAAAAAATAACAAAACTTGAAAGACACAGAGGAGTGTTTGTTTAGACAACTGCAACCCAACTATTTTTTTCCAATATCAGCCATTTACTCAACTAATTTGTTCAAAATCAACTAATACCAGTTTCTCTAACTGAAATTGAAAGATCTTTTACTTCTTTAAAATGAATAAAACCTTATCTAAGAAACCCCAAGAGAATGAGCTGCTGATGGGATTGGTACTTGGCTGATGGAATTGGCATGACAACTCATTATCCAGTACATAGGAGAACTCTTGATTAAATGACAAGAAGTGGGGGGAAAAAGTTGCTGTTATAAACTTAACCATTTGGGCCTAACTTTAATGCAAGGAAAATATTATGTGTGTTATACGAAACTTGATTTAAACGCTTTTCAGTATGTGCTCAGTGTTTTATATCAGTGATTATAAAATATTTTTGAAGTTAAAAATTTTACTGTAACTTCATTGTAATATTATATGCAATTAAGTACAGATATCGATTTTACTTTTTTTTTTTAACAGACTATTTTTTAATTTAGGAAATTGATAAGGCAATACCCAAATTCTTCCGTTTTAGACAGATTTCCATCTAGACATGTATAATTGTATGACGTTATTTTTGTCGAAAACATCTGAAACTCTTCTATTTGAGATATGATTCCGTTATAGACGGGTTCCGTTTTCACATATTCCACGTATATATATACGGTTTCTGTCTTAGCAGATATAATTATATGGTAATTCTTCCGTCAGGACCATGAAATGTTTCCGTTTAAGGCAGGAATATGTTATAATTTAACATGTGCAAGATACATCTTGTTGTTGATGTTAACAACCCAAGTTTTATTACCTTGTGGTCTGATTAAAGTTCCTCTGCTCCATTCTTGGTTTCTATGGGAGCGAACCAAAACTTTTTCATCGGACATAAAACTTCTATTACTAGTATGGCTTCTGTCATAATATTTTTTTCTGAGCACATTGGTTCTGTTCAACACGAGCCTGAGTGCTGGGATGTACAAGTGCTAACGGTGTGCGAATTGGTCTAGATAAAAACAATTCAGCAGGAGAAAGTCCAGTCGTAGAGTGAGGCGTTGAGCGATAGCTCATAAGGAAACGAGAAATTTTTCTGCTCAGTGAGCTATGATCTGTAGCATCACTGTTCATTTTGCTTAAGTGCTTCATTGTTTATCTTCCATGGCCAACCATTTTGAACGTACTTCAGAGCTTGTCCCAAAACGGCATCATTGCGAGTTGCTTTTGCAATTTCAATGCTGGTTACTGGTAAGTCTTCACTATATGATATTTTAAATATCTCTGATGACGTTTCCACTTCAGATTCAACAGGAGCACGTGACAAGGCATCAGCATTGCAGTGTTCTGATCCTTTTTTATACTCAATGCTGTAGTTGAAAGAAGATAACAGCACTGCCCATCTTTGAAGTAATAAATTAAGTAATAAGAAGACAATAATTTAATAAATTAAGATGATTTAATCATTTACTAACTTCTAAGTTTATTATAAATACATATTAAGGTAAAATACTACCTGAATGCACGTATGCATGTTTATTACCGAGATACAATCTGCCGATGTGGTGTCCAGGTTAAAGTTACCGTTAGTTACTACAATTCCTTAGCTGTTGCCAATAATTAACCATATAAATAATATATTACAATACTTTCCCTTTAAAAAGTTTGAATGTCCAGATATTTATAAGTCCATGTAAGGTGTAAGTTTGAATGTCCAGATATTTATAAGTCCAGACGAAGAGGTTTCTTACGAGTGCGTGGTGGGTTACGACGAAAATTTGTGACACTTTTATTTTCTTGTTCAACAGCTGGTGTATCGTTTGTGGTATCATCTGACTGTTTCTCAGGATGTATGGTGGTTGGTATTTTCTCATTCCTTACACTAGCATCAGTTTCGGAGATTTCAGGATTACCTGGGATGGTAGTATTCCTCTCCACTGGGCAAATTTCTGCTGGCCTTTCATCTGCATCAATGGTTTCAAAGATGTCAACATTACTGTGGCAACTCTGACTGACCAAATTATCGAGGTTTGTAGACTCTTGGTCATCTTTACTGTACTCATGACGAAGCTGATCAACATGTGCAAGATACATCTTGTTGTTGATGTTAACAACCCAAGTTTTATTACCTTGTGGTCTGATTAAAGTTCCTCTGCTCCATTCTTGGTTTCTATGGGAGCGAACCAAAACTTTTTCATCGGACATAAAACTTCTATTACTAGTATGGCTTCTGTCATAATATTTTTTTCTGAGCACATTGGTTCTGTTCAACACGAGCCTGAGTGCTGGGATGTACAAGTGCTAACGGTGTGCGAATTGGTCTAGATAAAAACAATTCAGCAGGAGAAAGTCCAGTCGTAGAGTGAGGCGTTGAGCGATAGCTCATAAGGAAACGAGAAATTTTTCTGCTCAGTGAGCTATGATCTGTAGCATCACTGTTCATTTTGCTTAAGTGCTTCATTGTTTATCTTCCATGGCCAACCATTTTGAACGTACTTCAGAGCTTGTCCCAAAACGGCATCATTGCGAGTTGCTTTTGCAATTTCAATGCTGGTTACTGGTAAGTCTTCACTATATGATATTTTAAATATCTCTGATGACGTTTCCACTTCAGATTCAACAGGAGCACGTGACAAGGCATCAGCATTGCAGTGTTCTGATCCTTTTTTATACTCAATGCTGTAGTTGAAAGAAGATAACAGCACTGCCCATCTTTGAAGTCTAGCTGCTGCAATGGCAGGAACAGCTTTGTTAGGTGCAAAAATACTTATTAATGGCTGATGGTCTGTAACCAATGTAAATTTTCTACCAAAGAGATACTGCTGAAATTTCTTTATTCCAAAGATAATTGCTGCTGCTTCTTTCTCAATTTGCGAGTAATTTTGTTCAGCTTTGGAAAGAGTTCTTGAGGCATAAGCAATTGGACGTTCATCATTGCCAATGATGTGGGATAAGACAACACCCAGACCCAAAGGCGAAGCATCACAGGATACTCTCAAAGGCAATTTGTCATCGTAATGCACTAAAATAGCATCTGATGTAAGAAGATTTTTACACTTCTGAAAAGTTTCTTCACATTCTGATGACCACATCCAAGGAGTGTCCTTATGGAGTAATTTGTAAAGGGGAGCAAGCAGCATGGCAGAATTACGTATAAATTTTGAATAATAATTCAAAAGACCCAAAAATGATTTTAGTTCTGTTACATTTGAAGGAGCATTTATTTTCTTAATGCATTTTACTTTCTCATCTGTAGGATGAATACCCTCGCTATCAATTACATGGCCTAAAAATTCCACACTTTTTTGTAAAAAACTACACTTTGATAGGTTGAGCTTAACATTATATTCAATAAATCGCTGAAACACTTTTTCCAGAATGCTTAGGTGCTCTTCATATGTGGCACCGGTAATAAGTATATCATCTTGAAAACAAACCACCAATTCTATACCCTGAAGAATTTTTTCAATTGATGACTGAAAAATAGCTGATGCACTGTTTATGCCATATAATAATCTTAAGGGGCGTACTAAACCAAGATGGGTATTCAGAGTAAGATACTCTTGTGAAGATTCATCTAATTCAATCTGTTGATAAGCATGACGCAAATCTAATTTTGAAAAGTACTGTCCACCATTAAGAGTTGCAAATAAATCTTGTTGAGTTGGCAAAGGGTACTGATTTTGATCAATAACTTGGTTAACAGTAACTTTAAAGTCACCACACAAGCGTACATCACCATTTTTCTTGGGAACAATCACAAGTGGAGTTGCCCAACTGGAATGTTGCACAAAGTCCCAAACACCTCTCTGCTTGGAATTTAGAATTTCTTCAGCAACTTTACTCTTTAAAGAATATGGCACTGGACGCGCTTTAAAAAACACAGGTTGAGTTTCCTGTTTCATTTTTAATGAAGCCTTTATATGTTTAATAGGTTCAGAACTTTCCTCAAAAAGTTTGCTATATTTATTTGTCAATGCATTTATAGAATCAACTTTAACAGACATGTCCTTAAGTATTTTATGTACAGAGAAAATTTTGTGCCAATTTAACTTAAATTTTCTAATCCAATCCTTTCCAAATAAGGATGGTCGGTCACCTTTTACTACAATAGCTTGTAAATCACACACTTGATTTTCATACACCACACTGACTGACACTTCCCCAGCTATTGCAATGGGTTGTTGATTATAATCTTTGAGTGTAACTGGTATACTTTTAGGTACTATGTGTGGTAAATTTTGTTTTAACCACGTTTCAGAAATTATACTAACATCTGCAGCAGTATCTAATTCCATATCTAGTAATTTGTTACAAATTTTCACTTGAACTGTATAGTTAGAATAATTACTTAATTTATTTACATTTATGGAAAATAGATTATACTCTTCAGAATTACTCTGTTCACAATTAGCTGATACTTTTTTAGCAGAAGGATTAGTACTTTTGTCTTTAGATTTACACACAGGTGAAATATGGCCTATCTTGTGGCAAGCATGGCATTTAGCAGTTTTATATTTACACTTGTTTGCATCGTGTGATGCACCACAGCGATAGCATTTCTGAGGATTATTTTTAGCATTTTTATAGGACTTACTTTGATATTTGCTCACTTTGTTGACATTGGAAAGTGCAGGTACTGTCACTTTGATGTTGCTGGCACCTTGCTCCGCCAATTCCATCGCCAAGGCAATTTCACAAGCATCCTCAAGCTTGAGATCCTTTTTCGCAAGCAAGCGTTTTTGAGTAGCTTCACAACGAATGCCGCAGACGAAACGATCCCGTAGAGCTTCCTGCAGAAAAGTTCCAAAGTCACATGTGGATGCCAAACGCTTTAATTCTACTAAATACTCGGAAATACTTTCCCGATCGATTTGGTTCCTTCGATGAAAACGAAATCGTTCTGCAATTGTAATAGGAGCCGGGCGAAAATGGTCTTGCAGCTTCTTGATAATCACGTCATACGTTGAATCTTTCGGTAGTTGCGGAGTCAACAAGTTGCGCAAAAGTTTGTATGTTTTTGGTCCCAATACTGATATCAACACAGGTACTCGCTTTGTTTCATCAAGATCATTTGCTAAAAAATATTGTTCTAGTCTCTCCACATAGAGAGAAAAGTCCTCATTACTATCGTCGAATACTGACAATTGACCAACTAGGCCTAACTTCGACATGGTCGATACGATTTAGAAAATTATAATAAATATACGGTACAATTATTGTTCGTCAAAATACATCGTCGCCAATTTAATAAATTAAGATGATTTAATCATTTACTAACTTCTAAGTTTATTATAAATACATATTAAGGTAAAATACTACCTGAATGCACGTATGCATGTTTATTACCGAGATACAATCTGCCGATGTGGTGTCCAGGTTAAAGTTACCGTTAGTTACTACAATTCCTTAGCTGTTGCCAATAATTAACCATATAAATAATATATTACAGGTTTTACTGTACATATAATAAAAATGTGTGTAGGTTTCGTTTTCACAGGTTTTGTCATACATATAATATAAGTATGGAAAAACCTGTGGAAACGACACTTGCCTTAAACGACAAAATTCGTTTGTGCCGTCGAAAAGATTACCTTACACCTACTAAAACGGAATTTTCCACCAGTCCTTTACGATCTCATCTTAGCACAGTTTAGTAATGCATATATATCTTGAAGAAAATTTCTTCCCCCGGAAAGAAATCCTGGCTACGCCCACTGTCTGCTATGAAGTGCAAGTAATTTCACAGAGTTTATTTCAAGTAATCTCAACAAGTTTTCGGTTCAGTTATCTTTTCCTATAGATAATTTAACTTTTTTGAATAACTGAAATTTGCTGATTGAGATAATTTATATAACTGATGTAGCAGTGAGATTTATACAAATATAGACTTTTTAGCGAGAACAGTGAGGAGGCAAGTTTTTCCAGTAGCACCAGATTCACGAAGGATAAATATTTGGGCTCTATTCATTGTGTGATAATTTCGATAACTAATACCATATGGAAGTAACCTTACATGCTTTAATCACAGTTCTGTCCAGAATTGTTTTGCAGCTGGGTCGTAAGAAGAAACCGCCAAGCGGGAGCTATTGTGTAGAGCATAATATAAAAATTCAAGTAGCTATTCATATTCATATGAAATAATATTATTGTAAGTAAAAACATGATGAAATCTTAGCAGGGTGGTTGACTAAAATTGGCAGGCTGTCTTCCTAGAGAAGTGATTCTAGGGAAACTGTTGTTTTCATTTTGAAAACTGTTTTATATAACAGATTGAGATTCATTTCACCTTTTTAAATACAAGATAAAGATAATAAAAAGGCATGGAAATATATTAGGACAGTAAATGAGTCTACTTTTACAAAAAAAAAAAAAAAAAAAAAAAAAAACTCCTAAATAAATTCACACATCCCATCACCTCAGATATAATAATTGAAAAACATATTAATTTCTAACATGTAAAATTCATTAGAAAAGAAATGTAGAACAATATGATCCCGTTTATTATACAAAAGTGAATTCCCGTGGTTTTGATACAGCAGCTAGAGTGATTTTGTAACTTGGTTTTATTGGTACAATTTTGATTTATAGTATTCTGATAATTGGAAAAGCTAAATATCACATGATGGAACACACTTTTTAATAAATGAATCTGTATTATGGAGGCTAAAGATTTGGAAGAGGAAAATTATCAGTTTTTTCTTTCACTTTTCACAAAAGAAAAGCTAATATTGAATAATAACGAAGAAATAAAAAAAAAAAGAAGTGAGATTAAAAAGAAGAGAATCAAAGTTTAATCAATCAATATCTGTATTTAAAAAAGGAGCATGAAAAAATGACGCTTTCATCCGATAGATGGCTCTATCGAGCAATGAAAGACGAAAACTGAACATCCCGAGATAAGGCGGCGATTCTTATCTCAACTACGGGTTTTTCTTCTGATGTTCAAGATCACTGATGCGAGGAGCATGAAGAAAATGATACAATTGCTTTAGAGAGAATTTCTTTTTTAAGTGGTTTGGCTAAGGATTTCTTTGTTTGAATATTTTAATATGGGATATATATGCTATCAGTAACAATCTCCGAAGCTTGAATTCTACTCGAGATGAATATTTTCCAAAGTTTGACTTGGAGAGGATTTGCTGAAAAGAACTTTCATTTATTTTTCTTTTTGAGTCAATACAGTTTAAATTTGTAGAAAATATTCTTTAACATAAATATTCTGATCGATAGAATAGATAAATCCTCGATGAATAATTTTATGTCACTGTTTTAAAAGTAAGTGAAGGGTTAAAATAATTAAATGACACGATTTATATTATTATTATTTTAAACAATTGAAATATAATAATTAATCAATTGCATTTTCAAATACTAGTTTCCAAATGTTACAGTATTAGATGCACATAATTACATTTTATTATATAGGCACTTAAATGGTGATGCTGTTTTTCAGAATTTTAAAAAGATTATTTTAAAATATGACTATATACTAATTAAACATATTGCGTTGATAGACAAATTATGAAACCAAGTTTCTATTACATCAACAATAATATTTTCTTCAGCGATGTTATGAAGCAAATGAGATTGATTAGACATAATAAATGTTAACCCTTCTTTGCATTGTGATGGAAATTTCCATCTCTGTTTATTTAACTTTTAATAAATAAATCAACTTCTTCGCCACCACTATATTTATATAGAAATATTAATCTAGTAAATTTCCCGTGAACTATGTTGCTGAACAAAGTTAAAAATCTATCTTAAAATTTCTGGTGTCTAATATTTAATATATGTATAAAAAAACAATTGTAAAAGAAAAACTCATGCAAAGAAGGGTTAAATTCCTACAGGCTCGAGAAATTTTGATTTATGTAGTCCATTTTATTAGTGACAAGATAAAAAAACAAAATCACGCCCTCTTTCAACATACGAGTTATTGAAATTTTCAGTGAAACTTATTCAACCAATTATTGTGTTCGCGGGTTCGATACCAGCGCAGTCTGGGCGGCGCGACTGTCTAAGGTTTTCAGAGTTTTCCTTGTACCAAAGCGACAATTCGGGACACTCTCTTCAAAAGTTCCCCTGAAGGCATCCTTCCTATAACAATATTTCCAAAATATGTCGCTATTTAACAAACTCCTCTCCATTCCATTGATTAAAATGTTTAATAAAATAAAAAATAACATGGATCAATTGTGTTTAGAATTTCGTAGGCCTATACAGGCACAGTTGATGATCATTCGATTGTAAACATGATTACATTTAATTTTTCAAATTATGTGATTTCACTAGTCATTTCAAAACACGATGTTTTAAATGACTTTTTTAAGGCTAGGTAGTTCGTCATAAGCAATTTTTACGCAATTTTTCTTTTCTTTTTTTCTTCTTTTTTCTTTACTGTGTAGAGGCATGCTCTCACAAATCTAATCTAGTAGATAATTAATTTCATCAATTTTTTTTCTTTTCCTACACAAAAGTGACAAATAGGGCGGCCGTTTCGCTTTTCCAAAGTACTTTCAAAAATAAAATAGGAAACTTTCAAGCATATAAAGTGCAAACATTGATACAGTAGTCAATGACACGTTTTTGACATTGATACAGTGAAGAGATACGAATGTGTACAGGGTGGCCCGAAAAGGTTAAAACGCAGACCTGCTTGAGATAAGTAGACAATGTAAATTAAACAAGAACGAAACATCATGCGTCAAGCATAGATTATGTAACATTTTCCAACGCTTCCAAAATAATTTTACAAATCATTACCGTTTAATAAGCTGAAAGATAACATCTAAGTAAGCAATTTGGAAAACGCATAACATACCGTATATACTCGTGTACAAGTCGACCCCCCCCCCCCCAATTCTTACGCAAAATTTTGGAAAAAATTGAATTTTCGTGTATAAGTCGAACCACATTTCTGGTAGTATGTTGAAAAATTATTTGTAATCGAGGATAAAAAAAATAATAAATTTTCATTAAATTAGTTAACTTTTTTTTACGTTTCTAATCAGACTTCTTTTTATTTTAAATTCAACATTTTAAAAATGTATAATTATGTAAAACTGAAGAAGCTTAAACTATTTTGAAAGCCATTCAGATCAATTTAATGATTACTTACTTTTTTTTTTTTTTTGAAAAATCTATTCAAGCTTTATTTACGAGGGTAAACAACTTCTTAAACTGCTAAAATATAGTACTTCTTTGTATTGTTGGACTTTTAGGAGAGAAATCTAGAAGCATTCTGAAGAAGTTGAACACTTTTTAAAAAGGGGATTAAAATGTTGAAAGCGGTGCCCCTGTATTGAAGGGAATTCTATCACAAGAGAAAATGAGTGCAGAACAATTACAGAGACATTATTGTTGAGCTTTTTTTTTTATCAATCACCATTGTCCGCTTTTATCTGTCTCTCCAACCTAGACCCATATGTGATTAATTAAAAGATTTGCACATTAACCAATTATCTTCGAAAAAAATATGACTCCGGTATTTCAATCCGCAATTTTTTTTTTTTTTTTTACTTACTCGTGTATAAGTCGACCCCCCATTTTCAGCTTCCAAATTTTGTCTAAAATTCTTCGACTTATACACGAGTATATACGGTATTTATAAACGTAAATTCAGGAATTTTCAACATATATTTCCAACATATACAATAATCGGAAAAATATCAGAATACTTTTATTCAGCCGTGTATATGATCTATAGATTTATATATATACTACATATAGGATGCTAAATTTTAGTTTAGTTAGCAAACGCGTAGCATAGTTTAAAATTCTCCTTCTGGAGTTGCTGTCAATAAACGGAAATGTGTTCGCGAACTTTTGTGCTGTCCTGTATACGATCTACAGAATTTATACACACCAAGTAATAGACAAAAAGTGAGTTAAATTTAAAATTGCGTTCAGCAACTGAAAACGCACTTCCAGGAATTATTGTTAACAGACAGTAGAGAATTCTTTTGTGTGTCCCTGTAAATGAGTGATGACTGCTATACACACAATATTCTGTAGTAAGCCTCTTGTAATGCACCTTAGGGATATATATAAATTTCAATACGTTTAAAATAGTGAAACATTATTTAATTAAACCGCAGACGATTTTTCTCCATAGACGTAATGTAACGGATTTCTTTTGACTGTCCCTGTAAAGTAACTATAAGTGCTATGCACACCCTAGTGATATATATCAATTACAATGTGTTTGAAATTGTGTAACATCATTAAAATAAACCGCAAATGATTTTCTCCCATAAACCATAATGTAACGGAATTCTTTTGAGTGTCCCAGTAAAAAAACTATAAGTGCTACACACTTCAGTTGAAATAGGGAAAATGCTATAGATAACGACAATAACATATAAAAATTGCAGGGCAATTCGAGTATATTCACGGGAGTTAGAGCACGTACAGACGGCCAGACAAACTGAAGTCAAAAACACTTTTCAACTAGGTTGGAAAGTGTTAAAAAGTGTTCAAATTCAGGTAGGAAATAAGATTGTGTTAATAAAATTGTTCTGCCATTAATTTTATAAAAACTTGCACGTTTTAAAATTCTATATGACCCCTCTCCTTCCCCTAGACAAAATTTTTCAATTTGAAAGCTCCTCCTTTTGTTACAAGAAGATTATTACAAAAACTACACACCTGTATCTTAAAAATTAACAGAATTCTAACGAGAGGAAAAAAAGCTGACCTATATCACTTTCTTTTAAACATTTAAAATGCGATACCATCAGTAAAAATAGAGATTATATACAAATTGATAGTGGCTTTTTTTTTTTTTTTTTTTTTAAATATGTTATCAGATGTAAAATAGCTTCATTAAAAGTACGTTAAATAAAATATTACACAGGAGCAGATCATTTAGAAGACGAAAGTCGTTTAAAATCCTAAAAACAGAATAATAATAATAATAATAATAAAGCACAATGCATTCTCAAAGTTTTTTCTCTGAACTCCAATATATATATATATATAAGCTCTACTAATAATCTTCTGTAAATATTTTGATGGCTTTTGCTACTAATATTGCTACAAGCATCAAATATCTATTCTTTAAATTTAACTGCATATGTATTATCGTCTCTTATTTCTCTTTCTTCCAATTCTCACCGTTTTCTATTTCTAACCTTATGGTTTGCATCCACAGAGGTCAATTATTATCTAAGCAGAACTCATTCAATTTTGAAAGATACATGTATTCAGTTTTGTTGTAATGATATTGTTTAAGAAAAATGAAGAATTTTCTATTTGACCAGTTTTGTCTAGTGGAGTTGTATAAAAAATTTAAAAAGTATAAATTAATGTCATGACAAGGACTATTTCATCAACATAATCTTACACCAGTAAAAAATTAAGCGCATTTCAATCTTATTGGAACATTATGTGTATTACGATATCAATTTGAAGAATACACCAGAATTGCTCAGCTCGAAAAGATAAAAATCAGGAGGCACTGTTTTTCTGAAACTCCTTATTACTTTTTTGAAGAATAAACAAATATAAAACAAATTTAATTATTTCTAAATAATACTTGATTAGTGTTGGAGATTAAAAACATTTCATTATTAATTCGATCATAATAATATATGCATCTTACATCCATTAAAAACTTTATTAACAGTTCAGATTTTTCTATAACTATAGTATTTATGATGTGTCATAATTATATATGAAACAATAATAAAGATCTTAAATGACTCTTAATTAATATACGCAAATTATTAATAACAAAACAACACTTAATAATTTAATTCAAGATATTATTTTATTATTTAAAAGTTTTAAATATAAAATAACGATTTATAACTAACAAAAATTAGCAGTAATAATAGAAAACTTGATAGTACCAGTCACGATTTGACGGTAAATAACTTAACAGTTTTATTAGAAAAAGGTTTGAATTTTTATTTTGTTGTTTTTAAATGAATTAAGTAATCGAAAAAATGACGAATTGCTATATTGTATTGCTTATAAGCGCTTCCTAAAGATATAAGTCGGTAGTTGGTGCTCTCAGCCCAACCTATTAGATTAATGAAGCGAAAGAATTTTAAGCTTGTAATTAAAAACCTATTCCGCTTGCTTCTTAGCAGGAGTTTAACGAAAATTATAAATTGAATAGGTGTAGAACATTTATTTTTACTAACTACAGTCTCAAATATTTGAAAAAATAACAATATTTAGTATTTTCTCGTTTCTTTTAATTACTCGACCTTTAAAATTTTTCATCAGTTTTATTTTTATCAGTTTGGCATTAAAACCCTGAAATTAAAATTTGCTGTTTGCAGTTAACGATTTATAATATTTATAATAATTTAATTACTTTAATTTTGTTTTACGTTTTCATACATTATTTAATCATTAAATTATGGATATGATGGCAATTTCTTTTAAAGTTCTTATATGAATATATTTTCTTCTTTCTGTTTCTCTTCTTTTATTTTTCTTTTTTTACAGAAAATAATCACATACCTTTTTTAGCGTATATATCTTCTTAATAATAGACATACAAAATATAGCAAAATTTTTAGATCAGTTTAATTTATTTAATTAATATTTACATGTAAAATCTTTTACTTTAAATAATTTTAATACAAACTTATTAATTAAAAAATATTGTTGGGTGTTAAATTTTACTTAATAATAATTATAAAGAATTCAGATTAAAAAAAAAATAGTATAACTTCACCTCCTAAGTATGACATTATAGAAATCAAAACTTAAACCCAGCGCCTTAGACCACTCCGCTATCCTGACCTCGTTCATCTTCACTCTAAAACTGGAGACGTTCTGGATTTAATTTTACGCATCGCAGATCTGTCCATTTCGGTCTTAAAATTTATCTTTGTGTTATATACATATACAGGGTGATTATAAAAAACTATCCCGATATATGAGCCCCTAACTGTCATACCGTTCGCAGAAACTGAATGAAATTCTGGCCTAAAGTATTTTGAGGTATGCGCTCAAGAATCATGTGAAAAACAACAGTTAAATTCTAACAGTTACGTTTACAGTGACAAAATTTCGAAAATTTCAAATTGTTGGAACGGTACCTGTAGCACGAAAATCGCCGGCGCTAGGCAGACTAAGAAGAAAAGTGAAAACAACCAATAAAGGATAGAGAAGCAACAACAGAAAGTAAAACATTTTATAGTTCAGTGCTATCCACCATCTGCCGCATGTAAAGTGGCGTCGTGTGTGAAATCGAAAATGTATGAAACACAATAAAATGTTTTGTTTTCTGTTGCTTCTCTGTCTTTATTGGATGTTTTCACTATTCTTCTTAGTCTGTCTAGCTTAGTCTGTCGATTTTCGTGCTACAGGTACCGTTACAACGCTTTTTATCGTTTTTCACTATGAAGATCGCATTCCAATAAAAAAAAAGTAGGTGTTGCCATTTGAAATTTTCGAAATTTTGCCACTGTAACCGTAACTGTTAGAATTTAACTGTTGTTTTTCACATGATTCTTGAGCGCATACCTCAAAATACTTTAGGCCAGAATTTCATTCAGTTTCTGTGAACGGTATGACAGTTAGGGGCTCATATATCGGGATAGTTTTTTTATAATCACCCTATATATATATATATATATATATATATATGAAATTAGCTACACAAATAGCAGATTTTGTATTATTTAAGAATGAAAGTGTTAGCAGCCTCTCTGTGGTAGTACATTGGAATACAAAATGACTGAATACGTAAAATGTATCTGAAAAGCAGGGGTGTGGGAAAACAAAATCAGGGGACTTGGCAAATCTAGTAGATATACTGATTGCATGATTTTAAGATAGGTGATAGGTCTAGAATTGTGCATAAGAATGTGAAATATTTCTTATATATATTAAAAAAAGACGAAAAGACAGAACAGCTGTTAAAGGCAATGAGGAACTTTTTAGAGGCAATGCAATCATTTTTCCTGACGTGGACTAAACAGATAACCAACTGATTCTTAACCACCACAAACACTCAAGCTTGAGCCAGAATTCGAATTCGGTACCACTCGAAATTTGGTCTACAATTTGTGGTTCGACTACTGCGATCACAGTACAAAATAAAGAAAAACTCAGAAATGACACTATCAAAACTGAAACTAACCACAACGCACGTTTCGGACAGAATATTTCACTTGTTCTTCCTCAGAATAAAAAGTCGATATGTAAAAATCACATAACATGTTTCTTAATACCTGGGAGAAAAGAGGCGATACGAAATGTATGGAAGCGTACTTAATAAAAGTATACTTAATACATAACTTATAACATTTTTTTTCTGTGTTATTTTTTAAATGACCGTAGTAATTTCGGGGCTTTTTACTTCAGTAGACAAGATAACTTTTTAATTTACTTAGGTTATTATGCTAGAAGGTAGATAGAGGGCAGAATAACATTCTTTTATATTAAATCCAACCCAGATCAATAAAGTAGCCATGGAACAATGAAAATAGCTCGGAGCAATTGATAAATTAATTTTACAGGACCCAGCAATCGAACTATCAGTCAGAAATTTATACAAGACATTCAATTGTTTGAAAGGCAAAACTACGAGGGTCAGCTCGAGTTTGTGTAATCTGTTCAAGATGAAACGAATTATTCTTGAAAGACTAACGGAATTCACTGAAATTTAATCAAGCTAGCTTTCTTTTACAGAATTCAGGAGAAAAATGCTTTGGGGGATCGCTAGAAAAGTACAGGTCTTTCCCAACCTCTCAAACATATTCTTTTACAAAAGAGACACTATGTCTGAATCGACTTCTTCAATTATGTAGAGAGTTGTTATTTTACTTTTTTGAATGTAAATATTAAGTCAGAGAGAGAGAAAAAAAAACGGGAGGGAAATGCAACGTAGAAAAAAATAGTTTGAGGGAAGTGAAGAGGAAAATTCTTGAAACAGAATAAGTACAATAAAATACGAAAAGATTTTTAAAGAAAAGATACATTTTTAAGAAAATATTTAATGCTACATAAATGATTTTGAAAACTGTTACAGATTTTGCCAAAATTTAATTTTGTAACGTTGTAACGTGATATTTATAAAAAAAAAAAAAAAAAAAAAAAAAAAAAGCAAGTACATTCTTTAATTGTCATTCACTTTAATAGTTGTTAATTTTGCTCGAGAAATAGATACTTTTATTCATTATTAATCGTAAGATTAAATGCTGCCCTAAGCACTTCTTTCACTGACGTCCCCTTACATCTTTTAACCCTGAAAAATAATCGAAAAAATTAATACTTTATACAAACAGTTGTGAAGCGCCCCTAACACAAAGGCACCCTTATACTGTGCTTTGGAGCCGACCCTAAAACGTCCAAAACGTGTAAGCAATTAGTAAAGTTATTCTGAATTAAAACCAAAACTTATAACCTGTTATAAATAAAAAATAGTTCTAATTTTGTCTTTTAATTACATTAAGGAATCAAACCAGGGCTTCCCGGGTTATAGAACATAGGCGAAAACCATTTTTTTCTAATTCTAATATATTTTTCATATTTTTATTTGTCAAGGTTGCTGCATTTAGTGATCTATTTTGTTTGTTTGTTTGTTTTTCTTGTGCGTGAAGCGTTTATATATGCGGTAAAATTATACATTCTGTTATTTTTTTTGTACTAAATGTTCATACATGCGATATAGTGATCGCGACATTAACGAATTTCACGTATTTTTGTGGTATTCCCAATACAGCAGAGCGTTGCATCCAGTGTTGATTTCTTTGTTTTGTTTTCATTATATTCATTATTCGTCATCTTATGTATGCGATATAAACGAATTTCATGTATATTCGTTTTTTTTAAACTTCACAATGAGCGTTAGCATGTTTTGTAATAATGATGAAATATGGATTAAAAAGTTGTTTTTTACTGCTCACATTAACTTTTTTATATGCATCTTATTAAATTTGTAAAATAACATTTTTATAATTTATTTTATATATTTTTATAAATTATGTTTATTTATAAATGCAATATCTAAAAAAATTATCTTCTGTTTATATAATCTGTTAAAATATCCGATGTTTGTTCCTGGTCTAATTAAATAATTCTTCTTTTAAATTCTTAAATTATTACAAAGCATGCTTTGTCCAAAATCGTCTGAACGAATCAAATTTTGTATCCAGTATATCGCCACTCTCATATAAAGGCACCCTATTCTTGTGATGTTTTTATCTCAAAATCCCTTAATTTTACTATTTGTAACTATTAATCATATTCTTTAGCAATGTTATGGCTAATATGATGATGAAACCACTCATTTTATTTGTGGTATTTAGGCATTTGGGACTTGGTAATTCTGTCTAAATTCCCCAAATTTCATTTCATTCATTAAATTTCATTTATTCAATTTTTAATTTAATTTTTTCTTCTTTTAAATAAGTTTTTGGTATCTATATTCAGTGTGTTGGGGAATACTTTCATTGTCTACTAATTTCATTGTCATTAATTTTCATTGTCTACTTAATCATTATTTCATAGTTTAAGTTGGTGTTATGGTAATGTTTCATTTATGGTTATATATATATATAATATATATATATCATACATATGTGTTTATGATAAAGCATTTTGTAAATAAAATGACTATTAAATCATAATATAAAATTTTGACCAAGTATTAAAATGCATTAGAAATAACTTCAATCCCAAAGTGCTAAAGGCTGTATCGATAAATAATCTAAAACTGAAGGAAATAACAACGTAACATCAAAAAAGGAAATTTTCTATTGTGAAACATGTTATCATGGACAATATTCCATACTATAAGGAATTAGCAATGAATTCTGTGTAAAATGGCAAAATTGTCCTGTTTACATTGCCCGATCGTATGCGACAAACCATATCAAAATAAAGATATTAAAATCGGATAAATCCTCAATTCTATAAAAGAAAAACATGCAAATGCATTACTAAGATGAAAACATTGATATTAAGGACATAGAGACATAATACGCTTCAATTTTGCACTTGAACAAAAAAAAATAAACTCAGACAATTAAATAAAATAATTTATAGTTTCACATTATGAAAATCCCTGAACAGAGCTTTTAAGTTTCTGAACAGATAATACCTAGCTTATATATATAAATCTTATTTTCAAATTTTCTCAGAATGAATTTTTTACAACTTAAGGTACACTTTTTGCAATAAAAAATAATTAAGTAATTATAAAATTAGTAAATTTTGTCTATTTTAACAATCCACAAAAACAAACAAACAAAAAAGCAATCATCATCAGAGGAAGAACGATATTCTCCATGATATTATATTTTAAGGCATATTAAAGCAGAAGTACTCTTATCTCTTGACTGAAGTGATATACTTAAATAAAAAAAACAAAAATAAATTTAAAGAAATGATATACTTAAATAAGTAAACAAAAATAAATGTAAATAATTTATCTAAAGATTAATAAGAAATTTATAATGTGTAAGAACATAAAAAATAAAAATAACTGATGGATTTAAAAATAGGATAGGAAAAAATAAAATAAATTACATTAAATGTATTTAAAATTAAATTAAATTATAATTTAAAATAAAATAAAATGAAATAAATTATTTTATTTTTAAACAAACATATATTGTTTGTAGTTTGGGTATTTTAGGTAGCTTTCAATACAAAAAAGTATAAAGCTACCTATTGCAGCCGTTCGGAGGAAAGCAGTTCCGGAAAATTTTGATATATTTTCACCGATCATGACCCCCAGACCCCAAAACCACTCTCCGTTCAAATGTTGATTTATATATATATATATATATATATATATATATATATATATATATATATATATATATATATATATATATCTGACCTATGTCATACGATAACGCTCGTATTTATAAATCAATTTTGATGAAACTAATTGTGTGTATTAAGGTCACCAATGTCTCGACCGAGTTCGTTGGCCAGCTTGGTCCGCCATTTTGTTTCAAGATGGCGGCCATTTAAAAATTTAAAACTAAAATAAATATACATAAAAGTTAAAAATTCAAATTTATTTTTTAATTAAGTGTTAGGCCTTGATACGAGGATTCCAGAGCATTTTTTGGTTTACCTCTATCTTAAAAAATGGCTGAGATAGAGCAGTTTGAAATTCTAGGGTGGCTGACATTTTGAAACAAGACAGCACATTAAAAAAAATTTCATTGTTGTAATAATTTTCCCAATCATACGCATAAAACTATATATTCATATCCGTTAGCGCCAAATTCTCGCCAAACTTGGCGACATTTGGCGAGCAAAATAAGTCTTCATAAATGAAGCCAATTTGGCTATTGCTCCATAATTTGGCGAATTTCTTATTCAGATTCAGTATTAACGATTCCTTTGTAAACGTTTTCTTTGCATTTTGACTTGCTGTTTTCGTGTAACATTAGCTAAAATTTTAAAACGAAGATATAGGAAAGCTACCTTTTCCTCCCGGTACAGGCCGGAAGGACTTTTATTATTTGAGGTTGTTTAATTTGCAAATTGAAATAATATGTGGTCGGGATTTAATTAACGTTTTTTCTAGATGGAATTTGCTTTTGATTCTTTTTGAATATTCCATTACAAAAATTGACTGACACACACACAAATATATATATAATTCATTAAAAAATGTTCTATAAGAATTTCAAAATACATATATCATCATATTTATTTAATTTCATCGAAATATCAGAATAAAATGTAATCGAATAAATTTTAAACATCGTTCATATAAAGTCAATAAGGAAATACCCCAAGAGAATCTCCACTGAGAATAAATACGAAACCTACAATTTAAACCTCTAAAGGTAAACCAAAGTAATCCATCAATTCTTTGCGGAAAACTTACATCCAAGGTCTACGTCAAAACAAAATTCACGTTTCTTTGCTTCTTTTATTTCAAAAAAGATATCGAAAAATTTTTTTTTTCAATAAAACTTCGAGCGTATCTGTAATGTGATAAGGTATTTTTGGTTTAAGTATTAAAAAAGAAAAGAAAAAGAGAGTGTTATATTTTTATTAACCTTATTTTAGATGTTTTCAAATCAAAATCAATATCTGTAAATAAAAATAGATAAAAACTAATTTTTCATTTAGCGGTCGTCAACCTGCGAGTAACAGAAGGATTGAACAAAGTCGAAAAAACTATTTGCGGAAGCTGAAACAATAGGAATAACATACCAAACGAATTAACATTTTGCATTGTTAATACAATTAATTAATTATATTGATAATTAATGTTAAATATAATTATATAGCAGTATAATGGAGTGACAATTCAGGAGAAAATATTTGATGGAAGAAAAATTTATAATATGAAAAAATAGCGTAATAAAAAACATAACGATATAAAATTTGTTAAATGAATAAATTAAGCTGCTAGAAAACAAAAACAAACATTAATTAATTGACATTCAGTTTTTATTAGTCTCTTATCATTATATTAAAGTTAAAGAAAAAACAGAAATACCTCTATTATTTCGTACAATTATATCTTCAAAACTGACTCTGAATTTAATTGAAGCCTATTTATGTAAAAATTAGGATCAAATATGATCCGATGATTTTCGGAACTGGTGTCTTAAAAATAGATAAAGTTTTAGAAGTAAGTCGAAAAAAAAAAATCGAAAGTCGTCTCTATCTGTTTAAATTAGATTTATTTTTGTCGGAAAAATCTAACTCAATTATATTTATGTCTTTCGTTAAAGGTTTTCAAACTTAAGTCTAAAAAACATTTTTGCAATCCTCAGGGAATGACGAATATGACTCAAATATATATATATATATATATATATATATATTTGAATGACTTATTGCCACTGTAATTCATTTTAAGTTTGTATTGACAATTCCTTTTGTTCATATTTTTGCTTTAAGGAATTGATATCTCTGTCATAGAGAAATTAATTTCGGTACATTCACTACGCTAGTAAGAGACATAAACAAATGGATTACCTAAGATTTTTTTTCTGTTTCATTGGACTTACTTATTTTGTTTAAGGGGGTAACCTATTGAGTTGTTTTACATGTTAACTAAATGTACCTTTTCTCCTAAACCACTCATCCGATCACCACGAAATTTTTTGTATAACTTTAGTAAATCTATATTTATTAAATGAATTAAGGATTTTTTAAAATACTAAATACTTATATTTTATTGAGGTAAAAAACAAACCTTAATTCATTTGATAAATATAGATCCAACAAAGTAAAGTTATTCCAACAATTGTGTGGTGATCGGATGGGTAGTTTAGAAGATAAGGTACATTTAGTTAACATGAAAAGCACCTCAATAGGTTACCCCCTTAAAATATTACTTCAAGTTAAATTAACCTTAAATTATACTTCATTTGGATTCGGAAACTGGTTTTTCCCTTGACATTTAATTAAATCAATTTAAAGTAAGAGACGACTCGCATTTACCCACAGAAACAATCAGCTATTCATTTCATTTCTAACGCATGAAAATTTATAAAATAATGGCAACATTATCTTTTTATTTTTATTTTTAGGACAATTTCAAATTATCAAATTATTAACTTTTAAGAAATAATTAAAAAATAATAAATAATAAATGATATTTTCTTAGTGATATCAGGGACTATTACTTAAACTTTTACATACAAATAAATCGAATTTGTATAAAAATCTTTCAACTTTTTGTAGGCTTCATAATTTTTTTCAGCTTTTTTTGTATCTTCAATATCATAGTTTTTAATAGCTATTTATAAAGGCGGACATATAGGAAGCAAGTATACAAAGCGAGAGGGCATGCAGTGGAACCGGTCATTTCAAAAACTATTTATATATTTTTTTCGAAATGCCTTTTTTTTAAATCGTTTATTGCTGAAATAATGGTAGTCAATGAATTAGCAGAGTAAAGGTCTGCACGGGCCGGAATTTCCAGGGCCGACCCGGTGTAAACTCTAAAAATTTGACCCGGCCCCTTCAAAAATAAGTGAAAACACGGTCCGACCCGATCCAATTTCTACAAAAAATTACGATTACTTAAACATTCAATTAAGATTACTTTAAAGAATACTGCATCCATATTTATGGAAAATTTTAGATTAGTTACTATATGTTCGGTATATTTTTTAGATTACTATATGTTCGCAAGCCATACAATACAGAATAGCAACATTAATGATCACTTAACCCTTACATTCAAATGAAAAGTCATTAAAAAATTAATGTAGTTTAGATGGTTGAAAACGTCATAACTTTTGAAGCTGGATAATAAAAAAAGTAGATTTTTGAAAGTATTTCTCGCTAATTTATTAAAGTATATTTCCAAAGATTCCATTAACAAAAGTTCATTATCACTGTTACTATTTTACAAAACACATTTCTTGTCAACATTTCAAGTCAAATAAACATAGTTTGAGCCAGAAAATGTATTTAATAAATGAAACAAAATAAGTAGCGCATAGATACATTTTATTAAATATTTGATTTTTCAAAATATGTTTATTTCTATTTTTCACTTGACGAAAAAACAGAAGATTGACATTTATGCCTTTGCTACATCAATATTAACAGACCAGCGTAAGCAATCAATATTTAAAAGAAATACAATTTAGAAAATTGAATTAAACTTTATATATTTCGTTAATAAAAAATAATTTTGAGTGTTTTTTCGAAAAATAAGATGAAATAAACTATGAATAGTAATAACTTTGGAACTTTGAGTAAATATTTCTTTAAAATGGCTGTGTTTTGCATGTACAAATTTTATTCTGTGCAATGGTAATAATAATATATACTTTTTTATGTGGTCCGTGACATTGTATATAATGCTTAATTTGGCCTGCGGCGGTAAACGAGTTTGACATGCCTGCTATAAAGGATGAAAATCGGAAAAATTTCGCATATGAAGGCAATTCAAGGCAAAAGAAGAAAAATATACCAGTGTGGTGATGAAATTTTTTCACAGGGCTGAATAAAAGAGAAATTTTGATGTCAGTTAGAAGCTTTCAACCCATTTATTCCAAAATCGCGACAGGGGAAAACAAAACAAAACAAACAAACAAACACACGAAATCTAACATACATTGGTTATTAAATAAATGCTAAAACCAAAAATCAATGGTCACTACTAAAATTCCTATTTTTGTTTCTTATGCATAAAAAAATCAATCAATCGAAATTTTACTCTTGAAGTATAAGAACCCCTCACCCCCCCCCCCCCAAAAAAAAAAAAAAATAAAATAAAATAAATAAATAAATAAATAAATAAAAATAAATAAATAAAATAAAAATAAATAAATAAATAAATAAATAAATAAAACTAAAACTAAAATAAACTTAATAAATAAAACAATTATAACAGAATAAATACATTGAACGTAGAATAATAATATAGAATATAGAATATAAATAGTAGAATATAAATAGTAGAATATATAGAATATAAATAGATAGATATTTACAAAATAAGAAGTTTCACAAAATAAAACTAATAGATTTTTATATTTTTCAGAACATTTGGGAATAGACAGAAAATCCAGGAGTTTTGTATTCGTAACTGTTGTCTAAGTGTATCTTATTCGGTTACTGACAAAATATTCTTAGAAAATAACGAAATGTCAGCGTTGGCCTCAAACATTTTTCAACAGAATTCATACAGAATGGTTTCCTTTGAATAAAATTAATATTCATTAAGCAGAAAAAAATACTATGAGAAAATAAAAAAGTAAATAAAATGATGTATCTTCTTGGTTAAAGAAAAGAAAAAAAAATGAAAGCAATATTTTTAAAAATATATCTTCAAGTTAGAACATCTTTTAACATCGAATGAACATATTTTTTCAATATAACCAGAAGGCGCAATGACAGAGAAAGGGATAATTCTGACAATAAAAATTAAAAGATTGCAGAATTTATGTTTTTGCTTTTTATGGTCTTCTTAGCTTATTATAGCCTTTAAAATACCATCTTTCACTTGCTACATAATTTTTTACAACGTTACAGAGAATAAATAATGAAAGAGAATAAATAATTACGTCAAAGAAAAATGTCAAAATTTGTTTTAGCAGCTAATGGTTTAAGAAATATTAAAGGGCTGATAACGTTTTATGAATTAAATGCTATATATATTTTTTTTATCATAGGGAAGGCATCATTGAAAAACATGAAGATTATTCAATCGTTAACGCTGTGCAGCCTAAAGATTTAAAATAAACAATGAGGGGGGGGGGGGGACTTCATTTATTTTAGAAAGGAAATGATTTTAAAAATACGCGGCTATTCGATTGATCAAAAATTATATTACGCATAATTAATTATATTATTATAGGGAGTCTGCTCAGGCTTTTCTTACAGGGAAGAAAAATGTGAAATTGTGAACTTCTTTTTATACTATAAAAAATCTATAATTTTGTAAATCTGAAATTAGCGTTATATCCAGCTTCCTGTTTAGACATTTTTAACAAGGTCCTTTATATTTTTTATAGCAATTCTTTGGCGACTTACGTTGTTTTGTGATAGTTTCAATTTTAAAATAATTAAATTTGTGAAAGATTTTGTTTGGAGATTTTTTTTTGAAAGGTCTGTTTTTAAGATGGAGAATTTTGCAAATGGTCCTGTTTTAAGACGAATAATTTTGTGTAGGGTCCTGTTTTAAGATGAAAAAATGTTTTGGATCGTACTTTAAAGCACTCAGATTTTTCCTGGACAAATCCTTGATTAATATAATATAAACACAAATTTAAAGAAAAAAATAAAATATTGCATTCTATAGAAACTCATACATATTAAAGAGCTAAATAAAATAAAATAAAATAAAATTTTATAAATTATGCCCTTTTCAGAAAGAAAAGAACAGGCAAACTATGACCACAAAATAGCTTAAAAATCAATCTTCTATGGAATGCCAGTACAAGAGAAATATTTTCAGTAACATCACGTATCATCTGTCGAAATTATTTAAACCTTTCAGGGGCAAAGTACTTATTTTCGTAAAATACTGAAAGGATTGAATGATACAGGAATTTACAAACAAATTTATTTGAAAATAAGTAAAAACTTTTCTACACGTAAAAAGGAAATAAAAGGAAAATTTTCATTCCAAAATTCTGATGCCAATGTGGAATTTAGGGATTAAAATTACTAGTAAGTGGTCCAAAAATAAACCAAGGTGGTTAAGACATACTTATGTTACACATAAAAAACACATACAGCTTTTGAAGTCTGTTCTTTTCCTTGGATTAGCTACGGTTTTAACCACTAACGTTAATCATATCATTCAAAAAATAGTTTAGTTAATAATTAAACTCCAAAATTTATGACAAGAGCCCACTAGCAATTAAATAGTATACAAACAAGCATGATCAGTGATGTCAGGTATGCTCTATAGCGCACCATTTAAGCGAAAAATTGGAGAAAGGATGCATGAAAAAAAAAATTCTGACATATCCTTCAGGATGCATAATTTCCCCCTGGAAAGATTGCAAAAGAGGCATATTTTGTATTAAATACATCGTATCTGTCTTATTCGTGAAAAAAAAGACCTACTTAAAAAAAGATTCAGATGTTTGGAAGTGTCTGGGTCTCGGGGACCCAGGATTTTACAAACCTAGCGTCATCAATACATGATTATTTTTTAAAATAAAACAAACCCAACTGCCAGGCTATATAATGTAAATAGATATACACAAAGGCATTTTTTCTTTTTAACAATTTTCTATTCATATTCCAGATACACAAAATGAATTTATATATTTTTCTGTCAAAATATCTCACAATATGTTCGCTAAATTGTATTTCTCATATACAAGAATTTTATTGAAACTGTATCATATAATTAACAATAGCTCATAATAAATTAAATTGTTTATATTTTGTACCTTTTTTATTTCAGCATTTACGAAAATGGCACGAAAATAGTACATGACATTACATCAATTACTCCTAAATGAACGAAAGTAAAACAAAAGAAAAGCACAAATATTCCATTTTTATAATATATTCAAATTATTTCAGTATATAGAGCCGTACGATATGCAAAATTATTTCTAATTTTTTTCTTTAATTTCTTTATTTATTTTTTTATTAATATTTTGCTATGAATGTGGATGCATTATTGTTAAAGTTTCGTAATTTTAATATATGTTTTAAAGAACAACCATTTATAAGCATTTTGAAGATACCAGGTTATTCCAAGAAACATAGGCTATATAACTTATAACCTATGAAACTCGGGGAGCGAAGACAAATATTTTGATACTACATTTATTTAAATCCATTCACCTATTCACATTTTATCAGGAATTAAAGATTCTTACTTTGTCCATGTGACCTCTTTTTCTGTGCGCAGTCGGGTAATATTAAATAAAAGGTAAACGCAAAGAAGAAAGCTCTACAGGTTCCTAAAGATTTTACTCGTTGAAAAAAGTCTTATTTGTGGTATTTCGTAAAAAGTTATTTTTATTTGTATTTTTATACTCATTTGTACGAATTCTTCTTTTCAAAGTGAACGGTTATATATATTGCACAAAATAGGTACAACGTTTACATAACGTATAGTGTATTTACTTATTTTTATCAAAATACATTTTCTCCGTCTTCTGATGAAAAGAGATCAATCGAAAATTTCACTCCAAGCGCCAAAATAAATTAATGACACAAAGAAAGGAGTAAAAGAAGATTAACATCTCCCAACTTTTCATTTTATTAATAAAGTATATCAAATAAAATATTTTACTTTATAATAAATTTTTAAAAATCTGTTACATGATATATGCTTCACAAATCGATTCCAAAATATTAATTAAAAACAGCTTTTGTCAGTGAAACCGTAAAAGAAGCAAATTGTATCACCAAATGCTGGCATTTGCGTATGAAGAGCTCATAAAACAGAAATTTCAGAATGCTGCAACGCAAAAGACTGTAGTGCCAGAGAAAGACTTTTTAGTAATATAATGATGAAGGTTCTAGAAATGAGCAAACATTCAGGATTAAAATGAGTACTCATGTAAAATTCATAACTCATGAATATCGTATTACATATCCGAATAGCATCGAAATCACCCGACCGCTTAAATACAATTTTTTTTTTTCAATGGGGAATACTTAGCTTTCCGTGCATGTCATGCCATTTGATAGATTATATGGAAGTATGATAATTAGTTTCAGTGATATAATTGAAAGTGTCCGAAAGTAGCATCAATTTAAAAAAAAAAAAAAAAAAAAGAAAGAGAGAGAAATTTTATTAGAAAATTATTTAATATATAATACTTGAAACAATGAAATCGTACAAACGCTAAAAGTCAAAATTTCTGTAATTTGTGGTGAGCTTAATCTATCCAGTGTTTTTTATACCTTTGTTATCTCACGGCACACTTACACCTGTGATTAAATTTCCAAGGTACACTAAAATTATTATGATGAATATATATATGTATATATATGTGTGTGTGTGTGTGTGTGAAAGTAATATAATATCATTTTTAATTTATTTACTAACACAAACAAAATGCTTCATATGAGCCAAAAATTGGCTAAATGGTTTATAAATCTATATTCTAATAAAAGAAAGATGTATGTGTCTGTGTGTGAGAATGTGTGTTTGTCCACAATGGCTAGAAAAACCTACTGCACGGTCTGAAAATTTGGGTGAGGATAGTACCAGGCAGGTCCTGACGCCCTTGAAACTCAGATTTTTCATTTTTGTTAATTAACCGAGATATTAATTAAAACTACAACGAACACTCGTCAAAAAGGCATTATTTTACTCAAAATGGCATGCGGCGCCAATTTCGGAATGTATTTTTTTTCATGTCTTTCGAAGCCCTAGTCGGCTAAACCGTCCAAAATATAGAAAAACTAAAAATACAAGCTTAAATGCCGTACTTTTTACTTTAGACCGGCGCTATCCATTAAAAAGATGCGAATTTTAACCCTTTCGAATTTGTTAAAAAGCACCTCCCCCCCCCCCCGCTTTTCCCGTTTCGAAGCTCGCTTCGGCCTAACATTTATAGATACGGAAAAACAAAATACTAACTTATTCCAAATACTTTCTTCTCTACGACAGTGCAATTCGTTTTGAAAAATACGAATATTAATCCTTTCAAAAAAATTCGTGACTGGTTTCATTGCGCGACTCCTCGAGACATTCTTTTCTCTAGGCTAAAAGTAACTAAATGTCGGTATTTTAACACATTCTTTGGACACTTAATTTATATCACATATAAAAATCTCGAAACATTCGGACGATTAGAATAAAAAAATGAAATCTGTTCAATATTCGCTCAGATCGTGAATACGCGGTTGGATTTTGCTCATGTGTTTACAACTAAATATCAATACTTTTGCACGAAAATGATACGCAGGCTACGGAAACATTTTATTATGCAATTTTTAGGTAGATTACAAACATTGCTTTATAAATAAGCTGCTTTATAAATAATACTGGCTACAAATAATAATAATTAAATAATACAATGCTATAATGGTTATAAATAATACATTGCTTTATTAATAATACAAGTATATAAAAAAAAGAAACAATGGAACTCTGTATCATACTAGAATAGATACTCGTATATGTATGTTAACTATCATACATATTTATAATCAAACTAATCTAGAAATATTAATTCACTTTAAAATCTTTCGATTAATTAGAGAAAATGGGACAATTTCTGTTGCAGTTTACTTTTATTTTTAAAATTTTAACGAGATACGCCGTAATAAAGATTATTTACTGATAAATATTTAACTATAAATCAGGATAAATGCTCATTAGTGATTTTTTTTTTTAAACAAGTGCGATATGTCTTCGAAAATTACGTCTAAATACTACGTTAAAATTATTTTTTTTTAGTTACTTTGAGTTTGATTAAAATTTTAGTTGCGTTAAAATAAGTTTTAGAATTTCGTTAAATGTTAATTGCTTTTGCATTTTAGTTTTATCTAAACGAAATTAAGTAGATTGCAAAAAGTATGTCAAGTGTCGCAAGTTAAAAAAAACATCATTTATAATTTAACGACAATTGTAAACTATGACAAAAAGTAAAAACTGATGTACATGGTGAATTCATCTGACTCAATGAAAATCAGTAGAGAATAAGAATAATTCTTACTAAGCAAGAAAAGATCAACACGGCGAAATATAGATAAAAATATCTTTATGAAAATGTAAACATATGACACAAACTCCATTTTGCCAATCTATTTTTCTTAGGTTTGTATGAAATATTGATAAACAAAAGGAAAAATAGCGCTTTCTTTCATAACACATGGTCTACTCTACATGGATAAAAAGCGGTATTGAAAAGTGGCAAAATCGTTAGATTTTAAGACAGAACTATTTAAAAAAAAATCTCTAACTTTAAATAACCTAAGAAATGATATCGAGAATCTAGTGCAGAAATTCTTATTAGCATTTCCACATCAGAACGAATTAAATAGGCTCTGTAGAAGCTCACTCGTTTATCGAGGCAAATACCTGATATATATTTGCTTCCAAAATATATCTCACAAACACAGGTTCTGTGACTAAAATGGCTCGTTTAATGCAGTGAAATTAAATTTATATTAGATATGGTGTAGATGGAATTTGGTTGCCGGATATATCGACACCCCGTCTAATACAAACATAATTAAACCACTTCAAGTTCTGGTTCCAATTAGAGTCCTGCACGGGGCGGGTTAGAGCCGACTTGATCCAAACTCGACACACATAAACCTAAAATGGACACGAAACCCGCAATGAGAGAAAAATAATCGATATTTTAATGTAATTATAAAAAAATAGGCCATAATTAGCATATCTAATATTGATTTTATCTTTTATGTAGAAAAATGACCACATATATAAACTAATTTATATTCAAATATATAGTTTTTTTTCTTCATCTGAAACAACATTCTGAATGTTATTTCGAAAAAACGGGTTACCGACCCAACCTGAGCCGAATTTGACTCGCAAGAGTCAGTTCTCAGTCCAAAACCGACTTGAAAAAAAGAAAAATATATAGGGTTCGGATACAGTCGGGTTACTCCACCCGATGCAAGACTCTAATTCCAAATCTAATGTATGACTTGATAAGATTTAAATTTTCCTTACACGTCTGAATTGGTGCTGATTAAACCTTTCATTCCAGAACACACTATGTACTATATTTTGGTAAACATATACTATTAGGAACAAAAGTATTTAAGCAAATATATCTTATTTTTTTTGCAGCAAAAAGTAACTGTTCGGAATTCAAAAAATCTTCTAATAAACCCGTTTCTAGATGAAAATGGAAGCCATAAATAAACATGATTGAGAAGATTTATGTCATTTATCAATCCGTTTTACAATGTTCATACCCAAAATTTTTCAAAATAATCACAATAATCCAGAATGCTTCCGAAATAATTATTGTACTTGTACAATAGAGACGGCTACATTATTAGATTAATCAAACATTTTTACAGTTTTAAAAAAGCAGATTTTTTATTTTGCATTTTTTATATAACAACTCTGAGTACGCTTTCACCACTAAAAGATTGCTGTAAAATAGTTGACGGAATTGTTAATAAGTATTAATAATAGAAAATAACTGGCATATGTAGCCTCCAAACAGTTCAAGAATAACAATTTTGTGTGCTCAGACTTAAATGCTGTGTTGCCAACGTAGGCCCTTTTTATCCTCCCCCCCCCCTAAAAAAAAACTACCATCCATTAGAATTTCTGAATAGTAATTTTTATTTTATTTAATGCCAGACACTCTGTGATTACATCAAACAAAATTTACTATAACAAAGATGGTAATATGGTAATATAGCAATTTTTTTAAATAAAAATAGAAGCTAAGTTGGCAAAATTCATTAAATGACAGGCTGGCTATAGCCATTATGAGTAAATAAATGGCTAGTTCGAACTCGAATGAATCTGCAAAATTAAATCAAGATCGTGCAGTGTCACATCATGCCCAGTGGAAAACAGTTTTAATCGGTGTTAGAATTAGAGCAGGGCGGCAGGGGAAGGTTGGCAAAGAAAAATATATTTTTGAGTACACCTTTAACCCTTTATGGTTTGGTGTAAAGCTGAAAATAGGAAAACTTGGTTAGTCGCCACTGGCCAACAGATGATTTTATTTTAGTAACCAGTTTCTGGCTGGTAGTAACTCTTTACTAAGTAGCCATCTACTATGATCAGTGTGAATATTTCCATTAATAGGTAAAAAGTACATTAGTAGCATTTGAAAACTGAAAAAGAAATGTACAGACGTTTCTTACAATTATTTTTACAAAATTTAATCGTTTTGGAAAATTATTAAGGAATTTGTAAAATAAACATTAAAGCAGATTTCTGTGAGCCAACTTTGTCTTTAAGTAAATATTATTAGGGTAGTTAATGATTTAGCTACATAAATTAAGTACAGTTACATTATTAACTGTCGTTAATGTCTTCCTTCCATTCTTTTTTTTCTTAACTTTATACCTATAAATAAAAAAATAACGATTTCTGTTAATTACATTAATTAAATGATAGAAGTGGCAGGTAGCAATTTTTATATGAAAATGTGAGTTTTCTCTCTTTAGGAATTAGCTGAGTTGAAATGAAATCGACTGGGGGGAGAAAAAGAAGAAGGAAAAAATTATTTGGCCGGTCCGGCAATATATATTTGACTCATACATTACCAACATTACGTTTCAGTAGAACCAGAAAATATCCAATCGCCACTCGGCACATGGCGCCAGAACAAAAAAAGTGACAATTACGTAAAATAAACAACCAGCCACTTTTTAACAAACATTTAAAAAAAATATTCTAAATAGTTTGAGCCACATTTTTTATACTCATGGTAGTATCAGGACTCCACATAAATGATCTATTATAGAAGAAGCTCTGTTAACTGTTGTAATCTACATAAGGAATTTTGATATATTTAATTTAATTTAATTCAACACGACTTAAGATTGCGATATAGTGGCATTAGTAATTCTGTGATTGGTAGTTCTATATAGCACTAGTAGGTCTGCGAAGCCAAAAAATATTTGAGATAAATATTTTCCCGCCTATTAATCTCATTCTAGTTTCAATCTTGTTGTGTAATGTGCGATATTATGTTTCTGCTGTGAAAAATCAACATTTATAGGTAAATCCGTTGTATATTTTATTGCTTATTGTTTAAAGTCGGAGAAATAATATTAATTGTTAAATTACAAAACAGAAGCCCTTTGCTTTATTCTTAAAGTATTTTTTAAAGTGGTTCTCAAATGACCTGCTCAATATCGCGAAACTGTCTGGCACATTTTCTGACTCATTTTTAAACGCAAAAGTATAAAATTGCCAGGCCTGACTATTGAAGCAATTTGGTATCGAAATGAGTTTTCCATTTTTTTAATTTTTTTTTTGATAAACAGAATACTTATCAAGTTATAAGTGATTCGTGCCACGCGACGACACGATTTTCCCATTTCTCGCTCTGCTGTCTCAGAAATTCTGTTCAAAACGTCGACTTAGACATTATTTTCTGAAAAATCTTCTGCCTTTACCAAAAAATCTAAAAATCATTTCGATGAGATAGTTTCTGAATAATAACACCTACCAATTTCATCCATTTCCGAACAAAAATGAATTCAAAATTGTGTCAAAAAGTAGCTTCTTTGGATTTGAGAACAGCCTTAAGTACCATTGGAAACAGGAAATAATTGCTAATGTATTTACTTTCAGCTTACGAATAAAAGAAAAACACAGGTCTGCAATGTATTTTTTTATTATATTTCTTTCGGGAAAAACACTCACAAATTTCAACCACGTACAGTTTTGACGCAAATCGAGAATTTCTGTCTGATTAGTAAATTATAAACTTTGTCATAAAAACATCGTGATTTCCAGTTGACAAGTTATAAATGTAATCATAAAGACACCAGACACTAATAAATATGATAGCAGACTAATATAGTCGTTGCTGCATAGGAAAACAGGAGCAAGCAGTGCAAAGCAAAAAGGAAAGGGGATACATCTTTCTTCCAGATAAAAATACATTATAACGATATTTAACTTTATGGCTACTACGACAAACGTAACTAATTAATGAAATGTAAGTTACAGCTTATTTTTAAGCGGTTTTTCAAAAATTATTTTAGTCTGTTATAGTATCTTCTGTGTTATTTTCCTGGATATTCATTCTCACTTTGTCAAAAAATCTTACTCGATAGAGGAAAAAGCTTAAAAATTTTTTAACCCAGAGAATCAAAAATATAGAGACACCTAAAATGATGCAGGAAAATATAAAAGTATTATTCTGTGATTAATTGTTTCTGTGATTTTCATGGAGAATAGGTACATGTTTCTTATTATAAATGCTATGAAAGAATTGCAATGGAATGCAAAGTTGTGAAATATTTTGAACTACTCGTATATTGAACCGAAGGTACTTTACCGATTTAGCTTTTTAGCTCTAATTAACGATTTTTTTTTTTTAACTTTGTGATTATTGTATAAATCTTCTACTCTGCTCATAACGTAATTTCTAAAAAAAAAAAAAAAAAAAAAACAAGAACGAAAAATCATGCGTCAAGCATAGATTATGTAGCACTTTCCAACGCTTCTAAAATAATTTTACAAATCATTACCGTTTAATAAGCTGAAAGATGACATCTAAGTAAACAATTTGGAAAATGCATAACATATTTAAAAACGTAATTTCAGGAATTTTCAATATATACAATATTCGGAAAAATATCAGAATACTTTTATGTAGCCCTGTATATGATCTATAGATTTGTATATATACATAGGATGCTAAATTTTAGTTTAGTTAGGAAACGCGTAGCACAGTTTAAATTCTCCTTCTGGAGTTTCTGTCAATAAACGGAAATGTGTTCGCGAACTTTTGTGCTGCCCTGTATAGGATCTACAGAATTTATACACACCACGTAATAGACAAAAAGCTAGTTAAGATTAAAATCGCGTTCAGTAACTTAAAACGCACTTCCAGGAATTATTGTTAACAGACAGTAGAGAATTCTTTTGTGTGTCCCTGTAAATGAACGATGACTGCTATACACACACTATTCTGTAGTAAGCCTCTTGTAATGCACCTTAGTAATATATATAAACTTCAATGCGTTTAAAATAGTGGAACATTATTTAAATAAGCCGCAGACGATTTTTTTCTCCATAGACGTAATGTAACGGAATTATTTTGACTGTCCCTGTAAAGTAACTCTAAGTGCTATACACCTACTATTCCATATTAAGCTTCTTCTAATGCATCTTAGTGATCTATATAAATTTCAATGCGTTTACGATAGTGAAACATTTTTAAAATAAACCGCAAATGATTTTTCCCCATAGACCGCAATGTAACGGAATTCTTTTGAGTGTCCCTGTAAGAAAACTATAAGTGCTACACACTTCAGTTGAAATAGGGAACGTGCCATAGATAACGACAATAACATATAAAAATTGCAGAGCAATCCGAGCATATTTACGGGAGTTAGAGCACGGCCAGACGGCCATACGGCCAGACGGCCATCCGGCCATACGGCCATCCGGCCAGACAAACCGAAGTCATAAGCACTTTTCAACTAGGTTGGAAAGTGCTAAAAAAAAAAAAAAAAAAATGAGGATATGTTTTTTAATTCATAATTTGGGGCATAAAAGATTAAGTAATATAAGTAAACTCGTCAAATATCTGAAAGTTCAGAACAAATCACACTTTATCCACAATTGTAAAGTAATTCCTTCATAAACCTCGTTCAGCTCATTGTGATATTATGTCTCTGGTGGATACCTTCTGAAGAGAAATGAACTAAAGGAAAATAAGTAAAAAACACCAAACTTCTTAAAAAGTATGATAAATAAATAGAGCAAAATAATATATACGATATATTTTTTAATTTTATTAATTCGAATGGCATTAAAAATATATATATATCACAGATGAATAATAACTAAGGCAAAAGTTATCTACTATAAATGTTGGCTAGAAGAGATAAATAAATAGCAAGATTGAAGCTATGAGTAAAATAAGTAAAAACGTTAAACGGATTTTTTCAAGTTTAAATGAAAGAACAGGATTATGTGAGATCTAGTTAAATTTCTGCAAGAGGATATGAAATAATAACACAGGAATTCTCAATAATATGATCAACACACAATTATTTTCGATATTAGGAATAACATGGAGTGTAGCTAGATGTTATTGTTTTTAATTTATTATGTTATTACTAAGTTATATAAATAAGTTTTGTAATATTACTTCTGAAGATTTACTAAAGTTGCTTTGCTTATAAAATTATTTACACGCAGAAGCACAAATAAATAAATAAATAAATAAAAAATAGTGATAAGGCACTTCAATTCAGAATTACCAAATAGCTAAAAAGAAAAAAATTCATTAATGGTATTTATAATGATTTCACCTGTTGCAATAAATCTTTCACATCATGCATAATATTACTGTTTTCGGAAATAAAATGAAATTTGATTCTGAAAATTACTAATGTGTTCCATAAGGTAAGATAGGGCTTAATATCAGACAAATTATCGGACATCGTTGAGACTTTTAGCAAAGCCATTTGTCATAAATGTAGAAATTAAATGTTTGGAATAAAATGCACATTGCAATGCTATCTTCTGATTATGTTACTGAATTGATTTTTGTCGGACTACGGGGTACTTTATATTTTGTTGTTGCAATGAAAGAGTCCGATGATTTCTGTGATACGATTTTCTATCTTTTTCATACTACAAATTAGCAATTTTAACGATTTAATATCATTTTATTTCTAAAACGTATAAAGAGAAAAAACTTACAAAAAACAGAGATATGAACGATTTAATATAACAACAGAAATTATGCATTATTTTAATGGTATTTAATTATTTGATAATTCTGAATTTTCTAAGTGCCCAATTGCTTTTTCGTATATCCATAGATATACGGCACGTAAGCTATATCAACTATAAAGCTAATGTAAAAAAGGATATAACATTAAAACTCTAATTCGGTCGATAGCGAATTTGTTACGTGTTGTTCATTTTCACAAATGAAAATCTCTGAAGAATCACCGACATCATAAAACGATTCTCAAAACCCCAATTACTGTTTTTAACTCGAAATCGTTTGCTCATAACGCTGATGAGTTCAGTGCATAGTTTTGTCAACAGTGTTTAATTTAGACAATATAACAAAATAGTAAATGGTATTTTAACGATAGAACTGAAACGTCGTATATAATTAATAAAAATATTGCATAAATTGGCAATTTAACATGTTATAATTTACATAAAATAATTATATAATTAATTATAATAAAAATACAATTGGCATTACGTAACTCTATATTTAATTCATTTTATAATTTATAATAATATTGCTGTTAATTGCTTATTAACAATAATGTTATTGACATAAAAATATTATAATTAATTAGTCACCTCTGTCATTATTTGATTATAAAAATAAAATACAAATGAAGACTTAAAGAAAGAGATAATATCCGTTTATCCAAAATATGCTAATATAAATAACTTACAAATAGTTGTCTTATAGTGTAAGCATATTCCGAACATCAATAAATTTAAATTTGTTAATTCTTGAAATGGAGGAACATTTTTACGTAAATTAAGTTACACGTCTATAAAGTAAAAGAAGATTAAAATCTTTTACAAAGATTTAGAAATAACACAAGTAGTAATAAAGATTAAAAATTAGCTCATTAACGCTTCAAAATTTCTTTCACATTTTAAGGATCATGATAAGATCTCTTTTTTCCTAAGATCGACAGATAAAATTAAATTATCTCTTTAATATCAGGAAATGAAAAAAAGAAAAAAGAAGTAGGAAATTTACTCCACACGGGAAAAAAGAAAAATGTTTTGCTAATTTAGAACAACAAAAGACTACTTTATAAGACTAAAATATAAATTGCATTTTTCAAAACTCAACAAAAAGTTTTATTAGTAAATAACATTTTCCTTGCATAAAATGTAGAATTTTGGGAGAAGAGCTGCTTGAAGCTTTAACAGAAAATGATTTTTGTTTGTAGAAGATTCAATAATTTATTTTAACACGTAAGTACTTTGCATTATTTCCCAGAAAGATTTCACACAAATTTAAACAAGTGTTAGAGAAGGGTAGTAACAATACACTCAGTACGGCATGCAATTTTTAATGATAAAAATTGTTATGACAGATATGTTAAAATTAATATTTAAGGAGTTAAATTGAAAAAAAAAACTTTTAAAATATAAAACAATGACAGATGAGTTAAAACAATATTATAGATAAACAATTTCCACTTTCTGAAACATTACAAAGATAAATGCGCTACTTTTCGGAATTCTTCTAACCAAAATTTAGATTCCACTGCTTTTAATATAAATAAAAGCTAATATATCACAATCTTATTTCAAAAGTGTCACAACAGAAAATATATGATTTTTGATATAGTACAACAAGTGATCCACAACCTTAATCAATATGTCACCAAAAGCGTTTTAGTTTATCGTTACCTAAAGGCCAATTGAGAGTACTTACCAGTTAATTGGGGGAAATCAAGTATTCGCGGCTGCAAATTGCTGATTCCTGTGATTTCTAAGGTGAATTGTACTTATTAGAGATGAGTGACATACTATAGAGCCACCTGGATAATAGCAGTTGACATTAAAAATCATATGTACCAACACTTTTTTCAGCGATGAACATTTGATAATCCACTTAACTCGTAACTCCCACTTTACCCAATTTCTCCCTAGCTCTTTTCGTGTATAGAGTATCAGTACAAAAACCCTTAACGGGTTAAAAGTTGTGACGCAGCACTTTCTTTTGGCTTTATGAATTTTAAATATGGGTCTTAAAAGCAATGATATCAAATTTAAGTGACGCTATGTTAATAATTATTTTTTTAAATCATAATTTTCTTTTTAGTTTTATTTATATTCACAGGTGCAATTATTATCTTAATATGAAAAAATATATAAAATTTATTCGCTGATGCTTTTTCATTCACATCTCTCATGAATTCAAAATATGGGTTTTAAAAGAAATGATATCAAAATTTGAGTGACACCTTGGCGTTAATTTAATAGAACTCTTTTAAAATTCAATTTAAATTATTTTTGGTTTGTTTTCTAAAGTATATTTACACATACAAACAATACTTTTAATTTTTCAATACACTTTTAAATATATTACTTTCACTGAGCCTATATTATGTATTGAAATGTATTTATTTCAATAAATTGATTTATCTTCTGTGCCACGCTATCCAAAATCATAAGTAAAATTTATGTAAATGATTATTTTGCGTCATATTATCCACTTGAATACATTTCCCTTTGTTTGGATACTATGACGCAAAATAATCATTTACATAAATTTTACTTATGATTTTGGATAGCGTGGCACAGAAGATAAATCAATTTATTGAAATAAATACATTTCAATACATAATATAGGCTCAGTGAAAGTAATATATTTAAAAGTGTATTGAAAAATTAAAAGTATTGTTTGTATGTGTAAATATACTTTAGAAAACAAACCAAAAATAATTTAAATTGAATTTTAAAAGAGTTCTATTAAATTAACGCCAAGGTGTCACTCAAATTTTGATATCATTTCTTTTAAAACCCATATTTTGAATTCATGAGAGATGTGAATGAAAAAGCATCAGCGAATAAATTTTATATATTTTTTCATATTAAGATAATAATTGCACCTGTGAATATAAATAAAACTAAAAAGAAAATTATGATTTAAAAAAATAATTATTAACATAGCGTCACTTAAATTTGATATCATTGCTTTTAAGACCCATATTTAAAATTCATAAAGCCAAAAGAAAGTGCTGCGTCACAACTTTTAACCCGTTAAGGGTTTTTGTACTGATATCATTACTTTTTTAAGGTTATTGATGAGAATGTCAATTAGTCGAAATTAAGCATAGGGTATAAATTAATCATTAAAATAAAATTTTAAAGAAATGCTAAAAAAGACCCCTTGGACTCCAATAAAATATGAGGGTGGTGGCCCAGGGAGAGGAATCCAAGACTCAACTTTTAAATTATACAGCGAGAGAGTAACACAATTAGAAGGATGAAAATGCATGGCAAAACCCGTTTGTTCCATCTTCCTCCGCCAAAGGACGCAACCTTTTCTATACAAACATAGCTGAAAATTTTTGGGCCGTCGATTCCGAGTCAAATGAGCCATACGTCGTCGTGATCGGTCCCATAGAACCCGATAGGAAAGTGCCCCCTGGTGGTGAAACTTGGAACTAAAATCGATATATCCTGTCGATGTCGAGTCGAATGAATCACACTGCATTGTGATGGGACCCATAGAACTCGAGAAAGCTGCAAAATCCGTTAGTTCCATCTTCCACCACCAGGGGGCGGACTCTGTTCCATACAAACATAGCTGAAATCTTTGAGGCTGTCGATTTCGAGTCGAATGAGCCATACCTCGTCGTGATGGGACACATAGAACACAAGATAGGAAAGCACACTCTGGTGGTGAAACTTGTAACTAAAATCGATATATCCTGCCGATGTCGAGTCGAACAAATCAAACTGCATTGTGATGGGACCCATAGAACTCGAGTTAGATGCAAAATCCGTTAGTTCCATATTCCACCACCAGGGAGCGCACTCTGTTCCATACAAACATGGCTGAAATCTTTGAGGCTGTCGATTTCGAGTCGAATGAGCCATACCTCACCGTAATCGGGCCCATAGAACACGAGATAGGATAGCGCCCCTGGTGGTGAAACTTGGAACTAAAATCGATGTATCCTATCGATGTCGAGCCAAATGAATCAAACTGCATTGTGATGGGACCCATAGAACTCGAGTTAGCTGCAAAATCCATTAGTTCCATCTTCCACCACCAGGGGACGCACTCTGTTCTATACAAACATAGCTGAAATCTTTCAGGCTGTCGATTTCGAATCGAATGAGCCATACCTCACCGTAATCGGGCCCATAGAACACGAGATAGGATAGCGCCCCTGGTGGTGAAACTTGGAACTAAAATCAATGTATCCTATCGATGTCGAGCCAAATGAATCAAACTACATTGTGATGGGACCCATAGAACTCAAGTTAGCTGCAAAATCTGTTAGTTCCATGTTCCACCACCAGGGGGCGCACTCTGTTCTATACAAACAGCTGAAATTTTTGAGGCTGTCGATTTCGAGTTGAGTGAGCCATACCTTGTCATGATCGGGGCCATAGAACCTAAGATGGGAATGCGCCCCCTGGTGGTCAAACTTGAAACAAGTTGAATGAATCAAACCATGTTGTGATGGGACCCATAGAACTTGAGTTAGCTCCAAAATCCATTAATTTCCCCTTCCACTGCCAGGGGCGCTCTCTGTTCTATATGAACATAACTGCCCCTGGTGGTGAAACTAAAATCAGTAAGTTCTATCGATGTCGAGTCGAATGAGCCAAACTGCATCATGATTAGGAATGCACAACCTGTGGCCCGTGATGGATAACTGGTGGCCCGCAGAGACCATACATGCCAACCTATCCAAAAATTTCGAATTTCCTTAATAATTCGTGAGAAAAATTTGCAAATTTTGTCCATAAATCGTAGGAAAATATGAATTTCATCGATCAGGCGCATAAAATCATGAATTGCATCGACTGGATGCGAATTTTGTCAAATGGGCATGGAAAAATCACAAATTTCGCCATTTTGTCGCTAGAAAAAAAACGCAAATTTCAATAATCGGTCAACAGAAACCAGAGATGCCAAAATCAGTAATTCCGGAGTTGCAAATTTCGTCAATCACTCAAAAAAAAAAAAAAAAATCTTGAATTTTGTAAATCAATTGAAAAAACCTGCGAATTTTGTCGATAAGGCACTTAAAATCGTGAATTTCATGGATCGAGCAGCGAATTTCCTCGAATGGCGTGGAAAGATCGAGAATTTCAACGAACAGTTGCGGGAAAAATTTGCAAATTGTCCATAGATCATAGGAAAACATTATGAATTTTGTCTATCGGTTCTGCAAAATTATGAATTTTGTCGATAGGCATGGAAAATCGCAAATTTCGACAACTGGGCTTGGAAAAATCAAGAATTCCATCGAATGTTTGTGAAAAAATTGTAAATTTCAACGAACGGTAAAAAAAAAATAATCATTTGCGAATTTCGCCATTGTCTAGAGAAGAAAAATTGTGAATTTCATTAATTGGCCGATGGAAAGCATATCAGTTGAAAATCATGAATTTTGTCAATCAGGCACAGTAAAAACATGAATTTTGTGGATCGGGAGAAGGGAAATCATAAATTTTGTTGAACACATGCATAAAAATCATGAATTTTGTTTATCAGGCATGTAAAAATCATTAATTTCGTCAAACGGATGCATAAAAATCAAGAAAGTCATCAATTGGGTGCGTAAAAATCTTGAATTTCATCGATCAGGCGTGTAAAAAATCATGAATTTCATCGATAAAGTGCATAAAAATATAGGACAAAATTGCCATTCGCCAATCGGTGAGTAATACTGAAAATTTGCCGACTGACTTTACTGCCACCACTGGTCAAACTTAATAGTTCCAATTACGATGATTCAATGGAAAAAGATTTTTTCCCCACTGTCGCTCGACAAATTTCAAAACCATTTGGCGAATTTCACGATTTTTTCAAAGAAATTATTTGACGGATTGTGATTTTTTTTCTTCTCGAAGCCATTCGACGATATTCGAAATTTTTTCCCCCTGAAACCAGTTGATAAATTTTGTGATTTTTCCACTATCAATGAATTTTGTGATTTTTCTGCTATCGATTGATGAATTTCGTGATTTATCGACTATCGATTAATGAATTTCACGACTTTTTCCATAAACGAACAAATTGTGCACTTTTTTTCCACTGCCATTCGACGAATTTTGCAATTCTGTTCCGCGATTGTTAGACAAATTTCACTATTTTTCTCCAGAGATCATTTGACGAATTTTGTGATTTTTAATTTTACTGACTGATTGATTTATATTTAATAATAAAAGTTAAAATGTTTTGATTTAAAAACAAGATGGCTAACTGAGGGTGAATCCCAAAACTTAGCCGCATCACCAATGAGTTAGCTAATCAAGCATTTAGCTCTTACATTTTGTTTAAAAGGTGCACACAAAAGCAAAAAATATGAATTTTTTTTAATCCTTACCATCACTGTTGAAATCCTGAACCAATTAGAATCTAATTGTGACAGTGTATTTATCTTGCAAATATCATTGAGGAGTTTTTTATACAGGGACACGCAAAATCAAAACATCACATGATAACATTCAAATTACTAAGCCAATTCAAACCTAATTATGCCAAAGTATCAATCGATGAATTCATTAATCAAATATGTTGGGCAAAATCCTAGAACAAGCAAAACATCCGATTTGGCTATTTTTTTTACGCACGTCAACCAAAAAAACGGCAACTTCCAAATTCTACCCAATCAGAACGCATGCTTTTTAAGCTTAAGCAAGCAGATACTTACACACTGCTTACGGCAAGCTTTTTCACAAAATAAACAAATTTTATTTCGTTTTACAATTATTTACAAAGTTTCAGCAAGTTTTTCTTCACGATTTTTCTATTTTTACAAACTTTTAGCAATATTTCGTCTGGATATTTCAATTTTTACATACAAGCATTTAGCAATTTTTTCCTCCAGATTTTTCTATTTTTAATAATTTTTAGCTATTTTTGGTACTTTTCGGTTAGCCGGGCGCCAGTGAAATTTATATATCTATGTATACATATATATACATATATCTATACATACACACATTTATATATGTATGTATATATATATATAAATATATATACACATACATATATGTGTGTATGTATACATATATATGTATATATAGATATATACATATCAGTGGCGCCCGGCTAACCGAAAAGTACCCTATTTTTTCCTCCTTGCTAAAACTTTGTAAATTGTCATAAAACGGAATAAAATCAATGTTTACTTCGTGAAAAAATTTTCATAGAAACTGTGTAAGTAGTGAATTCTCTGCTACAAAGAACACAGGTTATGATTGGGGAGAATCTAGAGAATTCTGATTTTTCAAATGCACGAAACTCATTCAAGCACCAGTTAGTAACATGTATATGTACTCTTTGCGTACATTAACAGAAAAAAAAATCCTGGATGCATGAAACTCCCTGTGCAGCAATCTCTAGAATGCATGAAATTCATCCAAACAGCGGTTAATAATTGATATATATATATATATATGTGAGTACGCTTCGCGTAAATTAACTGAAAAAAAAAATCCTGGATGCACAAAACTTGCATTTCTCTGACTTCGGTTTTTCGAAATAGATAAAATGCTTCAGGGATTCAATCCAGCATCGCTGAAATGTTACATAATCACAGAAGATCACTAATTATAATTAAAATATAGATAAAATGCAGAAGTGATTACAAATTAATCACTGAAGCATTTTATCTATACTTCAAAACATATTTGTTTTGTTTCTCATTTCCAAAATAATTTTCATTCATATTTACTTATTATAAGCATGTTATTTAATTTTACTGACTGATTGATTTATATTTAATAATAAAAGTTAAAATGTTTTGATTTAAAAACAAGATGGCTAACTGAGGGTGAATCCCTAAACTTAGCCGCATCATCAATGAGTTAGCTAATCAAGCATTTAGCTCTTACAGTTTGTTTAAAAGGTACACACAAAAGCAAAAAATATGAATTTTTTTTTAATCCTTACCATCACTGTTGAAATGCTGAACCAATTTGAATCTAATTGTGACAGTGTATTTATCTTGCAAATATCATTGAGGAGTTTTTTATACAGGGACATGCAAAATCAAAACGTCATCATGATAAGATTCAAATTACTAAGCCAATTCAAACCTAATTAAGCAAAAGTATCAATCGATGAATTCATTAATCAAATATATTGGGCAAAATCCTAGAACAAGCAAAACATCCGATTTGGCTATTTTTTTTACGCACGTCAACCAAAAAATCGGCAACCTCCAAATTCTACCCAATCAGAACGAATGCTTTTTAAGCTTAAGCAAGCAGATACTTACACACTGCTTACGGCAAGCTTTATTATACAATTTTAACATAAATTTTATTTCGTTTTACAATTATTTACAAAGTTTCAGCAAGTTTTTCTTCACGATTTTCTATTTTTACAAACTTTTAGCAATATTTCGTCTGGATATTTCAATTTTTACATACAAACATTTAGCAATTTTTTCCTCCAGATTTTTCTATTTTTAATAATTTTTAGCTATTTTTTCCTCCTTGCTAAAACTTTGTAAATTGTCACAAAACGGAATAAAATCAATGTTTACTTCGTGAAAAAATTTTCATAGAAACTGTGTAAGTAGTGAATTCTCTGCTACAAAGAACACAGGTTACGATTGGGGAGAAACTAGAGATTTCTGATTTTTCAAAAGCACGAAACTCATTCAAGCACCAGTTAGTAACATATATATGTACACTTTGCGTACATAACAGAAAAAAAAAATCCTGGATGCATGAAACTCCCTGTGCAGCAATCTCTAGAATGCATGAAATTCATTCAAACAGCAGTTAATAATTTATATATATATATGTATATATGTGTATGCTTCGCGTACATTAACTGAAAAAAAAAAAATCCTGGATGCACAAAAATTGCTATATTCCACACTCCCTAGAATGCATGAAATCCATTCAAGCTGCGGTCAGTAATGTTCGCACAAAAATCGGTTTACAGCAATCTCTAAAGTGCTTAAAATACATCTTATCATATAAAATCAACAAAAATGCACTTACCGTTATTTCTCATCCTTCGTTTTTTTTTAATATTTCACAGGATTTATCCTTTATGACATAAAACACATTTCATAAACATAATTCAACAAATCTGACACACAACAAACCAACCCACAGACAATAGAACTCTATTATAGAATATTCTAATCTGTCAACCAACCAATCAAATCTAATTCCCTCAAAAACCAGCTCAATTTTCAGAACCATGCATTCTGCTCATGCTAGAACCAAGCACAGAAGGCGGGGAAAAAACGTAAGAAATAAACCGGTAACAAGAAAACTCATTTATCGCTTCGCTAAATTCGATGACGCCAAGCGTCTCGCTTGTTCTAGGATTTAACCTATTTTTCTTAATTATCTGTCTTAGTTTGTGAATAAATTTTTGTAATGTCAGTTGAAACTGATCTCTCGTACACAACGATGCATCACATTTTTTTAATGTTTTTTTTTTCTACACCATGATGTTGCTATTTAACAACATTATTTTAATTTTAAAAAGAAAACAAACAACTAATAAATCAGTAAATATGAACGTTTTGCACTCCTGAAACCCCCCCCCCCCAAAAAAAAAAAATATATATATATATATATATATATATATATAGTTTTAATTTCAGGGTAACTGAAGAAAAAAAAAATCCTTCTATAGCGTTTCTATTTTTCCATGCGCTGTGAAGATTTTTTAACGGGTTCAAAAACAAATTTCACAAATACTTCTAACTTAATTAACAAATATTTCAAAAATATATTTTTAATTCCATGTTGTTTATGTATGAAGAAAGAAACAAAAGTTTGGTAAACTTCTATCTCTGTTTAAATAGTCTATTTCAAGAATAAAAACATTCGGTAGAATGCATAGCTTTGACAATACATAAACAAAAATGAAGAATACAGTACCTGTTTTTTTTTTTTTTTCAATTTCTTATATTTGGTGCAAGATACTACTGAATACTTTGCTACAAGATTTGTTTAAAGATATTACCCTCTCTCATGATTTTTAGGTTTCCAATGCCACGTCTACCATTGCCCCGAGAACTGACGACTGATTTCGTGATTTATTAAGTAAAATCTATATTTAACATTTGAAAATAAACTTTCACTAGAAAAAAAAAAAAAAAAAAAAAAAAAAATAATGGTAGAACTTTCATTTCTCTGACTTAGGAAAATAAATATTAGAAGATAAATACATATTTCTTTATTATCTGTTTTTAAAATGCAAATTTAAGAAATGAAATTGAAAAAAAAAAGGTACTGTATTCTTCATTTGTTTATATAGCTGATCAAATATACGCATTTCACTGAATGTTTGGATTCTTATACTATGAAACAGAAGCTTACAAACGTGTTTTTTATCGTACATAAACAACATGGAATTAAAAATATATTCATGAAGTATTTGTTAATAGAAGTTAGAAGTATTTGTGAAATTTGATTTTCAACACTTCAAAAAATGTTCATAGCAGCGAATCGCATCGCACACGAAGAAAACAAACTGATGATTGATTCATTTTGAATGATTCCTTGTTACGCAAATTAATTGATAAAAAAAAATCTTAATCTTTTTTTTCCTTTAAAAAATCACAAATTAAATATAAATAACAATTAAATTGTATATGTATAATTATAAAATATTTCAATATTTTAATCAAGGAATCTAAATATTTTTCGACTTAATGAAGATTTTGATATAAGAAATTCTTTATTATAACAAAAAAGAAAAATATACAAACAATAATTTAATTTAATACATATATATTACATATTAAAAATTGCATTAAAAACTGTTTTCGTATTAAAAAAAAAAATCTAAATAGTTCTTCAGCCAGATATGATTGCGAAATCGCCTTTAACTATAACCGTGATACCCATGAATATCCTGACCGCGCAGGAATAAAAAAGGGTGAAAAGGCCGAAAATCTTTAATGTTAGTCTACCAGAAAAAGCATAAGAAAAGAGTCCGATTTTGAAGCTGGATTATATAAAAAACAAGAGTTTTCCTACGTTAGCTCAAAATCTTACTCTCTTCATCTAAAAGCGATTAATATAATATATTAATTTTAAAAAAATCGTTCGATCCATTTTCGAGATAACACCTCTGTGCCCATTACACCATTACATTTTCCATTTTCGCTTAAAAATTGGTTTCCAGATCTCAAAATCTACTGCATGTAGAAATCTATAAATTTCAGGATAGAGTTAGGCCATAGATATAAGACTAATGTGAAAAAATCGAAACGGTATGCCTCATATTTACTGAGATATTAAATGTCGGCGTTTCGATTTTCCTTTGATGTCCTGCTAGCTGTATATATGAGAGTGACGGAATCTTCGGTTTTGGGCTTACGGTTTTCGGTTTTTCGCTGCGTCACTCAAGAGACTACCGTCTCTTATGATAATAGCGTTATTGTTCAAAATCGCAAGATAATCAATTGTTTCCAAGCATTCATGGAAACTATTGAAGTACGTTTGATCCTATATCTGAAAAAATCTTGTCTATGTTTGATTCATTTCGTTTATAAAACAGTTTGTTTGCACGCTTAGAAACTTTTATATAGAATTTGTTTTTACAGTCAACTCTCTTTAATTCGCAGATCTATAATCCGCAATACATATTCAGATATAAACAATGAAATTTATGGTTAAGATTTTGAAGATATTCGATAGTGACAATTTTTTTTCCATTTTTTTACAGAAAGTTACTGGATTTGTCTTCATTAATTTAATGAAACTTCCAATTTAATCTTTACTTCCCTCTGAACCACAAATTAAGCAATAATTAAATTAATAATTTTTAAAAGTCATATTAATTTTTTTAACAAAACAGTCTTTTATTCTTAGACCGGAAATTACATTTTTACATAACTTGCAAGATAAAAGTTCAAAACTTAAATCTTATGTACCAAACCAAACAACAAATACACCAATGTTTCAGAAATTTAAAGCAATAAGTGATGAAGATATATTTGGATTTGTATATTTAAATATGTATATGCTAATTTTATTGATATGTGTTATTTGATTATGTTATCTTATAGATATATATATTTTGTTGTTAAATAGATATTTTATTGCTTATTTGAAATTATTGTCTGTTTATTTTACGATTCATCCATGCATTTACAAAAATAACTCATTTTGTACCTGCCAAAGAAAAATATAAACAAAAATGACGCAATATGTTAATTTCTATAATCCGCGCAACCTTTGGGCGCAAAAGCTTTACGCATTAGAGAGAGTTGACTGTACATGCATTTTCATTTATACGGAATAAAAACGGCCTTCTTGAAACAATTATTTAAAAAAAAAATTCCTTATTTAAATAAACACTTAATACTGGTCCAAAACCAACATTAAACAAGAACACGTAACTTTTAACCGCGACACAAAATAATATTCATCTACTGATAAAGAAAGGCTGTAGTTTTAGTTTACTGAATTTTCCATTAAGTATGAAAATACCATACATTTATGAAACAATGCCATAATACTGTTTTTACTGAACTTTTTTGTTATCAAAACTAAAAATAATAATAATTAATTAACAATAAAAAATATGTTAGCGTGGTTATATTATATTTTCGTAGATTAAGAAACATTGTCTTTTTTAGGTTTTCGTTCATTTGACGAAACCCTATTCGACTTACTCCTCTGTCTGTCTGTCATAGAGTTCGTTCTCGGAAACTGTATAAGTTAGAGACTTGAAATTTTAGATAATTATAGCTAATTACCTCCTGTCACATGACAAATAATAAAATTTTGAAAAAGTTTTATATTATTTTAATTAAATAAATTAATTTAATGACATCCGACCATTTCTGCCATTTACATTTTAAAACAGAACCTTAATTTCAGTCTTTTTCGCGTAGGCTTGGTGGTTCAGAGGTAGTGAGTTTCCCTTCTAAACCAAAGGTTCCGGATTCTATTCTCTATGACGGAAGTTGAAATTTTCGGTTTTTTCCCCTCCGACTACATTTCATTTCCCGATGGATTTAATTAAAATAACTTAATTTTGTTATTAACTTTTTTTAATTTTTTTTAAATTTTTTTTTAATTTTTTTGTTTGAATATATCCATTTTGATATGAACAAACATATGCTGTTACAATTGTCTGAAAAGCAGTTCTCGAATATTTTTAATTTGATTAAAAAAATAGCTTCCTCTTGTTATCATTTTATAATTAAATTTAATGGTGCTGTCATCTATGTTCTTATTAAAAAAGTGCATTGATAAATGAAAAGGATTTAATAATTATACATTAATGATTTGGATTTATTAATTAAAGGATAAAGTGTTTTGAAAGGAATATTCAACGAAACCCTTTGTGCGATCTTCGATCACACTTATCCACTTGTTTTAAAGTGCACTATGTCGCAAAAAGTCAACGAATACCAGTGATATTTTCCGAGGAAATTATGTCCTCCTGCTTTTAAAGTTGAATTTGGGTTTTGCGTAAGAATTAATGCATCCTAAATGTACCTTATTACTTAAAAATATTACAAGTTAAAAAATGTATTAGAAATATAAAACTGAAGACTTTTCATGTCTTAGACGATGATGTTTCCGCCTATTCTGAAAATGGCATAAACTGTTACCTTTATTAACCTTCTCGCGACTATCCTCCTGTAACCTTTAATCTTTTAGCACAACTATTTCGAAACAGAAATATCTGCCTAATTTAATCGCAGAAATTTTACGAATAAATAAGGCAAAAAGTTAGAAATTACTGGTAGAAAAATTAAGGATTGCAAGTGCCCTATACGTCAGACTAGGTTGCAACGCTCGTCGCGAATGCATTAACAAATTTTAGAAAAATCTGATTAGCCTACACAGCAGCTGGTTTTAAGGGTCCTCTCCCCTCGCGCGAAAACATACGCTCGCTAATGTTAATCCTAGGGCATTATTTTTCTAATATCTTGTTTGTATTTCAATATTTTTAAACGATTTTTTTTTTTTTTTTTTTTTTTTTTTTTTTTTGCATTGGATAGCTCAGATCAATCTCTATTTCCGCCGTTGATTACTTTTTCGACTTTCTTTGCGTTTTTTGTAATTTTTTTTTTTTTTTTTTTTTTTTTTTTTACGTAGATACTTTTACTTTTGGAAAGTATCTTCGAGTGAAAGTATCTTCGTAAAAAAAAAAAAAAAAAAAAAAAAAAAAAAACGCAAAGAAAGTCGAAAAAGTAACCAACGGCGGAAATAGAGATCGATTTCAGCTATCCAATGCCAAAAAAAAAAAAAAAAAAAAAAAATCGTTTAAAATTATTGAAATGCAATTGAGATATTAGAAAAATAATACCCTATAAGATTAACATTAGCTAGTGTATGTTTTCGCACGAGGGGAGAGGACCCTTAAGTTCTACTGATGTTTCGGATAATGTATCTAGAACTTTCTAAAGTGAAATTTGAGGGTAACATTTGGCATAGAAATAATCATTAACACTGTGCAATTCTTTAAATCTAATAAAATTCAGTCAGATTACGATTATCTAAATTATATTGGTAGTTTTGGTTCCACTTGAGGCTGTCGAAAATATTATTTTATTTTTTTCTCCATGCAATAATTAGTAATTTCGAATTACTATGAAATATTTTTTTTAATCACTTTTCTCATCTAATATCATTCTAATAAAGCGATTCATTCAATTTTTCTACAATAAACTGTAATATAAGTAATCACAAGATTAATTCTATTGAATGTCTCTCTGTTATTTCAAAATCACATTTCTTTCTTTTAAAAAAGGAAGAAGAAAAAAAAGCGATTATTAAAAAAAAAAAAAAACTTACTCTGGAAAAAAAGGAAAAATTTTGTAAAAACAGATTAATGAAAAGAGCTACATACTAAATAAAATTAAACATTATTCAGGATTCAGATTTTATTTGATACTTGATTTAATCTATTTTTCACGAACAGTTTTATCCAAGAGAAAGAAAAAAAAAATAGTATACAGCTGAGACAAAATGTTTTATTTTGATACCATGTTTTGTCTTTTCCACTTTAAAGTAATATAATCCTCCGCGTTTAATATTTGAATACCCTTTTTTCTTTTTTTATTCTTAAGAATAAAGATTACTAACTAGATTAATGAATTAAAATACATTATGACGTGTGCAAATGTGAATAACCTATTAAAATTTCACGTTTGAAGTAAAAACCTGATTAATGTTCTCTTCCATTTTGTCTTTTTAACGGATAATCAAAGTATTGTATTACGTAAAACTACTCCTTATTTATTCGTAATGATTTTTTTATATACATTATTCCAACGCATTTAAAATATCATATGTCTGCAAATAAAATAATATAAAGCATGTTCAATGTTTGAAATAAGTTTTAAAATAAGAAGAATGGATACAAAAGTAAAATCATTGAGGTTTTTAATCTGTTTGTTTTTCGCAAAATTCGTGCTAGGTATTTAGAACGAGAAATTCAAATGGAGGCTTAAGGGAAGGTTCTATTTCTTTGGCCTAAAATTCACGGGATTTAAAAAAAAAAAAAAAAAAAAAAAAAATCCAGTTACAATGGAAAGGGACATAACTTTCGGATGTTTTGCATTATATTTATTTACATTTCACTTAGATATTTAAATTTTACAGGTAAAGAAAAAAAAGAATAATATGCCTTGTGCAAAGAGGAGTACCAGCCGTGAACTTCCAATGGGGCGACCGTTTTTTTCCGGTCTCAAGCATCGGAAACAAATTTGGTCACCAAATTATGAAAATGCATTAAATGCTATGTATGTTATACTTACATTTAATTTTTAAAGTTAATTTTTGACAAAATGGCGGTCATTTGAAAAAAAAAAATGTTCACCATTTCGTCTCTTTTTTTGCCTTTTGCGAGCTGGAAAAAAAAAAAAAAAACCCTAATCAATGAACATTGAAATTTTTGGTGGTATAAGCTCCAGCAAAAGTGGTTAGCTTTCTTTCAATATATTACCTTGTCCTTAAAAATGGAGAAAACTGTTAATATCTATGTATTGAACAATTTGATTTGACTGTAAGAAAATGATCAGCTGGGAATGGAAATTTTTTGTTCTAAATCATACACAATTTTTCTAGTGGAACGTAGATTCACTGAAATAATAATCTTTGATAAACGTAAAATGGATATTAAAAAAAGAAAGTAATTAGAAAAATCAATTATTGTTACACCTCCCTAAATCTAAATATTCATCTTCCTTACTGAAGTAAAACATATTTCCCTTGTTAAAAACAAAGCTGATATAAACATTTTCTTAGTTATATATGAAAATAACTTTTATTTGTTATGAAACATGAAAGCCGTAAGCTCTTTGATATAGAAAATTACGACGTAAGAAATTCAAGTTAAAGAATAGCAATATCCAGTTATCTGTATCGTCACAAATACATAAATAATCATAAGTTTGTTATGGAATTTATTATAGAAAAGGCCGCATTATTTTTCCAAACCACCTCCATGCGGTGCAATTTATAGCTATTTTTATGCAACATCCCCCCCCCCCACACTAAAATATATCTTTGATTGTATATCATCTTTACTAATGAGAAAAAAATCCACCAGAATTAAAAAGAGAGAGAGAGAGAGAGAGAGAGAGAGGGGGGGGGGAAGGAAATAAAGAAGAATATAGTGATTTAAAAAAACTACAATTCACAACTTACGTCATCATCACAGTTTAACAACTCTTTAATAAGTTTCTTTTTTAAAAAAGTCGACTAAAAATGACAAAACTGAACAACTGATAAACCATTAATTATCTTGGAATTGAAGAACTGACAGAAAGTTAATAAATGGTCTAACGTTTATTAAGCTGTTCATAAATCTAATATTGATTAATTACACGGTTAAGGGAAATTGAATTTTTGATTTATGTTTTCTCCGTTATGAATAAGTATTATTGAGGACTTACCTATTAGACTTGTGGTTTATGTTCTTAAAAATAAATTTTTATTTAAACATTATTTTCCTTGATTTTGAAAATAATACCAAACTAATTTTCTTATAAATTTCTGATAGATAAAAAGAAACAATTACAGTTTAATTTTTTCAAATTTTTTAAGTATAATTACCAAATAGGTTACGGATCTTTTCAAGCATAGCTGTCCTAATCAACATCAAATAAATAGTTAATATATTTATTCAATTATTGTATGAAATCGCCAATTTGAAGACGTCTAAATGAAAAAGATTGTATCCATTTGAATCAGCTTTATTGCCCTTTATTATTTATGAATAATCTTACTGAACTGAATTTAAATTGAAAGAAAAAAAATGCTACTGGAAAATTTAAAGGTGGTATGTATGACGAAAGAAATTTACAAAGGACAGTTAAAAATATATGTTGATGTTACAAGGAAAAACTATTAGCCAGGACACCAGTAAAAACTGTTTATTTCACACTGGGGAGTGGGGTGTAAACAAATTGTTGTATGGTCAGAATATGTTAAAATAAAATAAATGTTTGTAAAAAATGCAGGTTGTTTCCATAAAATAAATAGTTTTTTTACTGCGTTCCTGGTTGTTTTTATTTTTTGGTAAAAACACCAGATTTTTTTTTAAAATTTACATTATGCGGAATTTGCACGATATGTATTTGCATAGAAGATTATATGTACTCAGATTTGAATTAAAGTAAACTGATAAATCTCACCTTCCGAGACATAAATTAGAAATATAATTTGAAAAAAAATATCAAAGTTTAAATCTTTTTATTTAATGATTTCAAATAAGCGATATTGAAGCCGTGTAAAAGAATCTGATTAGAGACATGCTTATCATGAAACATAACCCTGGTATATATATATATCAACACATTTTAATATCACATTAATTTCCAAATGTTTTTAAAACATTACAAATTAAAATCATCTTTTTTTTTTTTTTTTTTGTTAGGAGTTTAAAATTATTATTATGTGCTACCTGAAATAGCATTATCACTCGCCTGCGCCAATTTTGAAACAAATAATCTTTAAAAAATGAATAAACTGCAGAAATTAGTTATTTGAATAACTAACATGATTATTTACTTAAAATATCTCCAATCATTTTTAAATAGTGTTCGACTTTCCAGCTCAGAGGGGAAAAATGCTAAAAGTTTAAGTTTTTAATATCTAAAACTCTTCTAAATGCGGGGAAGTCAAATTGTATGAAATAATATAATAATTTAAAACAAGCGCGTACTCGGATTACAATTTTTCAACAAATCATATCACACACACCAGAAAAAAAATCACAAATATTATGCTGTTTTATGCATTTCTTACTGGTTAAGAATTACTTTGATCTTGAATAGGGAATAATCTATTGAAACATCCATAACTCCGTATAAGACTGGCCAACAAAATTGGATATTTGAAAGATAAAATAAATATTATGTGGGTTTGTTATAGTAAATGTAATAATAAAATAAAGTAAGAACATGTAAAAATTTTATAAAATTAAATTAATAAATTACTAATCTAAAACGCATTTAATAAGTAGTTTTTTTATCTTTTTTTAGTAGCCTTAATTCATGGATACCTCCCAGAAAATAACAAAACAAAACAAAGAGGAAAATATGCATGAAGAAAAATTTACGATATTTTTCACAACGCGTGAATTATGTAAACTATATTGTATTGAATATAAAATAAATACAATGAGATATTTGTTATGTTAAAATGTTTTATAATAGTTCTTGTAATATTGCAGTACGTAAATGGCAAGGTATTTGTAGTTGCAAATTTTTCATATAACTTTTTATATTAACAGAAAAGCTACACTTAAATAAATGGTTGAGAAAATCACGACTTAAAAAATATTTAGCTTCGTCTGTTTCGTTGTGCTTTATAAATGTGATTTAGCAAAGTATTTTGTATGAAAAGTTAAAATCTACTTTTATTAATAGGCGGATTAAATAAAAAATATATATTAAATTTTCTTTAATGATACTTAAAATAATCAACAACGTTCATCAGAATATAGAACGTTGAAAAGGGGGAATGTGCTGTTGGTGGGAAAAGAGAACATTTTAATACTTTCCAACCTAGTTGAAAAGTGTTTATGACTTCGGTTTGTCTGGCCGTCTGCCGTCTGTCCGTGCTCTACCTCCCATAAATATGCTCGGATTGCCTTGCAATTTTTATATGTTATTGTCGTTATCTACAGCGTGTTCCCTATTTTAACTGAAGTGTGTAGCACTTATAGTTTTTTTACAGGGACACTCAAAAGAATTCCGTTACATTACGGTCTATGGGGAAAAATCATTTGCAGTTTATTTTAATGATGTTACACAATTTCAAACACATTGTAATTGATATATATCACTAAGGTGCATTACAAGCTTAATATGGAATAGGGTGTGCATAGCACTTATAGTTACTTTACAGGGACAGTCAAAAGAATTCCGTTACATTACGTCTATGGAGAAAAATCGCTTGCGGTTTAATTAAATAATGTTTCACTATTTTAAACGCATTGAAATTTATGTATATAACTAAGGTGCATTACAAGAGGCTTACTACATAATATTGTGTGTATAGCAGTTATCGTTCATTTAAAGGGACACACAAAAGAATTCTCTACTGCCTGTTAACAATAATTCTTGGAAGTTCGTTTTAAGTTGCTGAACGCGATTTTAAATTTAACTCACTTTTTGTCTATTACTTTGTGTGTATAAAGGAGAATTTTAAACTGTGCGACGCGTTTCCTAACTAAACTAAAATTTAGCATCCTATGTAGTATATATACAAATCTATAGATCCTATACAGGGCTGAATAAAAGTATTCGGATATTTTTCCGAATATTGTATATGTTGGAAATTCCTGAAATTACGTTTTTAAATATGTTATGCGTTTTCCAAATTGTTTACTTAGATGTTATCTTTCAGTTTATGAAACGGTAATGATTTGTAAAATTATTTTGGAAGCGTTGGAAAGTGTTACATAATCTATGTTTGACGCATGATTTTTCGTTCTTGTTAGATTAATAAAGGGTTTTTTTAGATTAATAAGGGCATGCTTTAGATTAATAACGATTTTTAGATTTTCAAAGGTACTCTTTTTAGATTTTTTTTTAACAGAAGGGCAGGTAGGGTGCAGCATCCTGCTGAAAGTGTCCTGGGGAATTCTGTGATACTCATTATTTATTATTTTAAATACTTAACTGGCTTTACATGTATTTTTTCTTTTCTATATATACTATAGATATATGAGCATAGATTAAAGAATCTCTGCAGGAAGGATCTTCCGCTTGTTTTCTTAGTTTGTTAAAAATAAATTGCGTAATAATTGTTGATATAGTTTTAATTTCAGGGTAACTGAAGAAAAAAAAAATCCTTCTATAGCGTTTCTATTTTTCCATGCGCTGTGAAGATTTTTTAACGGGTTCAAAAACAAATTTCACAAATACTTCTAACTTAATTAACAAATATTTCAAAAATATATTTTTAATTCCATGTTGTTTATGTATGAAGAAAGAAACAAAAGTTTGGTAAACTTCTATCTCTGTTTAAATAGTCTATTTCAAGAATAAAAACATTCGGTAGAATGCATAGCTTTGACAATACATAAACAAAAATGAAGAATACAGTACCTGTTTTTTTTTTTTTTTCAATTTCTTATATTTGGTGCAAGATACTACTGAATACTTTGCTACAAGATTTGTTTAAAGATATTACCCTCTCTCATGATTTTTAGGTTTCCAATGCCACGTCTACCATTGCCCCGAGAACTGACGACTGATTTCGTGATTTATTAAGTAAAATCTATATTTAACATTTGAAAATAAACTTTCACTAGAAAAAAAAAAAAAAAAAAAAAAAAAAATAATGGTAGAACTTTCATTTCTCTGACTTAGGAAAATAAATATTAGAAGATAAATACATATTTCTTTATTATCTGTTTTTAAAATGCAAATTTAAGAAATGAAATTGAAAAAAAAAAGGTACTGTATTCTTCATTTGTTTATATAGCTGATCAAATATACGCATTTCACTGAATGTTTGGATTCTTATACTATGAAACAGAAGCTTACAAACGTGTTTTTTATCGTACATAAACAACATGGAATTAAAAATATATTCATGAAGTATTTGTTAATAGAAGTTAGAAGTATTTGTGAAATTTGATTTTCAACACTTCAAAAAATGTTCATAGCAGCGAATCGCATCGCACACGAAGAAAACAAACTGATGATTGATTCATTTTGAATGATTCCTTGTTACGCAAATTAATTGATAAAAAAAAATCTTAATCTTTTTTTTCCTTTAAAAAATCACAAATTAAATATAAATAACAATTAAATTGTATATGTATAATTATAAAATATTTCAATATTTTAATCAAGGAATCTAAATATTTTTCGACTTAATGAAGATTTTGATATAAGAAATTCTTTATTATAACAAAAAAGAAAAATATACAAACAATAATTTAATTTAATACATATATATTACATATTAAAAATTGCATTAAAAACTGTTTTCGTATTAAAAAAAAAAATCTAAATAGTTCTTCAGCCAGATATGATTGCGAAATCGCCTTTAACTATAACCGTGATACCCATGAATATCCTGACCGCGCAGGAATAAAAAAGGGTGAAAAGGCCGAAAATCTTTAATGTTAGTCTACCAGAAAAAGCATAAGAAAAGAGTCCGATTTTGAAGCTGGATTATATAAAAAACAAGAGTTTTCCTACGTTAGCTCAAAATCTTACTCTCTTCATCTAAAAGCGATTAATATAATATATTAATTTTAAAAAAATCGTTCGATCCATTTTCGAGATAACACCTCTGTGCCCATTACACCATTACATTTTCCATTTTCGCTTAAAAATTGGTTTCCAGATCTCAAAATCTACTGCATGTAGAAATCTATAAATTTCAGGATAGAGTTAGGCCATAGATATAAGACTAATGTGAAAAAATCGAAACGGTATGCCTCATATTTACTGAGATATTAAATGTCGGCGTTTCGATTTTCCTTTGATGTCCTGCTAGCTGTATATATGAGAGTGACGGAATCTTCGGTTTTGGGCTTACGGTTTTCGGTTTTTCGCTGCGTCACTCAAGAGACTACCGTCTCTTATGATAATAGCGTTATTGTTCAAAATCGCAAGATAATCAATTGTTTCCAAGCATTCATGGAAACTATTGAAGTACGTTTGATCCTATATCTGAAAAAATCTTGTCTATGTTTGATTCATTTCGTTTATAAAACAGTTTGTTTGCACGCTTAGAAACTTTTATATAGAATTTGTTTTTACAGTCAACTCTCTTTAATTCGCAGATCTATAATCCGCAATACATATTCAGATATAAACAATGAAATTTATGGTTAAGATTTTGAAGATATTCGATAGTGACAATTTTTTTTCCATTTTTTTACAGAAAGTTACTGGATTTGTCTTCATTAATTTAATGAAACTTCCAATTTAATCTTTACTTCCCTCTGAACCACAAATTAAGCAATAATTAAATTAATAATTTTTAAAAGTCATATTAATTTTTTTAACAAAACAGTCTTTTATTCTTAGACCGGAAATTACATTTTTACATAACTTGCAAGATAAAAGTTCAAAACTTAAATCTTATGTACCAAACCAAACAACAAATACACCAATGTTTCAGAAATTTAAAGCAATAAGTGATGAAGATATATTTGGATTTGTATATTTAAATATGTATATGCTAATTTTATTGATATGTGTTATTTGATTATGTTATCTTATAGATATATATATTTTGTTGTTAAATAGATATTTTATTGCTTATTTGAAATTATTGTCTGTTTATTTTACGATTCATCCATGCATTTACAAAAATAACTCATTTTGTACCTGCCAAAGAAAAATATAAACAAAAATGACGCAATATGTTAATTTCTATAATCCGCGCAACCTTTGGGCGCAAAAGCTTTACGCATTAGAGAGAGTTGACTGTACATGCATTTTCATTTATACGGAATAAAAACGGCCTTCTTGAAACAATTATTTAAAAAAAAAATTCCTTATTTAAATAAACACTTAATACTGGTCCAAAACCAACATTAAACAAGAACACGTAACTTTTAACCGCGACACAAAATAATATTCATCTACTGATAAAGAAAGGCTGTAGTTTTAGTTTACTGAATTTTCCATTAAGTATGAAAATACCATACATTTATGAAACAATGCCATAATACTGTTTTTACTGAACTTTTTTGTTATCAAAACTAAAAATAATAATAATTAATTAACAATAAAAAATATGTTAGCGTGGTTATATTATATTTTCGTAGATTAAGAAACATTGTCTTTTTTAGGTTTTCGTTCATTTGACGAAACCCTATTCGACTTACTCCTCTGTCTGTCTGTCATAGAGTTCGTTCTCGGAAACTGTATAAGTTAGAGACTTGAAATTTTAGATAATTATAGCTAATTACCTCCTGTCACATGACAAATAATAAAATTTTGAAAAAGTTTTATATTATTTTAATTAAATAAATTAATTTAATGACATCCGACCATTTCTGCCATTTACATTTTAAAACAGAACCTTAATTTCAGTCTTTTTCGCGTAGGCTTGGTGGTTCAGAGGTAGTGAGTTTCCCTTCTAAACCAAAGGTTCCGGATTCTATTCTCTATGACGGAAGTTGAAATTTTCGGTTTTTTCCCCTCCGACTACATTTCATTTCCCGATGGATTTAATTAAAATAACTTAATTTTGTTATTAACTTTTTTTAATTTTTTTTAAATTTTTTTTTAATTTTTTTGTTTGAATATATCCATTTTGATATGAACAAACATATGCTGTTACAATTGTCTGAAAAGCAGTTCTCGAATATTTTTAATTTGATTAAAAAAATAGCTTCCTCTTGTTATCATTTTATAATTAAATTTAATGGTGCTGTCATCTATGTTCTTATTAAAAAAGTGCATTGATAAATGAAAAGGATTTAATAATTATACATTAATGATTTGGATTTATTAATTAAAGGATAAAGTGTTTTGAAAGGAATATTCAACGAAACCCTTTGTGCGATCTTCGATCACACTTATCCACTTGTTTTAAAGTGCACTATGTCGCAAAAAGTCAACGAATACCAGTGATATTTTCCGAGGAAATTATGTCCTCCTGCTTTTAAAGTTGAATTTGGGTTTTGCGTAAGAATTAATGCATCCTAAATGTACCTTATTACTTAAAAATATTACAAGTTAAAAAATGTATTAGAAATATAAAACTGAAGACTTTTCATGTCTTAGACGATGATGTTTCCGCCTATTCTGAAAATGGCATAAACTGTTACCTTTATTAACCTTCTCGCGACTATCCTCCTGTAACCTTTAATCTTTTAGCACAACTATTTCGAAACAGAAATATCTGCCTAATTTAATCGCAGAAATTTTACGAATAAATAAGGCAAAAAGTTAGAAATTACTGGTAGAAAAATTAAGGATTGCAAGTGCCCTATACGTCAGACTAGGTTGCAACGCTCGTCGCGAATGCATTAACAAATTTTAGAAAAATCTGATTAGCCTACACAGCAGCTGGTTTTAAGGGTCCTCTCCCCTCGCGCGAAAACATACGCTCGCTAATGTTAATCCTAGGGCATTATTTTTCTAATATCTTGTTTGTATTTCAATATTTTTAAACGATTTTTTTTTTTTTTTTTTTTTTTTTTTTTTTTTGCATTGGATAGCTCAGATCAATCTCTATTTCCGCCGTTGATTACTTTTTCGACTTTCTTTGCGTTTTTTGTAATTTTTTTTTTTTTTTTTTTTTTTTTTTTTACGTAGATACTTTTACTTTTGGAAAGTATCTTCGAGTGAAAGTATCTTCGTAAAAAAAAAAAAAAAAAAAAAAAAAAAAAAACGCAAAGAAAGTCGAAAAAGTAACCAACGGCGGAAATAGAGATCGATTTCAGCTATCCAATGCCAAAAAAAAAAAAAAAAAAAAAAAATCGTTTAAAATTATTGAAATGCAATTGAGATATTAGAAAAATAATACCCTATAAGATTAACATTAGCTAGTGTATGTTTTCGCACGAGGGGAGAGGACCCTTAAGTTCTACTGATGTTTCGGATAATGTATCTAGAACTTTCTAAAGTGAAATTTGAGGGTAACATTTGGCATAGAAATAATCATTAACACTGTGCAATTCTTTAAATCTAATAAAATTCAGTCAGATTACGATTATCTAAATTATATTGGTAGTTTTGGTTCCACTTGAGGCTGTCGAAAATATTATTTTATTTTTTTCTCCATGCAATAATTAGTAATTTCGAATTACTATGAAATATTTTTTTTAATTTTTTCACTTTTCTCATCTAAATATCAAATAAAGATTCATTCAATTTTTCTACAATAAACTGTAATATAAGTAACACAAGATTAATTCTATTGAAAGTCTCTCTGTTATTTCAAAATCACATTTCTTTCTTTTAAAAAAGGAAGAAGAAAAAAAAGCGATTAATTAAAAAAAAAAAAAAACTTACTCTGGAAAAAAAGGAAAAATTTTGTAAAAACAGATTAATGAAAAGAGCTACATACTAAATAAAATTAAACATTATTCAGGATTCAGATTTATTTGGATACTTGATTTAATCTATTTTTCACGAACAGTTTTATCCAAGAGAAAGAAAAAAAAAATAGTATACAGCTGAGACAAAATGTTTTATTTTGATACCATGTTTTGTCTTTTCCACTTTAAAGTAATATAATCCTCCGCGTTTAATATTTGAATACCCTTTTTTCTTTTTTTATTCTTAAGAATAAAGATTACTAACTAGATTAATGAATTAAAATACATTATGACGTGTGCAAATGTGAATAACCTATTAAAATTTCACGTTTGAAGTAAAAACCTGATTAATGTTCTCTTCCATTTTGTCTTTTTAACGGATAATCAAAGTATTGTATTACGTAAAACTACTCCTTATTTATTCGTAATGATTTTTTTATATACATTATTCCAACGCATTTAAAATATCATATGTCTGCAAATAAAATAATATAAAGCATGTTCAATGTTTGAAATAAGTTTTAAAATAAGAAGAATGGATACAAAAGTAAAATCATTGAGGTTTTTAATCTGTTTGTTTTTCGCAAAATTCGTGCTAGGTATTTAGAACGAGAAATTCAAATGGAGGCTTAAGGGAAGGTTCTATTTCTTTGGCCTAAAATTCACGGGATTTAAAAAAAAAAAAAAAAAAAAAAAAAATCCAGTTACAATGGAAAGGGACATAACTTTCGGATGTTTTGCATTATATTTATTTACATTTCACTTAGATATTTAAATTTTACAGGTAAAGAAAAAAAAGAATAATATGCCTTGTGCAAAGAGGAGTACCAGCCGTGAACTTCCAATGGGGCGACCGTTTTTTTCCGGTCTCAAGCATCGGAAACAAATTTGGTCACCAAATTATGAAAATGCATTAAATGCTATGTATGTTATACTTACATTTAATTTTTAAAGTTAATTTTTGACAAAATGGCGGTCATTTGAAAAAAAAAAATGTTCACCATTTCGTCTCTTTTTTTGCCTTTTGCGAGCTGGAAAAAAAAAAAAAAAACCCTAATCAATGAACATTGAAATTTTTGGTGGTATAAGCTCCAGCAAAAGTGGTTAGCTTTCTTTCAATATATTACCTTGTCCTTAAAAATGGAGAAAACTGTTAATATCTATGTATTGAACAATTTGATTTGACTGTAAGAAAATGATCAGCTGGGAATGGAAATTTTTTGTTCTAAATCATACACAATTTTTCTAGTGGAACGTAGATTCACTGAAATAATAATCTTTGATAAACGTAAAATGGATATTAAAAAAAGAAAGTAATTAGAAAAATCAATTATTGTTACACCTCCCTAAATCTAAATATTCATCTTCCTTACTGAAGTAAAACATATTTCCCTTGTTAAAAACAAAGCTGATATAAACATTTTCTTAGTTATATATGAAAATAACTTTTATTTGTTATGAAACATGAAAGCCGTAAGCTCTTTGATATAGAAAATTACGACGTAAGAAATTCAAGTTAAAGAATAGCAATATCCAGTTATCTGTATCGTCACAAATACATAAATAATCATAAGTTTGTTATGGAATTTATTATAGAAAAGGCCGCATTATTTTTCCAAACCACCTCCATGCGGTGCAATTTATAGCTATTTTTATGCAACATCCCCCCCCCCCACACTAAAATATATCTTTGATTGTATATCATCTTTACTAATGAGAAAAAAATCCACCAGAATTAAAAAGAGAGAGAGAGAGAGAGAGAGAGAGAGGGGGGGGGGAAGGAAATAAAGAAGAATATAGTGATTTAAAAAAACTACAATTCACAACTTACGTCATCATCACAGTTTAACAACTCTTTAATAAGTTTCTTTTTTAAAAAAGTCGACTAAAAATGACAAAACTGAACAACTGATAAACCATTAATTATCTTGGAATTGAAGAACTGACAGAAAGTTAATAAATGGTCTAACGTTTATTAAGCTGTTCATAAATCTAATATTGATTAATTACACGGTTAAGGGAAATTGAATTTTTGATTTATGTTTTCTCCGTTATGAATAAGTATTATTGAGGACTTACCTATTAGACTTGTGGTTTATGTTCTTAAAAATAAATTTTTATTTAAACATTATTTTCCTTGATTTTGAAAATAATACCAAACTAATTTTCTTATAAATTTCTGATAGATAAAAAGAAACAATTACAGTTTAATTTTTTCAAATTTTTTAAGTATAATTACCAAATAGGTTACGGATCTTTTCAAGCATAGCTGTCCTAATCAACATCAAATAAATAGTTAATATATTTATTCAATTATTGTATGAAATCGCCAATTTGAAGACGTCTAAATGAAAAAGATTGTATCCATTTGAATCAGCTTTATTGCCCTTTATTATTTATGAATAATCTTACTGAACTGAATTTAAATTGAAAGAAAAAAAATGCTACTGGAAAATTTAAAGGTGGTATGTATGACGAAAGAAATTTACAAAGGACAGTTAAAAATATATGTTGATGTTACAAGGAAAAACTATTAGCCAGGACACCAGTAAAAACTGTTTATTTCACACTGGGGAGTGGGGTGTAAACAAATTGTTGTATGGTCAGAATATGTTAAAATAAAATAAATGTTTGTAAAAAATGCAGGTTGTTTCCATAAAATAAATAGTTTTTTTACTGCGTTCCTGGTTGTTTTTATTTTTTGGTAAAAACACCAGATTTTTTTTTAAAATTTACATTATGCGGAATTTGCACGATATGTATTTGCATAGAAGATTATATGTACTCAGATTTGAATTAAAGTAAACTGATAAATCTCACCTTCCGAGACATAAATTAGAAATATAATTTGAAAAAAAATATCAAAGTTTAAATCTTTTTATTTAATGATTTCAAATAAGCGATATTGAAGCCGTGTAAAAGAATCTGATTAGAGACATGCTTATCATGAAACATAACCCTGGTATATATATATATCAACACATTTTAATATCACATTAATTTCCAAATGTTTTTAAAACATTACAAATTAAAATCATCTTTTTTTTTTTTTTTTTTGTTAGGAGTTTAAAATTATTATTATGTGCTACCTGAAATAGCATTATCACTCGCCTGCGCCAATTTTGAAACAAATAATCTTTAAAAAATGAATAAACTGCAGAAATTAGTTATTTGAATAACTAACATGATTATTTACTTAAAATATCTCCAATCATTTTTAAATAGTGTTCGACTTTCCAGCTCAGAGGGGAAAAATGCTAAAAGTTTAAGTTTTTAATATCTAAAACTCTTCTAAATGCGGGGAAGTCAAATTGTATGAAATAATATAATAATTTAAAACAAGCGCGTACTCGGATTACAATTTTTCAACAAATCATATCACACACACCAGAAAAAAAATCACAAATATTATGCTGTTTTATGCATTTCTTACTGGTTAAGAATTACTTTGATCTTGAATAGGGAATAATCTATTGAAACATCCATAACTCCGTATAAGACTGGCCAACAAAATTGGATATTTGAAAGATAAAATAAATATTATGTGGGTTTGTTATAGTAAATGTAATAATAAAATAAAGTAAGAACATGTAAAAATTTTATAAAATTAAATTAATAAATTACTAATCTAAAACGCATTTAATAAGTAGTTTTTTTATCTTTTTTTAGTAGCCTTAATTCATGGATACCTCCCAGAAAATAACAAAACAAAACAAAGAGGAAAATATGCATGAAGAAAAATTTACGATATTTTTCACAACGCGTGAATTATGTAAACTATATTGTATTGAATATAAAATAAATACAATGAGATATTTGTTATGTTAAAATGTTTTATAATAGTTCTTGTAATATTGCAGTACGTAAATGGCAAGGTATTTGTAGTTGCAAATTTTTCATATAACTTTTTATATTAACAGAAAAGCTACACTTAAATAAATGGTTGAGAAAATCACGACTTAAAAAATATTTAGCTTCGTCTGTTTCGTTGTGCTTTATAAATGTGATTTAGCAAAGTATTTTGTATGAAAAGTTAAAATCTACTTTTATTAATAGGCGGATTAAATAAAAAATATATATTAAATTTTCTTTAATGATACTTAAAATAATCAACAACGTTCATCAGAATATAGAACGTTGAAAAGGGGGAATGTGCTGTTGGTGGGAAAAGAGAACATTTTAATACTTTCCAACCTAGTTGAAAAGTGTTTATGACTTCGGTTTGTCTGGCCGTCTGCCGTCTGTCCGTGCTCTACCTCCCATAAATATGCTCGGATTGCCTTGCAATTTTTATATGTTATTGTCGTTATCTACAGCGTGTTCCCTATTTTAACTGAAGTGTGTAGCACTTATAGTTTTTTTACAGGGACACTCAAAAGAATTCCGTTACATTACGGTCTATGGGGAAAAATCATTTGCAGTTTATTTTAATGATGTTACACAATTTCAAACACATTGTAATTGATATATATCACTAAGGTGCATTACAAGCTTAATATGGAATAGGGTGTGCATAGCACTTATAGTTACTTTACAGGGACAGTCAAAAGAATTCCGTTACATTACGTCTATGGAGAAAAATCGCTTGCGGTTTAATTAAATAATGTTTCACTATTTTAAACGCATTGAAATTTATGTATATAACTAAGGTGCATTACAAGAGGCTTACTACATAATATTGTGTGTATAGCAGTTATCGTTCATTTAAAGGGACACACAAAAGAATTCTCTACTGCCTGTTAACAATAATTCTTGGAAGTTCGTTTTAAGTTGCTGAACGCGATTTTAAATTTAACTCACTTTTTGTCTATTACTTTGTGTGTATAAAGGAGAATTTTAAACTGTGCGACGCGTTTCCTAACTAAACTAAAATTTAGCATCCTATGTAGTATATATACAAATCTATAGATCCTATACAGGGCTGAATAAAAGTATTCGGATATTTTTCCGAATATTGTATATGTTGGAAATTCCTGAAATTACGTTTTTAAATATGTTATGCGTTTTCCAAATTGTTTACTTAGATGTTATCTTTCAGTTTATGAAACGGTAATGATTTGTAAAATTATTTTGGAAGCGTTGGAAAGTGTTACATAATCTATGTTTGACGCATGATTTTTCGTTCTTGTTAGATTAATAAAGGGTTTTTTTAGATTAATAAGGGCATGCTTTAGATTAATAACGATTTTTAGATTTTCAAAGGTACTCTTTTTAGATTTTTTTTTAACAGAAGGGCAGGTAGGGTGCAGCATCCTGCTGAAAGTGTCCTGGGGAATTCTGTGATACTCATTATTTATTATTTTAAATACTTAACTGGCTTTACATGTATTTTTTCTTTTCTATATATACTATAGATATATGAGCATAGATTAAAGAATCTCTGCAGGAAGGATCTTCCGCTTGTTTTCTTAGTTTGTTAAAAATAAATTGCGTAATAATTGTTGAAATAAATTCAATTGTTTTAAAAACTATACATTTTCATAACAATACATTTATACATTTTTCATCTCTTGTTAATTTATTGTCCCTGGCGATTTCTCAAACTTTACGAAATACGAATTAACTTTTCTAATATTCTGTACGCACAGGTGTTGATAGATTTATTTTCCACATTTATTTTTAGAGGTATCCTTGTTAATAAAAGAAGCAAACATCGATAAAAAATAAACATGACAATATCGATGCTATGGATTAATATCCTTGCAGGGAGCGCATCCAAATAGTGCTTACAGAAAAAACACAGAGAGGGAAAAGGTGGAGAAAGATTATATGTGATTATAGTCTTCCTTAAGCGAACTAGAAAAGAATTTGTAAAAACATCGTGAGATGTTAGTAACACAGTGTTAGCAGTAATACAAATTTAGTGTGGTGTTAGTTTTAAACTTTAATTTAGGTACTTATATGAATATTTAATCTTTACTTTCTTAAGGCGATTCTCTAAAAAATATTTTTCTCCGCTCAACAACGCGAAATTTCCTGACATATTTTCCAGTGACGTAGCGTCAGGGAATGCTGCATCAGTTTACTACCAGTATTATTATATACCATATTTAACCTTATTTAATCTTTGATCATTATACGATTAAATGATATTTTCTGACTCCTTTTTAAAATCAAAAGGATGACACTTGCAAGTATGATTATTGGAGTTATTTGCAATCGCATAGCTGTTTTCATTTTTCTGTAAATGAATCACATCTTGAAGTATAAGCGATTATTGTCTCAAAACATCAGTTTTTTTCTTTCTTACGCTGTCGCGTCCAGAAATTCGGTTCATAACGCCAACTTTGACAGCATTTCCTGAAAAATCTTCTGCCTTAACCGAAAAATGAAAAATACAGTTCGATTACAAAGCTTCTGAATAAGAGCTTTTCCATACTTTTGCGAATAAAAATGAATTAAAAAATGCGTCAGAAATTACCCAGTTTGGATTTGAAAACAGCCTTAAGGAAGTTGTATTAAATAGAAAAACTGACGACACTTGCTTTAGAAAGAAGTACATAATGTGATATGCAAGTAATTTGATTAAAAAGAAGATGATAAAAATGAAATAAGATTTCCATTATCTTGCAAAGAGAATTTACGATATTTTATTTGTTGATAGTCAAGCATACGATTATGTGTCTTATGACACAGCATTTGTGGCTTTAATGGATGTTAACTAGGCAAGTTCCATTCAGGACAAAAACCATGATAAATTTTACAGATTGCAACGATTTTTTACTTAATTTCAAGGCCATCTGCATGGTTTGTAAAATATTAAAATTAGAGAAGCTGAAATAACTGAATCCAGGATATTGAATTCCAGAATGTACTGAGTTATACGTTATTCACTGCTTCACTAGATCATTCAGGGTTTTAGTAAGGCAAAATAATTTCTGTGTTTTCAACCTTTTCTTAATATATTTTTAAACTGCATTACTCATTCGAAAATTAAATAGACAATTCAATATAATATTTTTTGCCAGCATCTTATTTGGAGGAGATGCGCACAATTCATCACGGAAAATTCATCGAGCATAATTCATCGTGGCATAAATTTATCATTATTTTTTTATATTATTCCGCCTTCTACTGCTTTAGTCTAAAAAATCAATCATTAAAATGGAGAGAATATATATATAGCAGAAAACCTATTATCTAATAATACTATTCACTTTTAGACCTAAAACTTATACTGTAAGAACTAACAAAACTATTGCAGACATTTGTGACAAATGTAAAGATTTAAATGCAAAGTTTATTACTTTTACCCATTTTAAGACATGTCCTCATATAGAAATTTCTGTTTACCGTAATATACTTCTTAATCATATTTTTAGAATAATACGACTATGCTCTTCTCATCTTATTAAAAAAAATATTAAACAACTAATTTTTGATGCAATACAACATGGTTTTACAAAGCAATTCCTGTATATTTTTATATATTAGTTAGTTCATGATCAAACCTACAGGACGGATGGGTGGGTATACGTTAGATTATGGAGGAGGGAGGTGTTGTTTGGACAAAATTAACTGTTTAACTCATGGCGTAATTTTATATTACAATAAATAAATAAATAAATAGGACGGTTGTGGGGTAGATGTCTGAGTATGGAGGGCTGGCAGTGTTGTGTGGCTAATTAATGCACAATGGTTAATTAAAACAGAGGGTTTATTGATTCTTAATGCATTCATTAATTATTTGTCTAATATGTGTATTAAATCATATCATCTAATTTATGCAGTTTAAATTTAATCTATTGAAATTTAATTAACTTCTTTGATTTGTGTGGGACATTGTCATATCTAAATAACTTCATCAATCATCTTACTTTAATATAACTATATTTGTCTTATTTAAATGTTTTCTTTCTTCACCCCTTTAATTATTATTATATATATTTTTATTTTTTTACAGATATATAATATTATGCACAGTCATTAAATTAATTCATTTATATATTTTTTTTATCATAATTTATACATAATTTTATTAATCATTATTTTTTTTAATGTATTCTCTTACCTTTTACCTTTTCCTTCATTATATACATTAATTTTCTTAATTTATTAACTTAAATTTAGGCCCATATTTAAAAATATAAAAAAAAAATCTATTTGTCATGAATAATTCTGATTTTGTATCTTGAATTGACAGTATCTTGTTAGCAGTAATGTTCCTTAATTTCTTTTCCACCAGTCATGAATAAGTAAGATTTTTTCACTCGATGGCAGTAATGTTCCTGAATTTCCTTTCCACCTCCTATGAATAATTCAGATTTTCTCAATAGATGGCAGTAATGTTCCTTAATTTCTGGTTTTATCAAGATTTTTAAGCTTCATTGACGCCTTTGTTTGAATCATTGAGCTTGAATATTTGAGTTATTCATTTTTTTAATTCATCTACTGAATTAGTAAATATTTTTTGGCAACACTGAGGATTTATCAAGTCATGCATGCTTTGCCTGATTTTTTGTGAGGAGATCTTCCTCACTTCTATCTTTTTCATTTCATATTTTGTTTAATTTTCTGGTCTATTAATGTGCGATTTCCCAAATATTGCATTATTTTAGCTTATTATGCCTTATAAAAGGATGAAATCGTTTTTTTTTTTTTTTTTTTTTTTTTGAAACTGGTAATTTGGGCCTGATGATTCTGCTACAGTTACACAAATATTTCATTAATTCACTATTTCTTGTTTGAATTTTATTTTTTATTTTTCTGATCATATATAATATTTTTTCTTCTTATATTTCTGGATATTATTCAAACAGGTATGTGTTCATATTTATTTTTATTCTCCTATTTGTGTATGATGTTTCTATGTTGTCATATTCAGGTGAGTCTGGGATGAGATCATCTCCATAAATCTGTCAAACACCCAAATCAGTAGTTTTCACAATTTTTAAATAATTTTTAAAAGCGAAGTCATGCAAAAAATTAGAAAAGATTGTAATTTCTGAAACTACAAATGCAAAAGTAATAAATATGCAAAAGTAATTTAGCATTAGGCGCTCAAAATTTCAAATATTTATAACTAAGAAACATCTTATCCAAATGAAATGAAATGTGATATCTTAACATAAAATGCAAACATATTGTCAATTATGTGATGGTACTGATAATTTTTAATATGGAGACCACCTCCAAAATCTAATTTTTCATACCATTTATTAGTAGATGTTATTCTCTAATAATTGGCATGAGCATGATTCTTATATCTTATATGATAATTTGCAACATAGTTAGTAGAGAAAAATAGAGAATTAGTAATATAGTAGAGATTATTTTCTTTCTTTCGTGTCCTTTTTTTCCAGAACTGTACAATATTATTATAAATATGTGAAATACTACTTTAAATACATATGTTCATTCAAAGACGATAAACAATAATGGTATATAATGTAATCGACAGCCCTCCCACGTGTGGAATCCGTTAAAGTATTTTCATTTTTCCCAAGAATACTATAAACGGGCTTTCATAATAGAATTAGGATTCTTCATCGGAAACAAATATAAATATTAGGATTCTTCAGAGGCTTATGTGTGAGACTGATTATTTTAAATATTTACTTTAAGCTGTTAGAAATGCAAAAAATAAGGAAGGTAGAAACAGACCAATTTTTATAATATTGTGTAAACTAACATTTGCATATTATTATTAGAGTTTCTATATTAGCATTAGTAAATTTTGATGATAAATATGTATATTATATATATTTTTTCTTTTTAATTGAAAATAAAGGAAAATTTATTTGAATAAAGATCCCTGCCCTGTTTTTCGGTACACTTGCGGGCCCTTTTTTCCCAGTGTCTTTATATCTGGGATTCACAACAGACAGACAGACATCGATTTTCAGAAATAGTCAAATCATGGTTAAGACAACCAAAAGCGTGTAAATTTATCACAAAGCTAAAAACGAATATAGAAGAAACTAAAGAAGGATCACAATTTTAAAGCTGCCTAAAGAAAAAATATTTCTCTGTAATTTATTAAATCAAGATAAATTTCTACAAAATTTCTATTCTTCAGATAGACGTTAAGATGCAGTCTAAAAAAACGAAATGTAGAAAAACATCATAAAGTAACATTATCATAGGCTCTTTCTACACTCTTTTTTAGGTGCGTTCGTAATTATATAAATACGTAGTACCTATAGTCGTCGTCTGTCCGCATATAACAGCGTAAAACTATCCAACCGAATGGATTGAAATTTAATATATTGTTGCTGCAAATATATTAATGTTCATTACAAAAATAGAAATTTTCAAGGCGACATCAAATGAACGTTTTTCTCGTTCAGCCCAATTTTGTGCAGGTCCCACATGTGCTTCCCTACTTCTTACTTCTAAAAATAGGGGACTGCATTTTATTTCCCTGTGTATGCCCATGCTAATTGATAATCTTTTTGTAATTTTTCTAGCACTTTTCTTAATCCTCTTTGATAATCAAAATAATTTTCTAGCATTTTTCTTAATCATTTATCTCATGATAGGGGTGCTTTTATTATAAAATTCACGACATTTTCCCCCTTCATCTAAAGTAATATCTAGTCTATCTTTAATAATTTCAATAAAAAATGACCTTTCCTTAATTCATTAAACTTTCATGTTCACAAAAGTCGTATAAAAAGGACAAAAATTCACCACTTTAACAATTCATATTTTTAGACTAAAGCAGTAGACGGCGAAATAATGTATAAAAATAATTTCAACTAAACATGCATCTGAAATCGTTAATTATATTATTTATTTATCATTTAATTGTAAAATGTTAATTATAATAACTAGTGAAATCAGAAAAAAAGTTATCACACTAAAAAATTACCATTACTTATATTATCATAACCTTTAAAAACATTATTGCCACGACGAATTGAACCCATGAAATATTGACGCCGCGATAAATTGTGAACGATGAATTGTGCGCTACGAATTGATGCAAAACCTTATTTGGACATCTCACCAGCATGATATTCTACTAGCGTATATGGAATTTTGGTAATTTTACTTGAACGCAATTCTTGTACAAGCGGAGTATTCTGCAGACAGAACACTTGCCGACGCTCGCAACAGGCATATCAAACGTAAGTGTATCTTATTGAAAAAAAATGTATTCTTTAGATCTACCTCACATGATTTCTTGTTTGAGTGATAAGATTCAATTATGGAAACAAAGAGTCAAATATACTGATAAGGAATTGAACTGAAACTAATAATTAAAAATGAACTATTGTATATTGGTAATGGAAATGACACTTGTTTAGTTTTAATTGTAAATAATGTATTGTTTCAGAATAAATATATTTTATCTACATAATATTAGCTTTTCAAAATCTATTATTTCTTAAAATAAGTTTAGTAAGAGAACTGGTAATGAAGAAATAGTGGCAAACATAACTAACAGTTAAATAAATACAGATGTAGTATTTTGTTCGTCTTTATAATATTTTTCAGTTGAGAGAAATTTCTGTTATTGGAGTTATTTTGATAGAAAATCATGTACGCACACCCGTAAATGCATGTTACTTTGCTTAAATTCCTTTCATTGCAAATTATTTACGACCTAAAATGCCTGCTCCTTGTAGCATGCTGTTAGGAATTGAGTCAATAAAAATTGAAAGAAATTTAGCAACGTAAAGACAGTAAACTACTGGAAATGGCTAGAGAAAAGCAAGACAAAGCACACAAAGAAATACATTAAATAAGCAACCCGAGCCCTGGAGTAGGTTAGCAATCCATTACAACATAAAACAAGTTGGAAATTGTACGTCAAACGTTACAAACGAGGTGCGTTCGTACGCACGTTTTAGAATTAAATTCATGATATCCCGTGCGTAGAACGGGTTAAACAGCTAGTTAAGTATATATTTTATGACACTGTTCATACAAATATCTTAACTAGTTATATAAATATTCAGATATATATGTATCAGCTAGTTATATAAATATTCAGATCTTGATGATTTTTAATTCTGTGAAATGAATTATATCGTCTGCAGATTAATTTCTGTCATAAAATAAGTATCTCGGTCGCTTGACGATTTAACATCCATCGGAAGCTCATATAACAAAAAAGCACCGATTTAAAAAAAAAATCAAATTTCTTAATAAATATTTTTATTAATATCTCCTAAAGTTTTGATTCGATTTTGATAAAATTTGAAATGTCTCGACAAATTTATGCAAAGATAATATATTTCAAATTGCAAACCATTTGGTTGGGTAGTTTTTGCGTTGTTATATGCGGACGGACAGACAGACGGACGGACAGACAGACAGACGGACGGACAGACGGACGGACCAAACGACGACTATAGGTGCTACGTATTTATATAATTACGAACGCACCTAAAAAAGGGAAAGGCAGCGACATCTAAGCAAAAAGCTTTCAACTCACTTTCTTCCGCTAGCTTTTTTTCTTTATCTAAAGCCCACTGGAAAATGTTCCATTCCTTTTTTTCCACAGTGGCATCTCTTTTGAGTTGCAGAATTGCATTTCAAATTTCCCAATAGTTGAAAGATATCTTATTTACATTTGCTTAGTGTAAAGAAATATAGAGTAACATAAGAGGTATTATTTTAGCGCGTCACCCGCAAAAGAAGCACAGTTAAAATTTGATGCACCATGAGAGGAGAAATTTGCTTCGTGTTGAAAATTCCACTTACAGAAGATAATTAAGGTCTGGTTTTAACTGTGAGAAGTATGCAAAATTGGTTTCAAAAGCACCCTTTAACACTTTAGCGGGCGGTGGTCACAAAAAAGGACACCTAATTTTAATTCCAAAACTGACAAACGGCACCAAGAATATTTGATTAAAATTTTCTTTTTATGAAGTAATGGAAAATCTGCAAGTTATTCTTTTCTAAGGAAATCGTTTGTAAAATCTGGTGTCAGTCCATTATTTCATTATTTTACAAACAGATTTATTCCGCGCCGGAAAGGGTTAAGATACCAAAAATTCTAGTTATAGACGTTCGATTTAAATTTTGTATATAGATAAATTTAAAAAAATAAACAATTGACTTCACACACACGTGTGTGTATTTTTATAACATATTTTTCTATATCTATATTGGGACATATTTTTCTATAAGCAAAGAAATAGTTAATACCAACTCAAAATAATTGCTATTTAAAAAAATAATAATATAAAATATTTTTAAATATTTATTGTAATTTTTTTGTGTGTGTACAGCTAAGTAATTTAATTTAAATTATTTAGTTGTACTAGTATGATTAAAACAGCTTGAATCAATACCGATAATTTAAAAAAATATATATAGCATTAAACTTTTATAATATATACCCTAGGAAAACGAAAGGAAATATTGGTAAAACAAAGTTAAATTTTCGTTTTTTTTCTTCGTAAAGAATAATAAAACGCATTTCATCAATAAGTAATTTTATGCTACCAATTGATTATAATTAGAGGCTAATTATTTATCGATAATTAGGTATCTGTCGTTAATTTTCGTTGAAGCATCGCTTTATCGTTGAAAATCTGCACAAGCTCATAATGACGATACATTAAGTACATAGAAATTTTAATATAATGTTATAACTAATCTGCGAATCCATCGATTAAACTATCTCTAGAATCAATATATAGGTGAATGACTTGATATGCTCATTTATTTCTTTGCTGGTTATCGGCCAAGCTTGGCGGAAAGGATGGGGGTGTAAATACAGAATTATGAAAGAGTGCCCGGAAATTCAAGAGGAATATTGAATATTTATCTTAAAAATTGTTTAGGTTGCTATCTCGCCTTTAAGTTTTAGGAGCAACTGCATTTACATAAAATATGTTAACTGTTAATAATAATCCTTGGAAAAATGAATGATTTCATAAATGTCAGGGAGAAAGTAATGGTGATAAGATTTTTTTTTTTTTTTTTACCATATAATATTTAGATATAATACTTATTAAGTCACTTAAGTCATTAGGAACTTTTTTCTATTATAAAAAAAATGTTTGGTCTTAACAGAAAATAAACCATTTCAACTTGCAGGGTTCATGTAAACCTGAGAAGAAAAAATCCAAGAAAAATTTTAAGGAGTCCAAGAATTTTAAAAGGCTTACCGTATTTTTTCGTGTATGTCACGCACAAGGTACCCTAATTTTTAATACTCATTTGGAGAGAAAAAAAAAATATAAGAGAAATACATTTCAAACAGATTTTATTCTATTAAAATCAAAGAGTTAGTGTTAAAATTATAACGTATTCACAATGTATATAACTTACTGGTTTCATAAATTTGAATACAAAATTGTCAACTATTTCATTCATTGATCAATGGTCATATACATACAGAGGTCTCAAATAAGGCTGCTGTAATGCAATATTATAGTAGCCCTAATCTTTAACACCCATTGTATTACATGCATCTCGAGTTTTAAAGTAAATTTTGAAAGGAAAAAACAGTCAGTACGTACAAAAAAAAAATACAATAACTTAAATTGTTATTTTTTTCTTTACTTTCTTTCTTTCCTTTTTATAGAATGACAGTAATCACTTGAACTTTTTACCTTTGTAAGCATGACATTTTTATTTTGTTTCCTTTTAAAGTTAATCTCTTTTATGCCATAGAAACTTTAAAAAACAATTATTATACTTATACAGGCAGTATTATTCAACATGTCAGATACAAGTCTCCATTTTCTACTATTGTATACTTCAATTAAATCATTAAAGCAGAGTATTTACTGCCACTGGCTACTTTTTTTTATTGTTTTTCTCTCCCTTTTTTCTAAATAATAATATGCTACCTCGAAAATTAGTGAAAATGTACCATGGAGATTGTTTTGAAATAGTGGTTGGAAAATAATAAAAAAATAATTGCCAGTGGCACGCCTGTTGAAGCCGCCAGATTTTGCATCGGAATATTATACGGAGTTTTAAGGTGTATATTGTTTTTTAAAGGATTTTTAAGAAGTATATTGTTTATTTAAGAAGTTGTAAGTTCTCGTTGGAATTTTTTCATTTCTGAGGAGACTAATTCCATTAAAATAGGATTCATTTTCTTTTATTTCGAGATTAGGGTTGAAGTACTTCTGGTTTCGGTTCACTTCAATTAGAATTTTTTTATTCGGATCGGGTCGATGCGTACAAGATTCTAACATGGAATAAAAAAAATAAAGAGTGTCCACTAAAACGCGAAGATAAGGAAAAATCACTTGAAGCAGGTTTTAATTAATTAAATTTATTAAATTTTATTTCGTTAAAAATTACTTGTGTTCATTAAAATATTTCTTTATGTTTAACAAAAGGTCATTTTTATATATTTTATAAAAATAAATTTTATTCGATTAAAGTTTTTTTTTTTTTAAGTGATATAATATAAAATCTGAAAAAAAAAAAAGGTTTTAAGCTATGCGTATTTAAGAGAGTGTAACGTATGTAATTTAGAACGAGCGTTTCTAGTTTCCGCTAAATATAATAAATTTATTTTTAGATCTTTTAAAATTTTTTACTGCGTACTCTATGTATGAAAAATCTATTGTATTTCGATGAGCTATGTTTTGACAGATGAAAAGTTTTTGAGCATTTCTTCTTCTTCTTTTTTTTTTTTTTTTTTTCAAAGTGTCAAGTACCAAGCTAATCTCCTAGCTACTTTATTCCACTCAAATAAATCAAAGACAAGGAAGCACGCGTTCACACATTCTGAGATATGTTAGAGAATGGGAGAGGCAAAGAGAGAGGATTCCAAAAATATCTGATGGGATTCTGAAGACTCAAGGGTGAAAAAAAAAATCCATTTCCGGTGAATTATAAATCGGTTATCAATCGACACATTTCTAGAGTGTTTGTATATAAATATATATATACATATAAATTTAACCCAAGTAAATCATGATATATATTATATATACACAATCTCAAGATAGAATGCATTTCAAAGTAAGGAAGTATGGGTACAGTAGAGTTAGCAATATTTGATCACAAATGTCCTTAGAGATTTTTGGTACCAATCGATTGCTCTGAATATTCAATCTGAAAAATTACAGAGCTTTTGTAAGAAAAAAAAAATGTATATAAATAAAATTAAAATATACCGTCACTATGTTGAATGAATGCATCATGAAAATTGACAAAATGCTCACATTTTGAATTCCTTTAGCTTTCTAAATTATACGTTTACAAAAATTAAAATTTGGTCAATAATAAAAAAGCCATTTTAAAAGTTATATTTAAAAAGTTAAGTAAAAATATTTTATTACATAAAAGGAAATTGTTTTTTTACATGTCATTGTTTGCATATGTCATAACTAAAAAATAGAATTTGCGTAAAAATATTTATACTGCAGAAAACTAGGTTAAGATATTTTCAGAAATTTCCTAACCGTTAACTTCAAAATTATAATTAACCTTAATAGTTTTAAAAACAACTTTTACAAATTCTTGAGAATATATTTTTAAACTGCATATAGTGATATTTCTTTTTTTTCCTTGTATGTTTACTGTCCATAATTTTAAGGATTTATTATTATTAATTATTGTATTTTTACTTAAAAGTGTCGAGAAACCAATCTCATTCTCAGACATAATTTTGCGGACAAACTTGATGCATAAAAAAAAGCTTACGTTTAATTTAAGGATGCTTAATCTATTTTATCTATTTTATTTTTTATCTTTTTACATGAGTTATTCCCTTTATGATCAAAGATCTGAATTGATAAGAGGTGTTTTTTACAACTAGTCAAATTTTAAGTTTTATCGCTATATTATTAAGATTTAAAAGAAAAGAAAAGTCCAATATGTTAGCATAATTTGTAAATTATCATTTCCTTTAAAAGTAGTGTGACTTCTCAATAGAATTTCAGGTATTTATACTAAAGTTGATATAGCAAATCAAAGTAAAAATTTTATTTGCAATGAAAATCAATAAAATACTTTTTCACTAAATATATAAAGTTATAGAAAAAAAGAGTGAAATAAAATCTTTCGCTTTGCATCACGGCAAATATGGGAAATGGAATTAACTTCTGGGTACGAGTGTTTTTGCATCAGAATCATTGCAAACTTCTGTGCCTACAAATATTTTGTACAAATACAAATACTTTGTATCATAAATAATACAAAAAATATGTAAATGTAAAAATACAAATATTTTGTATAATTATATTTCATATAAGTCAGCAATTAACGCTCCATTGTATTAAATCCTAGTAAATCCCATATATGTGTGTGATTAGTAACTGAATAGAAGCAAAAGTATCACAGAAAGCATATTCGTTCATTCAAACGAAGAGCGATTTTTTAACTCTCTCGCTCACAGTAACTTCATATGAGGATCCTAACTCAAATGATAAAAAAACAACTTTTTTAATTTCAGTTTTCGACTAAATTTTATTATGAATGACATCTTTTACGCATCCATGCATCATATACGGCATAAATAAATTTTTGTTACACAATCTTGATTAGAATTCTAATTACGCCAGTTCAAAGAGTGATTAGAGAAAAGATAACTGGGACCGTGTCGGTCAAGTATAGCAATCAGGCAGTCATTGCATTCTTTATAAACAAGTCTATTTGTGTAGTGATAATATATTTAGAAAACTTTTGGAAAATCTTGAATTTTCATAAGCAACTGATAAACAGAAACGAAAACACACTTATGGAAACAAATTTGAAAAGATGGAGAGCTTCAATTTTATCCACTCTTTCTGTGAATGAATCTTCACTTGAAAGAGTGACTTAAAGCTAAAGTAGCATGTAAAATGTAAATTAGGAAATTAAGTACAAGCTGAATTCACCTCCTCTTTGTAAATATGTTTTCACATATGATGGTAATTTTAACTTAGATTCCGTAATTAAACCCATGCGCTCTATTTTAGAAGTGAAGATATAACTCTAATTTTAATTAGAATTTAGATGGTGTGTAATAAAATTAAGCCTACAAAGAAAGTATTCTCATCTCTCTGATTTAATTTATTTATAGTTTTAACTCATTCTCAGAGTTCAAACGCGCTACCTGGGAGCAATTGTAACTAGCAATTTTAATGCGTGTAATGCAAGTGGATTTAAATTTCACTGTTCATGTATTTACTTGCTTAAAAAAAAGAAAAGCTGTAGCACAGTGCTTCAATATTTGTACGACGACTTATCCAGATATTATAATTTCGAAGCATGAACTTCCATTTAATAACAATCGATGAATTGCAGTCTATATTACCGTGATTAAATTAAAAAATATTTTTTAAATTTCTTTTGAATAGTTTTTGAAATTAAATTTAGCGAGACAACAATGTATGAATCAGAGTTGACAATCCAATATCTTAAGTTCACAAATCAGGAAATTTCAGATTTTTTTTTTTTTTTTTTTTTTTTTTTTTTTTATTAACCTTTCCTTTTTTTAATTGGTAAACGTTTGTTATACAAATTTAAATAATGTTTGATTACTGTTAACTAAAAAAAAAATACTGTACAATTTTTACTCGAATAAAAGTATTATATACTACTTTAATGCACTGTTAATTAAGAAAGTGGAATTTGGGATATTTTACCATAATTTTAAATTAACAGATATTCTCTTTTTTTAAACATACATACTTTCTTTAAATAATAATGAAGGTTTTAAATAATTCTTAGTTAAGAAAAACAAATTATTAATAATCAAAAGATAGTGCACAGTGATTGATTTAAAAAAAGCACTTCATTCAAAAATAACTTAAGGAATTCAAATCGTACATAGTTCTACTAATTTTACAATCGTTAAAATGGTAGATATAAATTTGTTCAATCGTAATCATATTGTCGACAAATTAAATCAAAATATAGTACACGGTGATTATGTTCAAAAGGCACTTTATTCAAAAATAACTTTAAGATTTCTAATCGAATATATGTAAATTTCACAATAATTACGCATGGAAGATGAAAATTTACTCATAGCCAAGTGTCACAAAGTTTTAAAGAATTTCATCACTTACATTCAATCGGAACTAAGTTTATCACAATAATACACTGATAAATTAGAAAAAATTGTTTTTGTACTGGTTTTGTAATATTCTTCTACGATGTCAATACTTGGAAGATAAAATAACGGAATATTAAGCAATGTAGCTGCAGAAATATATAAGGAAAAAAATCAGTTGTGTGAGAAAACAATTGAAATTCGGGGTTCTCCTGCCAAAATCAGAAAACTAAAAGTCTATATGAAAATAAAGAATGATTATTTAAAAGGTTAAAACCATTGTTTATGATACAATAAACAAAACAATTATTGCATGATAAATAATATAAACAATTAGCTTCATCATATCTCCAGCCCAATTTTCCACAGGAAAATCGAGAAGAAAAAATATAAAATATATAAATAAAATACTTCTGTGAATATGTGGGTTTATTGGGCAGAAAATTCATAGCCTTAGAAAGTAGTTATTTAGAGAGCTATAGAAAAGGATACAGAAATAAAGAACAAATAGTCGATGCAGGGTTTTTTTTTTCGAAAGAGGGGGAAGGGGGGGGGGAGGATTGTTGAATTTGTAAAAAACAGTTATTTTTGTGAAAAATAAAATTTGTTATCGAAAGCTTAACTCTAGTTATTAAAGCTCAAACAAAGCATTCACTAATGTCCTCCTGCTAAAATTTTATTTTCTGGTAAGCTGTTCTGTAAATTCTGTAGCTGTAAATTCACAGTTTGTATACGGCCCCTTAAATTAATTATTTTGAAATTCTGATTATACCATACGTTTGAGCATAAAAAAATACATAACTTTTATTACTATATTGCGTCGCATTAAAATATTAAAAAAATAATTAGAAGTATTAAATATAATATAAAAAAATCATATATCGATTTTAATCGAAAAGATTCAGCATAAAAGATGTAAATTATTTGATCAATTTTATCAACATGAGAAAACGGAAAATCCCGCAGAAATTAAGGAAAAACATAATTCTAGATTGATTTATTTAATTTTGCTAGAATTGTGTACAAAGTCTTTTGAAGCTACAAAATTTCTAGTGATTCTGTCTGATCCTTTTTCCTTCCTTTTAGGTAGATTTCGTAAGAAATACTACCTATTATATTCTTACCTAAGTTGGAATTTTTGAAACATTTTTGCAGATCTACGCCGATCATGACTCCCAGAACCCCAAACCACCCCCAGTTCAAAACTTTATCTATCTATCTATCTATCTATCTATCTATGTCACTTTTTTATGAACACGATAACTGAAATAATTCTGCACAGATCTCTTCGAAACTGATACATAAAATCAAGGGGCATAAAATCTCGGTCAAGTTCGTTAATGGGCAAAATCGAACCAAGGGGCGGGAGGGTGGGGGGGCGGCTTTTTGTGAAAACAGAAAACCCCCCATAATTTCTTAATTATGATACGTATCGAATCCGTTTAAAGTTATTATTACTTCTAGGAGAAGGGCCGAAAATGTATGTATGACAGATTTTTGATATAATTAAAAATGGCCCCAAGGGGGGGGGGATGGGGGTGTTTTTGAAGAAAAAAATTCATAACGTCGTCAATTCACAAGATATCAAATCCGCTTAAATTTATTATAAATCCTCTTAATATTATCTAAAACTTTTATACTGACAAGTCTTTTATAGGACCAACCCTTATAGCAAAAAAAAAAATTAAAAAAAAAAAATCCCTGCTGGCCCCGCCTGCAAACAAGTTATTTTTCGAAGTAGGCGGTTCCAACTCCCGCATCTTTTCGAAACTGATACATAAAATCAATGGGCATAAAATCTCGGTCAAGTTCGTTAATGGGCAAAATCGAACCAGGGGGGGGGGGGGTTGTGAAAACAGAAAAAAACCCATAATGTCTTAATTATGATACTTATCGAATCCGTTTGAAGCTATTACTTCTAGGAGAAGGGCCGAAAATTTATGTATGACAGATTTGTGATGTAATTAAAAATGGCCCCAAGGGGGGAGGGGGGGGGGTTAGAAGAAAAAAATTCATAACTTCTTCAATTCCAAAGATTTCAAATCCGCTTAAATTTATTATAAATCCTCTTAATATTATCTAAAACTTTTATATTGATAAGTTTTTTACAAAACCAACTCTTATAGCAAAAATATATATATATATAAATAAAATAAAAAATAAAAATCCCTGCTGGCTCCGCCTGCAAACACGTTAGGTTTCGAAGTAGGCGATTCCAACTGCCGCATCATGGCAAAAAGGTCATTTCTTCCGCAATTCCCAACAAACAGGCGCCCCACAGTCTGCGTCTTCGAAATCTACCTGTGCCTGTAGGCCGAGCCGTCAGGGATTTTTTTCTTCCAATTTGTATTTTTATTAGTTTCAAAAGTACTCTGAAATTTTTGCAAAACTAATATGCTTGAAGCTACTTTCTATTATCTTTATTCAAATTTTACAGATGTATTTGATGAAAAAAAATCATTGATTAATCGCTTTGATGGAATCCCCAATCAACAGGGCTAAAAAAAAACATTAACCCTCCAGTTTCTTATGTATCCTTCAAGGTGCGCCTCTGTTTTGTTCCGTAATTCTTGAAAAAAAATTGCCACAGACAATTTCAGGCTTCTATGTAGCTTCTTTGAGAACTAATTAAGGTGATATTTAATTACTACTTGTTGTTATAACTAGATGCTTTTTTAAACTTCCTCGTGTTTTTTGACTCGTGATACTTCGACGTTGCGCAAGTTTTGCGTTTACCATGACTTATGAATGCTGAATACCGGCAGTTTTTTTTTTCACGATTTATAGTCTTGTCAGTATAATTGTTTTAGAAGTCATGTCTATAAAAATTGTGAAGGAATTATTGATCCAGTGCCCAATGTACATCGCAGAGTGCGATACTATAACAACATAATAAAAAAACAAAACAAAAAAAACTATTAAATTTGCATATATATGTCTTATTTAGAGACTAAATAACTAAAAAAAGTCGAAAAAATGCTCCTATAGATCTTATGTGGGAACTGAAGGGTTAAGTATCTAGCTTATAAAAATGTCGAATTTGGAAGATTTCGCTTCATTGTTATTGACATTGAACTGAATACTGAACTATAAACTGTTTCCCTTTTCTTTCTTTCTTTATTCTTATCTTATATATACATTATATTATATATATGTATATTTGATCTAAAGAAAATTTTTAAAAAGTGTTGTAAAATCAGGTGTGTGACTGATGATTATAGTCCGGAAGGCAGCATCACATTTTTGCAACCAATTTTAGCGTCTGTGATTCTTCTATATATGATAGATTAGATGGTGCAGAAAACGGAACTGCCAGTCAACTGGCGAATCAGTGGGAAGGTGTTGCCATAGCAACGTCGTAAATAAATGGCAACCCGATTACTGATGATGCTTCCTAGTCGAGGTGACATCAGTAATCGGATTGCCATTCACTTTACATTGCAGAGGACTGTATGATGTTGCTATGTTAACACCCCACGCTGGTGCGCCAGCAGACTGCTTGTTTCATCATCTGGACCATCTAATCTATCATACATATCAAAATCACCGATGCTTAAATTGGTTGCAAAAATGTGACGCTGAATCCCGAACTATTAATGTAAAAATAGACTTTCAAAGCTTTAACCAAAAAGCCCCAATTTCCGTGTGTGGGGATAACGAAGTCTGACAGTATTTCCTGCAACTAATTCCTGGGGTTTGTGGAAAAAAATATTTAAAGTGCTTAAGATTGTCATAAAATCCAAACATGTTATTTTCTGATACATTCCTGAATTTAATCTTGTTCGCAAATTATATGAAAATAGCAGGTGCTCTTATTAAAAAGCTATGTAATCTTTTTTTTCTTCTCTATTTTCGATAAAGACAGAGGATCTCTCAGAAAGTGCTGTCAAAGTTGGCGTTTTGAACCGTATTTCCTGACCCCACAGCTCACTAAAGGTCGTCATGAAACAAAAATCGCTTTTAACTCAAGATGTAATTCATTCATCGAAAAATAAAAGAAAGGAAAAAAAAAACTATTCGATTCCAAATCATATCAGTAGTCATGCCTGAAAGTGTCATGCTCTATAACCTTTTGAATAATTTAAATAAATTTATATTTTTCATCCTTCTGTTTTTTAGTGTTTATATTTATTTGTGTGCTCTGTGTAAAATGTATGATATTGGCCATTTCTATAAAAATAGCAGGGTCGATCAGGTTAATATGAGACAAAATTCTAAACATTTCCAGTTACTTGTGATCTACTGATTCTAGGTTTAAATAAAAATTCTGTAATTTGTGTTTTACTTTCCTTTTTCTGATCATGATTAAAAAAATATATATATTCCCTGTCATAGAATTAAGATAAAAAAATTCAATTCTGTCTCATATTAGTCCCACCGAATGGGGCTAACATGAGACGGATATAAGGCTAAAGTGAGATACCATTATTTTTAAGTCGGTGTAAGCACTTAAGAAATGAGAGAGTTTTTTCAATGTTGACTCTGTGTCTAATTGCTTTAGCTGTATTTTATATATATATATATATATATATATATATACATATTTTATCTTTCATTTTGACTGAGTTTCGGAAAATCTTTCACCCATGAAAACCCACTACAATAAACCCCATCCCTAATTTATTAAATGGTAATTTAGGGCTAAAAAAAATTAGAAAATTATCTACAACACTTAAACTATATTTTTATGAAGATTTAGTAGCACATTTACAATGGTATAATACTTGTTATTGAAGAATAAAAAAAAATAGTTTATAATCGTGACTGTTATTTCATTGCTCTTAATTACACAGCCAGAAAAGTGCAAGTAGTTTTCCTGTTTTTGAATGTAGTTTCAAGGAAAGGCAAATAGTTCTGGTAGTCTTATAGATTTTGTTAAAAGAAATGTTACTAATGTATTTGTATAATTAGTAATATTATAATTATTATAAAATATAAATGATAAGAAAGAAGAAAAAAATGAATATATGTCTGCTTAGGTCACAGTCACAGCACGTTCCTAAGCGGTTAAATCAATAGCATTTCATATCAATCGATTGAAAATCAGTAACAAACATAGAAGAATATACTATTAAGCTTGGGAGAAAAAAACAAACATATCCGGCATATTAAAACAAAACACAATTAAAGAGTTACACTTTCTGTTTTAATTGTGCTGGATGTTTTAAGTTATATCATAGATTAGTACTGTGACTGTCACAGTCCCAAGTACTCTCTCATGTTAGCCCCATACATTGTCTCATATTAGCCCCATAAACTGCCTCACATTAGCACTATACACTGCCTCACATTAGCACCCTGGGTTTGTTGGTTTATAACTCAGACTACGTTAAGCATATTCCAAAGTCTAAAGACAAGACTCGCCATTCCTTTCTGAATAAATTCCAATTAGAATAATTTATCTAAGGTTTTCCTTAAGTGTTGTACAACAAAAGTATTGAAATCTGACAGAAAAGTTTATCTGATCAAAAAAAGTAAAGTTATGTAATGGATATTGTTTGGGATATTTTTCCTTATTTTGTGTGTATTCGTAATGGCTGTAAATAAAATGATGTATTTCTTACAAAATATTCACAAAGCCAATTTTATTACTATAAAACTTGATACTTTTTTTTGTATGTCTCACATTAGCCCTATTTTTTTGGGGGTGTCTCATATTTATCCCAATTGACCCTATTTAATAATGTATATTTTAGCATTTCTCATGTTAATTATATATTTGTATCAATTGTGCACAACTGTCAATGTATTAATATTTTATAATTTATTTTTATGCGTTTTTTTCCTTTTCTTTTTTAATAAATCGAAAAGGCAAGTATTTAAGTTCTTATCTACTTTTGCGCTTATAGTTCTTATTTGTTAAATATGTACAATGATGATTTTGAATCATGTTTTAGTAAAAGTTTATTTAACTTATCAATCGTTTTCTTTTATATTTTTTCCCGGTAATATATATAAAATGTATATATTTAAAATAATTTGTTAGGCTCTTGAAAGAATGTTTTGTACTATTACTTTAAATTGTATGTAAAAACCGTTGTAAATATTGTTTATTTGTATTTTAAATATCTTCAATTGTAATTTAAGATTTAGTGAAATTGTATTACTATTAGGGTCATATTTGAAACAAGCCATTCGAGATAGATGACCGAGGACCCCAATCTAAAATGGTCTGACTTTTTTTTTTTTTTTTTTTTTTTTTTTTTTTTTTGTTGCGGGGATGTTGCTTAACATAAATAATTATTTCACATATCACTTAAAATGCATCCAAGAAATATTCGTATTATGTTCTGTAAAAGAAAGAAAGAAAGAAAAAGAATCTCGCATCTTTTCACAAAAAGACCACGTTACAAATTCTATTTGATAATATTTGCTATAGTTTGTTAATAAAAAACATTTTGGGCACTAGTGCGTTTATTACGCTGAATTGAAAATTAGAAAAAATTAATGAATAGACTAAATAATACACAAAGTAATCAGAAAATACAAACTTTCACATTGTAATGATTGTGTAAAATGATGTAGTTTCCAAAAAAATTTTCATCCACTGGTACTAAGTTCGGGGATTATTTTTAAAAGAACGAAATGCTGAGGCCCATGAAAATAATGTCTTACCTAAAAGAAAACGTGCATAAAAACAACTGATACGGGGTAAAAAGATAGAGGAATTTTTCGCTTTTCATTTATGATATTTCATGTAAAATAATAATACTAATAATAAATAAATTTAATTTTCAATTCAACAGAATACACTCTTTTAAATACCTCAACATAGTTACTTAGAATTTTTAATCCAAATTATTTTGGGAGTAGGTCTTATTTTTGTGGAAGGGCGTATAATACGAACATCCATAAAAATATGGTAGGAGTTAGTTTCATATTAGGTCTTACTACTTTTGGAGGAATATTTAGTTGTCACTGAATCTGAATAGGCCGGGGTTATAATGCAGTACCATCTCGAAGGGTCTTTATATCGAGATTTTGGGACTCTTCATAGAGAGCAGCAATCAGGATGCATCCATAGATAAGCTATAGATAAAACCACTTGCCTGCCTCTTTGCGAGCATAATATTTCAAATAACAGACTGGAAATTTCTGCAACAGATAAAATAGAGGGTTACGCACTAAATGTATTTGCTATAGTATTTTAAAAACATTTAAAGTCTTTTTTATGCTTGGTTTAAAGTTGTCAAAATTTGCTAAATCAAAAAGATTTTACTTTAAAAAATGATATAAATAATTGAAGCATTCCCACTCTATAATGAGACGGGGTCTAGCTCTAACCATTGTACCATCATACGAAGCAGTAAACAACCTGTACACTGTAATGCCTGGAGGACAACATATTGGCCGAAAACGTTACTACATTATAAACAATCTCTGAAATTATCTTATGCAAGGTAGAAATTTTAATTGCATTCAATATAGCATTCGAAGCGATTCCTATTTTTTAAAATAAGTTGTTAAATGACTATTTTCACTAAAATATTTTTGAAGTTTAAATAACGTTTGCCAGGTATGCGACGAATGACTAACATATACAGAGGATCCGCCATTGATTACAGTGGTAGAAAAATAGTATACCCCTCACTAATTCTGCCGGAAATTTTGTAGAAAAATTATACTGGTATCATCCGATTTTTAATAACGCAGTATTGCCACTAGGTTTTTGAAATCCTGGGTCTCTGGGACTCAGACACTTCCAAAAAACTGGGTCCTTTTTTAGAAAAGTGGGTCCTCTTTTAGGAATAATAGACAGATTTAATATAGTATTTTAAACAAAATATGACACTTTTGCGATATTTCAACAAAAAAAATTGCACCTTGAAGGACCCATAAAAATTATATTTATGCATCCCTTTTCCCATTTTTTGCTGAAATAATGCACTATAGCGCATCCCCGGTATCACTGTAACGCCTGTAATTAAATATTATTACATGGATTAGGATTTGAGGGCGTTAGTCTATGCACTTTTTTCTTAAACACCCATAGGGTTAGAAAGAGTCAAAGTTTGAGGATGCTAATGTTAAATCCACGTGCCAAACTTTAATTTATATCTTCAAAAAAATTCATTCGATTGAATTTTTTTTTTATGAGATACATCGAATAGACCTAAGCATAATCTGGGCATTTTTTAATTTTCGAAACATATTTTTAAAATTTTGCTTGGCGCGCTATTATAAAAAGTACAATATTCTCATTGATGTTGCTTTAACTGAAAATTAGAGTGCCTGGTTTAAATCTTAAAATTATTAATAACAACAGATTTTAAAATATTATGAATTACGACCTACATAAATTTTATTTAAAAAGAATCAACATAGGCTAAAACACGGCTATGTAAATTTACAGCTCATTCCTATCATTAGTTTTGGAGATACAGAAAAATTTCAGTTTTAGATTCCTGTCACCGTTCGTATCCACACACACAGAAAAAAAACAAAAAAAAAAAACATAACCGGAGAAGTTGTATGAAATTTTATTTTGTAAAATACTAGCAATTTTTACATTTAGATTTTTATACAGTTTTTGAGGTTACAACTGAATGAATCTTGTGCTTTTTCCCTGTAAGATCCTAATTTTATTTTTCAAAAGTTTATTGATAACACTAACCCATTGCGGCCCTCGTGTCCAAAAGATGACCGTAGCAACCCCAACAAACCAAACCACCCCTAACCCACTTTCTTTTGCTTCTTCTACACTTGCGAATACATTTGCAAAACTATAGCTCCTCCGTGCTAATCTGATCCAAGAAAATGCATAACTAATGAAAATGAATAAAAAAGTCGGGGGGGGGGGGGGGCAAACTTGACCTGACGGAAAATGTTATTGGCGTTCCTAAAAATAGTATACAAAGGAACGTTATACCAAGTTAATCCAAAAAATCCGTCCTGGAAATAAAATATTTACAGAAAACTCTCAGTATTAAATATCACCATTTTCTATCCTTTTAGAATATTGCAATGTTTAGTTAACCTAATTAATAGCATTTAAAAGTCTCATCTAATCTAAAAATTCAATTTATCTAATGATGTATTGAAAGAGTATTTAAAGACCACCAAAATAAACAAAAATCAAGGCAGATGTTAAACAAATGTGGTCACTATGCTACAAAGACAAAAATATTATGCTTTCAATACTGTCTCCTTCCCTTTTAATGTATATCACTTTCATTATGTTTGAAATAGCGCAGCGTAACATCATTAAAATACACTACAAACGATTTTTACACCTAGATCATAATGCAGGGTACGCAAAAAGCATGATTAAAAAAAAAAAAAAAAGGATTTATTTGATTTAAATCAGATTTTTTTAAAATTTAAATTGGATTTTTTAAAATTTAAATTAATTATTTTGGAAAGTTACATTTTCTACACATTAAACATATGAGTTTAGCAAAAACACTTGATGATTGTTTAAATTCAAGTACCATATGAAAACTAATAAATGTAAAGAAATTAATTTTTAAATTGCATGAAAATATTCGAAAAAAAAAAAAAGATTTTCTTTTCCTTTTGCAATAGATATTTGTCAGCATATAAGATATATCCTATTTTTTAAAAATAATTTCTTTATATGTGTAAATGTAAAATATGTAAGATCTAAAATCTTTTGCAATAATTTTTTTTATATAAAAATATGCATATATACTCATTGGTTAATACAATTTATTTTAAATATATGACATAAATATTCAGTCACTAAAAAAAAATAATTTGGAACTGCCTTGGTGACATTTGGTAAGCAAAAATATTGAAATGAAAAATAGACGAATACTTTAGAAGATATGAAAAATTTATTACCATTTTTTCAAAACACTTAAGGGCTTGGAATGTAAAATCAAAATACCTAAGGGCTTTGTATAAAAAAATAATTTTCCTGCTTTTTCATTTCTCAGTTTGTTTCTAAGTTTTGAATGTACTAAACCCTAAGTAGAAAATAGTCTTTACTACAGAGTTGCTTTATTGCTTTTTCATCTGACGTTTCTCAAAAACTTTAATTGAAATGGGCTCTCCACTATTTCGAGACACTAGGAGACAGGGATACAGTTTTTTGCTTAAAAAAGAAAATAATAAAAACGATCTTCTTTTCTAAGAATCTCATGATTAAATCTATAAAACTACTAGCGAATTTTTTCTTCTTAGCAAAATCAAAAGGTTTCTTTTCTTTTCGATCTGAGTCAAATCACCACATTTTTTTTTAATTCATCAAGCATAACTCTTGACATTTCAGATACAATATCTGTGACAAGGCTACCAATGAAACAATTACATTCAGCTTTGCACTTTACTATTACTTCATGATCAATTTTTATAAGGTATATTCGGTTGTGTATGAATTTTCTGCTATGTCAATGAAATCCACAAGACACCAATCCCTGCTGCATTTGGTGACAATTGCACAAATATGTTTATTGTGGACATTTTACCACCCATCTAAACTCAAGCAGGTTGTCTGGCCTTCAAGCACTTTACAAATTTTTTCTTTTACTTGCTTATAAATATTATCTAAATGTATACCACCAATTTCTCTGCAGGTAAATGGAATGTAACCAGGACGTATTAGATTCATTATACTTTAAACTCACGATGAATAAAATCAATAACATGGGAAATGTTATCTATTTGTTACCACACGAATTAACAAGCTATTGTTCGAGAGAAAAACATTCAAAATTCATTCAAAAATTGGTCAGCTATAAACATCTGTAGATTGACAGTATTCATTATCTTTATTTTGCCTTTCAGTGCTTTTACAGCCTGTGACACAGCCATGGATAAAACAATTGCAAGATATTTAAAAATAAATATTAATATTAATTTATCAAACAGATTATAACAATGTCAAATAACATCTAAGAGAAGTCTATAAATAGTGAAAATGTCTTTTGTAATAATGCCATATTAATGAAAAAATAAATTTTGGGCCACTTTTGTTCTGGAAATGCCATAGGATAACTTTTCGATGATGAACACTGTTCTCCCTTTAGTTAGACAGGGAAAAAACAATATGTACACATTGTCAATATAAAATTTACAATTGAGAGTTTTAAAGAGGCATTTCAGAGAGGCCGAGAGTTTTTTTTTCTTTTATACACTTTTTTTTTTGGCTCATTTTATCCAAATAAATAGCATGTGGGTTGTTTAAATTTTATTGTATTCTAAATCAAGGCAAAACTACATATTCCCAAAAGAATAATATTCTAATGCTGATTTAAATCAATGATTTAAAAAAAATCAGGGTGATTTAATCAACTTGATTTAAATCGGCGTAGTCTGTCATAATGTAATGGAAATATTTTGTGAGTCCCTGTAAACGAATTATAAATTATACTTACTCTATACTCTATAGACAGCATTTTGACTGCCACCTCAGTGACGCATACTAATTTCATTACCTTTGAATTATCTTAACATCATCAAATACGCCGCAAACGATTTTTCCTTTTAGACCATAATGTAACAGAATTATTTTGTGTGTCCATGTAAACGAACTGTAAATGCTACATACATTTTTAATAGCGAACACGCTATTGTGAATCCCAATAACATATATCAGTTAAATGGCAATACGAGTACATTTACGAGAGTTTTAGAGAACGACCAGACAAACCGAAAAACACTTTTCATCTATGTTAGAAAGTGTTAAAAATGAAAAAAAAAAAAACTGACAATGGAAGGAGGCGGAATATTTTTTACTAACTACTAGAAATTTTTGCTGCCTACCACACTTTTTTTCAATAAGGCCTATTCAAGAGTGTAGATAAATAATGAAGACAACGTACTAATAAATGTTATCTTAAACATGAAATGGTTTCTTAAATATATGTAGAGAGATATATACATAAATCGGTACTAAAAAAAAGGCTGAAAATGGCTTTTTTCAAGTTAATTTCAACATCATCAAACCTTAATCTTATTAGTAACACGTTTTAACAAGCAAATACGCTAACATAAAAAATCAAGCTCCCAAGAAACCTTATGTTACACACAATACGTTTAATCAATGGAAACAAATCAAAACGAGAAAAAAAAAATAAAGTAGCAGGTTTGCTTCTTTTGGAGAATTGATTTGTTGAGATAAAACTTGGTTTCTGCCAAACTTGCTACTTTTTTTATTTCTCTTATCTATCTCTGTCAGCGAGTGAATATTTGGTCCACCCTGAGGAAATCAGAGGTTCAGGAATATTTATAATTAATTGCCTGTACTATCCCTTCTTTCTCCATAAAAAGCCTTTCATCATTTCTTCTTTGATCTACTTGTAAATATTTCTAAATACGGAAAATAAAATGTACGCTATCTACAGCTGCTAACATATTTATAAACCATTTGATCATAATTCTAATATTATGCGATAATCATGTCAAAATGCGAGTGTTCAACTTGTGTTTCTCACGAGGGAGAAACAAACAGAGAATCGGTTTCTTTGAGGAGATTGGTATGATAAGTTTTTAAGATCGACAAGGCGTACCGTAGCTCAAATCTCAACAAACATTTCTTATCACAGTAAGCTGTGTTTAGTCTGTTATCACTAAGGGCCGCAACCCCAGAATCAGTTTGCCGTCAGTCAGTGGCTTAAAAAAATCTGAAATAATTAGCTACTGATGAATCAGAGCTAACTTTTGTTACTAAACTTTCGGAGTTCGCTTGGAGAAAACAAAGAGCTTTATTTATAAACACACCCTCGACGGCTTCGACACAGTTTTGAAAGATTACAGAAAGAAAGGTTGTATACTACTAGAATTACTTGGAATATTTTTATTTTCATGCGTTTTGCAACAAATATTTAAGTATGATACTTATGTGCTACAGAATACTTAAAAAAAAAAATGTATTAGAGTAGTTCTTTTATATTTCTCGAATATCCAATAACGAAACCTAAATAGCTTATTAAAAAAAAATCGGTATGAAAAAGGGCACCATAAAACTTCATTCTGATAAATTGGGGATGACGTAAAATAATTAGATAGGGATATCAGCGTACAGTTAGAAATGGAATCATAACATGTGGAATCATAACATGTTAATTAATGGACAGAGTATGATTTTTTTTTTTCAAAAAGCTATCTGTCGTAAACTCACAACATAGAGAGACATATTAGGTGAAAAACAACTTGATATAATGTTGAAAATTTACAGTAAATTAGTTACTTTACATTATTTTCAATAAAACGCACTAAATGTATAATTTAAAATGAATTCATTGGAATTCTTGCATATAATTTTCTGAAATTAGGCAAAAAAATTCATAGTAATTAATTGGAAAAGAATTTAGTTCTAACATGAAAGTTCTAAAGGTGTGAGCAAAATCCATATATCATAGTTGATATTTGACCCATCATCCTGTCTATTAGTTATAATGTTGAGTAGACCAGAGTTTCAGGGTTCGAGTTTTGATTCTGGCTCGGATGTTTGTAGCGTTTCGGAATCCCCTTTTCACTGTAATTTGTTGTCTGTTTAGTACGGAAAAGAAATGACCTGATTGTCATGCCATCAACCTAGATATGCAGCTGCTCTTTAGATCTGAGGCTCAGAATGAATGATTAATTTTAATAGATTCCATAAGGAACAACTCTGAAACTTTGAAACTGTTATGTATTACTATTGCTTATAATTATTATTATGATGATATGAAAATCTGGCTATAACTACGTAACATAAAGTTACATTAAAATTCCGACTGTAAAATTCTAGATAATGAAAAAATATCAAAACAATGGCCTACAGTACTTTCATAATAAAAATATGCAGCTTTGATAGTGTTTTATTGTTCTGATGAAATTAATATATTGATGTAGTCATTTTATTTTCAAAGGTCGAATACCTTCGAATAGTAAAAAGTTAGCCAAAGTTTTAACTCCTCCAGGACGGGCATTATTTAACGATATTTAAATTTTTAATATCAATAATTCCATATAGTATTTTTCACTTTCTACGATTTTCAAATTCTACGATTAGATAAGGCAAAGATTACGACTAAAATATTCTGGTGCTGAAAAAAAATAATAAAAAAACATATATGCACCTTATATGGATCATACGTGGGTGGTTTGATAAGTTCTCGGCCTGACAGGGAAAACACAAGATTTTTGACATAATTTTTCAATGTAGTCCCCTTGCAACTCAATACATTTAAGATACACTCTTGTGGGCGAATTCTTTAGTGCAGCCCTGTGCGAGGGTGGTGGTATCAACAACTTTAGGGTAAAACAAAACATTTTGGTCATGATTATGAAACGGTTCCAACTTCCTCCCAAAATTTTAATGTAAGTGCTAGAAAGCCAGGTCAAATTTTTGTTTGATAAAGTCAAGACCCTTATTTTTCTCTTATTTTGTGCCATCAATTCCGAGAATAGAAATTTAACACCGATGAGATTAAAATAAATGCCGCAAAGTGTGCATATATTAATGATTTTCATAGCTCTGTCTATATACTGATGATAAGACCTTTTTATTGTTTTATGTTGATGCTTCTTTTAGATTCAATCCCAGCTTTTTCCGTGCTAATACACATTCAGTGACCCTTTGTACAAAATCAATAGTTTAGGCTATTGGTTTCAAAATCACAATCAAATCTTCGACATTTCTTTTAAAACCAATATTTAAGATTTTACTGGCGATATCACTATCTCAAATCTGTGATCTTCACAAACTTTTTTAAGAATTGACTAATTTTTAACATAAGATTCAAAAGAATCACAATAAGTATTCTATCGTACCTCGAGAGGAAGTACCAACGCACTTCCACCTTCTGCATGATACTATACGTTTGGGAGATGATGATTTCGAAAATATTTTAATATATCGGTAACATGTTTTGTTACATTGGCTTTAACCAAATCTTTGTCTAGCAGGTTTAAAATGTGAGCATTGCAGCCATATGTAAGTCCCGAAAAACTAAGCTCTTCATCCAGAATCTTTCTGGAAGAAACCATATTTACAGTATTGTCTGCAACAAAACTTGATATTATGCATTTGAAGTTTTCTTTTGTTGAGTTCACTGAACTCAAAATGAAATTTGCTAAATAATTTCCAGTATGTGATGAGCCGGATGTGTCATTATCAACAAGGATGTGTTTTAATGTTCAAATGAAAATTCATAATCTCTATATTTTATTGTGTTCTTTATTTATGTACATTTTCATTTGCCAATATTTGTTTTATTTATTTTTATATATTAAAGGGGGGAAGGGGGGGGGGATCTCGCTTTCTCTATTTTACTGTTCTGCTCACAAGAGATTAATCTAAAATTTAATTTGCTTTCAGTTTCAATGTATTCTCAAAACTAAATATGGATTAAAAAATTAAATCATTTTCTAAAGCTGCATAATTATATTAGATTAAAGCAGATAATTTTCCATACGCGAAATAAATTACTACAACCCTGATCACAACAGCATTCAGGACACCACTAACCTCAGCATCAACTGTGCAATTTTTAGTTTTATCTTACTTCACATAATATCTAAAATTCTATTTTAAAACCTTGAAAAGTTTTGAATTATATATAAATTTTATTTAAAACAATGCGCATGATTTATGAAATTTAGAATTAAAGTGAATTTTAAATATATACTTGCATGCTCAAAATGTATGTTTTCAAGCAGTGCAGAACTTTTGCATCTAACTGCGCGTGCGTATATATGCAATTACGTTTGTAATATTTTTATCTACAAAAACAACTTTTCAAAAGTAAAAAAAAAAGCCAAGCGTAAAAAAAAAAAAAAGTTGTGGCTAAAAAATGGTGTGATATCAAATTTCCAAGCTATTATATTACTTTTTTAACTTTTTTCCATTAAATAAGTTATCATATATATAAGTCGAGTGCCTACGTATATGTTAATAGAAATCGTTTTCTCCTGTACTAAATACATCCTAACGAGTTTCTGAAAATTCAATTTTTTTCAAATTATGCATGATGGGCTTGGCGGCCATCTTTGCATATTATTCACAAAATTCTAAGCATCCAAATCCGTAGTTAAAATCCGAAGTTCAAAATTGTTATTTAAGCAAATATTTTAAGCGTTTCATTTATAGATTTGTATGATCTGAAAATTGTGTCTTAAGATAATGATGACTTATCTTAAAGATTCGTCTTATGATTTATTTTTTACAGTAATTAATAATTTCAAACTAGTAAAAATCAATTTCTCAAAATATCAGTCTTATCTAATTTATCTGTCCGTAGTTAAAATCTGAAGTTCGAAATTGTTATAAACATATTACATTGCAAACATATTACGCTTTTACTTTAGAAATTTGGGTGCTTAGAAATATGAAAAGATGGCCGCCAAGCCCATCATGCATAATTTGAAAAAAATTGAATTTTCAGAAACTCGTTAGGATGTATTTAGTACAGGAGAAAACGATTTCTATTAACATATACGTAGGCACTCGACTTATATATATGATAACTTATTTAATGGAAAAAAGTTAAAAAAGTAATATAATAGCTTGGAAATTTGATATCACAAATTTTTTAGCCACAACTTTTTTTTTTTTTTACGCTTGGCTTTTTTTTTTACTTTTGAAAAGTTGTTTTTGTAGATATCATTTCCTTTTTTTTAAACAGAATAAACATAATTTAAATAATCTAAACATGAGAAATAATTTAAAATTACATTTTACTTTCAGTCATTGTTTAAAAGGTTAACTAGAAATACCAGTAGATTTTTAAATTAAACTAATAACAACATACTAAATGTGGCTTGTTATAATACTTGTTATCCCCCGTTAAAAAATATCACTGACTTATCGATGAAATGAATAAAAATGCAATACGTACATAGCGTGTCAGCGCTGCATTTGAAATCAAACGTGATATCACGCTCTTTTATTATTAGCACTAGCTGGCTTCGCCCGCTAGCGGACCCCTAATTTATATCGGGGCCTCGAATCTTGTAAAACCTCGAATAAGATAAACCTCGAACCGAACGAACCTCCGACCTGGTTCTCCGCTGCCTTCGGCACCGGATAATCCCTTAATTTGCACATCGAATAGTATAAACCTCTAACAAAACTAACTTCCGACACGGGTCCCCGCTGCCTTCGGCACCGTATAGCAGTCGTGCTGCGCACGCTCAAGTTCCATCTTCCACCACCAGAAAGCGCAATCTGTTCTGTATGAACCTCGGGCACTGAAATCGTTAAGGCTATAGATGTCGAGTCGAATGAACTGTACCCCGTCGTGATCTAGCCCATAGAACCAGATATAGAAAAGTGCCCCTGGTGGTGAAAAAACGAACTAAAATCGGAAAGCTCTATTGATGTCGAGTCGAATGAGCCATACCCCGTCGTGATCCGACTCGTAGGAACAGATATAGGAAAGCGTCCCCTGGTGGTGAAAGCTAATCGCGCTTGGGGGGCAAAAGGGGGGATGAACACCGGAGATGCATAATAGGATTAAGCGGTCACAGACCTTTCCAACGATGTGTCACATGAGGGGTATGTGCAAAATTTAGAAAATACCCCCCCCCCCCCTGCATATTATGATTAAGCGTTCACAGACTTTTCCAACGATATATCACATGAGAGGTGTCGGCAAAATTTAGAAAAGTGCCCCCTTTGGGTGGGAGGGCTGAAAGTGGGAGGATGGACCCCGAAGATACATAATATGAATAGCGGAACAATTTTTAGAATTTCTGAAAGCTGATTTTTATTTATTTATTTATTTATTTATCTATTTTTTATTTTTTGTTTATTATTATTTTATTTTTTTTGCGTTGCCCTGTGCATGTTTGGAATTTCTTAGCAATTTCTTAGATTTACCTTATTTTATTCAATTAAACATTGTACTGTTACAATAAATTTAAATGGAAACTTCACTTCTAAAACAAAAATAATTTAACAACTGGATTTTATTAATTTATAGGAAAACTAGCAAGCTACGCAAGCTTCGCCCGCTGCGCTGGTCAGTTTCTTCAAATGAACCCTGAATCAAACGAAATATATCGTTTAATTTGACCTTGTATTTGAAAGCAATCTGTATATTTACGTGGAATATCCTTCCACATTACTGAAAAATGACGCGATTGCGCTATTATATTTTCTAATGTGCAGTCAAAATTTTAGCTGTTAAGGACCAACTCTTTTATTTGGTCATTTACAGTTAGGGTTTGCTAAAGAAAGATAAAACTATATGCAATATACTAAAACCATCACTAAAAATTATCGAAATAACAATGCAAACAAATTAACTAACAAAATCCATTCAGAAGAAGTTTTTATAAAGGCTAATCTTTGATAATCTGATTATTGAACTTTTCCACATAATTCTAAAACAACAAAACGATATAAAATATACTAAAACAATCCTTACAAATTATCTACTTAACAATGCAAGTCGCAAAAAATACGCCCAGTAAAAACTATCAAAAAGGCTAATATTTCGGAATCGGGTTCACTTGACTATATAACCTTCACACATAACTGTTGGACTAAGCAACGTAGGACAATATATAGTACATTAACACCATTTCTGAAATAGCATCTAACTAACAATACAATTCTCATCAAAATCCGTTCAGTAGAACTTTTTTAGAAGGCTAATCTTTCATAATCGGAATCAAATATTGAAAAGGCTAATATTTGATAAAAAAAATGGTCACCCGATTTTCGAATTTCCCCCTATAATTCTAGAACTAAGCAACGTTATATAATAAAACGTTCCCTAGAAAATTATTTAACAGTATAGGTTCCATCGAAATACATTCGGCAAAATCTTTTAAAAAGGCAAATCTTTCATAATCGGATTGATCTGATTATAGAACTTCCCAGAATAATTATATAACTAAGCTACGTAGAACGATATGTTATACATTAAAACCTTCCCTTAAAAATTATCTTAGTTTAAGTTCTACGAAAATGCATTCAGCAGAACTCGAGTTATAAGCAGCCGGAACGAAATTTCATATATGTAGAAGGAAATAGAAGTATATTGCCATTAATATAGTTTGCATTTGAATAAAAAAAGGTACTTTTCGGTTAGCCGGGCACCAGTGATATATGAACACACACACACACACACACACACACACACACACACACACATATATATATGTATGTATATACATGTATTTGTGTAGATATATGTGTATATATGTGTGTGTATATATATATATATATATATATATATATCACTGGCGCCCGGCTAACCAAAAAGTACCAAAAAAAAAAAAATACTGCGAAAATGCAGTCGTACACTTGAAAAAAAAAAACACCTTTTGGCCTAAAATCTCTCATCAAAACTGGTTTTCTTTTTTTTCTTTTCTTTCTTTTTAAAAAAAATAAAATTAGTAACAGTTTTTTCTTTTATTTTTCCAGATGTATAGCCATTTCAATTCTTTCTGCAACAAAAAAAGACACTTTTTGGCTTAAAATCAAATTGTTTGGGGTCAAAAGTAAAATCAAAATCGCCAAAAACAAAAGATAAATCGCCAAATTTGTTTCAATAGAAATCTTGCCCCTTGAATAATGTTTTAAGCATTATGAACATTTCTAATCATGTTTAAATTAAATATTTTCGTTTTATAATATTCTCTCATCAAAACTCTTTTTTTTTTCTTTCTTTCTTTCTTTTTTTTTTTTTTTTTTTAATAAAATTAGTAACAGTTTTTCTTTTATTTTTCGAGATGTATAGCCTTTTCATTTCTTTCTGCAACAGTAATGATCGCCAAAAAATTAGCAATGGTAACCTTTTCGGCCAAAATAACAGAACTTTCTATCATAATGCGATAGCTATTATACGTAGAACGTTGTGTTACATACTAAAACCTTCCCTGAAAAATTATCTCTCGAACAGTGCAAGTTCCATCAAATTCCATTCAGCAGATCTCGAGTTATAAAGGAACGGAACGTAATTTTCGTTTGTGTTTTATATATATATAGCGAGGCTAACGAAAAAGACAGGCTACCGCGGTGCGTTCCACTTATCTTTTTTTACAGACCGCTAGAGTGACGTGATGCTCTTTTCGTACACCTGCATTGGTGGATTCGAGCCTCACGTGATTCCCGCGGTCTGTAAAAAAAGATACGCGTAAAGCACCGCGGTAGCCTTTCTTTTTCGCTAGCCTCGTATATGATGACGTTAAGGTATTACTGCGAACGAAATGCCTGTCCTTTACCGTGTTTTTTTATTTTTAGAAATAAATGAATCACATTTAATTCATTTCAAAATTTTTGTTTACGTTTGGAAAGAAATTTTAAATGGCGATAACTCTTAATGTATACATTTTAGAAGGTACATCTTCCCTCAAAAACTAATTTATTTTTAAAGATCTTTCTAAAAACGTAAATTATATATTTAAAATATTTTTAAAGCATAAACACTACGTCTGATTACTTTATTTTACAATATTTATAAGAACACGCAATTTATCAGACAATTAAATACACTAAACAAACATGAGTGAAAAATTGACCTAGGCCTGGACTCGAACCTGGGACCTTATGCGTACCATGCCGACGCTCTGCGACTGAGCTGCCCAGATCCATATCCGTAACCGGCAATTTCTCATACTTATTCATGTTAGAAACAATCATCTGCCACAGTTTGCAGTCATATTTAATTATTTGATAAAATATGTGTTCTTATAATTGTGAAATTTTATTTAAAAAAAAATATCTTCAGAAGAAAATGGCTGACTTGCAGATGAAATTTCATGTGGTTATATTATAACCTGTAACTGATTTGTGCTATTTTAATACAGATGGTACATTGTCGTTGGCGGGTTTTATCTCTGTTTTGGCATAATTTTTTAATCGCCAAGTTAATTAACAGTTTTTTGCTAATTAAGGATAGAAAATAATTTTTTTTTACACTGAATTTTATAAAAGCACATAGATTACGTAATTACTTGTCCAAAAATGCAATCCTTTTTTTATTCTGCCCAATATTAAGGCCTGTAGCTTGTTTGAAAAAAAAAGTTTGACGAAGAAAATAGTGATCATTTTAAGTAACTCGACGTTTTTTAAAAAAAGCTATATCTCTGTTTATAAATCACTTATGAAGATGAGTTTGGTCTTAAATTGAAGAAATTCTTCCTTAGATTCTTCTAGTTTTCGTTTTTTTTTTCTACGACGCTTGGTTTGTTTGATATCTGATATTTTAATCTGGCATGTTTTGTCGATTTAACATTGCGAAGTTGCTTTCTGTATATAAGCATTAGCGGTCTTTATTCCAGTTCTTGGCGTTGTTTGTGTGGCGTTTTTTTTTTTTTTTTTAAGCTTGGCTTGGCAGAGCGACCGCCCTGCTTGATTATTTTCTGGGTGTTACCTCTTAGCTCGCTTCTGTGTGTGCATGAGTGTTTTTCCTCACACACTACTACTCAGTATTTGGTACTCGGCACTCGGTACTCCACAACCCGACCAAAGCAAAATTTGGTACACCATTATTTTCAACATATAATCAAAATGTAGTTAAAATAAGTGTATTTAATGATAATAAAGTTCTGAAATTATTAAAATAATGTATTTTTTGGGGAACACACAACTAGACATAATTTTAGAACTCTAGCATATCAGAAATTGTGTGAAAAATGATTACAAAATTCCATGTTTACAAACATGAACCAATTCAAATAAAAGTGTGGTAAAAATGGAAATAACTTATGCCGTGTATGGTTGTAGCTGAAGTTCCCTTTTTTGGCCTCAATTTTGTCTTCTAACGCAAAATCTTGAATGCAGTTTTGTTTTAAATTTAAAAATTAACTAAATTTGAGTGAATTAAAATTACCCGACCTTTTAAAATAATGACATTATTAGTCATTATTAGAATTATCAGTAAAACATTAAATGAATTTCTCGCGGTATTTTAAATTTCGATAATTTTCGATTTGAATCAATATTTTCATTTTAAAATTTATTTCACTCTCACTCAGAGATTAGAATTGACAACTAAAATTCATGTATGTCTAAATATATTTTCAACATTCCATATTAACAGCTACAAGCTTGTACCTATTTTAAAAGCTCAAATAAGACTATTTGAGCAAGATTTTAACTATTTTACATGATTTTGCTTATTTCAAAATTAGAAAATGAAATATTTTCAGACAGTTTAAATGTAAATCACAGTTTGATATTTTATACATATTAAATGATTTATTATAATTTTTACAAATAGCCACAAATTAGTAAATAAATAAGCATATAAATGTTCAAATATTTTCTGTAAACCTAAACACACGATAAGTTTTAAATGTTATTCAATATCATTACATCACAACACAAGTTCAAATAAAAAGGAATATTCTATGCCTAATTAAATTTGCAGAAATAATTTTTATTTTTACAATAACTGTGCCAATTGCGTCCAAGTAGAAGCTATTTCTTTATTTACGCCATACTATTATAAGTTATCAAATAATTATCCATGCGTTTAAAGGTCGGATATTTTTTATTTTTGTCTTCGCTTCCGTGTGGCTGTTAAAAATCCTATCATCTCTCTTTTGACGCAATTAGTTGCATAGCATGCAAAAAGAATTCTTCCAGATTGTATCATAAACTGCAAAATGTCTCTAATTTAAAAAGGATAATTAAGATGCGACAAATTCATTTTGCAGTAAATTAAGTATTATTTCAATCTATTACACTGGATTCTAAATGTTTTCATGTAAATATGGTATCTAGTTCAGACAGTAGAATTGTAGCAAAATAGGATTTTGCACGCGAGGAACAAAATGAGTGACGTATAATAAGGCAAAAGGTCCATCAGGCGTAATACAAATCCTAACTCGTTAGGACGCAATGTATCAGAGAGATCATATGAACAAATTTTGGAAAATTTTCATTTTAATGCGGCGGATAATTAATGAAACGTTTAGTTTAGTTAAAAGGTTAAAACTACATTTAGGACTAGTTTTTATTCACAATTAAATTCTTTAATCACAGAATACCAGAGAGCTTTGGAGGGGGGGGGGGGATGGGGAGATTATTTTAGTGATATTTTCAGGGTTAGCGTGCAGTTAAAAGAAAAAAAAAAAACAGATAAACATAAAAGGTACAAAGACAGAGAGGGCAAAACATAGATATTTTTAAGTGGATGTGTATTAACTTTCTAAACCGAATAAAACATTTTATACAGATATTTTAACACAAGTAATAATCTAAAAATTCATTTTCTTCTATACCATCACTGAATTTTAAATACTAGGATAATGACTATGCTCATTGCTAATTGATGCCATTTTTAGAAAAAAAAATTTACATCTGATTATTTACTGTAGCAACAGATTTAGCTTTTAATAAATATTCTTAATGGAAATTTTGGTTAAATTTATGTTTGTGTTATGAAAATTTATGCAGTATTATATGTATTTTTTTAAATATTCAAGAAAAAGAGAAAAAAGTTTGAATGCAAGGAAGAACAGATAGTGTCAAAATAAAAGAGTCTCTCTTGAAAAAAAGGAGACTCGGCTTGTAAGTGTCACAGTTACATAAAAGAATAAGATGTCAGGAATTTCTATTAAAGGGCATATTTTTATAAATTGTATGACATTTTCTTCCTTTCTTTCGGAGGGGGGGGGGTAGATTTTTATTGTAACAAATGTGAGACACCTGATTATGATATATAATGGTAGCAGTGAACGGTAAATTTTTTTACATTAGTTTAACCTACACCTAGATAGATTTACGCATTCAATTAACCACAAACTGTTAGATTTTGGCATTTTAAAATATTAAATTAAAAACTAAATGATAAAACTTGCACTTTTACCGATATTTTATCGTTTGACATGCGTACAAATTTATGAGAAATTAATAAAATAAATGTAATAAACCTGCTAAAGTACAATGAAGCGAATACAACAATTAAAATGAAAATATTTTTTTTCATTAAAATTTTATGAAGAAATTGTAGGGTTTGTGAAATATTTCAACAAGGACTCCATAGATTTGACGAATATTAACATTCTCCTTGCACTATTTATTTATTTTTCCTTGTGCTATAATACTTCCAGGTGTTCATTTTGTGTGATCTCAGCTGTTGATATATTTTCTTTACATATACATATACCGTGAATGAGAATGATTAACGTACTATGTCTTAAATTCAACACACAAATCTTCTAAAATAATTCTCTTCCTTAATTTAAAATTTTGTCATACAATAAAGTGAAAAGCATTTTATTAAATCACTAAATATTTTATGGAGCCAAAATGTTGTTTAAATTAAAATAATATTTTAAAAGTGTAATTATATTTAAACCAATATTTTAATATTATTCCCAGAAAAGAGGAAAATTATGAAGTTACAGAAATATACTTATAAAATATGCACCAGTGTACCCTTTTACAAAAGAATCCATTTCAAAAATTGTTTGAGCACGAATATAATGTTTAGACGAAAGCTAATGCTTTCCCAGCAATATTTATTTTTCGCCTGGTGTGCTAGCGACCACAGCTGTTTATTTCAAATAATCTCAGCTGCTGGTGTCAGTTTTTATTCATTTTCTCTTGTTAGCCGAAAAGAAAAAAGTATACTTTCTCCTCAAAACTCAAATAAAGACAATTTGAAAGTTCAAGACCTGAGTATTAAAAAAAGCTTAACTTAGAAGAAAAGTATTTCAGCTCAACATACTAGATTTTTCTTGCCACAAAGAACACATTGGGAATTTTCATCCTAAATTTTTACTTATATTAAAATTTGGAAGCCAAAAGTGAGGCAAAATGTTAAATAACGATGCAAAATCTCCATCGAACATTGTTTTTTTCCCTAGTAGGTACGATTAATTTTTCTAATATGATAAATGCGTTTGAGTTATTTAAAAGTTTCATAAAAACTAATCGTTTCTTTTGAAATCCATTTGTTGGCGAGTATATAGAACATTTCATTTCTAAAAATGATTTTGAATGTCTCAGTGACACGATTCGTCCGCGGAATGCCTTGGGGGTCATAAAACTTTTAAAACTTTCAAAAATTCAATTTTTTTCAAAAAATATATATTAAAAGATAATCTTTTTCAAACATTATAAAACATACCGATTTAAAAGAAAACCTATAATTATTCCAGTTATAGCCTAAAACGTACGAAGCTCCAAAAAATTTCGTCATACAATAAAGTGAAAATCATTTTATTAAATCACTAAATATTTTATGCAGCCAAAATGTTGTTTAAATTAAAATAATATTTGAAAAGTGTGTAATTATATTTAAACCAATATATTTCTAAAAATTCGGTGCTATTTAATGAAATATGTTTGTTTTTCTCTATTGTTTCAAATAATTATTATATAAACAAGTTTAAAAGTAAAACTTTGAAATCAGTTTTCTGAAAATGAGGTTTTTGTGCGTAACGCGCAGGATATCCCAAAACCTTTTCAATATATTTTCATGAAATTTTCAGAAGATATATATTTTATGTCAGTCTGCATAACGTGAACATATATTTTCATATAGTGATATGATAAAAATTGGTTAAGGTTTAACAAAATCCCTCTCTTATATGACTAAAACTAAAAATTAATCTTAAACTATAGACAAATGTCTACTGTTTCCTAAAAATACTGGTTTTATAATAATATACAAAATGCTGTCGTACGAACTAACTTATATTGAAAAAACACATGTGTGAGTTATCTGTTGTTAAAGAGATAGTAATATTTGCTATCGAGCGTTGCAAAATTCATAATCTTTCTAAATCTATAACAAAAAAAAAATATATACGTAAAGTAGGGTTTTTAGATACAAGTATGCAATTAATGTATCTGTTTAACTAAAATGAGTACAAATTACAAATAATGGTTTAAAAATGAAAAACATAATCTTAACATGTAAAAATATGTAAAACATATATGTATTGATAATAAATTATTTAATTAATATTTATATTGTAATTAAAACTGTAAATCGCAAATCGTATAAATTACTAAAAATAATTATTCATTAATTCGCAATGCTAGCTAATTAGAAAACTATGTAAAAAATTCGAAAATGAGTCAAGAAAGGTGTATGAAAATTAGTCTAAACATGCTAAAAATCAACCTGAGTGTAGTAAATGTTACCTTGGCATGCTAAAAATAGACCGTTTGTCTAAAAAACTTTATTTCTATATCTAAATCCATGAAAATATGCTTATATTTCGATAGAATAACGTATCCTATGAATACAACGAAAATAGTATATCGATGAGTTTTAACTCTGGTTTGAATCTCCATATATAGAAAACGTAATAAACCAGTCTTAACATGTTAATTATCCCATTTCTTGTGAGAAAAGTGTAAAAATGCAAAAGAATGTCATTATCAATCTGTTTTACTTACTGTTAATATAATCTATCCCGATTATTGATGGTAATTTCTGAAAATGGGCTCTCTAATGTGTAAGGGGTTTTCCAAATTGCTTACTTTGGCATCATTTTTAACATTATTAATCTGTAAGTTTTGCTACAGTATTCTGAATATATTGCAGTTTCATAATCTATGCTTGACGCATGATATGTCGTTCTTGTTTAAATTTGCTCAGATGTTTTCGAAATATTTTGCATTTGGCAATCCGGATCTTTGGCAGAGGGAGATAGACGACTCAGGAATGGGTTTTTTTCTAACGTTTTTATATAATTTTCTTTTATGTTATAAAAAGCAAACACATTATAATTAAAAAAAAAAAAAATCCCTGACGGCTCGGCCTACATGCACAGGTAGATTTCGAAGACGCAGATCGTGGGGCGCCTGTTTGTTGGGAATTGCGGAAGAAATGACCTTTTTGCCATGATGCGGCAGTTGGAACCGCCTACTTCGAAACCTAACTTGTTTGCAGACCGAGCCAGCAGGATTTTTTTTTTTTTGCTATAAGAGTTGGTCCTATAAAAAACTTATCAATATAAAAGTTTTAGGTAATATTAAGAGGATTTATAATAAATTTAAGCGGATTTGAAATCTTGGGAATTGACGAAGTTATGAATTTTTTCCTTCTAAAACCCCCCTTCCTTCCTCAACCCCCTTGGGGCCATTTTGAATTATATCAAAAATCTGTCATACATAAATTTTCGGCCCTTCTCCGAGAAGTAATAATAACTTCAAACGGATTCGATACGTATCATAATTAAGAAATTATGAGTTTTTTTCTGTTTTCACAACCCCACCCCCCCATCCCCCCCTTGGTTCGATTTTGCCCATTAACGAACTTGACCGAGATTTTATGCCCCTTGATTTTATGTATCAGTTTCGAAAAGATGCGGGAGTTGGAACCACCTACTTCGAAAAATAACTTGTTTGCAGGCGGAGCCAGCAGGGATTTTTTTTTGTTTTTAATTTTTTTTTGCTATAACGGTTGGTCCTATAAAAAACTTGTCAATATAAAAGTTTTAGATAATATTAAGTGGATTAATAATAAATTTACGCGGATTTGATATCTTGTGAATTGACGAAGCTATGATTTTTTTTCTTCTAAAACCCCTCTTCCCCCCCCCCTGGGGCCATTTTTAATTATATCAAAAATCTGTCATACATAAATTTTCGGCCCTTTTCCTAGAAGTAATAATAACTTTAAACGGATTCGATACGTATAATAATTAAGAAATTATGGGGGATTTTCTGTTTTCACAAAAAGCCCCCCCTATTTCCCCCCCTTGGTTCGATTTTGCCCATTAACGAACTTGACCGAGATTTTATGTCCCTTGATTTTATGTATCAGTTTGGAAGAGATTTATGTAGAATTTTTCCAGTTATCGTGGTCATAAAAAAGTGACATAGATAGATAGATAGATATAAAGTTTTGAACTGGGGGTGGTTTTGGGTTCTGGGAGTCATGATCGGCGTAGATCTGCAAAATTTCCAACTTAGGTGAGAATGTAATAGGTAGCATTTCTTACGAAATCTACCTAAAAAAATAATTAGTAAGATTCATTTCATCTTTATGAAAATGAAAAATACTACAAAAAATTACTAACATTTTTTTTTTTTATGAAGGTTTTAAATTTTAAAGCTTTGCTTCACTTATACACCGAATTTATTTATTTCATTAAATACGAATTCAAACACGAAAATATATTCATGATGCAGATGTAAATGTTTTTCTTGCATTTTCTAAAAGTTTGGTGCTATTTAATGAAATATGTTTGTTATTTTCTCTGTTGTTTCAAATAATTATTCCTAATTTAAGACTAATATGTAGAGAAAAGTTTAAATGATGTTTAAAGGGGTTGCAAATTATTCAGCTATATGGCTATTTGCCCATCGATTCAATTTTACGAGGATTCATTTTAATGATCAATTCTCAAAACCTCTACTTTCCTTGACACTTAATGAGGTTCTTGCGCAATGAACCTCAGATTTGTATCATAATATACTTTGGACATAATTTCTAGTCTTCCCTGAATTATCTGACTGATGTAAATGTGAGTTAGAAAATATCGATGACCATTAAAGCTCTAGAAGCTATCAAATTACTCATTATCTTGACATAATGTAAGTAAGCATACAGCTGAAGAAAATGTAAGCTTTTCATTTCCACCATAATTTATTTTTATTACAAAATGTAAATTTTAAGTATAGTTGGAAATAACAAGATCAATTGGATATTAAAATAATTTCAACTTGAGTCTATGGATAACTTTATTTTGAGGCATTGCTAAGTTTCGTGGAATTTTACTGAAAAATACAAATGTCAATATCGTTGCATACATACATGTCACTAATATTATAAGAAGAAAAATTCTAATTTTAGAAATTGCATATTCCGCGAATTGCTTTTAGTTTTTAACACTTTCCAACCTAGTTGAAAAGTGTTTATGACTTCGGTTTGTCTGGCCGTCTGGCCGTCTGCCGTCTGTCCGTGCTCTAACTCGCGTAAATATGCTCGGATTGCCCTGCAAATTTTATATGTTATAATCGTTATCTATAGCATGTTCCCTATTTCAACGGAAGTGTGTAGCACTTATAGTTTTTTTACAGGGACACTCAAAAGAATTCCGTTACATTGCGGTCTATGGGGAAAAATCATTTGCGGTTTATTTAAATAATGTTTCAATACTTTAAACGCATTGAAATTTATATATATCACTAAGGTGCATTAGAAGAAGCTTAATATGGAATAGGGTGTGCATAGCACTTATACTTACTTTACAGGGACAGTCAAAAGAATTCCGTTACATTACGTCTATGGAGAAAAATCGTCTGCGGTTTATTTAAATAATGTTTCACTATTTTAAACGCATTGAAATTTATATAAGGTTCATTACAAGAGACTTACTACAGAATATTGTGTGTATAGCAGTCATCGTTCATTTACAGGGACACACAAAAGAATTCTCTACTGTATGTTAACAATAATTCCTGGAAGTGCGTTTTAAGTTACTGAATGCGATTTTAATTTTAAATCGCTTTTTGTATATTACGTGGTGTGTATAAATTCTGTAGATCCTATACAGGGAAGTACAAAAGTTCGGGAACACATTTCCGTATTATTTAACTCCAGACGGAGAATTTTAAACTGTGCTACGTGTTTCCTAACTGAACTAAAATTTAGCATCCTATGTAGTATATATACAAATCTATAGATCCTATACAGGGCTGAATAAAGTATTCGGATTACTTAGATGTTATCTTTTAGCTTATAAAAGAGTATGATTCGTAAAATTATTTTGGAAGCGTTGGAAAGTGTTACATAATCTATGCTTGACGCATGATTTTTCGTTCTTGTTTTTCCTGATGAAGATATGTATCTGGATTTCGAAACAATATTTCAAAGCTACAACACCCATGTTTTTTCATATTGTTATTCAATTACCACGATATTTTATTCTCAAATCTAACGGAAAATGGAACTTCAATTTTCTTATATCTGATTAATGTTAGCATTCAATTGTCCAAACACACTGACACTGAAAACAATTTTAAGATCAATAAAGAAGCTTATAAAAATTGCCGTGTTTATATAGTAAGCTATAACTATAAGTATAATGTTCACTCTAGAAAGAAAAAGGGCAGGGTGCTAGTTACTGAACAGGGCACAAATGAAGCAGGAAAAGAGCACTAGTTGAATGAAAAAAGGACATTTTTGCAAGAGAAAATGTATTAGTGTGTTTGATTACAGGCCTCCCCGCTCGGTTTGACCTTGACCTTGTGTTTGATTACAATGTTTAAAAAGGGAGAATTATTTTTTGGTATGATGAATAAAGTAACATTAATTTCGTATTATTTTAGAATTATAAATAAAAAAATACAATTAAATTACAACACGATTGAATATTTTTTTGTATTTTTTTTTTCTTTTTGAAAAGTAATGAGAGTTCTATAATTTTTGCTAGCTCTCCAGCACACAGTTTTATAAGTACTGTGGTATGAAGAAAATTTTTACAAGAAATCTCTGGGTTACAACTAGGGGTGCCTTTCAGTATTTTTAAAAAGGGCAGGGTGATGCACCCTTTAACAAAGGCCTAGAAGGAACACTAAGTATGATTCATTCAAGTTCTGATACTGACGGCATCGAAATTTAAGCGCAGCCAATGAACATAAAACACGGACAAAATTATGCATGATAGATGCGGTTCGCATAATTGGCATGTGGTCATAAAAAACTTGGCATAAAATTTTCGATCGAACAACTTATTTCACAATCCTGTCGTAAAAAAAAGAGAAGAAATTTCGAGAATCATTTCAATCATCATAAAAAGTAGTGGGCATGTAAAAATCATCACAAGAATACTAATTAAAAAGGAAAAACAATTATACTACAGTTTTCAGTGTCTCGCATTTTCATGTAGCAACGAAATGAACGAGCTTTATTTTCAACTAATTTTCATGTGACGCTAGTTTATGGTTACATAAATATAAAATGTTCTATTTTAATTTAGTAATTTATATACACCCACAAGGGAGGAAAACTGAATACATATATAGAACTACACAAAACCAATAAAAAAGTATAAAACTCATCGGGAAGTCAATTTTATTTAGTATTAAATAGTACTTTCATTATTATTTGAGATGAACAGTTTACACAAATTGTTACAATGGCGATTTAAGATAGATAAGCTATAGTAAAAAACCACGTAAATTTATGTAGAAATTTTGCTCACATTTTAAAAAATTAGATTTTCCCCCTACACGTCTGATACTTATATTATACAAATTTCCTTCCTAAATTTTAAATGTGCCTTTCTTTAAATTCAAAGTTTTTAAAAATTTTAACTTAAGTAAGATTTAATTTTTTTTTTAAATTCTTAAAATTTAGGAAGGCAAATCATGAAAGTCCACTGCATCGAAATCAAACGAGATCCATTTTTATTGTGACAAAAGAATTTTGAAAAACGTATTAGGTAATGAGTAATTCTGCATTGAAATTTCCCCCCGTTATTAACCAATGTTACGATCTGTGAAGATCAGTCACAGCTTTGTATATAAGAGTTTCCATTTAAATTTTTGACTTATGCGAGACATTTTTACATGACATTGCTCTCAGCTATAAAAAATTGGTGTATTTTAATTTAGTAATTCATGCACTTATAAAGAAATAAAACTCTACAACTATAAGCTATTATAATCAGGGCAATACTCTGACTACGCATGGGAAAAAAAAAGTGACCTGCAGCATCAAATTATTTTACAATATGATAAATGCAAATTATCTTTGACAGCATCATTATTCTCATTATTTTAATACTTCTATAGATCTAGATTCGCAGATTAAAATGGACTGTTAAAACAGAAGCATAAAAGGGAAATGAATAAATCTATCATTCGATCTTAAAGTATTATTCTTTTTCTTCTATGGGGCACAATCTGTGATAGCACATTGAAATAAATCTTCATAAAATCCGACACTAAGCATTTGACGTTTGACTTTACGCAAGACGTATTTTCCATTACCATAATCAAGCTGTTAAAACAAGCCAAAATAAGGATTACTATTATTTCATTTCTGTTCAAACGAAAAGATCCGCCAAGAGTCTTTCGGTTTCTCTGAAATTGGCGTGAGAAGATGCAAATACCTTTTTTATTTTTTTTTTTGCCTCCTAGTACATTCTGAAAGAAACAATAGACAAACAGAAGTTGTAAAAAGAGTAGTTCAGTGCAATTAATCCAGAGAATCTGATTGGAATCTTTTTGTTGCTGTTTCACATTTGAATATACTCGTAGTTATGATACATAAGTAATTTTAGATAAGTATGTTTGATACCTGAGTAATCTGTTTATTACCCATATAATTAAGTTGATTATCTACCATAAAAAATAAATAAATGGGAAAACCACATCTAACGAAACACAGAGAATAAAATAATGAAATTTATAAGTGATTTTTAAGTTGATATGATTGCCTAAATGAGGTGTATAGAAAAAATTTCCGAAGTATTTACTCTAACTTCAAGCGCCTTGATTCATTGGTTTTATAACTTCAGATGTTAAATGCATTCACAGTTAAGTTAAAATATGATTTTTTCGCCAGTTAATTGTGACTAAGTGAAAGGGAAATGCTGGAAGTAAAAATCGAAAGTGAAGATAACTAATTTGTTACTATTCAAATTCAAACAAGAGATGCATTGTCATAATTATTTGTTTGAATTACCTTATTAACTTTTATAGGATAACGTTCCGAATTGAAAATGTATTTAAAATTAAATTTCATCAATATTGACTTAAACTTAGACAATATAACAGAAAGATAACTATTTTTGAAACAGAAACAATACAGTCATAAAAGGGAAAATGCACCGAAAATCCTAAAAAATAACCTTTTTCGTCATCAAGAGAGCCACAGAGAGAAAACCACATCTAATAAAACACAGTTCAAATTAAAATTCAATTTTCAAATTAATTCATATCAATTCTTAAACTTATAAATGAGTCTTTCATTAATTGTTACTATTTTGCTTTTTATCTCACAGGCTACCAAAGCCTGAGAGCTAATGTGCCTACCAGGTTCTGTATGTACGTATCGCGATAATTCTTGATAAATATCCGATTTGCTTCAAATTTTGTATATAGGTTCGTTGTGATAAGGCGCTTCCCTGATCAGTTTTGAGGGTTCATTTGTTAAGTATAAGGGGGGAACGGGGGCTAATCCCCCTTTAACTTAGATAAATGGTTTTTTCATGCAGAATTATCCAATTTTCTTCAAATTTTGTATATAGATTCATTGGGATAAGGCGCTTCCCTGTTTAGTTTTCGGGGTTCATTGGTTAAGTATAAAGGGGAGAGAACGGGGGGCTAATCCTCCCTTAATTTAGATAAATGTGTTTTTCATGCAGAATTATCCGATTTGCTTCAAATTTTGTAGATATGTTCATTGTGATAAGGCGCTTCCTGATTAGTTTTGGGGGTACATTGGTAAAGTATAAAGGGAGGAAATATGAGGCTAATACCTCCGCTTAATTTATTGTCGATCTCTTTATTTTTCGAGGGGCATTATTCTTTGAAATAAGGGTATAATATACAATTAGTGTGAATAGTCTGTGTTCTCAATGCCATCAGTTTAACTGGGTACTTTTCTTTATTATTTAATCTATTCATCACTATACTACATTTTTGAATCCAGTGTAAAAGGATAATCATAAGTGGCTAATGTTTGCAATAGGAAACACCATAAAAATTATATATATATATATATATATATATTTCCGAATTTAAATAACTAATATCTTTAAAATAAAGCATTAGAAGGCAAAATATGACAAAAAAAAGTTAAAAATATATCTGGACCTGAATTCGGCATGTAAAAGATTAATGAAGGCTATAAACTCATTTGAAAACAAAATTAAATTAACTACGGAAAGTTTAAACATAATAAAACAATTTTTAATTAAAACAATAGTTTCTCAGACGCAAGCTGAACTATGGAATATCATCCAAAGCAATCATTTATCGAGATGTCATTTTTAAAATGATAAATTATAAGTAGAAATGAGAAAGTATCTATAAACTAAAAAAGATTTTATATATATTAATAGAAAAGGATTATTTGTAGATTCAAGTTTCTGATTCAGGTGTTAATTTCCCATAAGTATTTGCATATTAAATGAACAAGAACAATATATGTGAAAAGGTTTTATTTTGTGATAATTTTAAGAAAGGTAATTGATTGGGAAATAATAAGGTATATTTATGCAGGAAAAATATTATTTGATAAATTGAAATGGTTAAATCGATTTAAATACACAGATTTCTTTTTCAAGCAAACAGTTTTCAAAATTTTATTTGGAAGTTCGCACAGAAAAAGATTTTATCATATTTGATAAGGAGTATAGGAGAGGTGTAATTTTCAGTTATTTATTTTTATTATATGTAATATAACATTTTAAAACATATTTTAAGTTTTTTTACAGCGCTTACACCCTAAAATTTTCTAAAATGTAAGAAAAAAATATTCACGAACTTTCAAACTCGCATATTTTTCACAAAAGATGGGGGTCAGGTAAGGGTAGAATAATTTTTTACCTGTGTGGTTGGTAAATTTCAAGCGTTGTATGATTCACCTGTTCTTTCGGGTGTATTGTGATAAAACTTAATTTGCAAGGCTAAAAGTGAAACCAAGGTCATCAACGGCAAGTCCAGTTTTTTTTTCTCTCTCTTCTGTTATTAGGGATCAAATGCCAAGTAGAAGAAAGCTTGATAAATTCATACGAAATGCTATGCAGAATTTTGATGAGCTACATTAACTGTTATAATAGATTATGTAGCATGTACATTTGAAACATAATGAAGCAAAAGGTTTAAGAAATTTGAAGGTACAATCGGGGCCCAAAAAATTCGTTATATTAAAAAGAGTTTTCAACTTGTTAATAAACTATAAAATTATAAAAAAAAATTATTATATCAAAACCTATGACTTTGTTCGTCTCTTTATAGTACTAATAATAATATTGTTGTAGTAATAATATTGCGAGTTGTAGAAATAATATTGCGATTAAGGACTTACATAGAATTGATATCATAAAAAAAAAAAAAAAAACCCTCGATTGAATTTAAATGAAAAAAAATACAGAAAATACGTTAACACCTTAACGAAATTTACTTTATATGGCAACTATATTGGATTTATAATAATATTATTTATAAATAAGCTGTCGGGTTGACACAAGATGGAAAATCATGTAGCATGCTTGTTTACCAATTATTTATATTATTATGAGAAAAAATTATCCAGCATATTGATGACATCATTATTCTTTACATGAAAGCACTTTTCATCTATTCATTACCTGTTCAAAAACACAGCAATCTACAACATAGTGAAAATGTTATCACTGACAATGAAATTAATTTTCTTGACTAAATTAATGACAAGGTAGCTTCCATAGTCCATGTTTTAAAAATTCAACTCATTTTACTCAAACACCCGAAGCTAAAATACTTGGAACCCGATTACAGAAGATTCAATCCTAGTTTTCGTTAATACTGAATTTGAATGTGAATTTCAGCACGAGAGTTACAGTGTAACAAAAATCAGGCTGTTTCAAAATGTCAGCCACCCTATAATTTCAAACTGCCATATATCAACCATTTTTTAAGATTAAGTCAAAACAAAAAATGTTCTGGAATCCTTGTATCACGGTCTAACACTTAACGGTAACAACTTTTACAATTTATAGTTTTTTATACATATTTTTGAATTTTTAAAAAAGTGCCATATCTCAGACATTTTTTAAGATATAGCCGAAACAAAACAAAAAAAAAAATCCAGAATCCTTGTATCACGTTCTAACACTTAACGGAAGCAATTTTTCCCATTTATAATTCTTTTGTATATTGTTTTAAAAATGTTTGAAAGGCCGCCATTTTGAAACAAGATGGCGGATGAAGCTGACAAACGAACTCGGTCTCATCCAAATCGGTTCATAAATAAGAGAGTTACAGCATGACAAATGTCAGATATATATATATATATATATATCAACATTTGAACGGAGGGTGGTTTTGGGATCTGGGGGTCATGAACGATGAAAATATACCAAAATTTTTTGGAATTAATTTCCTCCGAACGGCTGCAATTGGTAGCTTTTTGCAATGAAAGCTACCTAAAAGTCTGCATTACTACTTGATATGTATGGTAAACATTCTGATTTTCAATTTTATGTAAACACATTCACACACTATAGTTAAGATTTACATAAATTAGTCTTTATTAATATTCTACTAACCTATGCACATAGGTTTAAGCTGTTATGTTCAGAAAAAACAAAAACAAAAATCTAAAATATGTAAGTGCACAAGCTAAAAACTACGGTTATCTTCCACACATCATTAAATCTGTTTTATATAAATAATATTCTTATTTTATGTGACGTATTTCACATTTAAATTGCATCCACATTTTTTATGAAGCATTGGTATATAGACAGATGTATTATGTCATAAAAAACAGAGGATTTATCTTTTTGTTTATTTTTTGTAATGATTATGGTGTTCTTCAAAGGCTTTCGTGACTTTTATACTTATACCTACTTTGACTGTTGTTATATATTACAAAAAAATAGTACATAGAAAATGAAAAAATGACAAAAAAAAAGTTTATTTTTCGCCACTTGGCTTAAATGGGAACTTATCACACCTGTGCGCTTACTTCCTATGAATATGGGTTACTATTATATTATGGATTTTCTCTAGCCATTGGTCATTAACATGTAAGATTTTATGAATGAAGATGGGTAATTGGTTTCACAGCATCAGAACACAATATGTAAATGAACTACTTTACATTATCTAGTGCATATTTTTAAACATTTATATTAGCACACTATGCCTATTTTGTTAGCTGTTTAATTTAGCTTTGATCCTAATTTTATATAGTTAAATATCTGTTAATTTAATAATTCGTTATTAAATCATGTTATGTATTGTTTAATTTAATTATTCATAGATAACGACACTATTCGACTTCACGTAATTTCGTTGCCTAGTCTCTTTAACCCTTTAGCGGGCGGTGGTCACAAAAAAGGACACCTAATTTTAATTCCAAAACTGACAAACGGCACCAAGAATATTTAATTAAAATTTTCCTTTTATAAAGTAAGGGAAAATCAGCAAGTTATTCTTTTCTAAGGAAATCGTTTGTAAAATCTGGTGTAAGTCCATTATTTCATTATTTTACAAACAGATTTATTCCGCGCCGGAAAGGGTTAAATAGTAATTTGAGTTTCCAATACTATTATGTCGTATATAAATAAATTTAATTAGTGTTACTTTTTTCCTTGAAATCTAATTATTTTTGTTTTTTGATATAAATATCAGTTTGTAAATTTTCCAAACTTTTTTTTCTTTTTAAAATAATTTTAAGATTTGGAATTTTAGGTTATAAATATTACCAAATAATTTTCAGTTATATTTAATTTTAATATATATTTTTTATCAATTGTCTTTTATTGATGTTTTTTTAATATAATTATTTAAAAAAAATACTACATATATGTATATATGTACATAATACATATATGAGCTATATATATGTACATATATATAGCTCATTACTTTGCATGGATTTTATATCACGAGTAATAAGAGTTTATCATCATGTCATATATTCATAAGTATGATATGCTTCTTACTGTTTTTAGTTAATATATATAACTATACTATAATATACGGATTAATAACTTTAAAATATTACTATAAAGAAAGTATTTTAATGTCTATGCAAAAAGATAACAATGCGAAAATTAATAGAGCTGTCGTGAGTATAGATTTTGCTAATGAATTCAAGGTTTGCAAATGTTAAAAATTGTAATTGGAGAGTCGGAAATTTTTGTCTTAAGGCTGTACTCAAATACAAACTCTCTACTTTCTGACACATCCATGAAGTCATTTTATTCGTAAATGTACAAAGTTTGCAGGTTTTCTTATCTAGATGTCATGTATAATTTCCCTATAAATGGAAAGAATCTGTCCGAAAATGTCTGATTTTGCAGACACAACAATCAGGCAAAATGTATCTGAGAACAATCGATACAACGTGAATGTACTCAAGCTGTAACTCATTGATAGGAAAATGAAAACCGCTATTGAATATCAAGGTATATTAATAGTAATGTCGGCAAATTCCATGCATTTACGTTACGACTTCGTGAAGGTATAAGAAAGATTTGCGATGTCAAGCGGAGAAAAAAAAATTACATTGCTCATAATGCGTCATGTAGATCAAATTATACTAAACCACACCGTTGTTCCCATCATGTGATGTCTATCTGTGCTACTGCTTCCATTGCAGAATTCTCTAGAATACTTGTACATATTGCTTCATAAAACAAAGAAATAAAACGTTACTTTAATGTTTATTTTGAATGTTAAAATCGTTTCTTCAAAATCTGTTGCAGATAATATACATTTAGGGTTTGTTGTAATTTCTAATGCAAGGTAGCATTTATAAAATGTTACGAAAATAAATTCACAATTATACTATATTAATTTTAACACAATTATTCTAATTGTTAATTAAATCAAATACTTTTCTGTAATTTTGCAACTGGGTGAAAATATGTCCAGGCCAGTATTCGAACCAACGATCCTTTTGGCATAAGTTGCCAATGCTCTACCAACTGAACTATCCTGGAAAAATCTGGCAGGCACAATTTGCTCAGAGAACCTGATTGATTATAACGTCTGGTCTGATATCTGAATCAGCTCAACAGAATAAATCGCAGGTAATTGAACTGCGAGAAACGCTGGATACGTAATTATATTATATTAATGTTAACACAATTGTTCTAATTGTTAAATAAATCACATGCTTTTTTGTAATTTTCCAACTGGGTGAAAAAGTGTCCAGGTCAGGATTCGAACCAGGGAACTTTTTTGGCATAAGCTGCCATTGCTCTACCAATTGAACATTTGATATGATATCTGAAACAGCTCAACATAAAAAATTGCAGGTAATGGAACTCCAAGAAACGTTGGATACGTAATTATACTATATTAATATTTACACAATTGTTCTAGTTGTTAAATGTACACATGATTATTTGTAATTTTCCAACTGGGTGATAAAAATATATGAAATTTGCAATTATCAAGTCCAAATTACTACAAGTTTTAAACTGTTCATAAAAGTTATATACTGCAGTAAGGAGAAAGACTGCGCCGAAAATACTTTTCTCAGTAACTGGATTACAGAGCGGTTTTAATATTATTACATTTCTTTTTCTTGACCCTATATCATTCTTAAATTATTATATATTTATCATTATCAAAACTTAATGCTAATTTGTCATTAAATGTATAAAAAAAATTACAAACGTTGTACATTCAGTGTAAAACGTTGATCCAATTAAATCAGTGAAAATTTAGTTCTGGAACTTTTCTATTAAAATCAATGTAAGCTCAATTTTTGCTGTCAGTTTTGATAAAGCATTATTCTTTAGCATTTAAAAAGCAATTGATATTTTTGTAAAATTTTTAAATCATCGAATTAAAATTACTCCAAGCAGTATTTGGATAACAGCTGTTTTGGTTAATCTAAAAAAAAAAAAACATTTGAAACGATCAATGTATCAATAACACTGTTTTTCTATCATTTACTTAGCTACATTACTTAAATTTCGATGATTTATTCACATATTGGATTTATGAAGAACAGCTGGGTCACTACGCAAAGCATAACATGTGGTGCAATGTGTAAAACAAAACTAAACAAAATACAAAAATATCCGACTCACATAGTAGAGAGCTAGTACATTTATGGTACAGGATAAAGATGCTAATGTGGTGTAATCCTTGAAGCGTTTTTAAAATTTCTCGGATATATCTGTTTCGCACACTTCTATGTGTATCTCTTTATCTTTTTTTTTTTTTTTTTTTTGTCAACAATTTAATATTAAGACTGTCAAATTTAGATAAATATATTTTCTGTTCTAAAGTATTATTCCCAAAGAAAAGAAAGAAGCATATTTTTTATTCAAAACAATATTTTATTCAGAATAATACATATCTTAGCATAAGTACTTTGATCAAATATGTCTACACAAGCAAATTCTATGTCCAAAGTGTTCACGGTACATTTAAAATGACTGAAAGCATATATAATATATATCAGTGTTTACGCAGCAGATACTGCTTATATGAATCAGCATTTATTCGAATTACTCGTTCTTACGAATAAAATTATTGAGAAAAGGACGCAAATCATGTTACCTTTGACGTGTATTAGAATCAGCTGCCCGATTGCATAAGTTCTGCCGATTCAATAAAGCGGAATTTGCCATACGTGTGTTTGTGGGCGCATGTCTGTTATAAGAACGTGTTCTTTACTTATACGTTATAAATTCTAGTTATTACGGTATTTAATTGTGCTATAGAGCATGCATATGACAGGACAATTTTTGAGGGAATTGGACACGTGTTTACCTTAGTACCCCTCAAAAATTTTGGAGATTCCACCTAACCTCTCGGGATTAAAATCATGGCATATGTAAACTGTGAAAAATATTGTTTCTCTAAAGATATTCTGAGTAAAATTTCATCAGTATAAATCGAGCTATTTCTTTTCCACCTGGGCTTAAAACTACAAATCCGCTCCTCCTCCTCTTACTTTAAATTTTATACCGTGTAATAAATGTTACAATGTTAATGCATATATTATGCAAAAATTGTTTAATGGAAAACATGCCATTAAGCTGTAACACTGATGTTCCGCAATTGTTTAAATACTATAATCTAATACAAGTAAATTATTTATTTACATTTACATGAACGTGGAGGAAAAATACATCATTAATCAACTGACTCAAGAAAATGTTTAATGTTTTTTATTTGACTTTTTTACAAGTTAAAAGCATTATTTAGGTAATTATGGTAAAACCGATAATTATTTAAGGAAAACTGTTTCAGAGTATTGAAATATTTTGGATGGTTTAAAAGATATTTAACCCACTTGAGTTTGGCGTCCTAACAATAGGACCTATATTTACATTGACTATAATAATTTTGTCTTAAAAATTATTTTTGTTATTATCTGAATGCAATTAGGATAGTATATGTCATTTACTATTATCATTTCATTTATGTTTCAAAATTTAATAATTAAAAAAAAAAGTTCACTTAAATATCTGTACATCGTTGGTCATTCTTTTATTTCAATTACGTGTTTCATTCTTAAATTTAAAAATAAGGTTACCTTTCCGTACCAATAATTTACAATAGATATACTCTGTCTATTTTATCCTATTGTAATACGACATTTTCCAGAGTCTTTGTTTGTTTAATTTCTTAAAAATGTATATTTCAGAGTGAAAAGACCCCCCCCCCCCACCACCACCAAAAATAAATAAATAAATAAATAAAATGTTTAATTGAATATAATTCCTACATACACATCTAAGTTGTTTGGATAATACTCTAATTTTTTACATATGGGGAGGGGGTGGGGAGTAGGGTTTTAGTAGACTAGCACAACTTGAAGAGTTGGAAACAAATTACACAGTCAAAATAAGTAAAGGAAAATATTTGTTAGGCATAAAATAAAGATAGAAGCCAATAATTATACCGAGAAGCAAGGGGAGGAATTCATAAATAGAATGCTCCAGGAAATATCTTTCACGTTAAGAATGTAGAAAGGATATTGGAAATTTCCAGGGCACTGAGCCAATGTGGATGATTATTCCGTTCATATTAAAAGAAAAAAAATATATAGAGAAAATAGATAAAAGCATTAAACTCTTTTTAAAATGTGTAATGATCGAGAAACTTTATTTTTTGTTATAATTACGTAAAGTGTAAACTTTTCTTTTGTCAGGTTATCAAAGCATGTGCTAATGCGTTGACCGATAAAAACACAAGCCATTTTTTTTCTCTCTTTTTACTTTTTTCCTCATATATTCATTTGGCTAGCATAAAAGTTTCATAGTGGTGATACAATTTCTGTAGATTCCAATTTCAATTCTGTAGATTTTAGGAGAAAGAAACCCAAAAAATATCGTTCCGGCTTCAAGAAGGAAAGTTGATTTAGTCTAATGAAATTTTGTTTACCGTCTTGCCTAGACTCCACCACAGATAGCTTCTTTTCTTGTTTTAAAAATATGCTATTCAAAGAGCTTTTACTAGATTAGAAAAATTTCGAGGACATTTAGATTTTGGAAGTTTTTTAACAAAAATAACTTGGAGAGGGAGAATGAACCAGAGAAGAAATCTGTTGATTAAAAAAAGACAAACAATATGGGAATTTGCTGCAATTTTTTAAGCAGGGAATTAAAAAAAAATTCTGAACTGATTTCATGAAGAAATTTCCGGAATTTAGAGACCGACTGTCTCAGGATCTAAACTGGGAGGCATAGCCCAGTTTTCAATGATTTAGCACGTGCAACTTTTGTGACCATATAAGAGAAAAATCGAGAATTTGTCTAAATAGACATCTTGAGATAATATTAGAGAACAATTTTGCAAACATTCTCGGAAGCATGAGATTTTGCAGATCTAGTGAAGAGGTGGTGTGATTTGGGCTAAACTTAAGAATACAGTAACAAAGCTGCTATAAAAACGATTTTTGAACAATAATTTCTTTTCATTTGTCAGTTGAAAGATTTTTAAAGACTTTTTATAATGTTCTTTAAGCGATATTAATCAAACTGGCTTTCATTTTAACAAATTTTACACAAAAATGGAAAAAAATACATGAATCCCAATGTCACTATTATAAAGAGAAGGATTTTAAGATTTTACTTCAGAACAAATGTGATTCAAAACACCACACTATCTTGATGGCAGTTACATGTTGTAGTTATTTTCGTGTTATTTCGCATAAGTTAAAATTGAAATTGTTAAGAAACAGTATATTTACTTGTGATTAATAGTTTTAGTACCTAATTCAGAGCGAAAATTATAAATCTCATTCGTGTGGAAGTTTTTCGTAATTTTTGTTCCTCTCAGAAAACAGAAGTATTTTTCTTGAGTGGATTATGTTGTTTATGTGTCCAGGATAGCTCAATTGGTAGAGCGCTGGTGAGTGAAGCCAAAGGTCCCAATTTCGGCTCCTGGTCTGGGCATTTTTTCGTACAGTTGGAATTAAAATGAATTTGTATTTTCTTACTTTCATAGGGATATACTTATCACGGCTCTGTGTGAGACTATTATTATTACTGTAGAGTAGAGCCCCACTTCCTCATTTCCAAAATTTATTATGATACATGCACGTATTCGTATATTTTATCGGATTCATTCCTTCTCAAAATAAAAAAATTCTCGTTATTCATTGATTTTAACAACACAAAATTATGGTCATCATCATAATCATCATTTATTAATATAATTATTATTACTATTATTACTGTCATTTTTATTATTATTATAAGGAATGTTAAATCAATAGGATTTTTTTTTTTTTTTTACCGAAAAGTTCTCTAAAACCATTATGAGTAGCAATTCATAAATATTTTCAAACAGAATATGTCATACAGGGGTGGGGAATTTTAATAAAATCTTACCAGTGAAAGGTTCGCCTATACCAGCCAGCAAGATGCAATGTACAATCAAATATAGTGTGATTAATAGGACTCATAAATGTGCAAAATTTAAGTGACTGCAAAAATATTTCATTACTAAAAAGCATTACCATATTAATATTTGATTGAGTAAGATACACTCTTAAAACTGTACCGCTTATTTAAAAGGCACAAGCACATTGTGCCTTCTATTACTTTAATGTAAGAGGCATGTAGACAGTGTGCCTCTGATTAGGAGAAAAACGTTAGAGGCAACATGAAATGAAAGGCACCCATAACACAGCAAAATATCTCAGAGGCACACAGTTCGCCTCTGACAGATTGGTGCCTTTTAAAAAAAACATGTCGCGTTTCAGAGTTACACTCAGAAACGGACATGCGCTACAGCCGTTTACCCGTCATGCATTGGGATCAGTGGAAGGGAAGCAGAAGCAATGGCCGCCAATGTAAATACGCCTGTTAACAACGTTGAGTCGAAGCAAATAATGACTCTGGAATAAGTAAGTAGTATATTTAACTTTGTATTCTTTTCTGTTAATGTTATAATGTAAAACATCATTCTTTACACATGGAGACACTCGTGATTAGGGAGGGGCAACGATAATTACTTCGTTAAACTCTTAGTTATTCAAGTTATATCTTACTATTTTCAAAGGTTTAGGGGAATGGCGGCATTACCCTGCACCCTCTAGCGTACATGCATGTATATGTATATATTATGTATGTGTATCTCTCAGCAAATCTTTGTTTTTATGTGCATATAAATAGGACTTAATAAATAATAAAATGAATAATACATAGTAAATCATTCTTTAATCATATATAGTATTTCCAAAACCATAGTCAGATTTTTTTTTCTGGGGTTTGTGTGTGTGAGGAGGAGGAGGGGGGGCTATCTTGTAGATGTTAAGCTACAGTGCCTTTCTTTTAAATAAAAGTATAATATGAATTGATCCTTCCTACTCACCTGGCTACAGCCTTGATTACTTTCTACATTTTATAAAGTTTCACAAATCGCAATGTTGATTCAGATTTTGCACGCTAAAATATTATTTGTATATTTCAAGTAAAAGTTCCTTAAAAAAATAGAATTTAATTAAACTGTCATTGATCATTCTCCCTGTTGATAAAAATGAGAATATATTTTTATTTTATTTTGATTGCATTAAATTTTCGTATAATAATTTATTGAAATTTTGAAAAATCACCGTTTCTTGGCTTCCATAAATGTTTGCAATTTTAAATATCTCAAGTTCTATCAAATGTAGAAAATTTTATGATCCCTCATTTTAAAGAGGAGTTTATAAATTTTAATTTAATATTAAAATTGACTATGTTTAGTTTTAAAAAGTAAATTTTGATTTTTTTTTTTAATTTTTGAAGAAAAAAAAAAAGAAAAAAAATATGTTTGTTGTAATATTATAAGCTTAAAATTATGACATTTTTTAAGTGGGATCTCAATGGGATCAGGAGTTATCAAATAGAAGCTAAAAAATTGCCATTTAAATAACAATCTAACGCACCTGCATCATTTTTCATGTTTTTAATGTTTGTCTTATTTGTTTTTAATAAAGCTTTTATGCCTTTTTATGTATTTTGTTGTGCACAAAATAAATTAAAATGTTGACAAGGTTCTTTATTGAACCACAGAACTGACTTAGGCCACATGGACACACATTTTAATATTTATTTCATATTTATTTCGATAAATTGGGGGTGAGAAAATTTTCTATTATAGTATTCTGCCTTAGACAAAATTTAATCTATGTCTTCGGATATGCCATGCTGGGAAATCTTTCTGCAGTAGACAGAATTTAATGTAAAGATATAAATTTAATATAAAATATAATTAAATTACAATCTGCACCTCTTATAATGGTGGCACATGCATGTGCCACCATTATAACAGGCACAGAATGTATTTTTAAATAAGAGGCACTTGAATATATAAATTCAGTGGCACACTGTGCCTCTTAATTTCAAAGGCACTTACGCTGTGCCTTTGAATCCCAAAGGCACTATGTACCTCTTAATTTCAAAGGCACCACGTGCCTCTTAATATTTAGAGGTACAAAAATTCAGAATGTACCTCTTAAATCAGAGGCACAGTTTTAAGAGTGTATGCAACCGAGGATAATTTAGTGTAAATTGGAACTTAGTGCCGTGTTTACATTGCAGGTTAATTGATTGGTTTATTAGTCGTGAGCGCCGCAATCATCTTTTGCACACGGGAGCTAAACATACTTGGAATTCCGTTTAAAGTGGAATCTGATGCACTACAAACATCCATGCCTGAGTCGTGATTTGAACCCAGGTCCCTTTGTCTAGTAGCCAGCGTCCTTACTAGACAAACAAGAAGGCAAAGCATTACAAAAACTACAAAGACTGAAAAAAAAAACCCCATGAAATATGACCAACAAATAAAATATATAAACGTTTTGGGATAGTTTTTACCATGTAGTGTTTAAATGACTGCCTAAAATTTCACTCGCCAGGTCGGAAAATCTACTCGTCAGAAGCGAATAGATTTATGCAATTCCCCACCCCCATTAACATAATGCAAATTTACATTTTCCATTTGGTTGTTACTAATTAATAGTTCAAGTTAGTAGTTAATTAGTGGCTTGGCTAAGTACTTTTTTTGTTGATAACAGCCAGGATTAGGTAAATGGAAGCATCTTCATTCTTGTATCAGTTTAATATTATTCAGAAAATGTATACATATTTTCAAATATGAAATTCTTGATATGAATGTGATATATCTGCTTTCTTCTTTCTTAATCAAGTAAGATAGATTAATATGAATATGGGCACATCAGTTCAGTTTGAAAAGTTTCTATAAATCGTAAATTTTCTAAAGAAAAATATAACAAATAAAAAGAATTAAAAAGCTGATCCTCATTAAGCCCTTAAACGACATCCTTTAAGTCCTTAAACAATCAATTGTCTTTGTTTCAGTGGCACGGGACTAATTCCCTCACTCTCATGTACGTGAAACAAAATAAGGTTTTCATGATTAATTGCAGCAAATTAACATTAATAAGAAATAATAAAACAAGAAAAAGAATAATAATTATCTTAATAAATTAGATAAAGCACATTTTTAAGAAAAGAAAAAGAAACTTATTTTTTGTAAAATTGTAAAAATTGTTTCAATACGCAATATTAAATATTAAAACTTCTTAAACAGACAATAGAAGAGATAAGCAAACATTTAAACACACCATAAAAATTAATGCTTTTCATTGCTGCGTTTAGGAAGATATTTACAATTAGTTTGCAAATAAAACAGAATAAGAGAGAGCGATAAATATGCCAACGTTATATAAATTAAATATAACATATTAAAAAGAAAGAAGTTTGAATCATAGAAATTTATGATATAATTGTAAAAGTTACTACAAAACACAAAATAAAATTCAATTGCTTTTAATACAAATAAGGAAGTTCGTAAGAAGCAGAGCGCATCATTGAGAAAATGCTTTTCAATGGTGTGTTTAAGATTTGTAAAAATTATTTTTTTTTTTTGCTGTTTAAATATTAATTTCAAATATATATAGTGACGTAAGGTGTTTTTTAAAAAAAACAATATGATGGACAGAAACTAAGCGAAATAACATAGGAGGAAATTATAAATATATTAATAAGTTACGTACAAAAAATTTATTGAAAGAAAGGAATTGTTAAATAAAAGTAACCAAATGAGAGACAGTTAAAAAATTAAATAAATTTATATTTTTAGAAAACTAAATGGTGTTTAATCGATAAATACTGGGCAAATAATCATTTGCCCTTTTCTTTTATATTTCAAAGATTACTTTGGACATATATAAACTATTTATCTTTAACATATCTGATGTATAAAATACATTAAAATCAATAAATCAGAATATTTAAAATGGCGCTTCTAGAATACCAGCTCGAATCTCTAAGTGAGAAGTGAAAGCTATCCGAGCAAAAATTCGATTTGATGCGGATCAGGAATAAGTTAATGTAGCCTAAACTAAACTTGTTGAAGAATCAAATCCAATCACTATGGGGCGCCCAACTAGTTTTTCCCCTTATTCAATTTACAGTGAGAAGGGCATCTAAGGGGGAAGGTAATCTCATGATATATTTGCTCTTGAAAGTCCTCTCCCGAAAATGGATAGCTTAATTTGAATATTAACATGACAGCGTGATGTACAAATATTTAATTTTTATCTATTTGCTTTCATTGTACACGTATCTTCGTCTGAATGTAGTTAAAGTTTTTTTTTTGGTAAATAAACTACAAATAAAAAGGGAAATAATTTAAGAAAACACCTATGTTGTATTAAGGTAATATAGGAACATATAAAGTAAAATATCGGAACTAAGTATTATATAGGAACAAGGGTGTTCAACCTGCGGCCCACGAGTCTAAGAGCTACCACTATTTACTTATAAAGTTTTTTGTCTTAATAACAGAAATTTTGCGATTAAATAAGGCAAATATTTGTATTCGTAAATAATGGTGGCAGACGGTTTTTAGGCAAAAATTTTTAACACCTCTTTATTAAAAAAATGCATGTTTTGTATAAAATTTCTCAAATTTTGTATGAAACGTCCTTACTATTTTCAAGAAATGACTTAAATACTTCTGATATTTTTCCTAGCTAAAGGTGGTTAAATGCAATTTTATTCAAAATTAAGAGGCTGAAAACGCAATATTTCGGTCACTGAAGCAATGGCATAATGACATCTAAGTAAAACAATGATGTGTATCTGTCTGTTGGCGATGACCAAGAACATCTGCTGCAAGTAAAGGTCTTCAAATTTGAAGACGAAGGCAGGTCCGAATGCACCTAAGGCTCAGATTTTTCATTTTTTTGATAATTAGCCTAGTTATTAATTAATTAAAAACCTTAATGAACATCGCAAAATGGCGAGCTACCGTCGTTCCGTCAACTGTGTCTGCGCCTTTACGGGTTTTCCTCGGGTCTTCATGCAGACGAAAGCGATTTTTTTTTTTTTCTGCATTTTGAAATGGCGATCGCCAGGTCCCCCGTAGAGTTGCAAAAAAAAAAAAAAATCTTTCGTTAAAAAAATATTAATATTTACCATTTCAAAAGACATTTTTACTGGAGCTTGATTAAGCGTCAGTTTTTAAGTTTTCTGCATTTTGAAACTGCCGCACCCACTTTCCGGACGGAAAATAATATATATAAACTACTTTTTTGGTGTATTTTTCCCTTTCTAACAGTGACTTTTTTCTATTTTTTTAAATATTAATATTTAGTACGTCAGAAAACATATTTTCTGAAGTTTGATTCCATGTTAATTTTCATGTTTTCCGATTCCTTTTCAAGTTTTCTGTTTTTCCTACATATTGAAACTGCCTCATCTACTTCCCGGACGGAAAAAAAGAAAGAAAAACATTTACTTAGAGTACTTTTCCGTTTCCGACTGTATATATAGTTAAAAAAAATACTAAAATTTGCTATTTTAAATAAATAAATAAATAAAAATTCTCAAATGTCGATTCGCGTTTGTTTTCATATTTTCTGTAATTTCTCCAGTTTTCAAATGCCGTCTTCTTTTCCCGGACGGAAATAATTTTTTTTTAAAAAAAGGACAAGAAAAAAGGACAAGAAAAAGGACAAGAAAAAAAACAAAAACAAGAAAGACCGACTTATTTCGGGTTCGAAGGATATCTTTGGTTTAAAAAAATACATTAATATTTATTATTTAAAAATAACTGTTTTCGGGAAGACGTTTCATGATTTTGCCTGAGATATTTTTTTCTCGCAGTGTTTTTGAAGATATCGTTTCCCGTTTTAAGAGAATTGTGCTTTCGAACATTTTCGGAGGTGTGTTCGTTTCTGCATATGTCCGGGACTCTACATTTTCAACACAGGTTTTCAAAACTGGATGATATTCTTTCTCGTTTTAAAAGTGTGAGGGACAGGTATGCGTTTTATATTAATTTAGATTTCCTCAGGTTCAATATTTATCTTTTAGTCAGAATTAAAAGTTTAATATATCTAAATGCCAGAAATTAACTCGTTAATCACTATAACAAGGACGTTTGTTTGGATAGATATTCATTAAAAATATATATAATTATATAAATGCGAGGGACATTGGCAAAAACAAGACCGAGGCACGCTGTGTACGCACGGCTACGCTGCCGATGGCAGTGGAGCCCCAACTCTAGTTTTGTTTAGCTAGACTTTCGTTTTAAAAATATATAATCATAAAAATTCGATGTCGTACACTGCCGACGGCGGTGATGCCCCAACATTAGGTTCATTTGGAAAGATTTTCATTTAAAAATATAAAATCATTCAACACTGATTTTAGGTATATTTAAAGTTATTATCGCGGGCCCGTGCAAATCCTGGTGGATCAGTTAGTATAATAATAAGTAGAAAAATAGAGTTAAAATATTTAGTAATAAAATATCATTTATACAGGATGTTAGGATGTCTAATAATAAAGAGACTAAATATTTGATGTGTAAAAAAAAAGTAAAGAAATTTTTCGGCTTATCTGAAATAAAACCTGTAAAATTCAATCAGTTATAATAGGAAAAAATTCTCGAATGTGTGAATATTTAAAAGTAGAAACTTGAATTCCTATGCAAATTTCAAAAGTATCGCGCATATTTATTTTTAAAAATAAGAGTATTATTTTATTTTTTCATTTAAATGTCATTTATGGGTCTAAATATATTTCAGATACGTGATTTATATAAAAATTTAAAATGATTTATCTAAAAATAATGGATTTATCAGGTGGCACCAAACAGCCGAAAATTTAAGATAATAATTCGTTGTAAAGAATTCTAAAACATATGAGAAATATATCAAATTTCTGTCATCTAACGGCTGGAGAATAATTTATTTTATTAGAAATGAAATTAATTCTTTACTTCTATTTTAGTTACATCCGATAGCAACTTCTTCTATTTCATTCGGTCAAGAATACATTTTTCCATTAGGAATTAATGTTTAAACAGCCAAGAGGTCAAGTTCCTTTAAATCTAACAGAAAATCGATTTTTTTAAAAAAATTAGTTCACATTAAAATTTAGTTAATTTGTAATATTTAAATAAAACCGCATTCAAAATTTCGCGTAAAAACAAAAACTATAGTAAAAAGAACTTTGTCTATCTGGATTTACAGCAAAAGGAATGTTCATTTTAAAATCGTTTAATTCAAAACAGTTATTTTGTAGCTTGCGTGCACGATTTCGCAAAAAAGGCTATCCAGATTTTCCTGAAATTTAACATCTGTATAGATAAATGAATGTGCAAGATATGACCTACACTGTTAAACATTTCTGTAAAAATACAGAAAAAAAAAACGAGACGCTTTGTAAATTTACACTAGTTCTCGGTTAAATGCATTCGATCGAGTTTCTCGGCATTATTTTACAGACATTTCTCTTTTCTTATATCAAATTCTCTGTAGGGATTTCCATGTCTTTATTTAAAGATACTTTTATCTTTGTTATAACCCATAATTCAAAATACACACTTTTAAAATTCTTTTACAATTTTAATTGTAAATTCTTCTCAATTGAAATATTAAAGAAGAAAATATGGTTTAAAAATTGTTTTATTAAAAATTAGGATATTTTAAAAAGGGAAAATTTGTCTTAGCGGAGTTAGCGGGATTTTTTTATCCACTATCACTTTGATCAAAATATAGAAAGAGAGTGTAAATGAAGTGTTTATTTAAAGAATAATTTTTTAATAGCGTTAAAAGTAGTATCGGTTCTCGGTACAAATTACTGTTTTTTTTTTTTTTTTTTTTTGTATTGCGCTACTCGCCACACTACATTGTTCACAATACAGCACGCTACACTACAAACTACTGTAAAAAGTAGCGACTACTTTAGTTTCGTTACTTGTAGCGTGCTACTTCCGACCCCTGGTCATGTTTTAAGAAAATATACCTTCATCTGACTTAAAATTATTAAAAATTAAATATATTTAATTTCTTAAAAAAAAAAAAAAAAAAAAAAAAAAAAAAAAAACTAAATTCAAACGTGTATAGTTGCTTTAATATTATTACAAAGTTTCGTACAAGTGGGTCAAATAAATAATAATAATAATAAAAGCTTTAAATCTTATCTCATTTCAAAGGTACCGCTTAAAAGTATTTCTTACTTGTTTCTTAATGTCTCGGATTAAAACCCTTTTTGTCAAAATTATGGAAATTTTCTGGACCATTTGAAATATTTAACAATTATTAGAATAAAATTGATTCACTACGAGATATGCCATGATATTCGTAATCAATTAAACAAATAGTATTTTTGAAATGTTCAAACATATCAGTTGAAGGGAACCAATCTTCTCAACAAATATTTTGAAACACTGAACCAATTTATTAACTCAAAACAGCACACAGTAGTTAAATGAAAAAGTAATTCAATATAAAATCTCGCATGAAAACTTACAATTAATAAACCAGCAGCATTTCTGAAAGGTTGAAACATAACAATTGAATGGAACTAATGATTTTATGCCAAATTTTTGAAACGCTGAACTGAATCACCATATTAATACAGAGTTTCTCCCAGGATTAAAAAAGGGCAGGGTGCTGCTGGTGAAAAAAGGGCACTTTTGGGATTTTTGAAGGCACTTTTCAGATTCTAAAGGGCACTTTTTTAATTGTTTTTGTTTTTAAAGCCACTTTTGATATTTCAAAGTCAAAACACTCTTTTTAATACAACATTGAGTCAGTTTTTACTATGAAAGCAAATTTTTTAATGCAAAAAGGAGAAAGGACACTTTTTTTTACTGAGGGCAAGAAGGGTGCTAATTATTTTTATGAGGGGCAAGAAGGGTGCTATTTTGTAAACCAAAGGGCAGGCAGGGTGCAGCACCCTTCTGAAACTGTCTGGGGAAAACTCTGTTAATATAAAGTAGCTTTTCTCGAGATTTTTTTTCTTCTCGAAATAAATAATTTTTCTCGAAAAAATTTATAATTATGTTCACCATCTAGAATTCCGCATGTGCATCTTCCATCACATAAATATCATTTATTAATAATGATAATAGCAGTAGTAGTATTTCAAAATAAAACATTTCATTTGACTACTCCTACTGTTATTTAATTTTATACAGCGGAACCTCGTTAAATGGGAACAAACATATTACAAGAGTCATCATAGTAAATATGGGATGATCCTTTAAGCGAAATAAATTTATGTGTTTAGAATTTACTGGGGTAACATTTTGCTAAAGATAATAATTTGGCTCTCCTGATAAAAAAAAAATTGCTAGATTAAAAAGAAATGGGGGTAAAGAAATGATAGGGTAAAAGTTCCAGTAGTCAGCTATTTAGTCTAATAGTCGGCCTTGCAACAACCCAACATAAATGACTGATTACTAGTTCTGTAAAAATACCCATGATTATTTGCTGGTGACTTAGAAAAGGTGGCTGCATTTTGAGAAATTATAATACTTAAGTTTGAACCAAAAAAAAAAAAATAAAAAATTATAAAACATTTTATTTCATAGTCGGTGGCTTCTGGGGGTGGGGGTGGGTGGATAAACATAGGAGCACTTGCCATATATTAATGTCATATTTGATATTTTATTTATTTAAAACTTTGATATGGATTTCATAACGGTTGATTGCACTTACTTCTTACTATGTTTTATTCTAAAACTGGCATTATTTATTTTAACTGTTAACTCGTTTTATTATTAACAAAAATTTTCTTTTCAGTGATTTCTTTGTTTTTATAAATGCTTTTTTATATATCGAAAATATATTGGTTTCTGAGGTTTCTAACGATAAAGAATGCTTTTCGAAATAATGGGGGGGGGGGGCTCGGAAGAGGTTGTGGCATATTTTCGTTCATGGTTATATTATATGTATTTACCTGGATTAAGAGACATTTGTCTTTTTTTTAACAGTTTGTAGGGGACTTGAAAAGGCTCAAAATGAAAGTAAATACGGAAAAAAAGTAAGCAGATATAAAAAGTTTAAAAAAAAAAAAAAAAAAAAAAAAAAAAAAAAAAAAAAAAAAAGATTGCTCCCCGTGCCCCAAATAAACATAAAATATTTAAACTCGATTGTATTTTGGCATACTATCATATAATATGAATATAAATACAAATACAAAACATTTATAATTATACATCGTGATACATTTGGATTTGACAGTACCAATATTATATATTTTAAATTTACGTCCAAGCTTGGTTTAAAACTAACTATTAAAGAAATTTGTAAGCTTTTAATAAGTTCTATCTCAATACCGGAGCACATACCTATTTTATGCATAATTTTCATTAATTTATATATATTTAATTTCCTAGAGATAAATCAGCTGTAAGAAGAATTAAACGTGATCTTTAAAGAAATCCTTTTAAAGTAAAATCACTCTTAATTAGGCAGGGTTTCTTACTTCGATTTGGCCACAACTTTGTAATTATTTCTATTACAGTTTAAAAATAATTGACTTTTCAATTTGTTTTAAACATGTTTCTTGATATCTCGACTTACAATACTGTAGTCAAAGAAATGGAAAATTTCTGGAAGAGATCCTTTGAAATGCAGACCAATTATGATAATAAAATCCATTCTTTATAAGAAAGAGAGAACTTTTGAAAATATGCCATCACCGATACTTGAGCTATTATCACTTTTTTTTCATACGTATTTTAATGATTTTATGATCCAAAATTGATGTAAAATATAATAGAAGGATTTCCAATTCAAATGCAATAATGAAAAATGAAGGAAATATCGAGGATATAGACGGCGGAACAGCTAACACAATATTTGCCAAACAAAGCTGGTTCCCAGATTGCGTTACACACAAGAAGACCGAATTCTGAAATGCCGGAAAAGCTGGAATATTGCGCGAAATTTTCTGTTGCTATATATCTTTTGATGTGTTATTATCCTCTCTCCGCTGACAAGTTGGCAAACAAGACCCCTTGAGACAAGTTTTATCCTTTACATGTTTTCTACGTTTGGTCTTCGTTAACTTTAATTAATGGGTGCATATTAATTTTCTGATATGTATTTATCGAATAATTTGTGTATGTAAACCTTAGTATTTTATGCATGAATTGTATGAATTTATGTTATACAATAGGTAAACAAAGAAACACGTAGCTACTTTATCACCACGTGATTGACGTATGACGCTATACGCTACATGCATATTGTCCAAAAAATCGTAAATGTTACGATTTTTTTCGTATTAATTTTCATAAAAATAAGAATATGTACTGCGTAACTCAAGAGTTATGCAACTTCAAGCACCCAGTGGAAATCTTGAATTGGTGCACAAATCAGGAAAGATGGTTGCAGAATGAATATTTTTTTGGTTTTGATGAAACTACTATGGCTAAACATACTAATGCAACAAAATAAAATCTAGTATACTATTATTTAAGAACTATGAAAACTACATAAGAATTATGGAGGAGTTATGTGATGATTAACATCATACACGCTAGAGAACATAGTGAGGTAAAAGTAAAAATTTCACCTTGTTGCAACGTTTAGTATGTTAGTATGTAATGTTAGTTAATGTTAGTATTTATGGGCCATATACAAGTTATTATAACAGCACAATATGACTCAATTTTCATTTTTCATTGTACAATGACAAATAGTTATAATGAGCAAATAAAATATTTATGCAATGCATTAATATTGTTCTCTTTTTTTCTTGCCATAGCTTATTTTTTATTAATTTTATTTACTGCAGATAATTGCAAAAAAAAATGGTGTATTTCCAAAAGCGTAATTAAAAAATTTTGTAAAGTGTAATGCGCTGTCGTTTGTTTTGTTAAATAGCTTTTTCAAGAAAAAAATGGAACAAAATATAGCAAAAATTGAAAGTCTCCCAATTCACTGCCCTCACTCTCCGCTAAAGTCTTAAATAGGTTTTTGAAAAAGTTAAAAGTTACTTAAACTTTTATTTAAAGATGAAATAAATAATTTCAAAATAAGAAGTTTAAAAAATTATATTTGTTTTAAAGAATGTGTACAAATTCAGCAATAACCAGTGGAGCCGTGCGAGTGCGAGGTTTTCGCACTCCAATCTTTGAGATTATTTTCTGATAAGTTTTTTTTTTTTTTTTTTTTTTTTTTTTTAAATCAAGCAACGTGTTTTAACGAAATGTGAGTGTACTATGTCAAGTTCAAAACATTTCGAATACTTCCTTCATCGTTGTGCGTTTTGTATGCACATAAAAAAATGATGTTGGCATCAGAAAGAATATATATGATCTTTTTGAAATTTTGAGCTTATGATAATTAAGGCTTATGAGAGGTCATCCCAGATTGGCCGATTCGAGGAAATTTATTCTGTCTGAACACGAGATAGATTAGTCAAAGGCGACATACATGGTGATAATGAAACTGTAAGTATCAAATAATTGTTGACTTGTTACCATTTTTTGGTAATACTGAATTGGTACTAACGATATGACAGTTTATAACAGCCATGTTAAAGCTTTATAAAAAACATTTTACATTAAATTGAAAATTGTTATAAAGGAGAATGATTTTGAAATGAATGCACATAATTTCATACACATACCAATTTCTATAATATATTTCGTTGTCATAAAATGATAAGATTATGTTGTAGCATGATCTTCAATGTGTTTTTTTAGATTTATTCAGCGGAACAGAATCTCTAGTTAAACCCTGATGTGATTTCTTTTGTTTGTTTATTTGAATAAATTGAATTTTCTACCCATAATACGGCATTAACATTCATAAATGGTCTCTTTTCTGTAAACTATGATGCCTTATACAAAGGAGGAAAATTAAATAAATCAGCATTACCAAAATTCTAATTAATAAAATTATACATTTAATTTTCAAGTAAGAACAAATCGTATATTTAGCTGATTTTTTTTTCTTTGTTTAACTTTCGACTGTCGGCCGCATGTATCGCAATGCGTAAAACTTGAATTTCAATAACATATTTCATATAAAAGACCAAATAATTTTTAAGACTAATTCAGTGAATGATAATATGATCATTCGTAAACTACAATTATTGACTAATTTAGTCATAAAAAATATTCAGAATATATATATATATATATTTATATTATGCGGACAGCTGTATATGAAAGCAAATAATAATAAGATTCTATAGGTTTTCTTTTTTTAAAACTATTGGTAACGTAATTGATGAACATAGATTGTAGAAAGTTAATACAAAAATAAATGCAGTAAAATTAAAGGCCTTAACCTTCTACCAGAATTTTTGAATAGTAATATTTACTTTATTTATTGGCATACGTCCCGTTATTAAATAATGCAAAGATTTCTATTTAAAAAGTCTGGTAGATATTTTGAAAAAATACGCGCTCAACACGGGTAATGTCTCCTTAATTATTTTTATTGTACACTTTTTGAAACATAGCTACTAAAAATTCTTGATAGTTTGCTTTTTGTTTAATATTTTTAAAATGTTATTTAAAGGGTTTAAAACTCAAAAATAATTTATGACTAACAACTTCTTGTTTGTCTGCTACATTTGAAATGTATGTGTAATGTAAGAATTCCCGAACATTTTTTTGCCTACTATCCAGATATCTGTTAGCTATTGACATTATGGGCATAAATCCTTTTACTTCGAACTCTGGCGATATATATCACGTATATCTAAAAGAAGCATTTCTTAAAAGAAAATTGTGAAAAAAAAAATCAGTTTCTTTTGATACAATTTTTACGAAATGACTAATACCCGCAATAGGCCAGAGTCGTAGGAGGTCTTTAAATCCTTCCTAATATCGTAGAAATGAAGGGTAAAAAAAGGCCATTCAGACACATGCACATGCTAAAGGGAAACCAGAATTGATGATCAAGTAAGATAAACAATCGTTTAGTTTTACATTAATTCTCTGAGAAAAAAAAAAGTGCAATAAGAATGTTTTCTCTGAGCAAGAGTTTGACGCAATACTGTTGATTTCATTATTTCATTGAATAAATCTTAAGAAGGGAAAATAAAAGAAAAAATGACGGTAATCTTCTGCAAAAAGGTTTATCAATCAATCACACAACATAAAATAACAAGCAGTTTCTACCAGCATTACAGGGGTAAAAACTATTTATTTATTCAGTTTGCGCATTTAGTTTTTGAATATAGAATGAGTCCAATAGAAAAATAAAGTATAAATCTAAATTTCTCGTGGCTTTCCATTGTTAGAAATATTAAGCTCCTAACGCTAATTAAATATACAGGTAACCTAATAGAAATATTAGTGCAGTAAAACCTGCCAAAATGAAATCTGTATATAATGAAATCCTGTCTTAAACGGAAAAATATCATGGTCCCGGCGAAAAGGATACGATAAAGAACGGTGTATCTGCTAACACGGAAATATTTCTTAAGGCTGTTTTCAAATACAAAGAGGCTACTTTCTGACACATTTTTTAATCAATTTTTATTCGGAAAGGCATGAAATTGGCAGCTGTTCTTATTCAGAAACTTAATTAATTATATTAAACAATAAATATATGTCGATAGACTAAAAATGGAAAATCTGTTATTTACATTGGCAAGGAATCAAATATTTTAACACTTATAAATTTTTTGAAGAAGTTTTTTAGTCATGAAAAAGTTAAATAAAATTAATAATTATACTTAAATACTTAAAAATTAATACTTAATATCCGACATTAAATTCTAAATCGTATTCACTAATGACATATGTGTAATGTTTTCAAATTTCTGTAAATATGCTTGAGATTTCTTTGACTTCATTAGACTTAAAAGGGAAAAAAGAAAGAAAGAAGAAGCCTGATATAATAGTTAGTAGTGTTGACAATAGTATTATAGTGTTGTTGATTATGATAATAATACGTCTTGTCTTTATGAGTAGGCCGATACAGAATCTCGACTCAGAGTCCGGATTAGCGAAATATAAATATCACATATATCGAATATTGAGGTTTCAAGATGAAAAGTTATATTAAAACCCCTTCATTATTAATACTGTTATCATTATTAGTAACTGTAATCTGTAAAAAAAATATATTCCCAGAATTATGTTAAGTATTGTACTTTCTTATCCTATATTGCTTAACATATAGCGATAATTTTGCTCTAGGTGGATAAAGAAAAAATAAGAAATCAATAAATTTATAATAACAAGATAGATATAGCTACCAACATGTGAATACTTAAATATGAAAGGTGAATATAGGTTAATAGAGGCTCCCAAAATCAAATCAAATCATTCGGGGGCCCAAGGCTGCCGAATGTATAGACAGTTCTGATGCTGTCAGCGCCGTAATATTTGTGGTCAAACTCAAATTGAATAGAATGAAAAAGTCCATCTATTCCAATACAATAGTTCTTGGGGAGGAAAAGGACTGTGAAGACCACCGTTAAAAAATAATGGTGTGTACTTTCGCTGTGTTTTATATTTTCGGTTAAAAAGGTATACTTTAAATGAGTGTCATTTAGGAATATTTAAAATTAGATTTTTCGTTTTGAGAATCACAATAAAACATTGATTTTAAAAGGGAAAGGTGAATTAAACTTCATGTTTCAGTGACAGATTATTAAAAAAATTACATTTCTAAGATCTCAAAATTAAAATTTCAGCTTTCTATGCAATCTGACATTTTTGATGGAATAATGCAAAGTTTTTATTATGAAATTATGAGAAAAATCATTTTTTTTTTTTCAAATGCTAATGCTTATAATTTGTTATTTTATCTTAATAATACATTTGTTTACATTGGTTTTCGAAACATGATACCGATTTCAACAAAATTCACATTGAATGGGACATTCACTAAGTATGGACCCTGTTATAGCTTATCCTTAAAAATAAATTTAAACAATTTTGTCCACAAATAACACGTAACCGAGAATGAAAGTAGCAAAATCGTGCTTAGGATTTTTGATTTTAACTATAACTACATAAAAACTTTTAAAAGGAGATGAGTCTATTTTTCATTCTGCAATAAAAATAATTTTAGTAATTTTGTGGGTTTCCAGCTGGCCGCAGTGGTCATTACCTTTGTTAAGGGTTTTTCTGAACCGCAGTCTATATATATATATATAAAAAAGGACAAATGGAAAGAAAAGAGAACGAAAGAAAAGTAAAGAAAAATTCGATTGCCTGAAGCCGATATAAGTCCACAAATAATAAAATTTGTGCTTAACAATACAGAGACAAAATTATAAATTTAAAGAACTTAAGTTATGGATTAAAATTTATTGGTAAAAAACAAGAAAGAAAAGAATGAAGACAATAAAGAAATTTTCTATCGCGTATCATACCACGCAGCATACGAAATATACTAAATCATGTAAGTTAAAAAAATTCAAAGAGTTAATCTTCAAAATTTCATGATATACATTTATCGAAATATTTCTCTTTCAATTCAGTTTTCGCAATTCAAACCTGCACTGCCGAAAAACTTTAATTTTGAAACTAAAAGCTAAAAATTTGGATTCTTGAAAAAAGTTTTGTTTCGAAGTGACAACATTTACATTAGAACTAAAATCATTTCAATATCATATTAATAACAATTTGATGTAATTTAGTTGCTATGAATTCAAAAGTTTTTTTAATAAAGCATGTCTTCGTGGATTTATAAGAGAATTTTTTGCTACTTGTATTTACTATTTAGCGCATTTCTCTGATTGTCAGTATTAATTTCCCGACACATATTACAATATACAATATTTATATGTTCAATTTAAATTCATGATATTTATTTTAAAATCTGTTCCCAATTTCAGTCCAGACTTTATTCTTATTATTTTTAATTTATAAACACTAATTCTTTTTGCGCGTTTTAAAACAGTAGAAAAGTTTATTTATCGACAAATTTCAAAATAAAACATTATTAAAATAAAGAAATTTACATAGTAACTAAAATATTATACAATATGAAGTGTAATATTCATACTTTCTCTTTGCTATGGTAATTGAAATAATATATGCAGTTATCAAAGAGAATAAAATGCTTTAAACAAAAGTATACAGTTAAATTATTTAAAGCGAAAGCATAAATTATCTATATATGTAAACAAAGATTGACTTACAGATAACACCGGCTGTCAAGCAAAATAACTTCATGTTTGGAAATTAGAGTTCAATAAGCCATTTCATTGAGATAATCTATAAAGAGACAACCAACATCCACCGCTTTCACTAGCATCCTCCATTCTGACAGAAAAAGAAGCCTAACACATTTCAGCGGACTCCGGCCCTGTTGCCGGCGACGCTCATGTGTACATCCGCGGAAGAAAATAGTTCGTAATCAAGGGTCAGTTTTTGATTTATGTACACCTTCCTCTCGAAAAATATTTGCCATAAAATTCTGAAATATTTATTCAGGATATCTAAAATTCTTTTATCTAAGTTTCTACGAAGTTTCGAAACTATACTAAATAGTAATAAAACCCTGTTAGTCTGTTTCAAAAACCGACGCTTTTCATTCTACATGAATAACACCTTTGGGAGAGGAAATAGCGGGATTTCAAGTTAAAATTATTTTAGTTGTATTTTTTAATAGTTAATTCACAAAATATGTTATATGGTTATCGCTTTTTCTGAGTCATAGAAGGCTACAGTTTTATGACGCAGAGATGGATGAAAAGCTGGAATAGACGAAAAAGCGTTATATAGATTTTTATTTCATGTGGTAGATAAGGGAAAATGGATTTCTTCCGGATTGTTGGGGTGGGGAGTGAATGAAAATCGGCAAAATGCGCGGGAGAGGGATAAACAAATTTAACGCAGCTGAAAATCCTTTAAAACCTTAATAGTTTATGAATGGCTTAATCGTATTGAAATAAAGGAGGCGTAATATTTTGTTCAAAAAAGGTGATTTTAATTTTGAAATTCATAGTTTTCGGTATCAGTTTCTTTACCTTTAAAACTTTTTAGAAAATCAATGTGTAAAGATTTTTTATCCTTGTGCTTTACTTTAAAATACTTTCATTTAAAATTTCAATAACTAAAGTTTGGTGTGAGCCAGATGAGAGATTACTCTTTTATCGATTTCTCACATAGATTAAAATTACTCTTGAAAATAATTCCAAAATTAATTATATTTGCTATTCTGATGAAGATAAATATACAAACTCACACACATACGTAAAAAATCAGCCCCCCCCCCCCTAAATAAATACATATCTTTCTTACTTAGATATAAACTTTTTTTATTTCGTACCTGAGAATGCAAGTAGATTTTTCAGGGAAAAATATATATTTATTTGACACCTGGTGCGATATATTTCGTTTATTCTTTTACCGATACTGTCACAAAAAATAAGCATTTTTTATGGCTTAGAATACGGATATGAATATATAAATACATATTTAGATCCCGTGCTTTAATAAGGATATCTGATGCACTGACAAAGCGCCTATTCAGCTCGACGCCTGGTGCCGGGCTGCACTCGTATTACTCTTGCGGTGGTTCTAATAATATATAATGATAATTTCCTTTTTATGAATATAAATTTCTCTTCAACAATAACTTCAGATAAGTTTTAGCACATGTTTATCGCTATTGAAGATAATACATTTGGTGATAAACCAATAAACACGTGAAATAATCATTCAACAAAATACGGCTGAAAACCAGGGAATTTCTAGATAGTTTTTTCTACTTCTCTAAAGAGTAAATAAATTAATATAACAAAATTATTTCCATGGAATTTTTTAACAATCAACTTTTAAGCAGATGAAATATCGATATAAAATATGTTTTCAGAGTATAAATTAAACATACTTTTGATAAAATGAAAAATTTCCATACTCGTGTATTTTTTAATTTTTTTACCATTACAAATAAATGAATAAAACCCTTTATTTTACTTTTAATTACAGCTCTATAAATCTGTTTGCGTTATTATTATTATTATTATTATTATTATTATTACTTATTAATGATTAAAAAAATAAAAGATCGTAGAATATATATATATATATATATATATATATATATATATAATTATAATATCTATTATATATATATATATATATATATTTACATTTATATTTTCTTTATTTAATTGGAACGTACAACATATCTGTATTATTTTTATTTTAACACATTTGTTTATTTTATAAAATGTAATCTTTGTATGGAATATTAAAAAAAGGAATTAAAAGAATAAAGTAAAGCGATGTAATGAAATAATAATTTTCTTTCATGATATTTTGTTATGGCCTTTTTTTTTTCTTTTTTGAGTGAAATTTCATTATTAACCACTTTAACCAAGTTAAAAAAAAATAATTGGGATATTACAAAACAAAACAAAACAAAAAAAATATTTCGATAAAAATTACTAATGGCTATCATATTATTTTTAAATTTGAGTATTTCATTCACAGAAAAATTACGATGTATGTGGACTTTTTATTAAGTGTTAATTATTTTCTACGAGATAAGTTATGAGAATAATAATAAAATACATAGTTCCAATTTCTGTAATTAATAAATGAAACTAACTATAGATGTGGTCCGAGTCACAAAAGTTTAAATATTTATTGATAAATATATTTATGTGCATATATATACTAGTGGCTACATTTGTATGTTTTTTAATATATTTATTATTAATTATTTATTTCTAATTAACATCTAGTTTAATATTTTTAAGAAATATTTTTTGATAAATAATTTCTTAATATAATATTTTTAATAAATATTTTTAATACCTATTTATTATTAATTAACATATATTTTATGATAATAATAATGGTTTTTTTCTTTTATTATCTTTATCTTTGCCTTATACTTCTTTTATACTCATTTCACGTCTTCATAGATTTTTTATAATGTACTTTCATTTGTCAATAAATTAAATATTTTCTCTTTAAAAATGAAAGAATTAAAATAATGAAAAAAAATATATATGTCACATTTTCACGGGTAAGATATATAAAATAAATGTTATAATTCAGATTTTCTATGCAAATTCATTCCACATGATAAAATGTCCCAATAATGGATATAACACCGCCTATCTCACCAATGTTTTGGCTCAATATAAATAAATCGACCTCCTTTACCAATCGAAAAACAATATTTTTATTAATGATTCTGCACATATATTTTTTTCTTACATCACCACGAATAATTTTTTTCTTTTAACAATTTCCTAAAATACAACAGTAGCAATTGTATTTAAAGAATATTTAAGGAATTTAACTAAAAAATGAAAGTATATGTTTGCAAATTTTTTAAATTTTTTCAGCATAACTAAAAGTAATGTTTAAGTTATATCCGTCTATTTAATTTTATATGCTCTAATTTTTGCTAAATGTTTGAAATTGATAGAAATTTTTGTTACATTTTTATTACGACTCAAGCGTATTTGTTAGATAGTGTTGATTTTATAGAAATATGTTCGTCAGAGAATAGCATTATTAATATATTAAAATGCATTAACGTCCATAAAAGATTATTGTTCCTTTTAAAAAAATGACATTACAATTTTTCATAGTCATGAAATTTTAATATGTCATTAAAGTAGTGGCTAAAATGTAAGTTTTCTATTCGGAAACAAATAAATAAATATGCACTCTCATAGTATTAATTTAGTTTAAACATCAAATATCTGAAATAACATCATTGCCAATTATCTATTATTTTTTAAATAATGTTAATATACAATATAGTGCAGTCTTATATGATATTAATTTAAAATGTTTAATGAACAAATTTATAAGCTTTTATTATTATTATTATTATTATTATTAATGTTAGTATGCAGTTGGAAAGTATTCGAAACTCCTGATTTTCTTTGCTTATTTAGCTAATGGTTGTTTAAAACTTAGTCTAACAGCAATTTTACTTTTTTATCTGTTCAATTAAATTATTACTCTGGTAGGTATCAGTAAATTTCTATCGCATAGTTTTCCATATTAGAAATAAAAGGGTTTGAATGTATTTATAACTTTATTTATAGATTTACTTTACTTTTTTAATTTTTTTTTAAAGTAAGCAATGGTTTATTTAATTTATGTATGTGCTATTCAGATATATTTTTGCTACTTACATATCTTAAAATTTTTATAAGAATCTTTTACAACTGAAATATGTTTAAAATGCTCTATAATATAGGGACGGTGAACCCGCGTGTCAGGAGGCCAATTGCTACCATTATTTCGGAAAAATAGTCTTCGATTTATTAAATGAAAGAAATTTTGAGATTAAATAAGACGTAGAAAACTATTCATGAAAAGTGGTGGCAAATGGCCTTTTGGCACGCGAGTTCGCCGCCTCTGCTCTAATTTCTTTAAAATATGATCTAAAAAACAAATTATATAATCGTACATTTAAGGTAACATTTCTGTTAGAAAAGATACTATAGCATCTCGTTTATGAACTGTAGTTTTTTCACTCCTGGAATGATATGTTAGGTTATATATATCTTTTTACGCATGTGATTTCATTTTAATTACATACAACCTGCCTTTTTGAAAATGAAGAATATAAATATAAAAAAAAGATTTTTTATCAGAATTCTTCGTTTCTAAAAATATCAGCCTAAAACCAATACACAAATTTAACAAATAAGAAATGCTATTTTTTTTCAAGGTGGAGGGGTGGGGGGCAGAATTAAACTTTGTGATGCAGATGCACAGAAGGGGGCATGTGTAACCCCCTGCCATATACACACACCTGCTGAAAATTTCCTAGCTCATACTTTTCTTAATGTCTAATTATTTTAAGTCACTCGAGGAAAACAAAATTTACTATTTTTTTCTTTCAAATAATCATATATATATATATATATATATATATATATATATATATATATTTGTCGTTTACAAAATCCAACATTTCAAAATATACAGGATGGGGAAATGGCCTTCCTCTGCTCCCCTTCCTTGGCAGCTCCTATGTAAGGCTGTGCCTTGTTGAATTATTGTAATTGATAGCGCAACCATATTTTAAATGTGCTTGTAAAGGGTATTGTAAGTTGTATTCCCGCGTCATACTGTAAATATACTCGAAAAAGAAGCCGCCATTGGTCTCGAAAGGTTCTGATTGTTGTTGTTTGGCGATAAGGTGGGATTCACAAGCTTGGTCGGGGGATATTGCAAACAAAGTGCGCAAATACTTGAAATCTGTTGTCAATGGGGTAGTTCCACGTAAAAAATGGGAAGCTGCCCACTGCAGGGATTTCTTTAATAATAGGGGTTGCTGTTGTAAATGTTTTTGCGTCTATTGTTGCAGAAATGTCTCCTGTTGAACTATGTCACATTTGAAATGTGTTGCATTCAAAATAACACACACACACACATACACTTAATATATATATAATAAAACGTTTTGCAATTAATATAACTAATAAATCAGAAAATAATTCAAGCAACAAGGCTCTTATGACTTTTCAATATGCTGTTTTATGTAACATGCTACTTTTATAATAAGTTGTAAGCAAGCTTTTCTTTTCCCCCGCCATTGAGATTAAAGTATAAATGGATTAATTTGCAAAATAGCCTAATATTTAGGAAACTGTGTTATTTTTTTAAGGAACTTAACTCACAAATTTGTATTTACGAATAACAGGCGATTCAGACCGAGCTCCTCAGTTTTCGGAATATACTGCCTGGTGTACAGAAGAAAAGTGAAAACAATTTTTAATTGAAAACCGTAACGGATTTTTTATATTTAATCCTCTTGTGTATGACTTATTTTTAAGTGAATAAAAAACAAATTTTTCATTTAAAATACATTTGAAATAGAATGTTAAAAACAAATAACGTTGAAATTAAAAAAATCTTAAAAATTGTAAAACGACTCTAATATAACGTTTACAAGCATTAAAACTATATTATTAAGAGTTGTTAAATAGTTTTTATGATAATTTAAACTTTGAACACCATACCTCAAAGCAAAAAGCAAAAAAACATTTTTAGTCATGGTTTTGTTTCGACCTATAAGCTGAAATTTTTTGCGAAAATCTTCTCTCGTGTAGAACATAAACAAATTTTCAAAGGTGGATTTTGCAACGCAATGATAGCAAAAGACATGGTGGGTCAGCAACATACTGCTATATTTCACAAGTATTATTGAACCTTATATGAAGTCTATCTTTGATAAAGGAGTAAAAATAACATATGCACAATTCGTGTCGAGTCATTTTTTAATACAACCTTATATGAGATTGCCACGCATGAGAGTGTTAATATGTTTTTTTAGATTCCAAACTTGCAACACCAAAAATCATTTTTATATGAAAAATATCAATTATGAATTTAAATAAAGTTTTGAAATTTATTTAAAGCGATACTATCGTATTAGCCGCATGCCAGGGCTTAATAGCCGAAGAAATTGCCAAAGATTTCACTATTTACAACAGCTTTTTTGGTTCTAATTATTTTAGTGTTTAAGCGCGTAGTTCGATCACATATCTGTTAAATGCGTGTTTTATTTATTTATTTATCGGTGAACTTTTATTTTTTTATGGACTATGAATACGAGAACATCTCAAATATTTATATTGCTTTAAATGGGTTAATCTTCCGTAATCGGGCTGCACGCGATAGAGATAGATATAAAAAATCATGCCTGAAAATTAATTTAAAACCCATAAAAAAGTCTGTAAATTGAGATGCAGTTTTCAAAGAATTTGCATTTAATAGTACAATTTTACCCTATTCGACGCGGTAAAAATTGAAATTATGTAACCTTTAGAAGATAACAAATATCCGATAAAAGTAAATTTTATTTTGCTTCGGTCTTGCCACCGTTGATATGACGTCAGCACTACTGATGGAGTCGTTGTTGCTTTATGATATACATTTGAAAATATTATTTTAAAACACTAGAAGATAAATGCAAAACAATTTGATTTATGCCATTGTTTAAGCTGGTCCGAGACACAAAAAATCTCGAAAAAATAAAATTTTTACCCCTTTGACCTAAAATATACGCTAGAGATTTGAGAATAAAATAGACACAAACAATACAATAATTAGATCAAATAATATAATTATTTTTATGTGATACTATCTGTGATTGTCTTAAGGAGTACTTAAAAGTTTAAATCCATGTATCGCAGAATGTATTTTTTCTAGATTCGTCACATTTAAATGAATATATCTCAATTTCTATGAAAGATAAAGTTATGAGACTTTGAACATTTATTTTCAGCAATATATTGATTAAGTTGTTTTCATGATTTTTCTTATTTGTTATTGTTGTTTTGAAAGAAAATTTTGAAAATATGATTCTTGTAGTAAAACGTTCTTATAAAGAAATGACCCAAAAAATATATTAATTTTTTTGAATAAATATTTTTTGTAAATCCTGAAAAGAAATTATTATTTATTATTTTATGTACTTCAAAATGAAAAAAGTCTGTAAAGAGCGCTATTTTTTCAGAAGATATATCAATTTTAAAAATGGCTAAAATTTTTAAAAAAGAATTCACATTTGAAAAGGAATATATAGAAGTGGAAATATATTTCAAGAGAAAAAAAAAATCAGAAAAAATATTTATAAATAAAAAGAGTGAATATTTTTGTCTCTGACCAACTTAAGTAAAGTTAACTGTATTTATTTACTTATAGTATGACTTGAAAATACATTGTAGTTTGTGTTTATGTTTTTATTAAAACATATATAATAGTTTTTCGAATAACATTGCAATTAGCAGGTAAAGAAAAAGAAGAAAAGAAAAAAACACTGAATTTTCGTTATTGGATCTTCAAAAAGAAAAAAAACATTCTATAAGGTTTAACTGAAATCTGAACTACATTTTTTTTTCGTTACAGTATAAAGCTTCGCTCCCTGCTAAACTTACAGCTATCCAAAAACTTCAGAGAATTCCATGTATAAGAAGTTTCAAGCCAGAAAACTTCAAAGTCCTGTTTCCACGTTGGTGAAACTGAGCTGCGCCGCCAGACTCCTGTGGGCGTCCGTCAGGCACGTCAACCGCCGTACCCAAGTTCTGAGGAACTTTTAGCGAGCAGTACCAGGAGAGTCCTTCTGTATGCTCCCCTCATGTGATATATCGCTGGAAAAGTCTTTGACCGCTTATTCATGTCGTGCATCTCCGGCGTCCATCCCGCCACTTCCCCCCCAAGGGGGGGGGGCACTTTTATAAATTTTGTTGAGACCCCTCATGTCATATATTGTTGGAAAGGTCTGTGACTGCTTAATTATTTTATGCATTTTCCACTCCCCACTTTGCCCCCCCCTCCAAGGGGTACTTTCTAAATTTTGCACACAATCCTCATGTTATATATCATTGGAAAGGTCTTTGACCACTTAATCATATGAAGTATCTCCGATGTCCATCTCCCCACTTTGCCCCCCAAGGGGTACTTTCTAAATTTTGCACACAACCCTCATGTTATATATCATTGGAAAGGTCTGTGACTGCTTAATCATATTATGCATCTCCGATGTCCATCTCCCCACTTTGTCCCCCCCAAGGGGTACTTTCTAAATTTTGTACACAACCCTCATGTTATACATCATTGGAAAGGTCTCTGTGACCACTTAATCATATTATGCATCTCCCATGTCAATCCCCCTACGTTGACCCCCCCGAGGGGATACTTTTCTAAATTTTGCACACACCCCTCATGTGATATATCATTGGAAAGGTCTGTGACCACTTAATCATATTATGCATCTCCCGTGTCCATCCACCCACTTTGACCCCCCAAGGGGGTGCTTTTCTAAATTTTGCACACACCCCTCATGTTACATATCATTGGATTTTATTTTTATGGTACTATCAAGTTGTTTGCCGTCAAATTTTGACGGGTTCCATCTAGTTTTTTTTAAAGTAAAAAACACATTTGAATTTAAAGATAAAATTTTAAAATTACGGTTGAAGAAAAATTTATAATCCAAACAAATAACAAACAGGAACTCACAATTCGCTCATTTTTAAGAAGAAAAATTACATTTTCTGAGCATAATTTCTCTAAAACCTACGAATAAAATGTGAAGTTATAAAAAGGGGGTTTATAGTAATGTCTGTTCTAATTGATGCAAGATAAAAGAAAAATACTGTTGCCATCTACATATTAAATATAAACCTTATTTTTAAAAGTTAAAATAGCAGTATATTACTCGTAAATAAATAGTTTGTGTATTAATAAATATTAAATAAATAGTTCGTAACATATAAATTATTGAAATATATACCAACTAGCTGTTACCCGTGACTTAGTTCATGTAACATTAAAAGAAGAATAAATGCATTAATTAAGCAAAATATTTCATTCCCGGTAATTAAAAACGTAAATAATTAACTAATTATTTATCCAATTTATAGGAGACAATGCGGTATTCTTTGTTATGAGGCTTTGACATAACTCAGATTTTTAAAAGTTACATTTTATGAAAAATAATCGCGGAAATGAAATTGCAACCAATGGTTAAAGGAGGGCCAAATAAAATCGTTGAAATCGACGAATTGGATAAAAAATAATGTCAATTTTACCTGATAAACCATGTTAATTTTAAAGCCTGTGTGAAATATTTTAACAGCCACCCTTCAAAAATAATTAATTGAAATAGTATATGCTTTTTCTTTAAATTCAATTCTTGTGAATAGTGATCAATAATTCTACACCTAAATGCAAGAAGCTTAAATTTGCCTCCTTGGTTTCATCCATAGCTGAAAAAAATCTTGATTTCTAAATGACAATATGTTGACAGACGATTTTTGTTCTCTAGAATAAACTGATTCATGAAGTTTGAATATGTGAAAATATGTTTTTATTTTTCGGAAATTTTACTGTAATCAAGATTTTTTTTCACCATTTTCATCCAAACTGAAAATAAATAGCTTTTTCAGTTTTAATGAGAAAATGGCGTAAAAAATATATTAAGCCGTTTTAGTTTTCCTTTTTTATGCACAAAAATGGAGTAATTTAGTTGCCATTTTTAGAGAAACTCCAGTAAAATTTACCAATAAAAAATTAATATCTCAGAATCTAAATAAATTTTTTTATTTCTGAGAGTTTATATGACAACCTCGGATTAATGATAACTGGTGCTAAGTAAATCGTGTTGCGTTCGATAATCTATTAGAGGAGTAGTTACGAAATACAAACAGACGGTCACATTTTAATATAATCAGGGCTGCCATTGGCGACTATTTATTAATTCTATCTCGCACCACGTTCGCAAAATTTTTTCACGAACACTTTGACATGTGCAAGAGAAATGTACCAAAAAATTTATATTTTTAAAATAGTGGTGCGAATAGAATATAAAAATAGTCCCCAGTGGCAGCCCTGTATAATAGATTCGTATTAATTTTCTTTTTCCTAATAATCATGGTGTGATTTTTGGCAGAAAACTCTCATCTGTATGTAAGTGATATCCATGCTTATAAAATATTTCAATTTTTCGTTTTAAATACGGCGTCAAACTCATCTACTTTCTATACTTACTGATCCTTGTATTATTAATGTATGAAATTTATTCACGCTTCTTTTAAAACATATTTGAAAATTCCCGTTTTATTTCAAATATGACGTCGCTTTTCCTCAGAGAAATCCCTTTTTAATGATATAATTCTTGTTAATTTTCATTTTCTGGCAATCATGACGTAATTTTTAGCAGAAACTCACATCTGTATGTAACTGATACTCAAGCTTATTATTAATCAGTGTCGATAAAAAATATTTCAGTTTTTCATCTTAAATATGATGTCTATTATCTGTCTACTTTCATTATACACTGATATTCATGCTCCTTGTATTATTACGAATATTTGAAAATACATGTTTTATTTATGACGTCATATTTGTCTAAGCCAAGGAGAATCCTTTTTATAGCTCCATGGTTCAAGCGAATTATTTTCTTAATAATATGATTATTGTTCATTTTTCTTTCTAATTATAACGCAGTTTTTGACAGGAAATTTCTTCTCAAAGTAACCGATATTCATACTTCATGTATAATAACAAATACTCCATATTTTTGTTTCAAATATCACGGAAATTCATCTTCTTTTGAATACTTTTGAATTTTCATTTTTCACATGCAAATCGTTCAATTGAAAATTAATTGTTGAGGAAAAATTATTTTTCCGCGTATTTATTTATTGGCAACGATCGAATGCACCCTAGCAAAGATAAAGTATAATGGTTAAATTTTATGAAAAAAATGAATTATGAAAATAATGAATTTTTTATTTATTAAGAAAATTATTTGAATAAAATAAACGAAATATAGTCTATGTTCATTTCTGTGTTATAATCCTTCTATATGCAAACATACAGGGCCATTAAATCATCCGTTTTTACGTTTACTTCAGCCAAACATTCACACACACAATCGCATTTATAATATTATTATTTTCAAATTTAAAGGGAAGCTTCGCGTCAGTTATTTAGACATAACTGTGAGAATAATGTATGCATTTCATTATTTATTATTTTACATTTTGTAGAAGTCCTAACATAATGCTCACATATATTTTAATTTCAACTACTTTTTAAATATTAATGATGCAATTATTTAGAATATATAACTATGAATGCCAACACACACACACATATAGTTTCTGACAGAATCCGCATATTGGAAAACCCTTAAAAACAAATTTTCGTTCCCTCTGATCATTGGTTTTTAAGTTATGAGCAAATATGTAAAATCAGCAACTTTAAGGGATTATATTTTAGATTAAAATTGAAATTAACTTTCCTGATATCTCATGTGCGGTAAATATGCAGTGATACCTTGGCTAACGAATGCTTTGGCTAACGATAATTCCTTGTTGGAATAATCAGAGTTAACGGTTGTTAACGTTTTGTTGGATACGTACACTAGCATTGGCCATAATCATTGAATTTTAGTTGGAGGACATATATCAGTTTCTGTTAACGAACATTTCTGATAAAGAACGTAATTCCGGAATGATTTATGTTCGTTAGCCGAGATATTACTGCATTGGCAAGTTAACGGTATATTTATGGATTTCAGTAGGAGTATCGTTACTCTCTCTAAAAAAATAATTGTTATATCCCTATTTTAATTGTTATGTCCACAAATTCACCCAATCTTCAAAATATTTTTCTCAGTATTGACAAAGTTTCCAAACACATTTCAACTCAAATTGAACACGTTTTTCAAAATAAGACAATGGAAATTTATATTTAACGTAAATGCAGCATTGCAAACTGAATAAAATAAGTAAATATAGAGTTTGTATTAAAAATTTTCAATTTCGAATACAAGATATTATGTTAACAATTCCTCAAAAAAAAAAAAAAAAAAAAAAAAAAAAAAACTAAATTAAAACACTTGTATACAAATTAATAAACTGTGTTAGAATTTTCACCCAGTACAGTACTTTTGTTTGTATATGTCTTTAAGTTAGATTTGCACATAAGATGCAAAAATATATTGAAATAAGCAGATTTTTTTTTTTTTAAATACATGTTAAGATACTTGATTTCTTTTCTGTTTTAGAAAATTTTAATTTTGTTTTCCTTGAGATTTCCTTTAAAACTACAATGCATATACAGAAAAAACTTCTATGTGAAAATAAAATGATTTGAAATGAGTTTTAATGCGGTTGTCAGGTATATCAGAAAAAAAAAAAGAATTAAATGAATTATTGTTTTTGCTGTTTTTCTTTCTTTATTTTTTTTTTAATCTGACATTATAAAAACTGAAAGTAACAGAAACAGTAAAGTGATAATAAATTTCTAAAGCAAATTATAGTAGTTCCAAAAAAATTTGCACTATACCATGAGTAGGTGGCATGCAAAAAACAACATAAAGAAAAGCACAGGAAAACAATAAATTTAAGCATACAGCTGCTTCAAGAGCATTTTATTCTCGGTAGTAAGCACCTGTATTGCTATTGCTATTTCTAACTACCCATTTTTTTTTTTTTATCTTGTTCTGTAGAATTATTTTTTATGAAACTTGGAAACAGCTGTACATCAAATACCCATTTCTTAAAAAGTTGTAAGACTTCGCTTACAGCAGTCTTAGTCAAATATGTGATTAAAATTTAAGAATAATCACTTAGTTTATATTGTTAAAATATTTATTGAATTATTTGACGTGTCATCAGTCAGTATTCTACTCCATTGTATCGAATCTGTTTTCGCTTAACACTGTATCACGATTTGTGTCAAAATACTGGATATCATTAATTAAAATCGCCTCAGCGATAACAAGAGTTGAGTAACATTTATATATGTATTTTACATTAGTTTTCTCCATTTTATCATTTTATTCATTATAATTTATTTTCTGGCGATTACTTGATTATCCAATTTCGACAATTGAACTTGAATTTGAATAGATTTTGCGGAAAAGGGAACCTCAATCAGTGATCTAAGCCTAAGGGTGCTTCTTGAGAGCTCCTCAAAATAAACCATCCTCTATCTAGCATTAAACTGGAGCATTTAATCTACCCATCATCACTCCTATAGGCCTCAAATGGTACTATCGCTTTGTTGTTCGTAGTAAAAGCTTTTGTACGTAGTTGCTAGAAAAAAAAGTGTCTGTGCCGCTGAAAGTATTCCAAGAAAAAACAGAGCATGCGAGACTTATTGTAATTTTTATCTTAAGTTCAACATAAATTGATGGAGAATATTATCTTATTAGTCAAATATTAGTAAAACATTTGTTAGAATATTAGTCAAACTTATAAAAGGACTAGGCTCGATAAGACTATGAAAGTGGCCATTTTCAATAGTGAACATAAATTAGTTTCTTCGAAATATTTTTTTTATTAAAAAAATTATTCATTATATTTATTCAAAGTTATATAACATTCAGGTTCACTGCAATTGTTGAGAAGATTTTTTTAAATTTCTTTTTCTTTTTTTGAATACAGTCGGCTATTTTTCAACAATTAAATCTAGTTCTCATTGATTTTTTATTTTTTTACATAGAGCGAATAAAGGTATCATTATGATTTTGTGTACCATGTTACTCGTATAATGATTTATAAAATCAAATTTATTATAATATATAAATAATTTTTTTATATCAGATTTATTATATCAAAATAAATTTTGTAAGGTCATTGTGCCTAAATGAGACACGATTCTCCATATTTTTGTCACATTTAGGATATATTTGTCAGTTTTTAAAATGAATATATATTTCATTATGTAGAAAAAAAATTGAATAATGCGCTTTTAATTCAAAATCAACTTGTTTGGTAGAAATAGAATCATTATCTGTAATCCAAGTAAATAATATATGATTGTTGCACTCAGGTCATTTTTGTCACATTTACAGCAGATAAAACCTAACTGAGACGTTCAAAGCACCTAAATGTGACAATGCATTTCATGCAGACAAGTTTATCTTAAAATATTCGTTTAATTGCTATCAATTTTCCACATACTCAATAAATATTTGAAATACATAAAATTGAAAGTTGAAACATTTACTATTGAACTAGTTAATATTCTATTAACATAATTAGTAATAACTCAAGTAATAATAAAAATAACTTCGAGCTACATAGTATTGAAAATATTATAATTAAATAATGAATATTTCAACTTTTATACTTTAAACAGTTTTAACTTTGATCATGTAAAAAAAAAGTAACTAATAAATGACCAATAAAACATAAATGTTACTAAAGCAATGTTTCTTCCTGTACATTTTAAGCAAATATTTTGCTTTTCAGTTTGCGTTTATCTAATTTTTGTTTATCATCTTCCGTTAGATCTCAATATTTTATTTTTAGTTTCTGGAAAGTATGGATATAGACAGTTTTTAAGTTTAGGCTACTTTATGATATCTTCTGTTTCTGCTATACCTTTACCTCCAGGTTTTTTTAGCGACTAACTTCAAGTTTTTGTTTAATTCTGTTTTTGTAACGCCAATTTTGCTCTTTTTAAGCTTTAATTTCCCCTAGTCTTTGAAGTGACTAAATTCGAATGGAAATTTCCGTCAGAGTTGCAAAAACGTACATAAACAACTACTCCATAAGCTAGTTTTCTGCATCTACGAAGACGTGAAATTGACTGTCAGTAAGTTCTTCCATTCCTTTCATTGATAATAGATGTCTTGGCACAGATATCTGTTTCAAGTAAAAGAATTCTTCACACCTGTCTTAAAATATATTTGGTAAGTCTGGTGGTAAAGCATCATCCCAATTAAGTTTTTTCTTCAATATGTCTTGCAGTAGTATTTTAGCTCGAACTGCAAATGGTGATATTAAGCCTAAAGGATCATAGATTCTTCCTTTAATTTTTATTACATTTCTCTAAGTAAATTTTAATTCTGTCATATTCTTATTCCTTAAAGTTTTATCACTATCAACGCTTACGACATCATCTGCTGAATTCCAGCAATAGACAAGGACCTTGCATGATGTAGATTATCGTTAACTTTTCCCTTAAATCGATCTTGCAATAAGCGTACATTTATTTTCCATTTTCTCATATTAAAGCCTGCTTTTCCCAAAATGAACCTTATTTGTTCGTGGATGGTGTACGCTAAATCTGTGTCTTCTAAGCTGTGTATCAGATCGTCTACATACAATCTACTGTTCAAAATACTGAAGGCATGTCGATAAATATCCTTGCACTTCTTGATATGATGCTTAATTGTCGCATTAAGTGAAAATGAGCTCGATCTTGCTCCAAAAATTACACGTGTCATCCTTAAAACTTCGCGTTCAGCGTCTAAATTTTCCGTAATCCATAGAAATCTAACCGCGTCTCTTTCTTCTGGAGCCAAGGCAATTTGCAAAAATGCGCCTTCTATATCTGCTGTTATGGCAACTTTGTTTAGACGGAACTGTAGGAGAAGTATTAGAAAATCGGGCGTTAAATTTGAACCTGGACTTAAGCAGTCATTAAGAGACGGAAAATTGAGTTCACTCGAGGAGGCATCGAAAACTATTCTCATTGTCGTCATTGTTTTATATTCGCGTATTACTGCGTGAGGTGGCATATAATGGATTTTAGAATTATCACCGCATTCCTTTTCATTCACACTTTCAGCTATTCTCTGAATTATGTGCTTTGAAATAATGTTCTTGTACTGATAATGTAAATTTTGATTTTCTTACATTTTTTTAACAAGTGTTCGCAAACGATTGTTAGCATTACTATAGTTATTCTGTAGCGACTCAGAATGTTCGTTCCATGGTATTTTAACTTGGTAGCGACCTTCGATTAGTTTTGTAGAATTTTCAAACTCTTTCAAAACTTCGTCATCTTCGGAGTTCAGATTGTCACTACACGAGATTCCCAAACCTTCTAAATCGAACAACCTTTTCAAAATGTCTGCCTCTTCTAAATTTTGATTACGAACTATAATATTCATTACGCTAACATCCTTAAAATCTTTGCATTTTGCTTCAGAACCATTAAATACATAACCTAGTTCCGTTTTCATTGCTACTAAAGTACCAGACATTATTTTGATTTTCCCTGTAGCGATTTTCCAGAAATAGTCTGACCTGATTAATAGAGAAACCTTTAAATTTTCACACCTTTCAATATGAACCATTTGTATTTTGGCTTCGTTGCAAAATTTGTGAATTTCTGTACTAGGACCTTGAATTTCTGCTTCCGAAATAGAAGATGTTTCAATGGCTTCTATGGAAATAATTTTCTCTGGGTCATAAATGCTTCTCAAATTTACTCTTACCCTCTTTCTTACAATAGATTTCTTTGGTTTTGGTCTGAAAGCATAAATCGCTAATTTCTCTTTCCCTATAACTTCTAAATTAAATTTACGAGATAATGTTTTATCGATAAGAGTATTTTGTGACCCTGAATTCATTATAATTTTTATTTTTGTTTCCTGAGATTTATTACTTAAATAGGCGACAGCTGTCTGCAAAAATACCTTTTCATTTACTGCACTTGTTGCGCAATTCAGAGCGTTAGAATTATTTTTTGCTTCGGCAGACTTTGAGCCTTCCAACTCTGCTATTTTGTTTTTCAGTTTCGTCACAAATTAACACATTATGCTTTCGATTGCAATTCCTGCAACGCATTTTTTCATGGTAAAATTTAGATACGTGTGACCTTTAAAGACAATTAAAGCAAAAACTTTTTCGTAAAATACTTGATTTTCGTTCATTTATGCTTAAGGAGCAATTACAATTATCGTGCTCGCCAGAACAAAAAAAAAAATCTTTCTTGATAAAAGCGTTTAATGTAGCTGCCGTTGGTATATTTTTGAGTTTCATGTTTTCGGAAGGGTAATTCTTTAACTTTATTCTTTTGAAATTCTTCATCGTTTCGGAACATATATGTTTTTTCTCGCGTTTCCATTTCGTGTTTTAGAAATTCTAATAATTTGGAACAGTTTCAAGAATCTTCAACTTTAGCAGAACGATTAAATTCGAGAACAATTTCTTCGGAAATTAATTTGACTAAAATCGGAATAAAATTCCTCCATAATTATTTAATTTTACCCCGGCTGCTTCAAGACTTCTAATTTGAATAATACAGGTATCATGCAATTGTCTAAGCTCTCTTAAATTCGCTTCAGATTTTACAGGAGTTAGGTTTAAAATTTGTTGACATGTGATCTTACTATAATTTCGTTTTTACCGAATCTATCTTTTAACAAACCGATGGCGAAATCATAATTATTGTGCGTTAAAGCTAATCCTTGAATGCATTTTAAATCTACTCCTTTCAAGAAATTCTTTAAGTAATTCAATTTATCTACATTAGTTAACCTTACATTTTCATTTATAGCCACTGCAAATTTCTCCCAGAATTCCTTTCAATTTTCATATTTTCCGTCAAAAGGCTGCATAGTAAGTTTCCGCAATCTTACATGAGAATAATTCTTTAATTCATCAGGTTCTGTAGACGATAGAATAGAAGATTTTTTTTACTTTCGTTAGGGACATTACGTCTTAAATACCTATCGATTTTAGCTGTCGTTTTCGTAATTTTTTCGCGATGTTCCTGACTGGATGATACATCTTTTTAGAGTATGTCTAAGTTATCTATAAGTTTACGAATTTCTGAATCTTATTTGTAAACTTGTTCTGCATTCTCAATTAATTGAATTTTAATATCTTCAATTTCATCTTCCGTCAAATCTTCAGTTATTGTGTTAATAATCTTCGTTAAAGATGTTCTAAGAGATTTATGCATGCTTTTCTATTTATCTAACTCGCTAGGTTGTGAACATTTCTATATTTTAGCTCCCGGGTTTCGGCACCATGAAACAGTATCGCACTTTCGTAAATCATAAAAGGCAATAAAAACTTACTAAAAGGTTTTATCTCACCCAATTTTCTGGTTCTTTTCTATGTAGCTTCAAATGATGCAGAAATATCTTTAACTAATAAGGATTATTTATTCAAAAGACGATACACTTAGATAAACGAAAACAAAACTATATACAAATGTAAACATAACACAACAGTCAGTGAAAAAAATTCTCTACGTACTTAGCGCCATCTGGTGGTTCTTTCTTTCTCATTTTGCAACAGGTGAGACTGTTTTTAATAAATAGCTTTCAAAAACATGAGATGGGTTAGCTTCAGGAAGAGATATTTGTGAGCAGGGGCGGATCCAGAAAATTTTCATAGGGGGGTCAAGTTTCAGTGGCCAGCGTTATACCTTCTACTTATAAAATTATCAGTAAACTGGAAGAAAAACGAAGTATCATTTAACCCTGCTTCAAAATATAATATATTACATAGTAATTAATAAATTTCCATTAAATAATATTAAATTAACCATTAAAATTATATTAATATTAAATTAATATATAAATTACAAATTATAATATTATTAAATTAACTTTTAGTAACCAATGTGTTATCATTTTGTATGAAATATATAAATATACAATTTATTAATTCTATAATATATAGTTAATACAGAAATGTTAAAAGTCTTCAATTAAATAAAAATAAACGTTTTCATATTTAAGATGTGGAGAACACTTTTTATTGCAATGAAAAAAATAATGGCAAAAAATTGCCTTAAAAATACTGCAGTTGCAATTTCCTGTGATGCTTCAATGCGAATTTAATACTTCTTCAGGGTAAATTTCCTTATTACGATGAATGTTAAGCATTGCTAAACCGTTTAGCCTTTCTCGTTTCATATTTGACCTCAAGTAAGTTTTTACCCGTCTTAATGTTGAAAAAGACCATTCACTGGTACAGGTTGAAACAGGAAGGACACATAAAATATGGAGAAGAGTCTTGATATACGGGTAAAATTCTGAAGCGTGTAATATGCTTTCACTTGCACTGCGTGGAAGTTCGCTCTCCGGTTTGTTTTTCCATTGCCGCTGCCATAAGTCTATTTCTCCTCGTAATTCAGAAAATGTCCCTGGAATATCTTTCTTGTAAGGTTCAGCTGCATTCATTAAAGTTTCCGTATCCTCACTGGCAAATGCCGGGATCAATCCATGTAATGCAACGATATATAATGTTCAACAGTGGAAAATCTTGTTACCAACTCTGATATGATAAAATCCATAAACGGCAAAAATAAATTAAATTTGTAATATTCTTCAGGACTTGACGCTGCAGTATTGGATCTGTCGTGCTGTATTTTTACAATTCTAGGCATAGTAATTTCAATGGACTACTTTTCGATGCTTCGTCGTCTAGTTTCGAGTAAGTTGGTGATGAATTTCGACAATCATTTAAAGTATCGACAGCATGCTTTACCATGTCATAGCATTGCTTCAAATCTAACGAAGGGCTTTGCAAATTACGAGATAAAGAAATAGTTAAACTCAAGATGGAGGAAATGATTTGCACTGCAATAAAGAAATCAAATCGCAGAACTGATGCTATTAAGGATGCGGATTTGGAGGACGATTCTTCTGCATCTAATAATTCTAGAAAGCACACAATGGCATCGGAAACTTATAAAAATTGTAAAATTGCGTTGTGGCATTCAATCTACCAAGTTTCTGAGAGCTTCAATCGCGTTTCTTGAGGATGATGGTCTTGTATTTCCTCTCACATCCAATTCATTCTTTTAGCGGATTCCCTAATTGCATTGATGACTTCTTTCATGACACCAACAGCGTTTCTAATACTGCGTAATGAACAGCAAGATTTAGTTTGTGAGACGCGCAATGCATGTAAATGGCAAGTGGCTGCTTTTCTTTTATGCGTGCTTGCACCCCTTTAAATTTTCCAGCCATATTTGAACTACAGTCGTAACCTTGTCCTCGCATATTTTCAATTTTTAATCTTAATTTCCTTAGATTTTCTTCAATTAGGTCTGCAAGAAACTCACCACCTAAGCCTCTAGCTTCTGCAAAGCCTACAAACTCTTCCCTGATTTTCTTCGTAGTTATATCCCAATATTGAATGCTAAGACTCATCTGCTCGACAATACCAGCATCGGTGGTTTCGTCAGCTAAGATACTAAAGAACCGACTTTCTTTCACAAAGTTCAGTATTTGATGTAATATGAGCTCCCCACAAATGTCATTTAATTCATTTTGAGCTGTTTTACTGATAAAAGTAGCGTTACGAGGAACGTTGTTTATGTGATTTTCCAAAACAGTGTCACCTGCGCCAATGCGAAACCCCAATAATGAACGAAAATTTCCTTCATTTGCTATTGAACCTGAGCCATCCTCTTCCGTCAGATTCCCATCATCTCGGTGACCTCGTAATGAAATATTTTGTTTACCACATAATATAATCGTCGTTATTATTGGTAGTAAACGTAAACGAATTTCTTCAATTCTTCTTTTCATCCTTTTGGTAAAAAGTTCTGGCTGCGTAACTAATAAGGGTGTTTCTCATCACAGGGGGGTCAGCTGACCCTTTGACCCCCCCTTGGATCCGCCACTGTTTGTGAGTGATATTCTGTTTACACTCTTGACTGTTCTTGAATATAATTTGATCTATTTTTGTGCATTAATTATTCCCAAAACTCAAAATCTTCATCACTTATATTTCAGTCCATTATTAAATTTGTTTGGATAAGATGCATCACACATTATTGGAGAAGTAACGAAGGTACCATTTTGATTTTGATATATGCTTATGTTATGGATGAGATAAGGATTTAGAAAACATTAAAGTAAAACTGGTATTGCCTGAATTTGCCCATACCTTTTCGTTTACATGATAAATACAGTTTATTAAAGTATATTTTTATTTATTTTATATATTTTTACATATTTCTATAAAATTACATTTATGCAATATCAATAAATAAATTATATTTCTGTAGTGTCAAGAAATACTCTAGCATTTTACTATAGCATCAATTTTAATTAAGTCATATTTAATACCCATTATCATGTGTTTTTTCTCCCCATCTGGTGTGAAAAGATGATTTAATGCTATGTAATAACTGTTACTTTGGTTCTTAACAAATTGAAAATAATTAATAATTATATCTGAAAATTTATCGTTTCTAATATATATGAAATCCCTCACCGTCATCAATTTTATGATCCTTTATTTTATTTAAACATCAAAAAGTACGATAGAATAGTCTTATATAAGAAGTACTTTAAAAAAATTACATACGTTTGTTGTATTTTAAATACTTTTCACATCATTCGCGGAGTGTGGAATAGTTTTTGCAGTCTCCAGAAATCTTAATGAAAATATACCTAAAATTTCAAAAATCTATGCACGGTTTTTATAAGAAGTTGTGAAATCATAAATAAGTATGCAGATATATTTACAAGTGTCAGTTTCATGTACCAGAATATGCTTTTCATCTGTGTGTCTGCTAAACTTAATGAACAAAAAGAAGGGTGATGAAGGCAACAAAATATTGTCTAGGCACTACTAGATGCCCAAGGCGATACAGCTTACAAATCAAAATTAATTTGAATGTTTCATTTTTTAAAGAAAAGTCCACTCAAAAATCAATCGCCCTAAGTCTTTAAGAGAGGGAAGACTGCTCCAGTCAATGTTGATTGTAATCTACCATAAGAAATTTATAATGCCGCTAAATTTCTGAACAAATTGTTTGCTTTTTTTAATAAAAGTATATTGTTTTTCATTGTAAAATTATTATTTAGAAAGTTGCTATTTTCCTAGAATATCAGTTGTAAATGATCCATGTAGAATTGACAGGATTTCTGTCGTGTCGATCTGCGAATCAAAAGAAAAAAGAACCATTTAAGTTATATAGCTTAAACGTGTTTGAGTTACATATCTGTATTTTCTTTTCGATAAACCATTTTTGTTCAACTAGTTATTTTTCAATGGATGAGTAATTATAATTAATATATATGTATATATATATATATATATATATATATTGTTTGAAACCTTTCATCTGGAAGAGGGGTAGTATTTATAATTTTTAATAGAATATTTCGAACAGTAAACCAGATATTTTTTTTTTCTATATGGGTGAACTTTGAATGAAATAACTTTGAATAACTTTTGAATGTAACTTTGAATAACTTTTGAATGTAACTTTGAAGGAAATTGCGCAGCGCTAAAAAAAAAAAAAAAAAAAAAATGGAAAGTATGAGTTCCTTTAAGCTGTTTTTTCATGCCTAGAAAACTAAAAAATGTCGAATATCTCATGGGAAATGGGTACTTTTTAAGCTTTTTTAGGTATATTATTAAAGGGTTTTATGAAGAAAAATTATTTAATTAAACAAAAATGAAATTTTTGTATTAAAATTTGAAAAATGTATTGTTTTAAATTTAAGGAAAATTTAAAACGACACTTCTACAATTATGAACTTTTTCAAATATCTTTTGTTGAACATTTCTAACAGAAGTGTACTCTATAACCATAAGGATCAGATTTTGAAAAAAGTAGTTAGTTTAAGAAAAATAAATAAAATGACATGACGTCTGTAAAAATACAGAAAAATGTCTACTTACTTTTTTATTTTTCAAAAATAAACTATTTATATAGCAGAAAATCCAATTTTTTGTTTATTAAATGCACCTCAAGGATTTCTCAGAAAATATATTGTGAGTAATTGATAAATATTTGAAGTTTTTTCACTTAGAACATATTAATATACTGAAAAAACACAAACTGGGAAAAATGAATTTAAATATTGAAATTATGAATCATTTAAAAGAAAATGAATGCAGTAAAAAGCCCTTTTTACGTAAGTTAAATTCGGTCTATACGGCAATTCGTACTGTGAATGTCTAAAATAATTTTATGCAAAAAGTTGGATAATTGATATTTTCGTCATTTTTCATAGAATGAAGGGTACCGAGTTCCCTTAAATATTTTTTGTGACACATACTTTCGATTAAAAAAAATTTCACAATTGATTGCTTTAAATATCCATGTCACCAGAAACACTGGCAGTACAGTAAGTGTGGTAATAGAAATGGTCAATAATATTTTACACAATAAGATTGATTAGACAATAATTTAGCAATGTAATTTATTTTACATAAAATTAAGGTAATATATCTAAAATATATCATGAGACGATGATGAGAAATTATGAGCCTCGTTTGTGCGTTATGAATGGATGAAAATCCTATGCATTACATTACACAGAAACGTAAGTTGGATTTATTTCGCCTTAGTTTCTAATAATGGGTCCCTGCCAGGAGAGTAATAAGGCAATGTCCAGAAAAGGCTTCCTTAAAGATGCCCACAAAAAGAGAAAAATGTACCTTGGATCTCAATTTAGTATCTACAGTTTGGTTGAAAAAATATTGCTTTTTTTGGTCCTACTTTAAGATTATTATAGAGTATAAATTCTATAATTTTAATAAAAAGATTACTTTTCCTTTTTAGAAAAACATATTTACTTTTTTTTTATTCCTATTATAATTTAATAGATATTTAATTACAAAAATATTATACATACCTATATATATTTATATAATGACAAAATAAAGACACCATTTTCATAGCTGGAATCTTTCTTTCTTTTCCTTTTTTCAAACTCAGAATCACCAAATAATTTAGAAAATACTAAAAATCAAAATAGAACGTGAAGTAAAATTTCATGCTTTAAAACATAAATACTTACTAGGCGAGTTAAAAATTAATGAAAAGTAGTAATTATAAATGTAAGAGGTTCAATAAATTCAGTATATTCGCTTCTGTATTATAGTTTGTACTTCGAAAATATTATCCAATTGTGCTATATTTTTGTTCATAATGCTGAATTTGATTATGCTTCAGCATTTTTCTGTTTTGAAATATTTCTTTAAATAGGCAATTTTGTAGAGGATCCTCTTAATCACGTACTTTAGCTGGTATAATTTCTTTTGATAGTACATTAACACTTTTCTTTTGTTATAATAATACGAAATTAAAATACTCTTTATCAAAAAACATTATGCATAATAAGAAGATATATATATTGAATTAACTGTGTCATTGATTGCTGCAAGAGCATTAATTTCTGATATACAGGTGGTGAAACTTATAACAATACCTTTCATACAATTGCATATATCTAACAGGAAACCGTTAGCACTAAATGCCATCTAAGAGCTGTTAAGTATCTACGTGAGAGGGAATTAACGATAAATATACCTTTAGGAAACGAAAAAACTGGAAGCAAAATTCTCTGACTGCAAAGATACGGTAATGTGAATCTGCTTCCTATAATGCAATTAATAATTTAGCTGCTATATCAGATTATTAAGGAAATTCGCTTCCGTGATTTTAAAACAGGTTTTGAAAGAAATTTTATTTATTTTTGTAACAAAACTATTAATTTAAAGAAAGCTGAGTTATGCTGAAAGAAATGCTAATTTTAGCTTGATAAATAGTGTACATATTTAAAGTAATTAATGCTTCATTTTAATAAGTAATGTCTGGAATAGGATTTATTAATATAAGACAAATCTTTAGGTCAACAGCCAAAAACAAAAGTGATCCTTGCGGAGGTTTCTTTCTTTTCTTCCTTCCTTTTTCTTTTTTAATTTACTTTTAAAATTCAGATTGTAACCATATTACCTTGACAGGGCCACATAGATGGGGTAGAGCCGGTACAAATTATCGGCGGCCAGCTCTCGTCACGTATTCAGTTTTTCAAATATAATAACAAAATAATTAAATTAGTTCTACTTTTTACGTAAAAAATTATGTTGAAATAGCTAAAAAGAAAAAGAATTAAAAAGTTACATCTTCAGTCGTATAAGTTGTTCATGTTAAGGCTATTATACAGCGATTAGAAAAAGTAATTAAAAAGAAATTTCCATGCACTTATAAATCATTAGTAGACATTTCATCTACAGAGTAACTAAACTAGCAGGAGGTTAGGGCCTTTAGTTTTAGGGGGGTGCTATTTTGTTTCCATACTTACTTAATACAGCGAGGCTTAAATTTTGAGCAAATGTGTTTTACTTCATACAAATTAATTATTAAGCAATTTTATTTTCTAATACATTTTTTAAAGATCCATATTCGAATCACATGGGGGCTCGCAGACTTCTCTGCGGACCTGTTCCTTCAGATGAAACTGTCCGAAAAAACTGTATTTCCAGACTGACCCGCCAAGGATGGAATCCGGGATGATTTCCTCGAATTTCAGTGCCGAACTCTACTTTGCAGTAAATTACCCCCAGAACATTTATAAAAAAATATTTATTTATTAATAGTTAATAATGATATGATAGTTAACAGTATGAAGTGCCATAAATAGAGACTGAATTTATTATGTCAATTTATTCTCATTTTTGACATAATATGGTCTCTGATATTGTAAAAAAAACATATACGATGCAAATTCTAAAATATTTAGGATTTTGGGGGAACTAAGTGATTACAGAAATTTTCAAACATGAAACGTTAATTTACAATAATAATAAAAAAAGACACATTTAAGAATAAATTTTTGAAACTATTTTTAAAAATGCGAATTAATGAATCAGAAGTGGTTATCAGTATCTACCACTTAATTAAAGAAAATAGTTAAGAAATTAACAACACACTGTGTAGTAATACATTTATTAATCATTTGAAATTTTACTTATGTTGGAAATGTGACGAAAATGTTTACCTAATTTCGCGATGATTCATTTGTGCATCAACGGTACTAATTTTTCTTTTAACTGAACAAGCCCTTTTGTCCCTTTACTAGTCCAAATTGTTAATTTAAAAATAATACTTGACAGAAAAATATTATATATCATAGAAATTCGAAAGAATTTCTCGCCAAACAAAATAAACAACATTTCAATGAACAGCAAACGAAAGAAATTTCCGACAATTGATGCCATACGATTTTACAAGATTAATTAACTCTCTGTCTAGTTTATATTTTGCGTACTGAACAAAATGGGGTTTTGGTACCTCTATAGTTTGTATTCCATTTGTCGTAGAAGCAAATTTCTTATTTCTGTACAAGGAGGCATGCCAAGTGACTAATTAACTAAAACTAAAGCGGAAGATTTTTAGTAAATGCGATTTTAAAAGAGCACTTTTTTACTTTTTAAAAATTATTGTTCAGCTCAAATCTTTTGCAGGGCTACAGAGATATGCAATAATTGGATTTTTACGCGATTTGCTGCATTTTATTGGATTTTATAAATAGTTCAACCTGTTGTAGTTTCATGTAAAAATATTACTTAGTTTTTTATTTATATCAGTTTAAAGCATTTGATTCTTATACTTACTATACAGCAAAAAAATACTGTCTTAATTATTGTTAAAATGGTAATATACACACTATATTTATTAAGATATGTTACTGATGTTGACCCCAGTAAGCTCCCTAAAAAATAGGGCATTGTAGCATTTACGGTTCGTTTACAAGGTCACTCACAAGATATTGTATACATTCAAACGTATGGATATTTACTGAATTTTTTTTTAATGACTCCAATCTCTGTAAAGAGTTAAATAACGTTAAAAGTGAATATGAATTCAGTTTGTCAGTATGATAATCTGATAGCTCCTTCATCCTGGCTTCAACTTTAGTGAATACATTATATTGCCAAAGGTGACCGGTCACTTGCGATTTAAGACGTTTTGTTAATAGACCGGGAGGCGGCAGCACAGATAATCACCTCATCGAGTTCATGGCTGAAATTCCAGAATTAGTGAAAACTCGATTCGCATATTAAAACGCAATCGGTCTGCCAAGTCATATCTTGGTGGAAAACACGTAAAAACCCGATTTTAGCGGTTGACTCGTAGGTTTACCATTGTGTTTTCCTGCACCCAAAGGTATGAAAACATGGAGAACTGGGGGTATACAAACTGACGTGGAAAAGGTATATGTATATCATATATTCTAATACGAGCAAATCTTGTGTGTGGTTATATATATATATATATATATTGGGGAATCTTTCATTGTCAACTAATTATTTCATACTTAATTATTTCATTGTTTAAGTTGGTGTTATGATAATGTTTCATTTATGGTTATATATATATATATATATATATATATATATATATATATATGCAAATTTTTTCTTAAAAACGGCTCTAACGATTTTGACGAAATTTCGTATCCTACCGTTTTGGGACACCAGAAAACCATTGGGCTAGGTCACATGTTCGAGAAAATTCGATTAGTGGGTCATTTTGGGTCATGGTCTAGCTAATTGTATCTAAAAAACGGTTCAAACAATTTTGACGAAATTTTGTATCCGACCATTTTCGGGCACGAGAAGACTATTGGGCTGGGTCACATGTTCGAGAACTTTCGATTAGTGGGTCATTTTCGGGTCAACGCGGGTCAAATTAATTTTATCTAAAAAACGGCTCTAACGATTTTGATTAAATTTTGTGTCCTACGAGTTTCGAGCACGATAAAATCATTGGGCTAGGTCACATGTCTGAGAAAATTCGATTAGTGGGTCATTTCTGGGTCATTGTGGGTCAAGATCTAAAAAGCGGCTCAATTTACACTAAATTTTTGCATCCAATGGTTTTTGGGCACGAGAAGACTGTTGGGCTAGGTCACATGTTCGAGAAAATTCCATTAGTGGGTCATTTTGGGTCATAGTCAAGCTAATTGTATCTAAAAAACGGTTCAAACGATTTTGACGAAATTTTGTATCTGACTATTTTCGGGCACGAGAAGACTATTGGGCTGGGTCACATGTTCGAGAACTTTCGATTAGTGGGTTATTTTTGGGTCAAAGCGGGTCAAATTAATTTTATCTAAAAAACGGCTCCAACGATTTTGATTAAATTTTGTATCCTACGAGTTTCGGGCACGCGAAAATCATTGGGCTAGGTCACATGTTCGAGAAAATTCGATTAGTGGGTCATTTCTGGGTCATTGTGGGTCAAGATCTAAAAAGCGGCTCAATTTACACTAAATTTTGCATACAACGATTTTCGAGCACGAGAAGACTGTTGGGCTAGGTCACATATTCGAAAAAATTCAATTAGTGGGTCATTTTGGTCATGGGTCATTATGGGTCAAGCTATTTTATCTTAAAAATTGTTCAGAGGATTTGAAATAAATTTAGCACCCTACAGGTTTAGGGAACAAGAAGACTATTAGGCTAGGTCACATGTTCGAGAAATTTCGATTAGTGGGTCATTTTGGTCATGGGTCATTATGGGTCAAGCTATTTTATCTTAAAAACGGCTCAGACTATTTACACTAAATTTTGCATCCTATGGTTTTCGGGCACGAGAAGACTGTTTGTTGGGCTAAGTCACAAGTTCGAGAAAATTCAATTAGTGGGTCATTTTGGTCATAGGTCATGATATTTGAACATTTAATTTTGACCGAGCTTAGCTCGGTCTTCCCTGCTCGTGAATGTAATAAATTGAAGACCAATCATTTGAAGTCTGGTTTTTTCCCCTTGAAAATTACTTTTTTATGTTTATTTCCCTTTCAAAGAGTAAAATATTTTACATTACAATATAACGGAAAATAACGATTTAAATCATCGCCAAAAGAATCCATTTAAAAATGGTTTCGTAAAAATTGTATGAAAAATAATGCCAATTATATGTGTATAATGTTGACATTATACACGTAATAATGGCAAAAAAGCTAAGGAACTTTTCACCTTCGATTGACATAAAATTATTAAACTAAAATGTCTCGATTGTTTCTGAAAAGTCTTCAATAAAATTTATATTTGTAATTTAAAATTTTTGTAATTTAAATAGCTTTTTCTAAGACATTTTTTAACTTATGATGTTTCATGTATCGCTCTGTATAATTACATCTTCAACCAACTCTTCGAACGCATTTTAAAATCATTTCCAACGAACGGAATTCGCTCAAACCTTCAAAACAATCTTCCACCATTATCAAATTTATGTTTTCATAAATTTTTTTAGAGGATAGGTTTTTTATGCATGTAATGCCCTGGTGGGAAATTGTATAACTAAAATTTTAAAGTGAACTTTTTATGTTTTCTCATATGGCAAATATTCTCAAAGTTAAAATTAGATATTAAATAGATTCAACTCAATATTCTTTTACGCCAATAACACCCTTTAGCGAGACGTAGAATAACCAAATTTAAATAAAAAAGATTCTTTTTGTTCTACTGATTCAGCAGTACTCAATTTAAAAAATAAAAGTTTCACAGATTCTACACAATTTATTTTTGTTTTTAGCACATCTTTGCGGGAAATAATTTAACTAAACTAGAAAAAAATGATTTTGTATATATTTTTTAATGAAATCTTCAGAATAAGCGCCTGCTGTGGCCAAATTTATGTTCTGATAAAAGTTTTCCCATGATAGCGGCCCTGGTGGAAAAATAGGAAAATGCATAACTAAAATTTTAAAATTAGATTTTTTTATGTTTTCTCGTATGGCGACCATACTTCAAGTTCAAATTAGGTAGGGCAGATTCGACTCAATTTTCTTTTACGCTGATAACGCCCCCTAGCGAAAAGTTGATTAACCAAATTTAAATATGATTGATTTTTTTTTATGCTTCCCTGTATGACAGTCGTACTGAAAACTGAAGTTAAAAATTGGGAAAACAGATTCAACACATTTTTTTTCTTTTTTTGCATTTACAACGTCCCGGGGAGAAATTGTAAAACCAAATTTAAATAAAATTGATTTTTTATGTTTTACGCTATGACAGTCGTACTAAGGTTAAAAATAGATTGGACAGATTCAACAGAATTTTTTTTGTTTATTGCACCCCATGGAGGATAATAGTGCAGTTAAATTTAAATACATGTTTTTTAAAAAGAAATCTTTGGAATAAGTTTCTGCCACGGTCAAATGACGTTACGTTTTTTGAATGCAGGTAGGCTATTTACGCTGATAGCGCTCAAAATTTGGTAATAAATTGCATAACTAAAATTTTAAAATTGATTTTTTTTATGTTCTCCACATGGCAACCATATTTAAAGTAAAATTAGATATTAATGATTCAAGTCAACTTATATTTACACCGATAACTCCCCTAGCGAGAAATAAAAGTTGTCATCAAACAAAAGTTGTCGACCAAGTGTTGTCATCAAACATCAGTGATATTGGCTGAGAAATCCTTTAAAATGAATGTGAATATTATTAAAGTTTTAATCAAATAACTATTGCACGAAATCACACCCGCTATACTACGCAAATAGGTTAAGATTAGCCCTAAAATCATGTCTTAATTAAGTTTTTAATGAAATAAAAGAAAATGACAAATTCGAGAATGAGTATTTTATTCAACACATCCTCATAATATTTAATCTTGGCTTTTTTGCTTTAAAGATTTTTCATTATGATGGGGATTTTCTATTGAGTTTTACTAACTATAACAAAAATGTCTAAATTTAGTGCGTGGGAATACAAATATAGAATGCATCGAATACTCCCTCTCACACTGTGAAATAGTCATAATTACGCCAATGACAGAAAATAATTAAAAAGGAAGAAAAATAAAACTCTGGATCAGTTAGTGAATGCTGCACAAAATGCTGATGATGTTATACCAATGAATATTATCCTTTTTAGGAATGAGTTTTTTCGAGGAATAAGTACACTGGAAGTGAAGATTTTTTTTGTTCAAATTGTGAAACATCTTGCAATTTTGTGAACTGCAGTGCAGCTCCTCACATGATAAACATGTTGAAAAAAATGTTTTAAAACTTTGCCAATAGGTTACACTAACTATAAACTTTAAGTACAGCGTACATATACGTTTTTACTCCTCATGCAGTAAAGTAGGAGAACTTATATATAAGAGCATACTCCAAGAGTCATAGAAGAAAACACGTATATAATTTGGCTGCATCTTTGTGTTACTTTCCGTTAAGTAAACTATACCTCTCCCTAAATTTACAACGAGATCAAGGTGGTGCACTGATAACAAAATAAAACAGCATAAATCAACCTAATGAGCTAGAACTCCTGAAATTTCCAAACATAAATAAACTTGCCAAATCAACCTATAAATCAAATAGAATTTTCTTATCAATTAAAATGGAAATTAGTACAGGCTGAACTTATTGCAAATAATGCAACAGAAAACAACACATCACCTCAAAAGCAAATTAAATTAAAAATTCATCATTTTAACTTAATTTCTCTGAATTTTTCTGAACTACCAAAGACTGAAGATTCATAAAGCTTATGAAACACAAGGATAAACTCAAAATCCCTCAAGTCGAAAATAAACTACAGCAAATAATAACAGCTATTAAACAGCCGCAAAATATAAACTCTCTTTTTCTCTACCAGCATCTGTTGATCGTATAGTGATAAGTGAATCTATTAATTTTTTCTATGAATTAAAAAATGAACTCCCTGTCTAGTGATAAACCTTAATTCCCAACTTTAATTTAAATAGATTAATTGCATACTATCAATGAGCTATCCACACCACTCTTGAGCTTAAATGCTAAAAAGTATATTTCTGTAAGAGAGAACTGACCAATCCACTCTTAATTATACAATATTGCAATTAAAGACTTCTAGCAGTAATAATAGTCGAAATGAACCCAGAATTAAAAACAAAAAATAGTAAAATGTTAAGCTCATAGCAATTAAATCATTATACAAGCTTTTATTAAAATACAATTTCTGTTGTCAATGACAATAATTAAATAAAAAGTTAGATCTAATTTTATTTCTTCATCTTAAAAGTTAATTAATGTATTTACATAATCACCCATTGACAAACGTCAATAACAGTAGAGATCCAAGTATTTAGAAATTTAAACTTGGAAGTATAAACTTTAAACTTTTAAATTTCAGACTTTTAAATTAAAAGTATTAAACTTTAACTGGACCAAATCAACATCTGAAAGCATGGCACTTAAACTTTGCATAGAGAGAAGACTACTGACTAAAATTTTACAAACGCAAACCTCACTAGGAGTTAAAATTTTAAAGTTTCGAAATAAAGAAAAAGTTCATATCATCCAAAGGAGAACATTCAAATGTAAATATATATATATACTGCACAGAAAAAGAAATAGAATTAATTGATAAATGGAGATATTAAAAATGTGCTAAAATATAAAAGTATTTCTGATTGGCTTGTTTGCATATTTCTAATCCTTAATGCATACTCTGCTATGACAATTTCAGACTTCCAGATCTTGTGTATTGGTGACGTATGCGGAGAGAATTTTGTTTGTTGTTACACTTATCTTTACACTCTAAATTCAAATGATTTAATATAGAAAATTTAGCAGAGTTGAAACTTGATGCATTAATTCTAATCTCTCGAATGCCTCTAAATTATTAGTGAGTGCAAGTATTGTAACAGCAAACAAACGCTTGGTAACTCTCCCCAAAAGACTCCAACAGTATAGAAAAGGATAGTAAAACAGGAGCTATTAGAAGACAGTTAGAGATTTTTGTTGAACCTAAATAATTTTGCAATCTACATTGCATGTCATCTCAAAATTTGTCAATGTTTCTATTTGATGTATAATAGAAATATAGTCTTATTTTCTGCAAGAACAAACGTATGAAATGGATTAACTCTTACATTGTATAGACATTTAAAAAAACAGACTCAAATATCATTGAGCCGACATCAATGCAATTTTCAACTAAGTATACTTATTTTACTATAAAGCGAAGGACGTTTCCTATAGTTTTATCAATTACTACAAAAATACACAAGGAAAACTGTAGAAATCTGATAAAAATTTTCTCAGAAAAAATGTAAATTTTTCATCAGAATTGATTTTCTGGAAGCTTTTTAATTTTAGGATACAGATAGCGCAAAAGTAGTGACTAGGGAAAACTACAACGATCATGCTTTAGCGAGAATGAAAGGAAGCGAACATGCAGTCTAACTTATTCTAATATCAAGTATCTTTGTACATTAAAGTCGAAACATTGTTTTACTGTACATAATATTATGTAAATTTTTATTTAAGTTAAAAGTATATTTCCTCGTAATAGTGTAAATAATAACAAAATTGCTGGAAGTAAAGAGAAAATACATTGATGAAAAATCATTTTCTAATTGAAAATTGGATAACTTATTACTGAATTGTAGAAAATGATAAAAAAAGCAGTTTTATAAATAAATTTTGATTAAAGTGCACAAATAATTAATGAACAAAAAAAGAAGAATATAATTTACAATATAATTTAATGGAAACAAATTATTAAATATAATTCTTTTGAAAAATTAATTTTCAATTTTACACTTCATTAAATTGATAAAAGGTGTAAAATAAAAACTATAAAAACAGTAAAAAATATTTTAATTAACTGTTTACACGTTTAGTCTCCACCGCAGCCATTGTTGTAAGAATATTTTATAGCTGCAATGCTGTAATGATTTGAAATTCCATCATACAATTTTTCATGCACTCTCTCAGATTACGCAAGTTATTTTATTTTATTATTTTTACTTGGATGTTTATATCCGTATTAGTAACCATGGAGTAATTTAAGCCATAATTTTGGTAAATGAAAAGATGCTGCATCTTTGCATACTGAATTTTTACGTGTTACAATCTCTATGGTTTCTCTTATAATGGTTGGATAGTACAGATTACAGGGAATAATTCTCTTATTTTCATAAAAATTTATTTGGATGGTTTCTTCTTGATATAATCTTGTTGGGGTTGTGGTATTTCTATTATACTCTATATCAGCTATATGTTTCCATTTTCTATAACTAAATTTCTTGCTAGTCATTTCAATATAGTAATTATTTGCTCAGTCTTCTTTAATAAATGGTATTTTACATACTCCTAAATAATTCTCAAAATCAATTATTTTAATTTATTGCAAATGATATCCTTTAATTTCGGAGGGGGTTTGGCTATTACACAAATATTGAAACGTTTGAAGTTGTGTTTTAATTTCTCAAAAAAGGCTTGTAAAATATGGAAGAGTATGAAGTTTGTATTTTTGCGAATCAAATTTGTTTTCAAACTTCTTATTATTGGCAATATCCAGGGTTATTTTTTTAATATGTCGTACCTTAAAACCATTATTACAAGCAATTCTACGAATATTTTCTAGTTCATTATCTAACTTATTTTCAATGCATACTAAATAGGAAATGAAAAATCTGTAGGCTGAAATTTTACATCTAAATAGAGAATATGCATTATTTGGTATAGTAGATTGGTTTGCTATGCTTTTCCTGAAAACAGATCTGTCGATAGATTGATCTGTTCTGGTCAACATTACATCAGTTAATGGAAAGTTTTTATTACGTTTAATTTCAACACTGAACATAATGTTTTTGTCCATTGAAATCAGATGATTTATAAAAAAGTTAAGTTGAAGGCTTACTGCAAAATTATAAAAATATCACCAACATATCTGATCTAAGTGTGTGTGCTTAGGTCAAATGTACTAAAAGATTTTTGTTTCCAAAGGGTGAAGGGGTTATTCAGCTAATAAACCTGAAATAGAAGATCCCATTGGGACCACATGATTCTGCTTATAATATTTACCATTGAATGTGAAACAGTTATTATGAATGATCAAATTAAGCCCTCTTTTATTGTTAATTTCACATGGTCAAAATCTCCCATCTGTACAATATCATTAAAAATCTTATTACATATTTCATACGTGTCAATTGACGGAAAAAATCAAACAATATCAAGACGTTCATCATTTCATAATATAATTATCTGGCAATAGTATATGTTTGATTCTCTGAATGAAATCTTCGTTGATTTACTAGTTAATTCAGAATTTGATGAAATATGTTTTAAGTATAGGGAACATAAGGACCATGCTCCCATATGTGTGATTTTTGGCTGCACATATATCTGATTTTTAAAAGTTCCATATTATGCTGAATTTGAATTTTTAATAACCACTGATATATTGCAGAATAATAATTAGTAGATGATTAGTAAGCACAAACTTTATTGAAAAATAAATATGATATGGCAGTTTTTATCGTACAAAACACAAATTATAAGGGACAGAAGTGGTAGGGACAGTAGTGATATTTTGTGCAATTTTACCACTGTACATGAAAAAAAAAAAAACATTTTTGGAATGGTGTATGCACTATTTTCAAAGACATATCAAACCTACGATTAAATGGATAGATATTGGCTAACCTATAAGTATCAATATTTAAATTAACAATGGGGACAGTAATCAAGGTTAATACAGATACTTTTACGTTTTCTTCAATCTTTTCAATCCAGAAAATCTTCTTTATCAACAAAAAGCAAGCAATGGCGACTTTTTAAGAACAAAATATACTCCTAAACTGGAAGCAATACTGAAAATGACGGCATACTACCATTTGGTGGAAATAGGAAGAAATTCATAGTCTGGGACAGTAGTGACCAAAAAAGTGAGGCACACAACACTTTAAACCCAACAAAAACAAATATTACACATTTTACTCACATAAAAATTATACTATTATGCTCCATGAGCTCCATCTATATAATAAATGCATTGGTTTTTCAAATTTTTTTAATAATTATTGTTTGTTGATGGTTTTAATGATGAAGTTATGTGCTCGGGACATGGACAGTAGTGCCTTTATATGAGATATTTAAATTCCATTTTAAAAATTAAAAAAAATAGATTTTCACAGTAGAAGTAACATAATGTTGTAGAATAATCACAGAGAAACATTATAAGATTAAATGAGAGTTTATGTTTTAAAAAAATGCCGAGAGATATACTGGGGACTGAGTAATCACACTTATGAGATATCGTCCCTAAGACTTTTTAAACTAGTCGTTGGCGCCATCGTAATGTTTACCCATCATGGATATGCATAATATAAAATATGAAAATAAAACATGTATAAAGTATTTATAAAATGCATTGAAATTCGAATAAAATCGTGGCTTGATGACGTCATAAACTTTAAACGCTCTATTACTGAATTGCGTAAAAGAAACATACTTATAACTACAAAATTGAGAAAAATATTAACTAACGGTTTACTGCGTCGGATTAAGCGTCTCATTTTCAATGAAAATATGTCTTTGAATTTAAATTTGAATGAAATATAGGGACATGAAAAATCGAAGAGTGTGAAAAATATAATTACAAATATCTCGGCAACTAATTATCCGATCGACTGCATTCTTTATGCAAAATTTATGTTTTTTATTGTGTTTTATATTCAATTCTTAAAATAAACAATTTCGAAAATTTTTATATACCTTTTATCAGAACGAATATTTCGAAAGTCCGAAAAATAATAGTTCTGGAAAATCGAGGTTACTGAAATTCAATAAGCTTCTTCCCATTATTACATACTAAGTACATACCAAATTTCAAGTCTCTATCTCAATTTATTCGGGAGATAGAGCGTTTACAGACACACACACAGACACACATACAGGTGGACAGCAATTTTTTCTTTCTAAAAATATGTTTTTCGGAATCTCCAGTGTGTGAAACGTGTAAAACCGTCAACATTTCTTTTCGATATTCGAAACGATTACAAGACTTAGCCTATACTACGTATGATGGGTAAATAAATGTAAGTCGTTCCGAAGCACTTGGAAACTGTAAGGACGCAATTCCATGTTGTTTTTAGACTTCCAATAATCCTAGGAATAACGGATAGTTTATGTTTCTTTACATTTTTTTTCGTAAATAGACATAATCAAAAATAGAACATGACCCCTTTTTATGAAGAGCATTTTAAAGACACATAAATTGGCCGTTATTTCTAGGATTATTGGAAGGCTAAAACATCATACAAACATCCCGACATTATGCATCGTATCGACTAATATTTTAGAAAATGCTTATATCCTCTTATTAAAACATATTTTACAAGATTCTAAATTAACTATTATATCAACGGATGATTTCACTCAGAAAATAAAGCATATACCATTACGAGATAATTATATCATGGCATATTATGGCTAGTCTTGCTACTGTTTCAATATTTCCGTCAATTGACACGCATGAAGTATGTATTAAGATTTGTGATGATGAACAGATGGGAGATTTTGACCATTATATGAAATTAACAATAAAAAGTGAACATAATCTAACCATTCATAATAACTATTTTATATTCAATGGTAAATATTAAAAGCAGAATCAAGGGGCCCAATGAGATCTCCTATTTCAGATTTATTAGCTGAATATACACTTCACACGTTGGAAACTAAAATTTTTAGTACATTTGACTTAACCACTTGACTCAGATAAGTTGATGATAGTTTTATGATTTGGAAGTATAGTCGAAATTAAATTTTTTGCAAATCATCTGAATTCAATGGACAACAACATAAAATTCCCTATTGAAATCGAACATAGTAGAAACCTACCATTACTTGATGTACTATTTACTAGAACAAATCAATCTATCGACAGATCTGTTTTCAGAAAATTAATGGAACTAATCTACTATACGAAATAATGCATTTACGTATAAAATTTCAGGCTACAGATTTTTTTTTTATCAGATGAGCCTTTTTAGTATGTACTGAAAATAATTTGGATAATGAACTAGATAATATTCGTAAAATTGATTGTAATAATGAATTTGTTAATGTACAACATATTAACAAATTAATCCTGGATATTTCCAATAATAAGAATTCTGAAAATAAATTTGATCCGCAAAAATCTATACTTTTTCTCTTCTATATTTTCCAAGCTTTTTTGAGAAATTAAAATGAAATCTAAAAAGTTTCAATATCTGCTTAATAGCCAAAGCCCCTTCGAAATTAAAGGATATCATTTGCACTAAAATTGACCCAGTTGATTTTGAGAATTTTTCAGGAATGTATGAAATACCATTTATTAAAGCAAACGGATCATATAATTACTATACTGACTTGGCTAGCAGGAAATTTCGTTATAGAAAAAAGATAATATAGCTGATATAAAGTATAATAGAAAAATCACAGCCCTAACAAGATTACATCAAGAAGAAACCATCCAAATAAATTGCTATGAAAATAAGACCCCCAATCCCTCCCCGAATAATTCCCTCCAATCTATACTATGCATCCATTATAAGAGAAACCATAGAGAATGTAACACGTAAAAATTCAATATGTAAATATGCAGTATCATTTAATTTACCAAAATTATGGCTTGAATTACTCCATACGAATATGGAAATAAACATCCAAGTTAAAATAAAATAAAATAACGTGCGTAATCTGAGAGAGTACGTGAAAAATTGAATGATGGCATTTCAATCATTACACTATAGAATATTCTTATTTGTTTTGATAATGGCTGGGGTGGAAACAAAACATGTAAATAATTCATTAAAACCTTTTTTGCTGTTTTTATAGTTTTTATTTTACGCCTTTTAGCAATTTAATGGAGTGTATTATTACCGGGTGTTATAATTTTTCATACATTTGCAGTTTTACATTTGGTTTAATAAACACGTCAGCTGGCTAAAAAAAAATTGAACAGTCAACCTGCACTGTAAAAATATAATACATTACCTGATAAATTTTTCGTAAATTTCTCAATTTTTCCTATTTCTCGAAATAAGACATTTTTATATAATAGATTTAAGCTCAAGTGAATGTTTGGTGAAACTTGTAAGACTATACCATACGTGTAGGCCATGATAAACTCGATAAAAATTAACTTAGATTAACTTAGAATCCTTAACTTTGTGTTCCTAAATCCGCTCATTCAATTGAATTTTTTAGAAAATCGAATGTAAGCAATATAGTACTTTTTACTAGTCAATCTTGGTGAAATAATTTTCAAACATTCAAAGTACAGCAAGTAAATTGTTAAATGTAAATGCAATAAATAATTATTTATACATTACCATAAAGGGCACCCCACGTCTTTATAATTGTAAACCTAATATTCTAGATGAATTTCTGAACAGTATTGTTCTTTTTTCAATTAAATTAAGTTATCTAGGTGCCGTGTGAAAATCTATCACTATTCATAATTGTTGCAAATGCCTTGGAGTGTAGTACAGTAGAAGAAACTGTCCTGAAATGACATACCCTAAGGCAAAATTCTTCTATTTATACATATTTTTTCTCATGACCTTTATTTTTTACAAACTAATTTTCCGAAGTATACAAAATGCAATGGTGCCTTTTAAAAAGTAACAAATAAAGTTACAACGTTATAATAACGATTTATATAAAATGCTGCACTATGTCATTTTATATACAGTCCTGTCCTATAACGACGCACCCATAAATTGCTATTAATTTTACTTGCATACATCAGAAATAAATGCTTTTGCATACCAAGAAACTCCGCACATTCACTATGTTCCCACTTTGAACTCTTAACACATTTATCCACTTCTTCTTCAGTTTTGAGTGACTGAAAAAATCATTGACATAAAGACAGGCTTCATCATCATCGGCAGAAAGATCCCTATCTTTGTCGTCATCATTGGATGTAACAAAGAAAACTTTCTTTGTAGCATGTAAAGCTGCACTTCTTGACTGTGAATTGTGTTTCTCAGCACCTTTTGCCTTTGCCTCGGCAATATCAGGACTGCTAGTCAGAACTTTTGCAACCTTCATGTTTCCTCTTTTTAGTGGATGATCTAATATGAGGTGCACAAGGAACTGGAGATACATCAAGTGGTCTGATAAATGAAGATGATGAACTTGAAGATGCTGCTGGTTGAAAAGACACACACGTCTTCGGAGTGCTGGCCTCTAGCGGTAATATTAAGAAACACAGGTATGTCATTTTACTGAAGTATGTCATTTTGGGACAGTTTCCCCTATAAGAAAACTGCTTGGCGACCTGCAGGCATGTGTAAGGTGGGAATGTTTTCCATACTGATTTAGTAATATTGGCAGGATCATGTGTCTAAAGTACCAAAATTTCTCTATTCTTACGAAATTAATTTTTATATATCTATACTAATAAAAGAAAGTTTCGCTCTGTGTGTGTGTGTGTGTGTCTGTCTATTGGCGATGGCTAGCAAAATCTAGGCCACCTAGAAGTCTGGAAATTTAGGTGTGGATAGTCCAAGGTCTGGCCATGTGCACCTATGAGCCTCAGAATTTTAATATTTTGATAATTAGCCTAGATATTAATTAGATTCTCATTAACCATCGCTTCTAAAATGTCATCTTTTAAAACAAAATGGCGAATGAAACGAACTGGCGCGTTGGATTTGCGAGCGGAAACGAACAAATTCGAAATTATTTTACTAATTAGCGAATTTTAAGAAAACTAATTGAGATATCAATTTCAAAATTTCTGAGAATATGTAAAAAAATATTCTGCATCTGACCATGTGATTTTTGAAAAATTCGGTCGGTAATTTTTTTTAATTTATGCAAAAATCTGCCGGCGCCATTGAAAACGATCCGAGAAAATTTCAGACAGGGATCTGCTTTCATTAAAAACTGAACTACAAAGAGATCTGTTTCTCTGGCCGATCCCTCTCATTCAGTTTGCGAAAATGAAAGGAAATAATTGTCAAATTTAAGATATAGATTTGAAATTGAGGTCGGGAAGGGGGTCTCATCTGCCGGCTATTTTAGCGTAGCGTCTTCGTTATATTCTAATTATCAGAAAAATGTAATTCTTTTTTTAATGATCGCGTTAATGTAGGTGACGGTGGTTCTCTTGAACAAATTATTCATTATATTTGCGGGTATGGGGAGGGAGGGGGTTAACGCCTTTCTCTAAGATTGTAATTATCTCGGGCCCGGGCAACGCCGGGCGGGTTAGCTAGTTTCTAATAAAGTATAACGTATAATTTTTTTATTTTAATTCTTTCATTTTCGTAATTACATTGAAAATAATACTTAAACGGATTATCTTGCATTAAGGAGTGATATCTCATAATAAAACAACTCGTTGCAAATGGTCTCGCTAAGCCATAAAAAGAAGTGATATCTCAAAATTCTGAAAATCTATCACTATTCATAATTGTTACAAATCCCTCGGAGTGTGGTAAAGCATTTGAAAACTGCTAGGTGACCTATAGGCATGTGCAAGGTTTGAAAATTTTACTTACTGATTTAGATATATTGGAATGATATTATTATCATGTGCTTTAAAGAACAAAAATTTCTCTTTTAAAACCATTTCCGGCACAGTGATCCCACTCTGGGCACACCTAATTTTAATTCCAAACTTGCATTCGACACCAAGAATATTTAATAAAATTTTGTTTCTACAATGAAAGCTTAAAATAAGGAGTTCTTATTTTCTTAAAAAGTCATTTGTAAATTCTGGTGTCAGTCAGTAATTTCTCATTTTACGAACAGACTTACGAACAGCCTGTGCCGGAAAGGGTTAACTCGTTCGGGTATGGCGTTCTATTAAAAGGTACTAATAAACCTCTTTACAAGACTATTAATTTGGCTTAACAACTATTTTTGTTATTATCTGCATGTAATAGTGATAGAATATTTCTGTTAACTTCATTTATGTCTCACCATTTAGTAATAAAACAACAAATAAAAGGGTGGGAGGAGGGCACGCTTGAATCAGTTTGCATTGTTGGTGATTATTTTACTTCAAACGTATGCTTAAACTATTTAAATATAAAATAGAGGTTAATTTTTCAAACGAATAATTTATGATAAAATAAAAATACCAAAATGTTGTTATGTCTTTTTAATCCTGCTGTAATACGACATTTTCTAAATGTCTTCAAAATTTCTACCTTAGCTTATTGCCACATTTATAGTATGCAAAATAACTTCTATTCGTTAGATTTCAGAAAATGACATTTTCGTTAAATTTCTATAAACCTTAAATTTTGCAATTTGGATAGCTACTTTTAATTTTTTTAAATGGAAAAGTAATCGCCCCCCCCCCCCCAACCACCAGAAAAGAAAAAAAATCTGGCTCGAAAGGGTTAATTGTACAAAAACATCAGTAAAGCATGAAGCGCTGCAAACTAATACACGGATTCGGGTATAACCGTGGTAAGTACTCATTGTGGAAATTGCATTTCTGATTATTTCTAACCATAATCCTCAATAGTATATTTACTGCTTCATAACTACTTTATTAAATAATAGCTTAAATGTTCATTGTATGGTGCACCGACATTAATCTACATGTTAATTTTAATTCTTTTGTTTTCATTTTTACAAGCACGAAACGCATACCAAAGGTATTCTTCTGTATACCTTGACTCATTCCTTTCATACGATGACCGTAGTAAAATAAACTAATCGATTGTTCAAGCAGATAATTAGGAATGGACATTTATCAACTTTAAAAATATTCATGGATAAGTTTAAAATTCAGTTAAATAGAGCAGGTATACAAAAGGATAACCGACTAAACATGCAGTCATATGGACTCATATACACTTACACATGCCTGTAGGTCACCAAGTAGTTTTCATATACTGTACGACACTCCAGGTCATTTGCAACAATCATGGATAGTGATAGGTTTTCACATGGCACTCGCATGAGATATCACTTTTTTTTATGGTTGACGAGACCTAAGTTTACTGCTTTTCGAGACAATTTACAACGAGTTTTTTTTTTTTTAATGAGATATATTAGTATAACATAATTTTTCCTTGCAAGCGACTTTCAGTTTGTCGATAAATTATTTTTTTATTCCTTCGAATGGTTGTTTAATTTTGAAAGAGAAGAGAAGGATTTTATCTTTTTCTTTTTGTTATTTTAAAACATATGTATAGGGATATGCATAAACCTCTGAATAAAATTCACATGAAAATGATTTAATGTATACGTTAATAAATAAATAAATTTTAAAAACTTTTATAAGAATGGCATAATTTTAAGCTTTACTCAAAAGTATACATTTAATTGCCCAAAGCAAAAGAGATTTCCTACTACATAAAACACAGAATATTCAGCTTAAAAAAAAAAAAAAAGGAAAAAAAAATCTCAAGCAGTATTGAATTTTACTACTGGTATATGTTCATGATTCTAGATACCCATTCAGCAGGCAATCAACGTTTATTGCTAATTAAAGCTAGAATTCTCGTAAATTAAAAATATCCAAATGCTTATATATATATATATATATATATTATTATTACCTACCATAAACACAAAATATGTCCAAATTTTTTAACCACCTTTTGCCAAATAAGTGTGTGAAAGATTGACAATCTGCTTCAGAAAAATAAATATTTTATGGTTAAAATCGGCCAACTCAGCAGTTAGTAAAGCTCAACATTGCTTATGTCTGTGAAAAAAGTTTCTCTGCTTTCAGTTATATTCTAACAATGGATACTGTGCACTTTTTTGTTAGAATAATCAAAGTACTAAAACGAGAAATAAAAAAATAAATATATAAAGGATCGTTTTCTTCTCCTTCAAAATGAAAAGACCACATTCAAAGAGATAAAGAATAAATTTATCGTAAAACTGAAAGTTATTTTTTCTCAAAAGCTATGTGTACAATCAGCGTTGCATTCAAGTAATTTTTTTTCCTGGAGGGATTTTTACAGCTCCAGAGGGACATAATGGTGTTCCAAGGAAGAAAATGCATTCTCAAATAATTAATAAATATAAAATATGAAAACTTCCGGGGGGACACTTCGATGATCCGGGGGATTCTCCCCCCCCCGGATTACCTTTTAAATTCATCACTGTGTATAATATTTTACTTTATCTTTTATTTTTCCTCATATAAGAATTATGAACGTCCAAGTTTAATCATTAGATATAATATGCATGTCATAGTATGCGCATTTGAATTTGTTTAATTTAAAATTGAAAGATTTCATGCATATTTAAAAAAACAACGGCATAAAATTAAAGTAATTAAACCTCCAAAATATATTAAAGCCGTGATATATATATATATATATATATATATAAGCTCTAATCCTCCCGCAAATCATTGTATAAAAATGATACTGGTACCAACGGATTAATAATAAAGTACGGATTAATAATAAAGTCTACTATTAAATGTTATGCATGGATTCGTGTTACAGGTTATCTACATATTAAAAATCAACATTTAATTAAGTTTATCTACCTTTCTTTTTTGAACTGGTAACATCCACTTTTGACAGTTTATTTGAGTAACCTTGGATCGAATCAGCCCAGAAAAGTATATAATTTAAGCATTTTTTCTTAAATCTTCAGGTAGATATAAAAGAAAATGTATTAGTGTTTTATTCATACATTTAGAACAATGAACTTTTTTTTAGACCACTGACCGGGCCCTACCTTCCAGGCTTTTACCCAGCTTAACGGGTTGATGCCTGGCAACGGGGCAAGGATTCGCCTGCTCTCCGCATGGCGAAGATGTGTTTGATAAATCTATAGGCCGACGTGGCTTCAGTGCGTCTTGGTGCCTTAACCCCTTGGGGACGAGCGACACGTATATGTGACGCATAAGGTGCTCAGAATCCTCGATTATCCCCACCAGTTATTTTTTATTGTAAGCTTTGCCTTATTTAATGACAGCATTTCTGCGATTCAATTAGGCCAAAATTTTTGTTTTGAGAAACCGGTGGTAAAATATTAAAAATTCTCTAAAGGACGCTTGTCGCGAAGGGGTTAATTGCTTTTTCTTAGTTGGCCGGTTTCTAATTGATTTTGGATGAGACGGTTCAGCACTGCACAGTGTAGCGAAGTCATGCCGGACGGATGTGAGATGCTGGGATATTTACTAATTCCACGCTACATCGCTCAGCTATACGTCATGCCATCGCTACTCGAGTTGGTCTCGTAATTTAGAACCTTGATCTGGTGACGAGACCTTCACTTGACTAGGCATCCCCATATGTGTAATTCACAGGGAACTTGGAGGACTTTATACCCACAACGGCTTTCACATGCACAGGGCACCATTAGCGTACATGATCGCCATGTCTGAAAAGGAATGGGGTTAGGCTTTTTATAACACTTTTAATACTAGAAACTAGGTGCTACTTTAAGACCTTTAAGTTCTATTACTTTATTTGGTTGTTTGTCTTAATTTACCTATAGTTATACCCTAAGATTATTTTAACTGAAACTAAATATTCTACAGAGTTGATTATTCCTACAGGGGGAGGGGGGGGGGGCATTATATGCATAACTTACTAAATTAAGAGAGGGGTTGGACCATCGGCTATATATTATCTATATATAATTTAATATATATAATTTATATAAGTTAGATAAAACTAAAGATGGGAGGAGAGGGACAAATGGCTATGTACTAACTAAATATAATTAATTATATAATGTTTATAACTACAGCTATGGAAATAATTATAAGGACAAGGGAAAATTCGCCAAATGTAGGAGCCGCTTGGCTAGAAAATTATGCAAATATTTGTATGATAAAAATGCCTTAAACGGAACGTTTCCAAACAAACTGTAAGTTGAAAATTTGAAAAATCAGTAAAAGGCATGAATTTAAAAAGGTTTTAATAGCTTGCAACTCGGAAAAAATTATAAGGACAGGCATTTCTTTTGAAATCGCAAACAAAATTTTGCATATTTGGTAATATCACAGGATTGTTTAAAGTAGCCTAAAACTGTTGCGCAGTAAGATTATTCAGTTTATCTCGTTCTTCATCATGCCAAAGCGCACACAACTATCTGAATTTGAAAAGGGAAAAATCATTGCTTACAAAAAATGGGGAATGAGTGGACGGAAAATTGCAAGGAATACAAACAGACACACAACAGTAATTTATAATTTTTTGAAGAATCCAAAAAATTATGAGAAGAAGACGCATACAGGTAGGCCTTTTCTCTGACTATGCGCGAGAAACGTGCAATTGTACATCGAGCTTGCTTAAAAAAAAAAAAAAAAAAAAAAAAAAAAAAACAGAGTTCTACTCAAATTAAAACACAAATGAATCTACCATGCACTAGTCGAACAATGTGTAATGTTCTGTAAAAAAATCCCAATGTTAGATATGTTAAACTACGGTCATATCCACCACTTACAAAACTACATAAGAAGTTAGATTGGAATTTACTAAGAAACACGTTCCTTTTGGATCTCACTGGAGAGATGTAGTATTTTCGGACAAAAAAAAAAAAAAAATAATTTGGACGGACCGGATTGTTTTCGCCATTTGATATGACTTATGAAAAGAAAAACCTTTTTGTTTCCAAACGCCAATTCGGAGGAGGTTCTCTGATGGTGTGGGCAGGTTTTGCAGCCAATGGAACAACACCAATCGTGTCCATTCTAGGTCGCATGAATTCAGAATCATATGTGGATATGCTAGCTGAAAAATTATTGCCTGAAGCACCCCCTTATTACAGGTGATGATTTTTTGTTTCAACAAGACAAAGTAAGTTGCCATGAGTCTCGTGCATCAGGTTCATGATTCGAGGCTAATTCTGTCAAACTTTTGGATTTACCGTCAAGAAGCACTAATTTAAACCTCACAGAGAATATTTGGGGCATTTTAGCTAGAGAAGTATAAAAGCAGGGCACACAATATGCAAGTACATACGATTTGACATCATCCATCAAATTAGCGCGGAAAAACATTTCTAAACAAACTTTAACTGGACATTCTGGGTCAATGACTGCACGATTAATAAGGGTCATGGAAAACAAAAGGTGATTTTGTAGAATATTAATTTATTTCCAGACATATTTCATTATGTCCTGATAATTTTTCCATGTTTCACGTCGTGTATTTCTATTAATATGTGATTTTTAAATTTTATTGTAATTTAATTTCGTATTAATAGGTTCCTAATGTTTCCTACTTACGAGTAGTAAATTATGTTTGATTTTTGTTTTCAGTTGATGATTACTTTAATACATATGTTACTCATTTTTCAATATGTCCTTATAATTTTTTCCATGGCTGTAGTACTAACTTAGCTGTAGAGGTGCTGAAAAGCTTAATTTAAGTTAAAAATTGCTAATAAAAACTGTTTAACTAATACGTACTAAAAATTAAATATTAGCGGGGACACTAAAGCTACCTGACAGTTTACAGGGAGGATGAACTTGGATTTTATTCCTTAACTACAAACTTTAATTTGTTTCTAATTCTAAAAAATTACTACTAATTACCTTTATTACTTATTTGTACCTTCAGTTATTCTATACCTACTGACATTGTTATTTAGGATATGGCTGGTATTTTCCACTCCTTTAATCTCCTTTCGTGCGACATTGCCTGTATCTTGTTTACAGTGTTATTGGATTATTGCCGCTTTTATGGGCTAGTCTCTTTTTTGCATTTGTTTACTTTCTGATAGGTTTTTTTGCCACTTTTATAGGCTCGACCCTGTTGGGTTGTTCGTCATTGTCTTTATTTTGTTGTCACTATATTGTACTGGTAATGTTTGCCACTTTCTTGGAATTGGTCATATTGCAAATTTTTCGCTGTTTTTTTTTTTGTCACTTTCGGTAATTTGTCACTTTGCAACTTTTGCCGCTGGTACACTGTCAGAAATGGATGCTCAAATTTCACAAAATTTTCTTCGTTTTGACGAAACCGTTTCCTGGGAAATGCTCTGAGCGAATATTTCGTCAAATTGAGTAAATTAATTTTTTCATTTGTTTGAGGATACAAATTTCGTCAAATTGCTTGTTCGAAAGTGTAAATAGACCGGTGGTGCCACAATTTTATAAGCATCTGTACTTATTGAAAGTGGAAAAAATTACGTCGCTTATTTCAAGTCTTCAAGGGGATTCGAACGCGCGACCTTGGATTTGTGAGGCAAATGCCCTGCCTACCTCCCCATCGAGACCTTGCGTGAATGTGATTTTAAATATATCTACGGGATTTTGCTGTGTGTTTATATCTTTAGAAGGTAGATTGTATTTTTCTCGGTGCTGTTATAATTTCTGCATGTTTTAATTAATAAGGCTAGATTATTATTATGTTTTTCTATGGTTAATAAATAATTAGAATATGGCTTGATTAATATAATTTATTAGAGAAATTTCCTTTGTTCAATGAATGATTAGAATATGATCTAGTTCATTTGTTCTTCAGAAATAATAAATTTTGAAGTGCATATTGGAGGAGAGTTTGTCAATTTTAGATGATGATTAACATTTCAACACGTTACTGTTTATAGAGGGGAAAGGGATAAGTTTTATGCATATTTTAAATTTGATTGCTATATGAATATATTTCTAAAATGAGAAAGATGTCCTGAAATTTTGAATTATTATTTTTTGAAAGATTTTGTAACAACAAAAATAATAATAAACATTCCTGAAAATTTTAACAGCTAAAAAAATAACTAATGCAGAAACAATAACTACATACATTCAGTATTAATTGAAAGAGCTTTACTAAAAATAAATTGTGACAGGAATAACATAAACGTATATCTGCTTATTAAAATCGCGTATTTGAGGAGGTACAGCGAACATTTCATTAAAAATCATTTGATTTTGAGGCGAAATGATAGTCAAAAATGATGAAATATAGCTCAAGAATTGCTTAATCGTCAAAAGTGAGAGTTTTATTTTTGACAGTGAGGAAGCAGTTTCGTCAGATATTTGAGGTTTCGCGTTTCGTTAAATACCACGTGACTTTGTGACGAAATGATTGTCCAAAATACCAAAATAAAGCTCAAGGATTGCCAAATCGTCAAAATTGAGTGTTTTATTTCTGAGAGTGCAGTTGGCACTATCTTTGTAGTGGAATTAACTTATACTTACCAAAGTATTAAGTAGTAAGCATTAACTTATACTTACCAAAGGGGGCTTTTGGGGTGTGGAATGCAAGTCAGGAATCTCGCTGCTGGGAAAGTGTGTTAGTGTGATATAAGATCGATATTTCTATTATCGTATCAGTGATCAAATAGTTATCTGATCACTGCTCTTCCATTTATTTGTACATGTTTATTGTTCGCTAGTTGGTTATGCAATAGTGTTTGGTTGTTTGGCGTGATGGGGATCAGATGGAGTGATTGGGTTAATGGGCAGGATGTGAGATAGTGTTTGGAGGCTACTAATTCCTCGCAAGAGTAATTTGTCTGTTCTTTACGCGCGAATCTGTGTAGGTAGGCCGGGAATTCTCCGTGACCTGTGTATGTTTGACTTAGTAGATTGCAGCTGATGATTCGGCGAGAGTCAACTTTTGGGAAGTATTCATATGTCGTCCTGCCCGTGTCCCCATAATCCCACTCCAACTGCCATTGCTTGGTTGCTACTTCTTTTAATTTTCTTTTTAGGTTTGATATTGGTCTATCTAAGTAATATGGGATTTCTTTTGTTTGGTTTTCTACTGTCTTTTTCGCTAATTCGTCGGCATCCTCGTTCCCTTGGATGCCCACATATGCTTTTACTCAGCTAATTTAAAATTTTTGTTTTCAATCTTTTGCTTTTTTTGTATGTTATCTATCAGTTTTGGTATGTTGAATGGTTTGCTGAGTGATTGAATGGCTGACATGCAGTCCGAGTGGATGCTGTATTCCTTCCGATGCGTACTGCACACAGAGTCATTTTCTGGCACAATGACAGGATGGTCAGTATATAGTTTCGTTTGCGAGAGAAGAATTGTTTTTTTTTTTTGCTCAAGACATTTTATTTTATCTTTTTACTAATATGCCAATCTGTCATAAAATTAAAGTTATTTAGGAAGAAAATAACAATTATAATGTTTGATCAAAGCAACTTTCCTATTGCCAGTATTTTCTTCATTACACCATAATGAGGCCCGGGCATTGAGGGAAATTTGAACGTTCCAAGAAATACGAGATGAACGTACGAAAACAATAAAAATAAATTATAAGATAAGAAGCCATTTTAAATACGAGGGGCAGTCGGAAAATAAGTTTCCCCGGGCGACTGTGGACAGAGGTGTGTATGAAAGACAAAAAATGTAATGAGACATTAAAGATAAAACATAACTTTATTTTTCCACATAAGTACCAAGTACATTGAGACATTTGTCATACCACTTTATAAGCTTCAAAAAGCCCTCCAGGAAAAAATCAGGGCTTTGCATATGGACGAAGCGTTGAACGGCTATGGGCGAAAAATGACACAGCAGGTGAACGCGAACGTGCAAGACACCGATACCATTGGGTAGAGGTCGACCGCGATCAAGCAGATGGCGCTGTTGCAGTGACAGCGCAATTGCAGTCAACAGCGCCATCTGTGCAGGCACTGCAACAGCGCCATCTGCTTGATCGCGGTTGACCTCTTCCGAATGGTATCGGTGTCTTGCACATTCGCATCCATCTGCTGTGTCGTCTTTCGCCCATAGCCGTTCAACGCTTCGTCCATATGCAAAGCCCTGATTTTTTCCTGGAGGGTTTTTTGAAGCTTATAAAGCGGTATGACAAATGTCTCAATGTACTTGGTACTTATGTGGAAAAATAAAGTTATGTTTTATCTTTAATATCTCATTGCATTTTTTGTCTTTCATACACACCTCTGTCCACAGTCGCCAGGGGAAACTTATTTTCCGACTGACCCTCGTAGCTTGGAATAACTTCCATTCTACATATGGTTAAACAATATTAATTGGAAAGGTTTCTTTGCTGTTAGGCAATATTATTTAAATATTTTAAGGAAAGTGTAATTTATGCTCAGGCTCCTTAATAATCTATAAAAAATATTTGTTTTTGAAGCTGAAAGAGGGTTTCTTTCCTTATAGTATTTGAATTTTCTTGGGATCAATATTTGCTATTTAGGTTGAAATATTTCCATAATGTATATATATATATATATATGAAAGAAATTTTAATTATGTCGCCGTTGGCCTCATCAATTCTATAATTCTGTTTATTTCCCATTATTCTAAATTTTTTTATAGTTCTAGTATTTAAATTGTCAAAATCCCGCATAGCTAAAAATTCTTTATTCTAAATTCATTCATTTAAAAAAATGGCGCTAGATGCTGTTCTGTTAAAATTACACACTTTTATTTCATGAAAATAACGTATCCTAAAATTTAATTCTTTTAAAATATCACTTTCCCAGCTAAATATTTTAATTATCTCGAAAAACAAACTGTATGTTTTTATTTTTATTTTTCTATGTTTTCTGGCAAAAAAGTATTCTTTTCTCAAATATAAAAGTTAATCTCAGTTTCAATGTAAAATTTAATCTTGGCATTCTGCCAAGACCTAGTAAAACCTGCGTATTTTCTTTTATTTCTTATTTGTTCGAAAAAATCAGGTTTTTTTCCGGATCAAACCTAGAATGTCGCTCCCGCGCTTTTTCAGTCTCCTTCAAATCATAGCGCCAAGGAAATCGAGTTCCGTGGTACTATTGGTCGAAAGACTATTTTGACGGATCTGTATTCGTGAGCGTTGGACAATGGTTATATGCTGGTTTTCCCGTCTTCAGCGCAGATTGTTCCTGGATCATGATGTAAGCGGAGGCCCGGCGCGTGCTCGCGACCGTGGAATAAAATCTCCGTAGCTGCCGATAGAACCTACGATGCTGCCCCTTAACAGCTTTGACTCCTTCGAATGGTTGATTTGGTACACGAAACCTCTCCTTGGTTCTAATGCATTGAATTATCATGAGAGCTAAATAAAAGCATAACCTTCAAGTTTTTTCTGGATCTTAATAAATTATGAAGAGGACTCGACTGCCTATTTATTTTTCTTCAATAAGCACCGAACAACTTATAATGATCGGCGTTACGACTGCAAAACTTCCTAGGTGGAGACCTCTGGCCTTGAGTTTAATATACGGAAAATAAGGCGATTCAGTGGAAACGTGAAATATATATATATATATATATATATATATATATATATACTCTCTTAAAACGAAAGAGCCAAAATAATTCAAGTTGAGCCGAAATCCACTCATCTCACGATTTGAAAGTCAGCTTCTCATGAAGAGTTGGAACAACTCGAGTGAACGAGTTGTTTTTAAGCAACTCATGATTGAGTGATCTCTATTTTACTCATACTTGAGTTAAATCAAATCAATGAAGGTTAAATCCAGTAGCACTTGAGTGATTTATAACTAAGTCATACTTGAGTGAAATGAAGTCCTTTAAGACTAAATCCAGTAGCACTTGAGTGATCTGCAGCCAACTCATATTTGAGTTGATTATATTTTTTTTCAAAAAAAAAAAAAAAAAGAAAAAAAAAGTAAGTTGCATGTTGAATGTATACATATATGTGTACATTCAACAATTAAGTGAAAAGTGTCATTTTATATTTATTTATTTTGTTGTTGTTTTTGAGCTGCTTGAACTATATACCCCCCCCCCCCCCCCGATCCAAAAAGAGAATTTTAAAGGAATACTTGAATAGACAATAATTTATGCTGTTTTAAATACTTTAATCATGGGTTTTTTTAATATATATAATGATTATGTTTTCTATGCAATATTATTAGATATATTGCATGATATTTTTCAGTTTATATCAATAATATCATTAAATGTTTTAATCCTAATACTATTTAGGAATACTCACACAGTGAATATACGGGAATGGAGATATTTACCTTATTTTTAACAACATATGATAAAAAAATATGGGATTTATACAGCTTCACAAATCAAGTATATTTATTTTAAAATATTAGAAAAACAGTATATATACTAATAAAGCTACTTTTCAAAAGTTTTCGTCAACATGAAATTGATATTCTAAAGCTTTTCTTATATATTTGAGATACATTTAAAATAACCTAATTCTCAGCAACATAAAATGACTCAAACTTATGTATGCGCATTCGAAAAACAAGGCAGGTCAATAAAAATATCCAGGAAAAATTTCTTCAGACTAAGAATAAAATAAGAAATATAATTTGTTTACTTTAAAACAATATTTTTAAAGTCAGACAAGTCAATTTCCAATTTATAGTATTATGAAAGTTAGAGTTCTGAAACATCATTAAAAAAATATCAATAAACAAACGTACAGTACCGCCGAGACATTTTCTTTAAAAGATTAAATTGCTACTAAATGCTATTTATAAATTATATTTATTGAAACAACATTAAAAAAACTTAAAATGAGAGGCAAAGGATTTGTATAATTATATTTTAGAGCATTTTTTAATATTTATCCTTCCAACTCAAAAGATCTCTAAATGTTCGTTCGTGTAAATAGTCCTAAATGTAGGGTTAAGACATATTTGTTAAAAATATTGATATAAACTGAAAAATATCACGCCATATATAAAATAACAATAAATATAAAACAGAATCATTATAAAAAACATGATTAGAGTATTTAAAACAGCAGAAATTCTTACCTTTTCAAGTATTCGTTCTTTAAAATTGCCCCTTTGAACAACGCGAATAATACTTTCAACGTGCTGTAGCCGCGTTAACTACACACACCAGGCGACCAGACGGAGGCGAAATGCTTGCCGCCTCCACTCGATGACGTCACACGCCTGTCGTCTGCTCAGCAAATGGTCACGTCAGCCGCATTGGCATATCCGCTCGCCAATGAGTGCTTTTTTTTTTATCGAGATGAGTTGTTTAGTATTAGCTCTTCTGGAGTGCATTAGAAAAATAAAAATTCAAATCAAGTAGAGCGAAACGTTTAAAAATCAACTCATTCACGATCCAATAAATTACAGCTCTTTTCTGAGAAGCCAAATCCACTCTTTCGTTTTAAGAGAGTATATATATATATATATATATATATATATATATAAATGCTTCGATTTTCCATTTAATGTGAAGACATTTACACATTATAGTTCATAGTTTATGTTTATATAAATCAGACTCTAAGCGTATTTTTCCCGTATTTTTCCGTTTCTTAAAAATAACTTAAATAGACTGTAGACATAAATATTTGTAATAGGATTGTACTTTAATATATATGTATGATAAAGAGCCGTGAAGTGTATTTTAGAAACAAATCGTGAAAGAAAATTTCATGAGCATTTATGTGAAAATTCAGGAAAGCCCTCAGACTTTCAAAGGGTTTTTACTTACCTATGCACATAGTTTTAAGCTATTATGTTCAGAAAAACAAAGACAAAAATCTTAAATACATATGTACAGAATTTAAAAATTATGACTATACTCCACACATTATTAAATCTATTTTACATAAATAATATTTTTATTTTGTGTGACTTGATTGACATTCCCATAACTTCCATTTTTTTTCTGGAACATTGGTATAAACACATTTTTTAAAAAGTTTAAAAAAAAAAACATCGTATTTGCCTTTTTTTTTTTTTTTTTTTTTTTTTTTTTTGTAATGACTATGGTGCCCCTCACAGGCATTTGTGACCTTTTTACCTACTTTGACTAGTGTTAAATTTATTTAAAAAATAAAAATATGTACATAAAAAAATAAATATAAAAAATGAAAAAAAAAAAAAACTTTTTCACCACTTGGCTTACATGAGGACTTATCATGTCTTTGTACTTTCTTTCCATGCATATGGATAATATTATTGATTTGCACCAGTCATTGGTCATTAGCATTACCTCGTATAATTGAGTAATGAATGAAGATGAATAGTTGTTTTTCATACCACCGTAACCACGGTATGTAAATTGCATTTCCTTTACATTTTCTGTTGCATTAAAAAAATTATATTTCATACATTATGCATATTTTGTTAGATGTTTAATTTTGTTTTGATCCTAATTATATATAGTTAAGTATATGTTAATTTAATAATTCCATTTGATTTGTATTGTATTGTATGCTTAAATTAGTTATAGATGGCGAAACTACTCAAACTCAAATAATTTCGTTGCCTAGTATCTTTAAATAATTTAATTTAGTTTTTAATTAATTATTATAAATAAATTTACTTAATTACTATTATTTTTCTTTAAATTCTGATTTATTATTTTTATTTTTTTATATAAAAATTAGTCTGTAAATTTTCCAAATACATTTTCCTATTAATTTTATGAATTAGAGTTATTATCAATTTTTTTAATTATATTAACTTAAATCTTTTTTATTAATTGGCTTTACTGTTAGTTTTTTAATATTTATAAAATCAATTTAATACGTACCTACATATTTTTAACTGCATGCTTCATTGTTATCTTTAACCGTAACTTTGATTTTTACCACATGGAAATTGTTCATTACTTTGAATGGAAATATCAATATGTGCTACAAGTGTTCTTATTTACAACTTTTATTATTTATATCATAATATATTTTCATATGTTTTATTTTTTTGCATATTTTTGTTTCATATACTTGTTTAGACATGTAATTGGACACGTCTGCGAAAGTTAGCTATTGCGAAAGCAATTTTTTACAATACAGAAATTACTTGTCACTTGCTATTTGCTTGCAAAGTGTAGATTGCAGATTTCGTTTTATTTCTCTTTTTAATTTTGTACACACTATTTATGCAATTTGGCTATCTCAATACGATATTTTGCCATCAAATATAAACTATTAAAAAACACCAATTAAAATATATTAAGACAGACATAAGCTCACTTAAAAAATAAAATTTTATAAAAAATATACTTAAAAACATTTAAAAATACAAATAAGTAGACGTTTCGCCATGCGACACGCAAGGCATCATCAGTACAAAAAACAATCCAATGCATAACAGACCACTGAACAATTCAAGAACAGTTAAAGTTACTTTAACAACAGACAATATTCACTCGGTACGGAACGAGCTTCATTCAGTGTCTCCGATCGCAATTCAGTGAGCCAACCCTCAAGGAATAATCTGCCATGGTAGTTGTTACAGCCCGATCTCAAAATGCCGGCGTTCGCAATTAGCGGGATGTGATTCATTTTAAGTGAATGCTGGACAATTTTTGAATTCAAATTACTATTTTTTAAAGCAGTAGTATGTTCTTTTAAGCGAATTTCCAATGATCTACCTGTTTCACCAATGTAGACACTATTGCAATCTTTACAGGGAATAATATAAACAACACCGGGTAATTTAGACTTATCATATTGAAATTTATGCTTAGTGAAAAAGGAACTCATTTTATTAATTGGTTTAAAAGAAACCCCAATACTGTATGATTTTAGAATGCCAGATATTTTATCAGAAATGTTTTTATAATAAGGGATACAGATAAAAGTATTTGGTTTACTACGTTGGAAAGGGGGGGGGGGAGTAGAATTCACAAAATTTAAAGTATTTTTAAAGATTTTTTTAACAAGACCAATAGGATAGCTATTATTAACCAAATCGCGATAAATTTTACATTTCTCAATTTCAAAATCATTACTAGAACTGCAATATCTAATGGCCCTGAAGGCTAAAGTTTTAATAACGGCTATTTTATGGCTGAAAGGGCATATTGAATTGAAATTAGTATATTGACCAGTAGATGTAGGTTTTCTGTAAACAGTAGTGGTGATAGATTGAGAGATAGCAGCAGTGTGTCTGCTGATTAGAATGTCGAGAAATGGTAATTCAGCATTATTTTCAATTTCAACAGTAAACTTAATAGGGTTACCAATAGAGTTAGAAATCGTGAGAATATTATTTAAATCTGCTTCTTTCACTATCAAAAAAATGTCGTCGACATAACGTTTCCAAAAAAGAATACGTGGACCAAGTTCAGAATTAATCTTATTTTCAATATTCTGCATTACAAGTTTAGCAATTACAACAGAGAGGGGGAACCCCATAGCGGTACCAGAAATTTGACTATAAAAGAAATTATTAAATATAAAACAGTTTGAGGTCAAACAAAACTTAACTAATTCAACAATTTCTTCGACGTTAAAATCAGTAGGGTGAGTAGGAGTAGGCCAGATATCTTCAATTACTTTACAGACCAGATCAAAAGGGATTGAGGTAAACAGCGAAACAACATCGACAGAAGCCATGATATAACCGGTAGGGAAAACAAAACTCTGTAAATCCTCTAGAAATTTGTAAGGTGAATTAAGACTGTAACTGGAGTTAAGCGTAAGAGGTTTAATAAGAGGTTATTATAAGAGGTTATAGTAAGTATTAAGAGGTTATAGTAAGAGGTTTCACTAAGCATAAATTTCAATATGATAAGTCTAAATTACCCAGTGTTGTTTATATTATTCCCTGTAAAGATTGCAATAGTGTCTACATTGGTGAAACAGGTAGATCATTGGAAATTCGCTTAAAAGAACATACTACTGCTTTAAAAAATAGTAATTTGAATTAAAAAATTGTCCAGCATTCACTTAAAACGAATCACATCCCGCTAATTGCGAACGCCGGCATTTTGAGATCGGGCTGTAACAACTACCATGGCAGATTATTCCTTGAGGGTTGGCTCACTGAATTGCGATCGGAGATACTGAATGAAGCTCGTGCCCTACCGAGTGAATATTGTCTGTTGTTAAAGTAACTTTAACTGTTCTTGAATTGTTCAGCGGTCTGTTATGCATTGGATTGTTTTTTGTACTGATGATGCCTTGCGTGTCGCATGGCGAAACGTCTTATTATTTTTATTTTTAAATGTTTTTAAGTATATTTTTTATAAAATTTTATTTTTTAAGTGAGCTTATGTCTGTCTTAATATATTTTAATTGGTGTTTTTTAATAGTTTTTTACATTCAGACGTTAAATGTATACATATTGCAAATATAAACTAATTGTTTCTTTATATTTTTACAACATTTCATATTATATATATATATATATCTGTGAAGCATAACCCCCCCCCCCCCCCGCCCCAGAAAACCACATTAGATTAATTAGATTTTTTATTTAGTATTTTTATGCGTCAATATTTGACTGAGCATGCCACAAAATTAAGCAGATTTTGACACTACACAGAATTTGATGAATGCTAAGCTGTTTAAATAAGTGATGTCATTTTTAATACTGGCTATAACAAATTCTCATTGCTAGAATTTATGTAAAGTTGTACATACCATTGTTGCTACACAGCAACGAACAGTATGAAGCCTAAATCGTATAATTGGACACAAGTATTAAAGCAGAAATTAAAAAATATATAATAAGAAAATTATTGATAATATATGATACAATAATATCGATACTCTATGATATGATATGGATAATATATGGATAGCATAAAGCACATGAATACATTTCTTGCCTATTTCTCAATCTATGCAAAGGGGATCCTATTTCATGAAACGCAGAATAACGATAACAACTTCATTTGCTTTAATCTCCACTTGTATTCCCTAAATTACCGTAGAAAATACATAACATTAGGAAAATGAAATGCTTTATTTTGTCTAATCTCTGAAAGTATCGTCTAAATGCAGGTATTGTTTCCTTCCTCAAAAACTTATAGTAATTGATAGGTTGATAAATTTATAATTGGGTTAAGTGGCAGCAAAATAAACATTGTTTTTATAAATTCTTTAAATCTCGAATATATATTGGTTTCTGAGGTTTCTAAAGATAAAGCAGGCTTTCCGGAATCGTGTGTCACTCCGAAGAAGTTATTGCATATTTTCGTTCGTGGTCATATTAAATTTTCGTAAGATTAAAAATGCCTGTTTTACAGTGTTATTCTATGTCTACAACTTTTCAATCAAATGTAATTGAAGAGACTTGAAAACACGCACACACACACAAAAATCTATTGCCAGAAATGGATAATGTCAATTGACACAAAGCTAGAAATATTCCTTTAAGGCGGTTTCCAAAATAGTATTTTTTCCCGCTATACAACGCGGAACTGTCTGACACATTTAAGGGTGTATTCAAATCCAAACTGCTTATTTTGAGACACATTTGTAAATTCATTTTTGCTCTAAAATGCACCCAATTGGCAGGTTCTTTTATTCAGAAACTTTATAATGTCCGTATTGTCTCGATTTTTTGATAAAGGCAGAATATATTTCAAAAAATGCTGTCAAAGTGGACATTTTGAACCGAATTTCCCGAAGCGATAGCGCTGGAAACAAAATAAAATGATCGTACTGTGACAATAATTGTCTGTAAATCAATTTCTAATGAATTGAACGAAAAATAAAATCATGGGGCCCTTATAAATGTCTTTATAAATCACGCCGCCAAGTTTCCTGTTGTTACTTTTAAAAATGAGTCTGAAAATGTGTCTCAAAATTTTGAGTTGTTGAGCGTGGAAAAATATTTTTTTGAATACCGCCTTAAGGACTCATGTTTAAACGTGGAAGCATGACACTTGCAGGTATGATTATTGGCGTGATTTGTAACATTTTTTTTTCATTTTTCAATAAATGAATTACACCTTCAGATATAAGCGATTGTTGTCTCATGGCGACAGTTTTTTTCCTTTCCCGCTCTGTCGCTTCTGAAAATTCGGCTCAAAATTCAACCTTTACAGCATTTTCTGAAAGATCCTCTGGCTTTACCGGAAAAAAAATGTTCGATTACATAGTTACCAGCTGGGAAAACCGAGTTATGGTCGGTTAGTATTAGCTTTGTGTTCTACTCGATATAAAATAAATTCTCTGTACAGCATATAACAAACAGTTCTACGTTACCTGATTGGTTGAATTCTGTTTTCGAGAACTTTGTATGGACTCTTACAGGTTGAATCATGTATCTCGGCCCCTGCTGGATAATTCTAGAAAATTCCTCCAGATTCTAAAAGCCAATTTTTTCGCCAAATCTCGCCAAATTTGGCGACGATGTTTCATTTGGCGCCAAGCATGTGTTTTGGTAATGATAATCTTGCAAGTCGATTTTTCCGCCAAACTTCGCCAAATATCGCCAATTTTAGTGAAATGTTGTCAACTTTGCGACTTCGTTTACTGGCAACTGTTCAACAACTTAATAATTGCTTCAACCTTCATTCCCTTTGAAATACACCGGACCGTATTTTCCCCAAAATGACCCAACAATCGAATTTCTTCGAACCAGTGATCCAACCCAATGTCTTCTCGTACCACGAAACGGTAGGATACAACATTTAATCAAAATCGTTTGAGCCGGTTTTTAGATAAAATTAGCTGACCCGTAGTGACCCAAAAAATGACCCACTAATCGAATTTTCTCGAATATGTGACCTAGCCCAATGGTCTTCTCGTAACCTAAAATGGTAAGATACAAAATTTAGTCAAAATTGTTAGAGCCGTTTTTTAGATAAAATTAGCTTGATCCGTACCAAAAATGACCCACTAATCGAATTTTCTCGGACATGTGACCCAGCCCAATGGTCTTCTCGTAATCGAAAACGGTAGGATAGAAAATTTAGTCAAAAGCGTTAGAGCCGTTTTTTAGAAAAAATTAGCTTGACCCTGACCTGTAGTGACCTAAAATGTCCCACCAATAGAATTTTCTCGAACATGTGACCCAGCCCAATCGTCTTCGCGTGCCGGAAAACGGTAAGATACAAAATTTAGTCAAAATCGTTAGAGCCGTTTTTAAGATAAAATTTGCATATATATACACACACGCGCAGACACACAAGATTTGCTTGTATTTTAATATATGATATGATAAGAGCACCTGCCAATTTCATGCGTTTGTGAGCAAAAATTAATTCAGAAAGGTGTCAGAAATTAACCAGTTTGAATTTGAAAACAGCCTTAAGCGGGCTTAGTATAAAATATATGTGAATGGGATGCGGTTAGTAATTCCCATAACATGCCTGACCTCAGCAAGACCGCAGAGAGAGAGGTGCGGCAGATCCCACGAGAATTGGAAAGGCCAGCAAAAACTCCACACAATGAACTTGATGACTAAATAGTTTCGCCTCTCTGGCCTGAGAGCGGAATATTAAAATCCTCTTCAAATTTCCTTGTCGGGTTGACTTGGGCAGACGGCCCCAACCACGGTCTGATATCGTAAGACGCGTAAACTGCGGAAGAATTATCACCTTTTTCCCTTAAAACCTGTATATAACTTGTATTTATTCTGTAAATAGAATTGTGTCTGACTCCAGAAATTAAAACAGTATTGTTTCTACAAAAGCTAGTCTTCAATTATCTACATTAATTACATCAAAGTAATTATTATATATATATATTTGATCAACCAAATTTTTTAACATGGAAATTAATTTGAATGGTTTGGGGTATTGAGAATATACCACTTTAAGTAAGACATTAACAATTATCCAATTAAGCGGAATGCGCTGTATATGAATATTGAACTTCTAAAAATGAATATTATAATTATACCCGTATATCCACCGTAAAAATAATAAATTAAAAAAAAATATAGGAGCGTTCCTTGTAAATAACAGGAGCTTTATTGAATAATTCTGAAACGTACGTTCCATTGAAATATGAGTATAAGCTTTCCCTGAAAGATCAGAAATGTTTCTGTTCATATCACAGGAAGCTTACTGACATAAATAAATGATACAAGGAATGAATAAATGGTATTTATTTATAAACATATGTAAATTATTCCATGGAATAATTTTCATTACAACTTAAATATGCAGTTTTTATGATTTAATTGCAAGCGAAAAAACCTCGTATTAAAAATTAAAATCTTAATAATTTAATATGGAATAATGAGAACTTTTCGCGCTTCGAAGGATTTCCCTTTTCAACACTTTCCAACCTAGTTGAAAAGTGTCTAAGACTCCGGTTTGTCTGTCCGTGCTCTGACTCACGTAAATATACTCGGATTGCCCTGAAATTGTCCTTTAATACAGCATGATCCCTATTGAAAATTAAATGTATAGCAGTTATATATATATATATATTAGGGCGTATCGAAAAAATCCAAATTTCTTAGATCTTTTTGCGGTAGTGCGGAAAAGTTGTGAACTCCCTTTATTAAAAATCGTGTGAAATCTTAAAACTGTGGGTTGATATCTTCTGTCGCCTCAGTGGGCCTAAAATTATAAAAATTGGACTAAAAATGATTAAAAATCAGAAATTAATAAATAATCACAGATTTCGCTCATCGGTTTGAGGTAGTGCTTACAAGTTATTATTTTGTAACAACAACAACCATAGAAATTTGTAGAATTATAGATTAATATCTTCTGTCGCCTCATCGGCATCGAATTTTGGAAATTTTGACGCATTTTGGTAGTTTTCTGCATAACTGTTTACTGATTGCACAATACACAATCGAGACAGACTAGGTTTGGCGGTCTGCCAAAATAGTGAAGGCAATGTGGGAACCCACAAGGAGTGTTCAAATGCATTTAAAACTGGACAATACAGTTCTTGTCAGTGAAAGGTATGGTGTCTCCAACAGAGCCACGGCTGGTATTGCATTGCGTGTTATGCAAGATTTGGTTTTAATATCGGAATCAGATACCAGCCTCGTCACAGGCAAAAATAAAATATGGAGGGAAAAATTGAGAATTTACATAAAATTGGTCTCAAATTCAAATGAAAATCGTTCCACTCTATCTGGCCTTTATTTTGATGGACGACATGACAAAACCTTAACATCAGAAACACTCAAAGACAAGCAGTTCTAAAGAACAAGTGTAGAAGCGAATTGCTGTATTGTATGGGAGCCTGGTTCTACGTATATGGGACATATTACACTTGAAAGCGGATCTAGTCTTGATATATCTAATTGCATTTATGAATACGTAACAGGTGCTTTATTGGATGATTTTAGCAACCTTATTGTTCTCGGGTGTGACGGCACTGTAGTGAACACAGGAATGTCTAATGGAGTAATTCGCAGGCTTGAATTTAAACTTCAGAGACTAGTCCAATGGATTATCTGCTTACTTTATTTCAATGAGTTGCCATTACGACACCTTTCATCTGGCTCCACATCTTACACCGGAGGCATTGGACGAAACCTTAAAGGATGCGAAAAGCTTTCAATTGTTGCTTTTAATAGTATTGAATGCAAGTTGCCAAACATTGATCCTACCACCATCCGTTCAGATCAGAAATACTTATTAGACATTTGTACCGCCATTAGTTCTGGCGTTTGTTGTTCAGATCTAGCTATCCGGGAACCGGGAACGTTGAATTTGTCCCGCTGGCTAACAACTTTCAATCGAATACTGAGGTTATATATATCAACATCAGACCCATCAAATGAATTGGTAACATTGGTTGTATTCATTCTAAGAGTCTACGCACTCTCATGGATCTGAATTAAGATTCGTCATTGCATAAAGGATGGTGCTAGACACCTGTGGCATTTCATCATTTCATCCCGGTAATTGCCAAACAAGTATTGTGACATAATCGACCCATAATTCTCGCAACGCTTACTTTGCGGCTCAAGTAAACATGATTTTGGCCATGGTATCTGATGATAGGTGCCGTATTAGGACCCTTGCAGATCGGCGGATTATCAAGGCAAGAGAAATTAGCCGAGACGGAAATTGTGTTCACAAATTTGTTATTCCTGTTGTTAACTTTGGAGCTACAGACTATGCAGATCTCATTGACTGGCGAGCTTATTATGTTGTTCTGATATCGCCTCGAGATCAGTTCTCAAGAATTTCTGAAGATGATACAGGGCAGTATGCCAATGTATTGCTGTGACTTTATTAAATTTGCTTCACACACACAAGCGGTAGAGCGGATTGTGAAACTAGTCACTGCAGCTTCCAGAAAAACAGTTGGGATGCAGAACAGGGATAGATTTATTAGAGCGACACTAGAATCCAGAAAACACATGTCAAAATTTGAGACCAAAAATGATTACAAGCCAGTAATGCTTTTGTCATTTGTATGTTCAAATGGTAAAATAAAGTTTGTGTTCGCATTAAAATGAGCTAAGTGTGACGTGTATTTATTTAAAATTTTGTTTTCATTTTCCCAAATTTGGTGTCGATGAAGCGGAAGAAGATATTAACTAAAATTTTTTATGGCTGTTGTTGTTGTTTCTCGGCATGAAAATAAGGGTGTTCCACTATTTTGGCAGATGGACAAACCCAGTCTGTCTCTATTGTGCATTGTGCAAGCAGTAAACAGTAATGCAGAAAACTACCAAAATGCATCAAAATTAAAAAAATTCGATGCCGATGAGGCGACAGAAGATATTAACCTATAATTCTACAATTTTCTATGGTTGTTTTTGTTACAAAACAGTAACTTGTAACCACTACCCCAAACCGATGAGCGAAATCTGTGATTATTTATTATTTTTTGTATTTTAATCATTTTTAGTCCAATTTTTGTAACTTTCGTCCCACTGAGGCGACAGAAGATATCAACCCACAGTTTTAAGATTCCGCACACTTTTTAATAATGGGAGTTCACAATTTTTCCGCACTACCGCTAAAAGATCTAAAAAATTTGGATTTTTTCGATACGCCCTAATATATATATATATATATTTACAGAACATTAAAAAGTATTCCGTTACATTACAGTCTATGGGAAAAAATCGTTTTAAATGCATTTTGATTATTCTACGCCATTTTCAACATGATGAAATTGATATACAATTATGAAGCGCACTATTCTTTTACAAGGTCAAGCAAAAAAATTCTGTTGCACATTGTTCTGCGAGGAAAAATCGTTTGCAGTGTAATTCAATTATGTTTCACCATTTCAAACATAATGAAATTTATATGCATTACTGAGGTGCACTTAAAAGTATGGTGTGCATTGCGTTTATCGTTCATTTACAGGGACACACAAAAGATATTGGTTACAGTATACGTGCAATAATTACAATCTATGTGTGATAAATGCGTTTTCAACATTTGTTTGCGATTTTAAGTTTAACTAATTTTTGCATAGTACGTGGTGTGTATAAATTCGACTTATCGTTTACAGGGCTACACAAGGGAATTCGTAAGTATTACTGACTAAGGAAGTGAATTGCTTAAGGTAGTTTTTAACTGTGTTACGAATTTTCCTGCTGAACTATAGTTAGTAGACTTATAGAAGTTTGTGGAAAATAAATAAATTCATATACAGGGCTGCGCAAAGAACAAGGTATATTGTCGTTTATGGTTGGTAATTGCTGGAAGTTTGTTTTAAGTTGCCTTATGCGTTTTTTACCTGAATTGAATTTTAGCTTAATATGGCGCATGTACAAAAGTCTTTAGATAATATACAGGGTTTTACAAAATATTTCGAGTATATTTCCACCGATTGGCGAAAACTGCTAAATGTGAAATTTCTAAATTAATTAAATTTTATCATGCTATGTAGTATATATCAAATCTATAGATCATAATATTGGGCTGCTCAAAATAATTCGATTACATTTTTGACCATGGAAGGTAATTGCTGAAACTGGACTTTTAAATGTGTTATATGTTTCCTATACTGTTTACTTTCATATCTTCGTTTTCAACTTAATTAACGGTGAAGTTTCGTTACAGTTTTTGGATGTGTTGGAAACTGTTTCATAATCTACGCTTGACGCATGATTTTTCGGTCTTGTTTAAAATTTATCTAAATTCTTCCCTCCTTTCTATAAACCCGCATTGACAGTTTGTGTGCAATTTTTTTTTAATCTTATTTTATTAACTTTCAGACAAACATTCATTCGATACTACTTTTTATTTATATACTGGCTTTTTATTTCTATGCTATGCTTTATAAATTTAAAAGCTATTAAAATCTGAAATGTCTTAAAATCAAATTAAAATAATCTTGTAACTAAAAATTCCTTTTGATGACGTTACCGATGTCAATCACATATTTTTTTTCTTAGCTTATTCTGATCAATAAAATTTGATTTTATTCCGCAATATAAAACTAATAAATTTACTGTTTAAATAGAAGCAGGACATTTATGTGACGTGATTAGAAATAGTGATTGTATTTTGTAAAATGTTAATTTTTCTTTCTTTCTGTCATTTCTTTCTTTCCTTCCTTTCTGTCATTTCTTTCTTTCCTTTCTTTCTTTTCTATCTTTCTTCTTTTTCTGTAACATTCATCTTTCATATACGAGTTTAATAATCTTAATCAACAAAAATCATTTCGTAAGAAGTTATATATTACATATATCTTTTTTAAAATAATAAATACATATCAGTAAATATGTAAGTAGACACACAAATGGTTTGGACGATTGAAAAAATTGTATTTTTGTACTTATTTAAAATAGACCTTTATTTGTAATTTATATGCACACAAAATGTACAAATCTTATGCTACAAAAAATAAATAAATAAATAAACCATTATTTACAAAAGTTACTCTCAAAACAATATAAATTTATCTTTGATCTGATATTTTTTTCAGAACATAAAAGTTTAATGGTAATGAATTCTGACTTAATATATTTAACTGCAAAATATGTGAAAAAAATCTATTGCTATTTAAAAATTTTATCAATTTTGTTAAAGTCATTTAATTAACAGAGGAAGATCTCTTTGAATTTTGATTCTTCCTTAAAATAATTTTAAGTTATTTAATAGTAAAATTGCTTTTTCTGAAGCAATTTTGATGCAAAATGATTCGCAAAATCCGAAGCAATTTTGACACTACATTATCACGTATATTTTAAAAATCCGCAGAGAGATTTCTATTAGTACTGTAGACGACGATTTTTGTAGCCTTCTTTGCAAAACTAATCGCTGTTCGAAAATTAAAAAAGTAAAAAAGAAAGAAAACAAACTTTAATTTCTTCTATAATTTAGTACTGTCTGCCAAATTCCTTCACGCAATTCGCCAATGTTAGAGTGGATGATAATTAATTTATTATTATATTTTAATACTTTGGAGGCATCCGCCCTTTGATAATCATTAGATCGTCAAAATGTATTCTCTAGCAAAGTAATCACCTCCGCATTTAAAACATTTCTCTTTTATCTTTCAAAGAAAGGTCACTGATCGCATTTTGTTAGATGCTATTCATTTCCCCTTTACGAAATTTGGATCAAAGGAACGGAATATGGAGATCAAGGGTTAAATTATATAAAATTAAAATTTGTGCTCATGCAAACAAAAAATTAAGACAATCCTGATTTTTTTAAAATTTATCTTTGCTTACCGTATATACTAAAAACATGAAAATATTTTATTCTTTATATAAAGATAAATATATAATTCATAAATCAATCAAATTATTTTTCATCTCCACGTTCCATGATTATAATATTTCTGATGGCTCTAAGCTTCTATTTTGGCATATTAATTTTCAGTATTGACTAGTTGTTTTCCTTCACAGCTTGATGTTAAGTGGTTAGACAAAAACGAAAACGCAAGAAGTAACTATGCATTTTAGCCTGGCGAGCTACTACATCTCACCTGTAATTGATCTCCAATAAAATATATTTATTAGCGATAGATGAAATATCAGTCTTTTCATTCCAGTGGTTATTTCCTCCATGGTGGTCTGGACTTTGCTAGACATAACCTGTAGAAACGAGAGAAAAGGTAAAAAGTAAATTCATCGCTAAGGGATACATAGATTTATTAAGATGTGTAGCCTTTTGATAAGTATATGATATTGCCTTTTTTAATACTATTTGTCTGTTTTTCAAATACCTTTTTTCAAATACCTTTTTAAATACCTATTTTAAATACCTTTTTCAAATGCCTTTTTAAAAACTATTTGTATGTTATTATGATTTTTTTAAATTTTATTTTTAATTTGAAAGAAGATTCATTTTGGTACAAGTGAAAAAAAAATAAAAGATTCAAATCGCAAAAAATAAAAAATAAACATATGCGGACAATTATTTAAAACATTTACCTTTAACAGAAACACCGGTCCGCAAACTTTAACTTACAAAAAGTTATTTAATTTATTTCATGTGGTAAATGAACGCCGCATAGTAGTAATATTCACGGTTGAAAATATATGAATATTCTAAATATTCTAAATTGTCTAAGAATATAATAATGTAGAATTTAGAAAAAAGTAAGTTAGCAATATTCAACTTTAGATATTTAGCCGAAACATACAAACTTTCATAAATCAATCTATAGAAATACCACTAAAATTTATTGTTGTACTCTTGAAAAGATAATATGCTACTAAAGTCCTCAACATTGGGTCATCAATCTTCTAACATCCTTTAGGTGTGACTTTCTCCTTTCCTTTTTCCAACCCGTTCTAGCTCGACCCTATAAAATATTGAAACGTTTCCTCCCATGATATGTTTTAAGCATTGATTTTCAGTTTAACATGAACGATGACATGGATAATCTATCCATACTTCTCCTGAGTTAGATGGAAGAATATGAATGGTATTTCACTTTTTTCAGCCATCGAAAGAAAAATACAACTCTAAATATTTAGGTTTGAAATGCTTTAAAGTTGTTCGACAGCCATCGGAGACTTTTCTTTTTAACATTTGATATCTATAACTTATATTTTGTGGCATAAAAATTCGAAAATTAGGATTTTAAAACAGCAAGTATGCACCCACCCACCCAGATAAATATATGCAGGGTGTCCGAAAAAGATAGAATTCCGCTTTTGTACCTTGTGGAGATACGTAGACAATATAAAATGCAAAAGCCTCGAAAATAAGGTAGGAATTAATATTATGCTGATAAAAATGTCCTACTAATATATATTTCAAAAGTTACACTTTATAAATTTTTATCCGGATCCTGGGTCTTATAAGTTATATTTAGTTTCATTTTCTCCACGCTCTGAAAACTAAAAGAAAAAAAAATCCACTCTTCTACAACAAAAACTCACTGAGTTATGATGCTTTGAAATTTACAAAAATTCCGAGTTTTCTAGCACTAGAAAATCCCTTTTCTTTTTCGAGTGCCCGAAAGCTCAGAAATTTCAGAAAATCAAAAGTATTATAACTTGGTGTGTTTTGGTCGCAGAATAATGAAATTTTTACTGGTTTACTTGTTACAGTATGAAGAATTTTTGCCCCCCAAGGGGGGCATTTTTCTAAATTTTGCACACACCCCTCATGTGATACATCATTGGAAAGGTTTGTGACCGCTTATTCATATTATGCATCTCCGTTGTCCCACTTTGCCCCTCAAACGTGATTCGCTTTCACCAACAGGGGGCGGATAGGAAACTATCTCTGTTTCTATGGGTCGGATCACGACGGGGTATGACTCATTCGACTCGAAATCGATAGAGCTTATCGATTTTAGTTCGTTTTTTCACCACCAGGGGCACTTTCCTATCTCTGGTTCTATGGGCTGGATCACGACGGGGTATAGCTCAGTCGACTCGACATCTATAGCCTTAACAATTTCAGTGCCCGAGGTTCGTATAGAACAGATTGGGCCACCTGGTGGCGGAAAGTGGAACTTGCAGACGACTACTATACGGTGCCGTAGGGAGCGGGGACCCGCGCCGGAGGTTCGTTCAGTTAGAGGTTTATACTATTCGATGTGCAAATTAAGGGATGATGCGGTGCGTGCTTCGCACGACCGGTATACGATACCGAAGGCAGCGGGGACCCGGGTCGGAGGTTCGTTCGGTTAGAAGTTTATACTATTCGATGTGCAAATTAAGGGATTATCCGGTGCGTGCGTAGCGCGACCGGTATACGGTACCGAAGACAGCGGGGACCCGGGTCGGAGGTTCGTGCGGTTCGAGGTTTATATTATTCGAGGTTTTACAAGATTCGAGGATTTACAAGATTCGAAGTTTTACAAGATTCGAGCCCCGATGTAAATTAGGAGCCTGCTAGTGCTAATAATAAAAGAGCGTGATATCACGTTTGATTTCAAATGCAGCACTGACATGCTATGTACGTATTCCATTTTTATTCATTTCATGGATAAGTCAGTGATATTTTTTAACGAAGGGTAACAAGTATTATAACAAGCCACATTTAGTATGTTGTTTTTAAGAGTGTAATCAGTATTATTGAAAAAGCTACTGGTATTTCAAGTTAACTTTTTAAACAATGACTGAAAGTAAAATGTAACATTCTCATGTTAATTTCATAGAGTAGATTATTTAAATTATGTATAATCTATTTTTAAAAAAAGAAATGATATGTACACACACACACACAAAAAAAAAAAGTGGCTAAATAATCGTGTGATATCAAATTTCCAAGCTTTTATTATATTACTTATTTTAAATAAGTTATCATATATATAAGTAGAGTGCCTACGTATATGTTAATAGAAATCGTTTTCTCCTGTACTAAATACATCCTAACGTGTTTCTGAAAATTCAATTTTTTTCAAATTATGCATGATGGGCTTGGCGGCCATCTTTCCATATTTCTAAGCACCCAAATTTCTAAAGTAAAAGCGTAATATGTTTTCAATGTAATATGTTTATAACAATTTCGAACTTCAGATTTTAACTACGGACAGATAAATTGGGGAAGACTGATATTTTGAGAAATTTATTTTTACTAGTTTGAAAGGATTAATTACTCTAAAAAATAAATCATAAGATGAATCCTTAAGATAAGTCATCATTATCTTAAGGCACAATTTTCAGAGCATACAAGTCCTTAAAGAAACACTTAAAATATATGCTTAAATTACAATTTTGAACTTCGGATTTTAACTACGGATTTGGGTGCTTAGAATTTTGTGTATAATATGGAAAGATGGCCACTAAGCCCATCATGCATAATTTGAAAAAAATTGAATTTTCAGAAACACGTTAGAATGTATTTGGTACAGGAGAAAATGATATCTATTAACATATACGTAGGCACTCGACTTATATATATGATAACTTATTTAATGGAAAAAAGTTAAATAAGTAATATAATAGAAGCTTGGAAATTTGATATCACACCATTTTTTAGCTACAATTTTTTTTTTTTTTTTAACTTTTGAAAAGTTGTTTTTTGTAGATAATACTAACAGAGATTAATAATATTTTGACAGTCATTGATAAATAAGATCAAACTAATATGAATATTACTTGGATTTATTTACTTACATGACAGTGGCATATTGTTCTAATAATTTCTATCAGAGAACTGCAATTAATTTATATGGGGTTAATGCACGTACAGTGAATTAATTGCAAAATTGCTTAAAATAGTAAAGACAAATTAAAACTGCTTGAATTTAGTGCTGTAGCTGGGAACAGGCAATACGGACATACTCCATGAGCTCAGATATATAAAAAAGGTGCTATTCAGGTCGTTAATAATGTTAAGATAACAAATGATACATTTTAGAAGTGTAAAATCAAATATTTATTTTAAGCCTTATTACATTTTTGCATATTCTATAATCTCTGGAAAGCTATCTGAGAAGAAACGATTTCGAGGGCATCAGCGGGGTAAATAAGCACATTAAATTAGAGAAACTTTCATATTATTTACCACTACTACTAGTTACTGCTTACCTAATTACACAAGACTGATCTGGTAAGGAATGCGTAGGTTTTTGCCTACTTCTTTCGTAAACTGATAGTAGAAAATCTTTATCATTAAAAAATCATTTAAAAAAATTAAAATCATTTTATTTATAACAGGACCAAAATAATCAGTATGAATTCTTTGCCATGGAGCTGTAGGCCAATCCCTATGATGTGTATCTACTTATTTTTTAAATGTACACAAGTACTAGTTCCATTTTATGCAAGATCTTTAATATCTTTGTCTATTTCTGGCCACCATACAAAACTGCGAGCTTCATTTTTACTGTACAAAAATGTTCAAAGTGTAAATCATTCAAAATTTGTTTTCTATGGATTTAGGAAATAAATACTCATACTTTCAAAATGCAACTATGCTGAAGCGCAAATTCTTTTTGTTTATCACGGAAAAGTGAATTCTCAGTTATTTCAGAATCCGAAATGAGGTGATGATAAAATTGATGTAATATTGGATCTGTTTTGCGGCTAAGACAACAGTTTTGGGCGCTAACGGTAAAGCCAAAAGTTGATTAATTTGAAAATTTTCAGATTCATCAATTATATTACTTGAGTTAAGTTGTGGTGTTTTTTGTAAAGAGTATGACTATGTATTTTGAAAGGATACTACGAATTAATATAAACTTATATATAAACTTATAAATAAGTAAAATAAACTTTAAGCGATACAACTTATGTCAAGATTAAAAGAGACTGTATGTGTATTGATAGAATAAAAAATAGATTTGTCTTTGTCATATATTATTATGAACTATAACATATTACTTGCACTTCTCTAATGACATAGCAATACACGTAGCAACAATGCAATCAGTCATCGCCATAAACCTAATTCTGCTAATAAATTGGTAATATGAAATAATAAAATATATTACTTGAGTTAAATTGTGGTGCTAAGTCTTCACTACGTAATGGAAGACGTGAAAGAGCTTCGGCCTTTACTAGATGGTTTTTTTTATAACGAATATCATACTGAAACGTTTATAAATATAATGCATATATTTGCATTCTAACAGCTGAAAGTACAGGAATACTTTTAGAAGGAGAAAAAAATAGACACAAGTGGTTTACTGTCTGTAAATAAAGTAAATCTACTGTCATATAAATATTGGAAAATGTCTTTATACCAAAAATAATAGAAAGTATTTTTTACCTTTTACTGCATTTGTCAAAGTTCTTGGCACAAAACCAATGGGTTTTTCAGTGTTATCTGGCATCATACGCGAAAGAATCGCTACGATACCATAAGAAGAAGGATCAGTTTTTAACACTTAAGGTAATTTGGAGTTTAAATGAGTAAGAACTCTTTCAGATGTAATTTTATTTTTAACTTAATTTTATGTGAAGTGTTAAAATCTTATTCAGTCTCGCTAAAATTTTAACACATACAATTAAAAATTAAGCCCATATTTTTTAGAAATATTTTGATAACTAAGAAGAAAAGAGACATCCTTTAAAAACAGTACAAAGAAAACAGAAGTTAAAAATATTAATTTCCTGAGGAGATATTTTAAATATTGTATGAATGCATCCTACGCCCATAAGTTTAACATTAGCGAGGAGAATCGGGAAGTTCACTGACGAGCAGCCTTAATACACTTAAATTCCTGTTTACAAACAGCAGACTATATAAATTACACATTAATTCTTAGCAATTGCTTTAAGGATGTGCAATTGTAGAAAAGTTCGGTACAAATTTAGAATAATATGTAACTAAGCTTACAAAAGCTTTAATTTGTGATGCAATTACTGGTCTTGGGGCAGTTAAAATAGCATCTATTTTATTTGGGTTTTTATGAATAACTCCTTTATCAATTTTATACTCACAATAATTTCATCTGCCACAAAAAAATATTTTTCTTTATTTTACCTAATGTTACATTCAGACAATTTTTCCAATGCCTGTTTTAGACGCTTCAAATGTATTTCATCAATTTACCCTCTAACTGCAATATCATTAATAAGAATTGTAACGCCATCAATTCCACTAAAAATGTGTTACATTTTTCTTTGCCAAATAGCAGGAGAACTGAGTAGGACCCATGGATAGCTTTAAAAATTGGAATAATCCTTTTGGAGTGTTTATTGTTAACAGCTCTTGTGATTTTTCATTTGCTGGCATTTGAAGATATGCTTGATTTAAATCAATCTTTGTAAAATGCAAGTCACCTCCTAATGTAGCCAAAATATCTTCTAACCTAGGCAAAGGATATTTTTCAACTTTTAAAAATTTATTTACAGTTACTTTAAAATCACCACATAGACGAATTTTCTCATTAGGCTTAACAACTGGGTTTATATAGGAGTTGGCCACTTACTACTAGTGACACGTTTATATAATACCTTCATCCTGTAACCAGTGCAATTCTTCATTTACTGCTGCGCGCAGTGCATAAGTTGCAGTTCTAGATTTACAAAATATGTGAGTAGCTTCTTTTTCTAGATGGAGTTCTGCCTTCATACGTTTTATCTCCCACCCCTTATCAGTAATCAAATGAGAAAATTCAGTTAACAATGCTTGTAAACTGTCCGAAGAATTTGCAATTTCATTTACAGACACTGATTTCAATTTGTGGAGGAAAATATTAAATTAAGAAATCCAGTCTCTGCCAAACAATAATGGAAAATTATCTTCTCTTATCAAATATAATGTAACATTTTTAATTTTATCTTCACAGAAACATCTACATTTACGTAACCAGAAGTTTAAAATTTTTCACCCGTTGCAGTTCTTAACTGAACATATGGCGGAAACATATATAATCAACGGAAAAATTAGTTTAATTCACAGATTTTGTTTTGAGAGTACTTATACGATTGAATTAAGTTTTCATCGATTCTTTTTTACCTTCCTGAATGTGATATTGAGGAAACATTTAAAAGCAATATTTTTCCAGAATTTTTTTATGAAACAATAAATGTAATGTTATAGGAGTTTTCAGACTGTTTTCTTGCATCATATAAAATATAAATACCTATTCGTGGAATTATTTTCCCTTTTCCTTTTAGTGCACTATTTTTTTAATGACTTTTTTTATGAAATACCCTTTCTTTTCTTATGACAATTAGGCAAACTACAAGAATAGTAATATTTTTCCTAATCATTTTATAATATCTTTTATTGAAATATAATATCAATGAATAACATTTTATGAATCCATTTTCATGCTTAATTTTCAGTTTTGTAATTTTATTTTTCTAAATAATAATATGAAATGCTATAATTAAAAAAATATATAAAAGTATTTAATCCTTAGTATTTCAAAGAAATAAGGAATAATACTTATGTATTTTTTCTCCATATTGTTTTTAATAGGATATGCCAAACGCCTATCACCAGAATATATGGGAAAAGAAAAACTTTCTCACTATTATTCAAGGAAAAATTACTACACACATTACAGTGAAATATTCAACACAATATGAGTAAATCCTCATAAAAAAGGGCAGAAATTATGTGCAACGCCATTATGCCATTAAAGAAAACATATGAACAATGGAAAGAAATCGTGCAAAAAATAAAATTAATAATCCGAACCGTAGGAAGACTGAAAGTGCTAAAATTAATTAATGTCTTCAGTAATTAGTAAGATGTTAGACTATAGTAGTCAATGTATGTCAAAATAACATTTTACTTCTTTTTGAAAATGAGGCTTAATTACTAGTCTTTATTTTAAGATAATCTATTTTTTTATGCTTGCTTAATTTTCTACTCCTTTCTACTTGTCAAAACAGACATTTAATGTATTTTTTATGGAAGACATAAAACAATTAAACACTTTTCTTTATTTGGCTTTAGATACTCTAAGCAATGAATAGATGCTGGTGACTTAATTCCCCAACATGTTCTTTATTTGTCTATGCTTAGCTGTTTTTCACTGGAGTTTTTCAAAAAAGTAAAAGAAGAATTTTATCAGTTACCATTCCCTTCAAAGATAAGCATTAAAGTATACAAAAATTTAAAATAATTTTGATACACAAAATTTTTACTAAAAGTGTGTGATTTATTTTATAAAAAGGAAGAACTTTTGGAGATATTTTGATGCCTTTAAGTAGGGGAAAGTGAGTTAATAAAAGCCAAAAAAAAAAAAAAAAAAAGAAATATATATTTATTTATTTATTTATTTTATTTTTTGTAATGAGAATAGGGCTCTTATAAAAAATACTTTACATTTCACAACTTTGATAAAGATTTCTTTTAAGCCAATTTTTGGTGTTAATTTATTTTTTAATTTTACGGAATTGGTCTGTCTTTTATTTACCATCTGTGTACTGAGAGTGATGAACACGAGACTGATTTTCCAACTTTCATTAAAGGATTGTTGTAAAATAAATGGGATTATATAAGTAACATTTAAAAATTCTTTCAACCTAGCTTGTGAGATTAAATAAATATATATCTATATATTGCGTTACATATGGTAAAAGAATTGACTCTTGACTTAGACAACAGATTTTCTTTGTTTTTTCTAGAAATTAATGTACAACTCTAGATGTATGATTTATGCAAAATATGAGTGCACAGTACGTAAAACAAATCTGAATGATGACTGTTATTTCAGTTCTAATTAATGCAAAAATAAAATAAAAGTATTGTTTATTCAATGTATGCTTTAAAAAACGCTTAGGAGTCGTCTTCATACTTAAATTGTACAAAGCTGAGAAATTTTTATTAGGAACGTCTAATTTCGACATCATATTTGGATTTATCGCTATATCTTAAAAGAAATCATAGGTTACAATTCATATTTTTTTCTCGAAAATAAATTTAACAAAAAGTAGATTTATAAATTAGTTTTATTATATTAGTTTTGGCTACAGTTTTGCTTAAATATATATAATTTCGTTAAGCGATACCTACCACTAATTTAAGTAGCACTTATATAAACATAAACTAAAATGCACCATAACGAGAAGCATTAAGTGCACACAGTGCGTCCCAAAAGTTTATAGACAACGGGGTTTTCTTATTTTATAAATGAAAAAGAGGAGTAACAATGTCAAAACAATTTATAATTATAAATAACATCAAGACAATAATAACACTATACAAAAATAATATTACACAATAACAGACTTTGTTCGAAAAAATAAAATTTAAAAACTGTTACTGTCCCAAAAGTTTATAGACAACTCATCTTTTTTCTTTTAACGTTCAAAATTTTAAGCCGTTTTTTCTTATTCACTTCAAAAACTCGATCAGGAATACTCAATACAAGAGTTGGAAGAAATTCTGGCTTTAAAGAAAACCAACTTCGTTAATTTTGCAGCTTTAGATCTTGAACCGTTGTAAATTGACGCCTATTAGCATACACGTCTCTAGCTAATATTCCCCAGAGGTTCTATATTAAGTTCGATCAGGATTTATGGCTGGCCAGTCCATAAAAGTTACTTGGTTTTGTCTAAACTACTGCATTGTAGAGTTGGACTCATGAATGGAGCAATTGTCTTGCTGATATATCCATTTGCCCCCACCTAGGAACTTTTCAAATGGAAATAACTGTACTTCAAGCGTTTTCTGGTAATCTTTGTAACATTTACGACCATTCAAAAAAGCAATATCAGTTGTTCCATTATCTGAAAATGCTCCCCACACAATGAGTGAACCCCCTCCTTGTTGTCTACTGAAAAAATATCGTAGTCCCTTGCAAATATCGTGCCAGTAACATGCCCAACCATTGGGGTCATCTAAACTAAATTTCTTTTGATCACTGAAAAGAACACTCAATAATTTATCTGTCCAATTCATGTGGTTTCGGGCCCATTGAACACGAGCATCTTTATGCCGTTTTGTAAACTTTGGCGAACGACGTATTTTGCGATAATCAAGAAGTGTACTTGCATGCAGCCGTCGATAGACCATGGATTTTAATATTGGAGCGCTTACTTCTTTAGAAACTGACCGTGCAGACAGGTTCTGGGTTGAAACTAATCTCAAAATCTCTCTGTCTTGCCGTTTAGTTGTTTCATTAGTCGTCCAGAAAATAAGTTTTTTAAAATTGTCAGTAGTTTTTAAAATTGTCACTTTTTGAGAGAATTCGGTAAATACCAACCCTACTGTGTCCAGTTTTTCTTACAATGTCCACAATTTTCCATCAACTAGTCTTTAAACGATAGATTTGCAAAATTTTCTTTTTGGAAAACTGCACATTGGGAGGCATCTTTGCAATCAGGCGGAAACGGAAAGACAGATTCGCTTTTATCTCAGGAAACTATTGCGTCACAAGTACATGACCTTGGAATATGCAAATTTTGGATATCAGTACTTAAATCAGCTTTAACACCGGTTGTCTATATATTTTTGGGACAGCATATTTTTGTTTTTATTTTTTTATATTAAATCTATGACTGTCAAAAGTTGTTTGAGTATTTTATTATTTTTATTTCATCATTATATATTTGTATAATTTATTTCGTCTTCCTTACTCTTTAAGTTAGATCTTAAATCCAAAAAAATGGTTGTCTATAAACTTTTGGGGTGCACTTTATAATGCATTGGAAAAATATGAGTTTCAAATATTTACCGAAAAACTGAAAACGCTTTATATACTTAAAAATGCGTAAAAAACTTACAAGAGTTAATTACTTTGGAATTTTCAATGAATCTGATACGCTCGGTCACACAATTTTCTGCTGAAAATACCAATTTTGTAACAGTTTCACTTTCTTATTGTATTACACTTGTTCAATGGTATCCCTTTAGGTTACTTATTGAGAAAGAACGTTTTGCATTTTCTAGTAAGAATATCCCACACTTTCCTCATGGGACTAGCATTCAGACTCAAAAGCCATTGATAAAATGTAATATATTTTTAGATAACTTTTTATTTATTTTTTATTAGTTGATTTGTGAATGTATAAATTGTCTTGCAATCCTGTTATAATACCCAGTTTGGTCCAATTAAAATTTCACCAAAATGCAATAAAGAACTTTCAAGTGCCTCTATGCACTTTTCTGATAGTTGGCGTTCAGCTATAAAAACTAAAGAGGCTTCGCCACAATATCAGAAAGCAGTTCAAATCTTCACATACTGCCCTCGTTGTTGCCTTCCTGCAAAAAATTCGTGTCTCTTTATTTGAACATATGAAAAGCATCCCCAACCGTCGACATCATATAAGTTGTACTTTTGTACTAAATAGCACAAGTTAACGAAAGTCATGTGATAACTTGACCATTAGTTTACTGCAGCCTTTCTTTTATCTAGATGGCCATAAAATTTTTTAATGAAATCATGTATCCTTCTTCTTTAATTCTCAAAATTTGTCCTTAGAAATATTCATTTATGACAGCTTGGTTATTTTTTGGTTTAGCATCTTTTGTATGGAAACAATCTTTTCAACCATCCTCTCACGACTTTTACTTGTGGTCTTCCTGGGCGGAAATTCCAATAAAAACACTGTGTTTTTATTTATGGATTGGTAAATATAGCCTACTTACAGATTTTTAGTTCTAGAAATTCGTATTTGATAAATAATCTTTTGGTATTGTATTTTAAAGCAATTTAAACATATTTTGTTTTCTGTGAAACTGCGCAGTTTTTTAGTATTCACATTGCGTGTTTAATCGTGTAGCATTTAGAACTTTTATAACATTAAGATTTCATGTAAACTTTAGAGACACGTGAATTTTATAACGTGAATTCTACTTCTTTCTTTTAGATCCATTTTAGCTTTTTATTAGATAAATGTTTGTTATATGAGAATTGTAATAATCCGTTGCAAAATTGTAGGCTTATTAGTTCTATTTACATTAGAAAACATACATTTTTTGCAGATCTGAGACAATAAATAATTGACTGTTAAACATCACGATTTAAAAATGCTTAAAAAAAGGTTTTTCGCCCTGAAAGAATTTTTATTTAAATACATTACTATAGGATTCTACTTAAATGAAAACGAAATGCCTTTTGACTATAATACACGTTGCCTATAATATGGGAAATTTAGTCGGAAATCTTTACTTTAGAGAAAGTAAATATGGAAATTGCCTCCGAGATATATATTTTCCTCTAAAGAATTTTAAACACTGGTGCATAAAACAGTAATTTTTACTCATCTCTTCTGCGGTAAAGTAAAATCTCACATTGATCAAATATTCGAGCTTCCATTTAGTAAAAAAAATTCTGAAAAAAAAAACAAACAATACCCATTAAAACGATTATTTTTTTTTTCTATCGTGATGTTTTGTTCAAGAAATTTTGAACACATATATATTTTCAAGATATATTTTATATATATTTATATATATAAAGGTATACATATTATAGAGGAACTTCTGGTATTATGGAATAGTGGGGTAATATGGAATACTTTTCTGTTTTCTGTTTCCTGTTTGGTAGAGTGCTGCCACCAAGCGGCCACACTACAAACTACTTAAGAACGTTTCCAGAATGCCCCCAGAACGTGCAGTTCGTCGGTCAGCGTCAGGGCGCGTTGTGTGAATGAATATTTTTTTTCGTCTTTGGAAAGTTTTAGGAAATAATTTTTCGATATCTTTTATTCATTATTAGAAGTAATATTTTTGCATTGAAATTAAGCATAATGTACACCGAAATACTAACAGCTTATGATGTAGTACTCGTTTTTTAGCTCGCGATTCACGCCAATAAATATAGAGTATTTTTTCTAAAAAACCCGTGGTGTCGGGTTATATGGAATACCAGTATCTCATAATACTCCATGATTATGGTGTAGCAAATATAGTTTGAGCCTAAAGGAACCTAAACTAACCTTCCCTTAGTAGTTTGAGCAAATCTGAAGTATGAGCTGTAGTATATTGGCTGACTACTTAGACACTATATTTTGATCATGCTCTCTTGATACCATTACATCTGTTTTTAGCCAAATTCTGTTCGTTTTCTTCATTTTTAACCCTCTATTCCATGTTCCCCGACTATCTCCTAATACCCTCCAAATTTGTTTTTCATTATTATTTGTTTGCTTGTGATGAAATTTCGTAAAGTGATTTTTGCCTTCAAATAACTAATCACACATAGTTGAAGTTTGTGATTGTATTCGGTTTTCGTGTTTTAAACAATATCGAGCTGTGATATTGCCCCAAACGTAAATGGTAGTCGATTATACCCGAAGTTACCCTACCTTTGAAATAAAATTTACTTACAAGTTCGTATAACAAAAACTACCTAATCTATTATTTAAAGAAGGCATATAATGTGTCTAACAACGAATATGTTAATTGCACAAAATTCAATTGGTAAGCGGTTAAATGAAGTTAAAATAGATGTTATATTATAATAATTTGAATTTACAAAGAAATGAGAAATTCTATATTGATACTGAAAACAATTATAAGAATTGTAAAAAATATATAAATAAATTTATAATAAAATAACACAAAACAGCTATGTTCATCATGTACTTCAAACAAAGACTAATCAATTAATATATGAGCCAAAGTTAGGCTATAAAAATAAGTACAAAGTGCAATGAAAATATTCATGAACTAAGCGTTTAAAATAGTCGTCTGCGTTAAAATTGTGAATTGGTGTTAAAAATTATAATTTTTTTTATTGTTATTTTATTAAATAAAGTATTAAGTTGACTTTATAAAAAAAATGTTTATTTTGTCTCTACTTTTAATTAGAAGAACTTTGTTAAGTTTAATTAACTTACAAATGATATTCTCAACCCTGATATGTATACATAATTTGCTCAATTTAAAAGTAATAACACAATTCGTACTTTTATGGTATTTTCGCAAGTTAATCTATACGTTGCTTCTTAACTGCATGTGTTAGAATAATGGCCAATTAGTGAATAATTTTCACATTCTGTTACATTTTTTGAATTATAAACTGCAGCGAATGTTCTATAAAATTTTCAATGATTAGCTGTACATTTTTTTTTAAATTTTTGATATAGATCTAGTAGATACTCGATAGTCTAGATAATGACATGTATTTTCCATTGGCACTACTTTCAATAGAGTTATTACTTACCCATCATACGTAGTATAGGGTATGTCTTGTAATCGTTTTGAAAATCGAAAATTTTTTTTTTGACGGATTTACACGTTTCAGACACTGGAGATTCCGAAAAACATATTTTTAGAAAACAAAAATTTGCCGTCCGTCTGTGTGTCTGTGTGTCTGTAAACGCTCTATCTCCCGAAAAAATTGAGATAGAGACTTGAAATTTGGTATGTACTTAGTATGTAATAATAGAAAGAAGCCTATTGAATTTCAGTAACCTCGATTAACCGGAACAATTTTTTCGGACTCTCGAAATATTCGTTCTGATAAAAGGTATATAAAAATTTTCGAAATTGTTTATTTTAAGGAGTAAATATAAAAGACAATAAAAAAACATAAATTTGCATAAAACATGAAATCGTTCGGATTATTAGTTGCCGAGATATTTGTAATCCTATTTTCCACACTCTTCGATTTTTCATGACCCTGTATTTCATCGAAATTTCAATTCAAAGATATATTTTAATTGGAAATGAGACGCTTAATCAGATGCAATAAACCACTAGTTAATATGATTATTGTTTTTGGAATTATAAGGATGTTTCTTTTAAGCAATTCAGTAATCGAGCCTTTAAAGTTTATGACGTCATCAAGCCACGATTTTATTCGAATTGCAATGCATTTTATAAGTAGTTTACACATTTTTATTTTCATACTTTACATTATGCATATCCATGATGGGTAAGTATTGCGGTGGCCCCCAACGACTAGTTTTTTATAGCATTTGGGGAGAAAACTTTTCCTGACATCGAACATATATTTGACTTTATTGCAAAATGAAATTTATTTTAAATACTGATTGTTTAACCGTAATAGATAGGGAGATGACTAGAGAAAACTTTATGTTATTGATCATAAAAATTCGTATACCAGTCTACAGACTAAATAACCGGCCTATCTAAGCTCTACCTGGTGAGAGTACCTGGAAAACTAATCAGAAGTCGCAAATTTTAAAAGTTCTGTTCCCAATTAAACAAGTAAGACCGGTAACTAAGTGATACGCACATCACGCTGTCACACTACAATTCAGAAGTTCACAGAACCTTTCATCCATTCAGGGTCGATAAAATGAGTATCAAGCTTGCCTGGGAACTAAATACTGAGAGTTTCCACGTTAGACTAACCAACCTAACAAGGAACCTATCCTTATTCTATGGGTTAACCATTTGACCAAGACATATGCTATACAGGGTACACGTTCTAAAATACGGAGTTGGATATCGTCGGTCATGTACCATCGGCCATGGTCCTTAATGGATTGTAGCTGCGCGGAGTTTAGTGGTTTAGTTTAGTCTAGTTAAATATCTTTAAAACATAGCAGATTTCAAATTTACCAAATGGTAGAAACTAAATGTAAATCTTAAAAACATAGTTAATTCAATAAATTATAAACGTAATCATGTTCAATTTTTATTATTTTGTAATTTTTTTTCATATGAATTTACTTAATATATAGATAAAATGGTTAAGGGATACAAAGAGGAACGCAAAAGGTTTATAAAAACCTTTTAATGATTGACATATGTTTCAGCGCTCATATACGGCGCCATTTTTAAGATATATATAACGATAAACAAAAATATTCTCACAAATTTTCGAAAATAATCTATATGGAACCGATACTTTAAAAATTGATTTCAAGAATAGTAAAATAATTTATACATCAAGGCTTTATTTCCCATCTATTATCCGTAAATCAATAGAAATTTATAGGCATAACGTGAATATTTGCAATGAATCCGCCTAATTTGAACTACCTAAAATTTGGCACGAGGTACTTTTCAGTTTTAAAAAAGCAATAAGGAAATATTAATTTTCACGTTTACAGTTAACTATTTCAAGCGCCGGCTTTTTTACATATATGATATCGGATATTGTGATTCATGTTTTCAAGTTTATTTTTTAAAAAATTGCGAGAATATTTTTGTTTATCGTTATATATCTTAAAAATGGCGCCGTATATGAGCGGTGAAACATATGCATCTATATTTTAATTACAATTAGTGATCTTATTATGTGATTATGAATTTACTTATTAGATAATTTGTGAAATAACGCCATTTCTTTTTTATTGATTTTTTTAGACGCAAAATATCGTCTGCATCAATATATATACATGAATAATATATATATTATTTAAAAAAAAAGTTTTTTTTTCAGAAAATATTTTTTTCTGAATTTTTTTCATATTATTATTAAATTAGGCATAATAATCAAATTTTTCATTTAAGAGTTCATGAAGTAAATAGACCACTCAATATTCCAAGGTGTATAATCTATCTAAGTAATGTTGAAATGTAATAATGCTCGATAACGCAGGTTAACTTTTGAAATTTAGAATTAACATCCCGAAGCGCCGCCGTCTGTCTAAGTGCAATATGCCGAACACTCCCAGCAGATAGACGCCTGATTAATATTCATGACAAAATTGTCTTTCGAATGGTTTATAAATTACGATAATGTTAAATGACCCATAATTATATAAAAAAAAATTAGAACTTCTGTCAGTCAACTAAATAATTTTGAAAGGTTACACATAAGCGGACCGACACTTTAACTATTAAATATTAGTTTTCTTTTCGAATAATGTATAAATTGTGATAATGTTCGAAGAAGTAGCAATTTCTATGGCAAAATATGCCAGTCTATGATATTTACGAAATAATATAAAAAATATAGCTGTAGTATTTGAATGGTATTTTTTAAAAAAATGAAAGTACTACAAACGTAATCGAATATCTTAAAGAATGATTTTCATCCATAAAGATAATAAATAACATATTTTTAGTATTTCTTTTAATTTTCTTTTATTGTCTGAACAGTGAAAATTTTTTTAGCAAAACTTTGTGTATTTCAAAATATTCCATATTTTAAAATGATTAATAAATTTATTTGTTCAAAAATTTTAAAAAGATACAAATATATAAATAATTTGAGGGATACTTTAAAAAAGTTGGTAAATGCATTATTCAGTGCTATAATCTGTATTATTTAAAAACGCAGAAAAAAATGGGTTCATTAACGATGTTTGACAAAATAGTGAGCGTTCAAAAAAGTATAAAATATAAATTGAAAAGCCACTTGTTCTTTAGCTAGATAAAAAAGTAAATTGTTCGTCGTACTAGAAATAATTATAAATTATTTATAATTAATATAGAAATAGCCCAAGCAATTAGAAATAATTTTATAAGTACTATTCCAGATAATTTTTCAACCTATTTAAAAAATATGATTTCCAGAGAAAAGCATCCAGGGTTTGGTATTAGAATTGTGTTTGAAGAATGGCAGTTCCCAAAATGTGCAATAGCTTTAACAATTTTTACCGCATCACTTTCAAGTTTTCAATATTCTCGAAGGATAGCATTCTCCAAAACATTAACCATTCAATGCGGGGTGTAGATGATCAGCTACTTATTAGTTTTTAGCACATATTTTAGGTAATTATTTTTAAATACCATTTTCTATCTCTTTGTATACATTCTTATTTCACATCCTAGTAAAAGGAAATGGTCACAATTTGCAGCATAAGATTGTTAGAATAGATTTTTAGAGTGGGTAACTGTATCAATGATGAATTGCGTATGTTTTTACAGAAAACCGAGGCATAGAAAGTGTGTTTTTATGGGAGTTTTTTGTATAAAAATATTTAATAAATTAAAAAGATGTGTAGAAATAATTCAAATCATCAATTTTTTATATACTTGTATGAATAACGAAAATTATGAAAGTATGTTTGTAGCTACTATCCATTATTATGTGATTTTCAGCTTTATTTTAAAAATATAACCTTTAGTATTATTCCTAGCATTTCAGATACTAAAAATAAACACGTTATTTTTTTCAATCAACTAAAAAAATCGTGCATTGAGTGATTAAGTGTGTTCTTTTTTTCAAACTCTCTTTTTTGAGCTCATTAGCGCGAGTTTGACATATTTATAAACTCAAATTTTCAACTCAAATTTCAATTTAAACTCAAAACATTTATGAAAATTTCAGGCATTTTAATTTCGTTGCCAAAGAATAGAATAACTTTTTCCTCTGCAAATGAGATACAGTTTGAATTGTTGTCGACTGCTACTCAATGATCACCTGCCCGTGATCGTTAAATCCTGGAAAATTCGGTTAAAAGCAAAAAAAATAAAGAAATTTTCTGAAAGATGCTTTTATTTTTACAGGAAAATAAAGAAAGTTGTTTCGATTCAACGGATTCTGAACGGATGAAAAATATTTCGGGAATGAGTCAGAAAGTAGCGAGTTTTTATATTTGATAACTGCTTTAAATAATAACTAAATGTTCATTTAAAAAAATGACAATGCGTCACTCCATTAAATCAGATATTTTCAACCACTGTGCTGCTACAAACTTGTGTGCCATGAAAAAATTTCAGATATGCCGCTAAAACATAAACTGAATAAGACTAAATTATTACCTTGTAGTTATTTCTCAAAAAGGAATTTCCAATTATATCAAATAAATAAATAAGCAAACAAAATAAAAGTAATAGATAATATTTGAAAATTTTCCAACATCATATTTATGTCATGTGAACATTTCTGCAATGAAGCGATCAAGAATTAAAACCAATCACAGCTACAATCGTAGGAAGAAGATTTAAAAGGATGTCGGTCCAAAATTCAACATAAAAAAATATTTTAAACGTTAAGCTCGTTTAAAATGACAAAGTTCTTTATTTCATTTAATATTAAATTGTAATAAAGGAAAAAAAAATAGTTGTGCAGATAAGTTTTTAAATTTTCATTTATACTTCATTTGTAATAAATAGAAATATTTTTAAAGCTTTTTTGATTGTGATATATATTTTTGAATAATTAATAAATCGAAAGAGAATTTTTTACATAATATAAATGTGCCACGAGATTACCCGTACATTAAAGTGTGCCGTGAGACAAAAAGGATTGAAAAACAGTGCCTCAAATCAATGTACGAAATTTAAACGCATTTGGTATTATAGCAAAATTGAAAAAAATATTTTTAAAAGGTTTTCAATATTTTAAAAATGAACGACCGGAATTCTTCCGCACATAAGCTGTCTCGTTTTATGATAAATGGACCTCCGTTTCACACAGACAATATGCAATTATTTTATTACATATTTCTTTTACAAATCTTTTAAAATTTTTGCAGTTTTAGAAAGTGTTTCTTTTGAACTTCGATGAACATAAAAGACACAGAAACTACTTAGCGGAATGAGCTATAATTTTGGATTCGCATATTTGAAGCGTCTAGAAATCGATTTCTGTTAAAAAATGCATAGATATATTAATACTTTTTTCGAAGATAAATTAACAATTTATATAAATTTGAATTTACACTCTATTAAAAAAAAAGCGCTGAGAAGGAGTTTTCTGACTGCAGTTAAATCGTTGCAAAGTGAGGAAATCAATAAGGCGTTGGTCCACCTATGCAAGTTGTCACCTGGTGCACGTGGCATAGACTGATAAAGTTCCCGGATGGTGTCCTGAGAGATTTCTTGCCAAATTCTCTCCAACTGTCGGGCTAAATCGGCAACATTCCAGGATAGTTACAATCTCCTTCCCATCACGTTCCAAATGTGGTCTATGAGAGAGAGATCAGGTGACCTGGCTGGCCAAGGAACTGTTCGAAAAGCTTCAGGAATATTCATAACAACACGTGTCGTATTCGGCCGAGAATTATCTTGTTCAAAAGTAAGTCCAAGATGGCGCAGAAGAAACGGCAAAAAAGGGATTGCAGAATGTCATCTACGTACTTCTGTGCTGTAAGTGAACTAATGACTACCAAAGGCGTCTGGCTAGGCGTCAAAGGAAATGGTACCCCAGACCATAACGCTCTGCTGTGGGCGATATTAAAGGCAGGAGCCCCAACGTTGCCCTGGACATCTTCGGTGGTCTTCAGGACACAGTAGGAAACGGGTCTCGTCACTAAAGACTATACGTCTACGGTTAGCGCAATTCCAAATTGATCGAGCCAATTGAAATTGGGCTTGACGGTGTATAAGCGTGAGGGGTAAGCGGTGTTACGGTCGGAGCGAGCGTAGATTTCGCTCTCTGTATGCTGTCAACGGTCATGCTGGACACAGGTGTGCAGATCATACGTCGGATGGTTGATAATGACGAATCTGGTGCACTCACAGCTGATCAGACAATCTCCTCCCATTGTGGTGTGATAGTGTGGTGTGATAAATCTGCCATTGTTGGACCTACTCTTGCCAGCATCGTTTAATTGCCACATCGGCCCCTGCACCAGATGTCGACCGATTCTTCAATTTCTCCCTCCAGCCTCTTTCAGTTCGATGACACGACCTCTTTAAAACTGTGAAGTATGTTCGTAATGAGCACGAATTCTTCGACGAGGCGCTATTACAGTTGACGAAAGATATCCGCAGTCGGAATGCAGCAGAATTTTTGAACATCAGATCGAGAATTGCTCCTTATATACACCTGCCAGATGCGCAGTTCCTATGCGCTGGAGCTCCCACACGTTGAACGCCAAATTTTAATCATTTGCATGTTCGGTCGAAGTGTGTCTGCATACGAAATTTCATTACAGTCGGACAACTTCTTCTTGGTGCGTTGATTTTTTTTATTATAGTGTGTAATTTTCGAAAAAAATAATGAAAAGTAACATAATATTTTTAACAGAAATCAATTTCTAGAAGAAAACTTTAAATGTAGAAATCCAAAAGTACAGCTCATTCGGCCAAGTAGTTTTTGAGTTATGCTTATAAAGCTACACGCTTTGCAGTCGGTTTTGCAATGATTAAAAATAAATTTAACAGTAGGAATTCTAAACTTTAAACCTGCAAAATTCCAAAACTTCTTGACCAAAGGACTTTTTGTTTTAGATACTTTGAAAAAATCGATTCTTAAATTTACACCTCATTTTCGATGTTCACAAAATGCATCGGTAAATACACGTTTTCATGCATTATTAAAAAATAAGAAAATACAAAAATTCTGTTATTTTAAAATCATTTCTTCTTTTAAATTATCTGATGTTCTAATAAATTAGGCTACCAGAGATCGATTTTAAGTGTTTTTGGAAAAGGACAGAAATTTTGACGAACGAGTAAAAGCTTTGATAGATTTATTATTGCACTATAAAGCTGAATTATAAAAATAAAATAATAATAATTATATAAAGGATACATATTTGCATAACATACTGTGACTATTTTAAAACCCCGATCTCTTGCTTTTATTCCAAAAGACAATACAAAAAGGATTCATAAGTATAATAAAAATAAATCATGCAAAAAGGAAGAAGAAAATATTTTGCATGGCGGATTTCATGTGCTCGAGAATTTTCATTTCAACAGTGAATTATTGAAATCCTGAAGCTCCACAAATCCTGAATATTATAACTGAAATCTAAATGTTCTTTTTAAACTTAAAATACCCTTTATCAGTTTCTGACAAACAAAAGTCTGAATTTATAAAATAAAATGAAATAAAATAATGAAAATGTGAATTATACCATTCATTGTAATTTCGAAACTTTTTTGAATAAAAATTTTAACTTGTGGTTTGAATAGAAAATATTTTTTTTGAAAACTTCTTTAGAAATTAGAGTATTATTATCCTATATTTTAAATAACCAGAATTTATGGGATTGGCAAATAAGTTCGGCCAGTTTTTCGTCGGATGATAATTCATTCCGTTACCGCATTCTCTTTCTTGGCGCCACCGTGCAATCGGACTGTGCGATTGAAATGTCATATTGCACGGAATCTGTCAGTGAATGTTTTGTTTTGTAAGCATTTTGTATTACGTGCGTGGCCTTAGCTATGAAAATGGACATGAAAAACGTACATTATAGTCATATTTTGGTGTACAATTTCAAAAAAGGCAAACTAGCGGTTGAAGCTCAAAGAAAGATATGCAGTGTATATGGGAATGATGTCGTAACAAAAGTAGTTTACCAAGTTCCGTTCTGGCGATTTTAACATAAATGACGCGCCACGCTCCAGTCGTCCATTCGAGACTGACTCGAGCGATGTCAAAGCAATTGTTGATGCAAATTCACCACAAACTGTGCGGGAGATTCTTACGGTGTTAAATATTTCACATAGAAGCGTTGGTAACCATTTGCGCCAACTGGGATACATTTTTCGTTTTAATCATTGGGTACCGCATGAATTGACCGAGGCGAATTTCATCAATCGCCTATCATGTTAAATATTTCCGATACAAGCGTTGAAAACCATTTGCGCCAACTGGGCTTCATTTTTCGTCTCAATATTTGGGTACTGCATAAATTGACCGGGGCGAATTTAATCAATAGCATTTCTATTTGCGATTTACTGCTAAAACTTCAAAAGAACGAGCTCTTTTTTGAAGCGAATGATGACGGGCGATAAAAAATGGATCGTCTACGATAATGCAGTGCGAAAAAGTTCGTGGGAACAAAGCAACGAGCCGTCGTAAACATCTTCAAAGATGGGACTGTATCCCAAGAAAATTATGCTTTCCGTGTGGTGAAATTTCAAGGGATTGTTTTATTACGAGTTGTTACCAGTAGACAGAACCATTGATTCAACTGCATACTACTCGCAGTTAAATAAACTGAGCAACGGTTTACGCCAAAAACTTCCAGAATTCGTCAATCGTAAAGGTGTTGTTACCCCATACGTCATTAACCACCCGGTTGAAATTGTCGAGTCTTCAATGGGATGTTTTACCTCATCCTTTTTATTCACCAGACTTGGCATCGTCCTATTAGCAGTTGTTCTGGTGGTTGTAAAATTCTTTGAAGTGGAAAACCTTAAAGCAGAAAAAAAAACTTTCCTCTGTTCATTATGGAGAACTTTCTCTGACGAGAGGGCTGAAAAAACGCAGCGGGAGAAGTTTTTCGCCGATAAGTTAAAGGCGTTCTATAAACGTGGCATTTTGGAATTAGTGGAAAGATGGCAGAAGGGCATTTATGACAATTGTCAACATATAATGGATTAAAATATACGAGGTGTATACAAATCATTGTATTTTTTTAACCTTTAAACCAAACAAACTTATTTGCCAACTCAATAAAAATGTTTTAAAACTGTGATCTGAACTAGAGAGAATCGTTATTTAACGTATTAGTATAAATAACAACGCTGGAAACCAATACTGCATTTATACGTTACCGAAAACTGGCTATTAATTAAATAACATGTGGCGTTTAAAAGATAGCGTCTGTGCTCACTTTCCTTAGTGAAGACTTCACTACACTAGTCATGCGAGAAACGCTCCAGCTAATATTAAACCTATGGGAGCATTATTTACAAATATCTCGCATGCATTTGAATATTTTTAACTCATTTTTTTTCGCATAGGATACCCGAGGTCGATACGTAACGTTATGCCTTTTTACTTTTTTGATCTTGGGTGCAGTTTTTTTATATGAGGATAATAAAATTTTAAGAACCGGTTCCAAAAGAGAAAATGCCTGCATATAAAAGAACTGTAATCAAAATTGAAAGAGTACAAACGCACAACATTAGGTATCATCCTCAGGTATCCTATGCAAGAAAAAAAAACATTTAAATATATTAAAATGCATGCCAGATATTTGTAAAGAACGCTACCATAGGATTAAAATTAGTTTGCGAGTATTTTCACGTGACTAGTGTTGCTTCTTAATTTCTTCTTTCGAGACCTGCGCCCCTGACCTGCCCATATTTTGATCCATTCTCGTAATTATGGTGCTCAGCATTGCAGCAACTCTCTTAAGCGTGGGGTGATTTTTTTTTTTTTTTACATTTCCATCAATTGCTAATGCATGAGTAAGTAATAAGTTATATCGCTTATGAAACGCTTTTTCGGCTTAGAGCTAGATCACCACCATCAGCACACTTTCTCTGACTCTGATGTCCCTACGTAGAGCATAAACGAAACACTGAAATAAACAATAGATCAGAGAAACATATGAAAATGTGTATAAAAGAGCTCATGCATGACCTGTTTTTTACTTGTAAATCAAGTATATATATTGTTTTCATTTAAAATTTCGATAACGGGGTCAAATTTGATTCATAAAATTCAGCAACGTATTGTCTAATTTGTGATCTGAGTAATTGCATTTTGAACTAAAAATATATTCTCGTGCTTTCGAATTTCCAATTTTTGCTTCTTCTTTTCAACGAGTAACTTTAAAAATCTACAGGGTGTCCCAAAAGTCTCCGTACAACTTCAAAAATTTATTACAAAAAAATAATAGGCCTACAGCAAAAACAATTACAACAGTACATAGAGTAACTTAAAAAGTTTTTTTCTACTACCTTAGTATACTTGTACATGAGATCCTTTCGTTGCACGAAGAATATCAAGTCGATATTCCAATTCCATCCACGTGCGTTTCAGCATGCTAACATCAACAGTAATTACAACTGTTTGATGAAATCTGAATAAAAGCTAATAGTCTCATGGAATTAAAACAAAAGATCCAAACAGCAGTAGCTACTGTTGATGTTAGCATGAAAAACGTTCGTGGATTGAATTGAAATATCGTCTTGATATTCTTCGTGCTACGAAAGGATCTCATCTACAAGTACACTAAGGCTGTAGAAAAAAACTTTTTAAGTTACTCTATGCACTGTTGTAATAATTTTTGCTGTAGGCCTATTTTTTTTTGTAATAATTTTTTGAAGTTGTACGGAGACTTTTGGGACACCCTGTATATGAGAATATTTCTAAAGAGGTAGCTCAGCTTCAAACAAGCAGGTAGGAATAGGAATTACAGTGCATTTCTTTGAATTTAACATGGAGTTGCAGTGATTAGCGGATATAAAAAAGCTAGCACAACAGCGAACCTATGCAGTATAAAAAACTAAAATTGAACAAACATAAATAATTTAAATTAATAAATATAAAATTTCGTGCATTTCTGCAGAATAGAAACTGAAATACAGATCTGATGTGTATTGGAAAAACAACACTGCAACCTCCGTTGAGTAATCAAAGCCAAAATTGAATCATCTCTATTTTTATCAATAAGCATTATATATATTAAGTTTTATGCAATTTCATACCATAGATACTAAAATCATAAACAATACATAATAGCAGTACCACTTGTAAGGCAATTTACACAGAATTTAATTGGCAAAAAAATATATATGATGTTTTATGGATTCTGTGCATTAATTCTGATTTGCAGAGCACACAAAATTTGTGTCACACAGACGGATAACAATACACAAATAATCAAATCGTGTTCATCAGGACATCCCAAAACAAGTCTATTAAAAATCGGAAATCGAAAATTTGTATGAATCCATTGAAAATATATGTGGAATGCTATATTCTATATACGTAAAAGAAATTTGACTTTAAATGCAATATATTCTTGTTAAAAATTAAATGTACAATCAGCATTAATTTTAAATATATTTACTTTGTATTACATTTGTATTACACATTCATTTTAAATTAATACAGTTTTACCGATTATTTAAATTTTCATTCCTTTAAACACTACAGTATGATCTAGGATGTGTTATTGTTGAGTTTTGTCTGTTTATTACACATTTATCTTACATAAATAGGAAAAGCATTTATTTTTCTATAAAATAATATTGAGCAAAAATAGAATATCGGATCATTAAATTTATAAAAAAATCCTTTTGCTAAATTTAAGTAAAATGTTTGGAATTTTTAAAATTTGGTTCTGAATTTTGGGCAGAAAATCTACTTCAAAAATAACAAAACATCATTTTGCTACATTGAAACAAAATGAATTATTTTATTATTCTTTAATTATTTAGTGCATTTAAGACGTGTACATTGGAACGCCAGATTGATTTGAATTGAAAACAAAAATTAAAAAGCACAGAGAATTTCATAAAACACCCTTTATGCGCATTTCATCACAGCTGTTCAAAAAAACAAGTTCTGCTAATCAAAACATACCAAGATAATATTTATCGCTGCGTAAGCTATACGAATAAATACGAATAATTTGGTAACTGGAACGAAATAGAATTTTCACAATCATTTCTGTGTTCAACTCTTCGGAGGTTAACTTTGTTTATTTTGAAAGATTTGTGGATGCAACATGTGTATTTTACACAAAAACTTGCTGAACGTTACATTCAACCAGATAAATCTGTTAATTTGGATGATTGACATTTGATTAAAAGTGTGTAAATAATCATTTCATATTATTGGGAAAGAAAAGGATACGAATTGGAGATAATGATACGTTGATAAGTATGGAGGCGGGGGAGGGGAAGCGGTGATGTCGGGGATATTTAATTCGAAAGCATTAATAAAGACACTAACTGGCTTCGCCCGCTAGCGGGCCCCTAATTTACATCGGTGCCTTAAACTTTTGTATTCTCCGGCTCGCATCCCCCTCGAACCGAACGAACCTCCGACCCGGGTCCCCGCTGCCTTCGGCACCGTATACCGGTCGTGCTACGCACGCACCGGATAATCCCTTAACTTGCACATTGAGTAGTATAAACCTCTAACCGAACGAACCTCCGACCCGGGTCCCCGCTGCCTTCGGCACCATATACCGGTCGTGCTACGCACGCACCGGATAATCCCTTAATTTGCACATTGAGTAGTATAAACCTCTAACCGAACGAACCTCCAACTCTGGTTCCCGCTGCCTTCGGCACCGGATAATCCCTTAAATTGCGCATAGAATAGTATAAACCTCTAACTGAACGAACCTCCGGCTCGGGTCCCCGCTGCCTGCGGCACCGTATAGCAGTCGTGTTATAAAACCAGGAAAGCGCCCCCTGGTGGTGAGACTCGGAGCAAAAATCGATAAGCTGTAGTATCCTCTATCGATGTCGAGTCGATTGAGCCAAACCGCGTCGTGATGTGACTCATAGAACCCGAGTTATAAAGGGGGGAAACGGGGGGCTACCCCCCCTTAATTTAGTTAAATGGGTTTTTCATGCAGAATTATCTGATTTTCTTCAAATTTTGTGTATAGATTCATTGTGGTAAGGCGCTTGCCTGATTAGTTTTGGGTTTTCATTTGTTAAGTATAAAGGGAGGAACGGGGGGGGGGGCTTACCTCCCTTAATTTAGATAAATGGGTTTTTCAAGCAAAATTATCCGATTTTTTTCAAATTTTGTGTATAAATTCATTGTGGTAAGGCGCTTGCCTGATTAGATTTTGGGCGTTTATTGGTTAAGTATAAAGGGTGGGAACGGGTGCTTATCCCCCCCCCCACCCTCCTTAATATATTGTCGATTTCTTTATTTTTCGAGTGGCATTATTCTTTGAAAAATAGTATAATATACGATTAGCGTGAATAGCCTGTGAGCTCAATGCCCTCAGTTTAACTGGGCAGTTTTCTTTATTAAAAATGTTTTATTTATGCAGAGTGTCTTTTCTTATCGTTTACCAATAGCTGATTCCTAAACCGTTAGTTTTAGAGGTAGAGTTTCAATTACAAAAATGTGTCAGTTGTTGTTCGTCATCATATGGATATGATGCAAACTTAAAAAGTAACTACTTTGACGTAAATATTTACGTCAAACTAGTTATTTTTAAAATAGTTACAAAATTAAAATATTTATATGTTCCCTGGGTCCTATAAATTTTATTTACAAAAACTTTCTCCGACAAGTAAAACATTAAAACTTTTTTTCTCTACAAACAAATAGAATTTTACGAATTTTTGACGTTTTCAGTTACTGAAAACAGAAAAACGCGTGTTTAGTGACAGAAAACGCTGAAAATTCATGAAATTCAAAGTTCATAATTAGGTAGTTTTGTCGCTCAAAAATGGAATTTTTACTGAATAAACAGATTTAATAGTGTGGATTCATCTTAACAGAAAACAACATCTATACTTTTCAAAATTATTTCAAACATTCTGTTTAAAGGCCTCTTAATTAAAACGTCTGTTAGTAGCATGCCCAGCGACTGGTTATACATAAAAAAATTAAAAGGTTATTGAAACCTAATACCAGTACTACTGTGGAACGATGTAACTTATTAACTAAAAGCAACAATATTCCCATCTCCAACCTCAACTACCTTTGGGATGATTAAACTATTTCCAGCGTGTTAATAACATACTTTAAAATTATTTAGAAAATTTCTCCAGACCAATCTGTAATAAAAGGCAAAGTGAATTGAATGACAGTATATAAAGCATATAATGAATTTTAGATAGAATTTAAGGATGGAAAGTGACTCTGTTGTAGGGTTTTATTTTTTTTCTTAAGCTGATTAATGTCTTTAGCTGATTATCAAAGAAGCTCAGGAATTGAATTTCAATTGATCCAGTTTTAAAATTTTAACAAGAAAAACAAATTGTAGTACTGATTTTTTTTTTCTGCTTGTATTATAAAAAATATTATGATGGTTTTAAAAGAAGAACAAACGGTTATTATTACCATTATGTATACTAATAAAAGTAAGATTTTTTTTTTGTGTGTATGCGCGATGGCTAAGAAATCTACCGCACGTAGAGGTCTGAAAATTTGAGTGAAACTAGTCCAAGGCAGGTCCTGATGCACCTGATTTTTTTATTTTTCATTAATTAACTGAGATATTAATTAAAAACCAAAACGAGCACTGATCAAAAGACATTCTTTTTCTGGAAATAGCGCGCGGCGTCAGTTCCAGAAGGTCGCTAGTACTGAAGATCCGATGGTCGTTGACGGCTCGTTTTTCTCGCTTCTTTCGAAGGCCCCATTGGTTAAAACGTTCGAAATACGGAAAAACATGAAAACAAAAAGATTAAATGTCGTACTTTTTACTTTCCAACAGCGCAATCCCTTTAAAAAATATGAAATTTAACCCTTCCGAAAAAATTGTAAAAGAAAGATTGAATTCATGACCCCCCCCCCCCCCCCTCCTTCTTTTCGAAGCCTGAATCGGCTTCACTTCTAGAGACCAGTAAAAATAAAAAATACCCACTTAATTCAAATACTGTCTTCTCTACGACGGTACAATTCGTTTAGAAAAATACGAATATTAACCATTTCACAAAAAGTAGAGACTGGAAGTCACTTCGTGACTCCTCGATACACATTTTTCTAGGCTAAAAGTAACTAGATGTTGGTATTTTAACACACATTTTTTAAAAATTCTTCGCACATTTAATTTATATCACTTATAAAATCTTGAAACATTCGCACGATTAGATTTATTTAAAAAAGAAAAGTATGTTCAATATTTGCTAAGAACTTGAATACGCGGGTGGTTTTTTACTCTTACAACTAAATATCCCTATTTTTGCACAAAAATTATGCGCAGGCTTTGGAAACATCATATTTATAACTCATAAAAATATCAAAGAATTTGGCATTTAGAACTATTTTGTTTTTAATATTAAATGACACGATGTGAAAAAAAAGTGAGAAGAAAACACAAGACTTTCACAACTAAATATCAATATTTTTGCACAAAAATTTTAAACGGACTTTGGAAACATTATATTTATAATTCATGAAAATTTCAACGAGTTTGGAATATAAGAACTATTTTGTTTTTAACTTTAAATTTCCCGATGTGAAAATAAATGAAAAGAAAACACATCTTCCAAGCTCTTTTACCACGAAATATAAATATTTTTTCAAGAATTTTTTACACAGGCTTTAGAAACATTACATTTATAATTCATAACAATTTCAAACAGTTTGGACAAATAAGAACTATTTTTTTAAATATTAAATGACCTGAGGTGAAAAAAATGAGAAAAAAAAACGTGCGGGTGTATGCTGCCAAAGGGCACCAAATATTAGGTTCGTTTGGAAAGGTTTTCGTTAACACTGATTTTAGGTACATTTAAGGTTATTATCACGGGCTCGGGCAACGCCGGGCGGAACAGCTAGTAATCTTATAATGCAGAATAAGATGACAAAATTTCAAACTGTTTTTTAAAAGCTTTCTAAAATTCATAAATCTTTCTGTTTTGTTTTTTAAACTACATAAATTTGTCAACTTTTTAAAACTCAATATGTTTTTAAATGAAAAAACACTGAGGCTAAACCGTTTAAACACGAACTGCTTTCCAAAAATTGGGGACGTTTGCTCACTTTAATGTAGAACTTTTATAACACATTGAAAAACACAATTCTGAAATTATTACATGTAATAAAATAATGAAAATGCGAAAGAAACATATGCTATCATTAATTCTTAGAAATTTTGCCACTTTCTTTTGTCAGAAATTTAAGTTGGTATTTTAGTGAAAAAGTAAGTAATCTTCTTATTCACACTTTTTTATGTCAGAGAAGTGTGTTTAACCTTAATTTTTAGATAAGTAGCTTCTACAATAAGGTTTTTAAAATATATGCGTTTGTAATCTGAATTGAACTATCTTTGGGATCATTAAATTTTTTTTTGGGAATAAATAATATATATTAATATTATTTCGCAAGTTTCTCTGGATCGATCTGTAACAAAAGCCGTAGTGAACGGCTGCGAATAAAACATATAATGAATTTCAGATCGATCCACACCGTTTTATATGGGTTAGGCACGCAACTATTTCTTCTTCTTTCTTCACACTGGAAAGGAGTCTGCTTCAGCGGCAGTGTTGCCAGCGGGATACTTTTTTAAAATTCAGATTGCTTGATTGGCAGCACTTTTATGAAATGGTATAATTCGTTTTGTTTTCGCATTATTTAATCCGTCATTAAATAAGGTGGATTTTACTTTTTCAAAAAAGTGGTGGAAATCAAGAAAACTGAATTAAAAAATGTAGCTCACATGTAATACTGTTTGACGGACTTCTTCTCCAGTGTCCAAATATTTATTCGACTGTTTTGATCTTGAAATTCATCTTTGTTTAAATATATTTATAAATCTCAAAATTAAAATCAATATTTTTCAGAAATATTGACCCAATTAAACCTGATGAATTATCTGGCATTTACTACATACGTTACACCAAGGCTGATGAGTCCATTCAATTTTACATAGGCATGACAAACAGAAAATTTTTCACTAGAAAAAAGACTTCTTGCCAGATATTAAATATAATAGAAAAGCTACTGCATTGGCCAAATTGAACTCTGAAGAAAATGTACAAATCAATTTTAAAGATATCAGAATTATTTATCCCTCCAAGATTTTATTTTCATTCTGTTATTCGTGAAACTATTGAAATTTTCCTACGGAAAGGGACCATCTGCAATAATTTCGTATCTTTTCAATTAACTAAATTTTAGAAAGAACTACTGTGGAACTTGAAGAATAAAAATCAGGATGTAATTCACAATAATGAAGTTTATTGATGTCAATATAGATGACGTTCTCAGTCCACTATCTCAGTTTATGCCTCGAAAATAATATCGGTATTGAAAAACCTCTAAAAGGTTTTGCTTTTACTTTATAGCATATTAAAGTTTATTTGTAATTCATCTTTGAGTTTTGCTTATCGTCACTGAAGGTAAGCCTGAAGGGTACTTCCATTTTATAGTGCTATTGGTGAGATAAATGAAATGGCCATGGCGTAAAAGGAATTTTTTGTAAAGTGCTTCCTTGAATACTACTCAATGTTTCATACACACAAGCAACTTGTTCAATAATTAGACAATTTATTGAATATACAGGGTGTCCCAAAAACATTTACTTCTGTTATATTCTTTAAATAATGATCATAGACATATATAAATAACAAAGTTACGTTTTAAAATGTACAAAATTTTATGAAATCCATTAAATTTTCAGGGGATTAAATTTGCAAAAAATAATACAAAATAAAAATTTTTATACGCACCCTCGTACAAAAAATTTCCCAATGAGTTCAATGTGCCCCATACTCTAATATGGTCATTACAAAATTTCAGCATTTTATGATACAAAATCGCAGAGATATGATAACTGCTGACTTAAACCACTTTTCGATGACTGGATATGAGTTCGTAAAGGGGAAAATCATGCCGGGTGATCGCGTTTCAGAGGTCGTACACAAATTGCGAAAGAAAACAATGATTGATAAATAAATAATTATTGTGCTATTTATTGGTACAAAAGTATCTAAACTGCGTATAAATAATAACTTTACGCAACTATTGCAAAGCTTGTTCAAAATGTTTACATTATGTTTACATTTCTGTTAAACATTTCTAAGCTGTTTTAATGTTCATTGATTGCACCATTTACGAGTTGTGTTCTGTAATTAATGATGTATAATTTTAAGGTATTTTTCAGCAAGTATAGTTTTGTAAATTTGTAAATAAAACTAAAGATAAGAGCCATATTTTATTTGCTTATTATGCATTTCTGCGTCGCGTCATTTGCACTCTATCTGTAAACATTTACATTTTAATTTACGATTACACCTCACCAACTTTGTTTAAAGATGTCTCTGCGACTTTTGTGATAAAATGCTGAAATTTTATACATGGCCTTACTAGTGTGTGGGACATATTTTACTCATTGGGAAACATCTGTACAGGGCCCGTATAAAAATTCAAATTTTGTATTTCTTCAAATTTAATCCCCTGAATATTTTAATCAATTTTATAAAATTCTGTACATTTATTTACGTAACTTTGTAATTTATAATGTATGTCTTTGATCAATATTTAAGGAATAAAAACCAAAGGTCAATGTTTTTGGGACACCCTGTATGCAAACAGAAGCAAAATTGTCTCATACAGACGAAAAATAAGTCATTTGTCTAATATATAAAATCAGACACAATTTATAAAACAGACATGAACAAGCATAGCATTTGTTAAGATTTATTTTCATAGCTTTTTACATCATTTGGCAAAAAATCGCACTTTCTTAAGTCCGAATTACCCAATATAATATTAAAAGCGACAAAGCCCCAATAAAAAGGAATTACCACCTGAAGTACTCTTCACGTAAGTACAATTTAAGCGCCCGTCTTGACTTTTTTCTTTATATTGCAGACTTTTTATACTAAGATAGCAAGTCAGGAAAAAATCAGCACAAGAAATAAAAAAAAAAGTAAAAAAAAACCCAAACCCTCGAAAATTTCTGAAATTGAAGTGAAAAGAACAAGTTGGAAATTGTACGTCAAACGTTACAAACGAGGTGCATTCGTACGCACGTTTTAGAATTAAATTCATGATCTCCCGTGCGTAGAACGGGTTAAACAGCTAGTTAAGTATATATTTTATGACACTGTTCATACAAATATCTTAACTAGTTATATAAATATTCAGATATATATGTATCAGCTAGTTATATAAATATTCAGATATATATGTATCAGCTAGTTATATAAATATTCAGATCTTGATGATTTTTAATTCTGTGAAATGAATTTTATCGTCTGCAGATTGATTTCTGTCATAAAATAAGCATCTCGGTCGCTTGAAGATTCAACCTCGGAAGCTCCTATAACAAAAAAGCACCGATTTAAAAAAAAAATTCAAATTTCTTAATAAATATTTTTATTAATATCTCCTAAAGTTTTGATTCGATTTTAATAAAATTTGAAATGTCTCGACAAAATTCTGCAAAGATAATATATTTTAAATTGCAAACCATTTGGTTGGGTAGTTTTTGCGTTGTTATATGCGGACAGACAGACAGACGGACGGACAGACAGACGGACAGACAGACAGACAGACGGACGGACAGACGGACGGACCAAACGACGACTATAGGTGCTACGTATTTATATAATTACGAACGCACCTAAAAAGCAAAGTAAAAAGCTATTGAAAATAAATTATTGGGTTAATCAAAATTATGGCAACATTTTAATGGGAAATTATTTAGTCAAAATTATGTTAAGATTTAAATCTGTAAATATTACTCAAAATTATGTTAATACTTAAACAGGAGATCTTTTTCCTTTGTTTCATATATATACGTAATGGGTGACACATTAACTACAGAAGAAAGAAGAGCTCAATAAATGCTTATCTTCAGTGAATGTTTCCTCATTTAAATGTTAACATAATTTTGACTAACCCTATATTACCATTTGTGCAGCAGTACCAATGTCGTGACTCTTTAAACTAGAGATCTAGAGATCGGATACCGAAGTTACAAATGATTAAAACTAGCATTAAATAAAAGTTTTATTTATTAAGAAATAAACGTTTGATAAGATAATTCTGAGAATATGCAATTTTTCTTAAAATGCGTCTAGAAAATTTTAAAAATGCTTTAAAATACTTCTGAAGTAACATAAACATTATCTGCCGTCGCAGACTACTTTTTTTCCCAATAGATATATATATATTGAGTTTTTGCCATTACTAAGATTCATATAGATCTTGTTTTTAAAATATTTCTGCTTCTTTGACTACATTTACACTTTATTTCATTTGATGATTTGTACTGTTTTAGATATAATATTGCCAACTATTTATGTCATTTAAATGTATATAACTTACGAATCATATATTCTGTAAAGACCTTGGTATCCACAAATATTTGAATGGAGACTTTACAATTCTAATATGAGCAAATCTTGTGTATATACACTATATGGCCATTAATGACCGGCAACTTTCAATTTTAGACATTTTGTCGAATATTTAAAAATATACTTGTCAGATTCTTCTGGAATTTTAAGATTAAAAAGAACAGGTTTGACTTCATATTTATCAATGTCGATTTGCTAAGGAAGACAATTAGGGGGCTAAAAAATATTAAAGAAAAAAAAGAATACTTTGGTTCACCCTGTAAAATAAAAAATCCCTGACGGCTCGGCCTACAGGCACAGGTAGATTTCGAAGACGCAGACCGTGGGGCACCTGTTTGTCAGGAATTGCAGAAGAAATGACCTTTTTACGATGATGCGGCAGTTGGAACCGCCTACTTCGAAACCTAACTTGTTTGCAGGCGGAATCGGCAGGGATTTTTTTGTTTTTAATTTTTTTTTTTTTGCTATAACGGTTGGTCCTATAAAAAACTTGTCAATATAAAAGTTTTAAATAATATTAAGAGGATTAATAATAAATTTAAGCGGATTTGAAATCTTGAGAATTGGCGAAGTTATGAATTTTTTTCTTCTAAACCCCCTTCCCCCCCCCACTTAAGGCAATTTTTAATTATATCAAAAATCAGTCATACATAAATTTTCGGCCCTTTTCCTAGAAGTAATAATAACTTCAAACGGATTCGATACGTATCATAAGTAAGAAATTATGAGTTTTTTTCTGTTTTCACAAAAAGCCCCCCCCCCCCCCCCCTTGGTTCGATTTTGTCCATTAACGAACTTGACCGAGACTGTATGCCCCTTCATTTTATGTATCAGTTTCGAAAATATGCGGGAGTTGGAACCGCCTACTTCGAAAAATAACTTGTTTGCAGGCGGAGCCGGCAGGGATTTTTTTTGTTTTTAATTTTTTTTTGCTATAACGGTTGGTCCTATAAAAAACTTGTCAATATAAAAGTTTTAGATAATATTAAGAGGATTAATAATAAATTTACGCGAATTTGATATCTTGTGAATTGACGAAGCTATGATTTTTTTTCTTCTAAAACCCCCCTTTTTTCCCCCCCTTGGGGCCATTTTTAATTATATCAAAAATCTGTCATACATACATTTTCGGCCCTTCTCCTAGAAGTAATAATAACTTTAAACGGATTCGATATGTATCATAATTAAGAAATTATGGGTTTTTTTCTGTTTTCACAAAAAGCCCCCCCACCCTCCCCCCCCTTGGTTCGATTTTGCCCATTAACGAACTTGACCGAGATTTTATGCCCCTTGATTTTATGTATCAGTTTGTAAAAGATTAATGCAGAATTTTTCCAGTTATCGTGGTCAGAAAAAAGTGACATATATATATATATATATAAATAAAGTTTTGAACTGGGGGTGGTTTTGGGTTCTGGGAGTCATGATCGGCGTAGATCTGCAAAAATTTTTCAAAATTTCCAACTTAGGTGAGAATGTAATAGGTAGTATTTCTTACGAAATCTACCTAAAAGCACGAAATGATCTATTGCTACAGAATATACATAGGCAGACATTGTACAATATGTGTATTCATTTGTGTAAGAATAACATGTATATTAATAGAAATATAGCGATTTTTTTACAAATTTTAAAAAATTCTTGCATGTTTTTTGCTTATAACATACAGGGTTTTTAACCAAATTTAACGCCAGTTTCAGAAAAATTGACAAAATGTAGTAGAAATAATATAGTGCAATTGGAATATAAATATATTAAATATTTAAGGAAATACGGGCAGTTGTATAAAATAATTTTTATCTGCGCCTGCGCGAACGATAACAAGGAATTTTTTGCATAATTTAATAGTCAACTCTATCGAGCAACTTATTAAAAAAAAATCAGTCAAATATCGTAAAAATTTAGAGAGATATCGGCGTTAGAGTGAGCTGTTTTTTAGCTTCTCGCTAAAACTTGTTGAATGATAAGGGATTGTTCACAAATTGTCATGTTTATTTTTTATACTATATTTCATTTTTTATTGATACTTTAGTTTGCCTTGGAAAACATCATTTCACCAGGTTATAATAGTTTTGGAACGGATCCTTTGATTTTGATTATTCTTTTTTAGTTCGAATAAGCTCGTTAGGGTAGTTTTTCAAAGAGAACTAAAGTATCACTAAAAATGAAATATAGTATAAAAATTAAACATGACAATTTGTGAACAATCCCTTATCATTCAACAAGTTTTAGTGAGAAGCTAAAAAACAGCTCACTCTAACGCCGATATCTCTCTAAATTTTTACGATATTTGAGTGATTTTTTTTAATAAGTTGCTCGATAGAGTTGACTATTAAATTATGCAAAAAGTTCCTTGTTATCTTTCGCGCATGCGCAGATAAAAATTATTTTATACAACTGCCCATATTTCCTTAAATATTTAATATATTTATATTCCAATTGCGCTATATTGTTTCTACTACATTTTGTCAATTTTTCTGAAACTGGCGTTAAATTTGGTTAAAAACCGTGTATGTTATAAGCAAAAAACATGCAAGAATTTTTTTAATTAAAAAAAAAATCGCTATATTTCTATTAATATACATGCTATTCTTACACAAATGAATATACATATTGTAGAATGTCTGCCTATGTATATTCTGTAGCGATAGATCATTTCGTGCATTTTATTTTACAGGGTAAACCAAAGTATTCTTTTTTTTCTTTAATATTTTTTTAGCCCCCTAATTGACCTCCTTATCAAATCGACGTTGATAAATATGAAGTCAAACCTGTTATTTTTAATCCTAAAATTCCAGAAGAATCTGACAAGTATATTTTTAAATATTCGACAAAATGTCCAAAATTGAAAGTTGCCGGTCATTAATGGCCATATAGTGTATATATATATATATATATATAGGGTGGCTACTAAATACTGTTACACTCCAAAAAATAATAATTAATTTTAATCGTTTGATAAAATAATTTATTTCTCTGTTTCAGCGTTTGGCAATTTTTTATTAGTGCAGACAATTTTTGTATAAAGCAAATATTTAAAATTATTTTAAAGATGTAACCCAAAAGATTGAGGTTTAAACAGCCCTTTGATCACGTATTTTCCGTAGGTAAAATCATTAAGCAATTAAAATGTCTTGATTTTAATAGAACATTTATATATAGAATTATAAATATATTATTTGATACTAATACCTGTAAAGATCGACCTAGGTCTGGTCGTCCACGCTCAGTTCGCACAAAAGAGCGCATCAAAAGAATTCGTGAAAAAGATACGAAGAAATCAACAACGTTCTGCAAATAAAATGGCTTCAGAAGACGACGTGAGTCGCAGAACCATGCAAGTTATTATAAATGAAGACCTGGGTTTTCGCCCTTATCGCAAAAGAAAAGTTCAAGGTTTGACTGCTGCACAAAGGATAAAAATATTACAAAGATGCAAGAAATTGCTGAAGCGGCATGGTAGGAAAAGTGTTGACAGAATAATATTTTCTGATGAGAAGCTATTTTGCACTGAACAGTGTTATAATGCTAAAAATGATGTCGTACATTTAGAAACCTTCGAGGATGTACCTGAAAACCTTCGAACTGTTAAACGCTTTCAGAACGAGAATTCTGTTATGTTTTGGGCTGCAGTGTCAAACAATGGAAAATTGCCTTTTTAATTCATCGATAAAGGAATAAAAATCCATGCGGAATATGTACAAACAGGACATATTGGTTACACATTTATTGCCACATGCTGACAGGTTGTATCCCAAAAATAATTGGATATTTCAACAAGATTCTGTACCTTCGCACTGAGATAAATCAACACAGGCTTGGTGCCATGTCAATTGTCCGAACTTTATCATGCAAGAAGATTGGCCACCTCCTTCAGAGGATCTAAATCCTTTAGATTATTGCGTCTGGAGAATTTTAGAGGCTAAAGTAAATAGCAAACAACACAGAAGTTTGGACACTCTCAAAGCATCCATATTGCGTGAATGGGACCGATTACTTCTTAAAATGATTTGTGCCAGAGTCGGACAATGGCATAAGAGATTGTTTTTGGTAATTGACAAAGATGGAAGTCGATTCGAGTAAAATTATTTCCAGGTAAACTTTCATCAATGATGTTCATCATATTAGTGTATTTATCATTTTATATTTTACATTTGTAAAATAAAATGACCGAATAATTGTAACAGTATTTAGTAGCCACCCTGTATATATATATATGCAAATTTTATTTTAAAAACGGCTCTAACGATTTTGATGAAATTTTGTATCGTAACGTTTTGGGGCACCAGAAAACCATTCGGCTAGGTCATATGTTCGAGAAAATTCGATTAGTGGCTCATTTTTGGTCACCATGGGTCAGGGTCAAGCTAATTGTATCTAAAAAAAGGTTCTAATGATTTTGACTAAATTTTGTATCCTACCATTTTCAGGCACGAGAAGACTATTGGGCTGGGTCACATGTTCGAGAATTTTCGATTAGTGGGTCATTTTTGGGTCAACGCGGATCAAGTTAATTTTTTCTAAAAACGGCTCTAACGATTTTGATTACATTTTGTATCCTACGCGTTTCGGGCACGAGAAAATCATTGGGCTAGGTTACATATCCGAGAAAATTCGATTAGTGGATCATTTTTGAGTCAATGTGGGTCAAGCTAATTTTATCTAAAAAACGGCTCTGACTATTTAGACTAATTTTTGCATCCTATGGGTTTCGGGCACTAGAAGACAGTTGCGCTAGGTCACATGTTCGAGAAAATTCAATTAGTGTGTCATTTTGGTCATGGGTCATTATGGGTCAAGCTATTTTTATCTTAAAAATGGCTCAGAGGATTTGAACTAAATTTTGTATTCTACGGTTTTGTGGCACGAGAAGACCATTGGGCTAGATCACATGCTTGAGAAAATCCGATTAGTGGGTTATTTTTGGGTCACTGTGGGTCAAGATAATTTTATCTAAAAAACGGCTCAGACTATTTCAACTAAATTTTGAATCCTATGGTTTTTGGGCACGATTAGACTGTTGGGCTAGGTCACATGGTCGAGAAAATTCAATTAGTGGATCATTATGGGTCAAGCTATTTTTATCTTAAAAACGGATCAGAGGATTTGAACTAAATTTAGTATCCTACATGAGTATCCTACCATTTAGTATCCTACCATTTAGTATCCTATTGGGCTAGGTCACATGTTTGAGACAATTTGATTAGTTGGTCATTTTGGTCATGGCTGATTATGATTCAAGCTATTTATATCTTAAAAGCGGCTCAGACGATTTGAACTGAATTTTGTATCCTACGGTTTTGAGGCACGGGAAAATCATTGGGCTAGGTCACATGCTCGAGAAAATCCGATTAGTGGGTTATTTTTTGGTCACTATGGGTCAAGCTAATTTTATCGAAAAAACGACTCAGACTATTTTGAGTAAAATTTATATCGTGTGGGTTTTGGGCACGAGAAAACAATTGGGCCTGGTCACATGTTCAAGAAAATTTGATTAGTGGGTAATTTTAATTATGGGTCGTTATGGGTTAAGCTATTTTTATAAAATAAAAGGCATTATAATAATAATACATAGAGAAAAATATATCAAGTTGAACTCAAAGCTAATTTTGACAGAGCATCGCTCGGTCGTCCCTGCTCGTTAATATTTTATGTATTTTATGTATTTTTAACATTTAATTTTATAACTAAAAGAATATTTGTCAGTTTAGTAAAAGAAAACAGCAGAAATATCTACTGTTTTATTATTTTCGATATTCTAAAAATTACTCACCTTCAATAGCATTATACGGAAAACCACATGTTACTGATTTTTTAAGTTACATTATCCTATTAGACACACAATCAGTTTATTATAGAATTGACAGTATAAAATAAAGTTAATTTTGTCAACCGATTACTGTTTTCAAGCTGATTATGAAATAAGCTTATGAATTCTCGTCAAATTCAGTATTCATTCTGAATTTCTTCTTGTTTTCATATAAAAAAGAAAGCTCCATTATAAAATGCACCGGCGTTAATCATGGAGTATTTATATATTTTTCCGATGAAAAAGATGTCGAATATTTTAACCATTTATCTGTGTTCCTAGTTTACTTCCCTCCCAGGTATAATTAGAATAATAAAAAAATGGAGAATTATACATTTAAATGTGTATTGGAAAGGAAAATTAACCGTTTGTACTTTTTATGTAAAGGAATCAAATATTTCACAAACCAGCTTGCATTTCAATAATCACCGATAGTGTAATTTAAAGTTGGCAAAACTGTGTTCCGGGGATATAGGTAAGAGGTTAATAGCTAAATAATCCATAATTATTATAGTTAATCCATAATTAAACGACCCTACTTTAAAGTTGTCTACAGAAGAAACTATTGGTCAGAAAGTTATGAAATTTTGTGAAGGATATAATGAAGGAATGGGAATTTGTTTAAGCGAAAAAAAAATTAGTTCAAAATTT